>OX422141.1:16910253-19353856 GCA_949129095.1 Volucella bombylans
CACAGATTATTATGATAGAGGGGAGGTGTTCTTGCAGAATGGAAAACATTGTATTGATTTTTATTATAGCGTCAATACAAATACAGTCTAGCTTGTCATGTATAGGGTTTTCGAATAAGGACTTGACAACTTTTTTTTAAATAAAACGCAAACCATTGAGATATTTCAAAAACTTTATTATCGGCTTGAAGTACAATCAAAACATTTATGAGTGGAACTCGACTTCGTTCATGTGGCCACCGCGGGCACGTTTGCAGCGATCGATTCGTTGGGCCCAATTTTCAACGACTCGGCCACATATTTCGGCTGAAACGGCCGCTATTTCGCTTTCAATGTTGGCTCTGAGATCTTCCAACGTCGTCGACGTATTGGCATAAACCAATGAGTTAACGTAGCCCCACAGAACATAGTCAAGCGGCGTTAAATCGCACGAACGAGGCGGCCAATCGACTGGGCCCATTTCTTGAGATAACACGCTTACCATACTTACTCTTCAATAAATCGATTGTAGCGTGTGTTGTGTGGCTTGTGGCATCATTCTGTTGAAACCACATGTCGTCCAAGTCCATATCTCTCCAATTCGGGCCAAAAATAATCGGTGATCATGGCGCGGTAACGCTGACCATTCACAGTAACGTGACGATCGTTATCGTCGACGGAAAAATATGGCCCAATAACGCCGCCGGCATGCAAACCGCACCAAACAGTTATTTTTGTGGATGAATTGGTGACTCATGAAGCACATGTGGATTTTCACCCGACCAATAACGCATATTTCGCTTATTGACGAACCCATTGAGCCAAAAATGAGCTTCGTCACTGAAGATGATTTTGCGATGAAATTCATCATCTTGGCGCATCTTCTCCAGAACCCAATCGAAGAACGTACGTCGCTTCAAATGTAAACCAAGATCCTTACACAAATGCGCCATAATGTGGTCTGATTGATGCCCAATTCTTGAGAACGCCGTGGAATTGACTGATTTGGATCGTTTGCTACGGACGCCTGAACGTCAGCGAATTTTTCGACACTTCGACCAACCCGTTGTCTCACTGACACGGCAACATCACACAACAAATATGTAGACTCAAATTTTTGCACTAAACTTGTTTATTGCCTGCCTACTAGGGCGAGAATTACGACCAAAAATTGGGATTAACGCTCTTAAAGTTGCAGTCACCGACTCCGAATTTCGGTAGACAATTTTTATAATTTGCAGACGTTGCTCGTTTGTGTACCTTTCCATGACGAAAATGTTGAGTTTACTGAATAAATTGACAGTGACAGTTTGATGATTAGTGAAAGAGTGCGTTCACAAATTAAATTCAAAGTTGTCAAGTCCCTATTGGAAAACCCTTTAGATAAGCGAGATATAACAGAACATTGGTCATATAGTCCGAGGTCTCTTGATCGAGATAAAACATATATTTCCAGAATGGAAACTATTGTTACACTTTTAGCCAGCTGTTAATGAAAAAAAACGCAAGAAATTCCTCGTACTTTACTTTTGGTTTATTTTTTGCTTAAGGCACCAGGGAAAAAAGTACAAAAAATAGAGTGAAAATTCGAAGACCACGTTTTTCAGTGTATGCCGCTTTTTTCTGTCTCAATCTTCTCGAACCTTAAAGAATTTGACAGCTCCGGTCTGTATCTCGAGTCGGCGAGGTAGGGTTGAGCTAGGGCACGCTCTCATGAGACGCGAAGTCGTTACACTCTTATACTTGTGAATAGTGATAAATTTAAAATTGCCTGTAAAAACGGACCTTTGCATATTAATGCTGATTTTGTCTACGGGTAACGCCAAGAAAATGTGATTTTTCTAACCTTAATCTGGTAATCTATAATGGTGGGCTCTGAAAACATACATATAATGACTTCTGTCCTACAGCGGACCCGCGCTTGATTTTGGCTTCTCCCAAGAGGTAACGTGTACTTATTGGTAGAAGTAGATATACATGTATATGTACGTCCTTGGATTTTACGAGTAATTCATTAAGCCCCTGCTGCATATGTCACGTGAACTCGTCTTTATCAAAATTGATTTTCACTGAACAGTATAAGATGCTTGCTACCATTTCATTGTATTGTTCGATTATGTTCTGTCTTCTGTCCCATCTCTTTTGAAATTGTCAGCGATGCCGGTGGTTCTCGTGACCTGTGACCCAACAGAGGCTTATCGATACAAAGCCAAATATCATAAGCTCTTCAGACTAGCATCGAACTAGCCTAGTTTGTAGTTTAATAAAAAAAAAATTGATTTTATAGCAAGAGCACGATTGTCAATATTATTACCACACCATCCTATCACGTCCAGAAGCTCACTTACCATATTCACGAAGCTTGATTGAGCTGTAGATTATGATGTATGTCAGAAAATATTCCGGCACCGTTCTCTTAATACACAAAACGATGAGGATGAAGAAAGCTTATCGTTTGTTGATTCGTAGGTCTTCCATTTCTGGGAAAACCTGAAGACACATAGTCAAAGTAGAAGTCATGTTGTCAGAGCTTATTTCGGAATCATGTCCCTTTACTTAATCAATATTCATGGGTCGTCAGTATGTTATCCTGCTGATATAATATTTTCAGAAATTCTTCCTATTTAGCAGCAAAAAAAATTGTTTGAGTAATAATACCTATATATCCTTACTATACTGCAGGTCGCACATTTTTTATTTTGTTCTTTTTTTTAAGGGCAAACAAGTATCCCTTCATGTTGACATATGGCATGAAGAAGTATGACAATATACTGGTAACACTTCTGCCTGTAATATTGATCTATCTTCCATCCGACCGACTAACAATAAACCTCAAGTGCCCGATTATGTCAATAAATTAACACAGCTGAGGATGTGCTAAAGCAAATCCACTCTATACCTTAACTCAATACCTAAACAGGGTAAGGTAAGAAGAAAAATCCCATAAAAAGGACATAATTCATCCGACGAAATGATAAATAAACCAATCAACCGCCCACTACTACCAAATACACATTCTCGAACACACACAAAAAGATGCCAAGAAACATATATCTCCCGGCAATATATGATAAATCAATGGGTCTCCACCTATCCGAATATGAGCCCGCTTAGAACCACCGACCAGTGCCACTGTACAGAAGCTTCACAACTCCAGAACCCATGCGGGTAGAAGTACTTTAAATTATTACATCAATTCTTATGATTGCGTATCCTGCAGCCTTTGGCGCCTAATATTTTATGGTTCAAGTGAACATTGAGTGTGTGCTCAGCTCAGTGTTACTTGGCCAACATATTCGTAATCCCCCCTCCCTAATACGTGTCCAAAGCCCAAACGTACTCGTATTGTTTGCGAAGACGTAGGAAGTCCCGCTCTGCCAAGACGGAAACTCAAAAGTGTTTGTACATTGTTTCCAAATGAAACTTTTTCCTCACAAAAACTAAGTAAAGTTGGAAAAGGGATTCCCCCACCAAAAAAAAAAAAATATATATATATATACGAGCATATCCTTTCGAAGTACTCGTATGCAAAAGAAGTCAGTAGACGGAACCAAAACCGAAACCGAAACTGAATTCAGCTGCAGACAGTCAGTGATGCAGTGTAAACACAACATGCGAACAATATTATTGGCAGATGAAATCTTGGCATATGACCATGCAGAGAGAAAAGGGGAGTCTATTCCTTTAGGGGAGCGACACTAGGTGGTGGAAGTCTTGAAATTAAAGTGGGACTTCCTTCCTGACTGTAAATTTCGAAACTCGGATACAAAAGGATTTGTCGAACAAAGAATCTAGCACATTGAGATGTGTTCATGTATTTGTCGAACACGAGTACTTGGAACGTGTAAGGTCAATTTGGAATTGGACATTTTGAGGAGTGAAAAGTGAACATTTTGACAACAATCAAATCAAGGTAATGTACTAGTCGATACAGGCTGGGAGGAGGATACAATGTGGATGCTGCTTTGAGTAGGAGTACAATGGGACAAACCCGATTGTGTTGTATTTTTAGAGAAAATATACAACACGCTGAGTCATCAAATTCTGAAACTCCGACTTGGCAAAAAAACCTCACCAGACACTGTTCTTTTTGGAATTTTGTTTTCCTAATGGAATTGACGGCAAACTGTTATGGAAAATAAATGTTCTACTTGTGCAAGAAAGCTGTGGAGTATGCAACCAAAAATCATCCGTACACCATGAACGTGAAATCAGCTCTCACTTACAGAAAAGCCATTTAGCGATCTGAGGCTGGGAGACACTCAGCAATGCAATAAGATAAATGTAGGACATGCCAGTCAACTCACAGTGCTGGTAGCCCCTTCTAATCAACCGGCTTTCAATTATCCGAAATTGACTTTTACGTAGACTTCAGTTACATGATGCCTCAGTAAGTCAATTTCCATCTTTACAGACGGCTCTAAGACAACCGAATGCATTGGCGTAAAGACTTCCTTGAGGAGCTTTGCTACATCCGCATAATGCACCGTCTTCCAACCTAAGCTAAGTCTTAACTATTCACTTAACGGCTTGGCCTAGACTGAACTTAGAACCCTCATTGGATACTGCAATACAAATAGACAGCCACCCGGCGATCAGATCCCTAAATTAGTGGTGAAGAGACTGCCTGTTCATGAGATGCATAAATAGCACAATATCACGATCTGCGGGGTCTCGAGACACTCGAACGTCCCAGGGAACTGCATCCCTGACGCAGATACCTAGGAGGATATGAAAGATTGATTCAAAGAGTTAAGTGTGAGATACCTAAACCCTACTCAATCCTTATAAAATAAAGGAGCTAATCAATCGTCGGAGAAGAGGTATATTTAAAATGACAAACATAGAGGACACTAGGGGCGATTAAGTTCTTCTTAAAACGATTTCTACAGGAGCTGAAAAGAGAAGTCTGTGGCGTGCGTGATCGTCCTGCCTGGCACATATAAGAATGGAATCCCTAGGCAGTTGTCATCTTTCATCTATTTAAATGATCCCTCCTTTATGGAGAGCTAGAGCAACATTCTTCTGTATTCTCCTAGCAGTATTACACTCGACGTATAACTGACTTAAATGCACGATACCAGTGATCTCCTCAACCATACATAACTTAACCACCCATTTGACGAGATACCAACTTACAAAAGGTGACAGAATTTCAGAGACTTCCATTCTTTTCAGCCCAAGGAATACTGCTTCCTCTTCTGCCTGCAGTCTCAAACCTGTCAACTTAAACTACTTCTTCATTTTCAGAGTACAATACCATCCAACTAAAGTACACCTCAGTTTGTCAACAAATAAGACCAACCAGACGTTGTCACTTACCACATACCACGTGAGACAATGGCATTATTATACGAGATATTTTCCAGTTGTAGAATATCCAGAGCTGGCCGTCAGATCGCGCGGTTTAGTACTTTCTCTGGGTTGCTAGAAGTTCAAAACTTATTTCAATATGCACTCGACTATCCAAGCCATGAAGGAAGAGATTTGAAGGTGTTTCAATGAAACCGTGCCCCGTTTAGTTATGCTAAATACCGAAACGGCAGCACGTGCCGTGGATACAGACTAATACTTTGCTGGCGATAGTTGGCTATAGAGCACTTTTAATTAACATCATTGCCACAAATGCAGAAACAATCGGAAGTTTCTCTCTTGAAAGCATCGGCCACCACTGAAACTCTTTGGAAAATGTTTTTTTATGTCTGGACTGACACTATTGGCAATAGAAGGCTAAACCGCCGAGGCACGGATTGCAGCGGCTTCAGCATTCGATCGCTCCAACATATAGAAACCCTGTGTCGCATAAAGAGCAAAGACGTGTAATGTCAGCGTACTAGTCTGAACAAGGCTGAATAACCAGGAAACCGGTGCGAACTCGTTTATGGTAAAAGTTTCAAACTACTACTGACTTGTCGTGAGGAATATCTTGTGAGGTATCTTTCTTTCTTGTCAGACTTTGCAACAGTGCGCGGTTTGAATCCAATCTCAGGTGGACCCCAGCTGCAATAAATCCCCACAAGCAAGCCAAGTTGTATGGCTCAGAAGATGGTGATATTTAACTGGATATGGACAGCGAGGTAAAAGTTGTATTCCGTATATTGTCTCCAATCTGGAAAAGCAACATTTTTAGCACAAAAACCGAGCAGATAATATTCAGATCAAAAGTGGAAATAGTGCTCCTTTATGTGTGCAGTACATGGCAAGTCATCAACACCTTCAACCGGAAGCTGCAAATCTTCATAAAAAGATGTCTTCTCTATATCCTATGGATCTTTTAGCATAATAGAACCGGCCAAGAACCAATAGACGCCAAAATACCGACAAGAAGTACATCATGCTATGAACTTCAACCAAAGCAGATAAACGAGTGACCTGTCCTAGGCGGACATGGAGAAGGAATCTAAATTATTTGCAAGACTCCGCACATTATGGTCGGCTGGCATTTTTAATGCCCTGAGGGGCATCAGTTCATTTATAAAATTTCGGTTTTCTCCTGCTAATAAGGGTCTCAAAGTGAACACCAGCACATCCCTAAACGTTCTATTATCTCCGCAGAACTTCGTATGAGTTCTCTTTGTAATTATTGATACCTAGAAACCGTATCCTTAGAATGTTAAGGGTTCGAACGACTGCGAATCAATTTGAGTAGATTTTGAACTCGACTGGAACTGGTAACGAAAAATAAAATATGCTTTTTTATTAGAGCAGTTAGTCACGTTTATATTCTCAAGGAGCTTGCCGCAGCATTCTGATTTTTGTCCTTAAAGAACGAGTACTATCAGTACAGGTTTCATCCGTCCAGTACCTACTACGATTTATTGTCTCTCCGTGACCTTCAAGAGACTATAACATTCCTTTTGGAGACGTGGTCATCTCAACTGTGGGTCTACAGTAGAATATTCGTATGGGCTGTCGTAATTTTATCAAACCCACATTAATCGTCCTTTTGGTAGACTTCCAATTCTTACCTATGTAATACATCTGACGGCTGTAAGAGGCGAACAAGTCCACAGTTTGCCCTAAGAAAGATAAAACATATTCAAAATTAATTTATGGGATGAAAACCCAATCAGTGTGCCACGTGAATGCCAATATAGAAACGTAATTCTTCGAAATGTGATGCCACAGCGAGCCAAGAGTTCGCATATGTGCACCTTTCAACGAACAAATAAGGCACTACACCATCTGACAGCTTATTTACCTTCTGTCAATCAAAAGTCATGAAGCCTATTCAAAAAATTCCCTGCAACGTCATTAACACTCTCTCACTTTGCAGTGTCATAAGCCATGATATGTCTGTAGGTTTTCCATTACAGTATGCCGCCACCTACTCATAGCAACTGTCAGCTAATGGGAATGTAATTTCGGACAGCTCGACGCTGTGAAATGTTTTAATCGCGTGCTACCTTCCATTAGGCACAGAAGTTCGAGTTCATATTCAAAGTTGTTTTTATTTTTATTTTTGTTTTTTTCTGTTTTTAGTGAAATACAGTACCATGCAACTGAAGTATCCGTACACGTACATGCCTACCTTGGAGCCGAAAAAAATTGGTTTCGTGCTCAAAAGTTGGGCGAATGTACTTTCGAACAACACCTCCTTGGCATTTATTCTATTATAGCTGCAATAGGTTTTAACAGGTATGATGCAATTAATGACAAGTTGGAAACTTTGTTCTTGTTTTGTTGTCCCCTAACCCCTTTTTCATATAACCTATTTTGTTGTACCTATTTTGATTGGGTCGTACCCACGTAGGGGATTGTTATGGGAGAATGGTAAATGACGAATATTTTGATGCCAGGCGGGTTGCTATTAGTTAAATTTGGGCAGACACTTTTCCATTAGCTCGGTGGTTCAATTATGACCGGGCGTGCCAAATGGCATTTTAGTGATCTAAAGTTCCAGTGGTCATATTACCGAGGTGACGTAGTGGTTACTTCATTTTCATTTTCTACAAACTTAGGGTATTTGTAAGAGGTTAGCAGTTATTATTACAAAATGAAAAAAAGTAGAATCAGTACAACAATATACGGCAGGATTAACATTTATAAGTAAACTGAGTTAGCAGGGGTTATTTATATAGAATCGAAAAGGTCTCCGCCGAACCGCTATTGTTGACATTTTGTAACGTTTTGGGTTTTTTATTTCTGACGGAACAGAGCACTCAGAAAAAAAAAACTGTTAACTGTGCACTCCTTGAATGCTCCTTTGGCTGGAACTTTTCAGTCTTTCGTAGGGAGATGAGTAGAGGCTTCAGCGATGAAGTGCCAAAAGTACGAGCATTCGCAAAATCTGAGTAAAACATCAACACCTTGAGGCCGAATATTCATCATTCGTAATCATTCTCACAACAAGCGCCTCAGCATGTTCTTCACTTTATGCCTACCACACCTAGGTACTTAGCAAATGCGTAGAGTTCAGTAAGCTGTCTGTAGTTCTTCCTACTGTGAGACAGTAATACCACTTAGAGACATCCGGGGCACTAGTTTGGTCTACCGGCATTCGGGAGAATCACCCCACCTTCTACTTTTCTCTTATAGAACGCAACTATCAGTGGTATCCCTAATCAATGACTCGGATAGTTTCAACGGAAGTTCAGGTACTGATTAACTCGTTTTTGATCCTTGCCTAATAAGTTAATCAGCAATCTGTTTTCCTGATCCCATTGTGATCTGTGACCCTTGCATTCTCGGGCTTGGAAGTCGTGAGGGGATTCAGCAAAGCTATAGCACAGCTGTGATTTCGCTACAGGTGCAACTACTTTGCCTCGTTCACTGATTCTTCACCATATAACTCGCTGCCATGAAGATTGCGTATATTTCAGCTTGAAAGACTGATGCAAGTTTCCCTAACGAATCCAATGTTGTCATTCAAGAGACTCCAACACCGTATTCTAGATCGGTTTTGGAGCAATTCGACTGCATTTCTTAGGCACAAATTCTGACTGAAACTATTCGTATCTTCACAGTAACAGCAGTTCAGGTGTTATTTTGTCAAACGGCATGCTTATAAGACCAGACTCGAAAGACAATCAACGTGTAAGGTCAATTCTCCAATGTGACCTTGAATCAAAAATCAATGAAGATTGCTTTGAGAGATAAGATTTATTCAGCTTTATCATAGCCTTGTCTATAGGACCCTCCTAGGAACAGAAAGCTCGTTTACATTGTCAGAAAGCCGATAGTACCTTGGAGGATTTCGAAAAAGTTTGATATCCATAACATACAAATAGTCAGACCAATAAGTCAGACCAGTTAGCTACCTTCTTCTCGTAAAGAGAGCAACCTTAGCTTTGAGGGGATTGACTTGAATATGCTTTCAAATTCAAGTCGTATTCACAGTTCTATTCAATATGTTCGAATTTTTGTTATCATCAAAACTAGTGATTCATGATTCGCTTCAGGGGTGGACCAGGGCCTCAGCTAACATCCCTCTATAGCTAGTCCGATCTTTTGCCAGATGCCTCCGATTGCGCACACGAAGTTGACTGAGGTCCCTTTCCACATGTGTGCGCGACCACAGATGAGGTCTTCCTATACTGAGTTTTCCCTCTGAGTTGAAGTCCCATTGCTGACGGGTTGGGACGCTGATGTCCATGTGCTCAAGGTGAGCTAGCCATCTAAGCCGGATTAGTTGAACTCTTCTGAGGATGCCAACATCGCTGTACAGCCCGTATAGCGTGCTGTGTTGAAATGTTTTGGTTTTATCATAACCGATCTTGACTTCCTGCATTCTCCAACGTAATCCTGTATAGTCGAATGAGCTTCGAAGGTATACCAAACCTAGAAATGGCTCTATATAATTCGTATCAAAAGATGCTATCATATGCGGTTTTGAAATCGATGAAGAGGTGGTGTGTATCGAATTGAAACTTCTGGATTTTTTCCAAGATCTGCTGTAATGTGAAAATTGAATAGGGACCGGTCAGACTGTTTACGACGGTTCATAGTAGTTCGCATATCACGGCAGACAGCGTTTTATATGCCATGTTGGGGAGACTTATCCCCTCGCTTTTAGTATAGAATAAACAATGCTGAGGTACCATTCGTCGGGCATGCTTTCGTCGACCCAGATTTTGGAGCATCACCGATCAACCGATCGGTATTTAAGTCGAGTTCAGATGCTTTTTTGAACGTAAGCTGGCTGCCCTGATTTAATTTTGGTCCGGTGGAGGGAAATGTTGGCTATCTTCTTCCAAATTCAATAGTTCATTCGGACGAAACGCACATGTCTTAGTATCGATGAAAATGCCCATTGCGTACCCCTTTTTGTCGAGTGTACCTTCAATTCTGCCCACCAAATTTTGAAGCTGAACCATTTTCTAAATGCTCTTCAACATGAAAATGACGAGAATATAGTCATCTTTTCCGATCTTTTGTATAAAGGCGACTCTTACCGTTCGCCAACATTTCGGTTGTCTACCAGTACTAGCCTAGCTGTGAAGATTCTCTTCAGAATTGCGAGAAGCTGGTCTATATCTTCTTTTAGCAGCGTGTTTGGTGGCTATATCCCCCTCCAGATCCGATGCCAAATACCAACTACGTCGTGTTGTGTTACTCAGCTTCGATGATATGAGCTATTTGTAACTCGGTTCTGACTAGGTTACCTGGAAAGTAAGTCTCGAGTATGAGGCAGAGTCACTAATTTGCCGTCAGCTGTTCAGTTTGGCTGATTTACACGATTTTAGAGCTTAGGCTAGTCTGTCGATTTCACCTAGAGTTTCGGTGTTTCGAGTCTTTACAAGAGGCGTTCTTTGAAATGTCAGTCTTCTTATAAATTGGCCTTAAGTGACTAACAATGTAAGACATGCTGAACTGCGTTACGGCGATTACTTGCAGTTTTCCTGATTCAATGACAATATATTGAACTATCAGGTCAGACGATAATAGGAAATCAAGAAGATAGGCTAGGTTAGGATTACGGATTCCTCTGGCCCAGTAATATCTTTCTAAAGTTCTTTGCCTCAAATTACTGAGGCCGGGACAGTGGCACAAAAAGTTGAGGGTATCGTCCCGTGAGCCTATGACCTCACAGCCTTTGCATAGGTCGTCGTAAGTAAGGCGCAGCTTTATAGAGAGTAACATTAGATATCATTCAACCTTGTTGGTCCTTAGTGGCAAAGTTGATTCGCAAAAGCTATCGATATGCACTTCAGGTCCGTTCAATTTTTGATGCCTCGGTCCAATATGTGCGGCCATATTCCAACAATAGTGTGTCGAATTCTAGCCTCGAGCTCATCCAAAGCTTGACGTAGCTCCAGAGAAAATAATCGAGTAGTGTCAAATCGCATGATCGCAATGACCAACTGATGGACGCCCGCCGTGAGATGACTCAGTCGCCAAATTTCTCCTTGACAACTTCGAGCGTTGCGTCGCTTGTATGGCATAAAGCGCCGTCATTTGTTAGAACCACAGCTCTGATATCGATGTTGTCAAGCTCCGACCATTGGCGGTAACGGTGACTCCTTCCTCATTTCGACAAAAATAAGGTCCGATGATGCCGCCATGCCATAAACCGCACCAAACATTCAATATTTGTGGATGCAGTGGTGCTTGGCCGAACACTTGTGGATTGTGTGCCCTCCAATAATGCCAATTTTCCTTGTTGACATAGCCGCGAAGCCAAAAATACACCTAGTCCAAGAAGATGATTTTTTGGCAAAAATTTGGATCTCTGGCCATCATTTTCAGCGCCCGATTAGAAAACTCACGGCGTTGTCTATCATCGTCCGGCTTTAATTCTTGCGTCAGTACATTGTTATGTGGATTTAGGCCCAAATCCAACCGTAAAATAAGCCAAGTTGGCTATCTGGCGATGTCCAATTAAGCTTACTGGCGCCGAATCTACATTTCTGGGTGTTCTTCGATACTGGCCGCTACGACGGCTATGTTTTCTTTATTTCGCACCAATCTCTGTCTGTTTGGTGGCTTTGTGCGACGAGTTGTCTGCACACTGAAGCCCTGATGAAGACCGACCTCACGACGAAATTCACATTGCGTATTTACAACTGAGCCGGAGATTCGATAAAATTTTTTAACAATTCAAGCGAAGAACGATGCACGATGAAATGGCAAACTTTACTGAATATTTTGACATCTAGATGTTTATTCAATCGAGAGACTTAATCTCGGCGGCATTCTTCAAAAGAAAAGTGGGAAATAGTCAGCGGAGTCCAAGACTGATGGCAAGGTGCAGTCTTCTATTAATTTATTGTCTAGAATTGTGCCAAAGAAATGCGGGAATGACCTCAAATTTCAATTCCTCATCTATTTATTTGTCAGTCCTGGTAGGGATAGGTTCATAAGAAATTGGTATCGAGAGACTCTTTCTTGACCAAATCACTGCACATCTGAAGTTTATCTTTTACCTTAAGGCTATCTTATCTTCTATAAAGAGCTAACAGCTTAGAGCGCCAGAACAGCAGAACTGACATTTTCGAATAGCTAGAGAAAATCCTTCTCGTATCCGTGGGCGATGGGAGAATGATGAGGTGCTACGATCCGGATATAACAATATACTCCGTTCGCGACTAAGCTACGTAACTGGGCTTATTAATCGGGCCGTTTATCACCCTAAGCAAAGGAATTAGGAGAAGCTGTAGAGAGAGTTGTAAGCCATCGAGTTGGAGAAGGAGCTTTCAATATTTGCTTGACTATAGACATAGTGCTATAGACAAGCACTTCGCGAAGGTAATGACACAATTGTAAGACAACTCAGGTACAATATTTCAAGGCCAACGTGAAGAATGAGTTGTCACTGTTGAAGTGTTATTTCAAAACACTTATAAGAAGAACGTTGCTTGCTTTTATATATTTTGAAAATCCGTCCCTAATTGTACAAATTGTACATTGCATATCGACATCCCTTCAGCAACGTTGTCGGACTCATTTATTACAGTACTTCGTAATATTTTAAGATCACTTAGCATTACTTAATGGCTGGCAGTAACAGCCCCCAAATAAGCCCCCAACTACAACCCTCGTCTCACGAAACTTTTCGCTTCTTCGAAACAATTTAAGGCATCGCTTTGGTGAATCTCGAAATTGATGCCACTTAAGAAATTATTATGAAAAGCAGCGAGAAACATCATCATCACCATCAACCAGACCCACGTTAAAGTTCGAGTCCCAGATATACTCGTAGTCTTGCCATTCTCCATTATTTCAAGTACAATAGTAAACTCATTTCAACTATTCCCACAAAGTTGGCCGAGAAATTTCCTGATACAACACACCATTCACTACAGCAATGTATCAGGGATGGTTACCATGGCTCCATACATGTACCAGTAACTTTGCTGCCTTCCCCAGCTTTCAGAATCAAATCCGAAACGGAACAGATACAGAACCACTGTTGAAAAGAAATGCCATCACTTGCAATTAAACTTGGCAAACAGCACTTCAAAATAATCATAATTAATTCATAACTTCTGACAAAGAGAGACAAAGTGAAACTGAAGTAGGAGCTCGTTCCTCGTCCCTGGCACTGGGCTCTTCATCCTTTAGCAGATGCTGCTGCTGCGCTTGGTTCTGCTTCTGGTGGTTTATAATTGTACATCGATTCCTGTGCCATAAGTTTCCAATGTCTAATTTTAATTAGAAGTGCAAATAGTACGAGTCTAGTAATATCAATAGTTATGGTATGTAGTAGTACTGATGATGGTGGTACATAACATAGTACGAGTACATGGGTACGAATAGATTCCTCTATCGAATTGTCGAACGAATATCTGATGTAGAGGATGAGTTGATGATGTTTTCGACTTTGATAATTGTCTATACAAGTAAACTGCGTTTGCATAAACTACTCTGAATCAAGGGCCCGCTGACAGCATGGAGAGAGAAGGATCTTTGTGGAATTAAGTACTTGCCAGGGCTCTAGCAGAGATGAACAAATTCAATTACAAGGATGTTCTAATGATATCAAGTTAAATATTCCACTTGAGAAACTAAAGTGTATCTGACAGATACAATTGGAAAATATTCACAAGGATATGTATGTAATACAAATACGTTCAGTTGCGCACATAAGGGCGAACTTATCCATTAGTATGTAACCAATTGTCGGTAACCAACGCAACGCAACATGATTCTATCTTGTTATATCTCCGAAAGCGACTGTTGTTTCATAGAAATTTCGTTGAAGTTGACAAGGTTTTTTGGAATGAATCACGTTGTTATTTTCTACCAAGATACGTACGAGTACTTATGTAGATGCATCTGTGAACTTGTGAGAATCATTTGAATTCAGGTAGCGCGATTCGAACTTTCAATAACAACAAATGGAGCAATGTCATTATTAAATCTGAAATACAGAAAGGTAATAAGATGCGCAGAAGCAAACGCTTAAGACAGTCCATCCCTTCAGGTTGGGGTTGTGCCGAGTGGTTAACTGCTCGAAAACGTACAGGACTATCTATTGTGAGGCAACATACTGCCTCGGATATGAATTGACTTACTAAAAGCAACCCCAGTCCGCATGTAGCCGAAGGCCCAAACACGCTACCAAACAGATATTATTGCCATCCACGAACTATAATTGGATGGGCCGGCTAAAACGAGGGTGAAAGACTGTAACAGCTACTATGGTGATTGTTATACATAGCAGAACCAGCTCCTATCTGGAAATGGATTTTTCATCAAAGGTAGACTTCGCCAAGAGGTCTTGATATTCGGACATCTGACTTAACGCTAGCTTATTTTGCCAGCATAAGCTTTATATGTGCCCACTCCTTCACAGAGGAAGAGGAAAGATTTCCATTTTCTTCGTCCAGTCTCATTAGCATTGTTCTAAGCTAAGATTTTGACGCTAAAACACAGCCTATACGACATCAGCTTTGAAAATGAACTTAGACTAATCGACTCCCGGGTACACTGTTTCCAGATGTACAGGCCAAGTGCTCTGGCAAACCCTAAACTGGCATCCTCTAAACGGAAGATCAATCTTCTTTGTCGTTTCGAACCATCAAGACGACGAATGCTATCATATGCGATGAAGATATGGTGAGTCCCGACTTTTTGAACTTTTCCAGAATTTACTTGTACACGGGTACAAATGAATCGATCACACAATACGTTCTGTTATGCGACATTCCTGCTATGCCTTGATAGTTCTTACAAGTTATAAGAACGCATTTCTAGAAGATCGAACACATAGGGATGGAGCATGCTTTCATCCAGCCACGCGTGTTTGATGGTTTGACGTATGCACATCCATGTTTGTAAAACTCTGGTTGTATGCCGTCTACAGCTTCGGCCTTTTTGCTTTTGAGATTTTTGGTAGCTAAACCAACCTCTTTTACACTGGCAATAGCTTCTTCATTGACTTCTTGCCCTATCACCCTCTATACTTGATGCCCATTAGAAAATGATGACCAGGTTTCCTTCACTCCTTCGAAGAGCCTGCATTCCGGGCTTGAAATCAGCTGCTAGTTGCTTAGTTTTCTTAGAAAATAAGTTGATATTGTTCCTATCGTTGGACTCCTTGATATCCTTGGAATGAGAAGTTTCGTATGCACATTGATTCTTACCAATGATCTTATTTTCCTCCCTTTTCTGGCTCGATACTATTCTCTCGCTGTACTTATAGGTGTGAATTTTCTGAAGCTTTTTCCCTTTGTACGCACTCATCATCATACCAGGGAATCTTTTAAAAAAGGTGGTAGCCTACGCTGGTCTTGGGTACATCTTTAATGATGGCGCAATACTGGTTCTACAGAATGTTGGCGTTTGTGGAGGGCGAATGCACAGCGCAGAGTCTCTCGCTCAAGTGCTTTTTGTAGGCTCGTCGTATTAAGGCTTGGGGGCATCAAGGAAGTGGTCAGAGTCGATGTTTGCAAATTGGATGTTGAATGCGTGTGGTCCTAGCAACCTAGTGCTTCTCATAACCATATTACCACTGATATCCCCAAGTACGATTTCGACATCATACTCCTGTGAGGGCTGTCGACGATCCATTAAAGTCTCATCCAAGTGTACTTGACTTCTTAGGGCAATCCCTATCCTCGGGCTTATAAGTTCAGCAAGTCGATCCGGTTGAATAGCTACTACTTATAGGTAAGGTAAGCTAAATTTGGAGTAACAATTACATCACTTCGCATCGCCAGGTTGATGTCAGTTAGCGTATTCCCTATTTCAATAGTATTCAGCCATCCAATATTGAAATTCTGAGGAGTAATTTGAAGTCGTACGCCTATAATTGATAGCTTTGGCAAAAGCACCTCCAGTACCTAGGAAAGCCTCTCTTTTCGTCAGTAGTCGTCTATTACCTGTGATAATAGATTTATAAGGGCCCCTTCCATTGATCGTTCACTTTGGGTTTCTATCGGACGGATTTGTTTCTTCGTAATAATCATACTGATGAATCCAAGACACTTTGAGTTCAACAAAACCATGAAAATATTTTTTAAAACTTTCCAGTAACCAACCATGTTTTCCTGCTTTTTCGGAGTGATTATGCGAAAGTCTTCCGGTATTAGGCCTTGTCTCTTGCTCCATATACGTTTATTTTAATGGAATTGTTCAGTCTTTTCGAGGAAAGTGATAAAGTGCCTACAAGACCAGAACCTAGAATGTCACGCCAACACCGAATTCCTGCAGGCTGATGCGAGAATAAGCCGGACATTCACAGAGGTAGTGCTCCGCGTTGTTGTCCCTACTGTCTTTCCTACTGAGTCACAGCAGGTATGTCACTGACCTTTTACAGACGTGGGGAAGCATTTGTTTTGTCTTCCGGCAACCTTAATAGCCATGATACCTGTAATTATACTCATCTAACACCCAACTGTAAATGAAAAGCCTAACCGAGGACGCAGGCAGACCTAATGTAGATTCTGGTCCTGAAAAACCCTCCTCTGAGCCTGGCCTAACAAGGTAATCGGCGATCTAATTTCGCGTGGTCGCTGGAACCCAAAAAAACTCAGAAGATTTAGTCCGTGATCCCACTGTGACCTGCGACCCAGACAAAACTCAGTGTATCTAGTATTCCGACTGCTTTCAATGAAGTTGCTTTCTCGAACTATCTTGGCAGTCTTAAGAGGGTTCAGCAAGGCTCTAGGTGCATCTTGACTGTCATCACAGCTGCAAATGCTTCATCCCCTCCATCGATTCTTCACAATGTAGTTCGTTGACATCTTGGAAGAAGGAAGCAAACTTTTCTAACAAGGAGTGAAATCGAACGTTGTTGTCCCTCAAAAAGACACCAGCGCCACATTCTAAACTAGTTTTGGCACCATCCACGAAAGCATTCCTTTTCTCACTCAGATTCTGACCGAAACCAGTCTTGGGCATAAATAAAGTCAATTTTGTATTTTTTCCGCATCAGACAGAGTCAGAAAACTGTCGGGGAGCGCAAGGTCATCAAAGCTCCGGTGCGAGTTCTACCAAAGACCACTTCTTTCACTCGGAAGATAACTTTGAGAGTGCAGCTCGTGATATGAATATCAAGGGGAGGGAGATTCATCAGTGCATCTAAAATGGAGCCAGGCGTTCTGAGAAAAGCCCCTTACAGCCGAGACACACCATTCTTTGGAGTCTGGTAAACTCAGCAGTAGCGTAATTTTGTGAGAGCTAAGTCCAAGAAGTAAACGACGCATAGGATATAATGGCTTTATCACAGCTTCTGCAACAGTATGCTTTATGGCCTCATTCCTCACCACAACCGATGAGATGTACGAGCTACGACGTAAGTATTGTGTTATTCAGCTGTGAGCTGGTTCTGATTAGGTTACTTGGGAAGTGGGTCTCTGCCGTCAGATTTTGTGAGTGATTCCAGTCTGGTTGATTTTCTCCTTTTGATTACTTTGACTAGCCTACTGGTTTAATCACATTTTATAGGAGGCGCACTTCGAAATCCGAATTAGCTTCTTAAATTCTTTTTGCTTCGACCCATAAAGACCCGGTCTTCCTCCAAATTAGTCATAAGGGACCTGCCGAAAAGTTTTCTGGTTTCTTTATGTAGCCGCAGCAGATCTGCATTCTATTAAGGAACGAGCGATCTGATGGATTGCTTTCTAACTGGACATGCCAGTTCAAAATACCTTATAAGGGCACCATTCAGGTTCTGAACAGCTTCCTCTAGCTTTTGTTTTGTCCTGAGTACTCCTAAGCACTGTTGGACTTGCCAAGCTCCTCCTTAAATCATGCTTCCTCTTCAACAAGGTCAAGACCTTGCAACGAATTCTGAATTCGATGTATCTATGGTCTGACATGAAGACCTCCGATAGTACTTTCCAGTCGGTAATCTCCATAGCATACCTATTGGATAAAGTTAAGTCGATTACGTGCTGTCTTACTCTCGTAACAAAAATTGGCTGAGAGACAACATTGTTGACAACCAAGTCAGACGATTGTATGAAGTCCGGGAGATGATTAGCTCTCACGTTGAATGTGCTACTGTCCCAAAAAATATTCTGGGCATTAGCACCGCAGCATATGATAAGTCGCATCTTCCTCTTATCACATCACAGTATTCGATGAGTTCGGCTAACGCCTTCGGTAGTGGTGCCAATAACGAATCATAAGGAAAATAAGCAGACGCAACGACGGCTTTGTGTCATTGTCCGTTCGTTTGATATCACCTAAGTCGGTTTTGACACTTGTTTTCGTTAGCTTGATGCCTCTTCTGCAGCTATCGACTGTTCGATAGTGAGGTTTCCAGGATATAAGAATCTCGAGAGCTCCTTGTCAAAGTAGAGTAAGACAGTACTTTAGAAAATGTTAATCTTCCGAAGCCTAATCATGTTCCGGATCAAGGACCAACACCAAAGAAGGGTAAATTTCTGCTTAGAAAAAAGAGTAAAAAATGTTCCAGTGGCGCCATATGGAGATGGTGGTGGATTATACAATAACAATCCAGCTCTGTAGCACTTCTTTCTTACTCATCAGACAATTTTTACACTGGTAGTCTTGTTCACATTATCATTACTTTAACGGTTTCAAGATTGTCTTAAAACGTTCCAAAGAGTCCCACGTCCAACCACGTAGATCGAAGTAGCCCATCAAACGAAATACATATGGAGCTGCTTCTTGGTTTCAGAAAGAAGCTCTAATTAAAAATGTTACTTCCAGGATTCACTCGAGTAGGACGCGTTGATTATCACGAGATGGTAGACCAACCACTTGACCCCATACTTATTTATTATCCTACCTATTTATCTACTTTGCCATGAGCAATTCATAGCGTTCACTGAAGTGTCCCAACCAAACCTTCAATTATGCCCCCCGAAAAAGGAAACCTAAAAGATAAAAGGCAATAAAATATAAGTCTTAAAACCCCACAGAAAGGGTTGGTTTTCCTTTCATAGCGCAAAAAAAAACCTTTTTCCACTTGAAACCGCGTTTGGGTTTGAATTAAAAAAAGAAAAAAAAAACAACAAAACACGAAAATGTAATTCTATTGTAAGTGGTTGCCTAATTAGCGCGCAATGAAAATTAACAATCTATTCCGTGTGAAATTAAATCCCAATCAACTAAAGCCCATTTCCCTTGCCTCTCGTCATTTTTACAGGAACAAGTAGATGCTTTTTTCATGGATTCACAGCTTCGCACCACCAATAAGCGACATCGACCCTCAGCGCAATTGTGTCATCCTCCCACCTGGCTACCTAGTCTAATTATAAAATCCCTGCAATTATTCGCTCATTTAAGCATAAAAACTGCAGAAAATGTTATTTAATTGGCAACCTAGCATACTGGCGGCAGCGGCAGAGATAGACACACAGACAACGCCAGAAGTAGCAAAAGTATTCGCAATAGCAGTAGTAATAGCAATAGCACCTTCGACGAAGGCTTCGTCGCGCTTTATCTCATTTAATTAGAGAAAAGGTGCAAAATTTCAGAGTCCAAAAAAAAAATGGTGAAAAACATCAGGAAGAAGTAAAATAAGGCATAAAGACAAAAGGATATGGCTCCAAGGACCGATCCGAACCGACATAATGGCAAAGTAATGTTTGGCGCCTTGTGTACTTTTACACTCTGGCAAATTCTTCCTCGTTTTTCAGCGCCGGCCGATGTGCCTTCGCCGCCATAATCTTTTCCCTTTTCCATCGTCTTTTCGTCCTCATCATCTTCGTCTTTCACTTTTCTATGTATTTCTGCTATTTCTTCCAATGTTTTCCTTTCCTTTCAACTTGAGCGAGCTTTTCAAAAAACCGGAAATCAACAAAAAAAAAACAAAAAAACAAATACGGAACTCGAACAAGCATTGCGATAAGTACCTACGCGCGATTCTGTTTAATTAAAATGTGCTCTCCATCACCGTCGTTTGGTGTTCCAAAAACATCTTTACACTGCAGGAAGCAGTGATGTACGAGTACGAGTGCCTCACTATCATCAGTACACAGACGGAGCAACATTGTTAGACTGAAGCTGGATTCGAAGCTGAAGCAACAGCTTGGCGGAACACAAGACTGACAGCGCAACGTAACGTTCGTTGTTACGCAGGAGTAAACACAATTATTATTTGATTTGCTGGAACAATTAAATTAATGAGGCGCCTTTACGACTGCTTATTGGGAGTGAGTAAATTTTTATTTCCCCTGCCTTGTTCCGTACCACCGCCCTCTCTTACGCTTAATCGTAGTGGCACACCTATCAGGATGTACATATGTATGTACAAGTATGTGCTGTAAGGACGTAATTTAGTTGACAAAAATAAGGGTAAGTTGGCGGCGACTATATTTTTCACGGAAGCACAGCACAGGTACCAGCAACAGGAAAAGAATGAGAAAACTTCTGTTTTAGAACTGTAAGCCAAACGTCTGGTGCTTTCATAGAGTACGAGCACATACATATGTATGTATGTAAGTTATGCTCAAAGGACGAGGTGGTTGACATGCAATAAGGTCACGGAATATATTAAAGTAGGACGCTATGCCTTAATGCACATTGCCACAAGCAGAGGGTAAATGTGTTTCATACTCGTAAGTGTGGTGGTGGTGTTGCCGAGGACTTGGTCTCAATATGTCATGATTGTCCTTTTTAGAATGTCATTGCTGGGGTGATATTCGTAAGGAGTCACACTTTGTGGAGTGCAGAACAAAATGGAGCAAACAAAAAATACGGTTTTGATTTAAGGACATGACTTTGAGGTATTACAAACAAACAAACAAACCAAAAAAACACCACACGTTCAACTTAGGGCTTTGATATGTGAACTAAGAATATAACGTGTATGAGGGTTGAAGTTGAGCACATAGCTTTGCACTCTTTCCCTGCTGGGAACTGGGCTACTACGATCAGTAGTAGCTTACTTCTTATCGAACTATCCTCTTATTCTAGAATTGCACAATTTCCCAAAGGGGAGACCATGTTTCTACTGTTAAATTTGAACTTATTTTCTGGTAAAGAACTAGTCCATTGTACTTCTGGTATTTTCATTTACAGTCATTCGTAGGAAGAGTAACAGAGTACCTGCAGCTCGTTGCGACATTCACAGAGATAATGCTTCATAGTGTCATCATCACTTTCATAGAAAACGTCGAAGGATTTTGTGCCACTTGTATCTATCATATGTACTTAGGTGCTGAGCAAAAGTTTGGTGCCCCATAACGATGATGGCAGTAAGGTACCTACAGTGTTTCCTACTGAGAACGAGCAGTCTCTGAGCTTTTACAGACATCAGGAGGCATTCGTTTGGTGCAACGGCAACTTGCAAAGTCATGCTATCTTCAGTTATGATTATATATATGAGATTATGGAAATCCTAATCGAGGACACAGACAACGTTAACATAGATTCGGGTTTTGAAAAGTTCTCCTCTGAGCCTTGCCTTCATTTCCTGTCATCTCAATCCGACCTGGGACCCAAACAGACCCATTCTTTCCTCTTCTCCAGTCTTCCGACTCGGGTGTCACTATAGACGCAAATGCTTAGCCTCCTATAGCGATTCTGATTGAAGGCGCTCAATAGACTTTTAGTACCCTTAAAATGCATGCACACACGCGGACCAAGGCAAGATAGGGAGAAAAGAATATCGAGATACCTATGTTTGTTACGTTGGTCTTAAATGTTTAAGTTGTAATGAGTAGGGAAAAGAGAGCTCGGCAGACCATTCCATAAGCGAGTTCTACGGCTTAGGAAAGTACCTCGATATTTCAGAGAACGTCCGAATGAGGGCTTGAAAGTATACTTGTGAGCATTCATACAGTAAGAAGGTTTGAAGGAGTGGAATGCTACTGGCAATAGCGCTGAAAATAGCGGCATAACAAGGTGAGTGAGGAGACATTACGTTTATGTTCGAGGGTGTCAATTGACTGAGTTAAATTCGCATGATGGCGAATCCTATCTAGCCGGTACAGACCCGTTATTGGAGCACCTTACGAGATGTGGGCATTATACTCCAATTTTCTTACATCGTTTGAGGAAGTCTAGACATATCGCATCATTTTTGGCGATATCGAATATGCAGTCACTCCAGCGTAAGTTGTCATTTACACGCATACCGAGAATGGAATGTTTTTCTGTTTCGACGATGCTCTTCGGCTGCAGAACTGCAACGACAGTATAAATTGAAAAGAGTATCGGTGACAGAATGGAGCCCTGTGGCACACTGACATTTATTTTGTGAATTTGAGACTTGAAACCATCCAAGACAACTTGAATTGAACGGAACGAAAGGAAGAGAATGGTCTATCTCTAATGCACGCATTTTCGACTAAAGAGCGTGATTTAAACTCTGTCAATTGACTTATGATCAATTTGATTTAAAGTTTCCTGGTCCGAAGTTCACCATGCTCATATCTGCATATTAAGATGGAGAAACTGTGTGCTTGCTTGTCAATATGCCTACATCCGTGGCCAAATGTGGTACGTGGTGTGGTGTAGGCTATCCTTACCAACTGTTATATCAATGATGTCCTCCTTTCCTATCCGGGCATTGAAATCGCCTAGTATGATTTTAAGGTAATACTTCAGGCATTGCTCATACATATTGTATACCTTGACGAGGAACTCGAAGAAACATTCTTTGATGGCGTAGTCCCTGTCTTCCGTAGGCTAATGTTATCGAATTTAGTCTTGATGCAGATTATCATAAGACGTTCGCTCACGTATCGGGAACTCAAGACTTCTTCCCTTAGTCCGCCGCATATGACAAATCCGCATCCGAATTCTTTCCCTATGGCAATCACAATGGTTGGAATGCCTATTCGTGGGTTATACGCAGATTTTCGGTGCCCCAGAAGTGATACTCGTAAATCTGCTCATTCACATATCCACAGAGATGGAAATGGGCCTCGTCCCCCATGATGATTTTCTTTGAAAAGTTGTCTCCCTCGTGGTCGTGATTCAGGATGGCTTGGGCATAGATTACACATGCTTGGCGGTTAACAGCTAAGAGCTGATGCACTGTCTGCACTTTGTAAGGGAACATCTTACACTCTTTCACTAAAATTCTCAGAAAAGACTGCCGATTGATACCCAATAGCATGGCGCGTCATCTGGTCGATACTACGGCGTCCTCTGCGACATCTGCAATCAATATTTTCAGCAGAACGGCTTCTATTTTTGATAGCTCACGGGTAATTTGTGACCTGTGTTAAAGTCAAACATGTTCAGTTAGCATTGCTATTTGATTATCGAAAGACTTACATCCGCACAACGCTTACTACGGTTGTCATAATCGACCTACTGAGCAAGAAATTCAAGCCATAGTGACCAAGTTTCGCACCGATTTTACACTATCGAAAATCAAGCCACTTACCCGTATACGTAAAATGCGTATAGAGGAAAATATTGCTGCTGTATCCGCCATTAAGGTCGTGATTTGTCCATTCGTCACCGTTCTCAGCAATTGAGATTATAATACTCGACCACGTGGAAGATTTTACGCAAGGATCTTGCGACCAGGCACATCGACTTAGTCGTGGTCAACATTTACATGAAATAATTTTTGAAAAGTAAATACGACTCATGTCACCCGAAAAAAACGAAATGTGAAAATAACATTCGCCGTCCTTACACGTTCAATTCCAGAAGACTGCTGAGAATGTGGATCCAGATCCTTTGACGCTGCCTTAGACACTTGCCTCAATCATTTTCTTGTAAGACGACGAGACATTGGACCACGTGAGATTAGTAACAGCAATCTGTCCTGTTCATAATAAACAATATTCGCCGGTTATTTCCTGTATCCCTAGAAGTTATTCTCAAAAGACTTTATCAAGCTAAGTTGAAAAGGAAACAATTTGTATCTCCCACCTCTTCATGTATCAATTAAACTATCTACTGACACAAGGACAACCATCAGCTGAAAGTCTTTTCTAAGTTACACAAATACCCCTGACACACTAATTGGTTTCTCGATAACCCCTTAAAACACCATTAACGGAATTAAAATATGTCACCCCACAAAAGGACGACAACTTATTCATTAGCCTCAAACAATAAACGATCTGAAGCTGCTAGCTTTAGTTGGACGGACACTCTAAATGTCTAAATGACTTTACCCAGAAATATCAACCTTTTTCCCACCGAAGAAACGGAAACACAACGACAAAAGGCAAAACCCTACCTATCTCCCGCACTTTGACATTTTCATTCGTTTTCAATTCCCAACGGCAATGATTGTAGGTGGCGGGACACTTTACTTCCATTTCCTCTGCTGCAAATGTCCCATTATCACTGACAGTTCCAAGCGACTAAATTGGCTACTTGACGCAATCATCTCTTTGCGGGATGCTTTCCTTTTTGTCCTCATAACGACATTCGGCATCCATTGACAAGGTGTTCTCTGCGGACAATTGGTCCGCAAGAATTACCTAATTATGCAGTCCATGGGGACCAGAAATATCCTTGCTGGTAAAATACTTGTGGACCACTGAAAAATGCTTTTCCTTTTGCATTATTTCCTTTTACGGAATACTCGTACTATTACACAATTGGTCTTTGGTGGTATCCAGCATCAGGATTCAGATTCTACCACATCTAAGTAACGATGCTACAGGGTAGTTCTGATGATGGTGGTGCTGGTGGTTTCGAATGGTCTTAAATAATTATCAAATGAAATGCTTAATTTCGTTTCGTCCTTTGACTCTCCCGATTGGGGTAGGAAAATCGATTTTTCTGCATTGCAATTTTCAGCAACTGAAATGTCACTGTGGGAATTCAAATGGAAGCTTGCATTTCTGACATTACGAGTATTTATCATAGAAAAGGATCCAGAGGAACGTGTCAGAAATCGAGAATTAAAGATAAAAAGTGAAGAGGACTAATGTTAAGAGTGTTTCTTCGTCTGTGAAACAGAATTGAGAATCACATGCGGTTGTTGATGTAATTTAAATAGTCGAACAGTCCTAATGTAGTCAATGCTGCTGCATTCTAAGCGCCTTGACCGCTGAGTTGAAATGGAAACATTTCTTGTTTATTATTTCGAAGTAGTAGGAAGGGTCAGTAGGATCTCGAAGTATAGTTACAGCAGGCTTACTCGAGCGATGATGATGAGTTGATAACCATTCACTGAAATGGAAAGCAAATCTATATCATCGGATGCTTCAGCTGCGGAGGCCCAAATTACCTTCCGATACTACTAGACTCAAGCAATTTCAACAACAAAACTCGAACCGCAGAGAGTGACAAGTGTGATGCTCATGCTAAGATGAAATGCTTGCTTGGCAAAACGATCGGTGAGCGGATATACCCCACTGCTTTGGGTGATGATGGCGGGTAATATTTTCTAACTTAAAAACTAGGACTGACAACCAACAGAAAGACTTAAGAGCTAGGAACCAAGGGAATGATGGAGTAGATCTTGTTTGAGACGAGCAGTGCTCAGGTGGAAATCAAAAACGGAGAGGTTTGAGTTGACCTTTCGGAGCATACTAAAGATTGGTTCGTTGGAGCCATAAGACATGCTGTGGACCGGTAGATGTGGACGTAGATTACGTGGGTTGGTGTTGAAAGTAATAGAGTGGAAAAGAGATGCGCAGTCGATAGAACGATGAATGAAAAGAATGCCAACAATATTCCTATGTTCTTCTAAAGAATTCATATTGAGAAGTTCAAGGCGATTTTGATAGGGAAGATTAAAGGGTCGTTCCAGGGCAGACCACAGAGACTAAATCGGAGGAATCGAAGTTGAATACCCTCGGTGAAAGTGGGGCCAAGTTTGACAGGAATACTCAAGCAGGGGGCGAACAAAGGTAACATAAAGAGATCTGGTTACATACGGGTTGGAAAATTCCTTGGACAATCGTTTAATAAAGTCAAGATAAGCCATATCTTATCGATATGGCGAACGGAAATCAAGCTCACAGTCGAAGAATGTGCCAGGGTCTTGAAAAGATTGAAAACAGTTCGTGGTCTTCCTGAAGAAGGGTGGGGAGAAGAAATAATTTCAAAAAGTTTTGTGCCGTCAGAGTAAAGGGAGAGGGAGGAGTATTTAATGACATTCCCAAGATCATTAATAGTAAGAATGAATAGAAGAGGACCAATATGTATGCCTTGTGGAACTCCAGATAAGGCCATGATAGCAAAAGAAAAGGCGGATCTAAACCGAACACTATAATATCGGTTTACTAGGTACGAAGAAATCCATTTTAATAAAAGAGGTTCAAAGCCGAGAACAGGCATCTTGAAGAGGATCAGTTAATGAGATACTCGTATCTTATCAAACGCTTTAGTGAAATCAGTTGCGATAACATAGATTTCTTTGCCATTTTCTAAGGATACGAGAGCAAAAGACATGAATTCAACCAGGTTTGTGGTAGTTGATCTGCGATCAATGGTACCTTCATGCTTAGATCCCTTTTTGTGTGTCGGGATTATGAAAGAGTCTTCCAAATCTGGGAAAATTCTCCCTGGCTAAGAGATAGACCAAATAGGTTGAAAAGGGGTTGAGACCAGATTGGAAGTGTTTTGTTTTTTTTTTTAACGGCGGGGAGACCATCTGGGCCAGGTAGAAATTCATGTTTAAGTTTTAGTTACTTTTCTTCAATAACTGCAGCAGGATCTATTTGAGAATAAGTAAGAGGCATCTGGTATGTAGGAGTTATTAGCAAATGATTGTTTGAAAAATGTTGCAAAAAAGTTGGTGATGGTAGGAAGATCACTTGAAGATTTGGTTTCGAAAGCGAGGGGGGAATGATAACCAACGGTCTTACTTTTGCAATTGACAAATTGAAAAGGGACTTGGGGTCATTTATAAGATTGTTTTACGCACTATTCAGGTAGCATTGATAGAGAGGGTTGTAGAGTTCAATGAAATGAAGATACGTATGTACAAGGTGGCGCAAAATTAATCACCCTATCGGAAGATGGTATAATTTTTGCAAACGGCGTCGTACGTCAATCATAGTTCACATTTTTGAACTAGACAGCTGCAGTATACAAATAGACAAACAATGGAGTGCTATACTCCGCAAGATCGTGGAATAATTGTGTCCATGTTTTTGACCAATAATCGGTTGGTGGTGTTAGCGTAGCGTGAATTTTGTCGCACCAACTGGGCAAACATTCCGGCGCTTAGCTACTCGACTCGAACAGAGTGGAACCACAGGAGACCATGCAGAGCGTGGCCGCCACCAGACTGGTCGTTCGGCCGAGAATATCGCGGCTGTGGCTGCCGATGTCGCTAAGAACGAAGAAACATCAACCGGACAACGGGCCACGCAATTGGGCATCAACAGACGGACCCTACAGCGAATTTTAATGAAAGACTTACACATGTTCCCGTATAAAGTGCAAACAGTGCATCAGTTAATGCCTCCTGACCGTCAGTCGCGTGTGAAAGCCATCCTAAATCTGAACAACGAAGAGAACGATTTTGTGTCGAAAATCATCATGAGCGATGAGGCGCATTTCCACTTAAGCAGGTACGTCAATAAGCAAAATCTTCGTTTCTGGGGCACTGAAAATCCACGTGTGATGCACGAAGAGCCATTATATCCACTCAAAGCCACTATGTGGTGCGGCGTTCACGCGGGAGGAGTGATTGGGCCGTATTTCGCCATCGGCAATACGATCACTATTACTGGCGAACGCTACAGGGCCATAATAAACGACTTCTTACTGCCGGAATTGGATGAGCGGGGCTTGGTGAACATTTGCTTTAAACAAGACGGTGCACCGCACACACAGCACGAGCCACAATGGATATTGTGAAGGAAGCATTTCCTGATCTCCAGAGACAAGGAGAATAACTCCTGGTTTTTCATGTTGGGATAAGATTAGTTTTAGTCAGAGAGTAGATATCAAATGGGAGAGCATAAGAACGCAGTCCTTTCATGTTTTGGTAATAGAAGGTGCGACTCTTTTAGAGCGTACATAGTGTCGAAGAGCGGTAAGATCGTCTGGAATTTTTAATGAAGGCATATTGAAAATCTCGTGATACTTTAGGAGGCCTTCCTGCTGGATGGAAACCATGACGCTTGTTTTTGTTTTACCCTCGTAGCACACCCATTTGGATTTATCGTGCAGATAGGCAAGTTATGGACGTATATTCTTGTATATCTTTGTATCCCTAAGTCTAGAGAGCTTATAGCGACATTTGGTGGTATTGCTAGTTTGTTGCGTTAATTTAACAGTGGGCGGCGAAAGGAGATCAACAGAAGGGGGAGAAATTGTGGAAGAGGGGTTTAATGGCGCAACAGATAAGATGTCAGATCTGGAGTTTAAGATATGAGAACTGATGAAGTTAGGATGCTTAGCTCCAGTTCTGAAGTCGAAATTAAGGAGAGGCGTGTGTATTGGGGGTAGAGTGGTGGCAGTTTGAGTGGTAGGGGTTAAGTCGAAAGACACACTTTGACGTTGGGGCTTGGTTTGGAGTGGAATAGAGGGAGTTAGGTTACCGGCGGAGGCTTAAAATTAAGAAAAATGTTTGCGTTGAAACTCCAATTGGAGCAGCATTAATTATGGGAAGTGAAGGTGGGTTAGGATGATTTGGATTTACTTTCTAACATATTAGCTGGTTTAGGTATGACGGACTGCTTAACTTTATCCTGCTACTTGGTTGTATTTTCCAACTATTTGTAGACACGCATCTTTCCAATATTGAAATTGTTTCTGGCTGGATTATGGAATAACAATTCATATTTAACCGGAACATTGTGTTTGAAACTACGCTTGCTTCTGTGGTGGGATGTTGGAAGCAAATTGCAGTGGATAATCAATATCCAATCCAATCAATATCAGCGATTGAGGGGACACCTTTGATATGAAGCTAATGACCAATTGATTCTTCAAAGCAAGCTTGTTTAGTATGCGTTGACATTCGAAAGGTATCCACGTTGAATTCAGGTGATTGATAAGCTTCCATGGAGCAACGACTGGAGGAGTTGACATAAATGAGTTCTCTGTTGTCAAGTTGGAAGAAATCAGTGGGTTACATGTGGGGGTGCATCCACTTCAGGTTCCATTAATTCAGACAAGTGCGATGTATTATAGTGGACAGTCTGGTAAAGCAGCGGGAAGTTTGGTGTGTCATTGATTTTACTGTTTATTGTTGGGATGTGATGTTCAATATCACTCACGAGGGATCGAGTCGCAGTAATCTCATCACCGACATTGTTCACTTTATCGCATATAACTTCGATCATAGGATCAGATTGTTTAGGAGAGAGTTGTTTGTGTGACGAGGGAGGAAATGAATTTCAATATCGACACACAGGGAACTTATTAGCTAGCATGTTTTTTGGTTGGATATAACCTACCCAGAACAGATAGCTTTGATTTCACTCAACACTTTACCCAGATGACGTAAGAGGGTTTCATTATTCCAGGATCAAGGGATTTGAGTACTCTTAAAATGTTGTTTGTACACAGCGCCGGCGAAGGAAAATTTGGGAAGCAAAAAGAGAAATATCGATGTACATTGGTCTGAAACAGAAAGCTCGACAGGGCATTCCATAAGCCAATTGTACGGCTTACTAGCGATAGTTCAAATTACATCGGCTAATTTGAGGGCATACTGATGAGCATTCATTGCGAAACGGGTTTTACGGTTGAAGATTTGAAGGGGCGGAATGCTACTGGCGACTTCTATGGAGTACTGGTGGTGGAAATAGCGATTAGATTACAAAGAAAAAAAATCATTTGAAGGAGAAAAATATATTACAACATAATCACAGGAACAAAGTGATAACGAATTAAAAAACAAAAAGTAGCAGACCAAAGTTAGTTCCCTATAGAACAGATTTGCAAGTATTAGAAACAATTTGCTGATTAGTTTAACGGTTAGATGCGATTATTGCAAGGATAGTAACACCATGCTTTCTGTGGATACTTTTATTGGGTGGGTCAAGTCCCACACTATCGCAAAGTTCGCTTGCGGTGTCTTTCAATGATTTTCACCCAAAAAGTTTAACAGTGCTTTGTTGATTAAGTATGTTTTTGCTGCTTTCAACGTCAAAGGTTTCGGCTGAAATTCATAAGTTTTCAACATTTACGGAAGAATAGTCCTCAAATACGTTATTCCCGCATAACGATACCAATATTAATGTTTGCTCAATGAACAAATTATTATAATTTATTAGGACAATGAAGCAGAACTGAATTGAATTGGACTCAAAGGGAAGATTGAAATGGAGGTGACCAGGTTAATTTAATAAAGTACAGGACTACTTTAGTACTCATCCAATTTGTATGAAAGGTCGCATTAAGCTAATTTAATGCAGGAAAGGACTCTGCCATTAACCAACCGATATAAAATTCCATTTCAATAGTGTTATCCTCTCGTAGATCATTTAAGCCATAAAGCCTGATTGGCTTTATTTGTTGTATGATGTAGATACAGTCCTTGCTTGGAGTACAATTTCAATGCACACAATCGTTAATTACCGAGTTTAAAAACCTTAACTGCGTATCTGAACTGCACGTCAATTTGTTAAGAAGTTTTCACCAACAAATTTTCCCCAACCAACCACAAAAAAACAAAACTCTCTGCATCACATCACCAAACACAGAATCTGTTGCAGCGAAATTGAAATAAATCCGCTCGCTACGATATTGAGTATGTCAATCGAAAGTTTAAATGTAAATACGAGTATTTCCAAAACTCCAACTATGATAGCGTAGCGTACTATCCATAGTAACAAACCTATCAACCATCCATCGTCGCAGATGCTGTGAGCAACGTTTGCAGTTGACAGCGGCAAAATACATGTATGAGCAGAACCAAAAAAAAAGAAAAACCAAAATAAATAAGAGATTAAATGTGCTGCCGCTTTCGCATTGGCAAATATGTGAATTTTCCATACAACACACCATGGCCTAGGCTTAAGGATGTGTCAAAAGATACTTACCTTCCTCTGTGCAATTCTATGCTGTATCTACTTGACACCTCTTTCAAGTATTTGTATACACGAAACACTTTCGTATCTAACATACATATATACTCGTACTTGTAGTTGGTTAAGGTTTTCTTTGAATTTGAGAGGCTGTAATTTTTCGTTTTTTTTTTACATTTTAAAAGATCAAAGACCCAGCTCGAAGGAGCCCTTGAAACATTTTCTAGTCTACACCACCGTCTTACATCAAATTACCTCATCTCAACATATCAAATGAATTATCCTGTGCCATGCCACATCACCTCATATAGCGTCAAACCTCTCATTTAAAAATGAATCCTTGTCTTATCATATCTCGTCTCATCTTTTCCATTCCGACTATGACGTGCGGTATGTAATGTTCACTTGCCTTAATGACACTAATTCCGCTTTACGAAGACACACACTCATATTCAAGCTTTCACTTAATCCCTTTATTGGCACTTTTAGAATTTCATAAGATTAAAACTAAGTGTGCCATCGTTATGGGGGTCTTAACAACATTAAGATGACATCATCCCACTTCATCTAACTCCAAATTGCATCTATTCCAGGTCTTAAGAGAGATTTTTTTTGCTTTTTTCGCTTTTTTCTCATTAAAAACTCGTATTTGCCCTTAACTGATATAACAAGGATACTCGAACTTACATACATACGTATCCAAGTATAAAGTTACGTGTTGTGTGTTTGTCAAAGTGCTTCTTCATCTTCTCGTGCCGCGATGCATTCGTTAATCCCCTTATCGCTGCTCTTTCATTCTGCTTATCTTTCGGGCTAAGAAAAAAGTACAAGTGCAAGAATACGAGTACGAGAACGAGTACGAGTACGAGTACGACTATGAGTATGAGTATGTGTTTAAGCAAAAAAGAATTCCACTTCTCAAGTGTCATGATGTTGCTTTCCTGTTGCTCAACATAAAGAGTAATAATGCCAACAATAACAAAACAACCCATCATACACACACATAGGATAGGAATACCAGTGCAAGGACGAATATCGAACACACCCATCGCTGTAGAAAACACAGTTTTCTTGAAAATTCATTACCCTTATTGCGGGACAGAGAAAGATACACCCCTACAGAGGTGGTTAAGGCATGTTTGAGACTACGCATTATTACATTAGTTAAGATCCTAAATTTCCCTCTGCCACCCCACACCAACTGCCCCCCCAACAAAGCAGCAAAATACAAAAAACACAATAAGGTGTTCGAAAGAAGGATGTATCATTAAATGTTCTTGTTAATAGAAACTCTCAACATGAAGGCAACCTGGCATACCATCGGTTCAAGGGAAACGTTGAGAGCGCACAGGACAAACAACCTAAGGATGTGAAAATAATCGAAAAACTTTTTGCCAACAATATGAGTATCTTGTAAAGTTCTCTTAGGATACTTTGTTCGTTTTTGGTTTTTTTTGTTTTTTTTTTTGGACAAGGCCAAGCCAACCAAACCTAGACAACAACACTGAGCCAAAAGTTGAGAGTAAGACACAAAGACAGGAGATTCGAGTATCCTTTTTTGTGTTGTTGACGCTGCATACAGCTATAAGGAGTTCGGTCTTCCTTTGTTCGGTTATTATGGTCATAGTTATACTTCATGAAGTAATAGTATCAGGAGTTGTAATCAAAAATTGTGGTAATAGATTTATGGTAAATAAATTTAAGTCTTGCCACGTGAGCTAAAGGTAAAAGTTTGCCGAAAATATAGGTCAGGATTTAAATAGAAATTATGGTTTAATAGCTTACAAGCTCTGGCTTGTGAGTGTAGAAAATTAAAATAATAAAAACGAATGTGGGTTGTAGTTAGCCGTGGTATCAGATTTTCTCCTTATTTTGATGTGGTACATAGATACAGAAGAGAGATTTGTACATTTTGAAGATACTCTGACATTTGTTCGTTTTATTATTAATTTATTTTTGTTAGCGGATGGATGTTCCAGAAGAGCATAGTAGCCTGTAGAACATGGTTGTCTTTCAGGACAGCAACTCTGGATCCCACTCCTCTAAAGGAAAAACTGTGTCTTTCTTCCACGGGAGAGAAATATCTCCATCTGTAGTGACAGTTCCTTCAGCTAAGTTTAGGATCACGCGTTCACCTTGATTCCGATCAGCTGCAGCTCCAGTTTCTTTACCTAGATAAGGCTGAATGTTCCAAATATACGAGGTCTCGGCACAAGTACAACCCCAAAATTGCAAGCCGTTTTTTTCTGGTTTACTTGGTATACCACCACAAATCTATTCATCCAAATCTATATTGTCCCCTTCAAAGTAATCCCCATCGACTGCTACACACTTATGCTAGCGCTAGATCCAATCCTCGAAACATTTTTTATATTCGATTTTCCGTATGTCCATCAGTTCTTCCTGCGATTTTTCATTACTTCACCTCGGCTGCTGGAACGCGTTCCCCGTAGTGGTTTTGTAACTCGATTGAACAGAAAGAAGTCACAGGGACCCAAATCAGGTGAATTCTGTGGCTGTTGGATGGTACGAGTATTTGTTGAATTTTTCGTCAAAAAATTATGAATAAAGATGGCACTGTGCGACGGTGCGTTATCATGGTGCAAAATCCACGAGTTTTCTGCCCACAATTCTGGTCTCTTTCGGCGAATTACTTCACGCCAACGTCTCATAACGCCCAAATAATACTCTTTGTTTACTGTATGGCCTTCTGGCAAAAATTCATGATGCACTACACCGTTGTAATCCATGAAAACAGTGAGTATTGCCTTCTTTTTTGACTGAAAACGACGTGGTTTTTTTGGTCTCGCCTCATTTGGTGAACGCCATTCACTTGCCTGATGTCTGGATTGCGTGTCGTACTCATAAACAGACGTCTCGTCTCCAGTAATGATCCTTTTGATGTATGTGGGATCGGTTTCAGCCTCGCAAATCATCTCTTTTGCGAAGTCAACACGGTCTTGTTCTTGCATGAAATTGAGGTCTTTTGGCACCAACTTTGCTGCTACACGACGGAAACTCAAATCATTAACCAAAATGTCTTGGACGGATCCATAGGCAATGTTCAAGCCCTCCGCTATCTCTCTGAGGGTTAATTTGCGGTTATTGACCAACATTTCTTTTACTCCATCAATGTTTTCGTCGGTTTTCGATGTCGATGGTCTGCCACTGCGTTCATCATCTTCGATTGACTCACGACCACTTTTGAACCGCTCGTGCCACTGATAAACGACCGTTTTCTTTCGAAAATCGTTGCCGAAACACTTTTCACTAGAGAGGATGTCAACAACAGATTTACCAACTTAACAAAAGAAACAGAAATCAAATCGGAACCACACGGTGGTTATTCCGGGACCTTTTTGATCAAGGTGGTATACTGTCTGAATCAGCACCGACCATGGAAACCGAGTAATTGCTCGTCAACTGTTGCGCATTACAATGGGTTGTAGAACAGGGGAAGCAATTCATTCCATTTTTATCATAAGCTACGAGTCGTTTTGTCGGGTCATCGAAACGCAAAACTTTTGTTACATTCTGGCAAGTTTCTTTAGACATAATTGCACGAAATATTGGTCAACCAAAATCTGCATCAAAAACAAATCTTCAATTCGTACTGTTTTCGATCTAGAAAATCATTTGTTCAAGGAAAACTAACTTTTAGGTTGACATAACTCACTTGTAAGCATCCGCAAGAATCAAGACGCAAAAATACACACGCAACATGCTTTTGTCTTTATGTTTGTAGTCGAATTTGAGAAGCCAAAATTATTCCTATTTTCGATTATTATTTTCCCGATTTGAGTTGGAAAAATCATTAAAATTTAATCAATCAAAACTCCAACACGAGCAAATAGCGTATCGAGTGACACCTGGTTTCAATGTAATAATATTTTCTGATGTTGTCTCCATTTTCCACTGTGAAATATTTAATTCCATTTCTCTCTACGTCCCCTTTCCATGGTACAACATAAGACTTCGCTCTTTACGAAACAAAAGAAAATCAGACGGTTATCCCCCCTCTCTCTCGTTCGATAATATATCATCGACCGACCCACATAGTATTGCCAACTATTTTGCAAACTTTTTTAAACAATCATTTGCACACAACCTCTTCGTACCCGACCCCATATATTTCAAGTACCTTCCGAACTTCTCAATTGGCCCCCATCCCTCTCTTAACCTTTTGATCCCTTATCGAAGAAAAGTTACAAAATCTCAATGAAGAATTTTTACCCAGGCCAGATGGGCTCCCAGTAATATTTCGCAAAATATGTGCCACCAATCTTTCACACCCTCTTTCCTCCCTATTTCATATTTCACTCACACAAGGGGGATTTAGCCCAAGTTTGGAAGACCTCTTCATAAAAGGTATCAAAGAATAAAGTAACCAACTAACGTCCTATTGCTAAGCTTTCTCACATGCCTACAATGTTCGAAAGTTTCTTATATGAAGTTCTAAGCTTTCAGTGCAAGTTACTCATATCACCCAATCAGCATGGATTTCTAAAAGCTAGATGAACTACTACAAATTTAGTTGAATTCATATCCTTTGCGCTTTCAGCCCTAGAAAATGGCAACGCAATCGATGTTTTTGCTACAGACTTCGCTAAGGCCTTCGATAAAATATCACATCACCTGATCTTTTTCCAATTGTCTTCCCTAGGTTTTAACCGCATTTTGTTAAAAATGATAACATTATTATAGCGTTCGCTTTAGGTCAGCCTCCTCAATCCCATTTTTAGCCACTTCTAGTGTCCCACAAGGCAGCCATCTATGTCATTTTCATTTCATTTTAACTATAAACGATCTTGAGAGGATTATCAAACACTGCTCCGTATCCATTTACGCCGATGACACTAAGTTCTCCAAAACTATTTCTTCACCCCAAGACTCTATCCTTCTTTAAGAAGACTTCAATAGGTTTTCCACTTGATGTCTAAAAAATTTGTTTTGAGCTTACCATAATGTCTCCAAATTTTCATACTCGTATCACGAATTTTTTGATCTTGTTGTGTATTGTCTTCCTTTCATTCATTTCATCCAAAATCGCAGTGTTATTGTGTAATATGTTCATACTTTCACCCGATGCTGTATCACCATTAGCTTCAGCGAACTTACGCTTCTCATTCTCTTTGGTTGTGGTTGCGCTAGTTTTTTTGACCTCAAAACCCTGGTTTTGTCATTTTTTGGTCATTTTTTGATATGATCTCTCGGAGACTGTGGTGCATTCATAATGCGTTTTCTGATCACATCTATGATATAGCACAAATCCTCCATCGGAGGGGAGGTCATTGGATCATTCACTACATGGGTCCATATTAAATACTCAGTTTTTATGTATAGGCTACTACTGAATAAAATAAACTCGTGTTAGAAAAAAGAAATGGTTTCAAAATTAACTAATTTACAAGCAAATAAAATGCAAAGATGTTATTACTAGGAATCACTTTGTTTCACTCATAGACCACTCGGATAGAAAATAACACAACCATTCACTGCCACAGTTCGGACTGACTTAAAATTTAAGACAGTCAAATATCGATGGTTTGAGGTATAAGTAACAAAGTCATAAAAGCATATTCAAATATTGACATTACTTTTTAAAATACGAGTATTTGAGTTAAAAACAAAAATTGTTGAAAAAGACCCCTATACGGTTAAACCCTCATAAACTCAAAAAGCTTGTTGGTGTCCTCGTCATCCTCTGTGTCATCTGAGCTAGAGGATTTGAAAAGCTTTACTTTGGCCTACCTGACAACAAAACGAAATTGGTGGTCGACCGTCATTTGAAACTCTAAACATTCCTCGTTTATGAAAAGCAGGAAGATGTTGATGATACGTTCAGCCCAAATATAATAATCTGTGTCACAGCACAAAGAGAAGAAATATGAGAAATGAAACTGACAGACGTCGTACCATGATCGGAAATATAAAATGAGCTGTAAAGTATCAGTATTTCGAACGCTTCCATACAAATAAGCTATTAACGCCCAGATAAAGGAAAAAAGGCCCATTGCTCACTGGACGAGCGAGAGCTCTTTGCCAATGTTTTATCTTAATTTCGGCAATGATATTAACTTCCCAAGTCAAATCTGCGCGTTATTATCCTCACCAACCCCAATCAAAATACTCTCTGCATGGGTGGATATATCCGATGTTGCTGCTGACAGCACCATTGATTTAAATGCATCCAGTCACTCCTCATGGAATCCTCTTTCACATAATCATCATAGTACTCGTACCAACAATATCGTCTCAATTTGTTCCCGTTTTTTTGTCTCCCTTTTTTTTGGGATGCAATACAAAATTCTTCTGTCCGAAATTATCCTTAAATCGAATGAAAAACTGTGTATCCATTTGCACAAACACCCTTGTTTCATTCGAAGGAGCAAGTACCAACCGTAATGTACGAATGTTTCTCTTATCATTATACTCTTTGCTTGATCGGAAACGGAAAATGAAGATGAAAAAGTTTTACAGACACCAATTACTTTTGAGGTTTTTTTGTTAAAGTCAATGTTTCACATTCAGCCACACACACACATATATGCACGCCCCATTTCCGTCGTTGGTCCTTCCTGTTTTGTTCACTCTCGAAATGTTACATAGAAAAAAAAAAGCTGAACTACCACCAGAGACGACGACTGGTCGACTGGACTCATCCCTTGGCTTTGTTATCCCTTTATGCTTCTCACATATCCATATGTATGTATGAAGATACATATCTTCCGGTTTTGTTGGTTTAAGCACACACAAGAATCACACTTGTTCAGGAGAAGAAAAAAAAACTATGTTCCTGGGTTCTGGCTTCTGCGTCCGGAGTTCTGGACTTCGGATCTGGGTTCTGAGTACAGGTTTGGGCAGAGTTAAATAGTACCTTCGAGAGGATATTACAATATTTTAAATGTCGCAATTATCGCTTGTTTTCTTCCTCCCTATGGTGGAATTTCCATGTGTTTACGTTGGCAAAGATATACCTTCGATAACGGTAACATCATTTATCTAATTGGTATGCAGATGATGATATGGTATGATGACGATAATGACTTTAAAAAGTTGAAAACACGGTGGGACACAAAGTAAATCTCAATTTTGATTTGAAACGCCTTAGATTTTAAATGCGGAGGGCTAAGGCGGAGTTGTACGTATAGAAGGTTTTGAAGGCGTAAGTCCTCTATTGAGGTCAGGATAGCCTCTATAAGCAGCCATCTCTATCAGCAACACGCGCAAACAAATTTCCAACACGCGCATGGTATTTTCTCATGATGTAACCACCAGATACCTGTATAGCAAACACCTGCAACCAGTGCAGACAACAACCTAAACATGAAACACCGTTCTGTTGTGGGAAAAGACATGCTACGGAGCCAGCAATTTGTAATTTTGAGGGACAGAAATGCTGTCCGATTTAATAAAGTTTTTTTTCAGAAAGATTTATAGAATAAGTCTTTAATTGGCGCCCAAGCAGGGACCACAGTACAGTAATTGTAACTTTAAAAAGCATAAGCCATTAAGTAGTCTGTGCCCGTTCGATACGAAACCATTAATCAGTGCGTGTTCGTGAAACATTACAAAGCCCTAAGAAAGATAGTGCAAACTCTTGTTCGAACGTTAGGAGTAAAAAAACAAAACCTGGTCCTGGAACCCTAATAGTGCCCTATCTTGTAAAACAAATAACTAGCTTTATTGTATCTTCGTCTTTGATCCTTTGAATACAAAAGTAAGAATGGTTAACAATAATACTTTACCGCCATCCGTACCTGATCCAGTTACCGAATCCACCCCTTCCTAAGGTAACCCAAGTACTTACCAATGGAGGACAAAATCTAATGCAACTGCAGCATCAACTCCTACCCTTCACACACTTATCGCTTCAATGATTCATTGAAATCGCCAGTAGCATTCCTCCGCTTCAAACCTTTAACCGTAACATCGATCTCGCTATGAATGCTCATCAGTATACCCTCAAGCACACTTTCGGACGTACTCTGAAATATCGTGATTCATTCCTAAGCCTAACAACTCTCTTGTGGAATGCCTTGGAGAACTCTCTATTTCCTTGACATTTAAAACCAACGTAAATCGGTATCTATCTTTCTTCCCTCCCTAACTTTCCTCACGCCCGCGCTGTGTGCAAATATTTTAAGGGTACCTTAACCCCTTAAGCACGCGCTACTTTATAAAAGAAAAAAAAATCTACAAGACCCTATGGACAGAGGGTACATCAATAATACACTCAATCATGAATCTACACGCGGACCAATTTACAAGAATTGATCAAACAATACTACCAGAACAAATTAACAACGTTAACGAACTAAGAGCGTGGAAAGAATCTTGAAAATTTAAGATCCCATGAGGGGATCACCCAAATACTTTGGCATCCTAAAGGTCATTTCAAAGGTCAGAAATAAGATAATAGGAAACGCGGACCATGCTCTCGAGTCATACAACACGCCATTGGACTAGGGCTGCTTTACACGGTGCTTGACGCTGCACTACGCAGAAAAGTGAGATCTCGGTACATTAGAGTACTAGATGACATCGCCTGTTCAAGGCCAAATGTCTATCCAGGAATTCTATCAGGCAGTTTACGCTCAATTGTCTTCGATATTAAATAAAATATCCTGCATGGATGTAACTAACGAATCTCTTAGCTTAATAATACAAACGTATCGAGAAAAGGCTCTCGATACCTTCATAAGAGGCCTCTAAGGTGACTTACCCAGACTCCTCGGGGTACGAAAGCCTGTGGACTTACTCCAAACGCTATACTTGTGACTGGTCACAGGTCATCAATGCTTCAATGGACGAGTAAACCACAATAATTACCCAGCACCAAACCTTCAACCATTTTACCCCGAATTAACTTACCTTCCGAGAACTGCCCATCAACAATACACTAATCAGAGACCAGCACCATATCAAGGAATTCTCAGACAAACAAAGTATCAAAATCAACACCAGCAATATCCTGCGCCAAAACAGATCGTCCCGCAAAATTTGCATTATTGTACAGTTCAAGCTCCACGGCAACCACCGCCAAAGCCAATGGATGCGTAAACCATCCGAACATACATATGTGGTCAATTTGCAGGTTAACAACTGATAACCAACTCCAAAAAGGCCGCCAATGCCGCCATCACAGCAGCTGCATCCTACAAAGTTACAAAGGAAAAAGTTGCAAAGAGAGGTGCAATACGAAATGCAACAATATGAGGAAATTATAGCGAATGTCTCCCAAGAAAATGGTGAGATGCTTCAAGAATATGTTGAGCAATCGCAACATAGATATGATGAGATGGAACAATTAGCTGAGTTGAGCGATATACTTCGAATACTCCGAAGGAGGACAAAATTCTAAAAATTCTGATTGATACAGGGTTCAATAAAAACTACTATACATTCAGTCTTCTCTCATTAAAAATCCCTTATCCAATGAAACCTCTTTTGACGTCAATTCCATTGGAGGTAATCTTTTCATAAGCCACCACACTTTTGTTAACCTGAGAAACGGTATTCGAACTGATCACATGTCTCCAACACAAAAATCAAAAAACGAAAAAATTATTCACGCCTTCCCGTATCTTTTTGACGATCCGGATGAGAAATTAACTTATTCGACCACTGTTAAAGGAGAAATAAGGACAACGGTAGATTCATCCGTATATTCCAAATCTTATCCTTACCTTATGTCCCTAAAAAATGAGGTAGAAAACTAAGTAAAAACGCTTTTGAACAACGGCATCATTAGACCTTCACAGTCTCCATAAAATTCACCTGTGTGGACTGTTCAAAAAAAAGCCGATACTTCCGGTGAAAAAAAAATGTTGACTTGTACAATAATTGACTATAGGAAGCTCAATAGCATAACAGTGGCCGACCGTTATCCGATGCCACAGATAAACGAGGTCCTTTCACAGCTTGACAAGAATAAATGGTTCACGGACTCAAGAATGCTCCATCAATATTTCAGAGAGCACTCGACAACATCATTCGTGAGCACATCGGAAAGATATGCTATGTGTATATAGATGATATTATCACCTTCAGTCGAGATGAAGCAACACACGAGCAAAATGTCCGAACAATTTTGCGTACTCTGAAAGGTGAAAATATAAAGGCACATCTTGAAAAGTGCGAATTCCACAAACAAGATGTAGAATTCTTAAGATTTGTCATTTCATCTCAGGGAATAAAAACTAACCCATAGACAGGAATGGCGATACAAGATGTACCATATCCACAAACCCTGAAAGAACTTCGTTCCTTCCTTGGACTATCAGGGTATTATCGCCGATTTATTAGGGATTATGCCAAACTGGCGAAACACTTAACAACCCTCTTAAAAGGAGAGGATGAACGTCTCCTTGTCTCGTTGGGGTAGTATTCGATCTTAACGAAGCAATGAGTGTTTTCCATAGTACCATCTATCGAGTATGACAGGGATGCAAAAACTCGACAAGAAGGAGAAAAAGATGGAAGAGATTAAAGACTAACCGTTTAGAAAAGAATGAGTGTTAATCAGGAAAATAAAGAAAATACCAGAACATACCAGAACATACATAGACTACGAGAGTTCAAAACATGCGAAAAGTTCACTTTTAAATTGCTTAGCTCCTGCTATTTGTCTGACCGCAGTGGGCAATGAGTTCCAGAGCCTGGAACAAAGAAGAGGTGGGACGAGTATTTTTAAGAAGGAGTTGTGAGCTGATATTCTCGCCGCAAACAAATGAATTGTAGTTTTTCGAATAGATATGGAGGTGAATGGTTCCATATGACATTGTGAAGATACACATCGCATCTAATTTACCAAAATGACGCAGAGAGCACCCTAGAACGAGTTTGTGGTTAAATCTTTCCATTCCGAAAATATAACTTTTGCTGAGAACGGGAATTCAATTTGCAGTAAGCGACTATGGCATAATCAAATATTGGCACAAAAAGGCTGGAGTCATGTTGTGAGGAGTGTTGAATGACCCTTTGAAGATCGTTAATGCTATAGTTAGGATGAAGAGAAGTGGACCTAGGTGACTACCTTGAGGAACACCTGAAGTGGCCAAGAAAGGGGCCGATAGGACAGACCTGAAACGAACACTATAAAAGCGATAATCCAGGTAAGAAGATATTTATTTTAGCAAGATGGGTACAAAGCCCATAACGGACACTTTGAACAGGATTATTTTATGAGATATCTTGTCAAAAGTTACAACGGAAGCAAATAAGACCACTAAAGTTCGACGTTAAAAAGCTGCAATCGCAAAAGACATCGGTCTTTGTCGACCGCGTTTCCCTAAAGCTCTTTCAAAATCATAGCCCCCATACTCAAACTGAAGAGCACTATTGGGAATGTTGTCGAACAACCATCAAGAAGCCGCTTCTGGTCTGATTGGTTTGAAGGCATCGTCACAAAGAAAGATCTGGTTTGGCAGATACATGCAACTAAACAAGAAGCACACAAATCTGCAGGAAAGAAGGGAAAAAGAAGAAATCGGGGAAATGGAGATATTCAAAAATTGCATCAGAGAAAAAAATAAATATTCCTAGCTTGAAAAGCTAGAATGGAAGCCAACAAAGATGAACATGGACAACTAGTAGTCGGGTCGCAGTGCAAAGAATATGGAAAAACTACTTTTGCAAACTGTAGAAAGACAGTCATGGTCAAAATAGTGATGTCAAACAGAATGGCCGTTCACCCTGGGCGTACACAACAGAGATCTCCTAGCTAGACGAAGTTAAAGCAGCAATATTGAAGTTAAGGTCTACACCCTGAGCTAAGTAATGCAACATCGCTAGGAACATGCATCAGCATCGGAGAATCCATAAAAAAGGAAACCCTTTCATTGCACTAACTGTAGAGGAATAAGTCTTCTAAACGTCGCCTATTAAGACCTTTTATGCCACAGAGTCTGAAAAAATGCATGAACAATCTGGTGGGTCCATACTAGATCTGGTGAAAAACCTGGTAATTTCAGATAGACAATCATTATCTATTTGTCGACTCGCATATGACGAGCGCATAGGGACGGGTTGTACAATATCCCTACCAAACTCGTGGGGTTCCTCGTCGGAGGACTATGCAGATTCAAGGTCGGTATTAACTGGGACTTTCAACAAAGGTTTTAGACAAAGCCTTGAATCGTGCTGAACTCACAGACCTACCAAAGAGACACGATCGTTTTAAGTCCACACAATTACTTGCGAAGGCCTATGACATTGACGTGATTAGATGAACGTAGCGATCTGCCAATTATGCCTTCGTAAATATTGAGGTGGAAGCATCTAAAATGGGTCTGATGGTAAACGAGGCCAAACCAAAATACATTCTATCATCAGAAAAAAACCTTCGACGGCTTGGCTACGTAGTTACCAGCAGCAACGAAATAAGCGCAGAAATCAGATACAGAATTCCTCTTGCCAATCGCTTTTTCTTCGGGCTCAGGAATAACAGGCAAGTAAGTAACAGAACACTCTCTAGTAAGACCAAACTGGCTTTACACAAGACCTAATTATCGCGGTCCTGGCCTATGGGGCAGAGACTTGGACCTTGTCGAAGGCGGATGAAAAAGCATTTGGTCGATGCGAGAGGTCCCGTTTGTATTGAAGAGAAGGGGGTTCAACCACGAACCAAACGGGCTATGTAACGATATCGATCCAGTCATGCAGCTACGAATACAATAAGGTTGTGCCATATTGAGCGACTGTGCACCACAGCTCTGACTCAAAGAGTTTTCGAGTCGAAGCCCTAAGGACGGCTGAGCAGAGAACTACCGCGTCTAAAGTGACTCACGCAAATGGAAGTGAATCTATAGTAACTTGAAGTGAGGCTCTGACGGCAGCTGGCGAGAAATCGAGCCCTGGTTCATTCTAAACTGTAGCGTCACCTAAGTAAGTAAGTAATATATTTTCAATTGCGGAACCTTTACTTGTGATTGTATCCACATTCATAGACTGTCTTCGCATTTTTCTGCGATGATCTCGGTCATTCCTTACTTTGTTGGTTAGACCATTTTCAGAAGCTCTTGGCGTTCGGATCTTTTGTATAGGGACGTTTTAGCACCATGCAACACTAAGTTTTGGCTATCTCGTTTGAGAGATTGATGATCATAGGGTAAAATCATCTTGCTTGCCAACCTCCTTCAACTTTCAAAAGCCTTTACGTAAAGGAAAAAATGTGTCAAAAGAGGTAACCACTGTCAGCGTCTCGTACTTTTCCAGAAGATGGTAAGACCTCAATAATTTGGATACCAGTTTAGTTAGTAAGCATTCTACTCTTCACAGTTTTTTTCGCTTAAATCGGCAAGCATGGAGTCAAATCCTAGCAGCAGACATACTCGTAAGAGCTCAAATCACATATAAGAAACTCAAGATTATCGCCTTGTTCCTGCGTCGTAGCCTCAGCTGCGAGATAATGATTTTTAAAAACTGAATGCACACGTACTCGTGTATTAAGTTCAAAAGCTTCATTCCATTCGCATTTTCTTGTAAAATTTCAAACTTGAATTCCTTCCATTTGAATTATACCCACTTTTGCATTGTCAAAGGTCCAGCTGATGTTGTTTCAATTCTACTTTTCAACTCCTTAAAACTCTCTTAGTCCGTAAGTAAACTATTTTCCTTACAAGCTAATGAACCATGAAATACCCATGGGCACTAACATTGCATTGCAGTCACACTTTAAACAAAAGTCCATTATCCGCGTAGTGACAAACTTTCGCAAAAGTCAAGAAACTAATTTAACTTAACACCAACAGACACAACTCCGACTCCGAAGGAAAAGGACAAAAAACCGACCATGAAGATGCAGTTCCTAATTTCTGTATATCAGCCCATTCAACCCACAAAACTAAAATGAATGAAATCCATTAGGCCAAAGATGCGTTCAGCTTCTTTACCATGCAATTATACGACATAAAAAACCACCCGTCCAGGCAGGGGTGAACTGGCATCTAGAGAAGGCATTCCATAGCATTTTCTGCTCAGGAAGCTTCAGCGCAAAAGTGCGAGGTTTGGCTAATTAAAAAACTTTCGCGCCACTTATCGTCATCCAACACTTTCACAAACAACACTCGAAACAAACGCTCTCCCTCAACTGCAGTCCTATTCACCGAACAAGCCTCTCATCATCATCTTCTACTACATTCGTAACTTGAACTTTTTATCCTAATATCATGGGGGTGTGGGGTAGGGAGCAGAACGAACAGGAAGGTACTGGCAATAGCGACAACCAACAACCGACAACCGACGATGGCTGAGCAACAGCAGGAATATCTGCAGCGACAATAGTATGGGCATAGAGTAGTAGATAATCAAAACCAGAAAAACCAACCTCAACATAACCACAAAACCACTATGCGCGATCCTTATTAAAATTAATTTGCGAGGACGATGACAATTTTAGCCCTTCACCCGGTTTTGCGGCGCGAACCCTGTAATTCACTTCCATCCGGCAATGGGTCTTTACAGCACCACCACTCAACTCGACTCAACTCGACTGCTCTACCCATAGGGTTGATTACATGGGAGATGTTCTCCTCTATCCTATCATCCCCCTCTCACATTATCATGAATTTTATGGCTTCCGGTAGAGTACCAGTTTTTCAGTTCTGCAGTTTTTATCTTGCAAACTCTAAAATCCTGTGACTCTGGGTTGGGCGTAAAAAGAATCTCCGTCCCCTTGCGTCGTCGGTCGTGTCCTGTTTTCGCATTGAGTCCTAGTGCAACTTGAGTGTTCATTTAGCATTTTTTTTCTACTTTTCCTATAGCAGCTCAAGTATCCTTTGTTTATATATACAATAAACACCACTGTTGCCGCCAAACAAACTACCCTGCAGCTGGGTCAGACAGGGCCAGGACATTATTACAACATTATGACAACACTGGTAATGCAAAAGTAATTAAGTGTGGTTTCTTCCTCTTCATTTGGGTTAACTTCAGAACGTTTTGGTATAAGTCGCGCATTATCAAATGAGAACACACAAACCCACTGGCATTGCGTTCAGGAGTTAACGGTGACTGAAACTGCAAGAATCAATTAATTACATTCAAAGGACTCGAACAAAATGCAGCCACCACACCACTATTACGGAAGAGCTTCGAAGTGCAATTTAGCTCATAAAAATAATTGCCCAAAGCGCCAGGTGAAATAATTAACCACGCACAAATACAAGCTCAGATATAACTTGTGAGGAACATATTCGTATAGGCAGAGTTTCAATACATTTACTTGTCAGAAGAAGTAATAGATGTGGAAGTGCTTAAACCACCCCCAATGAGCTTATAGCAGAAACTGAGGGTTGTTCTCGCTGTTGGCCAGGAATTCACCCTCTGCCTTGGATAGAACATTTGTTTTGTCGAGTCAGCTGATTTTTAGTACAAAATTCGTTTCCCCTTCACAGACAATTTTCAGGGGTAATGGAATAGTAAAGAGAGTTGAATTATTCTCTTAACAACCTCTGTAATGGCCAAGAGAAGGGATGAATGTAATCCATATGGAAAAGAATGCTCGAATTTATTTTGGTAATAAATTCAGTATTTTCGTAGTGCACTGCTGGCCAGGCTTAAATTTAGAATATGACGCAGAGTATGGTGTTGTATACATAATTGTGTGCTTGGATAGGGTAGTGAGGAAGTTAACCGTAAGAGATTCAAGCGTTGCTTCCGCCTACAGAACTATACGAAATGTTAATAGAATTAAATCCATGTCACCACCTTACTATTAAAGAGATACATAATGGCTTTTTTTGTATTCCATCTTAGCCTCAGTCAGATAATATTTTCCCACAAATATTTTAGTTTCTGACTTACATTGGATGGAGCTGAAATATGAAGTGGAGATGGGCCTCAACCACGAGTTGTATTCTATTAAGCCGACAGCTTAACTCGTCTCATTATGCCGAATTCACCCTCGCCATCTCAACTTAGTTGCTCCACACATAAGATACGAGTAGAAAGGAGAATGGCACAAATTCGTCGTTGCCTTTGCTCATTTTTCGTATGATTCACTACTATCGCCCCTCAAAATAGCTGAACTTTGAATACTGTGATTCTAGGAAGATGATCATATGAACTGGTTATCAACAATATTGACTCTCAGGCAGCATTTCTTGAGAAAATAGGAAGGCTAATAATCAACTTAACGCTATCCAACAGGTATACTAAGCCGGCTGAAAAGTACTAACATAGATTTTGATGACAGACCATAGTTACTTCGAAGAGGAGGAATGCACCTCAAGGGATAATAAAACAAAACGTAAAGGAAGCTGCTTAGAACGGTGCTGTCACCAAATACTTTGAGTTGACGGGTCCAGTGAGGAAAAACTCCTACCGAATGCCCATTCCATATTGCAACGCACAGTTTCAGCGACTGCTTAAGGAAACCAGAAAGGTTCTAAACAAGCCACTTCCATTTGAAGGAAAAAAGTAATTTTATTTGCGATATTTTGCGATAGGATTGAAACACTCGAAGAAACCAGCAGGCTGCTAATAGCACTCAAAAGGCGTAAATCAGATTGACTTGAAAAATCCAGAACATCTGATGGCATCTAACCTGAGTCGACGGCGGAGACTCTCAGACTCATTTCTCAGGAAAGTTGACCAAAACCGGCGTACAACCAGCGCCTATTATTGAAATGAGTCAACAACACGCAGTGTTGTGTTGACGGATGAGGCTATAAAACACGCAGTCGCTTTCTTTAGTGATATCAAGTTGCCACGCATCGATGGCGTGGATGTATCTAGTTATACTACAAATAGGTATAAACTACTTACTGGCAACGCTAAAGAGAATCTTAACTGCTATTCTGGCACTGAGAGACAAAGACTCCAAAAACTTCTGACAAACAAATGGTGGCCACATGTACGGTTTTTCCGAAGAATCAATGAATCGAAGTGCTTCGTTCGCGGACAACTTTTGTTGGAATTGGTTCATCTTGCAAGACCTATACAGTCGACTGCTGTTTAGTTTCGGGCTCATATACATAGATCCATGATTCGTCACCTGTCACGATCTTATAGACATCTTCTGAGCACCACGATCGAATTTTTTGAACATTTCTTTGGACTATGCGGTATCCAAAGTGAAGAAATCTTTTTGATGGTCATATCTTCATGCAGTACTAAACATATGCGAGTGGAACCATGGCTATCTTGCAAATATCAGTTCCTGCACACCATGGGAGATTTCTGGCACAACAAGCAATTTTGGACCACCTTCACGAAATTCGTCCTGGACGATCCCCGACATAAAGAGCCAGGAGCTATTCCCATCTTCGTATAATGTTTTCCGAGATGACGATCACTCTCTCCCTAAAGTTGATTCTCCATATAGAGGTGTCCTACTTGCTATTCACAATAACCTCAATTCTTCTCTCATCGCTATCTCTTCTTCTGTTAAACTTGACTTTGTTTCAATTAAAATAACACTTCCCAACAGGTCAAAGTACGTTATGCGTTGCTACATTCTCCCAGCTCAACCTATCAAATCATTTTTTAATAACTCACCACAACCGGTCACTTCTTCAACCACCATCTCTTCTTACAACTTCCGTAAAGCTAATTTTCGCAAAATCAATATATTAGCAAATCTTTTTCTGATTTTACCAATCTATCCTTATCTGATGCCCCAGTGAAATACTTAATTCCATTTCTATCTACGTCCCCTTTTCACGGCATAAAACATCATCTATTTTCCCTCCATGGTGCAGCAGAACACTTCGATCTTTACGAAACAAAAGAAACAAATTATGGGCAGTTTTTCTTCTCACCAATTCTTACTATGACTACTCTAACTATCTTGGAACCTACCTCCAGTTCACCCAGCTCTGTAACTGCCTCTATCAGCGCTTTCTCGACACAGCGCAGACCAATTTTATCAACGATCCTAAGAAATTTTATCAATTCGTCAACTACAAAAGAAAATCAGACGGTTATGCCACCTCCCTCTCGTTCGATAATCTATCATCGACCGACCCACATATTATTGCCAACTATTTTGCAAACTTTTTTAAACAATCATTTGCAGACAACCTCTTCGTACCCGACCCCATATATTTCAACTACCTTCCGAACTTCTCAATTGGCCCCTCTCCCTCTCTTAACCTTTTGATCCCTTATCGAAGAAAAGTTACAAAATCTCAATGATGAATTTTTACCAAGGCCAGATGGGCTCCCAGTAATATTTCGCAAAAAATGTGCCACCATTCTTTCGCACCCTATTTCATCCCTATTTCATTTGTCACTCACACAAGGGGGATTTAGCCCAAGTTTGGAAGACCTCTTTCATAACCCCGGTTCAGAAAAAGGGATCAAAGAATGAAGTAACCAACTACCGTCCCATTGCTAAGCTTTCTCACCTGCATATTGTAGGTTCGAAAGTTTTTTATATGAAGTTGTAAGCTTTTAGTGCAAGTCACTCATATCACCCAGTCAGCATGGATTTCTAAAAGGTAGATCAACTACTACAAACTTAGTTGAATTCGTATCGTTTGCACTTTCAGCCCTAGAAAATGGCAACAAAATCGATGTTCTTACTACAGTCTTCGCTAAGGCCTTCGATAAAATATCACAATACCTGATCCTTTTCATATTGTCTTCCCTAAGGTTTAACCGCATGTTGTTAAAATGGATATCTTCTTACCTGGAGAACCGTTATTATAGCTTTTGCTTTAGGTCAGCCTTCTCAACCCCATTTTTAGCCACTTCTAGTGTCCCACAAGGCAGCCATCTAGGTCCCCTCTTTTTCATTTTAACTATAAACGATCTTGAGAGGATTACCAAACACAGCTCCGTATCCATTTACGCCGATGACACTAAGTTCTCCAAAACTATTTCTTCACCCCAAGACTCTATCCTTCTTTAAGAAGACTTCAATAGGTTTTCCACTTGGTGTCTAAAAAATTTGTTTTGAGCTTACCATAATGTCTCCAAATGCCAATCTCGTAAGTCCAACCAATCCCCCTCACAACTTTATTTTCTGCATGACCAACCTGTACCCCAGGTTCAAAATCTTCGCGACCTTAGAATTTTATACGATAGAGGGTTAAACTTCCGTTCACATATTGATGAGATAATCCTTAAAGCAAACTCATCGCTCGGTTTTATCAATTTTGCAACTCTTATGTGACAAGGTCACTTTACATTACCCTTGTCCGACCCCTTCTTGAATATGCCTGCCAAGTGTGGTCCCCCTTTCAGCGAATTCATATACCATATCCCGAATCGAGAACATTGAACGTCGTTTTCTTCGATTTGCCCTTCGTGTACTACCCTGGAATGACCCATTTCCGCTGGGTTCACATTCACTTATCATTGTGCTCATCTAATTCATTGTCAAACAACACATGGCTGTTGTCGCAAATAGTCTTAACGGACTTCCTGAATAGTCCTGGGCGATCGTACTATGACACTTAATTCATTCAAGACTCAGTTCAACATATCGAATTACCTAAGAAAGGCTTTAAGCGTAGTTTCGCTGTTGCTTATGGCACAGGTTCAACACTTCGCCTTGTTATTTTCATATGTAGGTTCAATACGACAAGAGTTGCGTATATCTCCGCTTGCAAGACAGGTGCAATTTTACCTAAATAAGAATGATCCAGCTTCCATTTTAAAGCCATAAGACAAAGATTCCGGCCCACCTGGGGTTGTTTGGTGAATCCAATTCCTCCAATGGCGCGGAAATAGACATACAGGGTAAAGTTCTGAACGGGCTCAACGCGGAGAGATGCCAGATACGATCCCTGTCACTGTACAGTTCAAGCTGACATACAGCCTCCAAGTGGCGGAGTGGTCGGAAAACGGAGCCTCTACGAAACAACAACAAATTATGACTACCGACTCACTAACTTTGCGGCAGCTAGTAATACGGTGATAAGTAGTACAAGATTCCCTCATAAGAGAATGCACACAGCAACCTAGCTAACTCAGGATGGTAGAACCACCAACGAAATTGACCGCGTGATGATTGACGCAAAAGACTCGTCAAACATCCTAAATGTGCAAACATTTAGAGGGGCAAATGTCGACTCTGACCACTATTTAGTTGCACCCCGATTCACAGCTCAACAACATTGGATCCCTGAGCACACCGGAGATGGCCAGAGACTATAGAGAGCAATTGGACAAAAGACTCTGCAATATGCCTTTGCCTACCACAAACCCCAACAACATGTGGTTACAATGCTGCGCTACTATTGAGGACGTAAACGAAGCAACTCTAGGCTACTAGCCGTCCAGATAAATTTAGGCCCTTCGAAACAGTGAGGATAATCTTGTCATCGACCCGCAGAGGATTGTGGATGTATTCAAGCAGTATTTCCAACAACTGGTTGATGGGCATGACCAGGAGAAAATGATAGGGTATGAAGCAAACTCAACTCCAATCGATGAAGTAGTTCTCCCACCCAGCCTAGACGAAGTCGGCACAGAGATTAAAAACCTGAAGAAAAATAAGGCTTCAGGCTCGGACGGATTGCTGTCAGATTGCTATCCAAAGCTGGTGGCGATGTTTTGGTAAGGATCGTGTACCAGATCATCTGCAAAGTATGGGAGGACGAAGCATGCCCGACGACTTGACTATCACCTCTACCTATCTATCGCTCTATCCAGCGTACAATGTGAATGACTAAAACCGTTTTGCAGTGTTTCTTTTGGCTCGGCAAATCAACGATAGACCAAATCTTTACACTGAGGCAAATCCTGGAAAAGACAAATGAGTTCAAAGTCGATACTCACAATCTCTTCATCGACTTCAAAACCGCATACGACAGCATTCATCGCACAGAATTATATAACGCTATGGCTGAATTTGGAATCCCGAGAAGACTGATCCGGTTGTGTCGCGCCACGCCAGACAACTCGCAATGTACCGTGCAGCTTGGAAACGAAACCTCAGAACATGCACTGGATTTCGGCAAGGAGACGCGCTATCGTGTGATTTCTTTAATCTTGTGCTCGAGCGGATAGTGCGAAAGGCCAGCGTAAACACAGAAGTCACTATATTTAACAAATCCACCCAGCTACTGGGCTATGCAGACGATATCGGCATCATCGGCCGTTCCTATCGTACTATTATTGAAGCTTTTACTGCTACAGAAGAACAAGCCAAGCGATCCGTCGAACACCGTCTAGAACGGAACCTAACAATCGACAGCTATAATTATGAGGTAGTGAAGGAGTTTATCTACCTCGGGGCAAATATAAACTCCACAAATGACACCCTAGTGAAGATTCGACGAAGAATAACCTTAGGCAACCGCTGGTACTTCGGTTTGTCCAAACAACTAGGGTCCAAACTTCTAACACGAAATTCCAAAGTCATGCTTTACCTGATCTTGCCAGTCTTGGTTTATGGAGCTGAATGCTGGACGATAAGCAAGACAGCGGAACAGATCTTGCGATTCTTCGAAAGAAAAATTCTACGTCGAATATTTGGTCCTATGGAATGGAGGAGAATATATAACCGCGAACTCCACGAGCTGTATAAAGATGTGGATGTAGTCTGGAAGGCAAAAATCAGCCTCATCGAGCGAGTAGACGAGAATTCTTCAGCTAAGAGAATCTCCGAATTCCAGCCACATTGGTTCACGAAGAAAGAGAAGGACGAACCTCCTATTTAAAGAAGTAATCACGGACGCCAGAAGCTGGTATGAAATGCCTGCCAGTGCCAGATAAATATTCTCTTCACAGTTGTCACGCGATACCTTCTTGCAGCCTAACTGGATATATACGATCCGTGCCAGGCGACTAGCAGCCATCAAAGGGAGTACAAGTGTGTTTGATGGCCTCATCGGTGACCACTACCGGTGACCACTACCGATGACACCAACTACCTACGGGGTGTCTTGTGTTATTCAGCTACCTTGATTCTGGTGTGTTAAGTTACCTGGGAAGTGAGTCTCAGGCATGAGACAGGGAATCTATGATTTCGGCTCAGCTTTCTAAGTGATTCCAGTCTGTCAAACAATCATTGCAAACAGAATTTTGATGTCATTAGAATATGGTTGCAAGGTAGTTGGCTATTAAGTTCATCGAAAATTATGATTACTTCTTCAAACGGAAGTTCGTCTTGAGGATGCAGCTCATGATATGAATATCATAGAGAAAAAGACTAGCTAGGAAAGCTCCTATATTACCTGAGACAAACTAAAATGAAATTCTGCGAAAGCAACAGAGACATACCTATATAAGAGCGTATTTCCCTAAACACCTTCGAAAAACACCCGAAAAACCTTCAATGTCTTTGCAATTCATTCCAAACACCCATATACTTGTTTTTTTTTTCAATGAATTATCTTTCCTGTCTACAGGGCATTCAGTATTATCATACCTATTAGAATTTGAAGCACAGTCTCGCTATTTTTGGCTTGTTTGCAGAATAATTGCTTTTAGACAGAGGATGTATTCACAGCACAGTATTGTGCAGCCGACGCTCAACCTACTCCATACATTGCACTCTAGCAGGAAGAAAAATAGACTTTAAGGTGTAGAGCTCTTGTCGAATGTGTGATAAAAAATTATTCCCATCGTCTCATCTCAGACTAGTAATGGAAATTCCTTTTGGAATCGGCATCTGTTGGTCGATATCATAGGCACCTGAACTGCGGCTACATACACCATCGGTATCAGGCAACTTAGTTGCCTCAAAATCATACTTAGGTATGTCCAGCTAATTTTCTTGGATGGCTGCTCTTCAGGAGGTTTAATACTTTCTCAATACATACGTTTTACCTAACATGAAAACTTCTGATACTACACGAGCCATTTAGAATATGTTACTGATTATCTACTACCCCGCTTTTTAAAGGTAGGCTGGGAGCCAATGTTTTGACTGGACAAATCAGACGAGCGTGAGAATTCCAGGAGATGATAATATTAACCTGTTCACTGTACATCTGTGAGGAGACAATTTGAGTGTCTCCGAAATCTCATTTTAGCGAACAAACACGTCAAAATCAGCACTGCTAACCTGAAAAGACTGACAAGGTGGCTTGAAAGCAAAAATCGCTCACGTCTATTCATTTCTCACAAACACTCCTAATTGCTACCTACAACGCAAGTCACAGAGCCACTTGTAGATCAGGAAGAAAAGCTTTCATTTCACTTCATTTCGTCCTTTCGTGCATATAAGTACGAATATGTGGTAGATTTTCTTGTCCCAGTCCCTTATTCTGAGGGCGGAGAAATCCATAAAAATGCCCTAACTTTCAAAAGGAAATTTTAACATATTTCCAATCTGCTCCACAAGGGCGCATGTTGACACACCCGCTCCCTCTCAAGTACTCACCCTGATGGACAATAAAAGAAAACACCTCTCTTCAAGGAGCGCAAACAGTTGCCAATTCCTTAAATAACGTAGATAGGAGCGCTGTCGTCTCATTATCATAAATAAATCGTTCTCATCGTGTTTCCGTACTCATGTTGGTGTACTCTGTGTACAATAACATATTGATATTCACAACATTTTTCCTGTCATCAGCAAGTCCTTTTGTGAGGCGATGCAACCCGCGACGAAACACCGCACAATTCAAAACAACAAATTCTATACCTTGAGGAGAGACCACGACGCAAATAAATCCAATGTTCGAGCACCGAATGCGAGTCTACTCATAGTTCGATACAAGTATTCCTAGCTATAGCCGCCAACTACAACTACTTTATATGCTAATAACACGCGCTACTATGATATAAGTTTACCATCGAAGAGTACGTCAGGTAAGGTAACCACTAAAGCTTGTCGTCATCATCGAAGCCGTCATGGTTTCAATCGATAACATATGTGTTCTTGAAAACTATCGCGGGCTTTCCTAGTACTTTTACGAGTACATGGACGATATGTGCTCTCAAATTTTCAGGCTTGCAATCAGGATTCCATTATCCAAAAATAAAAATGTGAAAAAACGAAAAAAAAAAAAAAATTATTCTGAAACGAAAACAACTTGTCGTTCAGCAGTTGTGCTCGAAAAGTAAAGTTTATTACTTTTGGCACAGTGTTGTCATGTAGAAATGTCCTTAAGTGACTTCAATAGGTAACCACGTGCACAGAAGAATGTAGATGACTACTTAGAAGAAGTGACAAATAGATTAGGCTGCTTGACAATTCGTTGAAGATTCGGCCTTTCCTGCTCTGTTCAAATCTATTGGAGATTAGTTTAGTTCCGTGGATTTAGTTTCTTTCAGAAAACATCCAAAAGACAGATTATTCGGTGGAGGATTTTCCTTGATAAGGTCAAGAGCGATGCCAGCACCAATCTTAGGTCGTTTTGAAAAATTCTTCGGCATCTGACCAGAATGTCGAAATACGAGTATAAGCAGTGGTTGAGCAATCCCAAATGTCGCAGTTGTGTGATGGCAATACTCTTATATTTTTATGACCTTCGAGAGGGCAAATTGGCTGCCCGATCACTCGACAATCAAACCCGGAAATAAATGTTAAAAAGTATTCAGGAGCAGAGACAAAAAAGTTACTTCACCTATATGGTACACTATGTGATTCACGTGAGGAAGCTGACAGGTCCTACTCATCTATTTCTGAACGGGATTGCCATCCATTTTACCAGTGAAGATAAGTACTATGATAGGGGTGTCGCCCTGGATAACAAACTTCCTTTTGGCTACAAAAACCTCCAAGGTTCTGTCGGTTTTCTGGCAGTACAAAAAAGTATGCGGCAGGATATGGAGCTTGTCACCGAGGAGTTTATATCCTCTGATTGTGTGGAGTAACAAGCTTCCATGGTAATGTCGTTTGTCACTGCTACTTTGACCAAACTCCAAAGAGCAGCTTTTCGTGGCTGCATGATGACTCTTTCTAGCACGATTGGCTTTGGCTAGACGCACTGACGAATCTCATGTCGTCTGACACTTATGATGATGCAAAAACACCAAAACTCATTACGCTTCGAAGGTATGAAATCCACTTCGTCTTCGATCGATTTCGCGGATCTCTGCAAAACCGGTCTAAGTTGCAGAGCTGAGGTTTTTTGGAGGGCTGTAACGTTAGATTTCACTTTTTGTTAGGAAAACCTGTGTCTGTCATTGCTAATTCATAAGAACTGACCACTTCTTTCCTAAATTGAATAGATTTAATATGGAAGGTCTATAGTATCAACAAGATGAGCGCGAAATTTCGCGTATCGGACCTACTAATTTGCCTCCAAAAGTGTGATTTAACACTTAGGCGGGGATATGTGAAATCGCTAAAACGGACGGACGACCTGGAACAATGGCATATCCACAGCGTTATCGCCAACAAATTCACGGCCCCAGCTGCTCAAAAAAGGGCTTTCTTCGAGATAGCTGCACCGCTCAAAGATTCAAAATATATTTAGTTACTTACTTACTTAGGTGGCGCTAGAGTATGATGTAAACTTAAGCCTCTACTAACAAATCGGTTGTCCAGTTGCACACTCCACCTAAGAAGCGGCCTCCTGGGTTGTAACTCCGAGTTAGATTCGAAGACTCTGCGTGCCAGAGCATTGGTGCCTATTCGCTCTACATGTCCTTGCCATATCAGGCTACTAATACACAGTTTTCTGACTAGGTCGATGGAGCTGTATACAACTCGTATAATTCATCGTTGAATCTCCTCCAAAGACCGCCAACGCAAACGGGACCGAATATTTTTCGAAGGATTTTCCTCTAAAAACAATTGAGGATATCTTCATCCGCTTTAGATAGAGTCTATGCTTCATCACCATAAAGTAGGCCGTAAGGTCCAGACTCCAAGTAGATGGAAGTTTTGGCTATCATCGTCTAAGTTGAATGGTTTATTCTACCCGACGGCGGGATGTTGAGCTTCGTCTCCGTTATACAGTCTGCAGGAAAAGTTTTTCCGTATTCTCAGCAACGACTGTGCTGAGACTGTGACTCTACTAAAAGGTTTCCTCCTTCATCTATACAGGCTTCTATACGTGTCGTCTTACCTGTTGGTAAAGATTCCGTATGTTATTCCTGGAGTACGACCTTTCAATATTTCGATCCCGTGGTTCTCGTACTCTTTTTTCGTCTTCTGAAGAAGCCGATGTTCTTTCCATATCTGTTGCTCGTAGAGCTTACGTACGGCTGTCATCTTTCGTTGCAGTGCCGCTTTGTATGCTTCTTGTTTAGCTGCATGTGCTTGCCGGCATTCTTTATCAAACCAGGGATTTCTTGGTGGCGGTCGGGTGAAACCCAGCACATTAGCTGCGACACCTCTGATGGCAGCGTTGCTACTAATCTTCGGTGTTTCATGCTGGCGGCATCATAGAAAAATTCGGCGAAGACTCTGGCGGTCTCTTCCCATTGCTACTTCTCTACGTTATAACTTCTTACAGACGCACTTCTTTATGGCTGCGCTTGAGAAATTCGCATTCGAACCTTGGCTGCATAGAGGTGGTGATCCGAGTCAATATTTGCTGGCCGGAAGGCTCGGATAACCGGAATACTGGACGAGCGTTCCGCCGTAAAGTCAATAAGCCCAAGTCCATGGCCAGACATGATGTCGTGTATGATATGCTTGCCAACTGTCCTAACAAACATGTCTTCCTTTCCTCTTCCATTGCGCATATGCATGTCTTGTCAAGGAGCTTGTAGAAACATCTTCCGTGGGGGCATGGGCGCACGAATTTAGCCTTGATGCGGATTATCATAAGACGTCCGGTAACCTTTTGGAAGCCCAACATTTTTTGCCATACCAATCACTCTTACTAATTTCTGTCTATGTGTCTAAGGAGGCAATTGAGTAGTAAAGCCCTATCCTGAACAACTAAGAGCATATAGGAGTTTGATCGTCCTAGTCCTTACTTCATGGCGCTGAAGCAAGGGCTCTATCGAAAACGGCTGAAGATATCCTCCCTCAGTGCTTTGGAGAAAAAAATTCTTTGTAAACTATTTTGTCCCGTTTGTGTTGGCGGGCTTTGGAAGAGAAGATTCAAATACGAACTATACGAGTTGTACAGAGTGATCGACTTAGTTAGAAAATAGCATTAGCCACCTGAGATGGTTAGGACATGTAGAACAAATGGACGACAATGGCCCGCAGAATCTTCGAATATAATCCCTAGAGACAACGCAGTAGAGGACGACTTCAACATAGGTATCACGCACAAGTCGAAGGGGTGGCAGCCGACTCGGAGTGCGCAACTGGAGGCAGTTATCCAAAGGTCGGGCTAACTACATTCACCTTTGTTCTGTGCTGACGTTTCCATCTAGGAAGCATTGCGACTTCATAAGCAAACTTCTAAATAAGCCACTTAGGACTAATTTGTAGAAGACTTGAGTCCAGATCAGAGCAAGAAGAATATAAGAGGCTTATTCGGATCTCGATGAGTGCCCTTCAGAATGGCTTTAGCGAAAATGTCGGGATGCTCCGTGAAACCAGCGGTCAAAGTCCTCATAAGGGGGGGAAATTAGCCAACAGAAAACACTCAAAAGATCCGACAAACAGATCCTTGCTCTCTCAGCTACTTTCACCGACGGTACAGGTATCCATCATTTGTTGCAGTGGTCATCAAGCACGCTGTTGCCTCCTTTGAAGACTTCAATTCGCCTGGCATCGCTGGCATATGTCCAATTATGCAACAAAAAGGTATAGACCAGCTGCTAGGAACTAGAAAAGAATCTTCACAGCTAACCTGACCCTGGTGTACATAGATAAATAGATTGATAGATCCATGCCTTTTAGTCTGGCTACCTTCATTAGTTGAGCTGCGTGTGCACAATTTACTCTGCAAAGACATCCTCTGTATAAGATACAACATGTCAACCAACATCCTGCGAGACTGCGCTTCAAAATCTGGTTGAAGACGGTTTCGACAAACAGGAATATGCATGGAGCATTGTCATCGACATTTAAGGTGCTCTTAACAACAACGGCCAGTCAACACGTTGCAGACAAATCACTAATTTTGTGGATATGAGGGAGGTGCATTTAGTCTTGATAGCGGTTGCCCAATCATCAGCCTCTTTCCGATCTGTCTAATCTTGTACTAAAAGGAACGACCTTCGGTTTCTCCAACGAAACTAACTATCTGGGTATTATCCTCGATAACACACTATTTTGGACTAAACATGTCACGTTGAAAACCTCGAAGATGCTGTCGGCTTTTAGGTAGTGTAAATAAGAGCTCTGAAAATCATCGTCCTTGTCACCTATGGGGGGCCCTCCGAATCTACCAGGCTTTGATAAGATCAATTTTATCCTAAGTGTTGATTTTCTGGTGGAACAAGCTTTCATGAAAATACAATACGTCACTATTGCTTCTACCGGACCTCGTCTGTTTCGATTGCATGGGGGTTTTCCCTAGCGCGCCTGCTCTAGACGCTCATGGTTCTCCCTTCCCTTGATATTCATAATATAGACTGCACTCCCGATACCATCTTTCAAGGTCTTTGTACAACTGGTTCTGGAATTGATGTAACAACACCAAAACATCATGTTGCTGCGAAAATACGAAATCGACTTGCCTCTGCCCAGGAATAGCTTCGGCCAGAATTTGCACCAGGAAAGGAATATAGTCGACTCTTCACATATGGCTCCAAAACCATGTAAGGTTGCTTCGCTACTGTCTGTTTGGAAGATGACAACAATGTATTTTACTCCCTTTTTACAAAAAATGCAATCCTGATGACAATTAACGATATTGTAAAGAATTTGTAAAGAAGGAGAGCGAAGCTGCACTTAAAACGTTGCTGAATCCTCTCAAGACTTCATTGAACGCAGTCAGAAGGCTGAATTCACTGAGCCTTATTTGGGTTTCAGGTCAAAATGGAATCACGGGAAATGAAATTACCGATAAACTTGCCAAGCAAGACTCAGAGAAAGGTTTTTGAACTTGCACTCTCGGTTAGGACTTCCATTAACATTTGGGTTTCATATGAGTATAAATGCAGATGTCATGCTCCGCAGGTCAGCGAATTTCCTGCTGTCTCTTACTAAGGAAGACTTCAGACCGCACACTGACGATGTAAAGAGACGCTACGCTTAAGCTTAGTGTGCTGGGCACACAACATCCTGCGTCGCTTACTGTGAAGGCGATTACGGCACCGCGAAGAACTACCACTGTGAGCGTCCAGCCTACGCTCGTGTCAGGCTGCAGATACTCGACGCTGATGTGGTGGGTGCATGTACTTTTCAAAAGACTGATAAGTTTCAGTGAAATGAAAACACAAGGAGTGCAATGGACTACTCCTTTGAATGCTCTGTTCCGACTGAAAAAAAAAAATTATATTTTCGTTGTTCCCAAATGACTTCGTAGGACTTATATATCTGAAACTTCTTACCTTCTTTCGATCATCCACTTAACCAATTAAGTTTATTTTTTTTAAGAACTGTTTTTTCTCGGATTTGCGAATGGTAACACTGTAAACTTTCCACTTTGCAACAAAGGAAACCAGCGAAATTCGAAAAAAATTATATATAACCTACCGCCTACATCCTATATAATATCACACACCAACAACCTTCAAGCTACATGCCATGCCTCCGTTCCTAACCCTGGATAGTCCCACAGATGTAGAGAAAAGTATTTACGTCGCGAATCGAATTGTGTACGGGATCCATATGAATATAAGTTATTTGTTTTGGTTACCAAGTTCACCCAGGTAACCGCAAAATCCGTTCTCCTGCCATTCTTTGTTCGCTATGGCAAATAGCGATATTCCGCCACTACATAAATACACAGATACTCGAAAAGGTAAACGTGTTGTTGGCTCGGTGCACAATAAAACAAGAAAATCATAAAAAAAAAGCTAAAAACACTGCAAAGCTGAGCAGTATTCGGAAAACAAAAAACTTTACAAATCCCACCGTGTGTGTGCAAGTGCATTTCATTCATTCAAATCGCTGGAGAACTTTTATTATTTTTTTTAATTGATTTATCCACCGTGAATACGTGAACGTATCTCTTGGATGACAACTGCTGCGTACATTGCAACTTGTGAATAGAAATGCTCCACAAAGGCGATCCGCTTCTCGCAATATGAACTCAATTTTCATCGATGAAAAGTGATTTACTTGTCAATTTTCAGAAGAGGATCAGGGAGCTTAGAGACTTTTCAAACTCCAGGACTACTAAGACAACAACTCGATTTGTGCAGTTATCTCTCGTATGGACAAATGGTTTGGAGAGAAACGTCTGTGGCTGTTTGGTAATCATCTTCCATTGCTGCCTAGAAGGTAAGTCCGCCTATTATCCGTGCGTCAAGTTGACCACAGCCACATGGAAAATTTGTACATCCTGCCTGATCCCGGAACATGTATTCCTTGGACATTATAAAAAAAAGATAAGAAATTAACCGCAATCTGTGTGAAATTGAAAATGAAATATTAAGTGCAAATATTCCTATAACCACACATACACACACATGCCCAACCATATGTGAGTGGGATTGACCATACTCGCAGAATATAAATTTGATTGTTCCCATGGATGTGCACTGCGCTGTTTAATTGAAAGCCCCCTATATTTTTGCGGCTTTTAGGGCGGAGAGGGTAACAGAAAAAATCCAAAAATCCATGAGAAAGGGTTACCTTGCCGCGACCGGATTTGCGTTTTCTTGTTTTTTTGTATCGAGAGTCTATGAATGAGAATCGATTTTTTTACTGTCGTAGTGTTGAATTGGTTTTGTTGCTGCTGTAACTGTTGTTGGTTTTACATATCATATTTACGAGGCAAATATTTGCTGTAACAAGCGAGGAGCCATTGGAACAGTAAGTGACACTCCATATCCCTCGGGCAGTATTCAATTCGGGCTTACGATATATTGTTGATTTTCTTTTTTCCTCAATATCTGTATATCGGTGAGTTAAATCCTTTTATGTGATAATTTGCTTTCGGTATCGGTTTTTTGCATTTTGAATATGTTGCTCTATTGACAGCTGTGCAACACGGCCGGAGTGGCCAGTAAAATTGTTTTTCCTTTTAGCCTTCTCGTGATTTTCGAAAATGTTTTCGTGGAAAGTGTGGGAAGTTGGTGACCATTCAACAACTCCAGTGCCGGCCTAATCAAAAATCCGTTCCGAGATTCTGGGCTACTTTCGGAGAGCTTTTTTGTCCCTTAGAATAGCATTGTCTCTCTAGTGTGAATATATATTTGTTGGTGGAGTTCATCTCTGCAGCCTTTCGTCTTTCATCCCATGTAGCTCTTGGATTTTCATTTTATTCTCTGATAAAATTTGCGAACGTCATTGCGAACTTCATTGCAAACCTCTCTCAATTCATTCGATCGTGCGCTTCTCGTGTGGTGCATTTCCCATCTTTACCCAACCTTGGATTCCAAACACAATTTTGGTGTCATACTTGATGCGCTGTCATCCTTATCCTCTGTAGGATCATAAATGCAAATCAGAATTATACTTCCAATTTTGGCCTTTGGCCAGAGTCATATAACTAATCCACATTCAAATACAGCAGGCGAAGTAGTAGATGTCGTAGGTTTTCAACGGCGGCTTTTTGACCAGCCCATCGTATCGCAGTTCTTGTATTGGGGTTCGACAGCATATTGTCTGCTGAGGATACTGACATTCCATGTGCAAAGCCGAAATTCGTTGTCTTTAAAACGTTCGGTTGGGTCAACATTAAATCCGTCCACATACACAATGACTTCCCGCAGAGTTTGAAAACTAAACATATCCCACTTCTATATGTTGCAACGTCATCGAATACCCTTGGTGGTTTACGTTAGAGCCTAAGTACTTCAATTATGTAAACTTAAGTATGATGCCTCCTTCTAAACAAATGTAAGAAAATGGGTTTTCAGGTTTGGGAAAGGGAGAATGTAGAGATTCAACCTGGGTTGGATCCGTAACGCGATATCTTCAACCTGTCTGAAGGAATAGGAAATCTTAGTTGACGTTATAAAGCAACGGACTTTGAGTACTAGCTGTGGTGTACTCCAACTTTAACTCTCTCACACGTGCTCAGGCATTTTAAGTGTATTAATACCCACTTGAGTGTTAAGTTGTTAAAAAAAAAACATCGAATTCTGCTATCACTTCCGCTGGCCATTTAACTTTCATTTTAACGTCATAGCACACATTCGCATATTATCGTCTCATCACGTGTTGAATATATTTTGAGATCCTTGTGCTCCTCACATATCATCCCTGTGAGCTCAATTGAACTCTATTTCCAATTCGGTGAAGACGATATACAGATCTGTTGAAGATTCGCGATGCGCCTTTATCTATCCGTAAGCTTTGAAGCGTTTCATATGTCGACCTGCCTCCCACAAAGCCGCATTCATTGACTTGGAGTTCAAAAATATTGCATTGCCGACTGACTACAACTCTCTTGTACCGATTAGTAGTTGTTGCTATTTCACTGGTCGCCATTGCCTTTATACACTGGAACAAGAAAGCTCTCCGTCCACCGATCGCCGCCCATACTTCAAAGGGTATGTGATTCGGCCCAGCTGCTCCTTCCTTTTACTGCTAGCAATGATAGTTTTTCTGATTGCTATGTTTCAGCAACTGTCAAAGTTACCAATGACATCAAGCTGTCAAAATATTCAATAAGGCTTGCCATTTCATCATGCATCGTTTTACGCTTGCCGAACGTGCGGAAGTTATTAAAAAATATTATCGACATTCCGGCTCAGTTGTAAATAGGCAACGTGAATTTCGACGTGAGGTCGGCCGTCATCATGGCAATTCGTCGGGCCGTGAAAAAGTTTAAGCGTGAGTACACCTTTTGGATCTTAAGCCACCAACCAGACGGAGATTGGTGCTAAATGAATGAAACATTGCCGCCGTAGCGGCCAATAACGAAGAAGACCCAGAAATGTCGACTCGGCGTCGATCAGCTAAATTGAACATTACCAGAGAGTCAAGCCGGCATATTTTGCGATTGGATTTGGGCCATAGAAGATTGTGCTGAAGCAAAAATTGAAGCCGGACGACCATAGACAATGCTATGAGTTCGTTGGCCGGAGATCCGGATTTTGACCAAAAAAATCATCTTCTCGAACGAAACCCATTTTTTGGCTCAGCGGCTATGTCAAGATGCAAAATTGCCATTATTGGAGCGAACACAATCCACAAGTATTCGACCAATCATCAATGCATCCACAAAGATTGACTGTTTGGTGCGGTTTATGGTATGGCGGCATCATCGGACCTTATTTCTTTCCAAATGAGGAAGTAGACACCGTTACCATCAATGGTCTCAGGTATAGAGCGATGTTAACCAACTTTCGTTGATCTGAGATAGGCAACCTCGATATATGCGAGCTCAATAAGACAGTGCTACTAGTTTGGCATATCTGCCATACCTACTGTGACTCTTCCATTAAATTTTGTTGCTCATCACCAAAGGAGGTCTCAGATCGAACCTCCTCGACATGATACTCGTACGTTCTTAATCTTTTAGTACAATTTTGGAATCCGATCGTTGTATCTTCAGCATCAACTCTCCATTCCTCGATCTTTAGTTTCTCATGCTATTTCCAGTTCGCCTCTCGTAGCCGCTCTCAATGTTATGCTCACCTGCACTTTTCATCAAACCAGGGAGCTCATACGAGTAGTTGAGTGTAACTCCGCACATCAACCGTTGCACTTTCTGACATCTTCTTGGCATCGATGTCACCGATTGAGGCATATGCGGTTGACAAAGGTTTAAGAGGTTTGTTTCCATTGAAATCGTTCAAGGTTAAAGCCTTCATAGGATTTCTCCATCGTTGTGGTCTCTGTCGGATGTCGAATAACGCATGTATCTTGGCTTCATCCTAGTCTACGTTGGCTGTTTTGTATTACTTTATAAATATTGAGGTGAGCAATCTGCAGTAGTAGTATTCCATTCCACAGTAAAGAAAATTTGCAGGTGTTTTCAAGTTGTTCTGCCAGGGTTGTCCTCTTTTCCTAATCTAACGTTAAAATTACCTGCAAGGATTTTAAGGCCATAATTAGGGCATTGCTCTTAGGTTTTGTCGAGGAGCTCGTAAAAACTTTCTTTAAAAATGTCATCGATTTCTTCTGTGTGGGCTTGAGGATTAATCGAGCCGATGTTGGTGAAGATAGTCCTAATGTGGATTGTTGCGATGTGTTCCGACATATACCAAAAGCAGGAGAATAATCCAAGAATCAATCACTCACAACATAGCACATTGTGTAGCTTTTTTCTGCTATTTAATACTCGCGCAAGTTTGACAAGCGAACCTCGGTTGGAAGAGACTAGTTCGCAGCGGTTTCCGCAGGGACATCGTCGACTTAACGCCAGTCAGTGCCTACCGTAATGATTCAACGCCTAACCCTCTCAAGCCTAGCATGATACGAATAGACCGATGAATCTAAAAACTTTTTAATCAGTTTGAGTGGTCTTCTAGTGTTTTCATTTGAAGACATCCTTGTGAATTTGATGCTATCTGTTAGGCATGGACAAAACTGTTGGACCTCTGCAGTTGCTATATACCTCAGTCCTTATGAACGACGAAGAGTTACAATTTTTTTTTGTATCCATTGGTCACTGTGCTCATAATTTGCTATTTCCCGTTTGTCAATTTAAAACTAATGAGTTCATGCGCCCTGAGAGTAGAACTCGCCCAGCGGTCAGTATGTACACCTACGCTCCTGACCTCTGTCTATTTTGCATTTCAATTTAACTGGCGTGTTTTATTTATACGGCTCTGAATATGGGCTCCTCGCATTGATATAAACATGTGTGGGTAATGGGCGATAATGAACCAAATGAATAATGAACACACCAATGAAGTCTCCTTCAGAAAAGGACACCCAACTGCCACACACCGAACCCATTTAATTTTAAACAGACCACCAGTTTATTTTCAGACAACAAACAGTTGACGGTACCCAAAGTAAGTCCTTTACCTCATCCATAAAAACAGAAAAACAAAAAAACCCAAATGCACTTATACTCGTATAACGTTAAACGGATTTCAATTTCGGAAAGGAAATTACACATCGTGGACGCGTTTAATCAAACAAAAGCTTATCTGCCTTTCACCAGCTACGACTTCGGCTTAGGCCCTCAGTTTTGGTGTTGGTCACGCAATTTATTTATACGCGCACTTGTAACTTTTCAAGGACAAATCAGATTCCGTTACCATAGGGAAATAGCCTTGACTAGAAAAGAAAACACAACACGCTCATATGATGTACGAGTACATTAAATCCATTCAAATCAGAAAGAACCAGCCAGGACAAGGGCGAATTTTTCTTCTCTAACTACCCACGACCACCCTGTAATTACTATTTCTATTTCTTATTTGCTGAGGTAGTTGGTATTTGTACTCGTATCTTCTTTTTTTTGTTAACTTCAACTATTGCCAGTGCAAGTGATTCGTGTTTCTTTTGCTTATAAAAGGTCAAAAGCCGCATATCCCTTATAGGGTGACTTGGTGGTTGTTAGCTTCATAATAAAGAAAAAAAATTGATTCCCAAGGAATAGTGAGGGGTTCTCTAATGAAGTTTTAATGCCACACGCCATAAGGTACTATCGAGGGTACCATAAGGCACAAATCTTGGCCAAGCACTTCAGTATTACTTAGACAGTGGACAGTGGTAAACTGAAGTCAAAAGTACTGGACTGTTCTACGTTGAAAACTACAAACGTTCGAAACATGTTTGAACTATCGAAAATATTCTCCTTGAGACGGTATGGAGGTGGTTCCTTTTTTTAAAAAAAACTCTTGCCTGTTCCAATTAAACTTACATATTTGACATAATGACGTAAATTGATGTATAATTCATTGCAACTGACGTGTAATTAGGGAGTTTTCAGTTTTAGTTGTTACTTTTTTTGGAAATTGTGAATTGTAAAAATAAATTTGAATGGGGGAAACGTTTCTTTATATGTTGGGATCCCCAAAGGATTCAGTGTTCAGTTGGTGTAGGAAGTGAGATTGTGAAGTGCTTAAAATGAGAACTAGAAAGTAAAGTGTTTTTTTTTATTGTTTAACTTCTTTTCAAATGCTAACCCCTTTATTGTTAGAAACCCTCGTCCTTTTGCTGAAAAATTTTATCGATTTATTGTCCATAACAAGAGATAATTGGCCCGCAAGTATGGGTGGTGAATACAATCGCTAACGGCAGAAAGTTTAAGTGGCAAGGGTTTATAGTGAAAAATATTAGTCTAACGATTGTTTGTGTTTTGCATTTTGTCAGCATATGTGGTGGAGAAATTCCCCTTCGGTTCTATGTGTATCGGTGGCTATGTTTACTACTAAATGAATCACATTCGTGTAGGTTAAAATCAATTAATTCGGCGACATGCAAAAAGGCCTATAATGGCTGTCGGTTCAACGACGTTTCCCGATGATTGCTGAAGAAAGTCTTTCAAATGCATCTTAAGTGTTAACCTGGGCCTGAGACCTCTAAAAGCCTTAATGCGATCTACATCGAGATTCCTTCTGCAATCCAGTGTACTGTGGTCACATAAAGTTTTCTTTCCCTGTGATGTTTTGGAAGGCTTCTAGCGGAAACCTCAAGATTTTTTTTTTTACAAATATGTGAAGCAAGGTTAACCAACACTCTCTGCTTTAATTAAACCAAGAAACACTATGAGAGTTGTCAAGTACTAGCAAGTGGTTAGACGTAAAGCGATGTAGCATTCATGTTAAATCTGGAATCTGCTATCTGGGTCAACTATAACTTTTCATCCATTTTAGGGGTTGGCATACAAATTTCGTCTACCATACCATAGCTGTCTAATTCAATTCTTATCGAAAATTTTGCACCGAGGCACGCAATGTTTTCCCATTTACAACTTCAAAATCGTAGCTGGATTGTTGGATTCTCATTCTCGTTCATATACTTCATTTTGCCTACGTCCATCTCTAAGCCCGTTTAGGGTACGTATGCTTCCCAAAGACACCACTAAAAGATGATGGTAGACAGCGGATGTTAGTTTCTGATTTGTCCTCAATTCTTTCAAATGTCACGGTCAAAGCGATAAAAGAGAGTTCCAATTACTGATACAAGAAGACCAGCTCGTCTTCATTTTTGTCATCTTCTACAAGCACACGAGTTTGATACTGTTGCCCAAACTTTGCCGAATTGTCAGATCTTCAATTAAAGGTAACTCTCAAGACGTGCTTCCGTTTTTAAGAGTTCGTTGATATTTATGATTTATGCTCAAAGGAAAATCGCAAAAAGTTCAAACGAACTGGGATTGATGTAAACTTCCGAATTTCCAATACGAGCATGACCACCAGCAGTGATATGTAAACTTTGTGTAAACTGCTGGCCATTCGTCAAAAACATTAGAAATTTCGCCTCATTCTCCAAACGAATCCTCGATTATAATGACTAATGAGCTGTCAACTCTTTGGACTAAGCAGATCAGCTCTTTTAGATTGTATCATGTTTCCACCTACACTTCACCTTCAATGATGACTAGTTAAAGTGAACCAAACCTTAAGATTTCCAAGTCGTGGTTAATGTCCGCCACTAAGTTGAGTACATAAGCATTTGAATATGAGCAAGCAGTATCATCAGCAAACCCAGTTGTTTACCCCTTCAAATGCCGGCTAAAGATTTTGTTAATAAAGATAAGGAATAATGTAGGGCCAAAAACTGAACCCTGTGGAACACCAATCCGAATATTCAGATACTCATCGAAACAGTCGCCTATCTTAACCCTTTCTGTCCTTAAGGTAAGAAACAAAGCATTTAAGACAACAAACAAGTTTCGCACCCGTGTAGCAGCAAGATTATTTAAAGGGCTTGATATACCCATCAATCATACTCCTTACAGCTGTCTTCAAGAAGATTGAAAGCGGCATTTGCCCAGCCGATCCCTGAAAAATCTCCTATCTCTCTTCCTACAGACTTATTGTGCTTACACTGATACGCCCGTCAACTAATGAAACATCTAGAGACTTGAAAACTTTTCAATGAACGGCAGTACGGTATTCGTAGCAAGAGATCCACTAGCGATTTTATCACATGTTTGGATAAACCATAGTCCACACCAATCTGGTGAGACCAAGATAGTTGCATTTGATATTTTAAAGGAATTTGACAAAGTTTGGCATCATTTTCTTTTTTTGAAAATGCTTGCATTTTGGATCGATGGATCTCTTCTTCAATGGATTAGAAACGACGTTTGGGATGGCTTAATCCAAATTATTTTGGACTGTTTCGGGTTTGACATCCACATAATAAATGTTGCTGGTATGCCACAGGGCTCTATTCTGTGTCCGATAATCCTTCTTATTTTCGTTCATAATATCAGTATATTTCTTTTTCGACGACAGTACTTTCTGCTTTTCATATTCGTGCCTGAACTCACGTCCCTAGTCCTCGGTTGTAGAATAGGAACGGCAGTATATGTTTAGCTCAGAAAATTCCTATTTGCACAGCTTAATTTATTGAGAAAGCACCAACCGAGTCGAATTTAATGCTTCTATAGCACAATGATGTCTGCTCTCTAAATGTAAGCACTCGGCTCTTATCCAACTTTCCATTCAAGGTATGTGACCAATATTGCCAAGACAATTGATTGTCTCGTATACTGATATTAAGTCGGTTGGTTACCTTGTTCTATCGTTATTGTCACCACAAGTGCATCCCTCCAACCATAACACTCATCTCATATTGAGCGCTCACTAGTTTAAACGTCCTCTGATATATCGTGATTCATTCCTAAGCCATGCAGCTCGTTTAAGGAATGCCTTGTCGCTCCTGTATCTCACAGCCATTATAAATATTATAAATTTCAAATATTCAAAACCACCTTATATCGGTATCTTTCATAAGCCCTCGACCCCTGAATTCGACCTACACATGTAAAATATAAGGCTAACTGGTGCATAAACTAAAGCCAGGAGACATTGACGTGCGAGTTCACTGATTACGGTCTTAAGCAGCTTGAGTCGACTCTTATTTTTTAGCATAGTATCGTGGCGAAGTGATATTTGGCTTAATCGGTTTGTGAACAAGCAAAGTCGTAACGTCGCCATTTCTAGAGTGAGGCAAATCTATAAGAGATTCGACTGCTTTCAGAAAAGTGCCAATTCAAAAACGAGGGCGGAGCCAGGCCGGAGTAGCTGGACAATTATCAGTTTTGTTTTTTTCGCCAGAGGAAGGTGAAAGTCTTATACAGTGTGAGATGTTTACTCATTAAAAATGCCTTTTGAACCAACTTGTTTCTTACTGTAACTATGTTTACACTTATCAAACAATTTTTCTAACATTCAATAAACGTTTTAGGCAGTTGTCTTTCCAATAAAAGATCCTGCATGTTTCACTGTTTAAATGCGGTTAAATACGGTAACACATTACTGATTTGTCCATTTTTGTTTCCTCTTCAACTGTAGGAACTTTGAAGTTCGAGGTCTCTTGTCATTCCAAGATATTAAGTTCCGTTTTCGAACTGAAAACAGACTGAGTTTCTGAAGGTTACCTAACCTGTTCCTTTTCTGAAGCAAAATTTTTCTGGAACAGATTTGGTTTCGTTAAGACGGTCCCCTGTTTTTGTGGTATATTACAGGTATATAGGAGATATAGAAGAGGGCCGGGAACACTTCCTTGTGGTACGCCGTCTAAAATTGTTTTAAATTGCGAAAATACATTTCTGCATCTGGCACGCAAAACTCTATTCTCGAGATACGTTGTCCTTACATTATATTGGCTTAAGGCTAGACGTGTTGTAATTCATATTTCAATCCTCCATCCGATTCTTATTAAGAGCTTGCGAGACATCAAGAAATCCACCTGAGGAAACCTTTGAATTCAATAACCGACAATATACTCTCAACAATGTCTAATTTTTTTATTTTTTTTTTAAATTAGCGCTCTCAGGTTGAGGTACCCTTAAAATGTTTGCATACAGCGCGGGCGATGGAGAACTAGGGAGGAAAGAAAGAGAGGTACCGATGTACGTTGGTTTTAAATGTATGAATGTTACAATGACTAGGAAATAGACAGCTCGTCAGCATTCCACAAGCCAGTTGTTCGGCTTAGGAACGAATCACGATATTTCGGGGCCCGAAAGTGGGCTTGAGCGTATACTGGCATTCATAACAGGAGGAGTGTTACGGTTAAAGATTTGAAAGGGCGTAATGCTACTGGCGACTTCTATGGAGCACTGGTAGGATACAATACAATTGGATACAATTGGGAGAAGTGAAATCGGCCTACAATAGCATTGATCAGAATGATACTACGAGTACAAACTATACTGGTCTATCAACTATACTGAACCTATCAACTTACTGAGCACTCGATTCGAGGACAAAATTTTATCGTGGAACTCACCAGTGAATTGGCCACAGAGTTTGTGAGATTTGACGCGACAGTGCTACTCTTGAGCACTTGAAAAGATCAGTATACACCGATAAATCGCAATCTACTCGAAACTTGAAAGCCAATATTCAGTGCCTTATTTGTGAGTTAGAGCTCCAAATATTCGTAATAGTGGGCCAAAATTTCTCTAACTTCCATGGTACCAAGTTTTAAGACCTGGTAAGGACTACTGGTGGTCTAGCCACCCAACAGGACCTATGACCGGTCACTTATAACTGGTCAAAAAGTAGCAGTCTGCGGTGTTTACGATGAGACCTTGATAATTCGGTGGGGGCCCCCTCGTTTCTACAATAGCATCACCTATTATCCTTCTGAGAAGCCAATATTCATCCCGGTTTTTCTGCTCATTGAGCTCCGGTCTTCCTATATAGTACCGTTCTGTACGAGTTTCGTTGTGACGGCTTAGAGAAACCCAGCATACCCTTTGTGTTATCCCAGCCGTGCCAGTCGTGTCAGTTTTCAATACTCAAGTTTCCAAACCTCGCTACCTTTTGAAAGAATGGAGAACACTCCGTTTTGTAATTTTGGAGGTCCGATATCCATCTTGGCTCTGTGGTATTTGGGATATTTGAGTTTGAGACATTGGAAGTCTCCATGCCTCCTTATAATGTGGATTAGATATAGGAAACGCGTACTACGCAAAGTTTATTTCCTTGAATCGTTTGCTGGAGGTGGTGTCATTCGTCTTATACTTTCCGACAGTGCCACCAAATATGCTCTTCTTTCTAAGTCTTCCGTTTTTCCCCGGACAGTTTTCTACGTCATGTTCAGGACGCTGTTAGTAGGTTTTGGTCAGGAAATTCTTGAAGCTGCATTATTTATGGGATGCCCCTTGTCTTCAACAAGTAATCCCTCCTCTTTAACCCTATTCTCAACATCTCACTGAATACGTTTATACAAAAAATAGGAAAAGACACATTTCGATCGAGGTCATCCTTGTCATACTGCACCAAACATTTTTGTTTTAGTCCTGAAAATATCCATGTCCAGCTTTCTATTATTTGTTTTTTTAATTTCCTTGCAGACCTCAGGGGAGTAGCAAAATGGATCGCTATGAGAAGCTGAGTCGCCTAGGTGAAGGCTCTTACGGTGTTGTTTACAAGTGTCGGGACCGTGATACAGGAGCTCTGGTTGCGGTTAAACGTTTCGTCGAATCCGAGGATGATCCGGCTATTCGAAAAATTGCCCTCCGTGAAATACGTCTACTGAAAGTATGTTAAATAATCCCCCTGTCACCAGCACATCCCCCCCCACAAAATGTCATCATTAAGTGTCAAACATGCTACCTTACTCACATGTTCTCGTATTCACCTATCCATATGTATGTTGCATGTGTTTATCTCCTTGCAGAATTTAAAGCATCCCAACTTAGTGTCACTGCTGGAAGTGTTTCGCCGAAAGCGTCGTTTGCATTTAGTTTTTGAATTCTGCGAGCTGACTGTACTACACGAATTGGAGCGTCACCCCCAGGGATGTCCGGAAAATCTCACCAAACAAATTGTCTACCAGACTCTGCACGGTGTAGCATATTGTCACAAGCAAGGATGCCTCCATCGTGACATTAAACCGGAGAATATCCTTCTCACTGCACAGGGTCAAGTTAAATTGTGTGACTTTGGATTTGCTCGGATGCTGAGTATGTATTTGGCTTGGAGTTTCCTCTGTTGGGTATCATTTACCAATGCTCGTTCGTGTGCGTTTGTCTTTTTGTATTTTCTAGGTCCCGGAGAGAACTACACGGACTATGTTGCTACACGATGGTATCGTGCACCAGAGTTGTTAGTCGGTGATACACAATATGGGACGCCAGTGGATGTTTGGGCGATTGGATGTCTCTTTGCCGAATTGGTGCGTGGTGAAGCATTATGGCCAGGGCGCAGTGATGTCGATCAGTTGTATCTAATTAGGAAGACACTGGGTGATTTACTGCCCCGCCACATACAGATATTTGGGCAAAATGAATATTTTAAAGTAGCCTTGTAATTCCCATAGGAAATTTGTGTCAGTCTAACACAGAGTTTTCTTTCCACAGGGTATAACACTGCCTGTCCCGCCAACATTGGAACCGCTGGAGGATAAAATGCCCACAAAAGCGTTACACAATCCACTCACAATTGATTTTCTAAAGGTTATTCAAAATTGTTCTTCTAAAAACGACACCATCATTGAAGTTTATGACTTTTTGTAGAAATGCTTGGACAAGGATCCAGCCAAGCGATGGTCCTGCGAGAAGCTCATCAAACATTCGTACTTTGACGATTATATAGCAAAGCAACGCGAAATGGAAGGCACGAGCTCACTGGACACCAGACAACGAGATAAATCAAAGGTTTTTGATTTTTTTAAACTTTTTACCATGTCAAAAGTAAACCAGTGTCTTGGAGTATGTTTTCATTTCATCATTTTTCTTCTTCTCTCTTTCTTTGTCTTTTTTGTTGTGCCTTCTGGAATTGCAACAGACTTCAAATACATCACTTCCCATGTTGCCTAGCACACAGGATTATGTGAAATTACAGCCAATCAAGAATAACATTCACAGGACAGAGCATCACTTACCGACGATATAGAAGAGGTTTGGGCCTTGGTAACAAATTTCAATTTTATTTTTTCAATAAACAAAAGAAAAACGAACTTTTTTTTACTCATACCCTGTTTGTAGAATTTTTCTGATAATTTCTGGAAAATCAAATAAAATTTCGTGTTTAAGTGTAATAAGACTTATGCGTTGTTGTGTTTTTTTTTAGGCCGAAGTTCAAGGTGCAACAGCTTTCATCCATGCGGACGTAGTACAAATTTATGGGATTTATTATTCAAATTAGAAATTCTGAGATTAGTCCTTGACAGAGCTCTTTCCAATAACACGAATCGGTGGCGCAGTAAGTTAGATCCTAGAACCCACCATGGGGTCTATGCTGTCATCTGCGTAACATGTTGTATGGACCTAGTTTGATTCTGCTCCATTTCAGACGGGGCAGCAGTGCGTAAACGCTCAGCTCTTCAGTCGGATTATCTGAATGGGTTAGACAGTGAAGGGAATTTAATTTTGCCATGGTCTTTGGTCGATTTATTGCTTCTTCCGCCTGTGAATAGGAATCATAGCTATGCGCATGCCAAGTTGGAGGAGTTCTTTTCAACCCAGCGCGTCACCTAATACAAGGTGACCCTTTACCATGTAGTCTGTCTAGCATGGATTCGATTGCACATAGACTGTGGATTCTGGCTGCGGTCGATATGTGATGTCGAGGGTAAACAGAGGTTGCTCGTAAGGCGGCTTTCTGTCTCTTCTGATATAGTGCGCTCAATAGTTCTAACGTCTATGGACACGACTACGTGGATGATGTAGCGACTGTCTGCTCTAAAGCGCAGGCAGCCCTAAACGTGATCCACGACTGGTGCACTAGTAATGCGCTTTCAGTCAATTCTCTCAAAACTGAAGTTGTTCTCTTTACGAGAAGGAGGAAGCTGTCTGGCTGTCTGACTCATCTAGTGCTTAAAGTTATCACCATCTAATTCTTCAAAGAAGCTACTCATAAGTATTTGGGTATCATCCTGGATAGCAAATTTCTCTGGACTAAAAGTGTTACTTCGAAAGCCTATCGACAAGACGAGAGGCCCGTCACCGAGAAGGGTCCTTTAGATCTACACGGCTATGATAAGGCCAATGTCTTTTGGAATGAGCTCTCGCGAAAACACGTGATTGCTGCTTTTACCTGACTCCAAAAAAAGGTTGGTCTCGGATGCATGAGACCATTCATTCGGCTGAATGATATTCATATCATGGGCTGTACTCTCGAAGCCATCTACCGTTTAAAATAAAATGGTCTTTGGTACAACATGTATTGGAGCTTTGATGACCTTGCCCGCTGACTGTTTTATGACTCTGACTTTATGGATATTACCTACGATGCAATGACACCAGAACACTTGTTGCGGAAAAAATATGAAATCGACTTTCCCTGTGCCCAGGACTGGTTTCATCCAGAATCTGAGCCAGGAAAGGAATGTAGTCGGGTCTTCACGGTCGGCTTCAAAACCAATATAGAATGTGGCGCTGGTATCTTTCTGGACGGTGACAACGTTAGATTTCGCTTCACGTTAGGAAAGCTGAAGTCTGTCTTCCAACCGGAGATTTACGTAATCCTGATTAGAGTGAACTGATGATTGCTGAGAACTGGTGCAGGGGCGAAGCATTTGCGTCTGTAGTGACAGTCAATCTGCGCTTATAACCTTGCTGAACCCTCTCACGATTTCCAAGCTAGTTCACGAATGCAAGAGATCATTGAATGCAGTCGGAAGGCTAAATTCGGTGACATTTGTCTGGGTCTCATGTCGCAATGTAATCACGGTAAATGAAATCGCCTATAAACTTGCCCGGCAATATTCAGTAAAGAGTTTTTTCGGATCCGAGCCTACGTTGCGATGCTTACTGTGAAAGTATCGACGACACCGCGGAGCATCAGGCTGCAAGTACTCAGCACTAACGTGGTGGGTGCTGGTACTGTATGCAACTTATCACTGAAGCGCTTACTTATCTTTCTTCGCAACACTGAAATATTTCATTAAAAGATTCATTGTACAACGGAGGGGTTCTTTGTCTGAGTGTTGTTATACCTTCTTCTCTGAACTCCGTTTATGCAGATAGAACCAAGAATCACTCGAAGAACTTTTCTTTTGGAGGTAACAAGAGTATTGACGAGAAATCCCTCATCGCCATTTGTAAGAGGGACTGAAGTTCAACTGCCTTTTTAGTCCAAGGAAACGGCGATTAGTAGGAATGATTATTCCCTTTATCTAAGGACTAAATTGCTAAGAACTTTTGGAACTTTTATCATCTCAAAGTTATTGTTTGCTCTTGTTCATGATGTCTGAGCTGTTAGTGCTGAGTGTCCTTTAGACAGCATGTACTCTGTTTTGCTACATTTTAATGATTCCAAGTCCTCCGGTAACACCTAGAAATTTCTTTCTACATTGGCCTGTGAATTTGGCACAAATTCTTTCAAGTAAGATGTTGAAGGGATCCCATGGCAGCAAGTCACCTTTCCGAAATCCTTTTTTGACATCGAATTATTCGATGGTGTCTTTACCGACATTCATGGAGTGCCGAGCATTATGCATTGTTATCAGAGGGATCAGTGCCGGTTGGGATTCTAAAACTTCACATGGCTTGTATAGATCTTCTCAATAAATGCTGGGGGTATCAATGTGAATATCTGGTCGGTGGTGGGCTTATCAAGCATAAAACCAGACCTATAAGGAACTATGTATAGAATTATTAAAGTAGGCGGACAGATAGATTGGTAGATAAGGAAACTGATTCATCTATAGTTTAGAGATCCGAGGGTCTCCCTCCTTGAGGATCTACTTGAGATATTATTCGCTGATCTAATTTTCAAAATAATTTGGTCTATGCTCCTTACCAATTCAGTCCCCACAGCTTTAAATAATTCGGCAGGAAGTCCATCTGCTCCTGCAACTTCATTGGCCTTCAGTTTAGATATTGCTGTCAATAATTCTTCTTGGTAGCGCGAACGAAGTTGTTTTTGATCATCGTATATCAAGCGCGTCTCTCTTTTTCTTTCTGAGATGCTGTATTGTTTGCCTATAGAGCTCGTGAACAGCTTTCGTCCTTCTGTAGAGCGCTGTTTGAAGGTTTTTTAATCAGGTGACTGCTAGCTCACTTTGAGGACATTGAGGTGTAGAAATGTGTGCTAGCTTTAATAACATTTCGCTCCGCCACCAAGTCGATTGGCATGAGTGCATTTTCGTAGCTGGTGACTTGGAAGCTATGCTTTCCAACCGTGCCGCCAATGATGCTCTACTTCCATAACTTGGCGTTGAAAGGTGTGACTAAACGTTGTGCTTAGAACATTGCAAATAAAGTAAAAACAATCTTAAGCAAAGTAGTACTTTTTATGTGGGAGCATGAGTGCTTATCAGGCCTACTGTGTCGATTTTCAATTTATTACCAGACGTTTGCATGGATACCCGAAGTTGAAAAACTCTTCCTTAAGTCTTCCACTGTGGCAAATCCACATCCGAATAGGCGCTCCTTTTGCTCTCTATAGCAGTCTGCTCAGTAGATACCACACTTTACCAGTTAAATTGATAACACAAGCCTCAACTTAGTAGTCATTTAGAGCATAATAGTCGACCATGGTGGTAGAGCGCTGCACTGACCCGTTTGAAACTCTTCCGTCACCATCTCTCACAGTTCAAGTATTTCTGACCCACGCAAATTTTTTCCCCAAAATATGTCAAGGACTCTCCCCTTAAAGCCTTCGGCACATTATCCCAAATACTCTGTATATGTTTCCGTATAAAGTTCGGCTTGCGGAAGAGAGACTGCAGTAATGAATTGAGTAGCACAACTGCTGGATATGGGCTACAAACGATTTGAGTACAGTTTACCAGTAACAATTATTACACTTACCACCACTGTCTGGTACGGTTTATTGTGCGAAAAGCTCACAATCCCATATTCTTTAGAAAATGAAAGCACAATTAGAGTGTTTATCAATGCTGCGAAAAGCCATTCACAACTTTGGGTTCAATAGTATAGACAATTGGACACAATTGTTCTATTGAGGATAGTCGATAGCAAATTTTGGAAAAAGCACACAAATCATGTAGCAGCTTCCTTGCCACCACTAGACAAACAGAGCAACTACATTTCCTTGGGAAAGTTGAAAAAATTATGGATCCTTCTGCATGTACATCGGCTTTGTTTTGGTATCTCCCCTCTTTCTATTGAATACCTCGTTTGTTTGTTTTACAATTGTAAAAGTGAGCAATTGCCCACCACAGCATCACCTCAGAATAACTGCAGCCTGATGTGAACATGTGTAGGAAACTGATAGGAGAAGTACTTCATGGTGTATTCATGAATCTCACAGCAAACGCCCGAAGGATGTTTACAATTGTGCCTGGTACAATTAGATTACAACGCCAATAAGGATTTTGCAGGTTTTCCTACTGAAAGATAGAAGTCGCTGACTTTTTGGAAAAATTTGTTTGGTCTGATGAGATCCTGTAGAGTTGTGCCATTTACAGCCTAAAACTCAACTGTCAATTAAAGCCTTAACCAAGAACCCAGACAATCTTAACGCGGGTCCGGAGACCGGAGAAATTCAATGATCATAATTCTCCCAACCCCATTGTGATCTAACACCCTAGACTCAGTAAATTTATCCTTTCGACTGCATTTTACGAAGTTTTGGATTCCAAAATTAGCTTGAAAGTGGTGGAAATGCTACAGGCTTTCTCTACAGACCCTCCACTTATTCTTTAGAATATTTCATTATAATTAGGGTTGCGTTCACCTCTGCTAGAAAGACAGTGCCACCGTTTTACTACAGAAGGGTGAAGTACAACGTTTTCGTCTTCGAAAGAGACAAAACTGAAACATCCTGGATCCATTTTGAAGCCATGTGTTAAGACTCGACTACATTCCTTTCTGGTTCAGATTCTACCCTGAACTATACTTGGGCATAGGTAAAATCCATTTCATTCTTTCTCAGAAGTTCCTTGTCCATAAGACCAGGGTCAAAAGACAATTGGCACGAAAAATCAGCAAAACAGCATCGTGAAAACTTACTCCACCAGGCAACTGGCATGGTTAAAAGTCCTACGAAAGTTCATTTACACTGCCAGAAGACCAACATCGCCTCGAGGGTTTAATTTAAAGAAATTGGGTATTCAGAACGATATCAACATACTTATAAAGGGTTTTCCAATAGGGACTTGACAACTTTGAATTTAATTTGTGAACGCACTCTTTCACTAATCATCAAACTGTCACTGTCAGTTTATTCAGTAAACTCAACATTTTCATCATGGAAAGGTACACAAACGAGCAACGTCTGCAAATTATAAAAATTTTCTACCGAAATTCGGAGTCGGTGACTGTAACTTTAAGAGCGTTAACTCCAATTTCCGGTCGCAATTCTCGCCCTAATAGACAGGCAATAACAAGTTTAGTGCAAAAATTTGAGTTGAGTCTACATATTCGTTGTGTGATGTTGCCGTGTCAGTGAGACAACGGGTTGGTTGAACTGTCGAAAATATCGCTGCCGTTCAGGCGTCCGTAGCAAACGATCCAAATCCAATTCCACGGCGTTCTCAAGAATTGGGCATCGCTCAGACCACATTATGGCGTATTTTGCGTAAGGATATTGGTTTACACCCATACAAGATCAAGCTGACTCAAGAATTGAAGCCAATGGACCATTTGAAGCGACGTACGTTCTCCGATTGGGTTCTGGAGAAGATGCGCCAAGATGATGAATTTCATCGCAAAATCATATTCAGTGCCGAAGCTCATTTTTGGCTCAATGGGTTCGTCAATAAGCAAAATATGCGTTATTGGTCGGGTGAAAATCCACATGTGCTTCATGAATCACCACTTCATACACAAAAAATAACTGTTTGGTGCGGTTTGCACGCCGCCGGCGTTATTTGGCCATATTTTTTCGTCGACGATAACTGTCGTCACGTTACTGTGAATGGTCAGCGTTATCGCGCCATGATCACCGATTATTTTTGGCCCGAATTGGAAGAGATAGACTTGGACGACATGTGGCTACAACAGGATGATGCCACAAGCCACACAACACACGCTACATCGATTTATTGAAGAGTAAGTATGGTAAGCGTGTTATCTCAAGAAATGGGCCAGTCGATTGGCCGCCTCGTTCGTGCGATTTAACGCCGCTTGACTATTTTCTGTGGGGCTACGTTAAGTCATTGGTTTATGCCAACACGCCGACGACGTTGGGAGAGCTCAGAGCCAACATTGAACGCGACATTTTGGCCGTTTCGGCTGAAATGTGTGGCCGAGTCGTTGAAAATTGGGTCCAACGAATCGACCGCTGCAAAAGTGCCCGCGATGGCCATATGAACGAAGTCGAGTTCCATTCATAAATGTTTTGATTGTACTTCAAGCCGATAATAAAGTTTTTGAAATATCTGAAATGGTTTGCGTTTTATTTAAAAACAAGTTGTCAAGTCCTTATTGGAAAACCCTATAGATGCTTCAAATCAGTCAGATGACTCATTCTTGGAATGAGAACAACTTCAGTTTTGAGAAAATTGACTGAAAACCTATTTCCAGTACCGCAATCACGTCTAAGTCTGCCTGCGCACATCAATTTTGCTGGCCTAAACATTTCAAAAGTCATAGTCATAGGAAGGATTTTCGGTACAGACTTGGAGCACTTAATCTATAGAATGCAAGCATTGTCTGCTTTAGCAAGCAGCGTCGTTTAGATTGTTTTCATTGTCAGCCTTCCCAATTCAAATCATCAAACCAGGGTCGTTCCCAAAGATAGAGTTAACTACACCAAAATCTACTAAAACCACCATAACTAGATGGAGTGGTAGACATTTTTTTCTCCTGGGCCTGTTCGAGATCGATGAGAAGGATTTAGAGCTTGATTGGTTTCAATGGGCGTCATTTCTCTTTTCTGTCGCCACTGGGTAGTCCTTGGACAATCTGTTAAAAACAGTCACCAGCCACCTGTCCAAGAATGTTACTTTAACAGGTTAAGATTGTACATTGTTCAATGAAAGAGCCGCAGGAGTCATCGAAATCAGTGCCTAAATCATCGGAGGGTTTCTTGAGTATATTGGTTTGGGTATTCAGACCATGTGTGGATTGTCGTTCCACTACTACAACCCCGTACTACTTAATAATTAAACGTCTTGTCCGAAAATCTCTTCAGAAGCTTAGGATCGTTGCCTCTTAAGTATGCCTCCCACGACAAGGCAGTCAAAGAAATGTGGAAAATTAGGCATACAAATAGACCTCTATCTGTGATATAGTCACTCACCAGCATCAAAACTTTTACCATCACCAGTCATTGCATAATTGGTAGACATGCCAAAAGACCCGGTTTCCTTATAATCCAAAAGACTAGGAATCAAAAGGAGAAGAAAAACTATTTTAATGTGGTAGTTACGTAACTGCCATGTAACTCATCTTGGTGGCTTCTTTTCATAATAAAATTTATCATGCAATTGCCCGAAACAAAAGTCAACAGGCTCTCTGCTTCCTAGACTTCCTAGTCTTCCCGACCAAATGGATTAGGTAAGTACATAGCCAAGAGCATTTCCAATAGAAGAATATTCATTTCGTTTTTAAGTCAGACACTCTGTTTCTCCTGAAAAATCATCGACATCCGAAGCGTTCGTATATATTACGTTCTTATATATTCCTTTCCATGGCAGCTATTGTATTTTTCATAAGAAATTGACAAAGTTTAGCTTATCCTTGCAAAAAAAAACAAAAACATTCTCAACCCGATGGTGCAAAGATATCAAGTTATTTTCTAAACCCTACCAATGACTCCGTCTCTATGGCTTCTTCCTTTCCCATGCAACAAGAATGAAAAGAAAATTGATTAACAAACGGATGACACTGACAGGAATTTCCGACTTTAAATTACCTTTAAGATACCGCACATAACTTTTCGTTGATCACTAGGCAATAAACGGCTGCATTCCGAAGCCGAATGAATGGAGAAAATCTCTCAGCATTGCCTGAACAAGCTCCATCCTAGAAAACTTCAAATAAGATGTAAATTCGAACCTAATCGATGTCACGTAGCGACAACATTTCATTCGTGAAAGGATGTGCAAAGCCATTTTTCTTCTTATCCACGCAAGCAAAAGGGATTCTATTGATTCTCTAGCTGCTGGTGACTCTTGTTCCTGCTCCAGCTGTTCCTGCTGCTAGTGTGGCCCGCATATTGACACCATGAAGAATCACGCAGATGAGATGAACATTTCGTCGAACGTGGTGAATTAGAAATCAGAAAAGGATAAGAACGAGGACATGGATTCCAAAATGCTACCCCTTCTCTGCTTCTGATAACGGTTTACTTGTACACCAGCAGGTACGAATACTCGTACACCTCACCTTAGCAAGGGGTGTTGCATTGAAACTATTTCACACAAAATTACGGCTTAGAGAGAGATGTGTGTGAAGCCTGAAATCTAAAGGATTCACAAGAAGGCGTTAAAACGTACGACTACCAGACGCCTGATGGATCACTGCATAGTTTGGCTGGTTGACTGGATACCTCGGAAAAAGGAAGTTGATGCAGGTGCTTTTTGATGCAATTTTATCCTAGCAAATGTGTGCGCAACACCAACGCTCATTGGCATTGCTTTGGCGAGGGTGCAGTTGCAGATGTATACACTAATTCAGAAGCAGGAGCAAGTTCCATCTGAATTTCGAAGGTACTCGTACTCGTATGTGGGTGGCAAAACGTGCAGGATATTTGAAATTTTCAACAATGCCTTCTGTCTTCGTATCTCGATTTCAATTAGACAGCTTCTGAAGGTGAACATTTGCGGGCAATTAATCGCATAAAGAAGGATATAAATTTCAAGGAATTTTTCCCATCCTCAAATGTGAAGATGGAATACGAAATTAGCCTGATGTACTTGTATTTCGACTTCAATTTGTCTGCATAGTGAAATCCACAAGTTGTTGATTTTGTTTTTAAGGTCATCTCTCTGATTGAATCTGTCCGAGGCATAATTGAATTTTTCCCTGACTTTTCCGGATATTTTGTATCCTTGAACTGTCTCCGTTCGATATGATTTAGTTCCGTCGCAAATGCCTGCACACAATGTAAAGCATTCACATCTGAATAACAAAATCCTATTCATCCGAAGAAGTAAAGCATGTAAATGGCATTTTGCCTTCGAGACACTTTAGATACATACTCAAGATATTTATCCATGAAACTCTGGATTTTGTCGGAGATTTTGCAACAACACAGAAGGAAAATCCAATATTCCAACGTACTCGTAAGTGCAAAATCTCGAATTCATATTTCGCATAGTAAGTGAGACTTTGGTGTTTTGAAAATTTAAATCGGAGTTGGGGCTTTAGTAACACTATCGATTGCTTCGTCTATGCTTCAGAGAGACAGCATCTTATATTCCAGAGAAAACTGTGCTATAATTGTCTTGGAAATAAATTTGCAACTGCCTAACAAGATGTAATGCTTTAAATTAAGGGCAATACCTTGCATTTTTTGGTTCTAAGTCCAAAAAGTTCAGATCGACATGTAACACCTCTGTATTCAATGATGTCATCGGATCAGAATCAATTTACTGGCCGCATATGACAGCATCTAGGGAGACAAAATACGATAAGCCATGTCTGATTTTAGCATCCCTGCTCGTCAGATATCAAAAAAGGGCTTTTGTTATCAAACAATGGATTAGACGGTGTTGAGCTGCCATATGAATTCGTAAGCCATAAACGTAAACGTAAGCCACCATCAAAGGCAAAACTCCATGTAACTACTTGCTTGAGCTCATGCAATGTATGTCATTGGAAGAACACAGACGGTTGGATGCTGTGGAAATAGGGTATTCACTGAGACGTGTCCACCTGACGATACCCAGTGTTGCAACTGTTTCTACACATCAATTGTGCTTATTTTACCTCCAAGTGGTATGTCCGGGCTCGACTTGCCAAATTCGTAAGCGCGACTGCTGACCAGCAGACAAAAATAGCAGAACTATAATCGGGACAGCGGATAAATTCCCCAGATGCAATCAACGGTGAAGTAAAATCCCGGAACAAAATAATTGAGTCCTTATCCGGGCTACTCCGACATATTTGCATCTCCGGGATTTCCGGGACTAAGCCAGGGTCTCGGAAAAGGTATGGTGATGGATGAGGCCTTATAATGGACCAACGGCAGCATTCACATCCCCAAACAGGTTACTTTCTTCGGTCTAATAGACCGAATAACAAGCTTCGAATATGGACGGATCTACGGTTGACAAGCCCTGCAGACGAAACGAGGATATTTTAGGTCTCTTAATAAGTCAAGTGCAGCCGAACAACCAGCGGAAGACCTGAACAAAGCAAGTATGTTATTACCGCCATCCAAGAAATAGGATGGGATGGGCCGAACAAAAAGAGGATGAAAAACTGCTACATCTACTACGACGACTGCTATCGACCGCAAAAGCAGCCCTTATTTGGATATGGATTCGTTATTAGAGGCAGACTTAGTCAAGAAGTCTTGATTTTTCGGCATGTGAATGAGCGCCTCGTAACAATCTGTATTAAGGCTAAATTTTCCAACTGTTGAGAGAAAGTAAGCCCTTTAGTTTCCCTGTTTTTTGGGGGGGGTGTGAAGAAAAAGGAAATTTTTATTGATGCCGAAGGCCCACAAGGACAAAAAAAAAAAGGAAAAGAAAAAGGCATTCCTTACCGCTTGGTGGTTTTATTAAGAAAAAAAAAAGAATTTTTGAAAATCGGAATACATGAGCAAAAAGGTGTTGTTACATTTCAATTGAAGTTTTAGTTAATAAAAGTTAATAGAGGAGAAAGACGTCGACACCAAGGGCTTCTACGAGCTCTTGGGCAAGACCTACGAGCAGTGCCCTAACTATGACATTAGAATTGTCCTCGGCGATCGGGAACATCTTCGGTAATGCTGCCGGAAGGTATAGCCTGCACTACACCACCTCCGATAACGGTTCCCAAATTTCGATATTCACAAGGTGACTTGGAGGACTCCTGACTAATCAACTGTCAATCAGATTGACCACATTACTATCGACAGGAGGTACTCCTCCAGTATTTTGGATATCCGAACCTTCCAGGGGACCAACATCGACTCGGACCATTACTTTATTGTAGCCAAGGAAATTCTGCGGAAAATCCTTTTCCGGTTGAGCCTCTCTTAATCCTATGCCATCAGCATCAAATATCGAAGACCAGTGGCAATATTGCCAAAAAGCCATCAGAGATGGCGCCTTTGATGTGCTGGGTTCCGCTCGGCCATTACAACGAAACCCCTGATTTGACGATGAGTGCCGGCAAGCATATGGAGCTAAGCAAGATGCATACAAAGCGGTGATGCATATAACGACGAGAGCTGCTCACGAGGTGTACAATACGAGCAAAACAGGAGAGACGAACACCGGCTTCTCTGGAAGAAACAGAAGGAGCAAGACAAGCGCGCGGTCGAGGAAATTGAGAGCTGCTTTCCATCCTGCTATCGAAAGTTTTACCAAAAGGTACAAAACAACATGCCACGGATACAAATCCGGAACCGAGGGCTGTAGAGATGAGCAAGAAAATATCGTAGTAGAGTTGCAGTCGATATTGATGTCTTGAAAAGAGCATTTCCGTACATCATGAACCAAAACCCACTATTAGGCAGAATAAACCTTTCAACCTAGACGATGTAGATCAAAAATGCCGTCCACCCGATCTGGATGCAGTGAAGATAGTCATATCTAAGCTTAAGTCCAACAAAGCTGTTTATCTTTTACTTTTCTTTGAAGAGCTAAGGAGTTATATATATACAAGATTGGAGCGTGATCTGTACGATGTCGTAAAAACGAAAGTTTTGCAAATGCTCGGCGGTGATAGTTAAATTGGAGTGCACCAAGGCAGTCTACAAAGTCCGTTGCTTTTTGATGTCGAACAAGATTATTTTGTGGATCAACACATTGACCGGTCTGGTCACACAGAATGTTATTCAACGTATCCTTCACTAGAAAAAGTTATACTGTCCACATAGCTTCTTAAGACCGCTGCTTGGGAAGGTTATTCAAACATTTCGTCACAAACTCGACCCAAGTATTCAAAGAGCAGTAACTATCAATCGCATGAAATGTATTTTTCTACGTCAAGTCCTTCGTTAATTTTGAAAAATTGGGACGGAGCGCTAACTACCATAATGTCCTAGGTTTGGTTAGGTTAAACAGGGGTGTGATGGATATACCATCACACAGATCCTAGCCACAAAAGCGGGCCCATTGGGGTCCCTGTGAAACCAATTTAATTTGTCTTCAAATGGCAAACACTTAACCAATCGCCCTGGTAAAACACAAAATTTTCTTGCAAAAGCGAAGAAGGCCTTTGAAGTTCGCGCAGTCTATTTCCTCTAGGAAAAAGTATTTCCCTAAAAATTTTCTACGACTCCGCAATATTGCCTCGCATTCACACAGTATGTGTGTTATGTCCTTAGCGCCCAAATAACCTTGAATACCCTGTGCTCTTCCGGACTTGACCACCTTAGGTTGGCAGTCTTTGTGATTGTTTCCTCGATAGTGCCCCTCACTATGCAAAGTGTAGGTTTCATGTTGGCAACCTCACTATTGTGAGCTCATCCGCTTGTTTATTTCTTTTAATACCGCAGTGTCCTGGCACCCAGCACAGTTTCACCCGTTTTTGACTGCATAGTGCTTTAAGCACTGTGCGACAGCCTGTGACTGTATCAGAATTGATGTTGGTCGATTCCATTGCCTTGAATTCGGCCTGGCTGTAGATGTAGATAGTGATATCTCTTTTTTGATCTGTAAATCAAGCGGCGGTAGGTGCAAAAAGGTGTCTAAAGGTGCTAATGGCTATGGAAACCCAAAGAACAGCAGCTAATTTTTCGTAAATCCTTTTCTGGTTTATTGCTTTCCACCATACTAGTGCGCCGCATGTAAGTATGGATCTTACCACCACCGTTTACAGCCAATATGTCATAGCAGGTTTTAAGCCCCAAATTGTTCCTACCGTTCTTTTGCAGATAAAAGAAGCATTATATGCCTTTTTGATTCTTTCCGCCACGTTCAGTTTTTTATTCAGAATTACAGCCAGATAATTCGCGTTTTCTGAGAGGGACAATTCCACACCGTTGAGTTGTAGGAGTTTGAATTCCGGTATCTTGTACTTTCTGGCAAAATGAACCAGTTCCGTTTTGGAAGGGCTGGCATTGAGACCACAGCTTCTTGCCCAAGTGTTGATCGTCTTCAGGGCAACCTCCATAATGTCGCTTGAAATATTTAATTATTTTCCCTCCACTATTATGACAACGTCATCTGCGTATGCCGTGACACTTATACCCATTGTACTAAGTTTTTTTTAGGATGTCATTGATAACCAGAACCCACAGGACTAGGGATATGAGGGGTTCCCGTGGTTACGGACATCCTGACCGAGCTTTGCCCAATGGAACAGTTTATTTTCTTGCTTGCAATCATGTTGCAAACCCAGTTCGTAATGCCCTGTTCAATGTGCGTCTACTAGAGCATTTTTAGTAGCGGTGCACTTCACGTTATTGAAGGCTCCTTCAATATCGAGGAAGGCCACCATCGCAAACTCCCCGAAGTGTAGACTCTTTTTTATTTTCCCCATCACCTCATACTGGGCGGTTTCTACAGATTTTCCTTTCATGCATATGCATCGACCTTGCTTGTCGCCTATTGAGTACGCAATTTTTTGGCCAGGATAGCCTTCGCTCACTCAAAGGCGGCTTTTTCCCATTCGCTTAAGCTGCTAGGATCACATCCCTCATATTTTGCTACCTAGCGTTACGTAGCAAAACCCTTGCCCTTTGGTGTGCGTTCTTCGCACTCTTAGCAGCTGTGATAGAGGCGGCAAGCACAGCGGCTGAGCCAGCTGTTTCCACTTTTTCCACCACCTCAGCCTTGACCTTCTTTCTTTGCCTCTTGGAGGTAGCTTCGGCAGCGGATGTGCTGGCTGTCTTGGATAATCCTTCAATCGAGACCCTGCCCTGTGTATCACCGGTGTGAGTACCAGCCAGCTCACCGGTTGAAGTCGCCCTCGTTAGTGAGTGTTCTTTCGAACACGTCACTATCGCTAGCCAGTAGCTCCACTTCTTCCATTTCCCATGCCACGAGGGAAATGGATGAAGTTGAAATATCGTCTTCACTCACTATGGTCTGTGTTGTTTTTTGTTTTTCCATTTTTTAAAAATTTATTTCGGTTTCCACGAAGGCCCGCACCAAGGCTCCTGAGAGAGCTCGTTTGCGGTTGGTTTGACCCCCAAACTTGCATCATTCGTTTGCTATTTGCTCACACCACCACTAGAATCAGGTTTGGCAGTTCTTAGCTCGCCACTCCTCAGCCGACCGTAGTCAATTAAGTCTATGTGACTTAACCCTCCACACCGGCGTCATTGAAGATAACGCTCGCGTCAATTTGCCTGCCACGCGGAGGAACATAATGTCCTAAGGCGCTGCAAAATCGCTGAACCTGTATCTAATATCAAAAAATGTGCAATGGACGCTATTCATAGGGCAAAGATTTGTGTAAAACTCATACAATCCACCTATATCTATAGGCGAATCTGTAAGAACAAGAAAGGGTACACATACTTATCCAATGCAACTCGTACTATGTCCTTGATTGCATTAGAAACACCAGATTACCTGATGAAAACAAGAAAAGTTCCCAATTTATCCGTCCTCAAGTCAGCTCATACCATTCGACCGTGGAACAGACGTGATTTAGAAAAGTCACAAGAAACAGCTCTCTACCTTATATGACTTATTTTATGTTTAAGCTTTAAGAGACACCAAAGTTATAACGAGATGTTGTAAAAAGTTTTTTGAGACATGCATCTGATGTCAAACAAACACGTATCCGTAGCAAAGGTTTATTTTGTTAAAAGAATGTAAAATTTCAAAGTGCAATATGTACGACTCAGACCAAAGGTATGGCTGAAAGTATTAAAGAATTTTATCTCAAAGATACGAGTACGCACGTGGTTTATTACTACTTTTCGGTGATGTCTTGGTTGTTGTTGTTGTTTTTTTTTTTGTTTTTTTTTTTTAAAGAAAATATTTTATAGGTCGGTGAGAGTTCAATTTTGATTTCGATTTTTATCGGATTGATTACAGATATTTTTGATGGGTTAAGAGTACTCATGCTGCGAGTTTTAAACATAAAATGAGTTTGGAACATAAAATTGGAAAGATTGGTTTTGCGTTTAAGTTCTTTGAGAGAAAAGCAGTTAGATGAAGAATAAAAATTGTATTTCAACACCCAGATGGCACTTCAGTTAAGGGTGGTTCTGGTCTTCAATCAGCAGGCCTGTGCATACCATGTTGATATCTTGTAGGGAGAGGTTTTGCAGGGCGAATTGTTTCAATACCCTTTTCCCTTGGGTATACCTAAAATGAGGTTATGCTTTGATACATACTGCTGTGCAAAATAATAAGAACAGCTAGAGCATCATGGTATTTCTAACTTCTTTGTGTCCTTATACCTCTACTGCATGAATTATGCTTGCTTGATAGCATGTTTGCAGGCTTGTTATCAAACTAGGATACCAGTCCCAATTTCACTACATCAAGTGTAGTCATTTTTGCAATAATGCTTCCACAACCTCGTTCTTTCTCTGTTGACATTTTAGAATTGGGGACTCGGTTAAGCCTGACTGTGCCCAAAGATAGGAATCCAGTAATTTGTATAGGTGAACTTGCAACTTGGGGCTGTGATACCAATTATTGGGAAGAAATTGGTTGTCGACATGTTCAACCACTGTAGATGTAACCCTCGTCACTAGGTTTCCAGTATCTCCTAAATGGTGCCGTGACATAACGCCAAATTATTTCGAGACATAAAACCAAATACGTTTCAATGTATTATTAAGATATAGGCGCCTGCCAGGCATATTTCGTTTAATGCTAAATTTGAGATAAGAATAACACTGTTATTTGGCGCATGCCTGACAGTTGTTGACATACCCTTAGCGGAGCAACGAAGTCGCGTGAGAGGCTAAACCCTGTGGAGAAAATGGTGAAATCCTGTTACCGAACGAAGCGAGTCAGCCACCCTAAACAGCGGAAAGTGACATAAATCCAAATTGGCCTTATGTCGTTTTGTGAAAGTTTGGTCTTATAAATGCTGGTCTTATGTCGCTTGACGTTATGGCACGGCACCTCCTAAATCAATTGCATTTTCAAAGAAGGTGTTACTCCACTCTTCAGCAAAAATTCCGAAGTCGTAACTGAATCCGGAAACTCCACTTAGAACTTTGTTCTTGTAACCCCACATGTGAGGCTTGATGAGTTATACTGTTTCAATTCGCGACGGCACTATTATTTGCTCACCCACCGCAAGAAGCTCTACTTTTGAAATAATTATTGTAGAATCCGTTGATTTCCATCTGTTCCAATTGGCTTCAAATCGGTGTTATCACTGAAGAGTAAGAATCTTTTTATTGTTTCCCACCTGCTGCATGTCATCGTGTCAAAAATAGCTCCAATAGTGTCGCGAAGATTTCAGTTGAACATAAAACATGTAAATCACCATGTCAACGAACTGCCCCATTTCGGTTGTTATTATGTTTTCTGACTTTCTTATGCTTTATTGAGCAGCTTTTAAATTTGACTGATCTACGACAAATTGAATTAAGTCCTCCGTAAAAAGGACGAAACTAATCCCATGATTGAAAATTATTTTCATCGTTCAGCAGGGTTGTTGACGTATAATAGTCGGCGTATTATACACACTTTTTTACGTGTATAAAAGTGTTTATTATACATCTGAAAAATTTTGCTAGTGTATAAAAATGTATAAAAGTGTATAAAAGTGTATTGAACCAAGAAATAGATACAAAACTGAAAAAAATTTAAAAGTCAATGAAATTCAAAAATATCCTTAAACGCATTTCATAAAAAAAGCAATGGAAACATTTTGATTGTTAATAAAAATCTGACTTATTGGAGTCTTTTATTTTGAGGGAATAATAAATGTTTAATAACATTTTCGATTTATTGAAATCTAATCGATTTCTTAAATCACTATGTATCATCGCCCAGTTAGAAAATACTCTTTCCAATTGTGCTGAAGAAGCTGGTATGGTTAAAAGTTTTTGAGCGTATTCAGCAAGCTCCATGTGATGCCTTTTTGCGAAATGCCAGTATGTGGCTACTTTGTAGTCGCCAGTCTTCAGCTTTTCACTTAGTAAGGAAAAAATTCCTGTTTGACTGTCGTATGCAAAAACAGAATCCATGGACTTTGAACTCAGTATGGAAATAAGGTTTTCATCTACTTTCAGCCTTTCTTCAGGGGACAAAAGCTGTCCTCTATATTTGGGGTGCAAATAATTTGCTGTTAGTGAATGCATATTGAGAACATTATTTTTGACTGTCTGTTCAAAAATTTTTTTATGACATTGCTCATCTCCATTCTCCAAGGTGGTCCTTAAAATTTCTTTCCATTCCTCCACTGCATCTGCAATAGAAAAATCGCTGGTTTGTGCTTTGTTGATGAGTTCGCATATAGGATCTAAATCGGTGTGGAGCTTTTTTAAGACTTCGATAAATTCTTCTTTAAAAAGAAGTTCAGCAGAGGAAGCACTGACTATGTCCCCGGTAACGACATCACTGCTCAAAGGCTCTGCAACTATCTGCCTCATCATCGGCAAATTTTTTAGAAAACTATCGATTGCACTTCTCTGTGTCGTCCATCTTGTCTCATTTGGAAGCACTACCTTTGTTCCTCCTTTTTTTATGAGCTTTTGCTCCAAGTTTGATTTTTTGAACTCCTTTAGTATGTTTGTAGCTTGGTGAATTCTTAATTTTTGCGCTTCCTCAGCCAAAAAAGCTTTAACGAGAAGATTGCCGATGTGGCTATTGCAGGTTGTATGAATAATGTTTAAAGATCTCCCCATCCGGATCATGTTACTAGCATTGTCGCTAACAACCGCAAAAATGTCAACATTATATCGTTGTTTTGCAATTTCAACCGATTTTTCACAAACCACGCGCAATTCTTCACCAGTTTGTTTAATTTCAGAAAAGTCAAAACTTTCTAAGAAAATACTGTGACCGGGAGCACCTGCTGCGTGAAGCATTGTGACGACATTCTTTGTATTGGCAGATGAATTTTTCCAGCCGTCAATTAGCAGCACCGAATGCCCGCCTGATCCTATGGCTTTTGCATCCTCGGCAATAATTTTTTGATGCACTTTACAAAGCAATGTTGTTGATAGAGTTGATCGGCAGGGAGGAATGTAGGACGGTCGCAATTTCTTTAAACACTTTTTAAAATGGTCGGATTCTACAACAGAGAAGGGAATATTGCACCCAAAAAAGAACTCTGCCAACGAAATATCAATTTCTTCCTTCTCCAAAGAAGTCATCTTGTCAATATATTTACTTGTCAAGTCTCTTTCCTTCTTTTTAATTTTCTTTGGCGGCGATTTAAAGATGGATGATATGTTTGCAAGAGAGCTAGCTGATAAGGTTCTATTTGCTGCTGCAGCTGACGTTGAAGGAGTGCAAGCATAGCTTGTACCATCAGAAGAATTAATTAAACTCAAAGATGTAGTGGAGTTTGCTTGTTTTCCCTGTTGATAGTCTGATCGGCACGGGGTATCAAGTTTTTCTGTTGTGTTAGACTCGAACTCAACGTATTGCGTAATATCCAATATAGGACCAGATGCGGAAATCTCAACGCTGTCCGTATCCACATCTAAATGTGGGCCTAAATCAAATACTAGTTCTTGGGAAGATTTGTTTGAACTACATGCCGATGTCGATTCAGAAGCCGATTCCGTAGATTGTTCTTCTGATAGTGTTTTCTTTTTACATACGTTCCTGTTAAAATGTACATAACAGTTGTTACAATAAACAAGCAGCAGGAAGTAACTACTTTTAACTTACATGTGTCGTTGAAGCCTTTGCTTCGAGGTATTTTTTAATTTTGTCCCACAGAAACAGCACAGCGCCATCAATCTTCCGTCGATTTGTACTCGATCAAATACACCCTTTTCCCACAAATCATGTAATGGCCGACCCATCGAACTTGAAGCTGTGTACATTTTTTTAAATATTTAAGATATAGATAACACATAAACTTTCTTTTTAAATCTTACCATTTCCTTCTTTGTTCATTTTTTTTCTTTTCTCAATATCTGCATAGAACATGAGCGAACACGAACCAAAACAATGAAACTTTTCCAGTAAAAATACGGTACTTTACCGTCTCAGATCTTGTTGATAAGGAGAATATGCCTTATATTTGTAAAATTGTTTACCCAATTGGATACTTTAATACACTTTTATACATTTTTATACACTTTTATACACTTTTATACACTTTTATACACTTTTATACATTTTTAGACACTTTTATACACTTTTATACGGTAAAATGTATAAAAGCAAAAAAGTTTGACATTTACGCAACCCTGTCGTTCAGATCCAATTGTTCTTTTCTCCCATTTAAAACATTTTCACGCTTGTCTTGTTTTGTTTTAAAGTCGATGCAACTACTTCGATTACACGCTCAGATTCCGTGTTAATTTCTGCCACTATAAAGCAGCCGCTGTTCTTTTGTGCAGTCTTAAATTCCACATCAGAGTCTGCTACTTTATCCTCATCGTCCATAAATTTTTAAATTGCCCATCTCGTAAGAAAATTGAAATGAAATAAATAAAAATATTTTTTATTTTTTCATTTCATTTCATTTTATTTTATTTATAACAAATAACAAATAAGTTGAATAAATATTAGTGATCATTCTTAAACAAAAGTTAGTGGTGAATGACACTTCAAAAATTTGTTTTCAAATTAGAATATAATGTGGGGTGATATTCAGTAACATTTTGATTTACAATTTTATAAATTTTAAATAAAAGAAGAAGAAAGAGATTTAAAAAGCAAATATAAACTAACATTGATTTAAGATGTAAAAATGATTGTGTTGCTGATGAAAAGGAAGATGTTAAAAAAATGATTCAATATTTCCATAGCTCAAGGTGAATATCCAGTTTTTAACATTTTTAGTGAAATTTGGATATCGAAAAATTTCTCTTATAAACAGAGGCAATCTATTAAATATAAATGGAGCCGTATATGTGTAAAAATGCGAAAAATGTTTTCTATACGCAAAGCGTACATTTACTATGAACATATTCTTTACACGTAGATTGTACATTTGTATATTTCTACTTGGAATATTACCACTTTGCTTGAAGAATTCTTTTAAGACTTTAAATACATATAAATGTCTGATTGATAAAATCCGCAATATTTTAAATAAGGGCCAACTATTAGCTAATCGATTTTTATTTGAAATAATTCTTAATAAATGCTTTTGAGCGGTAAGTAGAGGACTGAATGTATTGGCATACGAACGCGTTAAAAATTAGAATTGATGACTTTAAATTGACTCTTTTTTGTACTTATAGATTTAATGAAACAACTTCATCAAATGACACATTTTTTGAGGACTTGGCAAATTTGTTGTCAGACGAAGCGAATGATGCTATATTTTTTGGTGATATTAACTTAGACATCTTACAAAATTCTTCTTTTGTAGATAAATATTTGTTTTTGTTATCCTCGTTTGGATTATGAGTTATATAAATAGACCTACTCGTTATTCATCTTCCGTTAATACTTGTATTGACCATATTATGGTTCGTTTTTTCAACTCCCAGATAACTCAAATCTATAACTCTGTTGTCGATTTGCAAGTAACCGATCATTGTATGACATGTCTTAGCATAAAATTTTCTTGTTTTTCTATCAAGAAGCCATTGTTGTTTAATCGTTCGTGTGTTAAAACTGATTTTATCTCACTAAATAATCTTCTTCGTTTCGAATGTTGGGAAAGTGTATTTAATGAAAACGATCCTTCCTTAGCCTTCTCTAAGTTTAATATAATACTTGAAAACTATGTTTTGCAATGTACAGAGAAAAGAGTGAAAAGTATTGGTAAATGGAAGAAACTTAAGCCGTGGATATCTTTAGAGTTACTTAAAAAAATTAAAGAAAAAAACAAATTGTATAAAAAAAAGAAGAAAAATCCCAATAATACTCGTATTAATGTCACTTCTGCTTACAAACAACTATGCAAAGATATATCTAAACAAGTTTCTTCGTGTAAAAACGATTACTATGTGAACAAGTTTCGTGAGGTCAAAGGTGACTCAAAAAAAGAATGGGAACTACTAAGAGGCATATTTAATAAATCTGTTGAGAAAGATCGAATGATTAGTTCGAATGAAGAGAACATTTTCATAACCAACAAAAAGGCCCTTTCTGAAAAATTCAATACTTTCTTTTCCTCTGTAGGAGAAAAAGTAGTCTCTGACAGTTCAGTTTTCTGCTGTGATAGTAACTGTTTTGTCGATGAAGTGTCATGTTCTCAAAGTTTCTTCTTTGATCCCATATCGTCCTTCGAACTTTATAAAATTATCTTGTCTCTTAAAAACTCAAATTCACAAACAACTGGGAGTTTTACAAATAATTTAATAAAAGAAATAGCTTTAAATATCTGTGATATTTTATGTTTTTTGTATAACAAAAGCATTACTTGTGGTATTTTTCCGGAATGTTTAAAGGTTGCTGAAGTAATTCCTTTGTTCAAGAAAGGAGATAGTAGTTCAACAAATAACTACAGGCCTATTTCCCTACTACCAGTTTTCTCAAAAGTATTTGAAAAAGCGTTAAAAATAAGAATGGTCAAGTTTTTAGAAAAAAATAATTGTTTTAGTGTTTGTCAATTTGGTTTTCGTTCAGGTCGCTCCACCGAGAGTGCATTACTAAATTTTTGTTCTGATATTTATAACAGCTTTAATAATAGATATTATACCGCTGCGCTTTTTGTGGACATAACAAAAGCATTCGATACTGTTGATCATATTATACTCCTAGATAAACTGTACAAATGTGGTTTTAGGGGTACAATTCATACCTGGTTTCATTCATATTTATCAAATAGATCTCCAAGAGTGAAAATCAATAATTTTTTAAGCTCTATGAGGACTGTATCTATGGGTGTTCCACAGGGTTCTGTGCTGGGTCCTTTATTGTTCTTAATCTTTATTAATTCTCTTTTTGCGCAAAACTTTCATTGTAAAGTTACTGGTTTCGCAGACGATATGGCATGTGCTTTTTCTAGTGATTCTGTTTTGAACCTCTCCTCAGATATCAATCATGACCTTGAAATACTTAGTCATTGGTTCAAAATGCACAAAATGGTCATAAGCGATAAAACCAAACTTATGTTTTTCAGTACCATTGGCAAGCAAGTAGACTATGGACCGTTCCTTTTTCACTGTGGCAAATGCCTGAGATTTAAGCATAGTGCTACTGTTTGCAGATCTGAAAACAACACTCAGACTTTTTTTGAGCAGTATCCACGTTCGAACAAATGTTTCTGTATTGATAAGAATGATGAATTGGTCAGCTCATACAAATGCTCTCAAAAAATATCTTATGGCAACTACTAGACAGTTCTACTTTTTAAAATCGTATTACTCACAGGAACTTCTAAAGTGTATTTATTATGGTTTAGTTCATTCTAAGCTTGAATATGGCATAGTTGTTTGGGGTGGCACTCATTACAACAAAATGTTCCCTGTTCTTGTGTCTCAAAAACATGTCATTAGACTTATTTGTTGCAAAAATCGTCTTTATATAGCTTATCCTTATTCAAAAATCTAAATATTCTACCTCTGAAACATCTATTTTATTACAAAGTTTTAAAAATATTTTTTGAAAGATCGGGTTATTCATTAAACAGAAGCTCTTCTATTTACCAACTTAGAATTAATGAACAAAATCTTGTAAAAGTTCCTGACTATAATCTGCAAATATTTTTTCCATTTTTCTCATCAATTGCTCCAAGATTGTTTAATAAACTACCATATGACATAAGATGTATTCGTAATAAATCCAGCTTTCTCAAAAAAGTAAAATCATGGCTTTTAGGTTATAATTATAAAGATATTCTTAATTTGCTTTGTGTTTTGGTTTAGATTCATTTGTAATTAACATTCACTCATTCTGTTTATATATTTATTTTTTGGTATATTCTTATGTTTTTGTTTCCAAATCTGTTTCACTTCTAGTTCCTATGAACTATAGAATACAGATACTTTTTTAAATATACTATATATGATACTGTATTTAGTTTCTAATTTGTTATATTTTGTTATGATTGTATTTTTTGAAAAAGTAAAAATAAATTATACTATACTACTATACTACTATACTTGTTATACCGTATTGCAACTTTGATTGTGCAAGAACATAATATACGAGGGGCGTTCAACATATTCGGTATCGGGGTGAAGCTGTGGTTGTATATATAAATTGACTTATTAATCAAGTAATACTATTATTTTAGTGCATTTATGTAAAATTTCATATAAATGTGATTATTAATTCGCGTTTTATCTCTAGTTAAACAGAATCATAATGGCAACTGAGACGATGATGGTGAAAATTGAGCATAGCGCTGTAATTAAATTTCTCACTAAGCAAGGAAAAAGTCAAAAAACTATTCATGAAGAGATGGTGGCTGTTTACCAGGGTTCCGCACCTTCATTATCAACTGTGCAAAAGTGGTCAAGTGAGTTCAAGAGAGGCAGAGAGAGCATTGCCCCCGCTCCGGCGCCCCGGCTACTGCTTGTACGGGAGAAAGCATCAAAGAAGTCGAAAAACTTGTTCTTGAGGATGCCCGAATAAAGGTGAAAATGATGGCAGAGATCACCAAGCTTTCAATTGGTACCATTCACACCATTCTTCATGACCATCTAGCCTTTCAAAGGTCAGTGCAAGGTGGGTGCCTCGAATGCTCACAGCGCCTCAGAAAAAAGTGAGAATCGCATGCTGTGGAGAGCTTTTGGAGATGTGTAGTGAGAACGCGGACGCTCTTATGGATCGAATTGTTACTGGGGACGAAACATGGGTCCACCACTATGACCCTGAAAGCAAACAAGAGTCCCTGCAGTGGCATAAAAAAAGAACAGACCCCCCGAAGAAGTTCAAAGTCACTCCGTCTGCCGGGAAGTTCATGGCCACAGTTTTTTGGGACTCAAAGGGAATCTTGCTCATTGAGTACAAAAAAAAAGGTGAAACCATAAACGCCACATCCTACGCTTCCACTTTGCATAATTTGCGGGAGGAAATTAAAAAGAAAATACGGGGTAAACTCGCAGCGGGTGTGTTGCTTCTTCATCACAACGCTCCTGTTCACACGGCGCGAGTTTCCAAGGCTGCTGCGCGAGATTGTGGTTTCGAAGAAATCCAACACCCACCCTATAGTCCAGACCTTGCCCCTAGTGATTATTTCCTGTTTCCGGATTTGAAAAAATGTCTTCGTGGAAAAAGATTTTCGGATGATGAAGAACTCAAGTCGGCAATAAATGGGTATTTTGCAGAGAAAGAGGAAATTTATTTTTTTGGGGGTTTAAAAAAGCTTATCTCAAGATGTAACAAATGCATTGATGTTAGGGGAGATTATATTGAAAAATAAAAACAATTTAAATTGAATTCGCATTTTCCTTCATATCCATACCGAGAATATATTGAACGCCTCGTATCATTAGCAAAATTTTTTGAAAACAAAAGGGTTTTAATAGGTACATTTTACGTGTGACAGTCAGCATATAAGTTTTAAGCATTTTAATGTGGTCCTTCCAGTTTAAGTTAAAATCAATTATTACACCTAAGTACTTAAAATTAAGAACTGATTCAGTCTTGAAGCAGTTTTCTGTGCAGGGTAAATCAGCAGAAAAATTACTATTTCCACATTGATGTGTGTGTAAGGAAAACTGCCTACAATCATGAGCATGAAACCATAAATTGAAATCATATAAGCTGTTACCAGATACCTTAAAACAAACTAGTTTTGTTTTATCGCTTATAATTAATTTATGGTAGGTAAACCACAACCGTAACGCTTCTAAATCTTCATTTATCGACACAATACTTTCGAAAATAGTTTCATATCCATATGTAAAAACTATTTCATCCGCAAAAGCTGTTGGAGTGCCGTTTAACTTGAGTTTGAAAATAGAGTTAATATAAACTAAGAAAAACAATGGTCCAAGTACAGAACCCTGAGGAACACCGTTCTTTAATAGCCTGGATGCACTCGAGACCCCATTTATAGTAACTTTTTGTGTTCTTTTTATTAGGTAAGAACGAAGCCAATTAAATATATTTCCACGAAAACCAATATTGAAAAGTTTGCTTAGCAAGAGATCGTGGTTCACCAGGTCGAAAGCTTTTGTCATATCAATAAAAAGACCAATTGTTGATTTGTTATTATTTAAGCTTCCATGTAACTGACTACAAACCCTTAAGATGGCGTCCTCAGTAGACAAGCTTTGTCTGAAACTAAACTGATTCTTACTAAAGTAGTTAGACTTGTCCAAAAAAGAGACAATTCGAACTTTTATCAAATTTTCAAAAATTTTGGAAAATGTTGAAAGAAGTGATATTGGTCTGTAACTAGAAATAATATGTCTATTTCCTTTTTTAAAAAGAGGTATGACTTCGGCACTTTTAAGATGGTCAGGAAAGCAACCCATTTCAATACTTTTGTTAAATAAAAAGGACAGAACATCAATATACCAGGCGACATTTTTTAATAACTTACTCGAAACACCATCATTTGTGCAAGAGTCTTGCACAATTGGTGTAATCGGATTATAAACAAAACTATTACATTGAGCATCATCCATAAAAGAGACATCTGACGAAGAGAAACAGTTGCAGGATATACAAGGATCATGAAATGATATGGAAAAAAAAAAATTTCGAAAACGTAACCCTTAATGCATACGAAGCCATATATGGCTCCGCGAAGAAAATCACTTGTAACGGTAAACAAATGACGGTCATTGCAAGGTTCGGTGCGTAAAATATCAGTTACATATATGGTGTGGAAAATAATAAGAGCAAAGTAGTTTTTGAGCATTCTGAGTTGTTTTAATCATTTAAAATTGAACTCGTAAGCGTTTATGACAGGTAGAGATGATAGTTTAATCGTTTCTCTAATTTTGTAAGTGAAAATGGAGCGTAGTAGATACTGCACCCCAGAGTTACGGGATGATATACATACACTGCCGATCACTAGGATGAGGCCATACTCTTTGCAATCAATTTTCGCTCTTTATACCTTATGGAAATTTTGTACCACGAAACTTTTACTACCTGTGAACAGGCACATATTTTCTCAATAGGAAGTCATAAAATTAAAGGGTAAATAAGAAACAACCGTTAGAATTTCCCTAGATCAAACAATAAACTTCTTGAAAAGCATATAAAAAGATGCGCCACTAGGATGGGGCCACATGCAAAATCTTCGAAGGAAAGGAAAAAATTAATAAAATGTTTACACTTTATAGTTTTAAAACATTTATTTATTACGTTTTTCTACATTAATAATGTGTATGCCCGCCATTTTTCGATATGACCTCTATAAGGCGGTTTGGAATAGAATCATACAGTTTTTTTTAAATAATCAAGAGAAATTTGGGCCCAGGCATCACGAATAGCTTCGATTAAAGTGTCCTTGTCTTCAAATTGTCTGCCGCCTTCATACACTTTACGAGATAATTATGCCCAAACATTTTCGATTGGATGGGGGCATTGTCTTGTTCGAAAATCAAAGGCAGGTGTCCGAAAATGTTTTTCACTTTTGGAAATGACCATTCCAGCAAACATTTGTCGTTGTTTCCGTTCATTGTTGTAGACAAAAACTACAACTCGATTGTGTCATAGTAGGTAACACCTCCCCATACCATTACACCTGATGAACGGCTGTGATGACTTGCCAAAATAAGCTCTTCTTTTCTTAGATCATGGAAATAAAATTTGTAACCATCGGGGCCGTCAAGGGTAAAATTGTTTTCATTCGAAAAGACAACGCGTTTCCATTCACTGCTCCAATTGACATGTTCTCCTGCAAAATTCATTCGATGCTCCTTGTACACTTGCCTCAAAACAGGTTTCTTTTTAAGTTTACTCCCTTGTATAGTACCACTTTTCCGGAATATCCTTCGGACCGTTGCTATGCTAGCTGATACTCCGCTGTTGGACCTTATTTTAGTCGCTGGTAGAGTAGAATTTGAGGCACGCCGTAGAATTAACCGCTTTTCTCGCAATGTTGTTGCTTCTGTCGTGCATCCTTTTTGATTTTTCCCATAGTGTTGTAGATCCGCAAGATAACTGTTTACAACAGTCTTACTTCTATTAAGCCTCCTTGCAGTTTCTCAGCATTTCATTGAAAGCATCTATTTTTCCTCTTCCTGATGCTGTCAAAGTCTTTCCGGAACCCATTTTTTTTAAACTAAATAAAAACAATTCTTTTCAATTCTTTATTTACCCTTTAATTTTATGACTTCCAATTGAGAAAATATCTGCCTGTTCACAGGTAGTAAAAGTTTCTAGGTACAAAATTTCCAACAGTTATTTCCCCACCCTGCCAATTCGTAAAAATTTTGTACACGAGATTTTCCTATGGGCAGGAATTGTATAAACGTCAAATCAATTAAAATTTAAAAGAACTGTCAAATTCGTAAACGTTTCAATTTGTATGAATTGCGACAATTTTATGCAAATTAACTCAAAATATGATTTGGACATGGACAAAGAGGAGAAAAAAGATCTTCATATTGAAACGAATTGTTCGCCTAATATAATCGCAGATTAAAAATTAAAAACCTTCCTCCTGCACTCCTCAAACTTAATCAAAAAACGTTTCACAATACCCTAAAGAGAACTCCTTTCCAACCTCTAGTGACAGAAAGGCTGATTTAAACCTTGTAATTGATACCTCAACTATTAGGAGAAGACTTATTCAAAATAATTTTAAAACATATCATCCGAAAAGATGTCCATCAAGTTTACCACAATCTATTCATAACCGTTCAACTGAAAAATGGCGCACTATATTATGGTCAGATGAGACGAAGATCAAATTGTTTGGGCTAGATTCCGGAAAAAGATTGTGTAAGAAAGCAATCTGGGAAAGAATTCGATCCACAATATGTGGCGGCATGTGGCGCCGTCTTGTTGGAATCACAGCTCGGATATACCGATGTTGGCGACCTCTGACCAGAGAAAGTTGGTTAACATCGCTCTATACCTGAGACCATTGATGGTAACGGTGTCTCCTTCCTCATATCGAAAGAAATAAGATCCGATGATACCACCATTCCATCAACCGCACCAAACATTCAATCTCTGTGGATTGTGTTTATTTAACACAGCTGCTGAGCCAAAAATGGGTCTTGTCCGAAAGAGATGATTTTTTGGCCAAAACCCGGATCTCCGACCAACATTTCCAGCGCCCACTTAGCGAACTCACGGCGTTGTCTATGGTTGTGCGGCTTCAATTCTTGAGTCAGCACAATCTTATACGTATGTAGGCCCAAATCCAAACGCAACATAAACCGGGTTGACTCTCTGGCGATGCCCAATTCAGCTGACTGCCGCCGAATCGGCATTTATGGGTCTTTTTCGATAGTCCCCGGCTATGTTTACTTCAGTTCGCACCAATATCTGTGTGATTGGTGGCTTAAGATCCAGAAGAGTGCACTTACGCTCAAACCTTTTCACGGTGCGACGAATTGCCTGCACACTGAAGCCATGATGATGACCGACCACACGATGAAATTCACGTTGCGTAATGCCTGCACTTACAACTGACCCGGAATTTCGATAATATTAGTTTTGATAAATTCCGCACGTTTGGCAAGCGTAAATCAATGCATGATGAAATGGCAAGCCTTACTGAATATTTTGACAGTTGAATGTCATGTTGTGCGGTTTATACATATGAAGGTTGGAGTTCTCGAATGGCCAGCACAATTTTCAGACCTGAACTCTATAGAAAATCTTTAAAGACAGGTCAAGAAGGAGCTGATCAAAATTTTTTAAGCCAATAAATAAAAATAAACTTTGGCAAAACCTGACAAAAGCCTTTTTATTTATTTTCTTGCTTCTTAGATCATTCACTCATGGATGTATATGGCAATAACGGGACCTAAGTATAATCACGTATGCAGCCGTCGTTTGTTTGCATAAAGCAGCGCAGAGGTCAACGCAGGCTAAACTCAACAAAATACACAGACTAGCCTGTGTCGGTACAACTGGTGCAAAGAAAATCACACCAACAGCTGTTCTTGAAGTTATTCTAAACATCCCACCACTTCATCTAGAACTCATGAAAGAAGCAATGATAAATTCCTGCATGCTCATCACAGAAGATGACTCCAATTCCAAACTTGTTCATCCTGCAATTCTTCTTGAATTAAAAAAAAAAAGACACGAACTACTTGGAATACACTTAATAGGCAAATGCCTACAACGATACAACTTTCGGCACAACTTTAGGGTTACATTTTTAGACCGTCTTAACTGGGAAGAGAAAAAAACAACATTTGCCAATGGCTCACATATATGGTACACAGACGGATAAAAAACAAATGAGGGAGCTGGAGCTCCCGTTGCACTAAAACATCCATATATGCCAGTATGGATACAAGCAGCTCCGTATTTTAAGCTGAAATCTGTGCAATATAGCTTTGTATTCGAGAGAATCTAAGCAAATACTCGTATATGGTATAACAAAAAAAACATTAACATTCTCTCCGACAGCAGAGCAGCCACACTTGAAATGAACGCCTTTGAAATAAAATCAAAACTGGTCTGGGATTGCCCTCAACTCCTACAACTACTGACCACTACAAACAAAGTCCATCTGCTTTGGGTGCCTGGACATAGTGGATATGAAGTCAATGGAAAAGCAGACGAACTAGCCAGAAAAGAATCCGCATCTCAATTTATAATTCCAAGACCATTCTGTTGGGTATCAGTAAACAACCTAAAATGGAGTATTAAAACCTGGCTAGAGGACAAAGAGCTTCATTTCTGGAGAGAAACAGACAAGCCAAAAACTTTATGCCAATCATTTGCCACAAAAGACCAAAACAACTACTACAGCTAAGTAGAAGACAGATTCGACTGATCACAGGTTTTCTCACAGGGCACTGCCGCGTGAAATATAATAGACTGTGCAACGAGGACGTAGAAACAGCAAAACACGTCAATTTTACCTAGGTAAATTCTACCTCGAAGCGGCGGATATAGCTGCCAGCTTACCTAAAGACTTAGCCGCCTTTCTCACAAATTGCGGCATCATAAGCCGTTTTCGAAAACGTCATCTGCATCAAATTGCTTTTGCAAAATGTTGTTAAACGCAAGCTGCGAAAGTCATTTGTTCGAAAACAACATCATAAATCACACTACATTTGCAGCATGTTCGATAATGCAGTGTTTGCAGGGCAGATGTTCATAAACATCAACTGCGCTGCAAAAAAGCAGCAACAAATCTGCGCTGTGCATTAAAAAAATGTTGCTCTGTTCGAAAACATCAAATGCTCTTGCAAGAAAAAAATCATGTAGATGACACAGATCAACGATACCAAATGACGTTTGCAGTTTGATGTTCGCAACCCTTAAGTATTGCAAATGACGATCAAATGACTTTTTCTCAAACGGCCATATATGAGCTCTAAATCACTGTAGCCGCAGTGATCTGGGGTTCATTATACCACCTCCTACAACAATCTAATCTAATCTAATCATGTACTGATATGTCAATATCAATGTGATGCTGGCAGAGCCATTCCTCGTTTAGTTTCTGTCCTTCTCAAAGAACAACTTAGAAGGAGAAACGTTTTTAATAGGAAAGTTAGAATCAGATTCTACAGTTGCTTTCTGTTGGCTTTTGGAGTGGGTTACAGTTCCGAGGAGAACATTCATGTGCTTGGGATAACTCTATATCATGAAGCCCAGCATAGAGATAATTTGATGGAAGTAGAAGTTTTCGTAGCCTTGCCATGAATGACATTAAAAATCCATCCGATTAGTGATCGTCCAGAATATGGACTTGGTTGGACTACATCTACATTATGGAGGCCCTGAAGTATTCGTATAGTTTAGCAAGATAATATCCAAACACACTTCAGTCTATATACTCTCAAAAAATATGACAGAGTTTGAAAGGAATCCACCGACGAATTAGACCTTCTCCTTAGGACAACATGCCTTTGAAGGCACCATAAAGCTTGATATGAAGCCGACTAATGTGAAATTATGTTACAAAAAGTCTGTCAATCTAAATAAAAAGGATTCCAACTAACGACAATAAAAATATCCTGGCTCTACAGGAAACGTTTCCAAAAGCCTTGAACTTTAACTTGAAAGATGTGATGTGATGACTCGTATTCAATCGATATTCTGCAGCAATTTTCAACATTCTGAATGAAGAGGAAAGCCATCTAATCTTCTACATTGTTGGGGTTTAACTTCGTATTTTCATGCCTCTAAGGCTCAGATTGAATAGATTTGTTGCAAAGGCACCCGGTTACATACAACAAAACCAATCAAAATTGAATAAATCAACTTTGCAAGCAAATACACTTCAACTGATCGTTGAGTTGAACGTATTTTCATCCACATACGAGTATTCGTATCCGGAAATCAAAACCAATTCATCTAAACTTTCTACATTACATATTATTTCAATAACAATCAGTAAACCGACAAACAAATCCTATTTCAAAAAACGGAAGCCCTATCTCGGTTGTAGCCATCGAAATCGATTTTATTTTCCATTGAGTTATTATTCGTGTGCCTAGCCTAGCCTGGCTGTGGGATTCACCAACACTCCTCAGCAATTTAATCTCCATTTTGTACTTAAATTCGCCAAAAACACCTTTAGGATATTTGATTCGATTTTTTCGACTGCTTTTTCGTCTTCGTTTTTGGGGGGAACATTGTATCGATACCAATAGATGGCTTCGCTTATTCTCTACATATTTCCACCTACGGCTAGAGCAAACGAATTTTAAAAGATTATTCTTGTGCACCCTGACTAGGTAGTGAGTGACTGACTATGTATCTAAATCGGAGCGAGGAACAATCAAATTATCGAAGAATGAAACTTGGGTGTACCTCATTCCACATGGCTTTATCCACCCACAAACATCATCTCCATCCGCTCCATCGTCTCGTCACCGCCACCGGTCTCTATCAGGCCCGTTTGCATCTAGTGAATGAGAGATATTTGTTTGCTTTTTGGTATCAATAATGAAAGCATCTGACAGATGTTTTTCAAGTCAAATGGAATTATAGTGAAATTTTGACTGTCTGAAGTGGAGAGTGGATATCAGCTACAGCACCAGCACCGGAACCAGGACCAGACGAGATGCAAAGTGTTTTGATTGTTCAGTCAGGTGTGCCCACTACAAGTAGATGTCCCTACGACAGTTTTTTTCTTCTTTTTCATGATGGAGCATGGAAAATGATACGACTTCCGGTATTTGCTCAACGACATCACCTTTCGGCGTGTAAACAGATTAAATATTTAAATTGTACTTGAAATGTACACAGACAAAGTGTAAGGGGAAAAGGGAATATTGAAAATTCAACAGATACAGATGTACTCGTATTATAAGTGCATAAGATGGTCGCCTTTCTGAGGAAAAGATGCGAAGGAACCAAGTAGGGGGGGCGGTTTATTATTTCCAAAGGTTTTTATAGCACTACAGGAGGCAAATAAAATAGTAAGTAGAGAAAGGACAAAGTTGCAGCATTGACAGATGCGAATTTGAGGTAAGGAACCAGGTTGGGTACTTACTTACTTAGATGGCACAACAGTCCACCATGGACCTGAGTTTCAATCAATAAATCTTTTCAGTTAGCGCGGTCCTGGGTCATCTTTCTCCAGTTCAACATTCTAAGATGATTTAGATCCTTTCCCCACATGTATGCACCAAAATCTTCTTCTACTGCTTTGAGCTTTCAGGTAAGAATCGAGGATTCTCTCGAGGCCATTGATGAGCACTTTTCTGATCAATGATCAGTGTCCCTAAATAGTTTGTAGAATTCGATATTACACCCACTTAAACGAAGCCTGTCAGTGCAAATGGTACCGAAATCTCGCCGCCTCAGTTTTTTATAGTTTTCGCACAATTGCAAGCCGCACGCATTCCCCGTCGTCATTTCACGCAATCTTACGAGTTTGACAGAACTAGTCATGGCTCTGTATAACTCGTTTCTGTAGATGCTAACACGTATAGCATTAAAATCGATAAAAAGATGTTGAGTACAGATTTTGGCTTTTACGACGATTGCCCACCTTTCCGTGGTGAAAAAGCTCAAGTAGAACCAAAACCTCAGCTTTATTCACTGAAAACTAAGATTTTATTATCCCATTATAGTTTTCCTGTCTTCTGCTCTCATCCTCTGTATTGGATTAAGGTGACAACCAGAGCTGGCCGAGGATCAACCTGGCTTCTTTCTAGTTACCGATTGAATTTCTAGACAAACTGGTCTTTTCTGCATAACACAGGACCTTGCAGATCTACCATACTTTATCTAGCAACTCGTGGAAACGTAATTGAAAATCAATTCACATGCAAAAATGTCTGAGGCCGAGACCCAACCAAAATACTTGAAACCCCCCGCTGTCACCTACAGCATATATTACGCTGACAAGACCTGTAAAGCAAAAAGCAACAGGTCCTGCCTTTGTATCCATTTCATAAGAACGCGAAAGAGGGTTAGACTTCAAAAGAAAAAGACTTATTTCTCTGGGTCACCAAGAAACTATCAACACATTTCAAAAATTCCCACAAGGTTCCACTCAACCATGTCGTGTGACCAAAACTGTAAAGACATAAACTCCGAACCGCGTCCCTAGAAACGCAGAAGAGAGTTAGTGGCATAACTGGCTGCGAGTTCCAACGTCTCAAAACAAATGAATATGGCTCAAAACACCTCCAAAATGTTTTCATGATATAGTTGCGGCTCTCGAAATTTCCTATCTTGACGCGAAAATCACAATGTATTCTACAACAAATGATGACTTATTGAGATCTGCTTAGAAAGGTGTCTCCAGAAACGCGCCATAAAATGCCTTTTACCACCTTGCATTTTCAAGGCCTTTGGCTGGCACAAGGGTTTCATGACTGAGATGACCGAAATTGTTTATACCCAAAGCATGTGCCTCTGAAAGATCTCAGACCTCAGGCTGTCATCATTCCTGTAATGGCCTCGAGAAAATACTCAGCATGCCAGTGTGCTACCAGAAAATTCGATTGAGACTGCACTACGAGTATAACGACATATTGGAATATCATTTTCTTCAAAGAGTGTAAAATAGTGGTGATCCCCAACTCCTCGATCATCAACTTCGTTCCTAATTCCAATCTTTGATCCTTGCTCTACAAAAAAAAAAAACCAAATATGTAGGCGAACATCTCGTTGGACTATACCCTCCCCTATTCTATGAAACCTAGTCTTCCATGGGCTTGCTTTCAAACTGCATAACACGAAATGTAGTGTGGTAGCTTATGCAGACGACGTCACCCTAAATGTGTCAAGCAAACACCCAATGACGCTCACTAACCTTCTCTAGTACGTCTTAAGCATACTCTCGTCCTACATACATAGTTATTACCTTAGCCTAACTCCGGGCAAAATAGAGATGATCCTCGTCAGTAGAAAAATGTCATCCGTCTAAGTTTTTTGAGGTATGACATGCACATATATTGCCTCATCGTGGTACGAAAACTCAGGTGAAAAGAAAATGTTGCTGAGCAAAATAAAGAAGCTTTTAGTGTCCACTACTGACGCATGAGAGCTGTATGATGAAGATGGGACCTAAAACTCAAAACCATCACGGTCGTGAGATAATAACACACTTGTGGCATAGCCATTCAGTGACTTGAACTGGAAACATGGACTAACAACAACCTGCTAGAAAATGTAGCTACATACATAAGTATCACTCTCCAATAGCGGCTCACCAAACGTTGCTTCATTTTCTAGCTACTCGTATATAGACGTTCGGCATCCAGATTGTAATATGCCCTTAATCTAAAAAGCAATAAAAAAACTGAATGTTGGGCGTGGCAGTCTACTCCTACTGTATCGCAGCCTACCTCAAACAACCGACCTTAAATTATCTGACAATAACTGCAATCACCTGATTCCAAAATGGAAAGAATTGAGACAATCCAAAGTCTGTCCTAGTAAGTCGATTTCCATCTTTGATGACAGCTCTAAGACAGTCGAAGGAATTCGCAAAGGGGTCTTCTCTGAGAATCTTTGCATACACAAATACTTGAGTTTACCCGCTGTACTGCATCGACTCCGAAGCCGAAGCCTGAATCCTATACATAGCCGAGCAGCGATCTGTCACTTCACTATAGATTCGACAGCCGTTAGATACTACCGCACATCTTTCAATGAAATGGCTAAATATATCGCGCTCTGTTAAGTTCCTGTACACTTGGACATCCCAAGGAACGGCCCAGACTCAGATCCGTAGGAACATATAGTGGACAGCTGAACAACCTCAAGCTACCAATGTCCAACGCCAAATAAATTACACACTTTTTGGCGTTCCTTAAGGCCAGTCATAGCTGAGCTCATCCAGGCATCAGCTAGATTAATATTCCTCACAGTCGATCCTTAACTATCAAAAGAGCTGATTAACCTCAGGAAAGAGACTTCCCCAAACTTACTAACATAATCACGAGACACTGCACCATCGAAAAACATGAACAGCGATTGAATTCACAGATGAAGGCGAATCTATGCCAAATTTTTGGATATTTACCACCTCTAAATAATCTCTGCTCTCCGAAGATCAACGATCTTGAAAAATTTATAAAGAAACCTCTTTGATTCCAGGATTAGCTAGGGTATCGCGAGAAATTACAGCTCATCCAATAGGATCATTGAGGAATGGTTTAAAGTGTTCACACAATGTGGCAGCAGGATTATGTGTGCGATGTTGAGGAGGTTGATACCTTATTGGTCGGCTCAATTTGTTTAGTTTTCCTTCTTGTGGACCCATACATCAGGCATAGTTTCCTGTACTAAATCTTGGAATTGGGTCTGTGTATCTCTATCAAGGCATATCCATCTACATATTTTGGCATGTAGATATTGCTAGAATATTTCTACAGAATTTTGACCGTGACTATAGAAATCTTGGCTTCATCGCTTAAGTTAATTTGTTCACTCTAGTAACTGACAGCGATTCTACGTCACAAAAACTCTGCATAAATTGTACACGTTGAGATTTCTTAACATCGCAATCTTTAATTGTTGCAAAAAATCGATTGAAGCCAACAAGATGTTCACTTTCTTCTGGTTCTGACCATTTGATACATTTTGTCCCCGCCATCCTTCATCGTTTTATTTAATGAAACCATTCAGGATTTTGTCGGAGTCAGCTGAGTCTCGGTACTCGTATATGAATGATAGTAGCAATCCAGCTATAAATAAGGGAACAACTGGGACCTAAAAGCACACTTATGTTTTCTTGTGAAATTTTTGTCCAAACGTATAAAGCGTAAAATATTTTGGAATCGGTCGACACATATGCTTTGCACGATAAGGAGGAAAAACATTTGCAATAATTTCCAAAGCTTGCAAATGTCCGAAAAACAAGTTGTCCACTCCTTCTCCGTAGTTGGAGTCCATCCAACGGCCGTTTTAATACGATTCTCTTTTTTTGTTCGAAAATCTATCCCTAAAAACGGACCAACTTGCGGCGAATTTTTTTTAATTGGATTACGCCCGTTGACGATGATTCACAAATGATATTATGAGTCCTTTGGCGGGCGAAAACAATATTTTTATTGTATCACTTTGTACCATCTTCGCTACTGAAAAAAAGTAGAATTAGATGTAGTCACTTGTTCAACATGATAATTCACATCGTTATATTGTCACTATCACTATTCAGCATCCTCCTGATTAAACAAATGGATCCGGCCCGGCTTCATCCAAATTGAGTTCGGAAGCCAGCATATACCTGCATGCTTTCTATTCTTTATGAGACAACTTAATCCTCCTTTGCTCGTAGAGGTCGCGAGTAACTCTAGTCCTTCTATTTAGCTTCGCTTCATAGGCAAGATGTTTTGCCTTTGGCGACATCAAATATCTGGTCATTCCAACATAAGTTGTCATTGACACACATACCGAGAATGGAAAGTTTTTCAGCGTCATTTATGGATAATAGCTGGATGTTTAAATTTCGCTTAAACGACAGCAGACAACATTGTGTTTTGGAAGCATTAAATTCCACTCTCTTGATGGTTCCCCATTCAGTGATGGTATTAATACCGGAATTTAATAAGCTTAGCATACCCTGCCGTTCCCGTTCTACAGTCAAAGAGCAGGGACGTGAGTCACGGAACGATTATGAAAAGCAGAGAGTACTGTCGTTAGCAAAGGAATACATTGAATTATAAATAGCAGATAAGGGATCACTGATGAAAACAGAAAAGAGTGTCGGAGAGAGAACGGAGCCCTGGGGCACACCAGCATTTACCTTGTGAAATTTGAATTGAACGTTCCGAATCCGGATCCGGATTCATCATTCATCGCAAGCTTGATATACTCGTACTTACGCTTTGGCTCCACTTTTCGGTGAGACATGCCATTAAATCACCAGTGAACCTGTTGCTACGAAAATCTTACTGCCGGTCATTGAGAACTTTTCGTGTTTCGATGACGATTTATCAGCGACGTTTTCATGATCTTCGAAAGAAGGGGGAGAGACATTAAAACTTGCCTTTTTTACGGACGGGCTGGACCAATGCTCAACAATGTCTATCATTTGATATCACCACCACTTTCTAAGGCTAAATAGTCAAACTTATGGAGTTGTGCAATTATAGAAGCATGAGACATGAGAAAGTTCGCTCCAAGCCAATATGGCATAAAGGAAAATATGAAGTTATGCAATCCAACAGATATACATATATAAGGCAATACCACCGGCAAACATTTTTCAATAGTTTTAGATTACAGAAGAAGAACAAGCTGTACAAAATTGTCAGGATATTGTGTAACACATAACTACATAGACAGATGTTTGAGGGTGCTATTCGAAGAGATCGTCTAAAGTTCACTGCTCACTTCCTACATCCAGTCCTCTGAATTCAATCTGTCTGTATTTTGGTTTAAATCGTCATTTCTTCATGTTCGGAGATCTTCAGTTGAAAGTTGGCTTTGGTTTCATTAGTACCCTTCGTGTTCTTCAGATAGAAAAGGAAACTAGCATGCCCTGGAATTGCAACTCATTACAGTTTCCCTCTTTTCTTTCCATCAAGCCATGTAGGGAGACAAGTTGGAAGCCTCTTTACGGCCCATAACTTTACCTTACGGTCTTCTTTCTTCAATTATACCGACTATTGTAAGGACCCTTAAGGCTTACTTAACTTCACATAAACCATTTTCTAAGTAATTGCATCTCGCTAAAAAGAATGAAATACGAGTAATTTATGCACTCGTCCTCGCACGAATATATGGTACGAGTATGTTTACATATTTACATTTAAAATATGTACATAAGCGTTACTGCTGACTCTTAGTCGTGATTACAGAAATAAAAACGTTTTTATTTACTCGTGTCTTATGGTTCCATTGTCTCTGCAAATAGAACGCAGGACTCTATTTCCGAGTGCACGTGGCAGCCGTAAAATGATATTCCCTTCCGTCGAGGGAATTTTATTTTGCGAAAACACCAAATGATTGGCTATCGCTGGAGCCCCACAAGGATCCTCTCGTAATGCACTTTTCGTGTTAAAGTTTAAAGTGGTATTTACTACCGGGACTATCACGTAAACATTTTATGGTTTCACATGCATATAAGTCTACGTGTAGGAGATTTATTTTATACCCCACACCCCCCCCCTATATGCATGCAAGTTCCATGTCTTAAGTGTTTCATTCAATTATTTCTCTTCTTTGAAGTGTAATTGCTGCTATTACGAGTATGTTTGCAATTTTTCTATATGACCGGCTCGAAAGTGAATAGCAGCGAATGCCTTTTCAAAATCACCACGATAATAAGGACTTACTTAGCTCGGACAAATATGATAGAAAGTGCGCGTAGTTTTTGTTTGTTTTTTGAGAAGAAAACAGATAAACTGTGATAGAGTAATATGAGTGACCATGGTCAGAGAAAAGAATTTGCTTTTAATTTTGATTAAAAATTAATAACAGGAACAAAGAACGGTAATTGGATGGTAATGGAAGATCTCTACAAACCTAAGTGCCACCACAAATTGAAGAGATTCCCTTCAATCATTTAGAATATGATCTGGGAACCTTTTGCAAGCGTACAGCTCCCTACATGCCATTATTTTGTGTAGTTTACTACAAGAATTTAGCACAATGTTTTCTCCAAAGAATAAAGAGACAGAGTGGCCTGTGTCAACTAATGCTTCTTTTTAGATCTTGTATCACAGATATGAACTTTGCAAAGCACATCGTTTACTTCAGAGTCAGCTGTCACGTATATAAACTACTTTCATTAGACTCCATTACACTTTCTTCAATATCTAGGTGCAAAGACATCAATTTGCTCCAAGTTGCCTATTTATATTAAGAGCCGGTATAATCCGAGGTACACCTAAGTCTCAAGCAACCGTTCCCCCATTGAACGCGATCTTATGTCAATCACTCCTAAGCTAAGGAATTACAGTCCCTAGGTCAATTTCTTTTATGGAAACGGGGCAGAATGCTAATTGAAGAACTTATTCCTCTTGAAGCCCTCCATTTATAACTAAGTTCGTCTTTCTATCATAGAAGAGGTGTTATGAATAAGAGATAGTTAGTATCTTTCAGTTGTCTTCTTAGTCCAAAGAATCAGTGAATGGCTGGAATGGTTCATAGGTCTACCTAGTTGTTTACAATGGACTCCAAAGAGACAATGTCTTATAGGATCTCAAAATAGAGTTTGCCGCTAATCCTTCAAAAGCTGTAAGCGCACCATTGGTAGTCCGATGATTTCTTCCCATGATGTGTCATCAGCGCTCGAGAACACTCTGATATTGAACTACTGCTAGTTTCGCACAACTGTTTCGGTAATATCATGACAAATCGTATGGAATAGCAAAATCGGACAAAATACAGAATTTTTCTTTAAATAGTGTCACATTTATTTATCTATTTCAACTATACACACGCAAATAATGTGTTACGTACTGTCCAAGATGTCAAATGTGTCAAATGAAATTTGTCAGAATAAAGTTATTGTGAATTCGAAACTCAAGGCGTTTGGTTTACAACAGTGGATGTTGGATAGCTTAAATAAACCAAACCAATTAAATTCCAAAGCGCAAATGGATAAAGTCACTCTAGAAGCTACGCTCACAACCCAGCGAGATTGGATGCAGAAGATGTTGACAGACCAGCAGACGTGCATGAAGGAAATCACGAGGCAGAGTCCAATCAGAAGTTCTGCAGTAGTTCAGCCATTTCCACCTACAAAAAATTAGATAACTGGAAAACGTACCTAAAACAGATGGAGCAGCATTTCGTGGCGTGTCGCAGCGGAGTTACTTCACGGTCGTCAACATAGAAATATTTTATCATGCTTTGTTCCAGACAGGAGTAGGATCATACTAAGACAACCATCCAAATTTCAACTCATCCAGGAGCTTCTAGCTCGGCAACACATGAAATAGAAGAAGTGGTCTAGAGGTATCGTCAAATACATTTTAGGTAACATGTACGGAATACAGACCACCGAAGAATATTTAAAACGCCATCAAAACCAGATGCGTTTGGTAAAGCATCAGTTGGTAGCTGAAACTTCAAGCGGCTTCTAATTCACATTTATCAACCCTAAATGAATTAAAGGCATCTCTTTGCTCCCTACGCTCTGACCTTGATATTTTTTTCCAAGCTCCGTCCATAAGAACAACACCTTCTCCTAACAGAAGTGATCCACGGCTTACAACAATGATGTGTAAAATCGACGAAATAAGTAACGATTCATTACAGTCTCGTTTATTACTAAGCAGCATTGTTGATGAAATCAGGATCACTTTCGGTAAGATTGAGGAATTTATTTCACACATCCAGCCTCAATCAAGCATGGCCTACAACACTTCGCTACTTGCTGAGATGCTTGAAAACGCCGTCCTAATACCTTCCTCTCCATTGCATTCGGCTCCTGAACTTGAAGTTACACACATACCTCCGATTCTTACTGCATATCACGCACTACCAGCATCTCATGCACCTCCAACATCTCAAACACCTCCAGCGTCTCAAGCACTTCCTGCATCTCAAGCACTTCCTGCATCTCAAACACCTCCAGCATCTCCCGCACTTCCAGCATCTCCTGAACCTTCAATTACCCGCTTTGGAGTTTCCTAGACCGTATCTGAATGGTATAGTCGAGTTAAAAAGCTAAATGAGTCCAATACGGAGGAAACAACCACTTTCTCTATTAAAGTTGCATCCGCACATGCAAACCCGACTTGGCTGATCAATTACTTTAAGCAGCATTTTAAAATTAATGTCAGAAACTGCAAACAAAAGTCAACCGGTAAACTCTTAAAGTTTAAGCTATTCAATGTTGATATTCCTTCAAAATATGAATGGCTTTTCCAGAACTCCACATCCGAATCATTTAAGCTAGAGAAATTAACAATGAGGAAAATCAACCGTAAAAAAGTAATCTACCGAAAGCCTACAACGGACAAGATGAACGCAAAGGAGATTAATTTTAAGACTAAATCTAAGCCTAATTTTAAGCCAACCCCCAAGCTCCACAACCAAACCAGCATACATAATTCTGACCCAAATTGGAGTCTTAAAGTAGGAACATTCCCCTCCTTTTCCCAAACGATTCGTTCTACATCTCCTTTCCCCTCCTCCAATAATTCTAAGCTAAATAATTCATCGCACAAACGGGTATCTTTTGTTCTCCCATCCAAGCCCGGTGCCAACGAAAGCAAAACTGAAACTGACTCTACTAACTCGGCTTCTAATAAGTCCACCTACCCTACTTTCGTTTACTCCCACACCCTCAATCCATCCCCTCCGTCTAAATCTGATACAAACCCTACAACTTTTATAGACCCTATGCTCCCACCGAAGATCAAGATAACCAAGCAACTTGCCGCTTCGGGTGATGATGGCAGTTACATTCAATTCCGGCTTAGAGATCGTAGAATTTACGAAAACGTTCGCCTTTATCTAGCTTATCTACACGATAAGCCTGATTCCATTTGCATTGATGGCACAACCAAAACAAATATTATGGTTTCCATTCAGCAAGAAGGACTTCCTACAAACCCAAAAGACCTACGTCAGATTTGCATACGGTTTCACGAAGCCTTTAATATCACGCCTACCGGCGTTGCAAACGACCTCTCCTCTTATGCCACCCATGTCAGGTCAAATCGACTCTGGCACCTTCAAAGAACGCGTTCTAGTTTTAAGAACTATTTTCGCTCCTAACCAACCTCTACCTCTACTTGCACTCCCTGATTTCCTCAGCATTTACTATCAAAATGTTAGAGGACTTCGCACAAAAACATCTGAAGTCTATATTACTTCGCAAAAACTGCCGTACGATATCTTCGCTCTTACTGAGACCAACCTTTCCTCTAATTTTAAGAATAGCGAGTTATTTACACATGATTATGATGTCCACCGAAACGATGGCCTTATGAATAACGACGAATCAACTGGCCGCGGAGTACTTTTGGCTGTACCTACTCGCCTTAATTCTAAATTATTTAAGCAACTATCTACAGATTGCTTTGAATTTGTCTGCGTAAGAATTCCTATTTCTAAGCGCAATCTCTTTATTTGCTGTTGCTACATTCGCCCATCGCAACCAACCTGCAGCTACCAACTAGCTATTGACGAATTCGATGCCCTGTTTGCCAAAGCTGACGCAAATGACACTGTTGTCGTTATGGGTGACTTTAACTTACCACGACTCAAATGGATATGCACTGATGATTCATACTACACCGCCAGCAATGCAAGTTCGGAGAAAGAAATTCTTTTTATTGACTGTCTCGTGGACTCCGGACTTTTTCAGTTAAGTGGCATAACCAACTATCTTGGTAGACAACTCGATCTTATCTTCTCCACTGACGTAGATAACAGCATAGTCTCAGCCAGCAAGCACCTCCTTACCACTCACCACCCGCCTCTTTCTATGACGTTTTCGTCCAACGTTTCAAAACCTTTTTGCTTTGAACACGTGTACAACTTTAATTTTCGAAGAGCCAACTTTTCTAAATTTAACAATCTTCTTTCTAAAGCTAATTTCAATTTTCTCTTCAACTCTAGTATTCCCGTTGATGATGCACTTACCTCTTTTTACAATATCATCTTCGATTGTTTTTCCCAGTCTGTTCCTTTTGTACCGCAAAAAAATCCATCGTTATCCCCACCTTGGTATAACAAGGAACTCCGGTCAATACGAAATAAGAGAAATTAACTTTGGCACACCTATCTTAGTACACGTTCTGAAGCGGAGTATAATAAATACCACCTTGCTTATACCCAATTTTCAGATCTATGTGAATCACTATATTCCAATTATTTAAGCCGCATGCATAATAGTCTTATTTCTGATCCCAAACGCTTTTTCCAGTTTATCAACTCTAAAAAAAAGTCGGACAGTTATGCCTCCACCATGAAGTTCAACAATTCATCGTCTGATGATCCGCAAAGAATAGCAAACTTCTTTGCCGAATTCTTTAGCCAATCGTTTGCCTGCCACATCCAAAACCCCGATCTGTCTTATTTCTCATACTTGAACAGCTGTCCACAAACATCCTTTACTTCGGTGGATATCTCAATGGCATCAGTAGATGAAAAGATAGGTAATCTAAAAAGTGAATATTCCGCTGGACCTGATGGTGTACCCCCTATAGTTCTAAAAAAGTGCGCCGCCTACTTGGTAAAACCTCTCACTGCCTTGTTCAGACTTTTCTTATCTCAATGCGCCTTTCCCCATTCCTGGAAAAATTCATATATAATCCCTCTGCATAAAAAAGGCTATAAAGATGAAATCTTAAATTACAGACCTATTGCGAAGCTCTCCACAATACCCAAGCTCTTTGAGAGCATTATTTATGATGCTATGTCTTTTTACTGTAAACCAGTGATTTCAAGAAACCAACATGGATTTGTTAAGGGCAGGTCCACTACCACTAATCTCATTGAATTTGTAACAAGTACTCTATGTGCATTAGAAGATGGCAAAGAAGTAGATGTAATAACCACCGACTTCAGCAAAGCTTTCGATAAAGTCTCGCATAAAGTAATTCTTTTAAAACGTTGCGCCCTTGGATTTCGATCAGATTTCTTTACGTGGATTTTCTCATACTTAAATGATAGACACTACAGTGTCCTGTTTAGGTCTACATTATCTAAACCTTTCAAAGCCACCTCGGGTGTTCCCCAAGGAAGTCATCTTGGTCCCTTGTTATTTATATTAACAATTAATGATGTTGATACCGTCGTTAACGTCTCCATCTATGCTGACGACATCAAAATCTTCCGTCACATATTGTCTCCCTCTGACTGTTCTCTGTTGCAAGATGATCTCAATCGATTTTCCACTTTGTATCTTCATAATTTTCTTGAGTTAAATGTTAACAAATGTCAAACTTTAACTTTCACTAGAAAACGTCATACAACTCTTTCTCGTGCATATTTCATCAATAACGAGCTTGTTCCTAATGTGACCGAAATGCGCGATTTAGGCATTATCTATGATAGAGAACTGAACTTTCTCTCTCACATAGATAGCATTATTAGTAAAGCCAATTCGACTCTTGGCTTCATTAAGCGCTGGTTTAAGGAATTTGACGACCCATATGTGGCTAAAGCACTCTACACCACATTTGTTCGGCCCCTCCTCGAGTATGCAAGTCCAGTCTGGTCACCATATTATTCTGCGCAAATTGCACGTATTGAATCGGTACAGCGTAGGTTCCTTCGGTTCGCATTACGGGGACTTCCTTGGTCTGACCCATTCAATTTACCCCCCTATCATAATCGACAGAAACTTATTAACTTACAACCCCGCATTACACGACGAGAAGTTTGTGATATAGTTTTTGTCCATCAGCTCTTAAATGGTAACATTGACTCTGAGGCTCTCCTCGAACGCATCTCCTTAAATGTTAATCCACGTAATCTAAGAACTGTACCTCTCTTCCGAGTTAATTCTCACCGAACTAATTACGGATACCAAGAACCGTTATCTCGAATCCTTCGCGAAGCGAACAAATTCCAGTCAATCTTTGACTATCACCTGAACAAACACTCCCTTAAGATTGCCCTTTATTCCCCTCGCTCTCTACCACCACTCCAAAGCTCTAGCAATTAAATTTTTATTAGTTTTATAAGTATAGTATTTAAGTTCAATGCTTGTATGCAATGCGGCCAAAGATGCAGTATTAAACCCCATTTACAATGCTCCGAGATCCGAGACGAGGGTCGCATTCGAATTCGAATTCAAGAGCACTCGCATTCGGACATCGAACGTCTGTTTACAATGATACGTCAAAATGCAACGAACAATTGTCAAGTGAAGTGCTAATCACGGGAAAAATAACCCGAAAAACAATAATTCACGCATTGCGAGATGCGAGAGTTTTCCACATTTTCGAAATTGACTGCGATGCTTGCTGCGACACTCGCATTATTGTAAACAAACACCCATTGAAGTTCATGTTATGGAAATATTTTTGATATTTGATGCGCTCTTTTTTTCGAACAACGTATCGGATCTCGGAGCATTGCAAATGGGGCTTTAGACGAAGGTTTGAGCCAAGCGGAACATTCATCCAGCGCATCCTTTCCGGCAGCACCTCCACCAAAAGTTAGAAGATCTGAACACATTAGGTAAAAGAGTGTTCGATTTCGAATGTATTCCTAAGGTTAGGAATATACTTAGAAATAGCGGCCGAGGAAATAATGTAATTAAGTCTCGTATGTTAACAAATAGACGTAAATACTCGTAATTGTGTTACGTACTGTACAAGATGTCAAATGAATTTTGTGAATTTGGAAGTCAAGGCGTTTGGTTTACAACAAAATCCATAACAGGTGATGGATTTCAAGACCCTGGGTCGCTGATTATCTCACCAGGACGAAAATCACACTGATAAGGGGGTATAAATTTATTAATATATGTTTTCAAGCGTTAAAAAAATTCTGTAGATAGCGTCTTTTGTTGGCGCAATTTCAAAGCCCTTGTTTTTACATCGCGCTGACGAATCTGAGATTTATTTTACTGGACATACCTTCATCTCACCACATTCTACAAATGAGTAGTTACGAAATTAACTACTGCCTTTTAAATGGGAGAACTTTTATCCCAGCATCCGTATTGGCCTTTAGTTTGGATGTCGTTACTCTACTATCTCCTGCTCAGGTGGATGGGATTTCTGTTGATCATTATCAATATTTATTGATTCATTTAGGTAGATGCAGGATGTTGGTCGTTTTCACGGTTTAACATTGTGCAGAAGTAATTCTTTGATATATAGACATTCCCCGGTCAGCTAGAATGAATCATTCAATGTGAACAATGATCGGTAACAATTCCAACTAGTCGCCTTACAATGTCAACATTCAAACTAAAGACCAACGAGGCTGCAGAAGCAGATGGAATCCTTGCCGGATTATTTTAAGGAACAAGAATTGATTTGGTATGTATCTTTTTTTTCTGTCGGAATAGAGCAATCAGACAAAGAACTAGTCCATTGTCCACCCTCCACACCAGACCCGAGTATATACAGTCTGATGCGAGTTGAAGTACAGATGTAATGCTCGTCATTACTTTCATTTCGAACGTCGCAAGATATTGTGTCACTTATGCCTAGCACGATTAGATACTATGTGAACTCATAGCTCCCCATTAAGCAGCTTACAGCTGAACGACAACAAAGATGTCGCTGGCCTCTATATAAGACGTCGGAAAGCATTCGTTTGGTTTGGCGGCATGATAGGGAGACATCTGCAGTTATGCTCATATGATGTTCAACAATCAATGGAAGCCCTTACCGAAAATTCAATCAGTCCTATTGCCCACTTCGAGTCCTCAGAAAGGCTCCTCTGACCTTTTGAAATGGACATTTATCGCCGATTTTATAAGCCTCAGCAAACTCAGCCTTCTAACAGCGTTCAAACAAGCCTTGCAATTTCGAACTAGCTTAGATCTGGTGAGAGACTTCAGCAAGGCGAGGAGTAAGATCTACACTAGCGCCGTATCCTAAATCGGTTTTACAACCACACGTAAACATCAGATTCAGATTCCGAAAATACAATTTCATGCTTTTATAGCACACAAATTCTGGTGATATTATATCATTAGACCAGAGTCAAGACTTTTTACCGAAGTTCACTTGTTTTTAAACGGAAGTTGGCTTTCCCAATGGGTTCCATAATATGAATATGATCATAGACATATTACGAGATAGACCATTCGTTGTTCCACTAAACAACTAACGAATATGATGTAATTGGTGTATATTCAGAGGACCTTCCTTGGAGCCACATGAGGCTCCTTTACACTAAAGATCAACAAATTAATCATCATCAGGAGGATCTATGTTATATCCTCGTGGACAACTTCGTGCGAGATGCAGAGAATTCCATTTACCAAAAGGAATAAATTCTATGGAAGTCCTGGGATAAGTCAAAATTTTTTTTTGAGGAACAACTTCTGACAATGATTTGCGCAAAAACGAACGTACAAGCTAGAAGACTAATTTTGCAGCATGGAGTGACGCAAGGTTCCAGGCTCAATGCATGGAAGGAATTGACAACACCTGAACTAAAGATTTTTTTCGGATTGCTTTTTCATACCGGTTTTCGGTGAACAAATGAATCGGAATGGATTTCTACTCATAATACGATGTCTTCATTTCAGTGGTAAGTAGCAGTATAGTAACGGCCCTTTATACAAAATTCGGAGTGTACCGTAATTGATTATTTCAATTGCACTTCGAAAGAGGTGTGCTTGGACGAAAGCATGATATCGTGGAGAGGTCGGTTGAATTTTCACCAATTTATAAAAAACAAACGTCACAAGTATGGTATCAAGTTGTATATGCTTACTGACTGAACCCGATGGTCTACTTCTGAAGTTTTGTGTATATACAGGCAGTAAGGACAGCGTAGTATCAGGAAAGGGACAATCTGGAAAGGTTGTTCTGCAACTGCTAAAGGAGAAGCTTTATCATGGTCACGCAATCTACATGGACGACTTTTTTAATAGCTTCGGTTTGGCGAAACAGCTCCTAGACAAAAAGACCTACTGTACCGGTACACTGCGCAAAGTTTTGAAAGATAATCCGAAGGAAGTGACTCAGAAAACACTAAAGAAAGGCGAGAACGAATCAAGCTTCTGCGGAGGTGCTCACATCGGTAAATGGAAGGATAAGCGTCCTGTAACTTATATTAAAACAGAGCTGGAGGACAACATGGTTCCAGTGGCAAACAAACGTGGGTAAATCACTCAAAAGCATGAAGCCATCGTCAAATATAACGAGTTTATATCAGGAGTTGTCAGAGTTACCCATGTGAGAGGAAAAGTCTTCATTGGTAATTCAAAACTTGGCGTTCACATTTTTCAACTTCTAATGATAAATTCATACAAAATGTATAACAACTATTCTGGCCAACCCAAAATGTCATGATTATCGTTTATCTGTGATAAATGCATTGCTGCCAGGAAAAAATTGTACTCCAAGATGTTCAAGACCACTTGGTGGTTTAGTACACAAGATTAATAAAATTGCTGAGAACTCAAACGCAAAGCTTGTCGTCAGTGCTCAAAAATTAAAAAAAAAAACACCTAAGGACACAATTTGGGACTGTAAAACTTGCGACAATAAACCTGGACTATGTTTTGAATGCTCTGACGAGTACCATTCGTCTTTGTGAATTTCAAATTTGTCCACTTTTCGTTATTTATTAATTTTTTTTTGTTTCTAAATTATTATTATTTTTTAATATCACATGAGCGGTGTCTATTTCTTTTTAATATTTTTCCAGGAATAGTAGCATAAAACATAAAAATACTAACACAAATTGAGTAAACTAACATCCTAGAAGTGGTGGCCGTGGTGTAGTGGTACTAGCAATTGCTTCTCACTCGGAGGGTCCAGGTTCGAATCCTGCCCATGGCAAGTCAGTTTTTCATTTGTGTAATTGGAACTCAGACAGAAAAATTCTGCGTGTGAAGGCATAACACTGACACGTAGATTTGGCTGTTGTAGAGTTTCAAGCACAGAAAAAAATTGTGTGAATTATACCTCGAATCACTCTGAGTGAAGAGAAAACTCTCCGTCCTATTCGGACCTCCACCCCCTGGAGAGTTAATATCGAAACCAAATTCACCTGAGTTTCAAACCACTACAGAACAATTTTCCTTTCTCCTCCTTCTACCTTTCCGCCCGCGCCATGGCAACAGTAAAAGGGTATCTAACCCTTAGGCGCGCGTAAATTATAAAAAAAAAACAAGCATTAAAACCAAAAGTGGCATTTTCCCCACCATCTCCATATTATGGTGGCAGCGAAGCTGTTAGAACAGCTGGTGATGACCTCGTTGGGAGGATCCTCCAGCTCATCTGTAGAATATGGTTAGAGGTAACATGCCCGAAGCAAACAATCTCAGCGTCGTTTGTTGAACCCAGAAGTGCCTTTTGACTGAACCAATTTAATGGAATAAGTTTCTTAACATCACCTATAAGATCTCTTCTGTGAGCGACAGAAAGCATTCATGAACAATCTGGTTGGTACGAGGGTGGATCAATGAGTCCTTACAAATTCAAATCGATGGCAGAATATGTGGCGTGTGCACCATCGATTGGAACCACCCACCACTGGTTTACTCAATTTCGGTGCGGTCGTACCAGCACAAGTGACGCCGAACATTCTGGCCGCCCAATTGAGGTCACCACACCGGAAATGGTCGATAAAATCCACTGTTTGATATTGAATGATCGGCGAGTGAAGGTACGCGAACTTGAAGAGGCTACAGGCTTATCATGGATCGGTGATTTCAGTTTTGCAAAAATATTTGGATTTGAAAAAGCTATCCTCTAGATGGGTGGACGAAACATGCATTCATCATTCATTCACTACACAACAGAGACCAAGAAATAGCCCAGACAGTTGGCTTCTCCTGGTGAACCGAAACCGAAGGTGTTGGTTAACACGGTCACCGGAGCCTATTATTCAGAGCTGTTGGATTGATTCGACTCCGATTTGCAGCTACCGCATTTGGCGAGCAAAAAAGTTCTCTTCCACCAATGTCGCAATGTCGAAATTTCATGAATTAGTTTCTCCCTCATCCAGCTTATTCTCCAGATTACTTCCTGTTTCCAAACATTAACAAATGACTCGGTGGCGGTAAGAGATTTCGGTCGAATGAAGATATCATTGATGAAACAAACGCCTATTTTGAGGGCCTATCATTGATCAAGTCTAGTTTTGACATCGCTGCCAAACTCAGCTTTTGTTGGATTACTGTAGAGAATTCTCACTGCTACGTCAAGGTCGGTCATGAATTAACCCAGACCTTCAATATCATGATCATCATGCTCAGGTTTTAGACAAAGCAATGCACTGCTATATGATTTTTGCAACAAAGGAGAAACGATTTTTAAATCTGCACTTGCGTATGATATTGATGTATTTGGAGTGATGGAGTGAGATCTTAATGAAGGTTTCGTGGATATGAGGCAGAAGCAGCCAAATGTGTTTGACGATAAACGACGGCAAAACATTGGAGATAGACCCCAACTGTAAAACAATTTTTTTCTTAGAATATACCCAAAAATCATTTCCCAAATTATCCTTGACGAATTAGGGGACACTCTGTGTATTCGATATCGTCAAAAATGCTGCGAAATGTCCAGGTCTCCTCCAGCGATGTAAGAAATACTCTTCCGCCGATGATCTGGGCTCAACATATTACGCATTTATCCCCCAAAAATTGGAGTACAGTTCCCACACTTGGTCAGGCAGGATCACCTAAATCACCTCTGCACCTCTCAGATAGGACTTCAAACCGTGCGGTAAAACTCATAGATGATTCTAATATTACTCAGTGGATTGAAACCCTCGAAAAACAATGTAATGCCTGGAACACACATTGAAATTCAGCCAATTCTGCTTGCGCAAGTCTGAGTGTTCAGTTGCAGAACATTGATTGTGGTTATTCTATGCGACTTCCCTCCTCCTTTCTCAACCTGGGCTGGGATTGAAAGAATTACTCACCTTTTCTTCACATGACTGAGAAAACTGTAATAAAATGTATTAGTTTTTGGAATAGTGCTGAAAGAAAAACTTTAACTGGGAGGTAAAATTCAATAAAATTGTTATATTTCGACCACATACATAAGTATGTCCCGCTCCCCCGATTTGTTACCAAAGACTTTTGAATCAGTCAAGTCAAATCTGACTAGTCGGCAGGATAGTAGATCTGGCATTGAACCTGGCTATTCAAATCTGCTAACAGGATCATCTTAAATATTAGACCACGCTCTAAGACGATCTAAGGCAGCATTTTTCGTTCTCAGGCTCAAGATTTGTAGCTTTGTAGTACTGAATTATTATAACTTTTTTTTTACTAAAGTCTACGTAACTTTCTGTAATTTTCCCCATCATTTTGCCAAGACACTAAATTCTCGAACCGTTTCATATTTATCATAATAAAGAAAGCCACCTCGACCTACTTAGCTACCCAGCTAATATTCGTAAATGCAGGTTCCTTTCGAATAAGCTAGTAGTTTAGTTTTTATCAAGTAGAATTTGGTCACATATTATGCAGACAACCAAAGTGGGTAGATATTATAGTTGCAATTAAAAACAATTTAAGGTACGAAAAGTCCTGCGAAATTTGACATGGTAATTAGACATCAATATTAAACACCTTATTTTGGTTACTGATATCTCAGTACCTACTTTACCCATTTTTGTCATCCCATTTACCTTCCAAATTGTGCTTCTAAACGATAAAATTTCGAAATTTCATAAATAAAAAATTAATAAGATCCCAAATAATGACATTATTCAAATTATTATAAAGTAATTTATATACGTTGCGCAATTTTGCTTAAATTTTAATTGTACTTGTCAACTATACTTAGAAAAAATGCCATCGTAAATTGAGGAAATAAGACATATATTCTGCCGTATATCATAGCTTTCTGCGCAAGACGTTCCTGACTCATATTTCGACAGTTCTTGAAGTAGCTCCAAGAATTTTTAAATATACATTTTCCTTGAGAATAACAAATGAAACATTAAGGCTATTCTATCCACAGCCAAAATAAGCATGCAATACGAAACAAGGATGTAGAAAATACAACTTTTGTACTCGAACACTAAGCAATGGTCACAAAGTGCTATAAAGTAGACATGATAATTATCACAGCCACAACCCTCACAATAATGCTCCTTCAAGGAGTATGTGGTCGTGGGCCCGTTGGCATAAACCTTAGAATTCAAAAAACAAAAAACAAAGAAAGCGCCGGCGTTAAATCGCAAGATCTGGGCTGCCAATTCTGATCATGCAGTAATTGAATTGTTTATTGGGTTATATAGCGTGTCTTGTTGAAACCACATGTTGTTCACATCCATATCTTGCGTTCATGAGTCGCGATAGCGAGCACCATTAACTTTTGTTGGCTGACCAGCCGCACTTTCAAATTTTCAAAGAAGAATGGGTCGAAGGTGCCTCCAGCAAAATCGGCAAGAAACAGTGACACGTTCTTGATGCATTTGTTTCTCAACAATCACTCGTGAATTTTTTTGAACCCCAAATTCGAAAATTTGTATGGTTTGCAAGGCCATCAAGATGAAAATGAGCGTCATCGTTGAAGATTTAAGTTATCCATTTTTGATAAACCTAAACTGTCAGCTGTTACATTGTCTTTTGTTTGTTGGCAATAGGTGTGGTCCCGTACCCAAAATAAACAGTACAAAACAACGAAAATCTACGAAAGCCTGTTCCCGTATGCCAAAAATATGGGTTTTATGTCAAACGAGTGCTCTCTCGAGAGAGTACAAAATTTCCCTACCCTGTCCATTTTAACACAAGACATTTCTGTGGGAAGTTTGTTGGTCTTCTGTCAAATCAATTGATGTGTCAAAAAATTGAATTTAGTTTTGCTGTGCGTTTGATTTTGTTTTCTATCGTAAAAAAAACATGGCTAACAACGAAAAGTAGGAGTTGGTGGTTGAAAATGTCGCAGAGAACCCCGGAATATCGACCAGACGACGTGCCACGCAATTGCGCATCAATCGGCGATCTTTACAGAGAATTTTGTTGAAAGACTGTCAGATGTTCCCTTACAAAGTACAGGCAACCATATTCAAAGCCAAGTGCGTGTAACCGACGCTCAAGCCATCCTGAATCTCGACCACGAGGGAGACAACTTTTCATCGAAAATCATCATGAGCGGCGAGGCCCATAGACCACTATGGACTACGAGCGCTACAGAGCCATGCTTAACGACTTTCTCCTTCCTCAATTGGATGAATTGGGACTGGAGAACAACAGGAACCACAACCGTAATTCGGAGGGCTGCATTGGCGATTTGCACTGGCCGGCAGGATCACCTGATTTAATCGTTCCAGACTTTTCTTTTTGTGGGATTTTTTGAAGTCACGAGTCTATGTCAACAAGCCTCAGACTATTGAAGCCTTCAAAGAGAATATCCGTCAAGAATGCGATGACCTATTGCCGGAAGTTCTGGCAGGAGTGATGGAAAATGCCACAAATCGTGCAAAAATGGTCATCAACTCTGGCGGCGGCCACTTGGAAGATATCATTTTCTCGACTTAATGGAAAAAAATTTAGGACATGAAGTAAACATAATGTAAAAGCACAATCAAAGTTTTTCATTCATAAAAAAAAATTACAATCAAAGAATATCGGGTGACAACTTTTGCGCCACCTTGTAGAAAGACCTCCCTAAATTTATGTTTATATCCCGCTGTTGTTAGATGCGCCCTAGCTGGTTTCTTTGTTGGTCTGTAGCTTCCGTTAATGGCTTCAAGTCGTCTGGCACTGATGGTATATAGGGAGTTATGCTACAAAAAGTTCTATACTAACTACTGGCAACTCTAGAGAAAGATAATTATGCACCGCCAAGAGCTTCAAACCTATTATTCAAACTTGTTTCATGTTGAAGAGTGAAGAGAATAATCAAACTCCATGTGCTTTGTGAATGCATCCTCTGTCCCAAATGCAACAAACCTACAAACGCAGAAGAACCTACAAGACTGCGAGACATTGAAGTGCTATGGACAACGCAACTTTTGACAGCATGTGTAATTCGGCCACTCATTACTTTTGCAGATATAAGCAATGCTAAAATAAATAAGAAAGAACCTGATTGCGAATGCTATCTGTGGCCAAAATGTGATGGAAAGTAAGATATATGAAGATGATGCAGTTGCACTATCTGCTACTTCACTCAAAGTCACTGTTTAGTTTAGGGCAAACTGCAGTCAGGCCTACAAATTATCGACGATTAGTGGACTTTAAATGGGCTTTCAGGCAATTCTCTCAAAACCTAGGTTGTTTTCGTTACAAGAAGAAGGAAATCCGACTATTCTGACTCATCTAGTGCTTAAAGACATCACCATCCTGATTTACATATTTCTTTGTAAACATTCGAAGATCCTCTTGGCTTTGGAACCAAAATATACGACGAAGATTTTTTTCTCTCGAAGTATTCAATATCTAGTCGCTTCTTAACTTATTAATCAACAGTCGACATCGAATAGTAGAATCGGTGTTGAGTGGAGATCAGAACCCCTACTGTCGTCAGAGCTCCACTGATTTTTTTCGACTAGTATGGAAATGGTTTGAAATGTTCACATATGGCGCTGGATAAGATCACTTGGCAGGGATATTTTTCGATAGACATAGGATCGCCATTTCTTTTATGTAGATGAGGCCGTTTATCCAGTCCTTGGGCATACCTTTGTCCATCCATATCATGTAAAGAACTTCGTGATCCGCTAGTAAAATATCCCAGTCGCTGGCCTTTTAAACTGCGCCAACATCCTCTATACTAGTAAGGTGATATGAAGTTGACACTCTTCTCGCTTCTTAACCTTCTAAATATTACACCTACGAGTATTTATCATACGCATCGGTGACTAAGTTTCCTTAACTATCTTGACTTTCTTATGGAAATGTTGGGTGTTGTTTCTATCCCTTGACATTTCGATAGCCCTGAGCTGTAAACTATTAGCTCTTTTGTTCTTTTGCAGGACATCCTCCTTCATCCTTTTTTTCGTACGATACCTTCCGCACTGATCTTGCCTTACGGATATTTTCGTCGGTGGTTTGCAACATGAGGTGGTTAGGTTAGGTTAGGTAAGAGTGGCTGTTGGAAATACCAACCCACTTAGGCCTATTGGCCCATTGTGATGCCACTTGGATCTATGATCTTCTTACTACTGGAACCAGTTTGAGCTTATAATAAAGCGTAGGAGACTGTTAACGTCTATTTTTTCTACATCGTTTATGTCGTTGTAGAAGAAAGCTCCTAGATGAAGCTTCCTTCTCTGAGAGAGAGCTGGCCATGTGCAGAGTAGGTGGGGGATTGTCTCCTCCTCTTCCTCGTCCATGCAGCTTCTACAGAAATCGTTAGTAAAGGCGCCAAGCCTTCTTGCGTGCTTGCCTATGAGGCAGTGTCCGGTAATGACACCTATTATGGCGCTGAGATGTTTCCTATCTAAAAGGATCAGACACTTAGATCGACTCAGATCCAGCCTTGGCCAGATTTGTTTGGTCGCTACACATGTTTGTCCAGCAGTCCACCTAAGGTCCGTTCTTTTATTGGCATCTAGCTTTAGTGTTAGTTTGCACGTAGCGATTGGTATACCTATACTACCTTTGTCCGGTAGGATAGGTAGAGTGGTTCCAATTTTGGCGAGTTCATCGGCTCTGCAGTTCCCTGGAATGTCTCTGTGGCCCGGCACCCAACAAAGGTGAATGTTGAACTGTTCTGCCATCTCCATGAGAGATGATCGGCATTCAAGGGCAGTTTTAGAACACAATGAGACCGAGTCCAGGGACTTGATGGCGGCCTGACTATCCGAAAATATGCGGATATCTTTAGCAGATATCACGTTTTTCTTCAGCCAGGACAGAGCTTCTTTAATCGCCAAAATTTCCGCCTGGAACACGCTACAGTGATTTGGAAGGCGGAAAAAGAGGCTTAGATTTAGCTTATCTGAGAAAACACCGCCAGAATGAAAGCATCTTCCTCCCAGAATGATCTAGAGGGGAAGCTTACATGGAAGTTTTTGTCAAACCAAAGTTCAGGTATGGTGTAATCGGTGTTCTCTGTGAGGATTCCTAATGTATTAAGAATGTTGGCGTGGCCAAATGAATTATTTGTCCACTGTTTAGTCGCTTTAAGGCGAATAGCTGCAGTCGCAGCTACTTGCTTGCTAAAAATTTCGAGGGGTGTCAAGTGAAGCAGAATATCTAATGCCGCAGAGGGGGTAGACCGCAAAGCTCCGCTTGTGCATAGACATGCTGTTCTTTGGACTCTGCTTAATTTAATGCGGTTGACTGCATTTTCCAAGGCCGTCCACCAGACAACCACCCCGTAAGTAAGTATCGGTCTTATGACCGAGATGTATAGCCAGTGGGTTATGCGAGGTTGAAGGCCCCATTTGTTCCCAATGGCTTTCTTGCAAGAGAATAAAGCTATTGTAGCTTTATTGACTCTTTCTTGAATGTTAGGTTTCCAGTTTAGTTTCCTGTCAAAAATGAGACCCAGTTATTTTGCTGTATCGGAGAAAGCTAAACTGGTACCGTTTATTGAAGGAGGGTCTATGATTGGAATTTTATATTTCCTAGAAAAGAGGACAAGATCAGTTTTAAGGGGGTTTATTCCCAATCCACAGCGATCTGCCCAGCGGGTTAATCTGTTAAGATTTACTTGGAGGAGTTCTTTAATAGTATTTAGATGTTTTCCTGAGACGGCTATGGCAACGTCATCCGCATGGAAGCTACCACCCGCTTCCAGGTATATCAGTAGTTCGTTAACTACTAAGTTCCAGAGAAGGGGAGAGAGGATACCGCCTTGCGGCGGCGTACCCCTACTGACATATCTTTTAGCAGAAGTCTCACCCAGCTTGGAGTTGATTATCCTGCTTGTTAGCATTAGATTAATCAGCTCCCCAAGTGAGCCGTCTACCTGCAGAGTTGACAGCGCAGTCGTGATTGCGGATGTGTTGACGTTGTTAAAGGCGCCCTCTATGTCTAGGAAAGCAACCATTGTATACTCCTTATATTGTAGGGATCGTTCGATGTGGCTAGTCAGAGAGTGCAAAGCCGTTTCCACCGACTTTCCTTTACAGTAGGCATGTTGAGCCGTAGACAGAAGTCTTGGATCAACTTTAGCTCGAATACGGATATCAATCAGTCGTTCTAAAGTTTTCAGAAGGAATGATGATAGACTTATAGGTCTGAGGTCCTTTGGGACCACATGAGAACATTTTCCAGCTTTGGGAATGAATACTACATTGACTTCTCTCCATAACAGTGGAATGTGGATAAGTTCTACACAGCTCCTCATAATATTTTCCAACACTGGTAGAATAATATCTGAGGATCTCTGTAGCTCGGCAGGCATAATACCGTCCGGACCAACAGACTTGTATGGTTTGAAGCTATGCAGCGCCCAGAGCAGTCCACATGAGGTGGACTCGAGTATCATTTTTGATTGCACTGACTGTAGCAGTGAGTCCACAGCGGAGAGTAGCGCTTAGAGTCGTGTTAAACATCCAACGTTAAGTCTCTTGATTTGGGGCTTTTGTGCAATTTTAAAGTACTGTATGCATGCATCAGCCTCTGTGTAAATCAAGTTGCTCCTTTAATCCGCAGTTTTGTGAATCTAGTGATACATATTACCAAATTTTGAGAAGTCAGTCATTAGCAAGAAGTTATTTGTGGTCGTTTCGTATAAATTGTACTTTCAAAATGGTCCGCTGATGATGTTTTTTTTTTAGATTTTAATGTTGAAGTCCCCGAGTTTGGTTTTGGCATAATACCCCTGTCAGGGAAAGTCGTAGAATTACTCCTTGTCATAATTCAAGTAGGGCCAATTGTACATATTAGTCTGATGTTATTCAATGCTGTTCTGAAGATTGATTATCAGATGATTGATTATCTGCTAAGAGTCAATCAATTTTGACACCACTGGCTAGATCAGCGTGACTTTATTTTCCATCATTCAGGAGTCTCGGTTTTATCTTTAAATATTTACGGGAGTACTCGCACCATGGAATATGTATGATAGCCTTAAATCTGTTTGTTGCTAATTGAAAAGGAACGCCAGCCAACTTGGTAAGCACAACTAGAGGCGATTAGCATAAGATAGATCTTAGTGGAGACAAAGCTATTGGATGAGGGATAGATCCAATTCAGACTGTAAAGTAAAGTATGGGTTTAATAATTTGCACTAACTTGTAAATGGCGAGTGTCATTATAGACTTGTTTAACCACGTTTGCAGGAATGTCCTACGTCCTAACAACCCTATTTTGCACACAGTTCAATTTGTCGCTAATGAGGTAATTAGATATAACTTTCAGATAATAATAATTTACATACGTAAATGTACTTCATTGATGTGACAAAAACAGTCCCCAGTAGGCTGCCATACAGCAATCATACCTCTCATGTCCAATTACTCCGGTCTACCCAGGACGTTTAATTGAATTTTAGTAGTGTTCTTACTGGATCCGGCCCATCGTCTGGAAGTCGATTTGAGGTGTGATGATATATTTCTTTCAGACAAGGTCTTGTATAATATTTTTTTTAAAGTTGCTTTGGTGAAATTTAACATTTTTATTCAGAGAGAAAGGAAAGGACAGAAAGGTTACCCACAGATTTGTATATTGCAGCACAGTCGAGTCATTAAGTTCTTATACATTTTGAGGGCTTTAAAGTTGACAAATTTTTCGGTTGAAAATGAAAGAAAGCATCTTCACTAGGAAAGTGTTTTTAAAGACGAAAAATCTGCACCCTAAGTCATATGATGCAACGCGTTTTCTATTCAAGGGATGCCGCTGGCTGGGTATCTATGCCCCAGAAAAATATCGAACAATTTACGCTATCTACTCTGTACTTATGAATCTAGTGGTGTGCATACTTCTACCTGCATCGTTTATAACAACTGTGATCACCAGTAAGAGCCACATAAAGGTTTTACTAACAAGCATCCATACGGGCATGAACATTTCGGGAATTGCCATAAAATTCGCCATAGTCGCTTTCTATTTACCGAAACTGTGTAAATCCAAATTCATCATAGACAAACTAGACTCAAGATGCCAGGCTGAATATGAGAGAGACAAGATTCGAAGTGCGGTCAGATTTGGAAATAAGGCGGTATTGTCACTCTTACTATATTACCTTGGGGTCGCGCAAGCGATTTTTTCAGGCGTCTTCTTCTCTAAAACTCCCCCGTATTCGCTCTTTATTCCATTTGTTGATTGGAAACGTTCCAATTTCGATCTAATCATTCAGACTTGTATCGAATATGTGACAATAAGCATAGCCTGCATGCAACAGGCCGTTAATGACGCGTACTCATTGATCTTTCTGAATGTAATAAAGACCCATGTTCAGATCTTGCGACTTAAAATTCGAAACCTTGGGGCAGATGAAGGAAGGACTAAGGATGAGGACACTAAGGATCTGCTGAACTGTATTATTTACCACAAAAACATCTTAGAGTGAGTTGGTGAGATCTGTTTTTATTCGAACAACCGAAGTGATTTATCTGTTTTAGGCTTTTCGATGTAGTGAGTCATGTGATCTCAAAAACGGTCTTTATCCATTTTTTGACTACAGCTACGGAATTAAGCATAACCATGGTATCCTTGACAGCTTTTCCGACGCCGGTGGAAACGTTTATTGTGTTTGTAATTTACATGTTTGCCATATCGTTGGGACTCTTTCCATGCTGTTTCGTAGCTCATAGCCTGATGGATGAAAGTGATTTGCTTTCAAGTACAATTTTCCACTGCAACTGGATTCACAAGGACGGCAATTTCAAAAAGATGATTTTATTTTTTATGCACCGATCACAGGATACCATAAAACTGTCAGCTGGAAAGATGATACCAATAACGTTGGAAAGTTTTCTGGCCGTAAGTCTGTGGACATTTTGGGTATTGATTTACTTTTTAAAATTTCATTTTAGGTCGCCAAGTTTACGTTTTCGCTTTATACACTTTTTAGTCAGCTGGATTTGAATTTCGAATAAACAAGTAATTTGATTTTTTTCAATACATTGCTCGTTACATAGAAAACTAATTTTGTATCTTTAAATACGAGTACAAGTATCAGGGCATAAGTATGTTGCAAGTAATATTATCATTAAATGGTTTAGTGTGTGCACTCTTCACCCACGCTGCCGGTTCCTTCCTTTTACTAGTCAACACATACATATTTGCCGCTTTGCCACGAGAAGCACGCAATCAACAGTCCACATAAAGAACTCAACAAAACACACATGAGCTCACTGATTTCATTTTAGATAAAATCGATTTAATTGACATTTCAGTAAACCAGATAATTTTATTATTCAGAACCAAGGACATGGCATTGTCATCCCCAAATCGACCACTCGCATGTATTAACAACAAATTCACTTAAAAAAAGCAGGCAGTCAAGTGAATAAATTACATACAAAGGGATATACATACATCAATTCATAAAAAGAAAGGATAAACGCACCCATTATATCAGCGCCGAGTACCTGCAGCCAGATGCAAGTGCGGATAGTGCTCTGCGATGTAGTCATTACCCTCACAGCTGTTGTCGCAGGATTTTGTGGCACCTTTTAGAGATTTTGAAAATAATTCGCTTGATCTGCCAGCATCCTGGAGAGTCATGCCATTTGCAGTTACGCTCATAAAAACGCAACTGACAATGGAAGCCCCAACCGATATCGTAAGCAGTTCTAACAAAGCTCGAGTATTGAGAAAATCTGCTCTGAGCCTTACATAGCAAAAGACTCAGTAAATTCAGACAGCGTTCAGAGAAGCTTTACATTTTCGAATTAACTCAAGACTTTAAACGCAGCTTGCCTTTTACTAGAGACCAGATACTTTGCCCCTGCAGCAATTTTTCTCAATATTGCTCATTGCCACCAGAATTCCGTATACCCCTATCCTAACGAGGTGTGAAATCGAATGCTGCCGTCTTCGAAAAGGACACCAGCGCAACATACTAAATCGATCTTGGAGCCACCGGCATAGACCTGACCACATACTTTTCCTGGCTCCGATTCTGGCCGAAGCCATACCTGGATAGAGAGAAATTCGATTTTATATTTTCACAGCAACAGGAGTTCTTGCATCATTAGATCAGACTGTATGTACCTAAGGCAGTCGTCGTACAGGATATTCAAAAGTCCAGTGCGGTATGGATATTCATAAGAACGTCTACAGCAGAAACAAGCGTTCTAGGGAAAGCCCCAGTGCATCAGTGAATTGTTTTAGTGAAAGTGTGTTCCACCAGGATAGGATATATGCTTCAGGGTATTTTTAGCACAGCTCGGGCTGTCATAGCCATGTGTACCCGAAGGCTCCTCTTTGGTAACTAGCCCCACGTCTTCCTGAAAGGTCTTTCACACTGTGCCAGAAGGCCGACTGCGCGTTGGAGGTTTTCGAATTGACACATTTAGTACAAAGAAGTTTTGTTATAAAGGATGACACCTAAATACTTAGCTTCGTTTCAAGAACCAGTCATTGTAAAGAGAACCTCAGTTTTGAGATGATTGAACAGAATTTAATTTCTAGCTCACCAATCGTCGATCAAGTTTAAGGCTGCTCGTGCTTTAGAGCAAGGAGTACTCAGGTATGATGGAAGAGATCGAGTAGCTATCTACATAGACCTGAACGTTGACGACACAATCAGGGTCCTATTCACAAGCATTGCTCTTATCTGGAAAACTAGTGATTCATCCGCGCTGTGTAATTACCTCTCCTTATTCTCGAGCACCCTTCATTCCCCCAGATTTTGAAACACAGCCTAGCAGGATCTTCCACGTTGGTAGACATCTTACACCTTGGACAGAAGATGCATTCGCAATGCAGTTTTATGTACATGAACCTCGACTATTCTCTCCTCGATTTTAAACATGAAGGAAGTCAACCTTGATCTGAAGATTTAAGCGAGCGCGTACGAGTATTCTGCATTTCGGATTTCCAGTGCCAGTAACTAAGCTAGCAGTGAAAATTATTTTCAGAATAATTGTTGCTAGCAGGTGGTCTATATTTTTTTGCACATAACTCGATATACCACCTTGATCAAAAAGTCAAAAATTTATTCAGAAAATTAAAAATACAAGTTTATTCATCTAAATCTATATTGTCCCCTTCAAAGTAATCCCCATCGACTGCAACACACTTATGCCAGCGCTTGATCCAATCCTCGAAGCATTTTTTATATTCGGTTTTCGGTATGTCCATCAGTGCTTCCTGCGATTTTTCCTTTACTTCCTCTCGGCTGCTGAAACTCGTTCACTGTAGTAATTTTTTAACTCAATTTAACAGAAAGAAGTCACAGGGATCCAAATCAGGTGAGTTCGGTGGCTGTTGGATGGTATTTGTTGCATTTTTCGTCAAAAAATTACGAATAATGATGGCACTGTGCGACGGTGCGTTATCATGGTGCAAAATCCACGAGTTTTCTGCCCACAATTCTGGTCCCTTTCGATGAATTGCTACACGTCTCAAAACACCTCAATAAGACTCTTTGTTTACTGTCTGGCCTTCTGGCAAAAATTCATGATGCACTACACCGTTGTAATCCATGAAAACTGTGAGCATTGCCTTTCTTTTTTGACTGAAAACGACGCGGTTTTTTTTGGTCTTGGCTCATTTGGTGAACTCCATTCACTTGCCTGATGTCTGGGTTACGTTTCGTATTCCGTCCTCATAAACCCACGTCTCGTCTCCAGTAATAATCCCTTTGATGAATGTGGGATCGGATTCAGCCTCGCAAATCATCTCTTTTGCGACGTCAATTTTTTGGATGAAATTGAGGCCTTTTGGCACCAACTTTGCTGCTACACGACGGAAACCCAAATCATTAACCAAAATGTCTTGGATGGATCTATAGGCAATATTCAAGTCCTCCGCTATCTCTCTGATGGTTAAATTGCGGTTATTGACCGATATTTCTTTTACTCCATCAATGTTTTCGTCGGTTTTCGATGTGGATGGTCTGCCACTGCATTCACCATCTTCGATTGACTTACGACCACTTTTAAACCGCTCGTGCCACTGGTAAACGACCGTTTTATTTAGAGAATCGTTGCCGAAACACTTTTCCAACATTTTCAACGTTCGCGCACCATTAAATCCGTTTTTTACGCAAAATTTAATACAAGTTCGTTGTTGCAAATTTAAATCCATTTCTAAAATTGTAAAAAATCGCCAACACACACAGAGAAAGATGAACTCTTGGCTACGTAACCTTTGCAAATGTTAAGCTATGATGCTAAGATTTAGAGGGAATGTCAACAATAGATTTACCAACTTAACAAAAAAAAAAAAAAACAGAACTCAAATCGGAACAATGGGAGCGCCACACGGTGGTTATTCCGGGAACGTTTTGATCAAGGTGGTATGATATTTATGCTTGAAAGCAATCAAAAGAACAGTCCGCCACCACAAATGATGACAGATACCAAGTACGTCATGTTTTGTTACACAGCTCACTGGGAACGTCGGTGATAGAAGCCAACTTTGAGCTGGTTCTGGGACGTGAGTCTCAGGTATGAGACGGAGACTGCTTTCAACCCAGTCTACGCGCCTGCAGATTTTCTGAGTGATTCCAGCCTGATTGATATTCTCTCTGATAGTATCTTTTCGCGAATGTCCTGTCTATCTTCGAAATCCGAATTAGCTTCTAATACTCTTTTTGCTTTAATCTGTAATGACTCCAGTCTTAAGTGACCTTTTTAAAAATATTCCTCCATAGAACCGCCGGCCGATCTACAGCATTTTTTCTGACTGCACACCTCGGTTCAAAACATTTGGTGAGGCAACGTTCGCGTCCCGAAAGCCTTCAATTCATTCTGAGTTTAGGCGACGTATTGACGGATTTGTCGACCTTTCACTCATTCCTCCTCTCCAACAAGGCCTGACGTGAAAACCTCTGATAGTACTTTCCACCCGGTAATCTCCTTAGCTTACTCATTGGATAGAATTAAGTCGATTACTTGCTGTGACGACATGTGTTCGCTGACATTGTTAACAACCAGGTTAGACCATAGTATGAAGTCCAGGAGAGGATTGCCTTTCACAGTGTATCTGCTACTGCTCTAAAAAGTGTCACTGTCCGCGACTTGGAGAAGACTCACAAGGTTGATATGATAGCGTGTAAAAGCGACTTCAACAAAACCATGTCTGGTCTCTGGAAAAATTGTTTGATTATACGGGATGTAGATGAAGAGCTCTCTTTAGACTACCAAGGTCAGAAAAAACGTTACTAAATTTTCACACGATCCAATCTGTGCGACAATGGTTTGATAGTATGCCGGTTTTGCGTTGACCACCTTGGATTAACGAAACCAGTGTCCTGATGTTCGGGATCTGTAAACAGTGTGGCTCAGCAGCTTTGTTCAATGTCAATCCATAGTCCTCGAAGATGCTTACTCGTATAAAGGGTTATCCAACAAGACGTTTCAATATGTGAGAAAAACACATATTTGATATACTCGTATTATATTGTAGAATAAGATTAATTTTTATTTTAGTCGATAGAAGAAGAGTTGCCATTTATAATGAAAACCAATATCAAATGGCCAAAGACCTCCACGAGCTGTATTGCACATCTACGCTCTTCTGATAGAATTTTCCAACGCATTTTTCCAAATTTGGTGGATGCATCAATTGACTGGGGAGTATTTACATCAACCTATTCTTTCACATGGCCTTAAAAAAATAACTCCCATAATCTTTGTATCCAATTTTGGTCACTATTACAAGAAATGGTTCTCCCAAAAGAGCAATGATTCATATAAATCCAATGATGATGGTTCGTTAGAGCAATCAATTCACGGTACCAGCCACACTCGCTTAATTTTAAAAGAAATAAGTACCTATGATACCGCAAATAGCACCAGACAGTTACACATTGTGGCTTCTCGGCAATCATTCTTCAATTTTCTGAGCAGCAAATGTCAATTGCCTGACAAAGCCTTGACGATGGAAATGTGCCTCATTGCTAAAAATTTCATTCTGGATAACTGTCTTAAGGAAAATGGAGATCTAAAGAGGTGCGCAATCGACAGAACCCCAGAGGAGTCGATGAATAAACAGAACATCTGGTACATCCGCGAGTTGTTTAAAGATTTTAAAATTAATAACATTAAGACGTCTTAGAGTAGGGAGGTAAGAAAGCAAAGTCATTCCAGAGGACACCTCGAAGAGCACATAGGAGAAAACAGTGTTGAATGTTCTCAATTCTGGGCACAGGAACTCGATGAAAGGGTGACGTGCTCTAACAGACGGCGAACAAACGTAATGTAGAAGGATCTGGTCAAGTAAAGTTAAAAAATTATTTGGTCTGCCATTTGGCAAAGCCATGAGATGAGTTGGCCTTACCTTAGGGTTATCTTAGCAATGTGCGGACAAAAATTAAGCTCACTATCGTACAAAATGCTAAGGCTAAGGAGGGATTTAACTAGTTGCACTTAAGTGATAAGATTATAGATTGCTAACTGGAGGCGTTTGAGGCACCAAATAGGAACCTATCGGGCTACCATTGAACAATTCTAGCCGTAAAGAGATGGTTTTGAAAAATTTGGTATCGTCAGCGTAGAGTGAGAAGGAAGACTGTTTGTACAAGATCTTTTCTCGTGACGATGAGAAGAAAGGGACCTAGGTGACTACCTTGTGGAACACCAGAGGTGATCGAAAAATGGCCTGTTAGGGTACATCTAAAATTCTCACTATAATAACGGCTTTGCAGACTAGAAGATTTCCATCTTAATAGCATTGATTCAAAGTCGAGAGCAGACAATTCGGAAGGATCAATTGATAAGTTATCTCCTCGAAAGCATTAGTCAAATCAGTTGCAGTAACATCAATTTGGTTGCAAGTTTTTTGGGCTGAGTGGGAAAGGACATGAATTCAACGAATTTTGATTTCCATTCCAGGACTAAAGGCTTAAGGCTCATACGTTGTCTAAATATGAGGAAATCTAGATATGGAGAAATTCTTATAGTGTGAGGGATGGATGAAATAGAGAAGGCGTAGGAGATGTTAAGAACAGGAAGACCGTCCATAAATTGTGTTTTTTTTTTTAGTAAGGATGGATCGGACAAATGTAACAAAACATAACGTACAGGGACCTACGGCGGAGTCTTATTTTCACTGAGACAAGGGCAAGTTTAAAAGAAAACGAGTGACAGAAGAGTCAAAACTGTTGTGGATGGCGGGTAAGACTTCTCGATGGAAAGAGTCTACCTCCGAGTAGGTAGGATCGGTGTTTCTTTAAGTCTGGAATCAGCTTGGTTTCAGGTGGAGTATAGTGTGCGACGATCGATACCGTTCTGTGAGCTTAACCAACAAAGGGTATAGAAAGCGATGTCCAAACTAATGACCAATAAAACTATTGAAGCGGACAAGCTGTCCAAGGGACTGTGTGTGGGAATATGTAATGAAGCGGGAGTTGATTTGCTAAGAAATATACAAGAAAATATGTCCCAGATTGGCCAGTAGAGGATCTTTTGCACCAAGTACGGAAGGACTAATCACTTACATATCATGTGCAATAGGGTGAGTCCCCCCGGACTGTAGCTTTCGACAAACTAAGAACTGGAGGGATCAAAGTACCTCATTTGAGTAATTGTTGGTGGTGCGCACAGGATCGCAGGGGATATCTCCTGAAAGCCAGAATATTTCTATTTCAACGAACATTTAAAATGGGAACTAATCTCAAATAAGTAAAAGATATTTCGTACATTAAATTTTTATTAAGTGCAGTAAAATACTTTGAAATGAACTCTCTACTCCAGGCTTAGTTCCATTTGGCTAAAAAGTGTGTAGAGCGAAAACGAAAACCTGGCAATCTAAAATTAAACTTTAAATCCGAAATCCATCCATAAAACTAATTCATAACTTACGGCTACAAAGCTGTGCAACGTTATTGGTATCATCTTTCCAGCCGATAGCTCAATAGTTTTCTGCGATCGTTGCATGAAGACCAAGAGCATCTTCTTGAAATTCATATCCTGATGCATCCAGTTGCAATGAAAAATCGTGTTGGGCAGTAAGTCGCTTTCATCCATCAGGCAATGTGCAACATAGCAACATGGAAAGATCCCCATTGCGACAGCAAAAATATAAATTGCAAATGCGACAAAAGTTGATAGGGGCGTCGGAAAAGCAGTCAAGCTTATCATGGTTATGCTGATCTCAGATGCTGCTGTCAAAAAATGCACAAAGACAGTTCTTGAGATGGCTACGCTAACGATGCCGTAGAGTCTGGAAAAGATTATTTTTAAAAAAAAAAATGTTCAAAAACTCAATGCAAGACTTACTCCAAAATGTTCTTGTGATGGATGATACAGTTCAGCAAGTCAATGGTGCTTTCTTTCTTGGACTTCTCCTCATCAACGCCAAGTTTTTCAATTTTACATCGTAGAACCAAAACATGTGTCCTGATTATGTCCAAAAAAATTACTGAATAAGCATCACTAGCAGCCTGCTGTAGGCAAGCTATAGATATTGAAAGATATTCTATGGAAATTTGAATGGCTAAATCGAAGTTCGACCGCCTCCAATCGATGTATGGAATATAGAACGAATAAGGGGGTAATCTTGCAACGATAGAGGTTAAAAAAATCCCTTGTACTACACCGAAGTACAGGAATAAAAAAAACATCATTGTCCTGTTTCCGAATTTTATAGTATTCAGAATCTTGCTCTTCTCCTCGTCTCCCAGGCATCTAGCATCGAGCTTGCTAATGATTTCTTCGGACTGACATAGTTTTGGTAGGTGGAATGCACCTAAGATGACTTTCGCGATAATTCCCAAAATATTGATGCACGTTTGCAGATTAATGAGAAAATTCCTCAAATCAATTTTATTAGCCATTAAGGTCGTTATAAGCGATGCTGGCATGAGTACACACGAAATCACATTGATAATGACCGAATAAGCAGCGTAGGATAATCTGTGACTTCTTGGTTTGTGGATTCCCAGCCAACGGTATCCTTTGAACACTAAACGTGTAGCATCGAAGGACTTGGGGTTTAGATTTTTCATATCGAAGCGCTTTTTGTAAACAAGGCACTGGTTGATTCTATAATGAAACAATTGGTTGCGTTAGGTTGGTATATATTACAATTTATTGGACCGTTAAGCGACCCACAAAGAAGCTTTTATTTCGCAACGTACCATAATTATTTAATTATTTTTTGAAAGATAATTATGAGTACAAATTATGACATACACTGACATGCTTAACTTTTCTTTTGCGTAGTGAACTGGGATGTGTTAGTTAACTCTAGTTGCAAACTGAAATGCTATTTAATTGAATACCAGACGTTGTTGGTCCTTGAGTTTTAATTTAAATGTTCTAGGAAAGAGAATAATTAAGTTCCTAAAAATCAACCATAACCAGAGATTAGTTTGAACCCCTGCAGGGGCCTTGATTCAAGCTTAGCCACACATAATTGCAAGAACCTCGTAAGTGTAAAAGATTAGAGAAACACTTTGTGGATCATCCACTTTCTTTCACCATTGAATAAAGAAGAAGAAGAAAAATTGTTCATGATATCAATGTCTGGATAGCATGTGTCCTTTCTATTTACAGTGCAATATGTGGCGATCCATAGAGGCAAAAACCGTAAACTCTTTGAATAAGTTAAGCTGCCTAGACTCCATATTTGAGATCCCTGACTATGCTGCTTACTGCTAACATATAAGCCTATAGTAGTGGGTTCAACTCCAGATAGTAATATCAAAATACGTCATCGCCCTATCCATAACCTATGGAAAAACTTCGAAAGTGAAACAGATCTGTTCATCAAATTGTCTCTCATTTCTTCCTGTTTGGAGGAAGTACGAAAGTGTAAGGCCTTTCTTCTATGCACAAATTGACAAGACGAATAAAGCAATGATAAGATGGACTTGGCCACGGTTCATAGAGAACAGACGCTCCAGCAATTAATTTATTTATTTAAGCGTGTGATTGGCCCAAAGATCTCCTATGACACTGAGTGTCTGAGGATCTGCTTTTATATTGTTGAAAGTGTTTACTAACCCTAGTCAGATTGTACCCCTTTTCTAGCAAAGAAGTCCTTAGTGATGCTTACTAATGAACTTAGGGTTTTCATCACTTTCCCTTTTCATGTTGGGACCTCCCAAGAAAATCTACTGCTTCAATAGAAACGAGTATATAAGTATAGTTTATAGTATTTCCAATGCTTGGCTCAAAGATTTGGGTGAAATGTTCCAACAGATTTCAAACCCGAAAGGCAACCTCGGCTTTTCTCCAAGAAGTTGAGGGAGAATTGAACTAGAATTTACGAGTAAAGGGTGTTGGAAGCTGTAGAATTTTTTATAGAACAATTATGGCAAGAGTTAATTTGAAATCAAGAATCTTCTTTAGCTATGAGAAATGGTTCACGACATTATGTTCTGAATACCACATATGGCTTCCCCAGCGCACCATGTGGGTCTAATTTTCAGCCTACTATTTCCTCCCAAGGTATACAGGCAGTATATCAGCTTACACCAAAAACTTTACATAATCTCACGAGAAGTAATCGAGTGGGGTCAAATTGTACGATCCCGTTGTCCAATGCAGTGGTCGATTTCGCGATGTAGTGTTGTCGTTAAATCGAGTAAGTCAATGGTTTAATGAACAGTATGGCACGTAGCGCCATTCTGCTAGGGACACATGTTGTCTGGATTAATGTCGTCTATAATAGTCACACATCGTAGACCATTAACTGTAACGTGAGCTCCGGTTTCATTTTTAAATTAATAAAAACCGATGATGCCACCAACGTGAAAGTATTTGAGTATTTGAGTCCCATAAGTTCTTTCTGGATTTTCCTCACTCCAGAAACAGCAAATTGTTTGTTGGAAATCCATTAAGTCACTTAAGAGCCCAATCAGCGAACTCTCACAGAAAACCGTGCTTTCGTGGCTTCATCTCATGAAAGATTCCTGGATCTTTTAGGGGTAAAAGTCGAAATATTTTCGCCAAAGATCTCGAGCAACAGACTGCAACATTTTGAATACAATTTTATCATGTAGGTGGTGGCATATCCGGTAACAATGGTGTACGATGGATTAGAAGATCAACAAACCTAATATCCGGCGGTGGTCTCTTGGCTCTGTGGTTAAATCCGTCGACTACTACACAAGATAATCTGGGTTCAAGTCACACCCAATGTTGTAAAATTGGAAAAACAGTAAATTTTCTAAGAACCCTTTCGTAGGCCTATGGCAAAACTCTGAAAAGTTGCTATTATACTGGGACCTATGGAATAAAAAAGTAAGACCTCTACCGACGATCAATGCGATAAGGCGGACAACACTATGAGTCTCAGAGGCTACGACTTAATCCACACTGAATTGCTGCGGCAACAATTTACTTACCTATAAGTCTAACATCCGTCACATTTGGATGATTATCGTTCAGAGGAAATAGGAAGCAACCTAGCAAGCAAGCAAGATTCGAAGACTCGAGGAAGGTCTTGTTTCATCTAACATTTGAGTGCGCAGTAGTGGGAGTATCAAATAAGACATGATTTTATCAAGACATTCTTCTGTAATTGAAGTGCCAACGGAAGATTGCATTATACGGGTTAGTGAAATCCAGTATGAAGATCAATATATACTGCCCCTCTGTCAAAGTGTTGGCGATGCAAGAAATGGCCAGTAGTAAACTATGGTAAGACCTCAGCAAGCGCATCAACTAGTATTGCCATATTAAACAAGGTCACCTGAATGAACACATGCATATACGAGTAAGCCTGAAATATTTGGCCCAGTAATAAGCCGTGTGCAGCGTTTCAGCTACCAGAGACTTTATAGTAAGCTATGTACTTTACAAACGGTGTTCTATTTTTGACAGCTCATGCGTTATTCGTGACATGTCAAACGTACTCAGTTAGCAATGTTATTTCAACATGGAAAGAATAACGCTTAAAAATTATTGAATTTCATTCGTGCTCTGTTAAAAATGTTTTACGCACACTTCGACCATTTTACGGTCGTCATAATCGATCTACTGAGCAAGCAGTTAACTAAATTTCGCACCAATTTGATGTATGAGTGATGTATATGAAGACCGTAATTTCCCCATTCGTCGGCGTTCGCAGCAATTGGGATTGTGTCACTCGACTACGTGGAAGATTTTACGCGCAAGGCTCTTCATCTAAAACCATACAGCCCATGCAAGAACTAAAACCGAACGACCTGCCTTAGAAAATCTGGAGGAAGATCAGCTTTTTTTCGAAAAATTGTCTTCAGCGACGAGGCTCATTTCTAGTTGAATCAATATTTTAATTAACAAAACTGACTATTTAGTCCGATGAGCAACCTCAGGCGATACAAGAGTCGCCAATGCACCCTTAGAAATGCCCTTTTTGTTGCGGTTTATAGTCCGGCGGAATCATCGGCCTTTATTTTTTCAAAGATGACCATGAGAACAACGCTACCGTCAATGGCGCCCGCTATCGTTCGATGATTTCGAACTTTTTTTACCCAAATTGCACGAGCTGAACGGGGTTGACATGTGGCTCCGGCAAAATGGAGCTACGTGCCACAGAACACGCGAATCGATGGACCAATTTAGAAATGAATTTAGTGTTCAATTTATCTCTCGTTTTGAACTGGTAAATTGGCCGGCTAGCTCATACAATTTGACGCCTTTGGACTATACGTCAAATTACTGGTCCAAGCCGATAAACCAGTGTCAATTACAGCCTTGGAAGACAACATTACATGTGTTGTTAGCGAGATACCAGCCAATATGCACGCAAAAATGGTTCAAAATTGGACTCTCCGTATGGACTTCTTAAAACGTAGCCGTGGTCAATATTTAGATGAAATAATCTTTAAAAACTAGAGGACAAGCATTGATTTATCAACTCAAATAAAAATTGTATGTACTTTTGCAATCTTCCTATGTTGTTTTTAACAATTAGGAACCACACGCCTAAAAAATCACCCATTATAAGGTTTCATCGGCCTTACTTATATCATAGGAATCACGGACATCACAGGCATTGGAGGCATTACAGGCATCGCATAAATTAAGGCATCACACGCATCACAAGCACTACAGACATCACAGGCAAATGCACCATAAACATCACAGGCAACACAGGCAGCACAGGCATCACAAGCATCACAGGCATCACATGCATCACAGGCATCACAGGCATCACAGTCATTACAGGCATCACAGGCATCATAGGCATCACGGGCGTCACAGGCCTTACACGCAATACAGGCAACACAGACATCACAACATCATATTGTACCGACGTAAACTTCGTTGAGCAGGTATTCCAGAATAGCAAACCGAGTTTCACAGCTGTCTACTGGCCTGATACAGGAAATCAATGTTAACGATGCTACAAACCCGGCAGGAATGCTGCAACTGGCGTGCTGGATTGCACATTGCTATTTCTGCGGAACTTGATGCAGAATGAGGATTTGCAAAAGCAGGAAAAGTGAAGTGGCGATGCAAACAGCAGGAGGAACTACTAGAGACCAGTATGAAAAAGAATGCCGGAAAAATTTGAGTCATGTTGTTGACGGCGATCCAAGATATTAAGAAATGTCCGTATTACTTGTAGGCTTAAAGCGTGTATCAATTAAAACCTAAAGTTATTCTTACGGTTCATCCTGAAAGTATAGAAAAATAAAATCTGCTAACTACATAAGGCCTTCTTCTACAGCTAGAATGATTAGTATAGCCAAAATGTTTGTCCCCTTCCAGTATCAGAAAATGTTTTTTTTTAACATTTTCCTAAATAAGTTTTATAAGTAAAAATGATGAGTTAAATAAAGTTGTCAGTAAAATTGTGACACGCACAAAAATTGCTTTTTAATTGCCCATGCACAGTCTTTTGGCCTCATTATGACCGAAAGTAAATCCGTTTTGGTTAATTTTTTATTTATGCGACTTAAATATTAGCATTAGGTCACGTAATTATCTTCATAGAGTCAAATTTTTATAAAAAAAAAGGAAAGACACGGACAATGTGCAATGAAATTGCGATGGGAAAACAGAAACTTGGATTAAGGGTATCGCCTACACGTTTTACCACAGGCTTCTCAAAAATTACTTAACAGAGTTAATGAGGATGGATAATGGTTTTATTATATTGCCCCAGTAGAATGTATTAGTTCAAGTTCATCAATGTCATTTCCTGCAATATGTTAACACGCACACAAATAGCGCATTAACTTAAACAACATTTCTAAGGACTCAAGACTTTCTATGTTATATAACATACTGACTTGGTTCGTTCATGATAGCTTAAGGCATTTTTTACTTGCCATTTTGAAGGTTTCCAAGTTAAGTGGTAATATAGTACGTAAGACCGTTTTTCATTTAAATAATGTCCTGTTTTTAGTGTTGGTTTCTTGAGTTTTCGTAGTGCCTTTAAAGTAATCCGATTTGTAATAGCGATGGAATTGGCCCTCAAAACATCTCTCGTATTCGATGTTCGGTATTACCTTCAGTGCGCTCACCTATTTTCCCATTATCTCCTCTCGGGGTGTTAAAACGCGTTCCCTAAAGCAGTGTTTTGAGTCGGCTGAACAGGATTTTGGACGATTTGGTGGCTCTGGGATGGTGGTTGTAGTGTTTTTGGCAAGAAATTCACGCGTAGTCAATGAAATGTGATATGGGGCAAAATCCATAAATCGTCTTTCCAAAATTGAAGCATTTTTTGCGGTTAACTTCGTCCCATAACGCCCAAATAATATTTCCTATTGACAATCTGGCATTCAGGAAGAAATTCTCGATGCACAACATCGCTTTAATCCATGCAAACAAAGCGACAATATCGACATCTAACTGTATGTTTGACATGGTTTTAGCGGTCTTGTCTTATTTGAAGAACGCCATTCACCCGCCTGATTTTTGGTTTGTTTCCAAATCATAAACCGACGTCTCGCCCCTAGTAAACGTTTGATGAATGTTTGATCGGAATCAGTCTCGGAAAGTCAACATGCTGCCTTTTCTGCAGGAAATTCAAATCATTCGGCGTCAGCTGTGAAGCCACAAGCCCAATCGATTGGTTACAATGCCGTGAGTTTTTTTTTATAATCTTTGGTTTAAAATGTTGGTTGGTTTTAAATGTTTGAAGGTTCGAATGTTTACGGTTAAAATTGGAAATAGCGTGAAATGGTGTTGGAAATAGCGATAAAACAGAGTGAGACACGAGACATTACGTAGCTGTTCGTGGGTGTCGATGTCTGAGTGATATTAGTATCACCTATGAGTTTCATCGCACGGTTTTGAATCCTATCTAGCAGGTGCAGAGATGTTTTGGCGCTTCCTACCAGATGTACTCCAATTTCGGGCGGATAAATGCCTTATATATTGAGGCCAGATCAGTGGGTGTGAAATATTTCTTACATCGCTTGAGAAGATCTAGACATATTTGACTACGCCGAATATGTGGTCATTCCAACGTAAGCTGTCATTAACACAAATACCGAGATGGAAAGTTTTTCGGTTTCGACGATGCAAGTGCCATTCATGGTGAGTCCGGGAATGAATATGAAAAGTAGAGAATACTGTCGTCAGCAAAGGAATACCATATGTTGGACTAGAAGTTGCAGACAAGAGGCTGTTAACGAAAACTGAAAACAATGTTGGCGACAGAATGGAGCCCTGGGGCACACCAGCATTTATTTTGCGAATATCGGACTTGAAACCATCCAAGACAACTTGGATTGAACGTTCCGAAAGGTAGTTTCTAACTTGAAGAAGACATTCATCGATCCCAAATGGAGGAATTTTCAGCAATAAAGCCAGATGCCAAACTCTGTCAAATGCCTTAGATATATCAAGTGCAACTACCTTGCTTTCACCAGATTGATGTACGCTTTGGTTCCACTTTTCGGTGAGACATGCCATCAGATCACCAGTGGACCTGTTGCTACGAAAACCATACTGCCGGTCATTGAGAGGTTTTCGTATTTCAAGATTGTATTACTTGAGCGTTTCCATGTCCTTGGAAAGAAGGGACGTAAGTGCAATGAGTCTGTAGGAGGAGAGAGAAAAAGATTCACCTTTTTTAGGGACGGGCTGGACAAATGCTGTTTTCCATCTACTCGGAAAGAGTCCTAAAAACTAGAATTGACGGAAAAGCTTACGCTTCTTCTTCAGAAGAAGGTAAGATATACCATCTGGACCTGCAGATTTGTGTATGTTAAGATCTTTATGTACTTTTGCTACTACACGACTGCGAAAATAGATTCGCCCCATTGAAGACTCGACGCAGTTAAGAGTAGGCTGAAGTGAGCACAATCGCAAAGTGTGCAGCATATAGATTGGTCCTGTCCAAAGAGCTGATACCTGGAAATGAGCGTTGGGATAGAGGATGAGGCAGAATTTCTGATATTTTTGACGAAAGACGAACAATTTTTAATACCCTTGGGACATTGTAGTATTTTTTGCCTCAGTTTTTGGTCTTATTGACATTTCACACACTTGAGAAAGACGTTGCAGTCATTCTTAGTTCGTTTGCTCTTTTCGGTTTTCCTCAGACTGAAAAAAACTTTTCTCTAACCCTGACAGCCTCTTTACAGCTCGAGTCGTACCACGCCTTTCATTTGGGTTTGATATTCTTCATCCGATGAGGGATAAAGTATCTTATTCCAAAGAGAATAGTTTATATAATCATGTCAGCAGCTGCAGCTACGTCGTTATCGAGGAGACATATCGACCAGCTAAAATTTCGAAAGAAGGTGTTTACTCCGCTTATAATTAGCTTTCTCGTATTGCCATACCATTCTTTTAGGAATTTTTGTGGCCAGTATACGAGAAATTAGCTGATATGATACAATGGTCCGTCGAGCCCATTAACGGTGTATTTATCAGAGTGAGAAAAGGGTGTTGGCGGTATGACTACCAACGTCTGGTATTCTGGTGGGCTCATTTACAAGCAGGTTCAAGTTGTTTTCCGCTGCGAAGATCTCAGTACACCGCCCTTCGGGTGTTATCTGTCCAGAATGTCGAAGCCACCCAGAATTGTGTATATTGAAATCGCCCGCAATAACGATTTCAGTATGAGGATACAGAGATGCACTTCTTTGTATGAAATTAGACAGCGCATCAAATTCGTTAAAGGCCGAATTGCTGTCCAGCTTGAGGCTTATAGCAATAGTGGATAATTTGCTTACGGCAATGGAATTTTGAACCACATGAAATTGAATTCCGGATTAGAACAGGTATTAAATTGTGGTGGAGTTTTGTAAGCTATATGGAATAATGGCACTAGTTCGTAGCCAAGTAGTTTCAGATCAAAGTGATCTGAGATCTGTGTATCACTAAGTCCCAAACCGCTTTTCTATATGTACAAACGTGGGCGTGATTATTTTCAAGCCCGCGTACTTTGGCTATATCCACTCTAATTTGTCGAGTCATTATAAAAAAATAAAAACACAAATACTAAGCACAGTTTGATATTGATCATCTCTATCAACTATCTGATGGTCAACTTGTGGTTAACGACAAGTAAAACTTTGACTTAGTCGACGTATTTCTATATTTTTGTCGATGGTCTGCCTGCTGGAACATTCAACATCGTCGACGGCATCACGATCATTTCAGGAGCATACATGCCAGTCGATTCTTAAGGGAATCATTGCCAAAACACTTTTTCAAAATTTCCAATATTGAAAATATGCACAAATTCGTTGCTCAGTTTATGTTTATGTGTCCATTTCACGAGTCCCTGGGAAGAAACAGGGACTGAAGAAACAGCTCGGCGTAAATGTATACAACGCTGTACCTTTCACAAATGCCATGCAATAATGCTACAATGTGAATGTTACTCGTAAGTATGTATGTACCAACACAATAAAATAATTTTCTAATTTGAGACTTTAATCTGTTCGTAGAAGGTACAGACCGTCTCAAAATTGTACGTGGATACCTTCAGTGTTGTCGTATTCCATAGACCACCTACGCTCATATTGGGATTCAAATACGTCAATCATCGCCTTGCTTTTTAATGGGAATAATTCCCATTCTTGATCTTTTGTTCGTTATGGGGAAAACCTATTCAGACCAGCACCAGTTCGAAGTCATCGTGTAGGTTAGACTTTTGTCGAGAATGAGATTTATCTGAAACCTCCGCAAATATTAGGGTCATGGTGTCCTGTGATATTGGCTACATTTGGAGATATGACGTTTTAGTCACCATGACGCTCCCACAAGGAGGCCTACCTCTTCAAGTCAGTCTGGAACCTAAGTTCCAGGGGCTCCTCATTCCCATGGTACAGAACTAAGATTCTGCCGGGCTACCAGTAAGACCTCTACAGATTCTTTTCAGATTGTGGGTGGCCGTGGCTCAAGTGGTAGTGTATTGAATTCCCATTCGGGCGGTTCGGGGTTCAATACCAGCCGTGACCGAAAGACATTTTTTCAGGCAACTGAAATCTCGTGAGGTAAATGTAAAGTCAATGTACACTAATAATTTAGTCTCCCCATTAAATGTTGGATGCCACCCATGGAGCAAAATAACCACTGAGCCCAAATATCTTTCTCTCTCTCTCTCTCTCTATCCAATTTTCGGAAAAACTTAACACGTGCTCCGGCATTTTAAGAGTAGTCATACCCTCTTGAGTGTTAAGTTCTTTAAAAAAAAAAAATTCGTACATCACGTCATTTCTTTAGTTCCCGCCCGCGGAAATCCCTTTACGCTTCAAGAATCATATTTGGTACTGTGCTCCAGTTATTTTTTCCAGATTTAGTGTAAATCCCTACAATAGTAGGAAGAAGAGAAAGAATAACTTTTTGGGACAAGACGAAAACTCTTTAAATTAGATAATCTCCACAGCTGCTGCATACGAGTACTTCAATATGTTCATACATTACCATGCACTAAGTAGGGATCTGCAATTATTAAGCAAAACCCGATTCTAAAGCGTCATACAATGAAAATGTTTGCTTTCATTCTATTCCTATCAATTTAGCCAAATCAGCAACTTTGTGAATATGCAACTAAAAGAAACAATTCCAAAGCACTCGTATGATATGTATTGTAGATACATACGGACAGGCGTAATGACTAAGGACACAATACATTTGATTATCCTACCAAAGTCGAAATGAAATCAAATCATATCTAATGGACTTCCCATGTTTATTTCTATCGCGTGGCCAATCTACATTGTGCATTTGGAAAATATCCACATCCACATGTCCGACCCTGACAACAGTTCATTGTTTCGAAATGCTTTGGATGGAAACGTTTTGTTTCTATTGCTCAGTTCGGCTTGGTGTTATAATTTCGGCAACTGTTTCCCTGGCAAGAAAATCTTTTCGACAGTTTGAAAAATTGTTTTTAAAATTAATTTCGTCCTCAGCTTCAGGACTTGATTACAATCATCCTGCTCTCTCTCTACGCTACAACCATTATAAGGACAGCTAAATATTATTTCGACCGCGACGAGCAACACAACCAGGATGTGATTCTCCGAAAAGTTTTCGATGGGCTGTCGCAACGTATGTAGAATATTTGTTCTTTTTTTTGTTTTATCTTACTCAACATTTTATTGGTCCTCCTTAGGTCGCCGATTTCATTTGATATGGTCTAATACCTTGCTGGCATTTCATATGCTGGCCTGTCTGTCTGCTATTTACGGAGCCTTCAAGGTATGAATATGTGAGCTTTCAAAAATTCCAACACTTATTTTCTGTCATTGTAGCTTCAAAAGTCCTACCTCAGACCGTATATCGTGTCACAGTTTTTAATATTCATTACGATGCTGGCGCAACACATTTTGACGATGATATTTTTCAAGAAAGTTGTGAATTTGGGAATTCTGATTGGAATGACATTGGCCGGGGGATTTTATATCTGTAAGGCAATATCGACGGTGTATCCGAGAAAAGATTCTTGAAACGATTTTTGTTTTCAGTATTTATGGGATATAGCTGGGCTGCAGCAGTGGCTCTGTTTCAAATTATTGTTCTGGTCAATTCGGAGAAATACAAAAATTTATACGGAGAGGATATAATGGCCCCAAGGGAAAGAAGGGATATTTTACTGGGACAGGGAACAATTGAAAATGTGAAAATATTCAAGACACCTAATCATAAAGAGATCAGTGCTTTGAAACGTAAACAACTGATCGAAGAACAACTGAATCAGCGGTATGATAGGAATATTGTGTCAGTTGTTGCGGTGGATAAGTTGAATACCAAGGATGATGTCGATTTAATCAGTTTTAATAACTGGCATTGGAATGAGTTAGTTCGTGTTAAGAGGGGATTCAAATAAATTTTTTTCTTCAAACTGATAAGTGTAAGTAAGTTCAAGTTTTATACTACAATAAATTACTCATAATCACACAATTGAAAACAGAGAGACTTTCAAGAATTACCTAACTGCTAACCAGTGGCATGCACTGTTGTTCGAGGTGCAAGCACGCTGGTGCTCATATAATTGAGTTACCTGTCTAACTTAAGGTGGATGTGTATGAGTTGAAAATCAGCATCCTCATGGTCAAAGGGTGAGCAATGTGAAAGCGGTTAATACATCAGCAAATGCACTTAGGATAAAAGTAAAGGCCATCAATATGGAAAAGTAGCAGAGGACACAGGTTGCCTATGAACAGATCAGGTGGCTTATTCAAAATAAGAATGACTACACCAACTATCGTATTACTGATGTGTATTTTCTGAAAGCGACAGCCATAGACAAGAAGCCTCACATTTTCTGCATCTTATTGTTACTTATGCCTTACGACACTTCACATACCCGAGAAGTACCCGAGAAGTCTCCTTTTAGTTCAGCACACTTTCCCCAGCGATGTTCAATAGCTTCGATACCCTGTTTATAGTGAGAATCGTCGAGCTTCTTAAAATAGCCATATCAACCGCAGGCTCCACCACTTTACTGTTGGCAAATCTTTTACCACCGAGCCACTTTTGCAAGTATGGAAATAGAAAATAATCCGAGGGGGCTTAATCTGGCGAATAATATGCATGAGGAAGCAATTCGAACTCGATTTTTGCCAACGGGATGACGGATGTGCGAACTGATGTATTGCCCGGATGAAACAAAACTTTTTTCTTCGCCAAATGCGGCCGTTTTTTCTTGATTTCACCTTTCAAACGCTGCAATAAGTTTTTGAAGACAATCAGTTAAAATAATCCCACGTGCAATCCAAAAAACTGACGCCATGACCTTGCTTGTAGATGGAACTGTCTTCGCCTTCTTTGGAGCCGATTCTTTCCATTGTTTTGACTGTTCCTTCGTCTCGAGTGTGAAGTGTTATGAATCGACTTAAAAACTAGGCTTTATTGCTGTGAAACTTCGCCAGACACTCGATTGAAACATCCTCACGGCGCTGTTTTTGTTCCATTGTGAGTAATCGCGGCATCCATCTTGCGCACAACTTTCTCACATCCAATTTTTCAGTCAGCATGCGAGGTACACCGCTGTTTGAAATGCCTACCATATCTGCTAGTTCACTCACCTTTAATTCATTGGTCCTTCAATACCATTTTGTACATTGTTTTCAACATTTCTGGTGAACTCACTTCATTTGGTCGACCACTGCGATGTTCGTCTTGGCAACTAGTATGTCCTCGCTTAAACTCTGCCACCCAATATTTTATTGCTGTAAACGAAGGAGCAGACTCCCCCAGAGTAGAGTCCAGTTCCGTTTTGATGTTGGTTGGTTTGAGGCCTTTCAAATGAAAGTACTGTACATCTCTGTAGACGAGAAAGACGAAAAAAGCAAAGTAAGCCTCTATAATCCTCCATAAAACACATACCTTGCAGCTCTGTTAGTTCACCCGGTCGCGACGCCACAAGAATGTTTTTCAGCGGGATTTCTGTGTCACCAGTCAGGATGTCTGTAACCTACCAAGTATGATTTTCAAATGCCCGTAGGAATCCTTCGAAAACCGGGATGACAGTCTTTCTATTATCTATGATGTAAGCTAGCTAGAAGCTTGCGTAACTTGCGTAATTTAGGGCAGTATAGTAGGAAATCTGAAGTTGCCAATATTCAATGGTTTACGTACTGATGCGGAAGACTCAATTAAGGGTAAGTAGACACACCTCTATACCTGTCAACCGCCTATAACCTACAACCTAGCGTTAAACAATGACATTGACAGGAAAAGATTCGACAACACCACAGCAAAAACAATCTGAAATCGAAATGACAGCGGCAAGTGGTTTATCAATTTCTACAATGTCAATCACTCACCCATCGAAGGAACCTTATTTGAAAGCCGGACCTGTCACAAGATCAGCAGAACATTACGATTAACGAATAACCACTGAGCCCAAAAGTCTGTCCCATTTTCCTAAAAACTTAACACGTGCTCAGGCACTTTATTGTAGTCATCCCGACTTGAGTGTTAAGTTCGTTTTAAAAAAAAACAAACAAAAGGAGTTGCTACGGCCTAAAAGCGAAAGTTAGTAATTAGGCCCTAACAAAAAACACTACTGACCTGGCCAGAAAAATGTGCATCAGTCGCCTAAGATGGCTAGGTACGTGTCGTAATGTGAATGAACACAAACACTCCAGCCCGAAGAGTCTTAGTTCCAACAAGTGAAAGGGGACCTTGACCAACTTGAAGTTGGAGGCAGATAGCCAGAGAGCGCGCTAACTGGAGAGACCTGTTGGTTGAGGCCCAAGTCCACCGGGGACTGTAACGCCATCTAAGTAAGCAAATAAGGAGTTGTTCTTACAATGTCCGAAATGTGCGACATCAGAATTGACTCTCTAGGGTGCCAGCAATTAAGGGACAATTTCAGTTGAAAAACAGAAGCAATCAGCAGACTTGTATACAGGTGTGAACAACCACTACAGATATGTCAAGCAGGTCTAGACAAATCTTAATCAGGTTATATTCCAGCAACTTCAGCAGTGTTCTTAGTAGAAAGCTAACAGATTTGAGCTTGAAGCCCACTATCACACGAAAAGAAAGAATGTACGAGTATGGCAGGACGTGGCTACAGTAATCACATCGACAATTTAGCTGCACAACCTGAAGATGCAGCAAACTGGGAGACACGGAGGACATAGGTCAAAACAAAATACCGTGAAAAACCTTGTCGGTTCATTTCTGACAGTTGGTAATGTCTAGCTCAAGAAATGGACGGAGCACTTTGATATGGTGTTAAGCATTCTGGACGTCATAGCGACTGCTCAGAATTTGAGTTATAGTCTCGAAGCAGAATATCTCTGAATACGTGTCTATCCCCATAGCCGAAAAAAGACGGCAACCGCTGTTAAAGTCCTTAAAGAACCCAATGAGGTAAACAATGGGACTAAAACATCGGCAGAACGAAAACCACGGGAAAAGTGTTTTCTGGAAAAGTGAAACCGACGGGGTATCTGTTTTATTCAAACTATCACCAAAAACTTTGCGATGATTATCCTCAACGGGATCAATGAATACCGGAATAAAACTCTCAATGCTGAATACTTATATTTTCGCCTTGGACCTTTCTGCACCGACTTAGTTGTGTTGGTTAAAGAGTATTGCCTCAAGTATAAATCTCCGGTCTTCTTGTTTTTTATTCACTTCGAGAACGTTTTTGAAATTGACAGTAAAATGGAAGTAATTTAAGCTGTGGTATCTTAGGTGGCAGCTCTTACATTTTCAGTATCTATATGAAGAAACAAGACCAACGTACAGCAAAGGCTTATAGATCGTGAAGCACAGGGCTTCCACAACATCTACTCGCCGACGAGTTCTGTAGTGGACCTTAGTTCCCTTCTGCTTAACCACTGTGTTTGTGACTTCTCCTCATCTGTTCTTCTCCAAGTTTGCCCAGGGCGGCCCACTGGTCTGCTGATTGGAAACCTTTGCATGGTTTCATAATTTCGCGCCGTAAGTTGTGACCACTGCTATTTTCGTATTTGAATGTCTATAAGCTCTCATTGCATGAAGCCGGTCGTTGGATATACGACGTTAGTACAGTGCTGTGTTCATCTAGTAGCGTGGACTCTACGTAAGACCAAAACAGTCCCAGTTAAGAAATCATGCCGAATGCTACTTTTGCTTTATTGATCCTGCTGTCCACGTCCACGTTTGTGCCTCCATCTTCCGAGAATATACTCCCAAGATAAAGGAATTCCTATACTTTCTCGATTTGTCCAGCAATGTTGATTTAAGCCTTGGTATTAATTTGAGTGTTAGAGACTTAGTTTTTGTCATCTTTAGTTTGAGCCCATTTTTATACGCCTCTGCCTCTAAGTTAGGGACCACGGAGCACTTCGCTGGTTATAACAAGGTATAGCGATTGCAAAGGAGTGCCCTACGTTATGTAGGGCGGAGATGTTGTCTGTCTTCTTTAAGGTTGAATGGAATACCGATGAATCCAAGAGAGGCCAGTACAGATTCGCAGTAAAAATCTATGCTCCAACACTTGCTAGTCCTTGTTAAATATTTAAGTGTTTCGTAACAACAGCAATAACAATGAATATCCTTCAGAAACACTTTAATATTCAAAGTCATTTTCTCACATTAATTCAAGCGAAGCTCACTCTGGAGGAGCAATTTGTAAATCCTTTCCCACAAACGACTTTAATTCCCCACAGACGATCCGGCCATATATTATCCAAAAAAGAGGAAAAGCCAAAAGAAAAAAAAGAAATCACTTCACCAAGACAATTACTTTCCTATCGAAACCAATTATTCTTCGTCCTTTTTTTTTGCTCCATCTGCCATCTGCCACTTCTATGACGATGAAATTATGTGAAATGATACGATGACACCACCTTCTTCAGTGTTCGTAGCTTAACTCAAGGATGCTGTAGCCGTGCAAATTATTAAACACAGTAGACACAGTTTCCATGTCTCCGCAGGAGCTTTTTTAATCCGGAATTTCGCAAATAATCCCCATACTTTCCATTATTTCATACTTTCCTTCGTTGTGTTCCCTTTTCTCATCAATGTCCTTGGCTCCTTGTGCGATGATAGTTTTTGATGAAGATATTGCATAGAGTACTTCATGTACAATGGCGTAGCAGAGGGGAAGAGCAAAAAAAAATCTGTAATAACGATAAAAGGATAAAGGATTCCCTCCATTCTGATAGTAGCGTCGACGAAACGATGCAGGCCAAGGCATTTCCCAAAAGGGTGGGACAAAGGGACTACATAGCTTTTAAGAAGAAGGAACAGTGTCGTGCGCTGCTGTCATTGTCGCGCTGAAAAGTTCCAAAGCTGGAAAGGAGCCAAAGATAAGTCTCCAAAGGTTATTATATAGATAATATCTTACAATTAAGAATAAGATGCATGATGGGAAACAGCAGCCAGGGTGAGTCGGAGTAGACGAAAGGATGAGAGGATTTTCCTTCCAAAAAGCCGTTTAATTATAATCCTGAGTCTTTGAAATACGAGTACGCGAGTGCTTGGGAAGCGCAATTCGTATCTAGTAACAGCAGAGACGAATTTCAACAGTATAACATAATTTACCGACAAGGAATGCATCTCTTGTTCTGGTTCAGGTGTTTGGTAATGGCAACGCATAGCCTTATAAGAGCTGGATGTCTGGGGAATACACATAAATTAATCTAATTAGAACGCCATGGAACAATAGCTGATACCATCTTTTCGTCATGGGTTTAAGCTTCTTATAGGAATGTCGAAATACAATGGATGTGCATAGGTACAGAAAATACCTTGGGCTTAGAACGCCTCTGGAGCATTAGAATATTTTGAATCAGATTGGGGATGGAATGAAAACATATTCCGTTATGAAATCGATATTCATTGAATTGAAACCTATCCTGACATGAAAGGTTTTTCTGAGCTTACATGTTTCATACTTAATCCTTTCATTTCATGAGCAATGGTTAAGAGCCCTTAAGTTCTAAAAGATTACGTGCCCGGGCTTTGTCCAACTGCCTCTAATTCCTTCCTTCTCTACTGTTTTGTCCCTCTAGACCGTAGCATTTATATCCATTCCCTCTACATGTACTAGCCATCTCGTGGAACAGCTTATGGAGTTTGCTGTTATGTATCTAATTCCAAAGCCCGCCAACGTAAAAGGGACAAAAAATCACTCGAAAAATCTTGTGTTCTGCGATATACTCGTACATAGACTATGATGAAAAGAGTTTTACATAGATTCCCCTCAGTATTTCTTGACAAGGTGTCATTACTCTTCTTTTTTTTATAATTTGCGCGTGCTTAAGGGATGCTTACACACAGCGTGGGCCAAGGAAAATCAGGGAGGATGGAAAGAGAGGTACCGGTGAACGTTGGTTTTAAATGTTTGAAGGTTATAATGGCTAGGAAATAAAGAGCTAGGCAGGGCATTCCATAAGCGAGTTGTAGGGCTTAGGAACGAATCACGACATTTTAGAGTACGTCCGAAAGTGAGCTTGAGGGTATACTGATGTGCATTCATAGCAAGACAAGTGTTAAGGTTAAAGGTCTGAAGGAGCGGAATGCTACTGAAGATTTCAATGGAGCACTGATCGTGAGGCACGAGACATTTCGTCGGTGTTCGAGGGTATCCATTGACTGGGTGCTGAGTTCTGTCGCACGGTTTTGAATTCTACCTAGCAGGTGCAGAAATTTTTTGGGCGCACCCGACCAGATGTTGGTTTTGTTCTCCAATTTCTGGCGGATAAATGCTTTATTTACCTAGGCCTGATCAGAGGAGTGAAGTATTTATTACATCACTTTTGGAAACCTAGGCATTTAGCAGCATTTTTGACGATACCGAATATGTCATCATTCCAACGTAAGTTGTTTTTGCTTTAACGACAGCAGATAGCATTGTGTTTTAGAAGCATTAAATTCTACTCTGTTAGTGGTTCCCCAATTATTAACTGTTAATATCAAAATTTAATGAGCTTAACATACACTGGCGTTTCCGTTCTATAGCCGAAGAGTAGGGACGTGAATCCGGAAACGAATATGAAAAGCAGAGAGCACTGTCGTCAGAAAGGGAGTATATTGGATTAGAAGTAGCAGACAAGAGATCGTTGATGAAAATTATAAAGAACGGAGCCCTGGGGCACACCAGCAAGACAACATTGAAGAAGAGAGTCATCGATCCCAAAAGCACGCATTTTCGACAATAGGGCCCGACGCCAAACTCTATCAAATGCCTCGCCTCAGAGATACCAAGTACAACTATCTTGCTTTCGCCAGATTGATGTACGCTTTGGTTGCACTTTTCGGTGAGACATGCCATCAGATCACCAGTGGACATGTTGCTACGAAAACCGTAATTGAGAGGTTTTCGTGTTTCGAGATACATATTTCATGAGCTGACGGTTTATCAGCTTTTCCATGACCTTGGAAAGAAGGGACGTAAGTGCAACGGATGTGTATGAGGAGAGAGAGGAAGATTCGCATTTTTTAGAGACGGGCTGGACAAATGCTGTTCGGAAAAAGTCCCAAAGAGCAGGATTGATGAAAAAGCTTACGCAGTGGCAGAAGGAGGGCAGATATACCATCTGGACGAGCGGATTTGTGAATTTTATGATTCGACGCACTCAAGTTTAGGCGGAAACAAAGCAAAATCGGGGAGTTTTGACCTGGCCACAAAGTGTGCAAAAAGCATATTGGCCTTGTCCAAAGAGCTGACAGCTAGAATGTCATTGCCGTCTTAGGAAATAGCGATTGGGAAGTATACTTCTCGATATAATTTTTGCAGTTTTGCAGTTTTGCAGTTTGGCCGACAAAAAGTGGTGACATGAAAGAATTAGATTACTTTTCTCCTTTTTGGTGTTGGAAGAATTTTGAACTACTCCAGCATTGTAATTGGAAACATAACTACCGTACCACGGTACCACCTAATGTAGACTCACCCGGTCTAACACTGATAGGGTGCAATCAGACCGTTGACAAAGGGTTACAGGGGTTAACATAAAATGAAAGACAAGATGTTGAGATTTCATTCACTGGACGTAGATACTTTCATGTGACCATATTTTACAAATAAGTTTCTGTGTGCTCCTTTCCAAACAAATATCCGCTGCTTTAAGTAATACGGCAGTAAGTTGGTCTGCTTCTGCAGCCTTATTAGTATTTGAATTAGATATGGGTGCCCAAAACTCTTTCTATTACAACAACATCAAAACTCGTTGTTACCAAACACCTTCGACATTGAATAGTTCATTCTATCTGATAGCGTAATGTTGAACAGCCTGCTTTGAATCTATAATACTCGTAATACTTAACTTCCTTGCTCGTGCTGACAGATTTTTCTTGCTAGCTTGACCCGTTCTCTTTACCTTGTGATCTATCTGATAGAAGCCACTCTCGTTCTTCTATGATACGGAATCGTGGTCGAATCGATGAAAGCCAGCACACAGACCGGGCCATTTCTGACGGCTTCTTGGCTTTTTGGCTTCTATTACACTGATCTTTAGTAATTACTGCAGTCTGTAAAGGCATTGACCAAAGGTAGAGGGCCGTATTTATTCTGAGCCCTACTTTGTTCGCCTCTGACTCAAAATTGCGGGCCATCTAATGCGGGTTCAATATCCTCTATGAGATATGCTATCATAGTGCATATCAACCCACATATTACAGTCTGATTATTCACCACATATTACAGTCTGAGAATTCCTCTGGCCTTCTCGAGATCGATAAACAAAAAATGTTTATTTTTTTCTTAGTGGCTGTAGGATATCCGCGAAAGTGATGGGCGCGATTTGGAAGAATTCCAGCGGAGATCTATGCCATCTGACTTGTTTTTCATCAGCGTCCTTATTGTCTACGTCACTTCAGCGTTACTGCGGGGAGATGCGAATACGAGTATTTGTTGCTGCTCTATTTGTTGAGCCTTACCTGAGCTTGGGTTCAAATCGTTGTTGTCCAAACGGTTAAGGGCAGCTGCTAAATTTTTTTCGGCATCTGGTAAGCGGTTCATCAGCAGAAGTCGGCTGATTTCCATCTAACCATTTTACAATAGGAGATGTAGTTTAGAACTTTGGCCGTTAAATTCCTTGGTAATGCTATAACCAGTCCTACTCTCACACCTGTTTGTTGCTTTTTCAACCGTGGTAGGTAATGCGTTGATATATTATAGTTACGCTTGTCTCGTCTTACACTATGCAATCTGACCCGTTTCCAGGTATCGGCTGTCACCCACGTGATTTGGCTTTTTCGTCTTTAACCAACAATGGTGTTTGCCATTTTTCACAAAGTTCTAATGGACGTGGATACTCTAAGCAGCGAAGCTGATGACTGTTTCTGCATTTTTTTTCAAGGTAATCGAAGGTGCAGTGGTCCCTCTTTATTCAGATGTCAGCTCTACGAGCTTGGATGCAATTTGTAGAGCATTAGCTAATGGTAAAGTGATCAATCTGGTTCGATGTATGTTGTCGATAGTCAAGGACAAGCTGATCTTGAGGCAATCCTCATAGTTAAACGTTACAAAAGTCATGCAATCTTTCGGGCCCCTTTCCATATTTGAATGTGGTCTTATCGTTCCCTACCTTCGCATTAAAACCTCCCATCAGGATGACAAACTCGCCGTTAGGACTTTTTATTATCCTCATCTGCGTGGATTAGAAGAGCGTACCTCTGGATAATGATTATGTTCCTGACCTTTCATTGCACCTAACCGCCAATATACTGTCACCGTAAGGTGAATAGGACATAAGGATATCTCTAGTTTTAGGGGTAAGCAGGAGCCCCAATCCGTATTCGGGAGTTGTGTTCGTTGTTTCAAAGAGTAGATGAAGAAACTTTTGCCAGCTTCGGAAGATTCGATTCGGTGTTCCCACTATCTAATTTCGGTTACTCCTAGAATCTCCAGTTTTTACCGTATGAGTTCCTGCTGTAATTGCATGCATGTCCCCTGTCGATAACCAATGGCCGTTAACGAAGTACCTGTCCTCATCGGAAACGCGTGTTGGGGTTTCGAAGCAATGATACTCGTATGTTTTGCGGTTGAAGCTCACTTGTCCTCAAACGAATTAATTCTTGTCCTGTTTTATAAAAGGGCAGGAAATCTTAGATGAGACTACCCGAAGTCTGTATTCGTGATCAGGTTCCCACGTCTGAAAATTACTAATGGGCGTATCAGCGCCACATGGATGAAAGGAGAATACTCGTACGTGTATACAGTACCACACCGGGCACATCTGCACAGCAAATTTAAATATTCTCTTTTAGATCATGACGGTTTTTGGGGCCGGACCATATGATGATTTTTTAGATATAAACAACATTGGAATAATGACGAGCAGAAGTTTCAAACACAAATATTTTGGCGCGACTTTAATGCTCTCCATCAGTATGATTTAAACGGGCATGAGATTTAAGTACGAGAAATTTAAAGCGAGAAGATATACTAGACTCAATCACACAGTTTCATTTTGCCAACCAAGAGCAGATCTTGGCCACTATGTCTGTTGGGACGATTATTACAACCGAGAATTGAAGTAGGTGCTCTTAGAGCTTCGACAATGGACTCAGAATTTCGATAGTAATTTTTAACAATTTCCAAGCGCTGCTCATTCATGAACTTTACCATGATTAAAATGTAAGCCTTGACTGACGTTTTGACATTGGAATATCATACAAAGAGTTTAAGGGTGCGTTTGTATAACAATACAAAATATTGAATGTATGTTGAGGACCTTCGATCTGATTGTAAAAGGCGGTCAAACGGTCATCCAAGCAGATTTTGTAACCCCTAGGCATTTTAGCGAGCTGACCTAATATTTCACGAAGAACCTTTGCCCAAAGAAAGGTAAAATCATCCATCATCACGTTGTAACCCATATCACGGAAGTATTTGATACCAGTGTCTGCAGAACAGCCACTGTCATGTTAGATGTGTTGGCAACAGGAGCGGTATGTTTCATGACGGATTCACTGACACCATCGATTTCAACTAACAACTCGGAGAAAACACATAATTCTTCAGATATTTCGTTACCACGTTCCTCGCAACCGACGTAGATAATGACATTCAAGGTGGAGTATTTGGGCAAGGGTTGTGTAATAACAATTTTAGCATAATCGAGAGCTCCGGAAATGGCAGTGGTACCGTTTTGGACACAAGGGTACAACCAATCCTCAGAACTGAATGAATACAATTTCTCAGTAGCTGCCCGTGGTAACAGACCTTAATTGTGAGATGCTGTGTTGGAAGATCTCTCCTTCGCGTTCAGTTTCCAGGACAATATCCTCGACATTATAGTTGCCAGATGCTTCAATATAACGAACTATACCCTTGGCGCGGACCAAGGCACAATCATATTGGGTTTGGTAAGACACACACACGAAGTTATCTGAATCCTTATTCCACTTCTGTGCACCACCTAATATGAGATCGTGCTCTACTGCGTTGTCCCTCTGGGTTTGAGCCGAAAAATTGGAACGATCAGTGTCTTGTATGACCCTTTTCGAGGGAAGGCTTTACTATTCAATTGCCCTCTAAGCGCAAAGAAGCATCTATTAATAAGAGTTATGCTTCGCATGATTTCCACGCTGCTCTCGTCATCGGAGTTGATTGCGCAGTTGAGATAGATAAAGTAAATTAAGGGGGAGGTCCCTAAACAAGGCAAATTTTTAAAGATTTTTTAGTTAGTGAAAAATTGGTATTTTATTTAAAAAAAATCTTTTATTGTCAGCCAGAAACATCTGTTAACTATAAAAAGAATTTTTTTATTCAAGATGGCGGCACTGCACAGGGTCAAAGTTGATTGTTTTTAAAAATGGCATGCAAGCTGGAGACTTTATTTTTCACCTGTAACAAAAAAATCAAAATAGGTCTTTTCAAAAACATTGTTTCTCCTTCTTTAAGCCTTTAAAACCAAAAAAAATTATTTTGCAAAAATTATTGTTTAAATTTGTTTAAACAATTTATTTATTTTGCATTGAAAATCATGTTTCAAAGGTTTAGAGTATAGCTAAAAGTGGCTTCAAAATTTTAGAACTAACGGACAATTATTTTTTGATTTATGTTGCATGCCGTTATGAAAAATGCAGTTTGGAGAAAAAGCGAATTAAAATTTTCGGAGCAAAAAAAACGACAAAAACGACAGGGACATATAAAATTCGTTCTGATTCTTCGTAAAACTCATCTGGAGTTGCTCTTCCTTGTTTACGAAGTGTACGGGCTTCTTTTGAGGCGCTACGACCCCTGTTAATGCGGTCGGAGCCGCCTGCTGCGCACTCTAAAATCGAGCGTGCATCTGCGGCGGAAAATACGCTGCCATTTCGAAACGAATAAAGATTTTGCTTTGAAATTTGAAGGAGATATTCTTGAGATGTTGTAGAAATTTTCAAAAAATAAAGAAAAAAATTAAAATTGCAGGACCTTCCCCCCTTAATACCTTATTGTTGTAGTTGCCTACCTTGACCTTATACCTTTGGCCTCTTTGTTGACAGCATATACTCGTAAGTACTTTGTTTTTTCCTTCATTAACCACTAAACCTATCTTTGTCGCTTTTGCGTCAATAGTTTGCATATGAGAGTAACTGAATAGACTTTTGAAAGATGGTGCTTCTGTAGTTGACTTGGAAGTTTCGCACAATTCTTTCAAAATCATTTGACAACGCATCGCCTTATTTAAGTCGTTTTTGTCATTACCGGGATTGACGAAGCAGCGTGCGTTCTCCATCGTCATCCAACATAGTCGAATGAAATGGCTAAAACTGTAAAATGTAACTATGGCTGTGTAATTCATCTCCTAGAAATTACTGTACTGACTTCATCTTGGTCGGGTTAATGGAAATATTCTTAGTCTGTGTTCAGGTTGAATAATTCATTCTAACTTACGGTGAGATGCTGTTCGTCATCACCATTTAACAGTCGATATTTTCAGCGTTGACGTTCGTTCTACTATGCGGTTTCCTTCTCCATCATTGCAGATTTCTGTTCGAACTTACAGGTTACAGTTAAACTTCCGAACTTCATTTTTTTGGTAGCACCTCTCTAAGGCTTCGGTCGGGCGCTTCTCGTGCTCTTTCTTTTTTCTTCTGATGAGCCAATGTTCTTCTCGCGAACACAGCGAGCCCTTCACGTTCTTTTCTGGTTTCTCTGTCTGCATTCTTCATCAAACCGGATAATTCTTTGTTGAGAGGGGTTAAAACCCATCATATTAGAGGCGGCCTCTCTGTTTGCTCTTTGACACTGGTGCCACTGATCTTCTACGTTTTATATTGGCGGTATCGGGTTTCTCGGAAGATAAAGGGACACTAGATCAGAAAAGGCCCTGGCGATCTCTTGCAATTGTAGTCGTCGACGTTGAACTTCCTCATAATAGTTCGGTGGCTTTGGACTGTTACGGGTATCCGCATCCGTACCTTGACTACAAGGTAATGGTCCGAGTCGATGTGATGGCGTGGAGGCTGAACTTCCACACTGTATTACCCACGATGCCGTCTTTGCCTGGCTTTAAATTAAAATCGTCGAGGATTTTCAGTTAGATCATTGCTTGTAGGTTTTGTCGAGGAGCTCGTAGAAGCAGTCTTTGGTAAGATCGTCTTTCTCCTCTATCGGGGCGTGGGCGTGTATGAGGCTTATGTAGGCGAATTTATCTTCTATGCGAAGCGTTCTCAGGCGCTCGCTTGAAGACTTGTTCTGAAGCTCAAGACTTGTTCCCTAAGTAAGTCTTACTCTTACGGCGAATCCATATCCGAATATCGCATTTTGGTCCAACCTATCGCACTTCTTGCATGGCGATTATGTCTGCTTTGTAGCATTCGAAGATCTCCACTAGTTGTTCGTTTGCACGCGATCTGTTAAGGGTTCAAACATTCCACATCCAGATTCATTGTTATTTAATCGTTTGCCGGGGTCGTCAACAGTGAATCCGTTACGATCCGAGGTCCGTCATACTTTTTAGTCTCTTCTCTATAGGGTTGTGAGCCCTATGACGACGTAGGCCAGTATTATGCTACTAGTCGACCATGTCATTTTAGCATGCATGAGTAAAGACTTACCGGGAACCACCACTAGGAGGTAAGGAAAGTACTACAAAACAAACTCTATTGTGGGGCTGTTGGCCCAATAGGATAGTCAGCAGTTTCCCGCCCAATAGCCACGCAGATCCCTTAACTTTACGCAAAACGTGATGAATTGGCTTCTATTGCGTTGAAATTATCGCCATATCAGTATATTTCTCGTATCGCAAATTTAATAACGGGTGTAGCTCCATATCACTCTTGTTGTCTGCTTATCAGCAGCGAAGGCAGTGATAAAGAAAAATAAATGGAAAAGCTCTTACATCATAAATTAGAAAGATGATAATTAGATCAATAGGAACCCCACCGAATCAGTGCAATGAATCGCAGTCATTTCTCTTCAACCCAAACGATATTACACCATAAAATGAAAATCAAATAGATTCCCACGACTGCCCTTGAGCACTCCTGACGCAGATTCTCTTCGATGTTTTGACGATTGATTTGATGAATTACAATTTAGAGAAAAATAAATAAAGAACACACCCAACATCTTCACTTAACATTAGATACATCTTTACTTTGCCTTCATTAAATAATAACAGTAATACTTCGTCTATATACACAAAAGCTATGCTTGTAAAGTAAAACTGAAATCTAAGAACTAAAGAGGTACCTTGATGGACGACAAAACGAATTTAGTTTCCAAAATAATAATCTTTGCGATTACTTTTAAGTTAAGTGCCAATTAGAATATTTTCTGTTTGTTGTTGCCTCTTATGGCATTGTGCTGTTGTGCAACACATCGTCACTTCTCGTCACCAGCAATCTCAACTGCAGAGGTCTTTACACATAAATTAAGATAAAGATAAATTAGCTAAGTCTAGATGAATGTCACAAGGTAGTTGAAGTTGGTGTAACTGCGGGAGCAGCGACAGCAACTGGCAGAACTTTGCTCAGCGAGGCATTGGGTGTTGAAAGAAAACTTCCTTTAGAAACTGCTTCAAGGGTGTTATCTACAGAACTTTCTGTAAGTAAAACTGATGTCGCAGCTGCTTCTTCGGTAGATTTCTCAGCGAATATCCAACGCTTTTTGTTGAGCAGAAAGAGCACCATTAGAGCGGGTAAATGAAGAAGGGAGAAACGGAATAATTTGCGTGAACTTCCACTGTCCGATTTTTGATAGAACTTCCAAGCTGAAATAAAATTTGTTTTCAACATTTATTGAACTCAATTAGAGTCAAGTTGAAGTCCTTACCCAGATAGCAAAAGTAAGCGTTGAGTGGCAGTGTTTCCAGGGCAAACCACGGGTTGGTAACGTCTAGTAGAGGTGCAGCCAACGAGAGGGCTGTTATTGCGCCGGTGTATCGTAGAGCAGTTTTGCGGCAAAGATCTGGGTTTGTGACAGCCATCATTCTATAGCCGGCTCTGGAATAATCCGGCCGTAAGTTCCAGGATAATGCATTGAAATGGGGAAACTGCCAGGCGTATAGTAAACCAGCTAAAATCCACGCACCGGTGTCTAGACCTCCGGCACAGCCAGCCCAACCCATTAACGGAGGAATTGCACCAACAAACGACCCCACCCAGGTGTTAAGGATGCTTACTCGTTTCATTGGGGTGTATATGGATGTGTAGAGGAACAGATTCCCAATTCCCAGGGCAGCCGTTAAACCATTTACGCCAAAGTATAGCATTCCCAAACCAGTGGTAGCTGAAACTATGGCAAAGCCAATAGCATGCGCTGGGGTCAATTGTCCAGTGACTAGAACACGATTCTTTGTCCTTGACATTTGCGAGTCAAATGGAACTTCATGATATTGATTTATGGAATTTGCTGCTGCCGACAATAGTCCAGTGCCTACGGAGCAGAGAAGAAACGTTGTTGGAACAAAGGCATCCGGTGCCATTGCATATCCTGCCATTGACGTTATCACTACAAGCGCTGCAGATAGAGATAGAGGTTAAGGTGTGAGAAGCTCCTCATGGATACAACTTACAGGTTAAACGAAATTTCGACAACTTCTTGTAGTTGCTGAGCAGTTTCCCTTGCTCCAACGACGGACTCGGCGCCCATGGTAGCCTTTCGTTTTTATCTTTGGAAAGGTCTACAGACGTCGCAACAGGAATTCCACCACCTGCTCTCCGTGACGTATCAAGTGTTGGCGCATTCTCCACAGGAATAGCAACTGCTTGAACTAGATCCACAGCTGAAGCGGATGCTTCATCGATTGTTTGAGCAACTTTTGTCGTCGATGTTCGGCTGGCATACTACAACGAAGAAAAAAAAACAAAAATAAATGTGTAATTAGGGTTTACATAACATGCTTTTGGGGTTGGTATACCCTCAGGTGACAGCTCCAATGACGTCCGAGTTCTTGAGGAAGTTTCCTCGTTCTCAAAAGCAATTGAAGCATAATAACACGACGGGCAATTCACATTGGCGGCATATCTTCGTTGAATTAAATTCTCGTAATTTGAACTCACGAATGGAGCCGTAAACAACCACTTGGGAAAGGAAATATTTTTTCTTTTTTCGTCTTCCAAACGTCGCTCGGCGCGTTACGCTGGTGAGGATGGGTAAAGTGACGTTTGGAATGGCTGTCAGAAATTTTTTTTTCAATGCGGCTTGCGCATTGAAGGGGATGAACGGCTAGTACGTCTCTATAAATGATATGGTACTAGATAGAGAATTTTGGAAAAATCTACCTTACCGACGCAGTAAATTTTAAAATTTATATAAATCCATAAAACAGTAAGTAAGTTACACAAAAGCTACACGTAAACTTAAAATGTTAAAGTCTCGTCTTTTAAAAAGCATTGTTACTTGAAGTTCTCGACAAGCACGTCCTGAAATTATTCCTTTCCATATTGGTTCTTCTCATAAATGTTACCGGCTGCTTCATTTTACGCAAATCTGCTCATGATGCAAGCTTGTGACCAAGTATTTCGATTTCTTCGTCCTTTTCTGATCATTTTGACTCTTTTTCTTGGCCGCTGGATCGATGTTGTCTCGATGAACATAGTTTAAAATGGTGAATCTTCTCAAAAACAAACAAAAAAATAGTGTTGTTGCGAAGGAAAAGACCGCCATGGTGGAGTTGTTTCAATTTGTATTCATAGGCTTTACCGTCTTGATTTTTCGGATTCAGTTGTCTCACAAAATTAAAACGGCAATGGTCGACAGCACGTATTTAGTTTGGCTTCCGTTGTACTTCTCTCCCTTCTACGACGACTAAAAATGGTTTTTAAGTCCATATGCATTTAACCCTATTTAAATAACGAAGACCCTGCTTTCCGGGCTTCGAGCTCCCTGCTAACTTAGAAGTCGCTTCAGTCCGGGGTGGACCAGGTTCAGCTGGCACGGGCTTTTGCCAACTGCCTCCAGTTGCGCACATAAAATTGGCTGAGGTGTACACTTGCGTGCGGCACTTAAAATGAGGTCGTTCTCAGCCGCCTTGACCCTCTAAATTGGAGTTGAAAACTTTCCGTACAGTGCATACTTCAGGTTTGACTGTTTGCATTTGTCACCGAACCAAGGGTTTCCTTATTGGGGCAGGTTAGAACCCAATATATCAGAGGCGGCCTCTCGATCTGAAAAGGCCCTGGCGATGAACTGTGATTGTAGCCGTTCGACGATGAACTTTCTCACAATTGTTCGATGGCTTTGGGCTGTCGCGGATATCCGCATCCATACCTTGGCTACAACGAGTTAATGGCCGGAGTTGATGTTAATTGCACGGAACGTTCGAATATTCAAAACATTGGAGGATTGCCTTACGTCAATCGCCTTTTCCTTATGGATATTAACATGTGGAAACCGTATGCTGGCTATAATTCATTACGTCCTGTCACAAAATCAATAAGCCTGTGTCCATATCCGGAGGTGATGCCGTGGAGAGTGCATTTTCCGACAGTAACACCTAAGATGCCCTGTTTGTCTAGCTTGGCATTGAAATCACCAAGAACGATTTTCATATCACATTTAACGCATTATCTATCGCGGCGTAGGGGTTTTTGAGACTTATGTTGGGAAATCTAACCTTTATGCGAATCGTAGTCAGTCGTTCGCTTACATATCTGAAGCTGAAAACTTGTTCCGTAAGTTTTTCCTCTGACTGCAAATCTGCATCCAATTAAACGCTGCGATTGCTGTTCTTATCGCGCCCTTTGTCCGTAACAATCTTCATAGCAGTTTTTATCCCCTTTTCGTGCTAGGTCTGACTTGATCCGCTCACTACTTCCAGGCTACATAAGGCGAAAAAGGAAGGCTTCACTGAACGCAGTCGGAATGCAACGCGTCGCAATTTCTTTGTTATTACCACATCATTCTGCAAGTACGTCATTCTGGACGTTCATGGTGCTGGTAATGTCATCATATTATCGCTGAAGCGTTTACTAATTTTGTACGAAAGGCTGAACAATTTTAGTAAAGAGAACATACAATGGACTAGTACTCTGTTGCGACAAAAAAAAAACTTTCTGTAATATCCATCTGTCTGATTCCGTCGGCAGATATATGTAGTCTTATTCTTTAGCTTTCGTACCACAGTTTAGCCATTACACCATGGAATTCTGACAGAAAATGTACGCGAGAGAAACCCCTTAAAGTACTGCGGTGCTAGTTGTTTGTACAACTTCTCAAGTCGAAGTGCAAGTTTTCTAAATCATTACTGTGCGGTAGACGAATTATTGTTTTCGACGAGTTCAGAGCTCATACCTATACACCTGTTCATGAATTTGCCAATAGCTGAACCTATTTGGCCAGTTCGACCGAGAACGTGTTATCTTCTTTTACCCCCATACGACAATTATAATACTGTTTCTAATTTTTAACACCCCTGCTGCGCCTAATACCTTCAATTCAAACAACTTGGAGAGATTCTGCTGAAGCCATTTTATTGAATTTTCAAATAAATATACGAATGTGGTGAATGCCTCGCTTCGACGACAGTGTATAAAATCAAATGAAATTGTGAAAAATGTGCCTTGCTTCTGGCCTAGATGTCTGCCTTAAGTAGATTTCCGCCGAGTTGAACCTTCTCGCCTGGTTTAAATGCAGGCATTCCAAGGTATGGACAAGTTGAACAACGGAACGCGTCCCCTAGATAGCACTAAATAAAATCGAGAATTTTCATTATTTCTTCCCAGCTTTGGTCAGATAAAAACGAATGCTTACACTTCCGCAACTAGATTTAGCATTCTGTGTTTGAGCAGCAGTTTTAGTCTTTTCTTCTTCCAACTCTTCAGCAAGACCACACGAACAGTTCTTGCAAGCCTTTCTTTTGCCAGTAGTTCCGCAAACTAAAACAGTGCAAAGCTATCAATCGCATGCCAGTGAATAAATATATCATAACCGATTTACCTCTCAACGACTCTGGGTCAGGTTTGGCTTTGTCTTCCTCATCTAACAAACCATCTTCATCGATTGTCTCCTCTTCTTCGTCATCAGCATCAATTTTCCAAACAGACGCAACATCCTTCTTAGCAAACGATAGTTTCACAGCCGATCCAACTTCATAGCTGGGCTTCTGACACGTTATAGAGCCATTTGAACTTTGAATATCAAGGAATCCGGATAATTTCAATTGTTGTGAGCAGCTATCAGCGCTGCCTTCATAATTTTGTAGATAAAGTTTGCCAGAGGGCTTAAGTAGGCTTAGCAATTTCGCAAATGCGTCAGATGACCTAGCACCTTGGACAACGATAAGGTCGAATGATGAGTTGGGATGAGAGGCTATACAAATTAAGAAACCAATTTCAACACTTGTTTTGTTTATTTAGTCAGAAAGTTTACCAAGTGAGAGTCGGTCGATGTTTTCTACAAGAACTTCGCCGCCCGTGGCTGATTTTATTTCATTTATGCTCTTCTCCATGCTCTCTGGATTTGTGGTAGACCAGATGAAGAGAGTCTTTTGTAAGCCCTTAAAGTTGTCCATCGTTAGCTGAAAATTGTTGTTGAATTTGGTTCTGGATAAATCCACAGTGATACTATGCTGATTTATTTTTTCTTTCTTCATACGCTTATTATACTGACAGTCGAAATGTCAATCCAAAAGTCACGTTCCTACAAGTGCTGCCAAATTTGGGTGATGGAATCCGTTCAATGACGAAAATGATGTAGTATCTATTATCTTGTTAAAAAATATCCGATGACGAATTGGTATCTCTTTCTGAAATTAATGTACGAAGCCCTTTTAATGATTACTATTTGAAGGCCTAGGTTGTCTCAAAGACTACGAATACGATATCGACTTAGTATAAAACCCTTCATTCGTAATAACACCCAAAAGACGAATTCCACATAAAATTCGTGACGACGACGTCAAAATAGAACTCGACAGAATGGTTGAACTGGACGTCATCGAGCCTATGAGGGAAGCTACTCAATCGTGTCGCCCATGGTCGTGGTTCGAAAAAAACAACAAAATCAGAATCTGCATAGATCCCACATTCGTTAATAAAAATATTTTCCGCCATCACCATCCTATGCAAACGATCGAAGAGATTACAGCTCAGCTCAATGGTTCAAAGCTATTCACCCTGCTAGACTGCAAACGAGGTTTCCACACCTTGGGGCAGATACTGCTGCAAGAGATTACCTTTAGGTATATCTGCCGCCCCTGAAGTACTCCAAAGCAAAGAGTCCCTTTTATCAAATCTACCTAATGTACAAATTTCAATAGATGACATTCTAATTCATTCCAGATCTAGCGAAGAACTCCGAAAAACCACAACCGAAGTAATCAAAATCCTGACTGAGAAGGGCCTAAAACTCAATAAAACAAAATGCGTGTTCGAACAGAGAAAGGCCAAATACCTAGGACACATCATAAGCGAGCACGGAATGACAGTCGACCCAGACAAGACCGAAGCGATACAACGACTGAAGTCACCAGAAAACAAAAAAGAACTCCAGAGAGTTCTCGGTAAATTCACCTATCTGAGTAAGTTCATTCCAAATTTTTCTGCATTAACAACACCACTACGCGCGCTCTTGGAAAAGTCCACTCCATGGGAATGGAACGACTCCCAAGAGAAAGCTTACACGAAACTAAAATCCGCCATATGTACCACTCCCGTGTAGAAACTGTATGACGTCAATGACGACGTCAAGCTACAAGCTGATGCCAGCTCATCCGCGCTAGGGGCCATTCTCCTGCAAAAGGAACAACCAATCGCGTATGCCTCAAAAGCCCTGACAAATTGTCAAAAGAAATATTCTCAATTGGAAAAAGAGGCCCTGGCGATTAAATTCGGTTGCGAAAAATTCCACCAGTACGTATGGGGAAAGAAATTGGTCGTCGAATCTGACCACAAGCCACTAGAAACGATATTCCGAAAATCGCTCCACTCGTCTCCAGCCCGTCTTCGTTTAAGTCTTCTGACATACGATCTCGAAGTCGTATACAAAGAGGGCAAACAGATGTTCATGGCTGACCCGCTAAGCCGAGACTGCACCAACGATTCACCACCAGATGACAACGATTCAGATTTACAGGTTCAGCTTATCTTGTTAATCTCAGACAAAGAACTCGAAAGGCTTCTCCAATTAACCAAATCTGATGAAATCTGCAAACAACTGAGCGAATTTATAACTATTGGAATTACAGAGAAGAACTCTCTATTTACGATGGCATTATATACAAAGCTCACAAAACTCTTATACCTTTAGCAATGAGAACTGATGTCTTAAAGTACATACACAATGGGCATTTCAATTATGTAAAGTACGTAAGGAGACCAAAAAGTGTTGTTTTCTGGCCACAAATGAATCGAGATATCAAAGACTATATAGAAAAATGTGTTGCTTGTCAAGTCTTCCAACGAAACAACAATAAAATACGTTAGGGTGAGAAAGAAATACCCAACTAGCGCTTTGAAATTGTTGCGTCCGACTTATTTCATTTCAAATTTAACGACTATGTTGTAGTAAATGTCAGTTACTCTGGTTTCATTAAGTTCGATAAACTGAAAGAACCAACAGCAAGAAATGTGATAACATTCTTAAAAAAACATTTTTGCAGCTAATGGAATTCCTAGAATTTTAGAGACTGACAATGGCCCCAGTATTCTTGCAGCGAATTCAAAAAATTTTCATCCGATTGGAAATTAACCATGTCACTAGTTCTCCCTATCATCTAAGAGTAAATGGATTAGCCGAAAAGGCTGTACAGACGTCCAAAGCCATTCTAAAAAAATGCACCTACGACAATTCAGACTACCAATTAGATATCCTAAATTTTATGAACACCCCCAGAGGAGACCTTTGAAGCCAGCTACGACGTCTATACTCAAGGAACCTTAGATCCCTTATTACAACTACTTTGTCTTCACTTGTAACATTACCTCAACACGACATCAGTAAGAAGTTACAAGAGGAACGTCAACATCAAGCTCAATATTCAAACAAAGGAGCGAGAGAGCCCCCACAACTCACTACAGGTTAACGAGCTGTAACGATAACAAATCCCAATAGCGAATGGAAACCAGCTGTAATAGAAGGCAGAGTCCACTCACGTTCTTACATTCTCAGAGATGGCAACGACAACAAATATCGTCGAAACTCTAGCCACATCAAACCAACAAAAAAAAAAATTCAAAAACAACACATTCAAATTAATACAAAATAATTGCTTTATTTGATTCTTCTATAAGTTTGTATAATTGTTTAATAATTCTTGCTACAAATTTAAATATAAATTTTCTCTTTTTTCATCATTTTTTATTTTTATTATTTTTTTGTTTTTCTTCATCAACAAAACGTACGTAATTACATAATACAAAAGAATGACATAAAATTGTAAATGTGTAAATGCTAAATAATATTTACTTCAAGTCACATATAGTCACACAATTAAATTAAATATTAAAAATTTATAATAACAAACAAATAATAAAAACAAAAGAGAGACGCCGACAATATGAATTTTTAATAAAGTACAAAAAAACGTCGACTTAATTGATACGAGTACATTTTGTTTTATTATTTTTTCTTAACACTTTTTTTGTATGTCTTACGAAACAGCCAGTCAAAGTTAAATGTAAAATTTAAAATTATTTTAAGTAGAAATAGAAAATATTGATAAATCTAACTTAGAACTAGTGTTCATGGTTTTTGCTCGTTTATTCTCTAAAATTTCAAATCAAACTCAAAAAGGGTTTTCATCAAAAACAAATTGCACAAGTTTTAAGTAAGCAAGCCTTGAGTTTTTTTGTTTTGTTTTGATTTGATTTGATATATTGCTCGCATTAACATTTAAGTAGTAATAATAACAATAATTCTGTACAGCGCCTAATAGATAAGACCGTTGTTGTGTGCAGTAGGACAGACTCCTGTAATAAGAATGTCACCACATTCTGTTAAAAAAAAAAAAAACGAAAACCCTGTGTAAATGGATTGAGTCTTTGAAGGTCCATCTCAAGTAAAAATGCCTCATTTAGACAGGTTGACCCTTATACGCCAGGTAAATATTGAAAGCGTCAACGACTTGAAAGTACATATGATTTAGTGTGCAAATTTAAACAAATGGCTACGAGGACTGAGTATATGGTTTTGGCTTTTGCGATATGAAAATGGCCATATAAAGAACTATAATGAACCAGACGCTTTCATTTTATGAACGTTTTAGGGAAGTTTTAATCTCCTTCAACGATCGAATGTAGTTGCCAAAATCGTAAAATTTGCAACTTAACACACAGTGGGTCGCAAAAATAAGTATCCACACATTTGTGAAAAAAAACTGTTGGACTTAGTGGATATGGCTAGCTTCGCTTCGTTGAGGTTGGATGGACAGAGTTGGTAGACATCATTGTCCAGGTAGAACGGTTCGCAAGACGGAATCCTTTGATCTCCATATGTTAACTATAAAACCCACAGGGCAATCAATATCAGTATCAAAATATGGACGCCCACTAATTACTTCCGATAGGAGAGATAGAAAGTGAAGAAATATTTTCTCAAGCTATCCTCTACCTTTTGGACGACAGAACGGTCACGAACTACCACCGAAAGTCTAGATGCGACTGCACTACTTTCTGCAAAACAAAAAACGAACCCCAAGAGGCTGCCAAAGCACCACCGACGGACACGATTCGTAGGCGTCTGCATGAAGATGGAAAATGCGGTTGTGTCATTCGCAAGGCAACGATCAACACGAGAAAAAGATAAAAGTGTTCTATCAACAGCATCTATAACAAAATGAAGTTTTCCGGGATAAAGTCCTAGATAAAAACAGTGAGGCACCCTCTTATAAGTATGTTAAGCCTACTCTAAAATCTGTACAAAATGGGATAATACTACGGCAATGTATTTCCCCCTTTAGAGTTGACAACTGGACGTAATTATTGGAGCTCATAGGGATATATGTATATGCATCAATAATTGCCTCTAGACGACCCAAGCGTCTAGTGAGCTGTGTGAATCATAATGAGACTCCGGTTATGACTGAAACACTGGTATCATGGTTCCTCAACCCTTTTCTGAGTCATCGGTCAGTAATATTAATTGGGACATCCTCACTGATATCTGTCAGTGAGCGCAACAAGAATTGATCCCTGGAAGGCGGAAAATACACCAAGAAGTATGCCAGCAGGTATTCTATGCTGGTAAACATCGCATTGATGCCGCTTCAGGATGGGTCAAAAGAACTAAAGGATACTGATTTGCTATTTTTATAGTTACTTTGATAAGAACCAGCAAGCTGGATACGCTTCTTCGTTAGCATGAAACTGAATATCCAGAGGAAAGTGACGGGGGACGTAAATTCACTACGTTAAAATACAACTATCCTGCTAATTCAATACATCGCATCCGAGTTCGGAATGTCAAGATACGATAGAGTAGCCGGATACCCTGGATCAAACCTTCTGCCGTCACTAAAAATACGCCTAGAGGACACATCGGCAACAAGTGCCCTAGTCAGCATGATGCGTGAAGCTTTTGTTGGGGATGGCGCGGCGATGCTCCCTCTAGATAAGTCTGAAGCTGACAATAATGGCATACGAGTATGCATGGATATAATACTATTGGTAAGGCTAGGGCCTATCGCCATTTCGTTTGATCCAATCATCTACCGCAGTGATTCAACCAGCTTGAAATTCTGCCTGAACAGTGCATTCAGCTATAAAAACATGACTTACACACTTAACTATGACACGGGACCTTGTAGTAGGCATGTCTTTGGACCTGTTGGATGGCCGGATCCCGACGAAATTTCAACGTGATGGGAATGAACCAAAATTTTCCCAAGTGCGGATAGATGTGGATTGGATAGCTATACTATCCGAACATCCTTTCTTGGAAACACCGGACTAGGTCCTTACATATACATATGACACTATATAAAAAAAAATGGAGAAAACTGCTGCGCGCCCTATCTTATTTATGAAGTTTTCGCGTTTCGGCAGACAATGCTCCAACACATAAAAGAAATATTGTAACCACGTGCATACTTAGCTCAGGAAGGTGCAAATGTAGTATAGTGGCCACCACAAAGCCCTGATCTTTCTCTAATAGAGACATGGGCTCTACTCATTTCGATTTCAGGAAGGAAACCAAAAAAAGTTGATGAGCACTACCGAACTATGGCCGGAATTAGGAATTGACGAATGCGGAAAATCTCATGAAAAGTGTTCTTTTCCACTCTGAGTTGTTGTTGGGCAATAGTTAGCAGAAAGCTAGTGAACAGCGAGGACGGTACAATAGCGGTGTCAACTGCATTTGGTACGACGGATGCGAAGCGTTAAATACTTTCTTTTAAATTATGAAGAGCACTGCGAAAGAAATATGCCAGCCGAGTGGGCTCATAAGGGTGCTCACACAAACAACAACAACATAAACGCAGAACTTCTCTTGCTAGCGAGGGACGGCAGCATCTAAAGTGGTGCACGTAAGTGGAAGGGGACTTTAATAAACTTGGAGTACGGCACTGGAGGCTCTGTAGCGCCACTTAAGCATGTAAGATGTACTGTTTGATGTAAAATTTAGAAATTAGAAGATGATGATGCACATCGACCAAACTATCAATTTAGGGGATGTACCAGACCATGACAGGGAAGATTTTACATCAGGAAGCTCATATTATAGGTCAAGCTGGTTGGGGCCACAACACACTTCGCCGGGTTCCGAACTTTGTAGCCTCAAATATAGTGATGCATCCTCTCAGTGTTCACAAAAACTGCGATGAAGTATGAAAATGACAGATTTTGAAATACAGATTTTAGGGCGTAATGAAGACATCCCGATGGTGGTGGTTGTAGCCTAAACAACGGTCTTATCTATTCCTGACTTTACTTCCTTTATTTTTTTAAATGTATCTTCGTTGTCTTTGTTCAAATTTATCATTTCTAACTCATGACTAATATCATTTTTGCTGCTTTTATTATTATTTTGTTCTTTTTTCTTTTTCTTTTAATATCATCTAGTCTATTTTGTAGTTTTGAGAATTCTGTTTTGGTTTTTCGAGTGCTTTCTAAATATGTTTTTCTTTTTTTCTTTTCTTTTAGAGGAGTATAGGTATAATAGGTTTTGTTTTTGTTTTCTTAAAATTTTTGTGAAATATATTAATTTTGATTTATTTGTTAATAGGAAAATTTGCATTTTGCTTTTATACATTCTACATGGCAATCTACATAGCACGCATTGTGCAAGTCTAGTAATAATTTGCGCATTCTTAAAAAAAAAAAAATAAAATCTAATAAGAGGGAAACTTTGAAATTTAAATATTGCTGATGTAGGAATAGATCCTAGGAACAACTTGTCTATAATTGTCAAATAAGACTATGATGTGTCGTTTAAAAGAAATGTTAATCAATAGTAGGAGCAGATTCCTTTCCAATTAATCTTGTAGCACATTAGGCAACATTATTTCGTTGAATAAATTTACAGAAATGCTGAACTAAGATTGCGGATTTGTAACCTGTACCACGAATTTACGTATATGAATTCTAGACCTTAAGGACCCAGGGATGCATTGAAAACCTCGGATCTGCAAGGCTGCTCAACTGCTCTGGTAGGTAGACCAGATATACGAGTATACATGAATTCAATTTCACTAAATGGTATGATGTATGAGTATATAATACAGTTTTTGATTGTTCTAACACAAGGGGTACGTCACAGAAGGTCCCTGTCAGCATACAGTCTCCGAGTATGCTGTCATGCAAAGAACTTTCGAGTAGACTAACTAATCGAACCACAAAATGTGAATAAGTACAAAGAGCTATATCTAGCCATGTTACCAGAGTGAGGCTGAGTTCCGCTGATCGGTTCTATATAGGTGAACGTACCACAAGGTTGATTTTCGGTCCTCAGTCACCATCATCATGATCGCCCGCGTTGTCATAAAAATCAGCGATTAGTCAGTGGTGGGCTCAGACTGTTAATATGACTGTCCTACCGTTTCAATAGAATTTGCCGTTACGAATGCATGGAACTGTAATTATTTCAGAACTTTAATAGGGTTTAGCCTGTGAAACTTAATTGTGTCTATGTTGGGCAGGAATTAGGCGAATCACATTCACTTTAATCGGTTCTGGGTATTTGTCTTTTCCTAAATATAGTTTTTGCGTTTTTGGCGCAAGAGATTAGATTGGGAGTATTAGGATGAGTATTTTAAGTTTTGAAATTGAGATTCAAACGTCTGAGATTCAAAGAATAAATTCGCATCTGCCATGTCGTATGAAAGACACATGTGGATTTCTATCGATGGCTCCAAATCGCTTCACATATTTGTATCTATATTAGGCAAAATCGCTTCATCACCACCCCGCGGTGTCTACTAGATACTAGTAGCGGGTATGAAGCCTGCCTAAGCCTATACAGTTGAAAACTCGGAACAGCCCTTTGTGGTGACAAACTGGGTGAGATATTAGTACTAATCAATTGTCTCAGGCTGTAATAGCCAATTAAAATTTATTTATAAGCGTCTCCCTACGAGAAAAATAATGGGACGTATCGTGAGCAATAAATAGCTTGCCTTAGGGCCCGCTAGCCTGTGCGAAAAAGAAAGAATTGTGATGGAAAAACAACAATCTCGGATAAAAACGACTTAAATGTTGACGACCTATGCGACATCCCATGTTGACAACGACATTGGGGTATGTCGCTGGAATGGACTCTTAACAGACGAGATGCTACTGAACACTGGAAGCCTATAAGGCTGCCTGGCATCCAAGAAATGCGATGGGAAAAATCGGATAAGAAGACAATCAAAACCTGCGATATCTTCTATGGCGATTGTAATCCAGCGCAGAGCATATTTGAATGTGAGCATGTTATTGGCAGTTGACTTAAGATTAATGTTATGCGTTCGAGACCTATAAGCGAGCAACTGGTAGCAATCCGTATCAGAGCTAACTTCACTAACATCAACCTTATATGCGTACATGGCTCAACGAAGGAAAAAGACGACACTACAAAGGTAGGCTTTTACGAGCTCGTAGAGAGAACCAATGAGCAGTGTCGTAAGTACAACCTAAAAAAATTTACTCGGTGACTTATATTGCGGTAAATGGAAGGAGCACATCCAGCATTCTAAACATTGACTCGGACCAATGCCGCCCTGATATGTTAGGTTTCATAAAGCATCAACAAACAAGAACCCTAGGTGCGACGGATGCCGACATGCACTTTCAGCCGATCAGGATGCGTACCGTACGAAGACAAGAGCCGAATTGAAAGCTCCTGTAGCAAAAGAGACAAATCGGCCTCAAACTCCTAGAAAGGAAGAATAAGGAGTTGAATAAACGCGAAGTTCGAGAGATGCTAGTTCTACGCTAAGGTTCAGAAATTTGATTATAGCAAATGGTAAAAAGGGCGTATCAGGGCGTCAGTTGAAACAGTTCGGACAATTAAACCCCGAAGACGCCGCTGTCAGGCACGATACACTATGCAATCCGGACGAAGACCTTAAAAACCTCCGTCCAACCGCAATTTAGTTAGAAAAATGCATGCCAGCTGAATAAGTCGAATAAACGTCAACTACAAGATCTTTTCTGTATACATGAACGTCTTAAATTGAACAGCTTGATAGGTCCATGTCAGTGCGGTTTTAGACCTGTTAAATCCAGAATCGACCAACTTTTCACTCTGCGATAGATCTTAGAGAAGACCGAGAATACCAAATCGATACCCACCACCAGGTAGAACTCCCGATGCCCAGTCAAATTTCGAAGAAACATCACTGAATCTTTTCACTTGAAAGTATTGTGCGAAACTCGCAACCCAACACAAGAGCCACAATATTTAAAAAATCTGTTAAATTCATTCATATGCAAATGACAGAAACATTATCGGGAGAAACCAGCGGGATGTCAGAGGGGCTTTTGTGACCTCTTTGTGTCTGATGGTCGATAAAGGCAAAACAAGATATATACCTTTGTTGAAAATGGACAATCAACATTGATGCCTACGGAAAATGTAACTATCCACAGCTATAATTTGGAGGTGGTAAAGAAATTCATCTACCTAGCCTCTGCAGTGAACTCCAGTAATGACATGAACGAAGAACAGATCTTGTTAACCATGGTTTCTATGTTCTAAGAAGACAATCAAGCTCTATCTCGAGTAACGAAAAAAACACTATATACATGGACAATCTCAAGAGTGGACGAAGGCCCTCTTAGTTGCTTTTAACCAATAATTCTCTCTGTGATATTTGTCCTCGTCAAAGAAGAAGGAATATAACGAATAACTATATCGGCCGCACCACAACATGGAACTGGTCAGAAATCTTCGCTCACAGCGATTAAGATAGCTAAGCACATGGACACTTGTGCTCCAGACCGAAAGATCATCGATACCAACCCATTGAGGCTACACATTAAAGGAAGACATACGCACGCCGTTTAAAGGGGACCTCAACAAACTTGGTATGCCTAACTGGAGGCAGCTAGCTAAAAACCGAACTGGACTGGAAAGGCATGTTGGTAGAGGCCTCTGTCTGTAAGATTTCATTAAAAGTAAAGTAAAGCAAGGAAGCATATGTAGTGTACGCGGTATTCGAGTTATTCTTTAACATATTAAATAATTCAGTATTTTATACAGATCCAATGCTAATAATCATTCAACGCGATGCGATTGATGTGTAAAATACTCGTATTACGTTGTTGCAAATATTTCTCTTTCTATTTCCTAGTCATTATAACATTCAGATATTTAAAACCAACATACATGGACACTTATCTTCTTTGCCGGCGTTGTGTGTAAATATTTAAAGGGTACCTTGACCCCAAAATGTCCGTTTTGCATGTGTTTGACTTGGATTAGCAATTTTAGCCAGAGTAATTTGTTCTTAATAATACGAGTGGCAATTCTTTTACTTTCAACTCCCATTGTCATTGTGATAACGGTACTTTTCATGTGTAAACGCCATGGATCGCAGTCGAACTTGGATGTTATTTTTGTATAAAATAAAATAAAATAATTCTGCAGAAATACTCGTAGCGCTGCTTTTGGAGGAAAACACTATAACCGAGTGGACAATACTTCGTTGGTTTGTCAAATTTCGTTCAGGAGATATGAACATTTAAAACAAACTGCAGAAGCTACAATTGATGTCGACAATACAAAAGTTCAAATGGAATCAAGTTGAATCAAGCCCTCGGCAATCAATTCAAGATATTGCAGATAAACTTGGAGTCAACAAAGGCTGCAATTGATTTCGACAAAATAAAGGTTCAAGTGGAATCAAGTGGAATCAAGCCCTCGGCGATCAATTCAAGATATTGCAGGTAAACTTGGTGTCTACAGAAGCTGCAATTGACAACGACAAAATACAGATTCAAGTGGAATCAAACCCTCGGCAATCAATTCGAGATATTGCAAATAAACTTGGTGTCCACTATGCGACAACCTCACACCACTTGTGAGGTATTGACAAAGTGAAAAAAGAAATGGATCACGGCTCGCCGGTATGAATGTGTTCTCCTCTACTGGTTCACAACTAAACAGAGGCTTTTTGAACAGAATTGTAAAGCGCGATGAAAAGTGATTACTATACGATAATCGACGTTTATCTGTGCAGGGGCTAGATGCTGATTAGTCTCCACGACATGTGCTAAAACCATAACTCCATCGAAAATAGTAAATAATGGTATCTGTTTGATGGCCTACAAAGGGTATAATTCATAAGAGCATTACTGTGGAACTATACTGCACAAATGCACAGTAAGCATTCGTAAATAGAAAAGGTGTTATCCGTGTGCCTGATAACGCCAGGCAAGATATTTCTGCGAGTACTATGCAAAACCTACACCAATGGGAATCTGTCCCATGCATTCGTTCTCCAGGCCTCTCACAATCAGATTATAACCTCTTTAAACATTTGGATAACTTTCTCGCTGGAAAAATGTTCAATCTGAGTTAGGTGTCAAGGAGGCTTTGAGGAGTTTATTGCTAGCAAAAATTCAGACTTCTATCAAAGGGAGATAAAAGTATTTTAACAATAATTCGCAAAGTCAAAGCTACACGTTAATAGTATAATCCATTTCATTTGTGCAGCATCCATTGTCTTTTAATTAACTCTACTGTCTGCTCCTCCTTTTATAAATTTATAAACATTTGAATTTGTTTTCTTGTTATTTTCATTTATAAGAAATAAAAATTCAAGATAAGCCGACTAACTTCTAAAACACTTTTTTTTTGTTTTTTTTTTTTAAATCCCCCATTTGAATGTAAAAATAAGATCCGGATGGGGATTACATATCTGTTTCAGTTATGATTTATGTATTATAATTGCTATCATCAAGAATTATATTTAGTTTTTTGTTTTTTTTTTGAAAATCTACTTCTTACCTTTGCGCAGTAATAGTTTTAGTATTTTATTAATACTTTTTGTTTCATTTATATATGTATGTATATCTATTTTACTTGTTTTGATTTCTTAGGCACGTGCATTGGTTGATATCCTTTTTGTTTTGCTTTTTCATTTTAAATAAATTTTTAAATATTTTAGTAATTTTTAGCCTACCATATACTACTCTTGCAGTTGCTTAATTTTTTTGAAAAATTAACAAACGTCTTAGTTTATAATTTTAAAAAATAACGATGCTTACTAGACTTAAGTTAATACTTAAATGTAATTTTAATCTTATCATTGTTTTTGTTTTCTTCTATATTATTTATTCAAGACGATTTCTCTGAGAGAAGTATTTTATTTTGTTTTGTTTTGCTTTTTGAAATAGTTTATGAGATTTTATAGAGAATTAGAAATTATTTGTTCATTGTTGCCTCCTATAATTGTATTGTATTGCATTTGTTTCTTTAAATTAATTGAGTTGATTTACTTTTTGTTTTTATTGACTCGGTCATTTGTTGTATTTCATTTTCTTTGTTTTTTTTTTCTAACTAAGTTCGTGTGAAATAGTTTTTTTTTTAAATTATAATTGTGGTTTTTAGTTTTTGTTTATCTTATAAGTAATTGCTTGGTAAACGCGCGATGCAATTTAATAACTTTTTTGTTTCATTGAATCACTTTGAATATCACAAAATAAAAAAAAATAAATGAAAACTCCTCACGAGAATGGTGCTGGAAGTATTAAAGGATCAAAGGTTTTCGTAAATTCGACATAGGGATCTATTTTACGATAGCCCCACAATTCCATTGCCGTTGTGCAGGTATTTTGAATGTTTTCAATCTAAAAACAAAGATGAACACCATCATTTAGAAATCAATAACTGGATGAATAAGACAAAAGGCTTACCTCTTCGATTGCTAAATCATTTTTCCAATGAAATGGTGCTGATTTTGAGTCTCTAAATGTGGAACTTACACCGCCAATGTTTAGTTTGGTATGTGTATCTAAGAATTCCTCAACCATTGGATCAAATGGTAATCCAAAGAATTGTAGGACCTCCTGTGTCATTTCGTATGGATTCAGCGAGAGATCCTCGTATCTAAGAGTTCTACGGGAGAAGAATGTTAGTAACAGTTAGTACAGTTGTAAACTAATATCCATATGAAAACCTACCTAAACCGGGACGGATATTTCTTTATGAGTACATCTGCAGCTTTGTAGTCGGCTATTAAGTCTTCGCACAAATTCGACGCTTGGTCGCAATCGGGATTACCAGGGCACCAGAGGCGATGTTTCCGTGATTGCATAGTACCACGAGGGTCACGCACCAACAAAATTATTCGCACATTTAAACTGTAAACAAAGAGAATACAAAATGAGTTAATTTTTTAGTTTTGTTGTTTTTTATTTAATTTTCTTCATTGTCTTTAATTTACAAAAAAGAAGTGAACAAAAGGAGGTCAGAAGCAATTATACGTACTTTCTTTGGAGTGCACGACACAGAGTATGCTGTGAACTTCAAGTGTAAAGGAACGTGTGCCTGCCTCTCTTGACAACGGTTGGGTAATTAAAATGCATTTGGTCGATGGAGAAATTGAGAGAAACAGAGAAGCTCTTGTCCTAGATTTTTTCTTTTTTCATATTTTATTCTTTGTAGTCATAAATCAGTGAGTTTGAAGTGTTAATGAGGAGGCTGATAAAGGAGGTGAATTAGCATAGATAAGTTGCGCTGTGTAATTGCTTTGATAATGATGGGACAGATGATAATTTTAAACGGATGTGGCGGATGTTTCCTGGTATTTTAGATTTATTTCAACTCATATTTAAGATTTAAGAGGTGTACATGCAAGTGCATAATCAACAATTTCTAAGATAAATAAACATGTACAATGTTCTAGGGTTGCTTACATGTATTCCAAAATTGTTTTGAGTGTCACGACTTCTCTCAAATTGTATCTGAATCTGAATCTAGGCAGACCTCTAAAAAGAGCTTTGGTAACGTAAATGAGTATCTACCATGCAATAAAAATAAATAACAAACAAACGGGTGTTCTCAGAAATCCAGTTAACACAAATGGCAGGAGGTGAGTTTGATGTAATGAATGTTTTAAACACGACTTCAAGCATATAGCTTCGTTGGTTGTTTTCGACGAAGTGTATCCTCCTGTCAGTGCAATTTTTGGTCACTCTTCCGAATACTTGAAGCAGCGCGCTGAATATTGACTTGAATAGTTAACGACTTTTCAGAATGAGCCAAAGTATTTACATATTCCCACAAAAAGTAATCGAGTGGCGTCAAATTGTGCGATGTCGGTAACCAACCAGTCGGAAAAGATTTCAACGCATTTCTTAAATGTGCGATATGACCAAAAACTTAGACAAAAAAAAAAAAAAAAAAATACACAGCGACGAAAAGAGAGTAAAGATTAGAAACACTGCTTCATTCCTTTATTCCAACGCTCATTTATGATGCCAATTTAGCAACCAATCTAGCCAGATTTCTACGCCTACACTTGAGCGTGTTGAATATTCAATGGGACCAATCTTCTTTCCCAAGAATACTCTTACTTACAGTACTTACTTACTAAGACGGCGCTACAGTCCGGGTGGACATGCCTCTACGGTCTTTTGTTAGCTACCACCGGCTGCGTACATGAGGTCGGTTGTTGCCTTCTATTTGCTTGCGACACTTGGGATAAAGTTGTCCCTCTGGGTTGGAGTTGAAAATTTCTGGGCCGGGCTGCTGCCCGAACTTTTCTGATGAGTTTGGCGTTATAACGTCTCTTCTATCCTCCATTGACGCAAACGGGACCAAAAATTACCAGAAGAACTTTTCTCTCGAAGCGCCCGAGAGTATTTTCAAATGCTGAAATCAGTGTTTGCGCTTCTGCGCCACACAATAGTAGAGGGATGATCAATGTCTTGTGTAATGTATTTTTAGTTCAAGATATGGTTTTACTAAGCCCCAAGAAGCAGAAAAAGTGATTCTTCTCATGATTAGCAAATCATTGTGAAATTTAGTAGCGAGGCCGAGACCTTGACGAAGCAGAGTGCATTCTCTATCCAAAATTGGATATACGAGTAGTTCTGTGTAGTTCATTTCCTTTCTGGATAGGGGCCGATCAGACTCTAGACGAAGGTTTTTTGGCGTTCACATAATACGGCAGAGAGGATTTTATAGGCGAAGTTGAGGAGAGTCCTGTAGTTGGGACAGTTTAGGGGATCTTCTTTAGAATCGGACAAGCATGTATGCTCCGTATCAAATCATCAACTGCTGCTTTCAATAGCTCATCAGCTTTTTGGACTTAACCTTGGAGATTGCTGTTCTGAACTCATCCTGGTCACGTGGACGGAAATTTTTATCTGACTGTGCAATGTTGTTCGTGATCATCGTTGAACAGCCTAGAGATTCTCAGCACCGGCTGTGATTCCACTATTAGATTTCCTTCTCCATTCTTACAAATTTCTGTTCGAGCTTTACACCTTTGGCATGCTCGATCGAGCGTTTCTCGTGTTTTTTTCTTTATTCTTCTCATGTGCCCATGTTCTTCCTTTTTTCTGCTCGTAGAGACCGCGAGCCCCTTTCGTTATTTTTTCAAGGGCTGCTCTGTATTCATCATTGAATCATGGGTTTCTTTGTTCGGGCGCGTTGAAACCCAGCACATCAAAACCGGTCCCTCTGACTGCTCCATGACAGCAATACCTATGGTCGAGTCGATGTTAACTACTCGAAAAGTTCATACATTCTAAACAACGGAGGAGTGCAATTTACTTACCGGTTTGTTGATGAGGAATCAGTCAGGTACCTTTATGGATACCAAGGAGTGGAATCTGTGTGTGGACTATAGTAACATTACGTCCCGCCTCAAAATCAATAAGCCTGTACTTTCCGACAGTATTACCAAAGATATCCTCCTTGCATTGCTTGGCATTAAGATTCCTAAGGATTCTTTGGTAAGGTCGTCCTTCTCCTCTGACGGCGCGTGAGTGTTTATGAGACTTATGTTGTCGTTTATAATGACATTCCAGCTTTCAGCTCTTTGGAGAAGGCCAATCTGCTTGGTGAGTCTCTACTTGAAATTCGTTGGACTTTTCCATAATTTTCCTTTATGTGAAAATGTTGTCAATTGTCGGTCTGCCAGGACGGTACTGGAAACACTGGTACGTGCGGATTATTGTGTTACAGAAGGGCTTGAGATGTTCCCACAATACGCTGGATAGCATCTCACATAAGCATTAAGCAGATATATACCCCGATAGTTCTAATAAGACATAGGATCGCCTTATGTTAAGATGGGACATATAGAGCCCATAGTCAATCATCGAACATGCTTTTATATCCCCAAATCTGGTCGATGATTTGGGGCATACACTCTACCAAAATATCTGCTCTATTTTTAAAAAGATTTGCTGACAGACCTTCGGAGTCAACATCATTGTTGTTCTTCGGCTTTTTAATAGGTGTGACATACATAGCTGCTACGAAGTTCTGATTAAACATATCTAGTCTTCGCTGCACTTCAGTGATAAGGTTCCATCAGTGTTTCACCTGCATACCCCTTGCGGCGCATGGTTACTGCTCACCATCCTCCATCGCAATTGATTTTCGACTCGATCAAACAGTCCGGGGTCCTGAATCACCCCGTCGCCAACAGCACCCTGGATCCCACCACACTGTTGCAGTTTTATATGGAACAATACCGCTATCAAAAAGGAATGCGTTCAGGCAGGAGGTTTTAACCGAGCATATCCTTTACTGCAAGTTCAAAATTATCCAAAATGGATTGGTTTAGAATTTGAATTGCAACTTACTCGCTTCCGAATATACATATGTATAGGGTGACCAGATAGCAATGTTTTTCCAATTCTTATGTTTCAACAGGTGCCAACGTTGCCAATGACATCCACCTGTCATACCACGATATTTCAGTATTATCAGCTGAATTAAAATGAAGTACAAACCCATCATTAGGCCATGTTCATGGTGGCTACGCATTGCAGTGCTTTAATCCTATGACCTCGATTAAAAGTTTCCAGGTGATACCCAACGAGGTTAATGTCACACAAATGAGGTTAAATTTTTAATTTTTCGCTTTTCATGTCGAATAGGCAATCGCCCAGTACCATGTGGATACATCCAACTGCTAACTATTCCATACATAACTTATAATTACAAGTAGTTACATGCATAAATAGATACTGAAACAATACAAGCAGAATCACTAGAATTATCGAGATTGTAAGGTACGAGTATGTTTTCAAAGAGCGGAACTCACGGTAAATAGATATATCGGGCTACGTCATGTGAACACAATTATTGAACTTAATTACTTTTGTTAGTTGAACGGAAATCACGTTCATTCTACGACTGTGCAATAGAACAATCGTTGTGCATTCAATTGGAAAACCTTTAAATGCGCTCGTAAGCCTCTGGATGCAGCACGTTCGATTACCCTCTTTGGAAAAATTAACTCTGATATTGAATGGTCTTGATATGCCCTCGTCTATTTATGTATTTTTTTTATAAGCCAAATTGGTTAAGTGTACGAGTATCTTTTAAGTGCATACAAGAAATAAGATTACCGAATAAATTGCTATTTCGCAAGAAATGTTTCAAAGAACCAACCCTTTTAGGACTCACGCGGAGCAATCGAAATTATTGGGGTGAATGGTGAATCCATTTCAATGTGCTTCCTGAATATCATTTCCTGTAATTCGTTTTTCTTTTCTCCCTTTGTCGGCGAAACTTTCCTTCATCGCATGCAAAGGCACTTAGAGCAAAGTTTGTCTGCTTCAGAATTGCACAAATTTATGTGATTTTAAGGAAATCGAAGTAATTCGTCTCTCCGTCTTCATGTCACAGGAGAAACAGTAATTTTCTTCTATCCTTTCAGCTCACATTTACAATTTTCTGCTAACCTTTTACAGGAAATTACATTTTCGTCAAGGTAGACAGTCGTCGACAGTAATAATTCTTTGAACTAGAGTTATTAAGGGGATTTGAGTATAAGACCTTGATCATCCCAGTCCCCCTTCATAGGGCCGAGGCATGGACCCTACCGAAAGCGGGTCAAGATATCCTTGGACGTTTCGCGGAAAAATTCAACGACGAATTATACGTACGGTACGGCGACACTGATATAGTCAAAAAAAAAAGTTCGCATCAGTCGTTTGAGATGGTTAGCACATGAAAGCGAATGGACACGAATGCTCCGGCCCGCAGAGTTTCGAAATCCAATCAGGAGAGACAACGCAGTAGAGAAAACCACAACAAAAGTAGAAGGGGACCCCAACCGACTGCGCAACTGCAGACAGTTAGCTAAGGATCGGGCTAACTGGAGAGGCTTGTTGCTTAAGAGCCAGATTCACTCGGAACTGTAGCGCCACCTAAGTATGTAAGTAAGAGTTCTATAAAGTAGGAACCTATTCAGATTAAGTGGTTTAGTTGGTTTAGTTTGTGAGTTGACAGCTCTGATTTTTATGCCAAAGTGAAAGTAGAATTTCTCATTTTTAAAAATGGACAAAATCCACCTTTGCGTGAGCCAGTAAGGTACCAACAGAACACACTCAACTTGGACCTTCTTTAACGAAGTCTCTTGTACAAAAAAAAATTGACTTAAGGACTTAATGTTCTGAAATTATGTTATTATGTATTATTTATTTATTTATTATTATTCCATTGTTTATTACGAAACTGTAATCTTAAGATGTAATAAATTTCATAAAGTGAACGTCGACCTTCCAATATGCCTACCAAAAAATCCCGCAGGCAAAACAATGCAATGAAAGTCTCCTAGCAAAAGTAGTTAGTGGTAGGGAAGAGAAAGAACAGGCTGCAATCCAAATGACCAGGACTGAACCAGTAGAGGGTTGGAGTACAGACGAAATCCGTTCCTCCCAACAGGCAAATAATGACATCGAACCAATATTAACGTGGAACGAACATAAAGAAAAACCAAGCTGGCAGGAGATATTGGACCGGAGCCAAACTTGATCACAGTGGGACTCGCTTTACTGAAGAGAAAATGGGAAAGTGCAGATGGAACAACATCTCGTATGCCACGGCCCAGAGTCCTCCAAGTGCTCCATGAAATACTCGACGGAATCTCAGGAGGTCATTTGGGAATAAACCAGACGTTGGAGAAGGTAAGGAAACGTTTCTGTTGGCTAAGCGTAAAACAAGATGGTGACAATTCATGCAAAAACTGTATACGTCCACAGGGACGAATTCAACAATACAATGTCGGAGCACCATTCGAATGAATAACCATTGACATCGCTGGCCCGTTTCCCGAAATATTTAATGACAACCGATACACCCTCGTGGCCATCTATTACTTCAGTAAGTGACCGGAAGTATTCGTGGAAGTGGAAGATTCTAAGACGATAGCAGAAGAGATAGTTAACAACTGGGTAAGCAGATTTGACGTCAAAATGGAACTACGCTCTGATCAATGGCGAAATTTTGAATCAAAAGTCTTCCAGGAAGTTTGTCAATATCTGAGAATAAGGAACACAAGGACAAAGCCACTTTACCCTCAATCTCATGGAATGGTTGGGGGATGTAATAGGACCTTGAATGAGCATCTGGCCTACCGAAACGCGGTCCATAGTTCAACAGGATATACCACCTTGATCAATAATTCCCGGAATAAACACCGTGTGGCGCTCTCATTGTTCCGATTTGAGTTCTGTGTTTTTAAATTGGTAAATCTATTATTGACATTCCCTCAAAAATTTAACGTCATAGCTTGACATTTGCAAAAGTTACGTAGCCAAGCGTACATCTATCTCTGTGTGTGTTGGCGATTTTTTACAATTTTAGAAATGGATTTAAATTTGCAACAACGAAAACAACGAGTAAAAGAAATGTTGGTCAATAGCCGCAAATTAACCATCAGAGAGGTAGCGGACGACTTGAACATTGCCTATGGATGCGTCCTAGACATTTTGGTTAATGATTTGAGTTTCCGTCGTGTAGCAGCAAAGTTGGTGCCAAAAGACCTCAATTTCATGCAAGAAAGAGACCGTGTTGACGTCGCAAAAGAGATGATTTTCTAGGCTGAATCCAATCCCACATTCATCAAAAGGATCATTACTGGAGACGAGACGTGGTTTTATGAGTACGACACGCAATCCAGACATCAGACAAGTGAATGACGTTCACCAAATGAGCCGAGACCAAAAAACCACGTCGTTTTCAGTCACAAAGAAGGCAATGCTCACGGCTTTCATGGATTACAACGGTGTAGTGCATCATGAATTTTCGCCAGAAGGCCAGACAGCAAACAAACAGTATTATTTGGGCGTTATGAGACGTATGCGACGTTTGCGTGAAGCAATTCGTCGAAAGAGACCAGAATTGTGGGCAGAAAACTCGTGGATATTGCACCATGATAACGCGCCATCGCACACATCATTATTCGTAATATTTTGACGATAAATGTAACAAATACCATCCAACAGCCACCGAACTCTCCTGATTTGGATCTATGTGACTTTTTTCTGTTCAATGGAGTTAAAAAACCACTAAGGGAACGCGTTTCAGCAGCCGAGAGGAAGTAATGGAAAAATCGCAGGAAGCACTGATTGACATACCGAAAACCGAATATAAAAAGTGTTTCGAGGATTGGATCAAGCGCTGGCAAGTGTGTTGCAGTCGATGGGGATTACTTTGAAGGCGACAATATAGATTTAGATGAATAAACTTTTAATTTTCATTTTCTGGATAAATTCCGGGATCTTTTTGATCAATGTGGTACACCATCCAAGATCTTATTTGGTCAAACAGTTCGGTTGTAAAGTGCAACGAAACTAGGATCCGCACCTACGGAGCCTAAGGAAGTGAGAGATGTGGATGACTTGCGCAGCAGGATATCGTATATTGCACGACAATACCCGAGAAAAATGAAACTAGCGAGCCACCGCATGAAGACTAGGTTCGGCATCAAAGCGAAATCTTCCGGCTTCAATTGTACAGACTTGGTGTGGCTCTATAATCTTCTGTTTAAGAAAGGCAAATCACTAAAATTGCAACAGGATTGGAAAGGTCGATATAAAGTGATAACCCGACTTTGTCTACCGCATCCAGGAGGATCGAGCAAAAATGAAGGTCCCTCCGTGTGGATAGAATGTGTCATTTCAACGGAACGATGAATGACGAAGTTGTTTGAGACGAACAACTTTAGGGAGGGAGCAGTGTGGTATCTGTTTGAATGTGAACAGCGCCATCTATATTTGATTAGCAGAAGATTCCCATATTTGAATAGTAGAAGACTGAAGCTTTGGAGAATGGAATCGAATTTTCTACCAAAATTTAATTTTGTATGGAACGCTGGATGGTACAGATTGTTGAAGCAGTTCTGGTAGTCAGTTTTTGGGATCGCCTTGAGTACACTCATCGCATTCGTTTAGGTCCACTCTATATCATCGGATGGGTGCCCTTTCAATCTTGGGAAGATCCAAAGGCAGTAGGGGGACACGTCGGTAATGTACGGAGGTTAGCGAAGTCGTTTTTTGGAATAAATTCCGCACACACGCGTCAGTTAGAATTCTTGAAGCATAAGTTTTTGGAATGCAATATTACTGCCAAAATCGCTCGCAGTCGTCGAAGGTCGGCCAGAACCCGAATCACTATCAACGAACGTGCGGTCAACTTTAAACCGATTTTACCACTCTTTAATCCGCGTTTTACTCATACTCCCGTCGTCTGTATCAATTAGAGAGTTTCGCACAACTAATATGAATTTATTGAGATAAGGCTTAGCGAAAATCTGTGTCATAATAGAATGTGCATCTTATTTTGCAGCAGATTATCTGAGGTTTAAATCTAGTAATGTGCCTTTAATTGCCGAGTTCGGAGGCTGTTGCATCTAATGCAGAAATGTCATATTATGCGCTTTGAGATTTTCCTTTTATGTTAACAACTCCACCTCTTTATTGTTTTTAATTGCATGCCGACTTTAATTGATTGGTTTAAATGACCTCCACGCATTGTCAGTTCTATCAGATACAATGTCACACAAATACCAATCAAATTCTCTCAAGACAAAAACCAACATCTTTGTGCATCTACCCTATCTAATCAGACGTAATTATCTGTCAAAATGATTTTAATTTTTTTACACACTTTCATGATGTTGCAAACAAAAAAATATGGACAAATGAAATAAATTAGCAAAGTGATTATGTCAGCTAATTGTCTGAACGTATAACAGTTTCAAAAGTGTGACTAATTTTAAGTAATGTGCAAATAACCGATACAAACCACAGACCATAAACACGTCAAAAGATGATATTCGTATCAAATTTGTTGTACAACATTGAATAGCTAATTTTTTGGAACGCTCAGTGTTCTACATGGTTGCTTTCGCTGACTGTTATTTAATTACACTAACACGTACAGAGAAAAGTGATTCATTTAACTGGCAATACATTCATTGACATCAATTATTGAATAATGCCTGTAGACTCCTCTAGGGGAGCTGTTTTCATATTTATTTTTACGAGAGTAAAATGATCGATTCCGGGGTTTCCAATGAAGGATTTCATTTTGAATATTCGCTATTTTGCCACTTGTCAAAAAATGACAACACATTTGAGAAGTGAAAACTAGGCCACTAAATAGAATGTAATGATATATGTAAGCTTCAACAACGCATTAAAATTACTAACATTCGCTAAAAAAATGGTAAAAAGTTGCTGAAGTCCAGACAGAGGAGAAAGACGACCTTACTTAAGATTTCTACTACGAGCTCCTTGACAAAACATACGAGCAATGAGCTAAATATGACGTGAAAATCATCCTAGGCAATTTTAAAGCCAAGCTAGACGAGGTGGGCATCTTTGGTAATACAGTGGCGAGGTACAGACGACACCTCCGAAACGGACACAGACTAATTGATCTTGCGGCAGGACGTAATGTACATATAGCTAGCACACGGTTGTTACACCTAGATTTGATTTGAATATCCTTAAAATGCTTGCACACAGCGCGGACGAAGAAAAATCAGGGTGGAAAGAAAGAGAGGTACCGATGAACGTTGGTTTTAAATGTTTGAAGGTTATAATGAGTATGAAATAAAGAGCTTGGCAGGGCATTCCATAAGCGAGTTATACGGCTTAGGAACGAATCACGATAGTTTAGAGTACGCGTATGTCTGAAAGTGGTTTGAAGGTGTACTGATGAGCTTTCATAGCGAAATGGGTATTACGATTAAAAGTTTGAAGGGGCAGAATACTACTGGCGATTTCTGTGGAACACTGGTGGTGGAAATAGCGATAAAGCAGAGTGAGACACGAGACATAACGCCGAAGTTAAAGGGTGTCAATTTGTGTCCTGACCAACAAACCGTCAATAAAATTGATTATATTACGACCGACGCAAGGCACTCTTCCAGTGGGCTTAGAAGTCCGAACGTTTCGAGCAGCTAACATCGACTCGGATCATTACCTTGTTGTAACCAATGCAGGGATGCGGATGTAAGTAACAGGCCAAAGCCACCAAACCTTGACCTCTCGAGAAATTCGATGCCGCCAGCATTGAATGTATAAGACCAGTGGCATCACTGCCAAGGAGCAATCAGAGAGGCTACTTCTAATATACTGGGTTTCAACCCGATACAACAAACAAACCCTGGTTCGATGACGAATGGAGACAGACAAACCTGGAAAAACAAGGGATGTACAGAGCGGCCCTGCTGAGAATGACGAAAGGGCAAACGAGCTCCACAAACAGAAAAGATGGGAAGAACATAGGCTTCTTAGAAGACAAAAAGGAGCACGAAAGGCACTCGATCGAGGCTTTAAAGAGATGCTACCGGAAGAATGAAGTTTGAAAGTTTTACCAAAACATAAAACGAACATGACAAAGCCAGAAAGCACGGACGGAAATATGCAAGGATGGAGAAGAAAATCTCACAGCAGAACCGCAGACAGTGCTGAGAATCTGTAAAAATCATTTCTGTGGATTTCTAAGTGGTTGAAGGCGAACAACATCTCACCGTCAGGCGGAATGAACCTTTCAATCTGGACGAAAACATACAACCTTTCCGTCCACCCGATCAAGATGAGATCAAATCAGCAATTTCCAAGCTGAAGTCTAACAAGGCTACTGGATCCAATGGCATGTGATAATTGGATACAGACTATACATCAACTCATCTGTAAAATTTATGTCGACGAAAGTATTTCCGAAAGTTGTCCGATCCTTGAGAATTGCGATACCTGAACTATAATAGTTGGCGAAATGCAGGGGAATGAGTCTGCCAAAAACGCAAAGCAAATCACAAAATCTGCCGTATTATGTGAAGGCCTAATACTCTTCGTCAACAGTCTGACCGGCCCTCACTAGCCAGGAAAGTCCACCATACACCAAATTTTCACGTTACGGCAGCTCTTGGAAAAGAAACCCCAAGAATTCCAAATCGATACACCACATCTTAATCGATTTCGAGGCGAAGTAAGTAGAACCATGTCTTGTTTTGGCATTCCTGCCAAGCTCATTCGACTAGGCAGGATGACGATGGAGAATGCAGGTTGCTACGTCAAAGTCGGTAATGAGAGAAAGGGCGATGCGAAAGGATTTCGAAAGTCTGTTTAGTTGCTCGTATAAGCATACAACATTGACATAATGGGAAGAACATAGTGAGCTGCGAATGGAACGCTAGCGACTATTGAATCAGAAGCGGCAAATGTGGGTTGAGCGATCAAAGAAAGAATACCAAAGTACATCGACGCCTAGGACAGAACGCACAATAGGCAGCTACAACTTTGAAGTAGTAAGGCCTTTATCTAACTCGGCTCCGCTATCAACACCAACGACGACACCAGCGCGGAAATCAAGCGAAAAATCACTTTTGCTAGTTGCTGCTTCTTTCGACCAACCAAAAATACATTACACAAGACATTGATTATCCCAGTTCTATTTTATGGCGCAGAAGCGCGATCACCGATGAAAGCGGATGAAAATACTCTCGGGCCCGAGAGAAAAGTTTTTTGGGTAATTTTCGGTCCCCATTTGTATCAATGGAAAATGGAGGAGACGCTTCAACAGCGAACTGAATGGGCTCTACAGCAATACCAACTTCGTTAGAAAAGCTCGAATAATTCGGCTTATATAGCGAAAGGACAAAGTTTTCGACTCTTACTCGGACCTCATCTTAGGTGGCGAACAAGTGGAAGCCAATTTAAGCCAATTTCGTTTGCGAACATGGAGATAGCTGGCAAAAGATCACGATAGTTGGAGAGGTCCTATTTTTCACTGGACTGTAGCGCCATCTAAATAAGGCTTCAAGTATACCTTCAAACGGCACAGGGGTCCAAGACACCCTTCTTTAAAGCGGAAACTTGCTCTATCACCAACAGTAGATGCTATTAAAAAACTTCGGCCCAGATCACCGAAAATACACCGATGCCTCCATTGAAAAAACTCCCTGCCTTACAGAAGGTAACAATAAAACCTAATACCTACAGTAGTTGCCACACCAGTAGTTCATGTGACCCCCGTGTCTTGCCTCAGGCAAGAAAGATTGCATCCTGCAGAGACCATCAATTAGTAACGGCTAAAACGACATCCAAAGAACTTCGAGGCTTAACTAAGCCAAACGTTTCGCCTTCTCAAAAACCAATAATAGTGTCTTCACGTGGTGAAGAAAGTTTGCCATCAGCAAAGCCAAAATCATGTTTCAACTTCTCCAAACGAGCCTAATAAAACTCTACCAACTAGGCCTAAGGTAAAACCATTAATGGGACCAGCTTCTAAAATGTAAGCACTTCGAGCACAACAAACCCATCCGTACACTCAAAGCCATCGTCGACAGCAACAATTTCCACAAACACGGCTCAAAACTCTCCATCAAAGCTCAAAACAATGTTAGAAACACATCCTCTTACCAAACCATGCTCAGTTTCAATTTCCATAGGTATTGCAGTATTCTTAAAACAAAAGAATCTCGTCAAGAGCAGAGAGCGCCAATTTCGAAGCCCCAAACGACGGCCCCTAAACCGAATCAATTACCAGTCGAAGTTTTACATTTGATGCGTAATGCCGATGCTAAGTCAGTTTTAAAAGCAAATTTAACTCTTGCAAAGAAAGCTAAGCCGTCATCTGAACAAATTCAACATCAAGATCAAGACTCTTTAACAATCCGTAAGCTCCCAACACTAGCAAAAAAATATGTCAAAACTACAAATACGAGAACAAGTTTGCCAAGTTAGAACAGATGAATCAACTCATGCCATAGTTGGAGTGTCAACTCCGAAATCAAATGAATCAGCCAACGCTAAACGAACACTGCAAACATCTTCTTCCAATTGAATCACAGTGCAGTTGCAGGAGCAACACGAGGCTATGAAGCTAATGTGATCGAGTCCGTAGGTGAAGAGCCCTAAGAAACTCTCTTAACAGACAAAGAACAACTGCAGCAAGAGTTGGCAGATTTGAAACGTACAGTGGCCCGTCTCAAAAGAAGTAAAAGGACATAGAACACAACATATTATCATGAAATAAAACCAATGGCTACGAGGGCGGGTCAATAAGTCCGTGACTTTTTGAATTTCTGACCTCTTTACTGAAACAGCAACACTGCTCCTGTCAACAGGAATCTGTCAGTTGACTCATGTCAAAATTTAAACTTGCTGCGTCAGTTAGTTTGTGTTTGACAGCTATTTTTATCAGACTACTCACTAATTTGAGGAGAAAATGGAAAAAAGTGAATTTCGTGTGCTTCACTTCACAGGAAGGTTTGGCGTTGTTTAATCGCAATATGGAGGAGTTTTTGCGCCGTTTTGTAACCGTGGACGAAACATGGATCCATCACAACACACCAGAGAACAAACAACAGTCAAAACAGTGGGTTTCTAAGGGTGAATCGGCGCCAAAGAAGGCCAAGGTGGGTTTGTCAGCCAATAAAGTTATGGCGACTGTTTTTTGGGATGCACGCGGGATAATCCACATTAACTACCTTCAAAAGGGAAGAACAATCAATGGGGAATATTATGCCAACTTATTGGACCGATTCAATGACGATTTGAAAAAAAACCGACCTCATTTGGCCAAGAAAAAAGTTCTTTTCCACCAAGACAATGCAAGGGTGCACACATGTGCAGTTGCCATGGCAAAAATCCATGAATTGGGCTATGAATTGCTCCCTCATCCACCCTATTCTCCAGATTTGGCTCCGAGCGACTACTTCTTGTTCCCAAACCTGAAGAAATGGCTTGGTGGAAAAAGATTTGACTCCAATGATGAAGTCATCTCGCAAACAAAGGCCTATTTTGAGGACTTCGACAAATCATTTTTTTTGGAAGGGATAAAAAAATTGGAGAAGCGTTGGACAAAGTGTATAGAGCTCAAGGGAGACTGATACTTGTCAAGAGACATTAAGGGGACTCTATATAAGACTCTCATCATTCCAAACTTGCTTTATGGTGCAGTAGCATGGATGTTAACGAAGGTGGATACAGATATTCCTCGACGTTACGAATACAAAATTCTTTTTTTTATTCCTGTCTGGGTTGACGGTGTTTGAAGGAGGAAATTTAACAGCAAACTCTACGAGCTGTAGAGTGACATTGTGACGTTGATCTTACCTAAGATGGCTAGGATATTTAGATCGAATGAACCCCAAAGCACCAGCCCGAAGAGTTTTCGATTCTAATCCGGAAGGACAACGCAGTAGAGAAAGTCCTTGAATTAGGTAGGATGCAGAAATGGAATGGAACCTCAATCAACTTGGAGTGCGCAAAGGCAGTTAACTGGAGAGAAATCAACAGTTTTTCAAAGTCAAATAAGAGTACAATCATGTTCAAGAGAAATGTATAAGAGCTTAAATCAAAAGACCACATTTTTTGTAAACTAGGATCCTATAAGAAAATTTTTTTAACGACTTGCATTTAGAATATATTGCGGCATCTTTGTACCGTAGTCACTTGTGTAAGGTTTCCCTGAATGGATTTCAAGTGATTCTAGGACTCTGAATGATCAACCACATTCACTTCACTATGACTGAAATCTATTGATCAATTGAATGGGAGAGAGCTTCTTGTACGACTTGATATCGCATGTTGAGACCCATCATGCTACTCAAAACTTTCTACATATAAAGTTGTGGCCACTATACGAGTACACCTAGTACCTGCAGGAAAAGCTAGTTTGTTCGCCTTTGCAATTAACGTCTATTCAACTACAAATTGATCTACAACTTCTTCAGATGAAGTCATAAACTAATCCCCATATAATTTCTCTGCTTCTTATTTAACAATATATGTAATAGCTGTGTACTCGAACATGTGTTTAACTGCCCACAAACGTTCCTTTGAAAGGAAAACTTTTCGCAGTCGAAAAACCCGTCTAACGACCACAGCAAATCCTTTCAACTTCATTTAATCGAAAGTATTCGGCTCCATAAACCGGTCATCTAGACACGATAATGCGTTTCCGTAATGGTTTTCATCTTCTCGTTATGCTGCTTAAACTTTTTCACACTTTTTTTCTTTTCTTCGCTCCCTCTTTATCCACTCCATTGCTCTTGTTTAGTGTGGAATTATAATAATTTCTCCCCCCGGACGAATGTTTTGCAGATACAAGTAAAATAAACGAAAACAGATGACCCAGGAGCAGCTTAAAGCTTGTCACTTTGTACGTAATGTCATCGTGTACCCATCCGGAGAGGATTACTCGTATTCGTTTATATCTGTGTGACATAAATTTTATATCTCTGATGTTTATGCGCCAAGTAGGTCAACGCTATAAGCCTCTGAATATCCCAAATTCAAATTGTAAATGCTTCTGAGTTACATCGCTATCTGACATCTGAGTCAACGTCAAGTAAATGGTGAAAACTATTCAGATGAATGCACTTTGCCTGAGGCAACAGATACGAATACGAGTATCATAGTTGCGATTCACTAATGCTCCTTTCAGCGTATTGTGAATATATTATGCCCCGAGTGGCTCTTTGAAATGCGTATGACACCAGTATAGCCTGGTGAAAGGAAAATGAAATTGAGGGCGGACGTCAGACAAGCATAGCAAGGCACGCACTATTTTATACTTGCACACCAGCAGTGGAGTGCTGGACATTGGACGAACTTATGGCGTGTGGTGGAAAATTTACGAGAAACTGCAAACGATTCTAGTTTTATAGTTCCCATCAAATGAACCACACACACTGTCCATATGCTCCTACAAATGCAGATAGCCATCTTGTACGTGATCACTATGGGTTTCAAAAAAAAAAAAGGAAGAAGAAACCAAAAAACGAAAGAAAAAATACTGAATTTAGAAAACGTTCCCTAGCTGTCCAAGTGGCCGCTGTCGTTGTCGGTGCCCCTTTTTTGAACGTGACTTTTTTGGATTTCTCTTGGTTTATGGGTTTGTTGTCACCATATATGAGATACATGAGAAGAATACATTGCATTTGATATCCGCAATGGTACTGGTATCCATCACAGACGTGGACAAATGAGCTAAATGGAGTTTGTGGACATTTTTCAATAGATGTTGAATGAAAAGTTCAAGTTCGTAATGATGAAGTGGTATTTGGGTTACATGCTCTGGTTTCTGGGGTTAAGTGAAGCAGCTCTGGAGTTTTGTGGTTTATTTTGCGCATCAGATGATCCGGAAATATGCAAATAAAATTTGCGGCTAAAGTTCATCATTTTATTTCGTTCAAACTCAACACAATGTTGTTAATGTTTTATCTTCGTTAGTACGCAGAATAATTAAATAATAAAGCCGCATGGACTGCTTAAGGTCATATTATACTGCGCCGATGGTTCTCTAAACACAGCTGTAAATTTCTATACATTGATTCCACCGATTATCAGGTGTTACAGTTTTTCGTGACTCTTTTGCCTTTATACGTGCAATAAAAAAGAATAAAAATTGTGACTGGTATTAGGCCTTGAAGAAGAACTATTTTTTGGCAGGCCTGAAAGGAATCCCAACTTAATGGCTCTTTACACAATTGTTTACCGGGACTTGGAAGTGTAATTTAGACTTTTCTAGGATCAGAGGTTCAAATGCCGTCCAGCCTTTCTCGCAGACCAATGCACAGGCTGTTACATACCTCTTCCTGTTGACATCCAAGATATAGGATTCCACGTTGCTCGAAGCCAATTAATTACAAACCAGCATTTGCCGGGCAATCAATGCCCAGTCCTACGCACAAATGAAGATATAGGAAAGACTTTCCTGACAAAATAAACCTTATTAAGGCCTTATATGAAGGATAATGATATGATGTTATACTCGTATCTAGAATTATCGTCCCGACTGACGGCAGTACCGAGTTTGATCTAAATAATATTTAGAATCGGAAAAACAAAGCCGCATTCAATTTTTGGTGTTTACTACTCTCCAAGATGCAGACAGTCTAAGCAATCTCTTTTCGTTGTCCAGAAAGAATTAGTGTAGTTTTTGTAGTCCCTTTACAGAACTGCAGAATGCTTACTTTTGTCTTAAGAGGATGATAGTCTTCTGTTACGCCACCTCCTGCTGTTAACGAAACGACGACACTGCTGAAACAGAGTACTCAGGCAAAGAAGTAGCGCATCATACTCCTTGTATCCTTTTTTACTTGAATTTTTTACAGTCTTTCGTAGAATACCAATACTAGTACCCACCACACCAGCGTCGAATACCTGCATCCTGATGCGAATGCATGTATAATACATAGGGCAGACACTCACAGAGAAAGTGCAGGAGTTTGTTTCACTTACGTTTAGCACATTCAGGTGATTAGCCAAAAATGAAGTTCAACGTTCCGATGCCAATAACCAGCAGATGGACTTTAGAGATTTTTGAATGCCTGCTTTTGGTCTGTTGGCATTCTGTAACAGCGTTGCCAAGTTTACATGACAAGCACTTAACAGCCTCAGTGAGCTCTCAGAAATAGAGAGAAGTAAATAGATTCAGTTGCCATCAAAATTGTTTCAAATATAAACAAATGTCGAGAGCAAAATAAAGATTCTTCTTTATTCATTGGGAAGAATGATGACCATGACATTGATTGATTTCTTTCGCAGTTCGTCCCCCTGCTTGACGGAAACGACGACTAAATGGAAAGAATCATATGCAGGCACTTTAACGTCTAAAATGAGCCTCGGACGCCTGTTAATGAAACTACCCGAAGACAGCAAGCGTGACTACCGGCGTGGCAGGCGAAAAGTCGAATATATTCACGCCTTTCAGCACCACACAGATGTGAGGATAATAGTACGAAAGTATGGCATCATGCCAGTGAACATATGTACATATGTATACAATACCGCCGGGAACTTTTCTCACGCAGCGGAGGAGTGAACGCGGGACGAATAGGAACATTCGTGTCAGAGGTCGACGGTTTTCGGGGTAGAGCAAAACGATGCTTTTAAGAAATACTCGTACATAAATGACTTAGGCGTCGGGGCAATGACGCCTACAAATTTCGAACTAGAAAACGTATAATGACATAGATAGAACATGCCTTTGAGAAACCAAGTAGCGAAACTGGTAATTGAACATACGAGGGCGGGTCAATAAGTCCGTGACTTTTGGAATAAAACACAGATTTTTTGATAAAAAAATAATTTTATTTTTCAACGTAGTCTCCCTTGAGCTCTATACACTTTGTCCAATGCATCTCCAATTTTTTTATCCCTTCCAAAAAAAATGATTTGTCGAGGTCCTTTGTTTGCGAGATGACTTCATCATTGGAGTCAAATCTTTTTCCACCAAGCCATTTCTTCGGGTTTAGGAACAAGAAGTAGTCGCTCGGAGCCAAATCTGGAGAATAGGGTGGATGAGGGAGCAATTCATAGCCCAATTCATGGATTTTTGCCATGGCAACTGCACATGTGTGCACCCTTGCATTGTCTTGGTGGAAAAGAACATTTTCTCCTCAAATTAGTGAGTAGTCTGATAAAAATAGCTGTCAAACACAAACTAACTGACGCAGCAAGTTTAAATTTTGACAGGAGTCAACTGACAGATGCCTGTTGACAGGAGCAGTGTTGCTGTTTCAGTAAAGAGGTCAGAAATTCAAAAAGTCACGGACTTATTGACCCGCCCTCGTAAAACTAGGAAACTCGTTAGTTTTTAGTAAAGATTCTAAAGCTATCTTGTGCGAGTCACTAGCTAGTAAGCCCCGACTTTTTCGTGAGGAAACCAGAGAAGGAGTAGCATTAATCGACATCACTCGAGAAAATAAACTAAAAACAAGGAAAGAGGCCAGCTTTGAATGTTAAGGTTGCGAAAGTGTCTCCAGAATGTCATAAGTAAAGTGAAAGTATTGTACTAAGGTACGTGAGGTACGATTATGTGAAACAACTTCAATAAAAAATGTAAGGGTCGTCCTCCCGAAAACTCTGCTTGATTTTTCAAGAACCCGTCGCCACATAATCATAAAAACGTGGTGGTGGAACGATAAGACGAAAATAGCGAAATCGATAAAGTGCGCCTTGAGAGTTACATTGAGAACGTTGCAAAAAGGGATGAATAAAGCGAAAGTTAGGTTACGTGTGATAGGAGTAGATGCATTGCATCGGGAATTAGAAGATAACCCTCACAGCTTATATGCAGATTCAAGCAATAGAAGGAGTGCAATGTCCAAGCACTGGGAAATGACCCACCATTTTTAAGAAAATAGGAAAAAGATCACAAGATGGCCGAAATATATTGAAGATGAGCAGATATATCCGGCAACGGACAACAATAATATTTGCAATAATGGAGAGAGTATTATTACTTTACGGCTCACTAAGAATTTGACTGTTGCGCACGAGGAAGGAACGACACATTTTACAAAAGCCGAAGTTAGCGAAGCATTTAAAAGAATTAACCGAGACTGTGTAAGCTGGCTGGATCAGATAAAATATGGGCGACAATCTCAAATCTCAATAAAATGATGATACGCGATCAGATGCCAAACCGAAAGCTTCCGGGTTCCACTGTATAAGGGCAAAGGCGAGACGAGAAATCGCAACAACTACCGATCGGTGAAACTTAGGAAATAGTTCTACACAACGCAATATTATGCAAACGAGTATTGTCATCATCGATTTCGAAAAAGTGTTCAATAAAGATATGCCAAGCACTAAGATCTTAAAATGCATCTGGGTTTTATAAAGGGTATTAGTTTTTAGAGCTATAGAACTTCAGAAGATACCGAGTGGGGTCAAAATGCACGTTCTCGGTGCCCAATTTACTGGTTCATTTCGTGGCACAATGTTGTGGTTAAACTGAGGAGCAATATGTCCATTCTGCTGGAACCACATGTCGTCTGAATCAATGTCGTCAATATTTTTGAATAAATAACCGCTGATCATAGTCCGCCAACGTTGGCCATCGACTATAACCCGAACTCCGGTCTCATTTTTATAAAAAAAAAAGGACCGATGATCACATATATGTATCTGAGCCTCTTCTGGATTTTGCTCACTCCAGAAACAGAAAGTGTGCTTACTCACCGAACCCAACGAGCAAAAAGTGAGTCTCGTCACTAAATACGATAAGAATAAGGATCCGCTTCAAGCTGCACAATCTGCGAACTCCCGACGCAATTCCTGGTCTCGTGGCTTTAGTTTCTGTACGAATATAACCCGCGACTTTTCTTAAAACTTTCCACATAGCGCTCAAGGGATTTGTATACCCTTAAAATGTTTGTACATAGCGCGGGCGAAGGAAACTTATAGAGCAAAAAAAGCGAGGTACCGATGTACATTGGTCTTAAATGGTTGCAAGTTATAACGAGGGTTGTACGGCTTAGGAACGAAGCATGACATTTTAGAGTACCACCGAAAGTGGGCTTGAGCATTCACAGCGAGACGGGTCTTACGGTTGAAGGTTTGAAAGGGCGGAATTCTGCTGGCGATTTCAATGGAATTCAATTCAATGATGGTCGAAATAGTGGTAAAACAAAGTGAGACAGGAGACTTTACGTTGGTGTTCGAGTGTGTCAATTGACTGACTGATATTAGTTCCAATAGGGACTTGACAACTTTGAATTTAATTTGTGAACGCACTCTTTCACTAATCATCAAACTGTCACTGTCAATTTATTCAGTAAACTCAACATTTTCATCATGGTAAAGCACACGAACGAGCAACGTCTGCAAATTATAAAAATTTCTACCGAAATTCGGAGTCGGTGACTGCAACTTTAAGAGCGTTAACTCCAATTTTCGGTCGTAATTCTCGCCCTATTAGACAGGCAATAACAAGTTTAGTGCAAAAATTTGAGTCTACATATTCGTTGTGTGATGTTGCCGTGTCAGTGAGACAACGGGTTGGTCGAAGTGTCGAAGCGTTAACTCCAATTTTCGGTCGTAATTCTGGCCCTAGTGCAAAAATTTGAGTCTACATATTCGTTGTGTGATGTTGCCGTGACAGTGAGACAACGGGTTGGTCGAAGTGTCGAAAATATCGCTGCCGTTCAGGCGTCCGTAGCAAACCATCCAAATCAGTCAATTCTCAAGAATTGGGCATCGCTCAGACCACATTATGGCGTATTTTGCGTAAGGATCTTGGTTTACACCCATACAAGATGAAGCTGACTCAAGAATTGAAGCCGATGGACCATTTGAAGCGACGCACGTTCTCCGATTGGGTTCTGGGGAAGATGCGCCAAGATGATGAATTTCATTGCAAAATCATCTTCACTGACGAGCTCACTTTTGGCAAAATATGCGTTATTGGTCGGGTGAAAATCCACATTTGCTTCATGAATCACCATTTCACCATATTTTTTCGTCGACGATAACGATCGTCAATTTACTGTGAATGATCAGCGTTATCGCGCCATGATCACCGATTATTTTTGGCCCGAATTGGAAGCTATGGACTTGGACGACATGTGGTTTCAACAGGATGGTGCCACACAGCACACCTTACAATCGATTTATTGAAGAGTAAGTAATGGTGAGCGTGTTATCTCAAGACATGGGCCAGTCGATTGGCCGCCTCGTTCATGCGATTTAAAGCCGCTTGACTATTTTCTGTGGGGCTACGTTGGAAGAGCTCAGAACCAACATTGAACGCGAAATAGCGGCCGTTTCGGCCGAAGTGTCAGACCCTATATATTGAGGCCAGATCAGAGGGGGTGAAATATTTCTCACACCGCTTGAGGAAACGTAGATATCTAGCATCATTTTTGAGGACACCGAATATGTGGTTATTCGTATGTAAGTTGTCATTAAAACACATATTGGGAATAGAAAGATTTTCGGTTCGTGTTTAAATTTCGCTTTAAATTCTACTCTGTTTCCCATTTAGTGATGCTGTTTATGTCGGAATTTAATGAACTTAGCATGCCGTTTTCGTTCTATAGCCAAAGAACAGGGATTTAAGTCCGGGAACGAATATGAAAAGCAGAGCGTACTATCGTCACCAAGGGAATATATTGAATTAGAAGTGGCAGACAAGAGATTATTCATGAAAATTAAAACTAGTGCCGGAGAGAAAATGGAGCCTTGGGGCACACCAGAATTTACTTTTTGAATATCAAACTTGAAACAGTCCAACCCAACTTGAATTTACCCTTCCGAAAGGTAATCTCTAATCCATTAAAGAAGAGTTTCATCAATCCCAAATGGATGCATTTTCGATAAAAAAGCCTGATGATGCCAATCTCTGTCAAATGTCTTAGATATATCAAATAAGACTATCTTGCTTCCACCAGATTGTTGTAGATTTAGGTTCCAATAGGACCTTTTGCTACGAAACCCGAACTTGCGGGTCATTGAGAGGTTTTCGTGTTTCGAGATATTTCATGAGCTGACAGTTTATCAGCGTTGCCACGACGTTGGAAAGAAAGTACGTAAGTTCATTGGGCCTGTGTGAGGAGAGAAGAAGATTCACCTTTTTTAGGGAAGGGATGCACAAATGCTGTTCTCAATCCGCTCAGAAATGGTCTTAAAGAGTAGGTTCGATGGAAAAGCTTACGTAGTTGTTTTGCCAGCGAGGAAGAACATATCTTCAGAAGAATAGGAGATATAGCGTCTGGACCAGCGGATTTGTGTATATTAAGACTTTTAAGTACTCTTGCGGACAAAGGACAAACTATAATGACATTTTGCATATTGCCTTAGGTAACTGTCACACGGAGGTGACACCGTAGATTTTCGGCTAATCAAAGTCAGTCTATAAGCGTTCTGGTTGATCCACAAAATAGTTCAGTTCGTTCTTAACTTTGATATGAATTCGATGGAAAGTCAATGTCAAAAATGTACCTTGTACAGCATATATGAATGTATGCATGTCTGCATATTAAGCGGCCTTTTCTAAAAGCTACAAAGTAGTTTTCTTAATATCTATAATAAAAGATCAAGTACCCATCAAAAAGATTGAAAGTGTTACCTTTTAAAGAGGCTTTCAGGGTCTACCATCTTTGGAAGTACCTAATATTTGTTGCTATTAAAATCTGTGAAACATAAACACTCAGAGGATTTATTACCAGTCGTAAACACTTCTAACAACCTTTACTCGATCCCGAACAGAGACCTTTCAATTAAAACTCTCATTAGAAGCAATATCGTGGCACAACATTAGTAAAAACGACCCTCAACGATACTTCAAAGCAATCGGTCGGCAACTTATTCATCATATTTAGTTAGTTACGTGTCTTTATTGTTTCTAATGTTTTCCGGATTTTCTGCCGCACAGATCATCATGTGGTGAGTCTTACCTGCATTTTATGTAAACTTTTATACATTTTTGCATTATTTTTCTTGCCATCTTCTACTGACTACTGCATGCTCTTCCCTGCCTTGTTTACTGACCTTGTACCAGGAATTATTACACTACACATGGAAAATGAATTAAAAATGAAAACAAAAATCTATAACCACATTACACACGACCTCTCGTGGCACTAAGGCACATTACTTTACGGCGATTGTTTGGATTTGACATCACAACCGGAATTTGAACAAAGTCAAGACTGGAGTTTTGCGGTCGACATTTGTACTCGTATATTGTACGTCTACGAGTACTATGGAGATAGATACTTTTTTCGTTTTTTTTAAATTTAACATTTCAACGAAAGCGAAAATGTTTCAAAGGAAACTGATCTATGTTTGATGGTGATTATGATTATGACCGGAATGGAACAATGTACAGACCACAAAATCCAATTAGCAATAAAGTTTGGAGAAATAAAGTGTATTCACGTTTAGCCACGTTTAGAAGTGGTTATGGCCACATGCACAAATACCTACCATCTGTCACTTGAGACTTACATAAGAACGTGCACCCAAAGCATATACAAAAAATCAAGGCGACATTGTATTAAAATTTGAGCAGTGGTTTCATTTACTATTTTCCTCAGACAATGAACAGAATAATACATTGCGGTGGTATTTGGATGATCGTACTCTCTCTAAGATCGACGGCAGACACTTCTCCAGCATTCTGGATGTCTAAACTTTCTGAGGGGCCAATATGGACTCGCATCGTTAACTTCTTACCACTAAAGTTCGACGTTGAAAAGCTGCAATCACAAGGGACCGGTAGAATCTTTGCAAATCGAGTTTCCCTCAAGCATACAACACCAATGGGAATAATGTCAACAAGCCATCAGAGGACCTGCTTCCGGTGTGATTGTTTTCAAGTGTCTCCACAAAGAAACCTCTGGTTTGGCGATGAATGTAGGCTGGTAAATGCAGTCAAACAAGAAGCAGATAAAGCTGCGCAACATCAAAGAATGAAAGCTGCTCATGAGCACTACAAGCAACAAAGAAGGAAAGAGCACAGTCTTCTTGGAAAGAAAAAGATCGAGGAAAAGGGGAGATGTTACTGCAGAAATGACGTTCTAGGATTTTATTAAAGAATAGAACGAACATGCTACTAAGCTAGAATGGAAGCCTGCAAAGATGAACATGGACAACTAGTAGTATTGTCGCAGTCGGTCCTGAGTACATGGAAAGATAACTCCTGCAGACTGTATAATGGTGATGATGATCAAAATATTGATGTCAGGGAGAATGAACCTTTCATCCGGGACGAAGATGACAGAGAATTCCGATCCCCTGAATAAGCCTTCTGACGCAGGCGGATTGCTGAAAGCAGCAGAAAAAGACCTGATTGGGAGCATACACCAGCTCATGGAACGTACCCGAAGCATGGAATCTCTTTACCTTCTGTCCGCATCTACATCTAAAGAAGACACTTTTGACTGTGTCAACTTTAGAGAAAAAGTTTCTGCAGTATTATAGGAGCATCTGAAACTATTTGGTTGGTCCACATCAGTGCGATTTCAAGCCAGGAGAGTTCACCATTGATCAAATATTCACACTGCGGCAAAACTTGGAAAAGACCTGAACATTTCAGATTATCTATTTGCCGACTTCGAAGCCGCACATGATAGCGTGTATAGAAATGAGTTATACAAGGCCATGCCTGGTTTTGAAACCCTTGCGAAACTCATCAGGTTTTGCAGAATGGCTATGGAGAATTCTCGCTGCTCCATAAAGATTGGTAGTTAGCTGAGACCTTCAATGCCAAGAAAAGTTTTAGACAAGGCTCTGTGACTGTAATATTTTAAGCATCCCTCTAGAAAGAAGTGTGCCAAATTCATTGTCCAACAACAGAGGCAGAATCTTTTTTAGGGCCGACTTACATACGGGGATGGCATTGATGTTATTCGACGAATATAGCATGCATTTAATGAAACTTTCGTGATTATCTAGGCGGAAGTGGACACTACGTCATCTGTCATCAGAAAATGACGCACACTATCTACGTCACCATTGGCAGCTATAAAGTCTAGGTAGCAAAGATCTTCGTCTACTTTGGCTCCACAGTTTCAGAGCAAAATGAGACACAGAATTACTCTTGCCAACTGCAGTTTCTTTGGGCTCGGCAAGCAATTGAGTAACAGAGCCCTCTTTCGTAAGACCAAACTGCAAGACCTTATCATCCCGGTCCTACTTTATGGAATAGGGGCTTGGACCTTGTCGAAAGCGAATGAGAAAGCACAATGCCGTTTCGAGAGAAAGTTATTGGGCGTAGTATTCCTAGTATGATAGGAAATGTAGGTCTATCTGAGATCGCTGGGCCATGTTGAGCGAATTGATGTCACTGCTCACCACAGAGAACCTCCACCAACTTAGAGTCGACAACGTTGACAGAAAGCAGTCTTGCATGCAAGGAAGATGCAAGGTATAAGACCGAAACCTTGATTATCAATGCAAGACCAAGAACACGATCGAATTAGCCTCTCAGAATTGCAATTATTTATTGCCACAAGTGACTGTTAGGTGTCGTTGGGCTTGCTTATATCTTACAGGTCCCAGTATTTTACATCCTTAAACCTTAGTGCTCTTTGTAGTGTTACAGTCTCTTCTAAAATATGCATCTATAAATTTAGATGATTAAGGCCTTTTGTGAAAGGCAATATTGCGTCGAAACGCAGAACGAGACAGAAGGTAGAGAAGGCTGTTCAGAACCGGCTGCCCTCATCAAAATTTTAAATTGAGTTTTCCTACCAGGGCAACTTCTATAGATCGGCCGTTTCATCGCAAAACGCAAAAACTTCTAAACAAGTCACTTAAGACTAATTTGAAGGAAGACTAGAGTCCTTACGGATGGAAGTAGATATGGAGCAAATACGAATTCTGAAGAGCGCCCTCCATTACGCCTGTTGTCAGAATATCGAAAGACTCTAAGTCCTCGGCAGATTAATCCAAGTAAGCTGATCAGTATTGCCTCAAAACCAGCTTAACGCTTGCAACAGTTCTAATGTCAATGTCTACACTTAAGCATATGCGTTTGTTTGCTTGCATAGCTGTTAGTCTGTGATATCAGACGTTTACAAGTGTTGAAAGGATTGCACATGTCAAGAAAAGTCGCACAACATCAACTAATCGGAGACCAAGCGTCATTAGAAATAATAGCTCTGATAATGCCACCTCATCAGAAATCAAACGAAAAGTTTCAGTTGTCAATCGTTTCTTCCCTTGGCCTAAGAAGGCAATCGAGTAATGAAGCCAGTCCTGGTCTATTAGCGTAGGAGGACAAAGACATTCTTGGTCGTTTCAAGTGATTTTAACCAGTTTGCTTTGTAGGAGATATAATAGCGAACTCTTCCAGTTATACAGCGACATCAACTTCGTTAAAAAACTGGACATCAGTCTCCTGAGATGGCTAGATCATATACATATACATATAGGTCGAACGAATGAATGTAAACGCTCTCGTATGAAGGGCCTTCGATTCCTACACGGAAGAAAAACGCAGAAGTAGGTGCAGCTCGTGTTTTCTGTTTTGCTTGCAGAGTGCATGAGGTACTATTTCCTTCCTTCTGAGTAGCCAGTTCTCGCCGTTCCTTTTAGCTCGTAGAGCTCACAAGTCGCTTTTGTCCTCTTTTGAAACACCGCTCTATATGCTGTCTCTATATTCGATATCGTCAAACGACAGGTTCGGCGTTGGTCGCCGAGCGAGATCTTTAAAAATCAGAGGCAGCATTTCTGGTGTTGACAGTTTTTCTACTGAGTTTCTCGACAAGGTGTTGACAACGAAGAGCGTCATGTGAGTTTGAAGAACACTCAACACACAACACTGTAGTTTCTTATGATTCCGACTTCATACTTTTTCCAGTATTTCTCCTCCTTAGTTAGCTTAGTATAATCGCAGTCGTACTTTGGCCACAACATGGTAGTGGTGCGAGTCAATGTTGGTTCCTCGGAACTCTCGGACACCCCGAATACTGGAGACGTGCCTTGCATCGATCGTAATGTGTTAAATCTGGGTGGTGTGAGACTGATCTGCAGACCGACAGACTGCTTTCATCAAATGTGGTATATCAAAGTCGTCCTCCTTTCCTAACTTTATGATAAAGTCGTCAAAGACGATTTCCACATCATGTTAAGAACATTGATCATACGAATATATCTTGCCGAGGAGAACGTATAAACAGTCCTTGGTGCCATCGGTTACTCCTGGGTTTGGGTGTGCGCGCATATTAGCTGGTGTTGCCGAGTTCAGCCTTGATGGAAATAGTCACGAAGCACTCATTCAATTCCCTGAAACTTAAGACTCTATTGGCTGACAAATACGCATCCTAAGTAATAGCCGCTGCTATTTTCATCCTCTTACACTTGGCCATGAGCATGTGGGTTCTCTCCCTGGTGACACCCTAGAAAGCGAGGTAATGCAAGGTGGAAGGCTAAAAACTGGCCTCATCAACGGGTACGACACTAGCGCTCATCACAGGGTTTGGGGCAGCACCCAAATCAACGATATAGGTGAGACTCTTTTTGATTATATTACAAGTACGACCTACAAGAAACCGACAGAAAGTGCTAGATATCAGTCTTATCTCCGACAACATCACACACAAATGCTAACGAACTCTATGGTATCATCTGAACACTCATTTTCAGATTATAGTTACATCCAATTCAGCCTAAATGAATCTCCTCCTAACCACCCAGCATTCCGGAATTATCGGAAAACTGATTGCCCAAGATACAGAGGAATACAGTCAGAAACGCTATCCTCTGAACTCTCAAGTACCTCGCGTAACACCAACGAGCTTGACACGAAAGTCAACGAATTCACCCTGGCTTTCAATCAGGCTGTGGCTGCTTCTTGCCCTCTTATACAAACTAGAGGCAGGAAGAAGCCACACTGGTTTACTTCAGCACTGGGATTTCTTAGAAACGCTTGCAGAAAACTTCTCAACCTAGCAAAAAGCACAAGAAAAGTGACTGATTGGGAACCAAACAAGGAAGCCCTCAAAATGTATAAAAAAAAAACTGAGGAAGGCAAAGCGACAATCCTGGAGGGCATTCTGTGACAAAATAACAGAAACCTCTGAGCCATTGCGGCTAAGAAAAATCGTCTCTGAAGAGGACAACCTCAAGTGATAAATCACTCAACCTGCTATTGGACACCCACTTTCAAGGTAACTCCCTATTCTCGGCCACCAAAACAGGACTACTGCAACCGAGACCAAAATTCATGGTCTGATTACAAGAGACAAGCTGCTTTGAGCGATACATAGCTACATCATGGACATAGTAGCGTCAACACATCCGCAATCACGACTGCGCTGTCAACTCTGCAGGTAGACGACTCATTTGGTAAGTTGATCGGTCTTATGCTAAATAGCAGGAAATTCAACTCCAAACTGTGTGGGGCTTCTGCTAAAACATGTGTCAGCAGAAGTACACCTTCTCGGGAACTTAGTAGTTAATGCTGATTTACTAGAAGCGGGTGGTAGCAGAGTAATTTCCTATGCGGATAACGTTGCTATAGCCGTCTCAGGTAAGCATCTTAATACCATTAAAGAACTTCTTCAGCTAAATCTTAACAGATTAACCCGTTGGGCGGATCGCTGTGGATTGGGAGTAAACCCCTATAAAACTGATCTTGTCCTCTTTTTCAGGAAATATAAAATTTCAATCATAGACCCTCTTTCCAACAGCCACTCTTACCTAAACTTGGACAATTCCGTTGCAATTCTTGGAGGGTTGTTAAATTTACTTTATAGCAAGAGGACTAATTCTAGGTACAGTAGCGAAATTCATTTGCCTTTTCCAAACAGTATAGGTTGTTAATAGTGGTATCACTTGTATCCAAGGCTTGGACAGGAGGGTCCGTCTTCCGGCTACGTTACCATGTAGTACGACATGTACGAGGTTATAAGAGCTGCCGTTGACTCAATTTGAGTTTTTCCGCCACCATCTCTACTTCAGAAAAGCTGACAGCTGCTTCTATAATACATTAAACCTACAATATTTCCGACCTGAACTTTGAATATGTTCAGGTCTTCTTCCACTTCACTTGGGGAGTTATTTTGCTATTCCTGCATATCCCTGCATAGAGTTACTCTTAAATGCAGTTTCCAGGGACAACCACGAGGAGGTAAACCAACTACTGGATGTGAACTTGAAACATCACTCTGGGTACGATGAAACCAAAGGTCAGGCTGCAATTTTATTCGCTCAAATTTGAGCAACAATTTCTAAATTAAAAAAAAATTAGTAGCAACGTCAACTCTTACCATTTTCAATGTCACTTTGGTGAAAGGTAAGTTGCATTGACTTTTAAACAACTGAGTAACCTGCATAACAATTGGCTGGCTTGTATAATATGTCTTGCAACTTAATGGCAACCTTGACAGTAAGCTGTGAACGAAAACCATAATAGCGCTTTAGTTTAAATTTTCAATCAAAGCGATCAAAAAAAAACCTGTCTGTCGGTCATTTCAAATCTGTTGTTTTGAAATGCAATATTTTTCCATTTCATGATGCTCATTTGCCATCTCAGTCTCAGTGTAAACACATGTGTGTCGTTGTTTTAATGAAAATTTGCAAAAGCAAATCTGAAATAATATTAATTTATTTTAACGCATGCATGAGCGGAGATACACTAAGAAACACAGCAAAGCATAAATATTCGCCTCTCAACTATCCATCCAGAAACATGACACATGGTCCTGCATGAAAGGACTCGCATCTTACAACTAACTGCCTCTGCATGAGAGATGTCATTGCTTAGTGAATCGCAATCATCGTCACATGTGTGTACTCGTACATGACATTAAAGTGCTGTTCAGCCTTAAGATGTCTTTATTTTAATTTTGGAAGCATATTTTACCTTATCCTTCTGTCTGGCACTTATCCTTCCTTGTTTCCTATTTAGATGAGGAGGAGTTTGTTTATTTTTTCAGTTTTTTGAAGTTGGATCGTTAGTAGAGCAAACATGAGAATCATGTTAACGAATAAATGCAGCAGCTGACATACTTCCATGATGACGTTGTTAGGTGATGCATCTTGCTTTGTTAGGTACTCGTAAATATAAACACAGAAATAAGGTCACTTCGGCAACGCACTTTAAATACTGTTGGCTTACACCTAAGGCAAAGAAGGTTACTGAAAAGTTTTCTTTACCCATAGTCAACGTGTACGAGTATTTGTATCTTTTATGCAGGGTTCTTTAAGTCAAGTAGAGAAATGTAGTTTTCGGAGCAAAGCTCTTAACCGAAGCCTTGAAATTGTATGCAGGTGATTTATTTTTGTAAAATAATTGGGGGAAATTTCTTTGAAGAAAAAGAAAATCAACGGATAGGGGGTAGCCAGCACAATAATTATTCTTGTGTCTCGAAAACGAATAAGTGTTGCCAGTAAAGTTTCACAGACTTTTTAGGTGGATTTTTGAACAGTGCGGATTCCCTGGTTTAGACACTGGCCTATCAGGGCCAAGTCTCAGAAGTCGGTGGATAGTGATGACGATGATGAGAAAAGCTCCATCGTTTTCGCTCGAATGAGGCAGTTTCTTCGTTCCTTACATTTTTTACAAACGCTGTAGAAGATGGTGATTTGAATAGATGACTCCGTTGGATAATGCCTAGTCGAACAAGAATTTGTATAATTTTGTTATGCTCCACTGTCCACTATCAGTTTATAAGATATGGTTAGGCATTCAATGAAATTTCTAAATAAAGCCAACGTTTTGCTTGCCGTTTATAAGTGTATTGTCCCACCAATTGGCCAAGCTATTACCATCAGGGATCTCAAGCAATATGCTCTGATAGGTACCTAGAACTGGTTTAAAAAAGAGCGCTTCTTAATTAATCCCAGCGAAACAACAATTATTCCATTCATCGTGAAAAGAGATAAGTTTCTCCGAGCTGTTTATGGATGGGGCGCTTGAAGGAAGCGGTTAAGTACCATACTGTAACCTTACACAACATAACAGTTATTGGGCAAATAATGCCGCCTTAACCCCAAAATGACATACTACCTATACAATCAAATGGTGAAACCAATCATACTATTGTATAGTGTGGTGGGCTAAAATCAAACATAAGTCAACAATAAGCAAGATCCAACGGCTGGTGTGTCTATGCATTATAGGGGCTGTGAGAAAGAATCCAACTGAGGTCATGGAAGCGTTATTAGACCTAGCTTCACTTCATGTAACAATTCAAGAGGAAGCAGGCATAAAAGCCCTCAAGCTATATCGCGTAGACAGCTTCAAATAATTTAAACTTATTGGTCACCTGGAAATACTAAAAAGATGGAAGGCACATTTGCCAAATCTCAAACTCTAAACCAATTGGACCCCACCTTTAGCTTTGCAAAGAGGTGTAGGAACTACTTGCCCACAAGGGAGGAATAGAATACAAATCCCACATAACGAAGATTCAGAAATTTTGTATACTGATGGTTTGAAACATCTCAAAGCGTAGGAGCAGGAGTGATACAACCTCGAACCCCCTTTCGTTTGCACTAAGTAAGTATACCAACTAAGTGCCTTATTTCGAGTGACATCAATGAGCCGAAATATATTGGGTTGTACGGAAAATAATTTCGTTTTTGCCCCAACAGAAGACTTAATTGTAACTTAATTGACTAGATTGCAATGATAGGTTTTCCAATTATTATGTTTTAGCTGCTGTCAAAGTTACCAATGACATCCAGCTGTCAAAATATTCAGTAAGGTTTGCCATTTCATCATACATTGTTCGCACTTTTCGTCGAACCGTAGAAAAGATTGGATCTTAAGCCGCCAACCAGACAGAGGTTGATGCGAAATGAAGAAAATATAGCTGCTGTAGTGGCCATTATCGAAGAAGGCCCAGAAATGTTGGTTCGGCGCCGATCAGCTGAATGTTGGTAGGAGATTCGGATTTTGGCCAAAAAATCATCTTCTCGGACGAGGCCCATTTTTGGCTCAGCGACTATGTCAACAAGCAAAATTGCCGTTATTGGAGCAAACACAATCCACAAGTCTTCGGCCAATGCATCAACAAAGATTGACTGTTTGGTGCGGACGTTATTTATTTCAAAATGAGGAGACACCGCTACCGTCAATGGTCTCAGGTACAGATCGATGTCAACCGACTTTCTGTGGTCAGAGCTCGACAACATCGATATATCCAAGCTGTGGTTTCAACAAGACTGCACTACATGTCATAAACGCGACGTAACGCTCGAGATTGTGAAAGAGAAATTTGGCGACATGTCAACCACTTTGGACGAGTTAGAGGCCAACATTCGACACGCTATTGCCGGAATAACGCCGCAGATATTGGACCGAGTCATCAAAAATTCGACCGACCGCTTGAAGAACTGCCAGCGAAGCCGAAACAGCCGTTTGAATTATGTGCTATTCCACACATTGTGGCATGCACGCATTTACTATCGAAAAGGTAAAAATGCTGTTTAAGGAAGAAAAAAATTATCCAATGTGTATGGAGAAGATGTATTGACAAAACGCCTGTGCCAAAACTGTTTTGTAAAATTTCGATCCGGAAATTTTTATGTTGAAGATGCACCACGTTCACCTTATTACTTTCCGAACAACCTCAAACCACAAATACTGGTAGCTACTCGTTCTCATCATGTGAGTTGAGATGGGGATAGTGGCAAAACCAACCCAACCCGACGAGCTTGAACCGAGAAACCGTGCCTTGACAGAACCTACCCAACTTGTTTGAAGAATCTCTACTTCAATGGATAAGAAATTATCCTTGAGAACATTCAACTCAAGATTTATTGGACGGTTTCCTACTTAATATCCACAAAATAAATGTTAGTGTGCCGCAGGGCTACCTTCTGTCATCGGTACTTCTTTTAATTTTCATTAAAACATCAAATCCAATGTATTGGGCCAGGAAAAAAGGTTCGTTTCGTTTCATTTTTCTTCAGTTATATTCAACTAGTTTTCTTACATTGTCTAAACCAAATATGCTCCATTGCTCTTAACAATGCTTCGTCATTCTTCGGTAAAGTCATACTTCAATGAAGAACTTCTGTGCTTTTTGCTTGAAAAAATTGAATTACGTGGTTTTTACAGGTGGGTCTTGAAACTAGCTTAAACACTTTGGTAAAGACCGGAACAAGTTTAGTCAGAGGGTACTATATTTGTGCTAAAAGTGCGTGCACCAACATTTCTCAAACAAGTTCTCGCAATTTTTAACTATGGAAAACACGCCTATTGCGCAATTCACAGTAAAGTTGAGAATTAACCATTTGACCGTTTGGAAGCACCTCATTTGAAAGTACCACAACGATCGCCTTTCAGTTCTACCACACACACAGCATCACTTTCTGCGATGTCAATCCTGTCTTCGCAAAAGCTTGCGAAGGATCACCATTCTTCACCCACGATGCTTCAAATTGTCGTACGTGCCCCATATTCCATCACAGATTATGATTGCTTTCAGAAATGGGTAGAGTCGTGTAGTGGTACTAGTAATCGCTTCTCACTCGGAGGGTCAAGGTTCGAATCCTACTCATGACAAGTTTTTCATTTGTGTAATTGGAACTCAGTTAGAAAAATCTGCGTGTGAAGGCATAACACTGACATGTAGATTTGGCTGTTGTAGAGTTTCAAGCACGAAACAAGCGTGAAAATTGATAACCTTCGAATGATTCCGAGTGATGAAAATACTCTCCGTCCTATTCGGACTCTCACCACTGGAGAGCTAATATCGAAACCAAATACGAGTATATCTGAGTTTCAAACCACTACATCACAATGTTTTCCTTTCTCCTCCTTCTAACTTTCCGCCCGCGCCAGGCAACAGTAAAAGGGTATTATAACCCCTTAGGCGCGCGTAAATTATAAAAAAAAAAAACATATTGCAAGTTTAACTCTGTCCATCATGTTTTTCGCGCTGAATTTATGAGAGACCTATATATAGAGCTTCTTTTTGTATCGAGCTTCCTATAAATGGCAGAAAACACTTTTGTGGCCAATGTATAGCTCCATACCAATACCGATAGTGATTTGCTCGAATTTTTCAAGACTTGCTTCGGCTTTTTGGGTGATGGGGCTACCAGAGCGTGGTTTATTCTTGACATCGAAATTGCCAGAGGGAAAGCGAGCAAACCATTTTCGCGCAGCACAAATTATTTCACAAGCCTGCGCAGCTTGTCAGCATTACAAAATGTAGCGAAATTTCTTCATTTTCAAATGCGAATAACCATTGTAGAAAAAATATAAGTGTACTCGTTTATACACAAATTCAAGCTTAAACTATCACCTTTCAAACGTGTGATGAAATTCAGTCAGCTGTTCTTGACTTAGTTATATTTAACGCCATCTATCGCCATAAACTGATTCCCAGACCTAATATTACTTTACTGACGACAGGACTTGCTGCTACCATATTCGTTTCCGGACTCACGGCTCTGCTCTTCGGCTCATTAATTTCCGATATACGCCAACAGAGTAGAATTTGATGATTTCAAAGCACAATACTGTCAGAAAAAAGCAATTTAAGCACCTAGCTAAATACATGAATAGGTCTTGCTTGTCGGAGCCAAAAAACTTTCCATGACTGGTTGTAATAAAGCACCATCTAGAATGTCTAATTTTCGACCAGCTGGGGTCGTATATAGGTAATAAGGTGGCGAAATTTGGCTTCCAAGTCATCCATTGTCTCTGGATTATGGACGTAGATTAGTGACTACACATATCCCCACAGAAAAAAAAAATATAAAGGTGTTAAATCACACGATCTTGGCGGCCAATTCAAAGGTCCATTACGCGCAATAAAACGCTCATCATGCCGTCTTGTTGAGATTACAGCTCTTCCAAATTAATGCCATTTAATTGAGAAACGAAAAAGCCAGTAATCATGGATTCATAGCGTACTCCATTCACTGCAATACTCTGGCTGGCATTATATTTGATGAAATGTGAACCAATGACTCTACCAGCCCATTAAGCACATGAAATAGTGATTTTGTATGGATGTAATGGCATCTTACTAGTGGCTTTTAGGTTTTTTTTCACTCTATATGCGGAATTTTGCTTGTTGACTTAGTTTTTCAACAAAAAATTGGCCTCATCGCTGACCAAAAAGAATGAAGCATTTTCGGTTTCTGTCCACTCACCCAATGTACGACGCGCACGATGGTTAACCGGCTTCAATTCTAGCACGAGCTTGATCTGGTTAGGTCGTAAGCCAAGATCTTTCCTTAAAATCTTCAGTGAATGCCTGTATTAATTCCAGTTGCTGTGTACTATGACGAATCGACTCATTTGTGTTCTCTTCAATACGCGCTGCCGATGTCTCTGTTAGAGATGCCACGAATAGTGAATTTGCCGAATAACGAATACCGAATATTCGGCTAGCTCATCGGCCGAAAAGCCGAATATTCGGCGACACTCGGGTAACATGTTTCAACCTGCATCATAATAATGTGTTCGCCAACTACGTAGTGGACGTGTTTATATCATTTGAGTGTAGCTCGTGTCACAACAGGCATTATTAGTTGATTGTGGCATCGAATTGTGTTAATAAAAGTGTACTATCAAGTGTCTTGGAGAATATCATTGTTTTACTTTTAAAAAGTTTTAAAAAATGTCATCGTTTCATCAAAAATCACCTATTTGGAAATTTTATGAAATTTGTAGTGAAGACAATAAACTAGCAGTCTGTTTGTTGTGTAATAGGAAGATCTCGCGTGGTGGAAAAGGAAAAACAGCAAGTAAGTAAATTATTACACACATAGTGAAATTGGGTGATGTGAGATATTTAATACAGTACAGACGTAGTAGATGCTGTGGTTTTGTCAGAAAATTGCATGTTTAAACTGGTGATGTTTTCACGGTTCTATTTTCTGCAGTTAGTTAATTAGTATTCCCTTTCTTGTTTCCAGCTACAACTTCTTTGAAAAACCATATTCAAAACAAACATGCTGAGCAATACGCTACCGTAACTAGAGCTCCGTCGGTAAGCGAAAGTAAAAACGAAAAAACTCCTACTTCGACCATTTCCAAAATACTGGCAGTGCCAAGCACATCAAAAACGAAACAGTTAACTATAAAAGAGACAACTGAAAGGAAATTGCTGTGGGATATCAATGATCCGAAAGCAATTGAATATCATTATTTAATTTGTGAAATGATTGCTTTAGATAATGAACCGTTATCAATTGTTGAACATGTCGGCTTTAACAGGCTTATGAAAAAGGCAGTACCAAAATACAAAATACCTTTTCGCACTTACATGACCGAGAAGATTATTCCTGATATATACAACAGAATTTGTTCTAAAATTGAAGCAAGTATTTCACAAGCAATAGCAGTATCTGTGACATCTGATATGTGGACTTGTCAGCACAACAACCAAAGTTTCTTAAGTTTCACGGCCCATTGGATATCTCCAAATTTTATTCCTGAACATGGGGTTTTAGCGATGAAGCCATTTTCTAATTCACATAGTGGTACCAATATCGCAAAAGAACTCAATGCTATTGCAGAAAGATGGAATATTTCACATAGCAAGATTCATTTTGTTGTTCATGACAGTGGAGCCAATATGATAAAAGGCGTACGAGACGCAGAATATGATTCTGCCAAGTGTTTTATTCATTCACTACAACGGGCTATCCAGGAATCATTAAAGTCTCAATTAGAAATTCCACAGATGGTAGCTGCTGCGAGGCGAATTGTTACCCATTTTAACCACTCAGGTATAGCACAACAAAAGCTAAAATACATTCATCAAGAACTTAATTTGCCAGACCATCAATTAGTTCAAGATGTAAACACACGTTGGAATTCAACATATTATTTAATGGAACGATTATTAGAACAAAAGCGAGCCATCTCTTTGTACATAACTGATCATGGTTCTCTAAACAATTTAACATCAACTCAATGGCAGCTAATGGAAGAATGTATCAAACTCCTCAAACCATTTGAAGAGATTACAAAAATAACCAGTTCGGGCATTTCCTGTATTTCTGAAGTGATTCCACATGTTGTAACGTTGTTGAAATACCTGGAGAAAGAAGAAACAGCAGAAAGATCACCAAATTTATTGAAAATGAGACTATCACTGCAAGCTGAAATTAAAGCTCGGTTCAATTTTAATGAAAATGACAAATATTTGATTGCAACTTTTCTTGACCCGCGTTTCAAAACTAGTTTCCTGGGATTAGTTCAAACACAAAGAGCAAAACAAAAGATTCTTTTAGAAGCTCTAAAAAAGAGTTGTGACGAGTCTAGTGGCACCGATGATGAATGATCTCCACTTCGAAAGAAAAGAAATGAAAATGAAAATGAAGAAACCATTGAGACACATGACAGTTTCTGGAATTGTTTTGAGGAAGTCGCTGCAGAAAACATGCACAGAGATGAAGATGTGGAACAGAGAAGTTCAATTGCACATGAAATTGATTTTTACACGAAAACTGCTCGCATAGATAGGACGGACGACCCTTACAAATGGTGGTCAGCAAATTCAAAACAGTATCCAAGCTTAGGAGAATTTGCTAAGATTTACTTATCATCTCCAGGGAGCAGTGTATATAGTGAGCGGCTATTTTCAGAAGCCGGTATAATTTATGAGGAAAAGCGTAATCGTTTGTTATCAACAAACGCAGAAAAATTTGTATTCCTTCACCATAACTTACCGTTAATGGATTTTAAATATTAAATATGTTTTTTTCTTAATAAAATAAAAAAAACTTGAGAAAAATATGTCTTGTTTTGTGATGATTTTTTATTGTCCTTACTGTTTTTTTACTATTCGGTATTCGGCCGAATATTGCCAACTATTCGGCCGAATACCGTAAAATAAGTAGCCGAATAGGCCGAATACCGAACAGTGGCCGAATATTCGTGGCATCTCTAGTCTCTGTATATGCGTATAGTTAATTAGAATTTGCGTGGTGCAAAGGCGATTTATATGGTGGTTACTCGGCGATTATGTCGACCGAAAAAAAGGATGTAGCGCACAATAGATTTGGTGAACTGAAGCACGATTTTGGAAATAAATTTGCCCAATTTGTTGGTCTCTTGACAGTCTATTCATGGTGAAATGACACAAATCAGCTGTTAGCTAACTTTGAAAAAAGTGTTGCCACACCAAACAAAAAACCTCTTAAACAAAATAGACCGAAAATTCGTCGTATTTCAACTAGAGGTACAACAACTGAAAAGGCACTTTCGCCAACTGGAAGTTAGAGTGAATAAAATACTTGCTTACGTTACCAAGGTTTCTAAAGTAACAAGGTACGAGTATTCCCATACCGCGGATCGAATAGTTATCTGTCATAATCAAATACCGCTAAAGACTACCGAATCAGAGGCATTATTTACGACCATATTTCCCTATTTAACAGCCATAAAAGTTCTCCTATTTATACGTATTGGCGTTTAAAACTACATTTATTGGTGTTCGTTTTATGACTCTCAATGTCCCACGGAAAATCTCGCGGAAGTCTCTGAAAAATTCCTAATCCTCTTGGTGGCATGGAAAACTAAGAAAATGCCTTCGTGTACTTAAAGTATGGTATACATTGTCTGCTGTTTTACGAGTATGATATTTCTCCTCAAAGGGTATTTACGAGTAAGAAAAAAATAGAAAACATAAATAAATAGTAAAAATAAATCCCTCACATAAGCCGATTAACTGTTAAATTGCATGACATTTCTTGTTCATGTCTTAACGGAAGCCTTACACGAACTCTGTCTCTTGCGGTAAGTACCATTTAGCAGTAGCATATCAATTTAATTGTCGTATTTATTCATTTCCTGAGAATGTCATTTGTCAACAGCATAAGTGGGTCATTGAACGCAGACACATTCGTGAAAAATATTCACCTAATACCAACATTTTGAAAAGAGGAAAAACAAAGGGTTGGAAAATGCCTAGGTATTGATTGAAAGTGTAGAGGACAAGTTAGAAGAAATGGCTTAGACCTACGAGTACATAGACTTAAGTGAAGACAGTGATAATCCTACTGCTGGAGGCAAAAAGAGTCTTCTTTTTTTCCAAAGGCAACAGTACTTGCGTGCACAATTGTAATTCTCCGTTTTGAAGCATAGTCACACTAAATTTGACTTTATCTAAAAAAAATATGCGCGCAATTCAAAAAAGGTAAATTGCTCTGAAACATTGCTTTGCAGTCATAACATCGGCGTTCAAATTTGTATTCTATTGTAAATATTGGAACTCAAAACTCTAAACTTAAACCGACCTTTGATTAAGACAGTGGAGTCTGTCAGTTTGTGCAATAAGTCTTCTTCTTCTCCTTTTATCAAAGAGCGCACATTTATCAACTGCTACACATTTAGTCCACATATCTGCACTTCTTCTGACACCGCTGAAGCCAAGTGTCTGTTGATATTTTTGTATCTGAGTTATTCAACTAATTCTCCTTCGATCTCTTATTTGTACACTAAACAAAATTAAACTCCAATAGGTTTTCGGATTCAATTTTCTAACGACTTTCTAATTTGATAATAATTTGACACACCTGCTGTTATTCATTATAATATTCATGTCATCTCCATAACCGTAGCTTTTTCTTTATGAATAACACCACTAATATACCTAAATTGCGGTTGGCTCCGATTGAATGAATTTACACCGAATCCATTCTTGTTGTAAAACGTCTTTACTGGGTCCTGGTATACACAAACTGTTGAACGGTGGCCTGATTTCTTATCTAACACATATTACAATCCGGTGGTTACAGAAATCTTCATGTGTTCCTTTAGTATTTCCTTGGAGACTGGATCAAGTTAGGGCAGTATGCAATTCAACGTTCACAGTCTGTTCCATATTATACTGGCTTTGTTCCTCAAATATCCGCAAACATATTTTTAACTACTCAATTGATTAGGCACCTACAATCTAGCCGTATATATCAAAAGTCCCTTGCAGTTAGTTAACTTGGCTCTATCATCGATTTATGATCTTTGAATTGAGGACAAATTTTAAAGAGAGTTTCAATGGTATCGAAGCGTTCTTTTGTCAAATGTCAAATATGACAGCACGATGCCAAAGTGCTAAAAAAAGAAAAAAAATCTTTTTCGTGTGTACAAAAACAAAACAGGTTCCTATTTAAAATGTCAGCACTGTACATCTCCATTCCTTCAATCTATAAAATTCCTTCATTCTTCAGAGAAGGAAATGGACTCGAAAGCATAACCTAATAGAAGCCACTCAATGAACCCAAACCTAACCAATTCTCACATGGACTTGCAAAAGTGTCTCAGCTCATAGTTCACTTCATATTTATAAACTTTTTGCTTCTCGCGATCTTTTTCTGTTTCCAGTTTCTACGGCCACATCCGCATTGCATTCATACTGCAAACGGAGTTCATTAACTTTTTTATTGCCCAGCTCTCCTGCTTAGACATGACCACACATATCGCACTCCAATTAATGTCTTTTTATGCGGCATATACTGTACAGGCAAACGTCTAGCCTTCAACAGTTTCCTCTATAACAATTTTTAACCGTCTGTAGGTCTGTGTTATTTGAATTTTTTTTAGAATAGTTTTTGTATACATCGTTGGTGTTATGATAATCTTACCGTTGTTTTCTTATTCTCTTTTTGACTTTCCACGACCACCCTTGCATACATCACCAAGTTTACTTTATTTCTCTGTTCTTATTCTTCTTTTTACTCGTAACCTGGTTTTTATTTTTCAACGCCGCATAATTTTCTGCTTATTTTTTTTGCTTCGCCAATATACTCTCAGTTTTACGATTGCTCGTCGTATTAATTATTTTTTTTTTAAGTTTATTTATCTTCATTCACAGACTCATACTCATGTCATCTGATCTGCCGATCAATGATCTCCAACTTCAGACAAACCTAACCTACATCAACGTCAAGAAGACACCCACTTTACTAACATCAACAGTATGACAACTGCACACACCCAGAAATTGAAATTCGAGAATGAAATTGCACTCCGTATGACAAAAAAAAATAAAGAAAAAGAAAAAAGTTTTAATGCAAGAAAACAAATAAACCATCTAGTACGTTGTTCCAAAATGCCAGCACTAGTCAGCCACATGTCAACATTTTGTTCAGCGACCCAAGGTCTCGAATTTCGTACCAAAATCTCGGAGCAGTACCAGGCGCTCAGCATCCGCAGGAGAACTTCGAAATCTCTTCTCCTACCGCCAGCTGAGAACGGGAGCTTAGCTGCGCGCGCAGTGACACACAGAGTGATCTTTGTGTTCTCTCGGATCCGGGTGATTCATAGAGATGTGAGAACAAAGGTAGTAGAGTTCTAGAGATGTACATTTGGAATGCGAATAACAAATGTTTTAAGCTTCAACGTTGGTAAGGAAAAATCTCAGGCATAATGAAACCGACAAAACCGCCAACTTTGAGGAAAGATATTTTCAGTTGCGATACGAGTATTTTCTTTATTTTAAAATTATTCAACGAAATCAGTGGTAGCCACAAACCGGCACAACAGTAGCTCAAATCATTGAGTAATATGCAAGTTTACTCAAAGACGTATCACCGATATGCATATTCTTTTAATAAATCAGTAAAATTTCCATAAATACACATCACTTCAAATGCTAAGATGACTGATTGCGTATTTTCTGTGTGCATTTTATGCGGAAACTGTTTGATTTATGCTTTTTATCTGCAGTTGCAAATAATTGTAAACATCTACGAGTATTTGAAAGTGTATTTTTGACATATCCGCGCAACTTTGAACAGCTTCTAAGCGTGACGATTATGATCGTATGATGAGGGTGACATTGCAGAATTCCAAGCTTACGAGTACATAAAAGAGGTTGGAAGATAAGTGACCATATGTTATGTGATCAAGCTGTCGATTTTTTCAAACAGCTATAAATGTCTAAACAGCATTGCATAGTTATTAAGCTTTTTAAACATAAAACGAAAACATATCACATCTCAAAAAGAGAATGCCGTTTACAACCCCAGAGACCAATCGACTACTCCATCACGGGATTGTATATAACCGCAAGAAACCGCTAAAACATTTTCTGATCGCGTCCCTAAAAACCTTTCGAGAAGAGTCCTTTGCTGCCAGTATTAAGCGCAAAAGACCAATGGCGCAATAGTCAACAAGCCATTAGAAACAGTGCATCTTCTACCACTACAACAAAATTCAATGACATATCGACTTCTCAGAAAGAAAAAGAAAGAATTAGAGAAACGCTCGATCGAAAAAAACGCTGAAAGGTTTGTTGATTTTTACAAAGTCAGGCACCTAGTTCTTGGAGGCACAACGTTTAACCTCAAAGACTGCCACAAGATCAGCTGGGACTCGACTGATCGACGAAGTGAGTCAAGGCTTCTTCCCTCTACCCATATGAAATTGTCTAATAAAAAGCGGGTGTAGAGCAAATACTGGTCTTATCGTAACAGTTTTCTGAACTTAACGCCTCTGAAGATTGCTACGATTAGACCAGTTACAAGCTACCGATAATAGGTCCTGTTGGTGGCAGTACCACCGGTAGTCCATACCAAGAAATGAATCACGGTACTGTGGGGGTCAGTAGCCTAAACAGATCGATCACCTTCCCATCAGCAGATGCTTTAGAAATTGCGTCCAAGACGACCGTAGAGCTGACATCGGAATAAAGAGGGACCACCATCCACTAGTAACTATTATACGTATTCGTACTGCACCTTGGATAACCTAGCCAACCTTTACTCCTGAGAGCATCGACGTCCATTAGAATGCTGAAGACAGATCGATGAAAGTAATAAACTCAAAGCATGGTTTGCAGCGGCCTCAGCAGTAGAGCGCCCTGAACTATCGCATGAATAGACAATATATGAGGAGTAGCAAAGCAAGTTCAACTAGCTATCAAGGATGAAGAAGCAGCAAATACAGGCGACAGCAGAATCAATTACCAGCAAGATTATTGGTGGTCAAAACAAACAACATCTATTGTATGCTCAAGGAATGTGGCAACTGGGGAGTCACATATATGCGTTCCTACGGCTGATATTTCTGGATTGACTAAAAGAACTACTTGACTCAACGCTCGACCTTTCGAGCCAGGTCTTCTTCTATCTCCCACGTCAAAACTTTGCATAGCATCATTGGACTATGCTTTGAGTACAGATTTCGCTACATATGTTGCTCATCGATTTCGTGAAGGCCATCGCCAGCTTGAATCGATATGCTACATGAACGAGCCTTAGGCTGGAAAGCTATACAAGTCAAATAAGTCGATCTAACAAAATCTAAATGTAAATGTCTTGTTATACTCGTACACAACGGCTAGGTATCAAGGAAATTTGAGGTTAGGAACGGTGAACGACAATACTGCATTCTATCGCCACTGCTATTCTATGATTACTGATTATTATGTAATGTCTGGTAGAACAAGCTTTTACGAAAATAAGTTAGGTTACTGCTGCTAATACCAGACTCCAAAGAACGATCTGTATCACCTGGCTTTGCTCTGCACGGAGTGATGAATCCCCCTCATGATAGACTGCACTCTCAAAGCCATCTTCCGTTTAAAAGAATTGATCTTTGGTTTCGATGACTTGCGCGCTGTTTGACTTTTGACTCTGGTCTTATGACGAAATGACACCAGGGCTCATGTTGCCGAAAAAATACAATATCGACTTTCCCTGAGCACAGGGATGGTTTCAGCTAGAATCAGAGCCAATAAAAGAATGTAGTCGGATCTTCACGGGTGTAACCAAAACCGGTTTAGAATACGGCGCTGGTCTCTTCCTGGAAAATTTGCATTTGTATCACAAGCGGGGATATACGTAATCCTGATGGCAATGAACTATATTGTGAGGAATCGGTCTAGGGGAGGCGAAGTATTTCCATCTGTGGCGACAGCCAAGCTGCGGAAACCTCTTACGACTTCTAAACTAGTTCGAGAATTCAAGGCCAAATTCACTGATTCTTGCCTGGGTCCCAGTAGGATTCACGGGGAGTTCAGTCGTCGATGAACTTGTTAGGTAAGGCTCAGGGGAGAGTTTTTTTGGGATCTGAACATGGCTAGTCCTAAGTCCCCGTTGAGGGATTCCACTGACAATTGGGTTTTATATGAGCATAACACGATCACCGACAGAAAAAACGCGATTTTCCTGCTGTCCCTTAGTAGGAAAAACTGCAGACTGCTTACTGGCGTCATGATGGAGCACTAGACTTTTCCTAGGCATTTAAGTGTGCTGGGCGTAAGTGACACGACATCCTGCGATACTTGCTGTGAAGGTGACGATGACACTGCGGATCATTTTCTCTTTAAGTGTCCTGCCTACGCTCGCATCAGACAGCAGGCACTCGGCGCTGATGTAGTGGATATCGGTACTGTAGGTACTTTATTAATACGTTTGGAGGAAACATGGGGCTGGGATAGAATATGACATCATACCTTAAGGACCTTGACAATGCTGATGACTTTTACCTACTCTCATACAAGATATTGGACCTGCACCAGATGTCCCACAGCTTAAAGTCCGAGGCGACAAAAAATGGGCCAAAATAAGTACATCTAACACAAAGGCCCTAAGGACTTCAAATTATCAGCACAACACTAGCACCGCTCAACTCAACATTGCCGGATAGCAAGTCAAGAAAGTATGCTCCTTTTTATACTCGTAACTAGGAAGTATGATCTCAGATGTTGGTATCATCAAGCTGGATGGGGACACTAGAATTCGTAAGGCGTTCAGCATGCTTTCTAAAGTCTGGGCGGATATGAAGAAAAACAGTTGAGGAATAATCCAGGTCTGTGGGGATGATTTAGAAGTAGCTTAAGCACAATAGAGAACGCTACCTGCCCAATAAAAATCGGTAATGGCATGGAATGTGATACGCTGACGACATGACATAATCAGTGAGTTCTGAGTGAAGCGTTTATGGTCATTGAAGTGGAAGCGGCCAAGAAGAGTTTAGCTGCGAATGAGTCCAAAACCAAGTATACGTTGTCGGGGAGAGAAAGATGAACTCTATGGATTATATAACGAGATTGACTGGTTCAGAAGGGCATGATACGAGTATCATCGGCTCCGATCACTAAAACATATTCAGAGAATGAACCATACCTCCGGTCCGGAAGATCTTCGAATTCCTGCCGGAGGGACAACACAGTAAGTAGGACCTCGCCTTAATTAGGGCACCCAAGTGGAACTCATCAGTGGTATGTCCACCATCTGAGGTTCAAACGTTAAAGTGTTGTTACTTTCTCATGTTCATCATTTGGGCTTATAAATTTGGTAAGCTAAGCGAGACCAGTACCCGAAGGTCAAATAAACACAACTGATGTCTTGCCATAGCACTAGGCATCATTAAGTTGAAGCCGCTCAGAGCCTTCCCTTATCGTACAGCCGCATCTCTACGGAGTAGAAGAGAGAAAAATCGAAAATTTTTGTTATAATGGGCCATTAGGATTAATTTCAAACAGTGGCCAGAGAAGACCGCAAACAAGAAAGCCTTTGTCGGGATGTAATGGATCTTCAAAAATTCTTCAACAATTTTCCAATGTGAATAAACTGAAGTTGATGATGGCTTCGTCAAGTCAGTCAGTCACAGACTAGCTTCGAGTAAAGTCATATAGCACTCCGACCAATAAGGTGGTACATTTCCACGGCTTCTCAATTTTCAGTTCATAAAAAATGTTTATCATCGCGAATATTCGACTTTAAGTGAACCTCATTAGTTCCGAAACGTGTTCTTCTCCGCGTCAGGGTCAATTAAAAAATTAAAAACTCCTTGAGAGATAATCCAAAAAGGTATTCGATTCGATTAACATCGTTCTTGCTGTTGAATTCTATTTCAGAAATATTGCTGAGTGTCCCCACATGGTCTGCACGGAGCCGCACCTTGAAACCGTTTTGTGTGTTTTTTTTTTTTAATCATTGTCACGCATTGAGGAATTCAAGTTCAAGAGAATCCACGTTGTATGAGCACAAGTACGAGTATCTTTTCCACGGTGTGGCAATTAAAGAAGAAAACAAAGAAAATGGCTTGTTTACCGCGTGAGAGTACGAGTATAAAAAACAACAACAACAACAAAGACCGTGCTCAGATGCATCACTTTAAATCTCATTCACGGTTCCCGACCATGACCGTACCTTGTGAACTTTAATTCGCAGCACCGAGTCGAGATCCATTATTCTTTGTCGAATACCTGGAATTGTCACTAAACAATTTTCCCTCTCCTCCCTGTACGGTGTGCGACATCATCATCTGTAGAGCGGTACTCCTTAAGCCGACTTAAATAGCTTACATTCTCTAGCCGTTGGAGTTATGCGCCAAACGAAGGTTCGTCTTTTGACGGATTCGCTACACAAAAGTGTGTAAAGTGAAAATAATAAAATAGATCTCTGCGAACCAAAGATAGGGATAAAAAAATTTATCTGAATGTGTTCGAGGAGGGTTAAACTATCTCAATATTGCGCCGTAATTGGCTGAACATCTTGAGCGATGGACACAATGGGAAACCTATTAAATGGGGAAAATAATGCTACAACCTCATCCTCAATGAACGAGACATCGCATTGTATTGTACGAGTATCTGGCTCCCCTCGTTTAGATTGTTCCATGATTCAGGTTCATGGATAGGATGTCATTGGGGAGAACTCGTACTCGTACTCTTATGTACGAGTATGTATGCATGGTGCGTGTGTAAAAAGATAGATTTCCAATGGATAGGGGGGGCTTTGCTGCTGTTGCTAGTACTACAGCTACTGCCGGTTCTTGCCTTGCCGTAGCAAATTGTGAAGAAATCTAATAAAACATTGATATGCCACAGTATCTATATAGACACATCAAAGTTTGCCCATTGCGCCTTACCATCTGGGTACGGGTAGATCCACAAAGGAAGGACATGGAAGCTTTTTTTTTCTATTTTTTGTATGATTTCAGCCAAGAACTGCAGAGACGAGGGCTAATGACAAGAGAAGACTTGCTGAGTCTATTGACATAGGGCGGGAAATTGACTTAGTTTGGCATTAATGAGGTTTGAAGTGTATGCAGGTAAAAGCATACCACCAGCGGAGGCGTTCAATTGGGGAGAGGCTGGTCGTCGGATTTCTATCCATCGTATGGGGTTACTACTGGCTGGTGACTATGAACCGGGAGCTGGGTAGCTAAATAGTACGAATACTCCCCCCAGCATAGTGGCATTGATTGACACTCATTCAAACTACTCGTAGAAGGAAAGATGGTGGCAATTTAGGTGTCGACACATCAATCAAATGGAACATTTTGATTCGATCAGAATTAAAAATAGTTTTTCGCTCCAAAGTGAAGTGAAGGCCCAGAAGACAGTGAAAACAGTTTGCAACAAGAGTTGAGGAATTCAAAGTTAATGGAATGCAAATAGAAAGGATGGACGTGTTGTCTTTCGAGCACATGTGCACATAAATCATGATGCAAAGTTTGCTGGGATATCACTTGAATGCAAGTATTTGGGAGAGAGCACTCCATGGAGTGAACGAAGTACCCGATCTTATTCTTTCTATCTTGTTAGCGATTGATTGATGACGTTTCACCCCATTTCAAAGTCGAATCAATTTAAGTTCACCGAACCAGGCTTGAGGGTTTACTTTTAAATGGAACGCAGTAATCATTAGTATATGTGTTTGATTCTTTTCAACGCTGCATGTTTTAATGTCACCCGAAGGCGGAAGTCCCTTTATAATTCTATTGACTCAGTTATCAGAAGACAAATAGCCAACAATCCTACTTTCTGAAATTGAAATCTTTCGTAGCAAGCCGGGAAGGGCACCCTCACATGATCAGTGGACATAAAGTGAAACTTTGATTCAATTAAAATATCGCCGTTTCGGCTTGGTATGAGCAACCCGACAGAGGTCCTGTACTGGGATAGGCGGAACTAGTATTTCAGAATCGAGAGAACACTCTAATCTTTGAACTGGCCACTGAATTGATCCATCTAGAGCACTAGAAAACAATTTCAAGTATCGGTCGCCGCTGGCCTGAAAGAAATTATAACACTTCGACAACGACTTGGTGAACATGAAGCAATTCCTTCCTCTGCACTGCGCAGATGGAACAGACATAAGAACCTGCGACCATCAGTTTAACCTATGTTTCGAAGTGTAAGACGATTGAAAAATACTTGTAGCACAGAACAGAAACAGCGTTTTATTCAGCTCGCCTCAAAGTTTAGAACCATAACTATCAGAGGCAGTATAGTAGACATGATCCCTCCACATCAAATATGGGTGATTTAATCAATCAGACCTTCAGAGCTGAAGACAGGCCGGATTTAACTTGGCGATCGACGAGGGCTCCAAGCAGGTGAGACCTTACGATCTTTATGTTGTCGATAAAATAGGACTTGAGAGAGAGTCCAACTTGAATCTGAAAACAAAAAAACAATTCATGAGGACAAGGCGAATTTTATAGCTCTGGTGATTTTTAGCGTCCATCCTTCAAGACACTCAAAATGAAGTATGATAAAAAATTTTCTTAGGAAAACACCCATTTATCGGCTATTAATTGGAACCAATATCGATAGGGCAAATGCTAGTGAACAGATCCTGATTTCGGATGGTGACTGCGGCCAATTACTAATTGCTGAGGTAAACATTGATTCCCCACAGGCGGGCAGTGTCTCCGCTACTTTGGTGCATGTTGGTCGATGCTCTGCATAAAGTCTTCAACAATTCTTACGTCTACCCTCTGGAATATGCGGATCATGTAAATGTACTTTCTGTCTTTACATGCCTTGCTGTTGTTTGTTCTAAAACGAAATCAGTCCTAGACACGATCGACGATTGGAGAAACAGAAATGGGCTTTGAGTCAATTTTTCCAATTTGGTTGGGCTCAGCTAAAATACGTCACCATCAGTTCTACCAACGCAGCTAAAACCTTTGACGTCATCTTAGATAAGAAATATGCCACGTCGAAAACCTGGAAACTGCTGTTGGCTTTGGGGCAGTACAAAGGAGATTAGACAAGGGCTTGCCATTGAGGAGGGTCATTCAGATCTACACAGTTATGACTAGATCAATTATATCTCTGTTCCATTTGTCCGGTGGAAGAAGACTTCACCAAAATACGTCTACTGCTTTCATCAGACTGTTGCTGCTGGATGGAATCTTTCTCTAGTACCCTCTGCACTGCTGTAGACGCTTGTTGAATCTCCTTCGCCATGATTCGTTTAAAAAGAAGTGCTCCTTGGTACAGCAACAGTCTGGTTGACACGAGAGCACGAGGTCAGTTTAAGAATAGTTTCGGTCAGAGGCTGAGGACAACGTTAGATTTCACTCATCGTTAGAAAAATGTGCGTCCGTCTTCCAAGCGACGGTAGACAGAATCCTGATGTCAATGAAATATATTATGAAAATCCGGTGAAGGCGGCGAGGTTTTTCCGCCTGTAATAACACCCAAACTACGCTCAACCGCTGCCTGCACTCTCTTACCACACTCTAGTACAAGAATACATGTGTTCTCTGAACGAAGTAAACAGCTAAATTCACCTAGTCTTGTTTGGGTCCAAGTAAATGGGAACGCCGATGAAGCTCCGAGGAGATTTCTTAGGACCCAAATCTATATTAGCACTGTCTGCGTCCAAGGTTAGGGACTCTATTCGTTTTTTACGATCAGCACTGCAGATGGCACGACTTTCTAGGATGCCGGCATACCAAAAGAATGCTTCTCGACGTCCCTTAAAATTCAGTGACTTCGCGCAGTAGGAAAGACTGCAGGTTGCTTAATTGTATCGTGACGGCGCACCTAAGTTCGTGAGTCATAAGCGACACAACATCCTGAAACTTTTGCTGGGAGAGTGATAACGACAATGCGGAGCACTTTCTCTGTGAGCGTCCACCTTACGTTTCCGGGTAATCGGTGCTGAAGTATCTATGACCCTTATGGTATGCCAAAAGGCTCCGTCTTAGGCCCGCTACTGTGGATCATTATGTTTAATGAAATTGCACGCCTACATATGTCATGTAATGCGTCGACTATTGCATCTGCTGATGGCATTGACGTGGTGGTTGTTGCAAAAGCGCTCGAAGAAATTCAACTCTACAGAAACGAAATAATTGCAACTGGTTAAATAGCACCGCCTTGCCACTTGCGAATAATAAAACTGAAGCGGTGCTTATTCCGAGTAGTAAAGGCGCTAAAAAAAAGGTCCTCCACTGCTGCAGTGATTCCGGCCTTCCCCGTGGATGAAATATAAAAAATAATAATTCTCGTTAAACTAGAAGATATTGTCCGTACAATGACCTACGATCGAAAAAATTTTTCAAAAAATGACAAAATGGCGGCGTTTTTTTTAAAAAAAAGTTGAATTTTACACAAAATTTTGGTCGTTTTTGGCCTGCCAAAATTCGATTTTTGATCAGATCAAAAAACTGGTAGGTTATTGTATGGAGAACTATATACAGAACATGCAGAAAAAATTTGATAGTGATCGGATCATTTGTCTCCGAGTTATCATTGCAGCAAATTTGAAAAATGCTCGTTTTCACTGTTATAAATGGATTAAAATCATACTTACAGCTAATCTGCTATTCCAGGCCCATATATATACATATATATGTCTGTATACCTAAAAGCCTACAATAGAAACTGGAATCGTATTATAACGGTTGCAACCATTAGGAAGAGACGGTAGACTCCGAACAATACCTCAGGTACGTCCCGTATGCTAATACAACTATTAACTGCCGAGCAGTTACTCTTCAAATGGCTGTAACTCAAAAACTATTTGAGATATCGATTTAAAATTTTAGTATGTTATTTTTAAAGGTATAACTTATCGAAATATGAAAAAAACAAATCGATTTTTTTAAAATTTCACACTAGGTGTGCCCCTTAACCGGGATACAACTGTCCGGTTGACTCGAGCAATTCTGCTAATTTTAGACAAATTATGTTCCTTGAAGTAATTAGCGCAAGAACTGCACTTTCTCTCCTTGGAAATGTCGGCATCTCTATTCAGGGAAAATGGGAAATTCGGCCATTTCTTACAAGTGTGCTAATGATTTGACAACCCTCGGTAGTTGCTGAAGAAGTGGTAAGCCTCAAAAGCAAGCGATTCCAAAATGGCCGGGTAAGCAACGAAAAAAGAAAATGAGAAAGAAACCCTACTATCGCAAACTGACTTCCATCTGACTCAGATCTGACTCTGGCTGCTCCAGAGAGTATATGTTTTAATCCAAACACGAAACCGACAGGATAGCCTTACAGGAACAATTTGGAAAGTTGCCGACTTCCGATAATATCGTTGCGTACATGCTTCAAAACGAGGAAAACTGTTTTTTTGTTTGTAATATAGCAGTGCGTATACTCAGTGACCTTTTACGGTTACAGCGTCAACGTAAGGGGGACAGGTAGAATAATCAAATCGCATAGGGTCTACCAAGTATGTAATGCCTTAGGGCAGAACCACGAGGGGCATACATGTTTCTGTTCAGGTGAATGTCGTTTTAACAAACACGGCGAGAATTAACATTGAATAAAACATCGTTTATCATGATGAAGGATGGTTTATGACATTAAGTTTTGTACACGACTTCAGGCACATCGCTTCCTTTGAATATATGGGTCTCTACCTCATCTAAAACGCACTGAATATTGGCTTCCAAGGACTGAATAGTTAGCGTTTTATTAGGATACACCAAAGACTTTACATAGCCCCACAAGAAGTGATCTTGGCGTCAAATCGCACAAACTAGGTGGCCAATTCACTGGATCATTTCGTCATAAAATGTTGCTATTGAATCGAGTCCTGAGTAAGTCAGGATTAAGGTGCGCTCCGTACCACCCCTATGGCAGCATTTGACACCTTTTTGCATCTAACACCGCTTGATTTACAGATTAAAAAACTGGGTGGCAACAGTCAGTCATAAATTGCAATTTTCACAGATTGCTCAAAAACAGTCTTCTCAGAAGACCCAGAACTAAGAGTGTCTATAAGACTAACGGACTCAAGCAGTGTCTTCTAATCAGAGGTTCTGGCTGTCCTCACGGCGTCTGAGCTAATGCAGATGAGATCGGTATCGGAAAGAAATATCGCTATCTACATCGATAGCCAGGCCGCACTCAAGACAATAGAATCAACCAACGTCAACCCAGATACAGTCAGGGGCTATCGCACAGTGCTCAAGGCACTATACAGTCAGAACCGGGTAAGATTCTGCTGGGTGACAGGACACTGCGGTATTAAAGGAAATGAACAAGCGGACGAGCTGTGGCAAGAAATGAAGGGATACTCGACAATAGTGGCAATCGAGCCACTATCGAGGAAAAAATTACAAAGACTGCCAACCTAAGGTGGTCAAGTCTTAAAAGACACAAGGTATCCAAGACTCTTTGGCCACTCTTTGACGGCAAAAGATCCAAACAGACTCAATTTTTTAGATACGGATATCTGCAGATTCTGTGGTGATCTGCAAGCTGTTGAGGACATAACACACATACTGTGTGAATGCAATATCGCGGAGTCGAAGAGAATTTTTAGGGAAATACTTTTTCGAAAACCTGGAGGAAATATTCCTCCCTTTTGCGAGGAGAATAACCTCAGTTTCGAGAGGATTAACAGAAATCCCATTTTTAGTGGACTTATTGTCGATCACGTTTAGAAGATACCTGCACTTTAGACCAAGCGGTGGTTGTACATGATAGAGCAAACAGCACAGCATCCGCAATCAGGGTACTGAAAACAGAATGGCGTCACGAAATTAGTAATTCATCTACGCCGTATTGTGTGGCCGAGTTATAAATGTTGCATTGCTGAAAGCACCCTGAATTTTGATGGAAATGCACAGCGTATACTCTGTACACCAGATTGAAGTGCAGAAAAACAGGATCTCTTGTATAGAGATTCTCCATTTGACCATTCTCTCCATCCTCTTCAACATGAAGGAAGTCTGACTTATAGGACTGAAACTCTCGGCGAACGTGTAGTCCTCTTTTCCGATTTTCGGTATAAAGGCTGCTGTCGGTATCAAGACTCTCTTAAAAGTTTCCAGCAGCTGGTTTGTCCTTTTTTGAAGCATAACTCGATATATGCAATCGCCCCCAGGTGTATTAAAGCTATCAACGCATGCGACAGTGAATTTAATCGCCTCATCTGCCACCAAAACCGATGAGTACTCTGTCTGATTTGAGGACAATGACCAGTTTGCTGGTTCCACTGACTGTTCCCATCTTTTGGCAAAGATACTGGCCACTATTCATATTCCTTTTGCTTCGATCTGTCAGAACCCCAGACTTTCTCCAAATTAGTCATTTCGGGTTTTCTTATGCAGTCGCTGCAAATTCGTAGCGTGCCACCGTAGAAGGATATGCAGTTAAAAATATTTGGTAAGGGCACCGTTCTCAGGTTATGAACACAGGCTGCTCTATTTGTCTTGTTTTAAATTTAGACCAAGCATCGACGGACTTGTTGAGCTCATCTTTATGGCGTGCTTTTATCGGATTTCTCCTCATTAACAAGAACGAAACCACACATCTGATTCTGAATATCTATGGTCTCGCATAGCAGTACTTTACAGCACATCTGTTGGATAGCATTAAGTTGATTACCTGCTGTCCAAATTTCGTAACAAATGTTGGCTGAGGCCGTGGACAGTGTGGGGCAGTTCATCTTTAGACATCAACTTTTCGTTTTCCATATCACAACCTTTGAGTGTTAGTCCTATAAATTCCAGAGTGTTGAACTTGGGTATCTTTGTGTTGCTATCAAATCGTCGAAATACACGAGTACGAATTTGGACAACGGCTATCATAAGATGGTGATCTCGAAAGAATGCTTGAGCTACAATGTCGAATATTTCCTTGAGGCAGGCTACAGTGGCTACCAATGAGGAACTGTGTTACGGTCCACTGTGAGCTCCGTGGGATGAGTTAGGATTTCCAGCAGCTACAATACCCGATAGCCGTGTTTACGTGCACGTGATTCCTACTCAAGTTTTTCTCTGAGATTCACACAATTTCCACTGTTGTTCCACCATCCAATCCCCAGAATTGTCAGCTTTGTCATTGCCGCTTTTAAAATAAAAATGAGGAGAGGATTAAGAGGATTAACAGTGGGAAGAATACAAAGTACGAAACTGATACATTTTCCCACGAGTATACCCCAGTTCATTGACTGACATGTAAAGGCAATCAATCACACGTAAGCTTTGTTTTCGAATCAACAATTCTCATATTTGTGTTAATTGTCCAACTGTAGTACAATACAAACCAACGAATCATAAAAGCATAACAAATAGAAAGAAGAACAACAAATAAATAAAAACGTGTGCCTACTACCTACTTTACCAAAGCGTGACAAGTAACTATCATCAATCAGGCATTCAGTGTTCAGTCTTCATTTCTATTTTCGAGTATGTGGATGTTAAACAATCAACATTTGTTTTGTTTTATGAGTTTTAAATAGGTCGGTTACTTTATGCCTTACACTGACATGCTAAGTGCATTTGTAGTGGGCTAATTCATCTCTAGGTGCATTTGATGTATCGGAAAGCAAATCATCTGGGTGTCGAGTTAGATAACGCTGACTTCATTTCGGCCATGAAGGCGAAAACCCTGATCACCATATGTGGAAGTGTCGTTTTGCTCGCTGTTTAGAAGCCTGTAGGCGTATGTATTATATACACTTACAGCAGGCCATTACGAAGTTCACTTTCTCGTCTGTACAGATTTCAGTTCGAGTTTCGGGGTATTGTCACGTTTCTTTATCTATGCTGGTTAACTTTTCGAACGTAGTTCCTAAAGGAGCAACTTCTATAATCGCGCGTTGCGAATTTTATGTAAACAGCTACTGCACTTCATATGTTTCGATGATGGTACAGATCTAAACGGACACGTTGGAGAGTCAAAATACAAATCCGATGTAGGAAGAAATGTTCCTTTTTTATGTACCTTTAAGATGTTTGCACATAGTGCGGGACGAGAACACAACGGGAGAAGATATACCTATTAACTCCTGCAAATCACAGGGTTTTACTATACTCAATGAGCTATTTATTAAGAGGGAGCGTATTTTATTACATACTGCCGCGGTTAACACCAAATACAGATAGAATAATACAGGTGGGAATAATGCGGAATGGTTAGTAAACGATTTTAAAATGATCTCGTGCCAGGTACCACCTAGTAACCACCGACTTTTGAATTTTTGTGATGAAACCAGAGAACAACCAACAAAAACTGGCATCAGCCGAGAAAACAAAATCAGAGAAATTGTTCATGTTCACTGTATAAAGGAAAAATCGTCACGAAAAATTGTAACAACTACAAACTAAAAAAAAAGGATAGTAAAGCTCGCTAGCTCCTAGATTTTACGTCTGGTTCTGATTTATTAGTTATCAACTTGTTTACTACTCGTTTTTCTCCTATTGTTACTCGAATTATGGCTTCCAACCCTTCATATGTTTTGCTTCGCGACCAGCTATCTTTGACCGGTATATCGAATCGCGATCTTATATTTTGTACATATAACGTCGACTTGCGTCGTCTTACAAAACCGACAACATTTAAGTTCAGAGACTTTTCGTCCGTTAATAATGAATTATTGCAATCTGATGCGATCCAGCTATCTTGGAGATATTTTTATTTCCCCTCTAATGTGAATGATAAAGCTAACTACTTGCAATCCCTAATCTCTCTCCCTAAAATCATTAAAATCGTTGCAATACGTAATAAAAAGCGTCCATGTTTCACTTGTGAAGATCACCATGCGATAAAAGCCCGTAAAACGAGTTGCAGCCGGGAGAAATATTGTCTCGCCCGTAATAACTCCACCCAAAATTGAGCTCTGAACATACTTAAAAAAAAAAAAAAAAAAACTATGGAGCAATCTACGCTGAATCGGTGTTGGAAAACAGGCCACAGTTGATAACATTCAATGCTATAGGAGAAGATGGTGTATCTATTAGATTTGTGAAGATGATTCTACCTCATATCTTAAGTGCCCTCACACATATCATAAATTACTGCATTGTTACCTCAACTTTTCCTGATAATTGGAAGTTGGCCAAGGGCATTCATGTCCCGAAAAAGCCTCAACCCCCTCCTCCCCGACTGATTTCCGACCGATTAGCATCCTACCATGTCTGTTAAAGCTCTTGGAGAAGATCTTGGCAAAATAAATTTGATCTTGCATCAATCAATACAGTCGATTATACCCGGTTCAGTCAGGTTTCCGTGCAAGTCATAGCTGCTCGACAGCTATGGTCAAAATCCTTGACGGATTCAATACGATATGGACTTTCCGACGATTTTGTGCCTGCTTAGCTTCTCTAAGGCTTTTGATAGCGTCGCTCATAAGCTACTCTGTCAGAAACTTAAGCTATTTTTTTGGTTTCAATGCAAGATCAGTGCGTTTTCTGAAGTCGGAACTTTAACTGCAGGAGAACCTCAGGGATAAATTCTTGCCCCAGTCTTATTCTGTCTTTTCATTAATGATCTACGGAAAATATGATCGAAAGTTCAAATCCATCTCTATGCTTTTAGGGGTGGCATAGGTGTAGTGTAGTGGTACTAGCAATCGCTTCTCACTCGGAGGGTCCAGGTTCGAGTCCTGCCCATGGCAAGTCAGTTTTTCATTTGTAATTGGAACTCAGACAGAAAAATTCTGCGTGTGAAGGCATAACACTGACACGTAGATTTGGCTGTTTTAGAGTTTCAAGCACAGAAAAAATTGCTGAGAATTATACCTCGAATAACTCTGAGTGAAGCAAAAACTCTCCGTCCTATTCGGACAAGGGCGCCAAGATCTCAAAATGTACCCGTGATGGATATATTTTCATATGTATGAGTCCGTTTAAATGAAAGTTAAATGCACAGTGGGAATAACCAGAGAATCCGAGGTTAAAGTTAGTGTACACAGTGTGTCGCTTTTAAATGCCGTGGAATATTTTTTTTTATCGAATCAGCACATTTTCCGCTGATGGCATGATAAGCAACGACGTGACAGCCTTCCAGGCAACTCTTAATAATTGGATAAAGGCGCTAGAAGAAACGGATTCCATCGCAGCGTATATCTGAATCGTTGTTTTCATGGCCAAGCAAACCCAATTCCGGCTAAAGCGAGAAAATGGCACGTAGCGCCATTCAACTGAAACCACGTCCGCATCAATGGTGTCAATATTTTCGAAGAAATGATCACGTACAATTGTCCGATAACATTATCCATTGACTGTAAGGCGTGCTCCGGAATTGTTTTTGCAAAAATAAGAAGCGATTAACAGTGTATCGTTTTTGGGGACAATTGAGTCGCATGAGTCCTGTGAGGATAGAGAATTTTGTTTATTCAGAAGCCCATTGAGTAACTTTTGGATCTCTAAACACGATCTTCCACTGCAAGCTTAAGATCCCAATTCGCGAAATCTCCTCGCAAGTGACGAACTCAGGGCTTTAGTTTCTGCACCAACTGGATCGTCTAGACCGAAATCTTTTCGCAAAATTTCCCACATTGTGGTCGGACAAAGGCCAAACCTTTGCGAACGACGCCGATCTATCATCCAAAACAAAACACCCTTTATGTGCCATCGACTTATTGTTGTTACAACTTTTCGTGACGCAGTTGCTTAGAGGACAATTTGTTTAATAGTAAGGCTTTCGAGTTTCATAGTTCCGACCACGTGTCCCAAAGACTACGAACTATAGAACAGAGAAGCAGTTGATCTTGGAAATACTTGCAGAGACTTTTAAGGTCTAACTGCCTTTCACAACCATGGAAGCGCATGGTGCAAATACTTGACAAATGAAGCTTACTCGAAAGAAGCAATTTTCGAAAGTTTCATTTAAGAATTAGAGTCAGAATCAAAGGAGTCTGTGCGAAATACTGGAAAGGAGACTTCAACAGACTAAGTGCTAGACACCAACGACAGTTATCGCTCTGTTGTAGAGCAAATGGAACTTTTTAACGTGGATGCAGACAACCAAGTTTACAAGCAACCAAATTTAGGCTTTGACAAATTTTCGAAAAAAACCCAAAAGTTTAGATAGATATACGCAAAAAACTATTCAAATATATGATATTGGAACTCTCGATATTTTGTCAAACAAGTCAGGAAGTTTATAATCACTTCTTGAACATCAGAAGCCATTTCGATGCAGGCAAAGATCTTAGCAAGAACGATGCTCATTCCTGTTTCCTTTTCAATGTCGTGCTGCCGCAAATTATAAACAACTCAAATCGGATGAAAAATTTGTTGATTGCTTCGAAACAAATATTCTCCGTGCAATAGCGGAACCAGTTCGTATCAAAGGAGTTAGAAGATAGTGATTCAAAGATTGTATGCGCAACAGTACGATGCGGAACTTACTAAAATTTCACCTTTGGTTTTCAGATAACTATTGTAGAACACGTAAAGCTTCACTTCAGGATAGAGGATACAGAATGGACTATTATGGACTAATGTCTGCCACTTGCTGCTAAAGCTTATTTTGTTTTAATTGTTTAACTAAGTAACGAGAATAGAACCTCTGGGGTTCGTTAAAAACAGCTTTAGGTTATCCGCTGGCTGCGAAATCCACCTCTTCTTCTAATTGAATTGAAATTGCACTCCAGGAAGCCTTGTATTTCTCATCAACCTACTACTCCACAACCAAAGTTTTCACTCATAAACAACTTAACTTTCTTTCCTTCATGAAATCCAGCTTATGGTTGTTTTTCTCATGTTACATCCCTTATTTCCTGGCAAGATTTTAGGTTTATTTTTACGTTCATGCACAAAAGGAAATTCGAAACTCCTAGACTTATGTATAAGTACGTGCACCATGTTAGCAACTGAAGTCGTTACTTGACAGCGTTTCAGTGAACCAGGGCTTTCGTTATTCCACCATCAGCAGTATTTCTGCTACCCGTATAAGGCTATAGAAGAGTGAATCAAATGCATGACTGAATAACGAAGTACGAGTAAAATCCAAAAGCCAAAACCACTGATTCCACTTCGTTGCCTTGTTTACGATTTGAAAACTACATTTCCACACCCTTTCTTGCACTGATTTTCCAATTGAAAAATACAAACGTAACCATAGAGAGTGCGGATAACACCACCCCACCAGAACCAAGTGCCAGAAGCAGTCACAGCAACGACTGTCTTTTAAGTGCCAACAGCTGATTGCACAAGATTGTTCCATAGACTTTGGTCACGCGGCAGGAGTGTGATGTCTAAGTGGAGGAGGGATAAATAAAACACCCGTACAAACTCAATAACGCTTACCAATACGGTGGTGAACCCTCAGACATACTCGTTGATACTCATGCAACGAAATTCAATATCTCATTCGTTTATCATCCTACAAACGGCAGCACATACGAGTACCAGTGCGAGTACGAGTACTCATATATGTACATAGATACACTCACCCAGCATGGATATCGCTTACAAAATTATATATTTCCGTCTGCTGGAGCAAATCTGGTTCACTAGAGCCTTTTTCGAGTGTTTTGGTAGCAGCAGCACTTAATCCATTTACTGCGCCACAATTTCCAATGATTTCCTGGCACGGGACCCCCACGGGCATACTGGTGTTGGCGTACGCCAACAACTACATCAAAAAAAAAACACCACCAACAACGAAAAACAATAACAACAACAACATCATCAAGTGAGCTCTCCAGATACGTGCTGTGCCCACTCTCTTGTGAATTGGGGATTGCACGGTGTACGAGCGCACTCGTAAATAGACCGTAGTATCCGAATCCGTATCCGCTATACGTGGAGTATTACGTCAAACTAATTTCCAAGTGGTTGACCCCTAATCGTAGTTAGTTGGCTCTTGAGGTTGAAGTAGTGGAAGCGAAAAACTAACTGCAAAGTCTGTCTGTGACGACTGGGCCAGGAGCATTTTCTTCCATGGCATGGGTGCATGGGACTATGATTTAAGTTGATTATGCTGACGTTACTGTTTTTCCCAAAAGACCTGAGAGCTGCGTCCGCACTTGAAACCAGAACGAGTACAAAGTACGGGTTCATACCACGCTGGTGAACTGGTGAAGGTGTGAAAATAAACAAAGTTTAATTTTTCATTCTCCTCTGTTGCCAGAATAAATGTTTTGATGATTGAGAGAACCGTTAAGAAAATAGTTTAATGGTGCACCAAGGGAGCTGGGACAAATGTATTTCATTCACCATCATTCCATTCACCGGACCAAGTGTTGTATGAAGGTTTGCACCATGAAAGAAGTTAGCGCACAGTGGAGTCAGCAGCGGTCCAACTCATTATGATCGCACAATAAATGGCTCTTGGCCATCGAGATGAAAGCGGTGATTAATTAGATTCACTATCCTATTTGGCGGGAGTGGCGCAACTATTAATCCTCCATTCGAGGTACGGTTGGCGCTGTGGCATTTTCCATAATCGTGCTCGGGATTCATTTATGCATTTTTATAACAATGAAACTACGAAGAGAGTTTAATTGCAGCCCGTATCGAACCTTTTTATTTATATTTATCAATGAATCACACTGTAGGTTGCCACAAATTTAACGGATAGGATATGAAGATCATACAAGGTTTGGGTAGATCGCATTAGCTCTCTGCAGTAAGCGTTGTTATAAGATTGCATTGCCATGCCGACCTAAAATTTGAGAGCTCAAGTTGCTTGTTGTATATCATATTACGTATTCCCACCGTCTTTTTGTGAGAATGATTTCCCCTAAATATTCTAATAGAAACTCAAAAAATGTCACGGTGTGCTAGAAGTAGGCTCCCCTTGGTAATTCCAGATGAACTGCAATAGGACTTTCGGCAGCATTTCATAACATAATTCTAGAAATAAAATAGAGACCACCCTGATATTCTTTTTGATGGTCTGTATCTGTGACAATGGCTATTTCGTCTTGCTCATAAGCTTGCACAAGCAACGAACTCTTGATCTAACACTTGCATAGACAGCCAAGACTTTGTTGTGCATTCAAGCACCTTATGGCTTTGTTGTCACAGATTGATTTGATGCGGATACATGTAAACTTCTGCAGCCAAACTGACCATTTTGCAATTGACGTAAGGCCCTCCGATATTCGAACATTCCGAGCTGTTAACGTAGACACGGATCACTACTAGTTGCTACTTAGTTGCAGCCACGATACGTCTGCAGTTATCTCATACTCCACAAATGCGGAGTAATATTGGGAGGAGATTTAACGTTTAACATGGTCAACTGACCATGGCCAAGAAAAAGAGTGATCGAGGTGCTACTGTAGGAACAACGTCCAGAAATTTTAGAAAAAAGCAAATAGAACGGTTCAAGCCAATAAGATCCAAACAAGATGCTCGTAAGCAAGGAAATTTAGTGTGGAATCAGGGAGACACACAATCCAACCGTTGCTGTCAACCAGTAAACCATGGTAGTAATATCAAGGCTGCAAGGCAGTAAGAGATGTTCTCTACGAACATACTCGTACATGCAATCATTTCCCAGATGGTCGGAGAAAACTATGCCTGATGAATACCCATAGGAAAGTAGACGCTCTAAACTGCGCCAACTTTAGAGGAGACTAATGTCTCCTTAAATCTGTAACATTAGATGTATTTATTAGAAAGGAAAGAGGGAGTTGCTGAGAATAGCCACCACAACAGTGTGCAGAGTCTGATTGTACAAAGATTACTTAACGACCGGAATTGTGTTAGCACAGCATCACTGTTAAGGCCAAAGCCCAATTCGAAGGTTTTGGTGCAAGAACTCCAAAGATGCAGTTAATGGCGACGAACTCTTCTGAGCTACTTCGACATTTTCGATGCTTACATCATGTAAGGACTTTTTGGCATCTAGCCAGGTGATCGAGGGGTTTCAAGCGAATCAAACACTCAAGTGCTTCAAGAGAGCTATGACTATCCCTGTGCAATCCTGAGTAGAATCTAGCCTTCCAGATTGTGATGTCGAGTTAACCGTCCAACCACGTAGAACACTATAAGTTGTGAAGCAACACAGGATGCTGTGTTGAACTGTGACGTTTACAACGGTGATTGCTATACATATAAAGAGCAGAAGCAGAACCTATTTGGATGTGGCAAGAAATCTTGAGCTTCAGGCATTTAAGCGAACGTAGATATGTATGGCATAACGCCCAAAACCTTTCGAGAAGCCATATACTGTTAGCGTTAAGCGCAAAAAAAAAGTGGTGACAAGGCAAGCTACTGTACAAGGTGGGCTATAATGTGTGATCCTATCAGAAAGTGCAATTGATTACAAAAATGGCGTCGAATGTCAATTCGGTTTTGACATTTGTGCAGCAAACAGAATTGAAATTTGTGTGCTTTGGAATGCTATATTTCTGAAGAACGCGGAATAATCGATGAGCATTTCGTGACCGGGTCGTTCAATGTGGCGTTTAGCCGCACAACACTTAGAGACTGGAACAACACGGGACCGACCAAACCCTGGAGGGCCTCGTACCTCTCCTTCGATCGAGAATACCGCTGCCGTGATTGAAGATGTCGTAGAGGCTCCATCGACATTGACCATACGACGGGCCACGCACTTGGCCATTCCATATATGTCTCTGCGGCGCATTTTGGTGAAAGACTTGAAGATGTTTCCTTACAAACTGCAGACAGTCCATCAACCGATGGGTGTTGATCGTGAATCGGGACTAACTTACGTTCACGCCCTAGACCCTCCTTCAATAAACGGTACCAGTTTAGTCATTTCGGATACAGCAAAATATTTGGGTCTCATTTTTGAAGGGAAACTAAATTGGAAACCTAACATACAAGAAAGAGTCAATAAAGCTACAATAGCTTTATTCTCTTGCAAAAAAGCCATTGGGAAGAGATGGGGCCTTCAACCTCGCAAAACCACTCGCTACACATCTCGGTCGTAAGACCGATACTCACCTACGGGGTTGTCGTCTGGTGGACGGCCTTACACAATGCAGTCAACTGCAGTAAACTAAGTAGAGCCCAAAGAACAGAATGTCTATGCATAAGCGGAGCCTTACGGTCTACTGCCTCTGCGGCATTAGACATTCTTAATACAATACAATAATCCTCACAGAGAACATCGATTACACCATACCTGAACTTTAGTTTGACAAAAGCTTCCATGTAAGCTTCCCCTCTAGAACCTTCTGGGAGGAAGATGCTTTCAAGGAGGATAAGTCAATCCACTTCTACACAGATAGATGTACAATGAAAGCGATAGCGGTATCTGTGGCGGTGTTTTCTCAGATAAGTTAAATCTAAGCCTCTCTTTCCGTCTTCTAAATCACTGTAGCGTGTTCAAGGCGGAAATTTTGTCGATTAAAGAAGATTTCTCCTGACTGAACAAAAACGTGATATCTGCAAAGGATATCCGCATCTTTTCGGATATTTAGGCCGCTATCTAGTCCCTGGACTCAGTCTTATTAAATTCCAAAACCGCCCTTGAATGATGGCAAAGCTAGATCTGAATCGCTGAGTCTGATCCTTCTATCATAGGTGTCATCACTGAAAACTGCCTCATAGACAAGCATGCAAGAATGCTTGGCGCTTTTACAAACGATGTCTGTAGACAATCTTCCATCTACTCTGTACATGTCCTCTCTCCCAGAGAAGAAAACATCTACAATGACCTAAACGATCTAAACAATATAGACGTAAGCAAAGTCCTACGCTTCATCGTAAGCTCATACTGGTTCCATTAGTAAGAGGATCATAGATCCACGTGGGTTCACAATGGGCCAATAGGCATAAGTGGTTTGGTGTCTCGAATAGCCACTGTCACCTACCTACCTACCTACGCTCACGCCCTCCTGAATATCCACAACGAAGTGGACTATTTTGCGTCAAAAAAAATCATGAGTAAGCGGATACGTAAACAAACAAAATTTGCGGTTCTGAGGCACTGAAAACTCCCGAGTAATGCACTCAAAGCCATTACAATCACTCCAAGTTACTAAATAGTACCGGAGACATAATGTCGCCTTGAGGGAGTCCAGAATTTATTGAACTAAGCGTTTCAAAAATTATTTCCTCTCTTTCGAAGAGATTCCGATGTCATACCCTAAACTATCAAAATGTACTTTCTCAACTTTAGAAGCCTGTCCTATTCCCTTCTTTTCTGCTAGTAGAGCCGTCGAGCAGCTCTCTATCTTCGATGCAACGCACATTTATATGATTCTTGTTTGGCTGCATGTGCCCACCGCATTCGTCGTCAAACCAGGTCTCTAAGTGGCGGCAGTTAGAAACCACTCAAGTCAGAAACATCTTTCCTGATGGCTCGTTGGCACATATTTTATAGAAAACCCAAAAATATACAAAAATATGCTCTAAGTTCGGACAAGTTCTTCGGAATTCATTTAATGGAATAATTTAAGTCGACTCCCTCGAATACTCGTATACTGCTGAGGATTTCCTTTGTCCTTCTATGTATTCCAAATGCATTACCAGGGCACAAAAAAGCCAAAGTTACTGCATTCTAAATGACGATTGATATGCCAGACAAAATTGCAAGAAGACCTGTCTAAGCTTACAGGACTACTAACATCAATAGAATCCTAGATAAATGTCCTCCAGGGATAAATACGAGTAGAAACCCAGTGAACTACTTATCATTCAGAATAGTTCCCACATTTCGTCCTCCACAAATCTTGTTCTGTTTCAACAGCAAATAACTGAACAAAAGTAAGGAGAATACCCAAAAATTGGATTAAAGTTGAAAGTGCACTCCGCTCTAGAGCCCCAAGCCCGCACCGACTTCCATCCGCAATTCTAATCTTTTATGCACATGTAACATGTTCGGAATAAAGTATCTAGCCACACAAACATAACACATGCCCTTTGTGCATAGACTCGAGAATACGTACATTACGTAGATCCTTGTGCACATCCGTGTACACCTATAGTGCATGTACGAGTACATTACAAAATATACGAATGGGTATGTTTCATTTTTCTGGCATTTGGATTGCCGTGTAGGTGGCTTAACAATCCTACACCGAAAACAAAAAGAACCTTGCACACAAACATGGGCACACCTACACACTGCCATTCATCGAAGCCCAACAATAAAATGAAGAAAAATTCTTTGCCCTGTGGAAATAAAAAAAAAATGCAATGGTGGAGGAAAGTTGTTTTTTTTTGGGGGTTTTTTTGGAAATACCTGAGAAAAAAAAATTATCCCTGGCTCTGTGCCAAAATGGTTTGCTCCTTGCAATCTCCGTTGGTCTTATTTTCTAAATCAAACTCACACAAAGAGCTATATAGATACACACATACTCGCGTATCTATCGGATTGTGTGTCATTATAGTGGTATAGGTATGAGTGCATTCAAAAATTGGGGAATTTTCGGTTTCTTTTGTTTGTTCAAGCGAGTATTCGTGGAAGAACGGAGGGTATTCCTCTGCACGAATCAATACGGAAAGATGCAGGTCGGTCTGCTTAGCTCTGGAGAGACGGTTCAATGAAGAAATTCGAACGTCGGAACGTGAGAACATGAATTTTTTTTGCTGGAAAGGACCTCGTGCCCATTTAAATGTTTGATTACATAATTTGTCGATGCGAAAAGTCTCGTTGTGAAGTGATTTGATTTTGATTAATCTATCGCTTAGGTGGATCTGATAGCACCCCTATCGGCAAGGTAAAGGAAAACAAGTATTTTTGATTTCCTTATTCGTGGTTTAGGAGTGCTTATATGCATTATGCTCAGAAGAATTGATTTAAAATCGATCGATGTTATAGAAATTGCATTGGAGATATCTGAACCAAATTTGGAGCAGATCTCGGAACGGCGCGCTATCATCATCATCCTACGCTTTCCACTGGATGGGTTTATATTGGGTTCTTCATCTGCAACTACTCAGTTCTGCTAAAAGCCTAACTAGTGGCTTCGGAGCTACTTGTGGGAAAATAATTCAGACATAACTGCATAACAGCTGTAGGCACAATTTGCAGCTCAGATGATGGCGACATCGAAGATCGTGGCGTAGGAAAACTATTTTTGTTCCTTCAACTGCTGGCAGAAATAAAGGGAACGACAGGACGAAATTTCGTTTGGATTCGCCTTTCCTTCCAACAGAAGAACTAGTCGTTAACGCGTTCTAGACGTATATTCTTCTTTCATTCTTCAACATTATATCACAAAATGAACCAGTGAATTGGCCAATATTCGGCGAGTTTTGATGAGTTAGTACCTCAAATGTTCGACAAAAAGATGTTCAAAATTCGATGGACAGAATGAGCTTCTTCAAAAACCTTCACACATTCCTTGAATTCATATTCAAAACGTAATGTCACGAATAATTTTTCATAATGTGAAGGGTTTTCCAATAGGGACTTGAAAACTTTGAATTTAATTTGTGAACGCACTCTTTCACTAATCATCAAACTGTCACTGTCAATTTATTCAGTAAACTGAACATTTTCATCATGGTCAAGTACACGAACGAGCAACGTCTGCAAATTTTAAAAATTTCTACCGAAATTCGGAGTCGGTGACTGCAACTTTAAGAGCGTTAACTCCAATTTTCGGTCGTAATTCTCGCCCTAGTAGACAGGCAATAACAAGTTTAGTGCAAAAATTTGAGTTGAGTCTACATATTCGTTGTGTGATGTTGCCGTGTCAGTGAGACAACGGGTTGGTCGAAGTGTCGAAAATATCGCTGTCCTTCAGGCGTCCGTAGCAAACGATCCAAATCAGTCAATTCCACGGCGTTCTCAAGAATTGGGCATCGCTCAGACCACATTATGGCGTATTTTGCGTAAGGATCTTGGTTTACACCCATACAAGATCAAGCTGACTCAAGAATTGAAGCCGATGGACCATTTGAAGCGACGTACGTTCTCCGGTTGGGTTCTGGGGAAGATGCGCCAAGATGATGAATTTCATCGCAAAATCATCTTCAGTGACGAAGCTCATTTTTGGCTCAATGGGTTCGTCAATAAGCAAAATATGCGTTATTGGTCGGGTGAAAATTCACATGTGCTTCATGAATCACCATTTCATCCACAAAAAATAACTGTTTGGTGCGGTTTGCATGCCGCCGGCGTTATTTGGCCATATTTTTTCGTCGACGATAACGATCGTCGCGTTACTGTGACTGGTCAGCGTTATCGCGCCATGATCACCGATTATTTTTGGCCCGAATTGGAAGATGTGGACTTGGACGACATGTGGTTTCAACAGGATGGTGCCACAAGCCACACAGCACACGCTACAATCGATTTATTGAAGAGTAAGTATGGTGAGCGTGTTATCTCAAGAAATGTGCCAGTCGATTGGCCTCCTCGTTTGTTCGATTTAACGCCGCTTGACTATTTTCTGTGGGGCTACGTTAAGTCATTAGTTTATGCCAACACGCAACATTGAACGCGAAATAGCGGCCGTTTCGGCCGAAATGTGTGGCCGAGTCGTTGAAAATTGGGTCTAGCGAATCGACCGCTGCAAACATGCCCGCGGTGGCCATATGAACGAAGTCGAGTTCCATTCATAAATGTTTTGATTGTACTTCAAGCTGATAATAAAGTTTTTGAAATACCTCAAATGGTTTGCGTTTTATTTAAAAATAAGTTGTCAAGTCCTTATTGGAATACCCTATATAAAGATATTTGCTATAACAAACTCAGTTCCTGCCTTTATTGCTTAAAAAACAAGTCTGTAGCTCTAAAAACAAACAACGTTTATAAGTCTCGGGTACATTTTGAGATCGATCTTAACGCCGTCTCTATCTCTATCCAACGCAAATCGATAAGGAAAATATGTAAATGTTTCGAAGCGTAGCGACGTTATCATTATCTGTAAACTTTGAATCGCGTGATATGTATTATATATGTATGGCTATATATATGGCTTCCAAACAAAGCCACATTTACTGTCATAGAGGCTAAAAGTCTCTCATATACTTGTTCCAATTTCACGTGACGCATTTGCCTTTATATAGTGTTCGGGGAAGCTCTCCCTCCATTAGTTAGGCGCTCGATTGTCTGTCATTATTCCCAACTGTCGGTTAATTTTTTTTACGGGAGCCAGAAACTGCGTAGAAATTTTTTATTATATAATGCGTCAAGGTGTTTCTTCCATTTATGGCGAATTTCCTGGTTCTCCATTAGCATACGAGTATATCCCTGGTCATCTTTAAAGAACTTTGGCGATTTAATCTGTTTCCAATTTTTTCTCGTTTGTCCGCGCCTTAGTTTACACTTCTTATATGCCCCGTCGCCTGCTTAGACAGTGAGGGTTCTCTTTTAATTTCTCGTACAATGCCTGATATCGCACCTATCCTAGCTAACCTGTTTCTTTTTGCAAAGTGCGTAATGTAACCAAGACACACGATACCGTTTTCGCTATTTCTGCTGTACTTAGTCCACGCTTGCAAAACTTTCCGGTTGCCCCTAACCGCCATTTTCGTCTCACACACTTCCTTTGATGGTAAAGCGCGGCCCTTTTGAAATATCGTACAGAGATTACATTTTTCATATAAGTTGTCCCCATACATTGTCCGCTTAGTGGATCCACTTATTGTCTTTACGAGCTATTCTCGACAAATTTAACGCACGAAACTGTACTCTTACCTTATTTGAGTTGTGGCAGTCAAGATGGTGGCGACCCCGTTCCGTAAATATACACCTGGACGCTTTCGCTTGTAAATTCAAGAAGGGAGCCCTATTTCTGACATTTCGCCAATTGGCTTGTTAAGCGTATATTACAATATATCGGTTTAACGTTGCTGTAATACGTTTTCTAGTTCGGAACTTTTGCCCGTCATTGTGTCAATGTACGTGAAGCATTATATTGTTCGCCCGTCATTATGTCAAGGTTCCAGTTCGCTCCCGGAAACCATCGAGCTCTAAAACGGCATCTCACTATGTACAACAGGATCACTCCCTCGATGTCAGAAAAAAATGATTAGTGGGGCATTCGGTGATGTCGTACTGTTGCACCATTTACTTTCATCCGTTCGGCATTGATATGATTTTCCATTTTACCCGACAACATTCTCAATATAGGAAGTAGCTTGGATCATATTCGATAAAATACTCTACCATCTACCAGTAAACCCATCGAAATCGATTCAACCACTCCCAAGATTACACGGGACAAACAGACAGACAGATAAAAGTGGAAAATGGCTTGAAGCCAGACGAATTAGCTACATTGTACTCGCTCTAATTCTCAGACGTTTAAGTCTTAATTTGAAGGCAGGAAGTAGCTTAAATCATATCCGATAAAATACTCTGCTGTCTAGCAGTAAAACCATCGAGATCGGTTCAACCATTCTCAAGATTACACGGGACAAACAGACAGACAGACAAAAATGTGAAAAATGGTTTAAAGTTAAAGAAATTAACTACAATGTACTCGCTCTAATTCTTAGACACCCAAGTCTTTAAAAACACTCATCCGAGAACTGGTCCAACTCTATTAAGGAAATTAAAAGACAAAATCCCAGAACTGTTTAGAGTGAATGTCATTCATCTAATTCATGCGCAACATTGGCACAATCAATTTTTACGGTCTAAGCCCTTTTAAATGTCTGAAGCAATTACCGCCCATGCATCCGCCCCATCAACTTCTATTTAAACGGTAGGACAAAGATTTGCACTGATGCATATGAACGGTACGAACAGTTGTACAATTTCTGCTCTGCACCCACCACTGACTACGCGCTGCTTTTTATGACAACAATCACGGTCATCATGATGATGATGATGGCTGAGAACTGAAAATCCACCTTGTCGTGCGTTCACCTATATAAAATCTGGCAGCGGGACTACAGCTTCAGATCTGGTAAGAGGGCCACCAGCTGCAGCTCTTTGTACTTATTCACCCGTTGCGGTTCGGTTAGTTAGTTTACTCGAAAGTTCTCTGCATGACTGCCTTGCTTTGTTGCGTGGCATAATCACAGAACAAAAGACTTCCTCCAGTCAGAGCCACTATGCCTGCTTCTATGTTGATGTTTGGATCCAAAACCACTAAATAGCTGGAACAACATTTTCAAAGAAAAAAAAAAAATAATAAAAAATCGCGATATGTGTTGGCAATTAATTATCAAGTTCTAGCATTGGTATCGGTTGAATAACCGTTATCTTGTATCGTACTCCCTAGTACGTACTGGTATGACTGTTTGCTTTTTATGCTGCCTTTAAGCGCTAATACTCGTGAATGGGGGGTAATTGCGATGCCCTGCCAACATCATTGTGCAACAGTTGCGCAGATTTATTGAATGCGACACAATGCCCGTAGAGCTGAAAGATGTGCACAAAGAGGAAGCCTATTGTTATGATTTCTCTGCGGTCTTCACACAGCATAGTTACAGATTCAGATATTCGTATCCAGCATCCAGGCAAAAAATAAAGGTTTTCGGTTCCCAGTGGCTTGGGATTGAATTGCTTTCGCCGTACACTCACAGCCAGCAGACAGATGTCAATTTCAATTCAGTTCAGAAAAAGTAATCCGAGATGGGATGGGGGTTTTAGAAGCGAAAGAATTGGGTCAAACAACTTTTGTTGGTTACAGGCGGCTATGCGGGAGCTATAGGGGGGTTTTGTGTTACTTTGTGCTCATGGCGTACGTTTGTGTTATTTTCTAGAGCTATAGGTCTTGATGCCAATCGGGTTAGGAGTAGTTCCTTTCCCATTTATGAGGTTACTCTCAGGGGTATCTCGTATCAAAATGTTTTGAATTTGTTAGCCGTGAGGAATGAGTGTGCTTCTAATGTACGAATGCAGTCTCAGCTCTTTCTCTTTGGGTAAGAGAGTAGATAAATGCGAGACTTGAGATTTTGTTGATGATTAAGAGACAATCTTTGTTAACTTGAGTTAGTGGCGGGGTAGTTCCAGACGAACTGACACTTGTAGTAGCTACCGGCCCACTCGAGTTGAGCCTTTTGGCAGACTGTGCATTCAGATAAAATGTATCGTTCAATTATTGATCCCAACAAGTGAAACAAGAACTTGAGGGTTTTGAGTGGAAGCAAGAAGAACTGTGTATTCATTGACGGGAACATTACTTAGATGCAGCTTTGTTGTCTCATCAATATAAGCATTATTTGAGATCATGGCCCTATAGACGAAAAGGGCGACTTTGCCAAAGATTGCCTCTACAAGCTCCACAATGAAATATACGTGCAATGTTCTAGGTACGTCGTTAAGATCGCACGTCACGGCATCTTTGCTAACATAGGAAACATACCCCGAAAACGAACTCAAGATACTCGGCTTTGCAGCGAGGTGAATTGTCAATTGGTATTAAGTCATTAGGTACCCACTTTTATGTACATCAGAAGACCATTACTTCTGACTATCATTTATGATAAGAAAAGCTCTCGATTGACTTAAGATTCAACGCTCGTACCATCTTTCAACGGGTATTGGTTCGCTAAATAAAAGTCTACTAAGCACAAGGGTCCCGATTTTACTTTCTCCTTAACGCTATCTCAATCCATTACCAGAATAACTGAAACGTGTGTCAAATAGACGATATTTTTTTTAGATCTTTGGGAAATGCTTCATCTCTTTCACCATGTCAAGGCGGGCAAATTGAGTTAAACGCTTAAACGAATCACTTCACCAAACTGATGCGTCTTCGTTACATTTGCACGTTTTGACAAGTAATTACTGGCCCCAGGCCAGATGAGTCTATTATTACCAGAGCCGCTTTGTGTATCGCAATCAAGTCATGGTCAGCTATGATTTGCTCGATTACATTAATCAAAAGCTAACAAATGTGCTTAAGAGTTTATCTACCTTAAGTACGTGTATGAATGGCCAGAAATGACTTTTCAACTTGGCCAAATGCTACTTACTTGCTGCTTTGTATTTCTATATTTATTTATCTGACGTACATTACCAAAATCCACTTCAGAGCAACAATGAAATCCAAGATCTAATTACGTAAACCATCACAGATAGAGTACGAGTAGATTGCAGCTTAATTAATAAACGGTTCGTACCTTGAGATGAAAACAAAAAAAAAAACAATTTATAAGAAAAATTAAAAATTGATTGAGCTCTTGATGGACTGTAATACGAGTAACACCTCCAAGTGGTCCACTTGACTTTCCATTTCACTGCCCGAAAGTCTTTTACCTGTTAATCAGGGAAATGACTTGAGAAATTCTCAACCGCTTGAGGCGTCTATCTATCGAAATAATGACGACGTATCGCAACAAGCCACTTGAACGCAATCCAAGAGCCTGTCGCTTGCGAGCTCACACGAAATTTGAAAAGAAATTACGGCAATAAAATAACACTACTCGTACTTGTATCCGTGCGTTGCGTCGCACCCTCCAAATGGCACTTCTCTGGAAACAACCATGACACATCGTTGGGGCTGAACCAGAATTACTATCTCTTGGGTAGTACAAGTGGCACACTTAATGGCTGGGAATCCGAACTTTGATTCGTATCCACAAGATACATCACATTTCACCTTTTCTCTCAATTTTTTTTTTTTTTTTCTTTTGCCGGTAGCACTTTAGAGATGAATAAATAACCGTCGCGCCGGCAAGCAATAAAATCATTCACTTACAGGTTGTTTTCCAACTACGACTGCCATTAAAGGCATCAGAGATCCAGAGAATCTAAAGAGATTTACAGCCTTCGCCGTTGCCTTAGCAGCCAGTAATCATTTAGTCTTTAGACGATCTCACGCGTAAGCGGTTTTCATTCAGATTCTCTATGTGCTGTTGCTGAGTATCCAACTATCCAAGGAGATAATTTAATGGTCTTTAGCGTAGCGAATGTAATTAGAAAGTGCCAAGGTAGAACAGACATGCACTTGAGGTGATAGAGTTTTCTATTTCGTCGTTTAATGGAATTTGGCTATATTTAGGGGTAAATTATGCCGAAAGTGATTGGGAAAGGAAAGGAATGTAATAATTTGCTTCAAGTTTCAGTTTTCAGTTCAAGGATCTGTTAAAGGTGTACCGCATAGTTATCCAGAATATGAAAATAAGCGTCCTCCACTTTGATGGCGAAGAGATTTTTGACGGAATTCCAATACTCCTGGCTGGTTAGCTGTGGTGTTTTCTTTACTGCTGGGTTAAGATGGGTTAAGGGACGCTTATACGAGCTAATAGGGATAACCTATGAGCTATGTGCCTAAGTGGTGGCATTTGGTAGTGGCGGACTCTTACCGGCTATAAATCACCTCCACTTGAAAAAGCGCATTTGTACCGCCCGTCGTCGTCGCAAGACGGTGATTATTTACTACCTGCGTACAGTTGTAACCCGCAATGTCATCTGTAAATCTGGTAATCGACGCTTCCCATAGAATCTGTAGACGTAAGATTTGATCATACTTAATATTTCATAGTGGGGGCCCTAAGACTAAGCCTTGTGGCACACCGTCAGTAACTAAAGCGTACGAGCTCCATCGTCAGAATCATAGAGAAGGATTTTATCCAAGAAATATCTCGTTATCATTTTATGGAGATAGTTCGGTACTTCAATCCGAAGTTCACCGAATTGTACGAGTTCTTCACGCCCACGGTTATAATAGCACAATATGTCTAGATATCTATGTTTAAGAACTTACCATGACTTAAGAAAACCGTTTTGGTGTCCTGTTGTTGCTGGCAAGAGTCCATAGTAAATGATACGCTCTATGATTTTTCCGACCATATCCAGCAAGCATATAGGACGATAAGACGAAGGATAGTTTGACTTCTCTTTTCTCTTTGGCAATAGCAGCAGCCGTTGACGCTTCCAAGGCTTTGGAACACCGCCATCTTGAACACACGCGTTAAACATTTCAGAAAATAGGTCCGGTCGTATTTTGATAGCGACTTTTCAGGCATTATTTGGAACGCCACCCAGTTCCGGTGTATTATCGTGATTAGTTTAACCAATCGATACCCTTTCAGCCTCCTTCATACAACAAGTTGTTCGCATAGATCTCTAAGGTGAAGGCTCTTGCTAGGGTTAATCGATTTTTTTTAGTTGTGTTCTTGCTTCTCGAAATGTATTGCATGACATGGCCATCCGAGTCCGGGAATGCCTATCGAATGCCTACCGCCTATCTTAACACGTACCAAGTAATGCTCAGGTTGCTCCAAGTATTCCTGGAAATGTTTCGGCAAACCCAAATCGCTGACTTATTTGTCTTTCTCACGTATTCGACAATGAACCCAGCCGACCCGCACTTTTCTGATTTTTTTAACTTGCTCGCGATTTCCAAGGGAGGGCTTATAGTATGTAGGCTTTTCCCACTATCCTTTTTCGGATTCGGCTCACATGCGTCCCTACTTATGGATGTAGGATCCGCCTTTTTTTCCGAAAAATGTCAGCATATAATAAATTTGTATAACATTTTGTAAACAGTGGACAACCAAAGTTTTGTAGTGGTAAAGGAATCGATCTATCTAGGCCCTGCAGAGAACTTCAAGAAACATCATGAAGACACAGTCTTTTATAGACACCACCAGCGCTCCACCCAAAAGGATGTTCAAATCGTCCCCCGTGAGACAACTAAGTAAATGGAGTCTTACGTAAGTGGTGCAAGCAAGTGTTACTGAAGGCGGCTAGCTGGGGATCAACCTTACTGACGAAGCATTTTGGCTGAGGCCTCACCAATGTGTTAGTTGCAAAAGTAAAGCAAGTGAATGGCGATGTATGAAAGTTCACAGCATCTACTTGAAAATGATGATCTCTCGAAATGCTACGATTCTTTCGAGTCTGCGTCGGGTCTCTTTAAGACAATTACCAAAATGGTCAATGATGTTTTCTGGGTGTTCGTCAGGTGATACCCTAATCGGGTTACAGGGCTTATCTTCAGATAGCTTTTCCGATCACTGATTTAACAATTTAAAGTTGAGTGAAAAACATTGATGATTGGGTGTTGAACGATTAGGGTAGGCACTGCGCGGTGTCAGCCTCGGCCTACTCAAAGATGTAACTATTACTACACGAGAATTTTTGTTTTACTTCCTCGTTGTAGCCACTGGCTACTCGCATAGTCCAACCGAGTCCAAACTTATGAGCGCGGTTGTCTTGTCAGAAATGAGTGAACCCGTACGGGGTATGAATTGGCGCGACTGAATAAAAGATTCCTTAAATAAGCTACTTCATTGTACTTAAACCCGAGGTTACCAAGGATTTTTAAAGACTAATGAGGGCGCTGTGATAGCAATAGTGGGGATGAATCCATAATGGGTCAACCACAATTATCTTACCCCCAAGCTGGTTACGGGCTCTGAAATATCTCGCCCCTATTGTCCAAGGGTTTACAGAAAGAGGCTCGCTATCAGGTTAAGGGTTGTACATGAGGTTAACTGCTGTAAAACAAATATCACTAACATGCATTAAATCCAGTGGGATTGGCAGTAGAAAGAGGATGGAAATCGTGACATACATAAATTGTAATATCATACATCATAGGTAACCGATAGAATAGCGACTGGTGTTTCTGGTATACCGCTCCTCTGAGAAGCTCGTCATATAGTACCTGGATTCCAACTGATGAAAGCCTTCTCGAAATCAATGAACAACACATGTGGGGGGCATCTACTTATACTCGATTGTAAAATGATGATTTGGACGATGTTGTTGCGGTCGACGCAGGGACATTCAGTTCAAATGACGGTCTGCTCAATGTCGGTCGTTGAATCAAGATGTTTTCACTCGATCCGGAATAAGACATTAGTTTATTCACAGCCGAAAGTGCGCATATATCTCTCTTGCTGTCACTTTCCGCCAGGTTTTCCAAACTTTGGAGAAGGCTTCGGGTTGCCATGCTTTTCTAATTAATGGACGCAAGATTTCTGCTAAGTGTTGAGCGTGGCCGAAAGAGTTCCGACTGACCAATTCCATGGTCCTTATCGCCAATGTTATTTCAGCAAATGAGGATATTTGTTACCGCGGGGGGCTCACTTGAACATGGGTTTAGATCGTTAAGAATTGCTGTACAATTTTCAAGCCTTTTTGCAATCTGATCCTCATCCGGATTCAGCTGATTACTGCCTTGGCCTGCTGGGCCACCTAATCGTTTCTTCTTCTGACTCGGAGGCTAGTCCTTTGGTGTAATTACGATGGTCTCGTCTCACGCTATGCTGCACTTCTTTAGGTTCAAAACGTTCACCGATGCTTCCCCAGGTGTGTGATGTCGGCCATGGTTCACTACTTTTTTCGCCTTCTACATATACAGCAGGCGTAAAAACACTTTTCACAGCGTTTCAGTGGTCATCAATGAATTCAGGAGTGTAACTGGTGTTTGCTATTGCATTGGGGAATCCAGCAAAAAGATCCCTTACCTCTTTCAGCACTTGAGGATTCTTACCACTTTTACCAAATGCAGTACGACAACTTTTAGTAACAAATAACCATTGAACGTCAGTCGCTTTGAATGCAATTTCTATAGTATCGATCTGTTGCAGTGTATGTTGGCGATCGAGGGAAACCCAGCCGATCCTGATGGTCAGTATGCATCCAATGACCAGGCTATTGGAGTTGCAAAAGTCAACAAACCTTTCTTGTGTTACCGATGCACCCAGTATCCTCTTCCACGTAGTTTGGCATAGCATTGCCCTGAATAATGGTTAAGTTCCGACCTCACGATTAAATCTATCCATATCCCGTCAATATAAGGTGAATATGATAAAAAGCTGTCTCCAACTTTAAGGTTAAGTAAGAGTCTCTGCGAGCGGTGTTCAAAGTAGACCAAAATAGTAAGTTTTCGTCAATCTCTGAAGGTTGGAAAACCACTACTCCTAGGATGTCCTTTGGGGACCCACTTTTCCGTTGTCAGAGAAGGCCACGACGTTCCACTTGTCAATAGCCATTGTTCGTGGTCAATAGCCACCGTCCGAGGCATGTGTTGCCGCTTCGGAACAATAAAATGTATTGCAGTTGAAGCTCGGGCCACAAACCAACCAATACTTGTGTCTTGTTTTATAACGTTGTAGGAGATTCGGCATTTGCCGTATTCAAACTTTGCTGCAGAAATCCGAACACGACAGTGTCGAGGACGAACACTGACTGTAGTGTAAACGGTAGTACTAAAGCAAGAGTAAGGATTTAATGCCTGATTTGTTTTATATAGTCAAATGTGAAATAAATGCATTTCAGCACCAGCAGTGTCCATTACTAGTATCGGCATTTCTAGTCGGAACAGTTCTATGGACTGTTGTGTGTATGTTGTAGGCCACGAGTGTTGCGAGTATCTATTGTTCCATTACAGACTTAATATAAACGAATCTACACACAACAATCTCTTAAAAGTAAACATTTCACTGCCTCTACACACCACCTTCTATTGTTACCTATGCGTGCGTCAAACATGAACAAGAACACGAATACGAATACCAACACCCAATAGACTGTACGTACCCCCGATGTCTATTGTCGACTCGCAACACGCGCTCCAAAGCTAAATGTTATCAATCAAAGTTCACCTCTAAATTTGCTTGGAGTTACCCAAGTCCAACACTCCAACACTATTCCTCACATGCAATGCCCCAACACTAGATCGTTTTTTTGGAGAAATTTCCGAAAATGATGGAAATCAAATTTGTTGATTCCCGTAATTGATAGAACAATAAACATTAATCTAGATTTGTCTAATGTTCATTATGAAGTCGAGATCGAGATATTAATGAGTTGCCAACCAAATGGGCTATTTTCACGTAATTCCAATTACATGGAAGATCATTAGATTAATGGCCTGGAAATTGTGCTCGGAACTCTATGAATTCAAAAAGGACATACGAGTAACGTAATGAGGAAACATTTTTTTTTTGTTCAGGGTGGTTCTGGTCTTTAGGGTAATCAGTAACTACCACGATACGCTGTGACAAAATCAATAGGAATGAATTTCATCTAGTGATAGCCATGAATAATTTCAAGGGCAGTCGAAAGTAGAAGGTTGAAGTCTACATTCATGAGGGTTCGATGTTATTGAATTAAATATGATTTTGTGAGGCAATACTTATTGGAACGCGACTAGGAACCTACACGAGTACTCAGAAATGTTATTAGATAAAGGGTTTCTAGTTCATAGTTGCCCCGTCCGGTAGAATCGCATAATTTGCAAGGTTTCTACGGTATTTACAAATTAGCACGACTTTAACCATAAGTTTGAGGTTCCCGGGGTCGATCCAATTTTATTTTATTTTTTGTACACAACTTTGGCAAACCTGAAGCTAGATGATTGGCATTGGACAGAATAAATCATATGCAGATAATACAGATGGAAACTTGTGTGACTGATTAAGTCTCTTAAGCGTCTCAAGGGGCAAATAGAAACCAACTTTTTCGGTCGCCATGATTCAAGGTTTAAGGAGAGACGAACCCAGAAACTATCAGAGTCCTATGTCCTATATGGAGCTGCTCAACAAATTCAAAACCGAATTAGGAAGACTAGAAAAAAAAAATCTTGTTAGTTCTTTATGCAAAAATAGAGGGCAACTTTTTAAGCTTCGAGACTGGATACTCTCAGAAGATCTGATGGCACCTACATTATGTCGAAAGCCAATAGTCTCGGTTTAAGACTCACTTCCCAACCTGATCACCATCGGCTGATAATCGGCTTCTACCGAAGCTGCAAGTACGCTCAGTAACGCAACTCATCGTTGCTGGTATCTGTCATCGGTTGTACAATTCGCTGTTCCTTTCTTTGATGATGTATCCAGCCATGCGGTATAGACCTGCTGTTTGCAACTCTGAATAGAATCTTCACTGCTAGACTGGCACTGGCATACAAATTGGAACGCTGACAAACAGTAAGACTAGGCTTTATATTGAAAATAGGAAAAGATGACTACATGTTCGCCAAAAGCTGTAGACCTATCAGTATGACTTCGTTTATGTTGACGAGCATTTAAAGAACGCTCGAGCTCCATGTGCGCAAAACTACTATTCGGACGGATCCTCTGTCTAAGAGGGCTGGACATTTTTGTCGACATTGCCTGCGTTGCTTTCGACAACGCAACTTCTGAAGGCATATGTAACTCAGCCAGACAATGGGGCGTATTGCCCTTATACAGTAGTTTTGTGCAAAAGGCCAATATTGCTGAATAGTACCCTGATTGTGGATGCTGACTGCGGCCAATATGTAACGGCGAGAGAAGGAAAGTTTGCCTTCAAGGCGACGTCTTGTTTCCATTGCTATGCTGGACATTGGTTGACTTCTTGCTTAACGTTCCCAATCGGTTCAAACGTCTATGCCCAGGCATATACAGATTTTGTTGCTATGTACTTCTGTTGGATCATGCCTAATAGTAGCCTGGTCTAAAGCACAGGCAGGCCTAGACGTGGTCGACAGTTGGCGCACTAGAAAAGGACTTCAAAGACACAAAAATGAAGCCTATTGCTCTGAATCATCTAGTGTTAAAATGTATCATCATCCGTTTTTCTAACGGATTTCAAAACCTGCGTGACTAAAACTACAAAATCTCGATGACTAACGGTCCAAATGTCATTAAATTTTGACACGTACATTTGAAGGGTGGTATTAACTACAAATCGTATGGATATGTTATTAGAGTCGCCATCTATGTGTCAGTCTCGGGACCTATCGAATTATCTATTAAAATTTCTTTGTGAACTTCACAAGTCCTGTTTTGCTTTTCCCCACTCCTAATGTGACGGAAAAACAGGTTCACCCACATATGTATGTATCCTGTGCACTTACCCATGTGAACAATAATTACTTCATAATGTCATCCGTGACAAGTCCTTATTGGAGAGGAGATTTCAGTCCAATGCATGGTATCCGTCTGCCCGTTTACTTTATCAGTTTCATCGAACAGAAAGTCTGTACGTGTAACAGCATGGCTTGATTATGTACGAGTAGATTGATTCCTGGTGCCGAAATTAAGGTTGTTTCCCAAATGATTGTCTCAAAAGTGTTTTTTTAAAATAATGCTCGAACGAATACCGGCATCATAAAATATTTTTTTTTAAATTTTGGTTTTTGAATGGCAAACATCTTTAAGGCGTCGCATGCATTAACATTTCTCAGAAATTGATGCTTTACGCTTTTATGAACGAATCTCAAATGTCAACTCTATTCCTGGAGATGGATCTAAAAGTGATGATGATGAAGTACTAGATTCCGATATGACTGCCCAGAAACTGACACTGAATCTGAGCTAGAAATTTAATCAGTTGATTGACTTCAAAATAAAAAAGGCAGGCCTGAAGATAACATATACAATATACTCGTACATATAGTGGAGAAAAGGACAATTTGACCTGTACGACGAAAAGTTCTACTGAACTGTCAGAATCAATGATTGAATTGAAAACACTTCGGGATTCTTTTTCGTTCTTTTTTAAGGAGTTAAGTCAGTTTGTCGTCAATCACACAATCAAACAACCGAAATGGAACAATTCGTTGGCATTGCAACAAATCGGTCGGTCAGCATAATATTTTTCAGACGATGGCATTTTACAGGTGGGAAACAATAAAACGGTTCTAACTTCACTCCAGGGATAATTTGGGATTTTAAAGTATTTGGGACAGACAGATACGACAAACTTTTTAAAGTAAGATCACTCTTGAAAAAAAAAAGTAAAGGGATGAGTAAATATTACCCACTAAGTGCCGTCACGAACTGAGGTAGTAAACCCAGCCAAGCCTCACAAGTGGGGTTGCACAAACCGAGTTCTAAGTGGGATTTCCGGATTAAGTTACGACTTTGAAATTTCTGCTGGAAAGTATAATAAAAGCTTCTCCGAAACTCCACCTGTGACGAATGGTTAAACAGTCGCAAAAGTTCACCTATACAAAAATGGATTCCTACCTCTGGATACAGTCAGACTTAACCCAAATCTAAAATGCCAACAGAGAAAGAAAACGATGTTTTCAGAGCAACGATGGATGCGGACTCAACGAAATCGATGCGGGAGATTGCATAAAGCATGGGAGTATCCCCAATGACAATAAGTCGACACTTTTCACTCATACGAAAGGTAAAGAAACTCGATAAGTGGGTACCCCATGAACTGAACGAATCCCAAAAACTAGGGCGCCTGGAAATCGCTTACATTAAGAAATCAAACTGAACCGTTTTTGCATCGGATAGTCACCTGTGATGAAAAGTGGATACAGTATGATAATCTGGGCAGTGGTTGGATACAGATGAAATACGAAAACACACCCCCAAGCCCGATCTTCCCGCAAAAAAGGTTATGGTGACAATTTGGTGGACATCGAAAGGACCAATCCACTTTTCAATTCTTCAACCAGGAGAAACGATAAACGCTATCAAATATTGTGAGAAAATCGACATATTGCATGCCAAATTGGCTGAAAAGCAACCTGCGTTGGTCAATAGGCGATCCTTTTTTATGACAATGCCACACTCCATACCACCAACGGTGCAAAAACTATTGCAGTTGGGATTTGAAATTCTTACTCATCCACCGTACTCTCCTGATATTTCCCCAACGGATTACCATCTTTTCCGCAATCTGGATTCACTTTGCCGGCTTCATTTGTATCACGTTGGAAGAATGTCATAGATGCCAACGGATCCTATTTTGATTGATTAAAAATTTACGGAAAATATTATTAGCTTTAAAATGTTTACATTTTACATTTCATGTGGTACAACCCAATATAACAAATATACGAGTGTATATAGGTAGCGTTGATTTGCCGAATTCCATACTTGGGTAATACAATACAAAATCATTTTGCGCTAAAAAAAAGTGATATGAGAAATTATATTTTCACAGGGTCGATATATGGATCCTTTGGCACCGTCAGAATGACTTTTGAAAAAATGCGGCCAGCCTTGCAGCGGATCAACTCCCTGGAGCCAACATCGGTCGCCAGGTTAAGTCGCCCTTTTTTCAGCTAGCCAGGATGGTTTGTGTCACTTCCCAATATGAAAAAAAAATCGCCAGATATGTCCAAACAATTGTCAATTTTGCACATTTACATATTGCGCAAAGTGTATAGTTTATTTATACTACAATACGAGTACTATGAAAAGTGGGATTGCTTTGTTTTTCTTAAAAAGTTGTGTTTAATTAAATAATTTTCTTTTCTATTTTTATCAGTTTTTTAATTATTTATTCCTTTCCTTTAGCTGGATTTGATAAATGTATAACATTGTTTTTGAAATAAATAACAATTTTTAATTTATTTTAATAAAAGTTGATTAAGAATCCTTAAACAAAGCCATTTCAAGTGACTTTAATTTTTTTCCTGCTCAGGATTTAATTCACACAGTAGAATAACTCTGATTTCCATTATCAAATTTAAATCTACGTTCACTGACTTAAACTTAATTTTCTCTAAGTACAACGATTTGTACTTTAATTCCGATTTGCGCGTGTACGAGTACATCTACGCGACGAATAAATGATAGTCATTATCTCAAACGACATTATGAAACAGAGAATAGTTTGCTGTGGAAAATAGGCTCCCATTTACGAATGCACCCTCATATCAGGAGAAATAAAATAATTTCTAGGCACGCGATGTACGAGTATGCTTGCAAGCAGAGTTGGAATTTTCATTTCAGTTAAAATCTACATAATAATCTTCACTACCTGGTTTCAAGGTACGGATAGTAGGTGTACCTATTTCTAGAAAGACAACCGCAAGTTATTTTTGGATTACACTGAGGCTTTTGATAAAGCCTTATGAGACCATGTGAACAGTTACGTACGAGTACATTTCCCTATTTTTTCCAGCACGCAACACAAATGATGATTTTGGTGGATTTTCACTTTTAAAATTGGTAGGTGCTTTGTAAGATGAAAAAGGTTAGAAATTGCTATACAGCAGAGGGCTATACTTTTCCAAAAAAAAAAAGAAGTTCTAAAACAACTTTACGCCCTAGCTACAACCACCAAAATCTGCAATATTTTAGGATGGTTTCCCAAAAAATTTGCAACAATACACAGCAAATTACAAAAATACCGGAACTGACACGATGAATTTATCTGTTTTTCCAGTGCCTGGTTCTTTGAGGAACGTCTTTACTTCTTCGACAACATTAGGTTTAGGGTGGTGATGGAAAAACGTACGAACGTTGCACTTGTCTTCCAGAGTAATATCAATAAAAGCTGCAACACGGTCATCCAACAAGGGGTGTCGTTTTAAGTTTCGCACCATTGATTGTTGCGATGCCTTTTGATAAGTAAAAACTAGGAGGTTTGGTACAACGTGTTGAAATAGGGAAAATTCAAACGTTGTGTAAATATCACAGAAACGTCTAGTAAAGCCCGTAATTTTGGTGGGGCCTGAGGCTCCCATTTATTTGGCTTAGTAAATACAATCTAATTTAAAAACTAACAGAAAGACTTACTAAGCAAGGGAATGATGGAGGAGATCTTGTTTGAGACGAGGAGTGATCAGGTAGAATTCAAAAACGGAGAGGATTGAGTTGACTTTTCGGAGCATACGGGTGATTGGTTCGTTGGAGCCATAAGAGATGCTGTGGGCCGGTTGATAGAAGAGACTAGGACAACGTAGATTAAGTAGGTTGGTGTTGAAGGAAATAGATTTGAAAAGGGATGCGCAGTCGATGGAACCTGAGTGCAATCGATGAATGAAAAGAATGCCAACAATATTCCTACGGAAATTAAGCTTACAGTCGAATAATATGCTAATATAACAAGGGCTTGAAAAGACTGAACCAGGGGAACTGGTTGACCATAGAGAAAATAAAATCGGGGAGGACATGGGTTTCATTTACGTGAGAAGGTTAGGTAATATTAATTTCTAGGCAGTTTTTGAGGCACCAGAGGCATGTTAAGATCGTTAATAGTAAGAATGAAGAGAAGAGGACCAAGATGGCTACCTTGTGGAACTCCAGATGAGGCCAGGAAATGAACAGAAAGGGCGGATCTAAACCGAATGCTATAATATCGGTTTCCCAGGTAAGAAGAAATCCATTTTATTAAAAGCAGTTGAAAGCCGACTGCAGACAATTTAAAGAGGACCAGTTGATGAGATATCTATGCAACGCTTTAGTGAAATCAGTTGCGATAATATCGATTTCTTTGCTATTTTCTAAGCCTGCGAGAGCAAAACACACGAATTCAATTAGATTTATGATAGTGCGAAATAAAAGGCTTGCATACTTCCAAAGAGTTTGGGTATATGAGAGAGTACACCAGTGGGACGATAATTGGTAACTTCATGCCATTGGATCTATTTTTGTGTATCGGGATTATATAAGAGGCCTGGGGAAATTCTCCCTGGGTAAGGGATAGATGAAATACTCGTAAGTAGGAAAGGGAGTGAGACAGCTTGGAAGAGCATTTTTAAGAAAAACGGCGAGGAGACCATCTGGACCAGGTAGAAATTCATCTTTAAGTTTTAGTAACTTTTCTTCAATAACTGCAGGATCGAAATTTTTTACGTTATTGAAGCAAAAGGGATCTGGTACAAAGTAGTTGTTGGCAAATGATTGTTGGAAAAATGTAGGAAAAAAGTTTGCGATGGTAGGAGGATCACCTTAATATTTGGTTTCGAAATGGAGGAAGGATAACCGTCGGTTTTACTTTTGCAATTGGCAAATCGAAAAAGGATAGATAGGGTTTTAGAGTTCCATGAAATGAAGATACGTACCTAGATATCCGGATATAGAGTGGGTGAGAAGGAATACCCCCCATTTTCGTAGAGAGCGGTGTCTACGATTATATCAGGGAGGGGATGTAGAAGATATTTTATGGAGGAAATATGGCACATAAAGGGAGATGAATGCATAAAAAAATATGCATACAGCAGCGACCAGAGATAGAGTGATAAACTGCTTAGATAGGTATTGATTTTACAGAAATTAGTTTTTTGAAAATTGTAAGAAGAGAGAATTGTGTTGTGACGCGACTGGAGGGGAGAGTTTTGGAAAAATAAAAGAAGGTGGAGGATGAAAGTCATCAATGGTTGAGAGAGACAGGGGACAACACGATACTGAGGAGTTGATGGGATCAGTTATGAAGATAAGGTCTAATTGCCTTTCCATATACAATAAGTGGAAACGCCACTGACTTGTCATAGTCTAGAATCTGTTAACCGATCTAAGAAGAGGCATTCCTAAGTATAAATGGGATTATAAGCGATGAAAAAAGATATGTCTTCAGATGGAGTCCATTTCAGATGAGGCAGATTGAAATCGCCGAAGATAATGATATCATCCGATTAGTCGATCAAATTATCAATTGCATCAATAGCAAGTTGGTAGGATTAGATAAGTTGGGCCGGAAGAATTTGACAACACATAACATATGTACACGCATCTAGTGTTATTTTAACTGACAAAAAGTCGAGCTTAGAAAGAGACTAAATGGCAACGAGAGAGGAGTCTAAGCTGTTGTGAATGGACAGTAGGACACCCCGACAAGGAGAGTCAATCAAGAAGGGTTGCGATCATTATCCCGAAAAACATTAAAAGACAGAGGGAATAACTCCTGGTTTTTTATGTTGGTTGTCATCAAGTGCATTTAATCGATAAATTTGAACGTCTCGGGCAGGTTAGTGATGTGAAGACTCCAACTCATGTTCTCACGGCAAGGTCAGCTGAAAATATCGCGGCCGTAGCTGAAAGTGTGTCCACTTCGAAACAATCACAAGACTTGGGCCTATCCGCAACCACTTTGAGACGTTTTTTGTATAAAGATCTTAAAGATCTTTTCCTACATGCTTTTAAGATCCAGTTGACACAAGAACTGAAGCCAGCAAACCACACACACCGTACTTCTGCTGGTTGGGTGCTGGAATTGAATGAACAAGAAGATAATGATTTTTTACTCAAATGTATTCTGAGTGATGAGGTTCATTTCCATTTGTCTGAGCACGTCAACAAAATTGTCGCATCTGGGGCTCCAAAAGAGGTAGGTATATCAACTACATTGGATGTCCTTCATAGCCCCCAAAGAAATAGAATGTTGGCATACGGTTCGCGCGGCTTCTTTGTAAGCCTTAACTCCCCAGCTTTGCAGAACTCCCAGGATAAAAATAACTTTGAAACTTTAAACAATTAATTTCTGGTCTTTCCAGATTAAAAGAAAAACTTTGCGAAAATCAATTTAAGAAAATATGTTAAATATTTAATAAACAAAATACCGGTTTCCTATATAAAAGATAAATTTTAAAATGTTAAACTTACACATACTCACTATTATATTAACGCTGCATTTGATGTCACTTACCTAAAAATAAGAAATGAAAACATTATTTATAAAATATACCTATAAGACAATAAAACGTTTATTTTAAATTTAAATTTACGACATAAGGTTACGAGTAGATAAAATTGCTACTAAAAAATATTCCTGAAAGACTTTCGTTTTCGGCCCTCTACTAAACGGAACAGAATAGAAAACAGACAAAACGTCGAAGAAAATGTGGCTGTGGATCTTTAAAAAAGTTAGCTAAAACCCAATAAGGGTTGTTCAAAAAGTCATTGCGTTTATTTAATATACGCAATGAACAATAATCAATGATGTATTGGCCGTTTTGTTTGATAACCTCCTGCCTTTGCTCAGATAACTTCATAATACCGCGTTTAAAAAACTTGCTATCTTTCTCTGCAAGAAACATGTGTGGCTGCTGTTTGCTGGGGTCTGCAGAAGTAAAAGTTTTGGCATTCAAAGAGTTTTATAACTAAGCTATACCGTGGTTGTGGCAACAAATCCTAACCAAGCTGCACCAATTTTTGCCGAGTGATCAAACCACACCCCTGCGATTGATCACCTCAGGACGTTTCTGTGTGATGACTTTACTTAATTTCTGTAGCTGTTCATAGTAGACATTAAAATTGATCGTTTTGTTCTGTGGAAGCAGCTCATAGAAAACTGATCTCTTCCAACCCCAACAGATTAACAGCATCACCTTCTTTTGGTGGATGTCCACCTTTGCTTGCTTTTCCCATTCTTCATCTCGCCTACTCCAACTTTTTTTTCGGCTGATCTTACGTGATCTTACGCTATAAGAATGGATAGTTTTCCTCGCGTTTGGTGAGTTGATCGCAGACATTTATGCGCTTTGCCAGATGAATTTCTTTCAACTCATGCGATGCCATATGATATCACCGAGTCACTTGATGTCAAAAAAAAAAAAATTTTTTTTAAACTGTTAAAAGACTTCGTCTACTTGGGATACGCTGTAAATTTAAATAATGACAGCACCGTAGAGATCAAAAGTTTGTTTTTGACTTTTAATTTATTCAATAAATACATAGAAATCCACGGTTTCAATCTATTTACCACTTTTCTCGAGGGCAAAAAATAGAAACAACTCAGAATATGTTTCTTTAGGGAATTAATAAAGATTGTAAAGGACTTTGAAGCATTTCTACACAAGTAAACATCTTTCCAGAGCTCATTTAGCAGATGGTTTTTAAGATTACTGAAGTCAATTATCAATTGCTTACTAGGGAGCTTTGAATCTTTACTACCAAGGCTATTCGAAACGCTTACTAAGATTCCTGTTGTAGAATGATCAGTTAACTTCAGATCAAGAACACATTTATCACAATTACTCAAAGAAACATTATTAAATCGATCATAAATGTGATCTAAACATCTGCCCAATACTGTCCTAGTGGGTTCATTGATAAAAGAAGCTAAACCATGCGATGCTAACAGCGCCAAATAACTCGAGACCATCTCACTAGTTTCCAAAATGTTCAAATTAAAATCCCCTAAGATAATTCGATTATTTGCTTTTTCGTTTTTCAAAAGACCAGAAAATTCTTTTATGAACATCAATATACCACCTTGATCAAAAAGTTCCAGGAATTTATTCAGAAAATTAAAAATACAAGTTTATTCATCTAAATCTATATTGTCCCCTTCAAAGGAATCCCCATCGACTGCAACACACTTATGCCAGCGCTTGATCCAATCATCGAAATATTTGTGCTTCCGCCGATTTTTCCAGTACTTCCTCTCGGCTGCTGAAACGCGTTCCCCGTAGTGGTTTTTTAACTCGATTGCACAGAAAGAAGTCACAGGAAGCAAAATCAGGTAAATTCGGTGGTTGTTGGATGGTATTTGTTGAATTTTTGGTCAAAAAATTACGAATAATGATGGCACTGTGCGACGGTGCGTTATCAAGGTGCAAAATCCACGAGTTTTCTGCCCACAATTTTGGTCTCTTTCGGCGAAATGCTTCACGCAAACGTCTCATGACGCCCAAATAATACTCTTTTTTACTGTCTGGCCTTCTGGCAAAAATTCATGAGGCACTGCACCGTTGTAATCCATGAAAACCGTGAGCATTGCCTTCTTTTTCGACTGAAAACGACGCGTTTTTTTTTTTGGTCTTGGCTCATTTGGTGAACGCCATTCACTTGCCTGATGTCTGGGTTACGTGTCGTACTCCATACTCATAAACCCACATCTCGTTTCCAGTAATGATCACTTTGATGAATGTGGGATCGGATTCAGCCTCGCAAATCATCTCTTTTGCGACGTCAACGCGGTCTCCTTTTTGCATGAAATTGAGGTCTTTTGGCACCAATTTTGCTGCTACACGACGGAAACTCAAATCATTAACCAAAATGTCTTGGACGGATCCATAGGCAATGTTCAAGTCCTCCGCTATCTCTCTGATGGTTAATTTGCGGCTATTGACCAACATTTATTTTACTCCATCAATGTTTTCGTCGGTTTGGTCTGCTTCTGCGTTCTTTAGAGAATCGTTGCCGAAACACTTTTCCAACATTTCCAACGTTCGAGCACCATTAACTCCGTTTGTTACGCAAAATTTAATACAAGTTCGTTGTTGCAAATTTAAATCCATTTCTAGAATTGTAAGATTGTACTCTTGGCTACGTAACTTTTGCAAATGTCAAGTTATTACGCTAAGATTTAGAGGGAATGTGAACAACAGATTTACCAAATGAACAAAGAAACAGAACTCAAATCCGAACGATGGGATCGCCATATATTATTCCGGGAACTTTTTGATCAAGGTGGTTATTCTTTACAATAATTCTTACAATAAGAGCTATTTGTAAAAACATTAACACAGTTGGAACTACTGAGGTTGAGGATAGCAAAGTCACCGGTCAAGTTTTTAAAATCATTCATTTTCCAATAAATCGCCTTAAATAAGCGTAAGATCATCCACCCTCAACCTTTCTAGCAAGAATTTGGTTATCTTTCTACCATACATATTTTACACCTTCCTGCTTTATTATTTTCCCAATAGCCCCTAAACACTTAAGCGCGATAAGTAAACATTTTTTTTTTTTAAGTTTTTGATTTTTTCTTATGGAATGCTCTGCCAAGCTCTCTATTAAACATTTAAGACCAATGCACTAGGTGGGGTGAAAAGTAACCTCTTGGGGAATTTTTTTTTTTAAACGTTTTTTTTATTTTATTCAATATAGTCCCCTTTTAGCTTGATACACTTATTCCAGCGATTTTCCAACTTCTTGATCCCGTCCGAAAAGTAATTTTCCGGAAGCTCTGCAAAATACTCCTCCGTGGCGTCGATGATTTCTTCGCGTGAGCTGAATTTTTTATTGATGAGCCATCTTTTGAGGTTTGGGAAGAGATAATAGTCCGAGGGAGCCAAATCGGGCGAATACGGTGGATGCGACAGCAATTGGAGCCGTAAGTCATTGATTTTAGCCGTGGTTGCGATGCTCTTGTGCGCCAGCGCATTGTCTTGCAAAAACAAAAATTTTTTTCGCTTCATATGAGGCCGTTTTGCAGCGATTTCGGCCTTCAATCGCTCCAATAATGCACAGTAATACTCGCTGTTGATGGTTTTTCCTTTTTTAAGGTAGTCCACGAAGAATATGCCATGACAATCCCAAAAAACCGACGCCATAACCTTTCCGACCCATCGAGCCTCTCTCGGCTGCTTCGGAGCACTCGTGCCGGTTTGAGTCCGGGCACTCATTCTATTCTCTGGTGTGTAATAGTGGATCCAAATTTCATCAACAGTTACCAATCGACGCCAAGAGTTCGCCCGATTCCGCATCAGCAAGTCAACACTCTTTCGAAGTGCTCTCGCGTTCGTGTTTTTGGTCAGGAGTGAGCATGCGCAGCACCCATCGGTAGGATACTTTTTCATATGCAGAATTTTGCCCAAAATATGGCATGTGCGCTCAGTACTAATCTTTGTGGTATCTACTAGCTCGCGCACCTTCACTCTCCGGTCAGCCAACACCATTTCATGTATTTTTTTGACATTGTCCTCTGTAACCGCATCGGAGAGCCTGCCGCTGCGGACTTGATCGGTAGTGGAATTACGGCCAGGCCACCACGAAACTCTCGAAACCAACATTTGACGGTGTAATCTGACGGAGCATTAACCCCATAATATTTATCTAACTTTTCTTTTGTTTCCTTCTCCGTTTTGCCTCTAAAAAAATAATGTTTTATGAGAGAACGAAAATCGTTTTTGTCCATACTCAACATGATGCCAAACACGTCAACAACAATCAGCTGTCAAAACAAAACTAAAGACAGTATCGGACTGAAATTTGTCATGTCTGTCTAAATATGAACGGACTTCAAGGCACCATATCCTCTTTTGCAGTAGTAGCGCATTCTGGCGCATTCAGGAGGTTACTTTTCCCCCACCTAGTACATCGGTACCTGTCTACCCTTCCCGCCTAAGTTTTTATTCTTATATGCATAGGTATGTAAGACACATTTTTAATTCCACGAGCATGAGTAAGTACTCCAAATGTTTCTCTGCTCCTACCAAATAAACGATGAAGCAAAAAACTAAAAACTCCTTCCATCATAAATTACAAGAGTACAGCACACAAAAAAACTCTGCAAAAAAAAGTATCTCAAAGAAATATTACTTAAGCCGTAAAAAAATGATTTCTCTTTATTTACTTCTTTTTATCCATAATTCTTTTAAAATTCGTACAACTACCAAAATACTCACACCATTCGTTTAGAGTTGTCTTTTTTAAAAATAAAAAATAAAAATAGCACAGATTGCAAAAAAAGAAACCATCAAATCGTATTTACGAGTATTTCGGGGTTTAGTCAGTAAAAAAAACTATTAAAGAGTGTACAAACTATGTAGAAGCTGACCACAAAGAAACATGGAATCGCTCGTACTATCGATACATGAATCGCCACCAGTTTCCCTTCGCCGATTAGACAGAGACTACGAACAAAACAATTTTTTGTTTTCATTTATTTATTTACTTGCTCAAAGCGACGTAAACAAAAGAAGAGGAAAAAACATCGGAAAAAAGTGTGGCTAGATTGGTGGTGGATATTTATTAAAAATTAAAAGCTCGCTCCAGTTATTTTTGGGAACCAGTTTGCCGCGGTTAAAATTCACAGCGGATGTTAGGTAATTCAATTAACGCCGGTATATTTGTTTCGAATCTTAATTAAAAAAAAAATAAAAAAGGAATAGACTAGGAATTGAAGCTTTTAATTGATGTCAATGGGTTGTGAACCATTCGTTTGCGAAGTGATAGGACAACAAATATGGTATTGTTAGTTCTGTGTCTATTTTATGAGAACCTTACTTACTTACCTTAATTTCACAATTTAAGCTTATGATGAAGCGTAGGAGGCTGTTAAGTCGTTGTAGAAGAGAGCTCCAAAGTGGAGTTTTCTTCTTTGGGAGAGAGCTGGGCATGTACGGAGTAGGTGGAGCATTATCTCTTCCTCCTCCTCGTCCATGCAGCTTCTGGAGAAATAATTTGTAAAGACGACAAGCCTTCTAGTGATGACACCTATGATGGCACTGAAATGTTTCCTCTTTAGAAAGATCAAAGTCTTAGGGGGATTCAGATCCAGCTTTGGCCAGATCTGTTGAACCAACAGTCCACCTAAGGTCTGTTCTTTTATCCAGCTTTAATAATATTAATTTGCACGTAGCGATTGGTATAACGATGCTTTTCCCATAGAATAGTCAGAGTAGTTCCAATTTTGGCGAGTTCATTGGCAAAACAATTGCTGGTATATCTCGGTGGCCCGGCAGTCAAGGGTGATTCTAAAATTTAGTGGGACTAAGTCCAGGGACATTATAGCGGCCTGACTATCCGAAAGGATGTGGATATTCCTTACAGGTATCACGTTTTTCTTCATCTGCCCTGGTTGAAGGGGCTTCTTTAGTCACCAAAATTTCAGCCTGGAATACGCTACAGTGATTTGGAAGACATAAGGAGAGGCTTAGATTAAGCATATGTAAGAAAACACCGCCACCAACTCCCCTATCAGTCTAACATCCATCTACATAAAAGTCATCCATGAAAGCATCTCCCTCTCAGAAGGATCTAGAAGGAATGCTTACATGAAAGTCTTTGTCAAACCAATGTTGGGGTATAGTGTAATCGACGTTTTCTGGAAGGATTCCTAGTATATTAAGAATATTAACGTGGCCAAATAAATTATTCGTTCACTGTGTTGTGGCTTTAAGGCGAATAGCTGCTTGCCTGCTGAAGATATCGAAGGGTGTCAAATGAAACAGAATATCTAATGCCGCAGAGGGAGTAGAGCGTAGGGCTCCTCTTATGCATGACATGCTGTTTTTTAGACTCCTCTGCTTAGTTTGCTGCAGTTGACCGCATTGTCAAAGGCCGTCCACCAGGCAACAATCCCGTAGGTGAGTCTTATGAACGAGATGTATAGGCAGGGGTCTATGCAAGATTGAATGCCCCATTTGTTCGCAATGGGTTTTTTGCAACAGAATAAAGCTACTGTAGCTTTCTTGACTCTTTCTTGAATGTTATAATAGGTTTCCAGTTTACTTTCCTGTCAAAAATGAGACCCAGATATTTTGCTGTATCGGAAAAAACTAAACATTTATTGAGGAAGGGTCAATGATTGGAATTTTATATTTCCTGGAAAAGACGACAAGATCAGTTTTATGGGGACTCCCAATCCACAGCGATCTGCCCAACGGGTTAATCTGTTAACATTTAGCTGAAGGAATTCTTTTGTGGTATTAAGATACTTATGTGAAACTGCTATAGCACTTCCAGTTATATACATATTAAGCACAAACTTCCAGAGAGGGGTGAAAGGACACCTAACCCTACGGGTTAGATTGTCTCAGACTACTACATCTCATACTGCTGATGCTCGTTCGTCGTTGACGGTTTTCTTCGAAAGCGCGTCAACACAACACGCGAGAAACGACCAACGATATCTTTATCCGCTTTCGATAGAGCCTAGGCTTCAGCGCCATAAAGTAGGACTGGGATAATCAAGGTCTTACCCGTACGAGTATATAGAGTCCTTAGTTGTTCGGGATAGAGAATTACTACTCAATTGCCCGAGGAAACAGCGATCGGCCAAAGTTATTTTTTAATTTACTCGTATTTCTAAAGTTAAGGCTGTCGACTGTGACGTTCTGTATACTCGGTTTTGCCTCATCTACTGCCAAGCCTCTTTTGGCAGCTTCCGTTTCAATACTAGCGAACGCACCGATGGCAGCCCGTCGAGTTCTGACAAATATGTCAATATCATCGGCGTACACTAGTATTTGCTCAAACTTTTGAAAGATTGTGTCTCAGTGTTTGCTTGTATGCTTCTTTCAAGTATGATGTCAAAGAAGACGCATAAATGCAGGTCACCTTGCCTAAAGCCTTTTTTGACATCAAAAGTCTCGGTTAAATCGTTACCGATCTTGACGGAGCAGCATTCTGTCCAGATGGACGAGTTTGGCAAGAATGCCGAAGGTAGACAAGGCTCTATGTTATATAGCGCGTCTCTATAAATTCTTTCATATGGTGGGTAATTATTTGGTTATCTTAAGTTTATTTCAGGATTTGTAGGAGCGTGAAAATTTGGCCTGATAAAGGCCAATCAGATTGTTGACAAAGGGGTTCAGACATTCACACAATATGGAAGATAAGAGACTTATAAAGGGTTTTCCAATAGGGACTTGACAACTTTAAATTTAATTTGTGAACGCACTCTTTCACTAATCATCAAACTGTTACTGTCAATTTATTGAGTAAACATTTTCATCATGGTAAAGTACACGAATGAGTAACGTCTGCAAATTATAAAAATTTTCTACCGAAATTCGGAGTCGGTGACTGCAACTTTAAGAGCGTTAACTCCAATTTTCGGTCGTAATTCTCGCCCTAGTAGACAGGCAATAACAAGTTTAGTGCAAAAATTTGAGTCTACATATTCGTTGTGTAATGTTGCCGTGGCAGTGAGACAACGGGTTGGTCGAAGTCCGTAGCAAACGATCCAAATCAGTCAATTCCACGGCGTTCTCAATAATTGGGCATCGCTCAGACCACATTATGGCGTATTTTGCGTAAGGATCTTGGTTTACACCCATAAAAGATCAAGCTGTTGACTCAAGAATTGAAGCCGATGGACCATTTGAAGCGACGTACGTTCTCCGATTGGGTTCTGGAGAAGATGCGACAAGATGATGAATTTCTTTCATCTTTCATCTTCAATGACGAAGCTCATTGGCTCAATGGGTTCGTCAATAAGCAAAATATGCGTTATTGGTCGAGTGAAAATCCACATGTGCCTCATGAATCACCATTTCATCCACGAAAAATAACTGTTTGGTGCGGTTTGCATGCCGGCGGCCTTATTGGGCCATATTTTTTCGTCGACGATAACGATCGTCACATTACTGTGAATGGTCAGCGTTATTGCGCCATGATCACCGATTATTTTTGGCCCGAATTGGAAGATATTTACTTGGACGACATGTGACTTCAACAGGACGCTACAATCGATTTATTGAAGAGTAAGTATGGTGAGTGTGTTATCTCAAGAAATGGGCCAGTCGATTGGCCGCCTCGTTCGTGCGATTTAAAGCGGCTTGACTATTTTCTATGGGGCTACGTTAAGTCATTGGTTTATGCCAACACGCCGACGGCGTTGGAAGAGCTCAGAGCCAACATTGAAAACGAAATAGCGGCCGTTTCGGCCGAAATAAAACGCATCGTCCTTAATGGAAAACCCTATATTTTACATCTACAGTTGGTACAGTTAAGGGGTTCCCTTTTTTGTGGATCGGGCATACACTATTCTGGCCAGATCTGACAAATGAGTTGATGTATGCTTTCCACAAAGTCACTTCCAGCAACTTTGAATACCTCGGCCGGGAAGTCATCACATGCAGCAGCTTTGTTGGATTGAAGTTTAGACATTGCTATCCTTAGTTCGTTTTGGTCAGAAGGACGAAGTTTTGACTATCATCGTCTAAGTTGAATGATTTATTCTGCCTGACAGCGGGATGTTGAGCTTCGTCACCGCTATACAATTTTTCCATATTCTCTGCACCGACTGTGACTCAACTACAAGATTTCCTTCTTCACCTACGAGTATGTTCTACGCACGCTAGTTAAACTGGTAGGATTTTATCATGATGTTAGTTTTTTTTACAAGCAGGCCAACCAGCAGTCTACTCCCAAGCAAAATTCGTCTGATATTAAAGTTACCAAGCCAACTACCAGTTGGCTCTCTCTTGTACAGAAACACTAACGCTAGTTTAACTCGGGTGTGTAAACCCGAAGTCATCTCCAAATTGGTAAGTTGTACGTTATTCCTGGAGTACAAACTCGAAGCCACAACCAACAACTTTTTTAATTCTTGCGCATGCAAGCGCATGCTGGCCCTTAAGTTGCATTGGAAATTGAGCAAAATTTGTCTTAACAGTAGTATTCTTCTAGAAACAAGCAAATTGCAAAAATAGGCCAGGAGACAACAAGAGCATTAGAGTTGTCAACAATAAAAGCAACCGCTAGCTCAAAAACATCAACAACATAAGGAACAACCAAAGCAGTGTAAATCTTAGCTGCAGCCACAACAATAAATACCACAACAGGAAGAAAAACAGCAGCAACAATAGAATTGACAGCAGCGGAAACCACAATCATAACAACAGCAACCACAACATCAGCAATAACAACATAAACAGCAGAAACTAACGATGCTAAAGGCATTCTTATTTCTAATTAATACATTTAAGATGGAGCTACAGGACACAGCTATGAGAGTCGATCATAGGAAATAATTAAGACAGACTTAGTTTAGATAGGCACGCGATACACTGCGCTACATCCTTGATCAATATTTCACATCGACTTTGCGGAGTTCTTGCAAGGAAGGATATTTTTCCTTGTTCTGAATTTATACTCGAAATGTCTACAAGATAATACTTCGGTTGTCTTATCATGCCCGGACGGCTAAAGACTCAAAGATCCGAAGATTAAAAAAAAAAAAAAAAGGAAAAGAAGACTCGAGCTAAACTGATGAAAAGTAATGAAGATGACCCAAAGACCATACTCTAGGTGGTACACGCAATAGCGATATTCCATCTAATGCAAGGATTCTGAAAGCTCTAACCAGCATACTGTAAAATGTTTGTGTGGGTACAAATGATAGAACTTATTCTTTTCAATAGAAATCGCTTTATTCAGTACAGTTACAATTCACTATTTAATTGTTTCTCTCAGTACAATCCAATTTCTCAACCACTTATACTTTTCTTATCTTTTACTTAAACCACTTAATCACTTCTCCTAATTAACACTTCAAATTACACTTTAGAACTGGTTTGCATACCTTTGGGATGCTGGTATTTATACTCGAATGACATACTTCGAGAACAATCCTCGCCATCCAGCGTCCCATACAATTTCCAATTTGCTAGAAAATTCGATTCCACTCTCCAGTCGAGACTTTGTTATTCCAGTATCGACATTTTCTGCTCTGTGAATCTAGATGTCGCTGCTCACATTTAAGTGGTTATCACAATACTAAAAAAAGAAGCCGTCAAACGAACGCGTGGCGCAAAAAACGGGCAAGTGCTATAGAAGACACAAGTGTAAACAACGTCACTCCTCCAGCAGCGTCAAAAAAGAGAAACAGATCGACGACCGTATCATAGCATCTACTGAAACCGATTAAGCTATCAAAACCACAATATATTCCTTCCTCCTGCCTTGAACATTGTCAATTGGAAGAAAACTTCTGGCATTCTCTCTAGTCAACAGCCTTCTCGTTACAGTACGGCCGGATAAAGCCGGTGCTGCAATATACAAAGTCTGCAGTTCGCATGGGTGAGGCGGCCAAATCCATTGATAAAAATAAAACAAACGGCCGCTATAATCAGCAAAGTTCGACGAACGGATGTCGATTGACACGATCAGATCCACCCTGAGTACAACGCTTTCTCCGCCCAGAAGGCTCAGTTGCAATCATTGCTGCAACCTTACAGTGCAATGGTTTGAAACGCCAAGGACGACGACTTCGCATATTCTTTGGCGCTTCAAATAGGGAAGTCATTGACCATAGTCGACTACATTTTTGAGTCACTTGCACCTAAAACAGAGAATGTTTGCATTCGAGTGGAGGGCAGATCATCGTAATGACTGGGATGATGTCTTGTCCATGTGTTTACATCAAATCATCGACATGGTGCGGACTGAACAAACATATGCTCACTGAGCGCATGAAAGTCTTATAAAACATCATTGACCTCCACATACATATAGTGGAGTTGTTATCTCTTAGAAAACTTATCGGAATAAGGAAGATGATTCTGGTTGAAACGTAGTCTGGAGAGCGCTGTCAGGATTTAGGGCAATGACTGGCTTATATCGTGCTTCCTCTTCCTTCTATAATACAATTATTCACAAGTAATATCGACATCATCAATCGATATTCCGGAATAAAAAATGTCCTAAGTTCCCCTGATCGTCATCTGGGTCACACATCATGACCGTTGAAACTCAAGCTATGAAACCAGCTTAGAGATGAAGCGGAGAACACTAATCAGAATTATTGAGAACACACTAGACCATACGCTCTTCCTATTCGTCAAGGTTTCGGTCCTGAATCACGACCCGAGTACTTATCAAGTCTGTTGTCTTCAAATCCTCGAATACGACTTTGTCAGCAATATCAGCCGTATAAAGCTGGGAATCTCTTGAACTTGACTAGAATGCACGTAAACGACAGAAAAAAAATTGCGAAGCGATAACTTTGGGCAGCCTTGAGAGAAAACCGCATTGAGCTCCGAAGTTTCCTGCACAAGACTGAAACGAATGGCGTAATGGCCTCATCAATAATGATCTTGCTGATGCAGAAATTTGCTGAACTCCCAAAGAATAAAGTGATTATCACTTTGAGAGTAATAGACCCGATAAGCCCTATTATCTAATCGTCTGCGCCTAAGGTCAAACCCAACAATTACTCTGCGATTCTCGCAAAATTACATTTCGATAAAGATACGCAAGTCAGTCAATTAAATAAATCTTGCAAAAACCCAAAGAAGAAACAAATAAATCGTAACAGCAGCAATACTCGTAGTACTTGCACCAGCCAACTCGTACGTAGAAGCGGCTCTGTGGAATGTGCTCATTATCGTATCGCGCCTAATCTTCGAAACACAAGTGTTTAAAAATAAAATCCCAGCCCCAAGCATCTAGTGATTATGTGGCACACTTGACCAAGCTGATGGCTTCTATACGAGTTACGACTACTTGTATAATCGGCGGAAGCATGTCGAAGCCACTGAAGCAGCAACACCAACAACGACGGATGTTTTACGAGGCTTGGGGGTAGTAAAAAGCAGCCAATGTGATAGAAGTGGCCCCATTCTATACTGGCAGTTATAATTCCATGCAAGAGCTGTTGGAGGTGCTTAAGATTTTAATGTGCAGTCGTGGGGAAGCGTGCGATAGCAGATGCATTGCCACAGTGGCGTAGTGACGACTGCAGTTGTAATTGTCGATGTTATCGGGGTAATTAATTAATTTAACCGTCATACAGATGATGATGAAGATGGTGGATTGCATCACGATGAGAGAGGATGTAGTGGGAAGAAGATGGCGGTGTGATGAATTAATTTATTTATTTGAATCTAGCTCTGATGAATAAGGTGTATGGAATGATGTCAGAAATGAATATTCAACAAGTTCGCCGGAAATACCCAAAATTTATGTTGATTCTTGACTGGACATTTGCCTGACAAATGTTGAAGAGGTGCTCTTTGAAGCCTAACACCTCGTGGTTAACTGAATTGTAAAATTCAATTCGGTCACACGGTATTAAACTTAAACAACAAAGCAAATTGTGGAGAGTATTTTTTTTATTTACGTCGTTGTCATTATAACTTCAAAGTAGCAGAGTTGCTCATACCGATCTTGATAAGAACTAGAAGGGAGCTTCTTCGCAATCCATAAAGAACTTGCCTCTAATCGAACTAATAGACAAAGGCCCGCTAGGAGGTGTAACTCTACTACGTTGTCACTCCGGGTAGGAATCAAAGACCCTTGGGCTGTAACGTTGGCATCAATTCGCTTTACATGCCCCAGCCAATTCAAGCGGCTGATGAGCATTTTTCTCAACAAGTTAATAATAATATTGTTGTTATTGTACATCGCCTTCTCCAAGGCCCGTTAGCGCAAAAATCTTGCGTTCAAAATGACCAAGAATATTTTCATCTGCCTTCACCATCGAGCAGAAATGGCTGGTAAGGATCACAGCCTGTGGCGATTGAACTGATCATTAAAAATATTGCAAAATTTACATCTTTTAATATTATTATTTCAAATGCACACATAATGCCATCCCTGGCTTTGTGAGACGGTGCGGAGTCTTGCATGAACGAGAATTGTGCTGACCCGAATTGTTTGTGTGCCCAAGGCTTTAATGCTCCTTCCAGCCGAGGTGGCTTTCGTGATCTAGTTGTTATCCAAGCAACCAAATTCTCCAATAATCTCCCAGTTTACGGTTGATGATTCGTAAACAATTGCCGTCAGAAAAAAGACGATGTTGGAGAATACACTAGTCACGACAAGGCGCTTCAATTCGTTTGCACTTTCCAAACGCTTTTACTTCTGCTTACAGTTGGGATGCAACTTTTGTATCCTGACCTGAAGGTTATTTTTCAGTATGCGTCAAATGCTCCGGTCCCGTGCATGTAGCTCTTATGTAATTTTCCTTGCGCTTTGATGCGGATTATTTTCTTCACCTTTGCACCATTGCGAATCCAGTTGCATTTCTTCTCGACCACCACCATTTTCTCCATTTTCAAGTGCTAGATGAAACGCAATCACACTCTTCGATTTGAGACCCATCGTCGATAAAAGAAAACAATTATCCAGCGAGTTGTCACTTGACATTTGACAGTAACAGCGTCTAAAAGTGGGTAACAGTTCAATCGCCACAGAGTTGATGTAACGCCTTCTTCACAAAATCTTAATTTATTTGCCATAACGACAGCTCGCTGCGTTCCGAATTCTCTGAAGCATGATGTTAAAGAAGTCAGATTGCAGCTCCATCACCTTGTGTCAGAGCTTTTTCGACCCTAAGAATCTCGGTAAGATTGCGTCCGGCCTTTTCAATCTTCACAATCTGACGAGTTTGAGTGTACGTCCAATACTAGATATGGCCATGTATAGCTCATGCATGCTCGGTATATGTCGTTATATGCGGCCTTAAAATTGATGAAGCGGTAGTAAGTAGTACACCGATCTAGACTTCTTGGATTTTCTCGAGGATCTACCGTAAAGTGAATATTTGGCCACTTGTGAACTTAACCGATCTTTGACAATATGGCATACAAAATTTTGTACGCAATGATAAGGAGGATGATGCTTCTCTAGTTAGTACAGTTTAAATTGTCTCCTTTCTTGTGAATTTGACAGACGAAGCTGAGGTCCCATTCATAAGGGATACTTTCCTCTGAACAGATCTACCAAGTCATCTATTGCTGTATTATATTAAATAGTGAAAAATCTTGGCATTGATAGTCCAAGTTGAATGGTTCGTTGTACCTCACAGCGAAGTTCGCGTCATCCCCGGCTTTTAACAGTTTCTTTTCTAGATCCTCAGCCCCAACTGCCGATCAACTACTAAATTTCCTAGGCCACCTCTAGAGATTTCTATTTGAGTCTTGTTGGCACGTTCGAACGTTGTTATTGCAGCAGCATATTTCTAAAGCTCTTTCTTCTTGTTTCTGCACTGAAGCGGATGTTCTTTTCTCGTCTCGCTTGTAAAGTTTCAGGGCATCTCTCGCTTGTTGCTCTACGCGTGCTTCCCTGGACTATTCATCACACCATGGTTACCGTGGACACACTCGGGAGAAATCTGGCCCATCAGGCATTTTTGAGGCCTTCTTGGCTTCGATGCCACTGATCTTTATCACTTAATGCAGATGTAGAGACGTTTACTAGAGGTTTTGCGATCGGCGAAGATTCAGGCGGTTTGTTGCGATTGCAGCAGATCAACTTACAGTATTTCTTCGTTCTTGAGGCATTTAGATAATCGAGGTGTACCTTGGCTGCAGCTAGATAGTGGTCCCTTTTGCGAACTTGGTGTGGTGTGTTTTTTAACCGTCACATTTTACAGTCGTCATAATCGACCTCCTGAGCAAGCAATTCAAGCCATAGTGACCAAATTTCGCACCAATTTCAAGCTATTGGACACCTACCCAGCAAAATACTGCTGATGTATAGGCCAGTGTTAGTGAAGACCGTGATTTGTCCATTCGTTACGCAAGGATCTTGGTCTAAAATATTACAAAATACGTGCAAGAACTGAAGCCGAACGACCTGCACAGCGTCGAATATTCGGTGAGTAGGCCTTAGAAAACTGGAGGAAGATCCGCTTTTTTACCGAAAAATTATCTTCTGCGACGATGCTCATTTCCGGTTGGATGGGTATGTTAATAAACAAAACTGCCGTATGTAGTCAGATGAGCAATACGAGTACAGAGCTGCTTCTTTTCAAAGATGACCGTGAGAACAACGTTACCGTCAATGGCGCCCGATATCGTTCAATGATTTCTAACTTTTTTTTGCTCAAAATGCACGATCTGAACCTGGTCGACCTGTGGTTCACTCCGGGTAGGCGGCACTACATGCCAAACAGTACGCGAATCGATAGACCAATCGAGAAATGAATTTGGTGAGAAATTTATCTCTTGTTTTGGACCCGTAAATTGGACGGATAGATAATTTTTGAAAAGTAAATGACAAGCATTGATTTATCAACTCAAATAAACAATCTCATAAACTAATCACTCATTAGTTCGGACAGTTGTTGCACTGCAACTCAAATCTTCAAATGTGATCAAAATACTTCAGAAAATGGTAGTCGGTTGGCAAAATGGTGTGCGCCACAATATTTGGTAGACGCACTGTTGTGCAGTTTGAACTTTTTGAGGATTGTCACAGTTCGGACGTGACAGTTCCTATAACATTAAGGTGATTTCTTGACAGCTCCTCTCCGCCTTGATGGTGTCGTCTGGATTTAAAAAACTGAAGTGGATTACTGCGATCTTTGACTACCAAACAGTCACAATTACATTGCTTTCGTGCAACTTGGCCTTTGGCACTTCATCTCGATGTAGCAAACATTCAGACGTCAAATAAAACAACTCAACACTTTGTCTAACTTCTTGAATTTTGGAAAGCTCAAAAAAACGAAATCCAATGATAGTGATAGGAGCAACACTATACTTATCGAAAAAAGCCAACTTCCTAGGATTGCTGTTAAATAAAAAACTGAATTGGAACTGAATTGGTATGGTGGCAAGCAGCCATTAAAACTTCTAACCCCAAGGAACTTTCAAGCGTGAACACGACTTCAGCTACAAGAAAGATACCGAGAGCAGGCTGCGGCTCTTGCCAGATTTTTCCATATTATTTGTCAGATACAGAGAGTTCAAACGCCTTATTTTAGTATAATTATGATTTGTCAAACTGTACTAAACATAAATGTCAAAGAATTTTTTTTAAGAATGACAGCACAGTTTGAAAGTTATCCCTATTGAAAGATGCAATAACAAAAGGGCCACACCCTTTATACAATATATAAAGGTATTGACTAGGTGAAAACTTGATCCTAAATAGCTTGCGAGTCCGATTCCTTCTGGGATTGGGTTTCAATGTTGGTCGAGCTTTGTTTCTTTATGCTTTTTTTATGAACAAGATTGCAGGTAACATGGCCCTCCAAAGTGTAGACAGACCAGTGCTTCCAAATTGTTTCCGACGTCTCCATCAGGTTAGCGGTATTTTTGCCTGTCTTTCAGTAGGCAAGAATATAGACTTAACATTTTGGGCGAATGCACATTTACTCTATAACTATACTATTCTATTGGGTTGTTCAATAAGTTCTGCGGTTTTTTTTTGGAAGTACTACAGTATTTATCGTTTCAGAAAATCTCTGTGTACACCGTTATGAGGGTTATCTTTTACATTTTTACGAGAATTTGTTTTCATCGGACGTGTTTTTAATGCCCAATTTTTTGTTTTTTTTAAATGGAGAATAAGGAAGTGCATTTTCGGCATATTTTGTTTTTTTTCTTTAAAAAAGGTGTCAAAGCGACAGAGGTAAAACGGGAGTTTGCAGCGTGTTTGGAAATTTAGCTACAATATAAGCGCTGAATGTCGAAAAAGATAGATGTTAATGGTACATTATAGATCGCATAATGGTCTGTGAGTCTTTGTTGAGATGAAACTCGCTAGAGGCTCTGGGTGGTTTACAACAACATTCGGAGTAAGAGGTCATGCTGCGCTCCTGGTGAAACACCGCAATCGGTCGGTAATCAAGACTTGCATACCAAAAAGGTCATGTTGAGCATTTGGTGGGACTGGCGAGGGGCCCTTCCTTCGAACTGCTTTCACGCAATCATACAATAAATACCATTAATTATTGCTCTCAGCTCGATGCTTTGAAGCAAGCAGAAGAAAAACGGCTAGAGTTGGCGAACAGGAAGGGCGTTGTTTTCCATCATGATAACGCCAGACTACACACAGCTTTAGTGTCACGACAAAAGCTGAATTCATTTGGCTGGTAAGTTATATAGCATCCACTGTACTCTCTAGACCTTGCGCCTTCTGACTACGATCTGTTCCGTTGACTTTTACAAAAGAGGCATTATCTCCCCCCAGAACGTTAGAAGAAAGTTATAGACCATGAAGGACAATATCTGATGAATTAAATATTTATACCAAAAATGTGTGTTTAACCTTAACCCTAATCTTAACCTTAACGCACAACTTATGGAACAACCCAATAGTTCTCGCATCGAGCTAGAGAAACTAGTCAGCAATGTGGTGCGTGCTGATTCAGTTAGTAGCTTATCAGTAGAACGACTAATCATCTTTCATCGAAAGACTAAACAATTTCAATGTAAAGAGATTACAATGGACTTAGTTCTCTTTCTTTGTATTCCGAGAGAAAATATGAGTATACTCAGTTCTACTGACTATATCCACATTAATCATACTTAAACATCATCAAAGGAGATAAAAAAAATTAGTGCAATGACAAGATGTGAATACCAAGAAATATATAACCCAACGCTGCCCTTGTAGCGCGACACACACATAAAACACCTCTGAGATCCATTGCAGTTTTTAAAATAGCATTCAGATTAGAAAAACCAACAAATTACGGAACAAAGTAATAAAATTATTTATTGCTCCCTCATGGCCATAAAAATATTTGCCTACATTTTATTTCATTTTGATTAATTTCTAAATCAAATCGAGCATAATGAGTTTAGCTTCCGAGCCTTAAATGCGATGCCCTATCCATTTTGAGTTTAGAAATCCAATTCGTCAGATAAACATCGTGTAGATTGAATAATTAAATTCATTAGATATGTGACACGATACACGAGTAGATTAAAACTTTAGTTGAGTTAGTAATTCTGTACCGTCGAGGCGCCCAAGAAACAAGATACATTGTAGCTTTTTTAGATACTCGTACAAATGATTCCTAAGCAAAGAGAGTGCGCAAAAAAGCAGGGGTAGACCGGAATAAATTAAGGCATGAATTATTAAAATTGCCAAAAATTCAACACGGTTTTATGAAAAATTTGACGCAAACAAATTCAGTTTCCGTCAGGAATTTAAATATTCATTAAGTTATGTATAAAGAAGGATGTATCCGAAAAATAGCATTTAAATGTTATCTTAATTTGGAAACAGTAAATACAAAATAAACGGCACACGAACGCAGAGTTTATCTTTGTGGTAAGTAGAAATTAAAATTGTGATAATTTTATGATTATCATTGGAATCTTTAAAAGGGAAAAGGGAAGTAATTAGTTAGTTATTTAGTCTTATGGTTTGGCTTATAAACCGTCTACCAGATTGACATTTGGGGGGATATTCCTTTTCTTTATCTTTAACATTTACATTTATATTTAGGTGTATTTATTGTAAATGTACATTGTAGATATATTGTAGCAATTATTTTTCTTCAGAAGTTTTCGATGATTTCGGCACTAATGTTTGCCTTGTGCTCGTCAATGGTCGGAGGCTTACTGGCGTACACTTTGCTTTTCAAATAACCCCACAAAAAGAAGTCCGGAGAGGTCAAGTCTGGAGATCTGGGTGGACAGTTAATGTCACCATTTTTTGACAGCACACGTCCAATGAATTTTCGTTGCACAAATTGCACACCGTCTTATTGAAACCAGTAACCGTCAAGATCTTTTCCGCATATTTGTGGGCAGACAGAATGAGCCAGCATCCACCAATATCGATTCCCATTGACTGTTTCGCCTTCTCTGAAGAAAAATGGCCCAATGATGGTGCGCCAACACCATTGGGCCGGCCCAAACAGTCATTCTTTGGTCAAGCAATGGTGTTTCATGGATCTCGTGTGAAATCTCCGTTCCCCAAATGCGGCAATTTTGCTTGTTAACGGCGTTAGAGAGTGTGAAATGGGCCTCGTCTGTCATCAAAAATTTCTTCCAAAAATCAGGTTCAGTGTCTGCTTAAAGAAGTCACCATCCGCTTGTCCAACGAAGCTAAATACTTGGGTATCATCCTGGATAACAAACTTCTTTGGAAAAAACTCGTCACGCCGAAGACATCCAAAACACCAGTAAAAGGAACATGTAAGGAGAACAATGGACTAGTTCTTTGTCAGGGTGATCTGTTCCCACAGAAAAAGAGCAGTAAGTAGACTTCAGAAACTATATAGGGATTCTCAGTTACTGCGGGGATATTGGGTGTTTTTCACACACCCCTTTTTAATGTGCCCCAGCGTATACCCAACAGTTTCGCCTGATGTATTTGCCAGGCTGAATAGTTTCGGATATATTCCCTCTACTTCTCTGTGGGAACCAGTTTTCATAACTGATTTGTGCTAATATCGATAGTCAAATCCACACATTCTAAAGACATTGCCCATTTTATATATGTTTACTTTATATGAGTAAGATGCACATCAAATGGTAAGTTAACGCCATTTTTCTAATATTGCAACGCCTTAAAACTTACGCAACATCATTGGCATCAAATCATTAGTAATTACTTCAGTTGCACATCATGCACGAAAGGTGTATTCGTGGTGTATTCAGCAATCGTATTCGTGCACACGACTTTTCGTTCTAACATCGAGTGTCCAGAGACTGGCATCTCTAATGATGCTGAGTCTCAAGGTGGTTTCGAACGCTTATGCAACCAAAAATTTATTTGGTTAACCTAAGATTGCCAATTTGTGTGAATTTCGTTTTTAATGTTGCACACATGTTGTCAGCATTTCATTTCTGTGTGCGGTTATTACTCTCAAAATCAAAATATAAAACCAAAAATATTGCTATGATATATTCGTATCTATAGACATAGACCTGACAGGTAGTAAAACTTGTTTGTCTTTCGTAGTTTAATGCTCCATTTAAATTGACAGCCGGTTCGGAATGTCTATTAAAGCGCCAACTAAAGACATTCGGAACGGACATTCAGTCGTAAACACGGTCACTATTTCAAAAATGCTGAATTTTTCAACGGCAATTTCACCAATCCAGCACATGCTTGAGTCGAATTTTCGCGAAATGATCATATTTCGTGACCTTTATTTGGATTCTTGCTCACTGATGCATTTCAGTGTCAGCGAATACCACGAAAAGTCATGACAACTAAATGACGGCACGTAGCTGCAATGAATTGACATGTCACATGAAACTTTTGCTCATGTTCTTATATAGGAAACGATGTATGACTTTTCACTTTTCTGTCAACTGTCAGATAAATTTGTCATGGAAGGTCGGTGGAATGGCCTTGTTTTTTTTTCAAGAAATACTACTCATCAACACTTTTACTTTCGTTTAAAGTTTCCTTATACTTATAAGAGTCTGTTGACCGAACATAAATATTTATCAAATTTGCTTTCACTGCGAGAACAGTCTTCGACTTTGGAACCCAAAGAAAAGAATCGTAAGCAAGACTAAGGAGAAATACGGGTATGTGGTATGCAAATTTGTGAATAAAAAATTATTTCTTCTTTCCTGCTCTTCTTTGTGAGACCATGTGGACAGATGAACTGGATTGGTAATGTCGGTGGTTGGCGAAGTGGATGGTGTTCCTCTTCCAAAGTATAACTTTTTTTTAATTCGATAAGAAAGTATCGACGAAGGCCAATTGTCAACATTTAATGAAGCTAATGTCATCATCGGAAGGATTAAGGTCTGAGGAGTGCCTGTTTTACATGCCTAAATTCTTTTGCATAATGGAGTCTACGCCACCGCTTTCAGCGACCCACTTTATTGATATATTTGGTAAGGGTTTATCCCAAATTACCCATATTTTCCGCTGCAGTGTCTTGGTTGTCTTTTGTCTGCACATATTTCATTATACCACGGTGGTATTTCCGACCTTTGAAATGTTGTACATGTCTTCTGCTTTTTCTGTCGGAACAAAACAGAATACTTAGATAGGAAGCTAGTCCATTGTACTTCTTACTTTCTCAGTATTTCGTAAAATAAAGAGACTAGATTGCCAGCAGCCTGATGCGATCGTTGGCTGGACACTCACAGGACACTCACTCCACAGTGTCCTCATCACTCTTACAGCAACCTGGAGACTCATACGCTTTGCAATTATGCTCATATTAAACCTAACCCTTACCGAGCACGCGGGCAGACGGTTGATGAAAAATTTGCCTCTGAACATTGCCTAGAAAGTTCTTTTTCTCGTGATCCCATTATGCGCTGGGATCCAAACAAGACAAAGTGAATTCATGAACTGGTTTGAAAGTGGTGGGAGGGTGTAGCAAAAGCTTGGGTGTCGCTGTAGACACAAATACTTCGCCCCCTCAACCTTCCAAGTTTTCCTAAAGAAGGGTTTAATCTAACGTTGCCGTCCTCCAGGAAAACACCAGCGCTCCATCCTAAATCCGTTTTGCAGCCATCTGCAAAGACCCAACTACATTCCTTTCCTGGCTCAGATTCTGGACGAAACCATGTCCCATTATTGGGGACAGGGAAAATCGATTTCGTATTTTTTCCGCAGCAGGAGTTATATAGTAGTGTCAATGCAGCAGACGGCATGTTCATAAGACCAGAGTCGACGCACAAGGTCATAAAAACTCCAGGAAGGATGACATCCAAATACTAAGCATGGTTGAAAAAACGAATGTCAATGCTTTTAAGTCTTAGTTTAGTTTAGACTAGAAGCCGACTGGTCCAGCTTCCTCGTTCTTGAAAAGGGAACAACCTTGGTTTTACAGCGTAGACATTAAAATCTTTGAGAGCACCAAGCCGTGAGTCATCCAATACGCACCATAGCAAGGGAAACAGGATGACGCTGTCCGGGCAAAACGACGAGGTCGGTCGTCGTCATCATTGCTTCAGTATGCATGCAATTCGTCGCACCGTGGAATAGTTTGAGCGTGAGTACACTCATCTGGATCTTAAGCCACCAACCAGACAAAGATTGGTGCGAAATGAAGAAAACATAGTTGCCGTAGCGGCCAGTATCGAAGAAGACCCAGAAATGTCGATTCGGCCAGGATCAGCTGAATTGGACATCGTCAGAGAGTCAACCCGGCTTATCTTGTCGTTGGATTTGGGCCTACATCCGTATAAGATTGTTCTGACGCATGAATTGAAGCCGGACGATCATAGACACCGCCGTGAGTTCGCTAATTGGGCGCTGGAAATGTTGGCCGGAGATCCGGATTTTGTCGAAAAAATCATCTTCTCTGACGAGGCTCATTTTTAGTTCAGCAGCTATGTTAACAAGCAAAATTTCCGTTATTGGAGCAACCAGAATCCACAAGTGTTCGGCCAAGTATCAAAACATCTACAAAGATTGACTGTTTGGTTCTGTTTATGGCATAGCGGCATTGTCGGGCCTTATTTCTTTCGAAATTAGGAAAGAGACACCGTTACAGTCAATAGTCTCAGGTATAGAGCAATGTTAACCGACTTTCTATGGTCAAAACTCGACAACATCGATATATCCGAGCTGCGGGTATAACAAAAGGGCGCTACATGCTATAAAAGCGACTACATGCCAACGCTCGAAGTTGTAAAGGAGAAAATTGGCGACTGGGTCATCTCACGGCGAGCGTTCATCAATTGGCCGCCGCGATCATGCGATTTGACACCACTCGATTATTTTCTCTGGGGCTACGTCAAGTCCTTAGTCTACGCTAACAAGCCAACCATTTGGACAAGCTCGAGGCCAACATTCGACACGCTTCTGCCGGAATAACGCCGCACATATTGGACCGATTCGGATTCGGATCCCATTTCTATCCGGGAATTATCAGAAATGCTTGCAGACTCCTAGCGTAGGAATTCTAAAGTCTTACCTAACACTGAAGTTGTGAAGGGAACTATACTCGAATTCACAGTCGGCCTAATCAGGAATGTTCGTGTTGCCAAATAAATCCTGGAATCACTGTAATCTCTCATAATCATTTGAGTATAGCTATACTCATCCAGAGGAGAACATTTTTACCCACCCAAATAGAAGAAGCAAAAGCAGCGATGTGCTTTTATTATTAACAATAGCTCTCAACCTAACGTCTTCACATTGTCGGATCTTTTTTGTTTAAAAGAAAAAATGGGATAAAATCAACTTTAAAATTCGTAGAAAAATAATCAAATTCTAGGAAAAGGAAAATTATCTTAACTGAAAGTGTTGCCTCAAAATTATGGGGCACACTGCCTGGCTATCATGCGTCAAAACTAAAAGTACATTAATCACACGTGAATAAACAAAGTTTCAAAATTACCACAAAATTAACATTTTTCTTAAATGTATCCGGTCATGAGCGCTGTTTGCTGTTCTGCACGTTGAATTTCAAATGTATGAATAATTTAAAGAGTGCTGTATTAACAGACAGTGAACGCAAGAGGTAGACTTATTTATTTGCTGCCAAAAATAGAGTGGAAAGAATCGGATCTATGTTGCACAGATGAAGAGTGCAGTGCTGCAGTAGGAATTACATACACATATACCTCACCCTTCACAAAGTGAGGTTTAGTAAGTTAAAGTCAATATCTTATGCCAGAAAGCAGTGAGGGTGGCACTAGGAAATATTTCAAAACTATTCCCACAACAAGAAAGCTTCAAGGCCAGTTATGGTAAAGCAAAACCAAAAATGTTCGAAAGGCGTAAGAACCTCATAGGTCATTACGAAACAGACATTCATTAGGACCAAAGCAGCAAATATTCCGACATCATTTAAGCATATAAAATGAGCTAAGGCAATGAGTTATACTCGTATGATTACGGTAGGCACTGAGCTGAGGGCTTCGAGCTGTAACTATAACTATACTCGTGGTAGTTGCCGTGTACCGGTCTTGTCCAAGGGGACTAGTGGTAGGCACCAGAAATATTGGAGTAACACTATGATGCCCTGTCAGAAATGACTGCACATCAAAAGGAGGGAGAATAAACGATGGCCTTAACAGTCAGAATGAAACTTTTCTTCTATAAGTTTCTTTAACGTGTTTGGAGCTGAGATTAATAAGGATTTTTCCAAATAAGTCAAGGTGCTGAAACAGTAATGATGCGGGATGAATCTTTAATGGGCCAACAACAGCTTTGCTATGTTTGCTTCTTTTGTCCAAGGGCTCCCAATACAGGCCTGGCCTTTGGGTTTAATTACTCATTCACGTCAGAACCCTACTGATGGGCAAAACTAACAGCCTCAGATAAGGACGGATTGAATTCAAAACGAAAAGATGTCACCGATGTCGAGATTCGTACATGAAATGTTCGGAGCTTAATTAGCGGAGGGCTTGTACTGGTATAAAGCAGATATCAATCAGATCAAAGTGCAGTAAGACGGGCCATATAAAAGGAGTATGAAAAAGTGTATATACAATACATATACAAATATATACGAATCCTTCGGTGACTTTCACAGAAGACTAAGGCAAGATAAAGACCAAATTCGTCAATATCAGCGTCAATATGAAGCTAAGTAGGGAAATGGAGTTAGGCCAATTGACTTTGCTGCTTCTCCAGCATTAAATGTCCGAATATCCGGCACGGCTAATGTAGACTCTTGCCGTCAATGTATAATACGTCTACGGACACCTCAAATTATTGTGAGAAGATGCTACCAACATCAATTGCTGAAGAGCACTGGCATCGATGCCAAGAAGCCATCAGAAACACCGTAAATAATGTGCCGGTCACCAGTAAAATAATTCACCTACGAAGCGGCACTAGGCACTACATATGCTCTACGAGCAAAACACCAACGAGGAACATTGGCTTCTCCGGGGGAAAATGAAAGGGCACTAGAAACGCGCGATCGAGAAAATAGAGAGGTTCTACCTCAGAAACAATGTCCGGAAGATTTACCAAAACGTAAAAAACCCGGAGGCCTGTAAGGATGACAAAGGAAACTTATAATCCTAATTTAAGTAGAGTCGCAGTCGATACTGACGATATGGAAAAAACACTTCTATAGTCTGTCTTACGGCGGGGACAACCCAAATTCCGCTGTAAAGCAGAATGAACTATTTAACCTGGACAGTGAAAACCTAGAAATCCGTCCACCCGAGCAAAATGAAGTAAGGATAGCAATATGCATAAGTGAAACAAGGCTGACGGACCGGACGGCCTACCTGCTGTGCTATTTAGGGCAGCGTCTCCTTAACAACATATAAGATCTTATGTGCCATCTTGTTTAAACGCCATTTATGAACGATCTAATTTGGCTCTATCAGTGCGATTTTAGTTCAACCAAATATTCACACTACCGCCGATCCTGGAAAAAGCCCAACAAGTCCAAATCGATACGCAACATTACTCTATTGATTTTAAGTCCACATACGAGTATAACAGCATCTATAGAGACGAGCTATACGGAGCCATGTATACGCAATTGTATAGCCTTGATATCCCTGCCAGACTCGTCAGATTGTTTGAATTAACAGATTGGAGAATGATTCCTCCTCTGTAAATGTCGGAAGTAACCTCTCCGAGAGCTTTGATGTCCAATAAGGATGTAAGCAAGGTGATACGCTCTCATGTAACTTTTTCAACAGCAAACTTGAAGAAATTTTGCGAAACTCGGAAGAGACAGAATTTTTTCAAAAGTCTGTTCTGCACACTTATGATGACATTGATATCATTGGTAGAGCTCAACGAGCCGTCACTGGTGCGTAACAAATATTGGAGCAGAAGCCACAAAAATGGGTTTAGTTGTGAGTGAAACTAAATATAAGGTATCAACAACAAGGAACACAGAACATCGACAAATCGGACATACCATCCCTATAACTTTGAGGTAGTCAGGGACTTTGATAGTGATATCAAAGGTAGAGTTACTCTTGCCAGCGCTGTTTCTCCTAAGGCCTTGTCAAGATAAACTAAGGAAATTCTATATAAGACCCTTATTATCCCAGTTCACTTCTATGGCGAAGAAGCATAGCCGTTAGCGAAGGTGAACGAAGACTAAGAAAGAAGTCTGGGATGGTTAAATCGGGCGATCTTGCTGACCATACCAGGAAACGCTTCCTTCATAATATCCATTGTGGCTCCTGCTGTGTGTTTGGTTGCACTGTCTTGTTGAAACTACATGTTCACCAAGCCCCGCTCATCCAATTCCGGCAGTAAGAAGTGGTTTATCATGGCCCTGATAACGATGGCGTCCTCAAAAAAATACGGAACAATCACTCCTCCCTTGTGAACGCCGCACCACTCAGTGGCTTTGAGTTGATTTAATGTCTGTTCGTGCATCACACGCAGATTTTCATTGCCCCAGAAACGTAGATTTTGCTTATTGACGTAACCGCTTAAGTGGAAATGCGCCTCGTCGCTCATGATGATTTTCGACACATAATCGTCCTCTTCGCTGTTGAGATTGAGGATGGCTTTACAGTAATTCACACACGACTGACAATTAGGAATCATCAACTGATGAACTGTTTGCACTTTGTACGGGAACATGTGTAAGTCATTCACTAAAATTCGCTATAGAGTACGTCTGGTGATGCCCAACTGCATGGCCGGTCGTCTGGTTGATGTTTCTTCGTTCTTAGCGACATCGGCAGCCACAGCCGCGATATTCTCGGCCGAACGACCAGTCCGGTGGCGGCCACGCTCTGCATGGTCTGCTATGGTTCCACTCTGTTCGAGTCGAGTAGCTAATCGCCGGAATGTTTTCCCAGTTGGCGCGACACGATTAGGAAATCGACGTCGAAATTCACGCTGCGCTACCACCACCAATTGATTATTAGTCAAAAATATCGGCACAATTATTCCACGCTCTTGCGGAGTATAGCGCTCCATTGCTTGTCTGTTTGTATACTGCAGCTGTCTAGTTCGCAAATGTCAAATATGATTGACGTACGACGCCATTTGCAAAAATTTTACCATCTTCCGACAGGGTGATTATTGTATACGATGCTGGTTTTTACTAACATTTGGACATCACTTAAGCAACAATCTAACATGCAAGTTTTGTTTTTGCACCCGCAAAGCAAACAACCAGCTTTTCACTACCGATAACTTTCTCGCATCAATACCCCGCTTACTTTCGTTCATCTTTCATCGTGCATCTGTTTTTGTTTTTTTGCGATTCTAACTTTTAGTCCATTTAGATTGACTTTTACTTTACGAGGCGGTCTTGAGCACTTCAAATTGCAACACCAATGAAGACATGGCCAAAGACAAGTTTTCAATGCCCCCAAGTGAAGAATGTATGGTAAATGTGTTGCTGAAAAAGTGAATAGAATATCTGAGTCAGGAGGAGGCTTGTTTTGTGGATGTGGACCCTACTGCAGCTGCCCGTCAATTTTTTTTTTCTACATTTTTTTTATACCTACATCGTGCATGTACACTTGAACAATACGCGGTTCAATATCTTTGAGATAAATCGATTAGAAACGGAACTGGATGTGGTACATTCATGTGGTACCTGTGGACGAGGAGAAAATTAGATTGGAATAAATTGAAGGAAGTTTCATAGGTACTCGTAAGAAGGTATCCACCATGAAATTGTAATTAACGTGACCCACAAATTCAATCAGGGAATGATTTGATTCGAAATCGAACAATGCAGCTGCTTAGTCAATTTTAAACTTCATTCATTTATTCCTTTACTTATTTCGAATCCTTTTTTGTACATATGTATAGTTAATTCATTGTCTGTTGTACATATGACTGAAACCGACAAACTCCACTATCTTCAATTTTATCAACTAAATTCTCTACCTAGGAGTGTCGAGTACCTTGGTCTCATTTTTAACAGCAAACAATGTTGCAAAGGGAAACAGCCTTCTAATTACGCAAGAGACCTATAGGCTCAAGGTTGGAAAGACCGACTCACATCAACTTGTTGGAAAACAAAAAGCCATAAGGTACCTACATACATATATGTACAAGGTGGGGCAAAAATAATGTTATAATGTGAATTGGCTGCCATTTTGTTGGAAATGCAAAAATTGGGCTCTGTTTTCACAAAAAGTTTACCGGAAGGTGTAGAATTAATGACATTAAGTTGAAAAAATGATATCGGTCAAATGACCACCTCACGGCATTTTGAATTGTTGTTCCCAAAACATCTGACTCCGAATTGGTGATTTCCTCATCAATGTTGGTTTTCAGGATTTGTAAGGTCTGTCGCCGTCAGAAGTGGCGATCTGGCCGGCCAGTTCAAATCGCCAAAAGGGGAGATCACACAGTCGGGAAATTGGTGATTCCAAATCTCCATCGTTGCCCTAGCTGCGTGAGCGGTTGCTCCGCCCTGCTGAAACAATGCTCGAGACCCAATTCAGCAACTTGCGGCAAATAAAACTCATTCAACATCTGTCTGCAGCGCTCACCAGTCACGGTTACGGTGGTGGCGTTATCGTCCTAAAAAAAATAAGGGCCAACACATTTTCTCTGCAAATGCCGCACCAAGGAGTCGCTTTGAGGGGATGCAATGGATCTTCGCGCATTTCATGTGGATTCTACGTGCCCCAGAAACGTAAATTGTATACGTAACCATTTAAGTGGAAATAGGCTTCGTCGCTTATTATGATATTGGATACGAAATCATCCTCGTTTTGCACCAAGTTTAACAGGGCATGGGAGTAAGTTAACCTCACTTGACGGTCAGCGGGCAACAATTGTTGAACGGTTTGGACTTTATAAGAGAACATCTTCAGGTCTGTCACCAAAATTCGAAAATTCTATTTCCTGGTCGTTATAACTTGCAAACATTTAAGAACAATGTACATCCGTACTTCTCTTTTCCCTCCTCCCTAAATTTCCTTTGCCCGGACTGTATACAAACATTTTAATGATACATAAATCCCTTGAGCGCGCGCTAGTTATAAAAAAAAACAACGTCTGCTGATGCCGAATTGTATGGATCGTTGTCTCGTTGATGTTTGTGGACTCTCTCGGATGTCCTCGGTCACAGCAGTGATATTTTCGGTCACTTCTTGCGACATCTCCAGTGGACCCAGTTTGGACCCAGCAAAACGCTTAATTGTTCACGTATTATACATGGTGCAGGACGACGAGGAAGATTACGACGAAGTTCACGCGGCCTCAAACAACACACCGGAAATTGGTCCAATGAGCAGTAACAATAATTCCGCATTCTTGAGGTGTGTATCGCTCCATTGCTTATTGTCAACTAATTCTCGATCTGTCTACAACATAAATCTCAAAGCTCAATGACACTTGACGCCATTTCCAAAAATTATGACACATTCTCATTATGACATTACTTTTGCCCCAGCATCACTGGCGCCGTACGAACCTCTCTGAAGGCAGTTGTCCAAACTTTGCTCCCTTTAAACTTTTATGGAATGTTGATTGAAATTTGCTATGCCCTCAGGCTCAAAGATGATTAGGAATGTAAAGAGCTAAATGTAGCGGACGCCGATCTATATACTCGTATGTTGCATCATAGGCTTTCCTAACCAACCAATCTTCAATTAACCTAAACGGGCTTCAACGTCGATTTGAATCACCTCATTCCGGAAAGGAACGAATGCAGAAAACGCGGGTTATTCTCAGGTGGCTCTGAGGATTTCTACATGCACAAACCCTTCAGTCTACCCACGTACTGAACCTTTGACACACTTTTTTTGCACCTATCCTGGCTTCAGAATGCAATTTCTATCTCCGCTTCCGAGATCATAATGATCTCATACATCAGAAGCAGCCTCTGCTGCTATAATCAAGTCATTACATGACATAACTCAAGAGTGTCTGCATGATCTGGAAAGCTTAGAAATTGTAATTGACAACTGGGGTCCACTGCTGCTCGACATCCTACCCACACATTATATGAACAATCATTAACCAAACCAAGTGAACCACAATCAATGGAAAGGTTCCTAAAGTTCTTATAGTGTCGATTTCAGTCTCTAGAAATGCTGTGCAGTAGGAGCACGAGAGCAGAATACAACACGAGGAGGAGAACCTTGCCAAGAGCTACAATTTCTATTGCCACAGGTACATCAAGTTGCTCAATATACAAGGGAACCCATCAGCTAATTTCGTGTAGTGTTTTCTGCGGCTCTCACCATCAAATCGATTAAACTATCTAAAACGACACAAACTATGCATCAGTTGCCTTAAGGGCAGAGACTTCGCTGCTAACTGCTCACTCAGACGATGCACGAAACATAGTGCACTTCCATAATGCTGAAAACATCGGCCCAGCGGAACCTACTTTATCAACCACAATTCTCTGCCATCAGACCTCGCCGAATATTGCGAATCTAGTACCTTAACCAATCAGGAGTAGCACTATCCTTTAAGACAATTCTTCACTAGCTGCAGTCAGCGACAATAAGAAGAAGAGTTTTGTATTACTAAGTACAGTTTTAGTAAAGTTAGTTAACAAAAATGGAACAACCGTCAACTGCCGTCTGATTCTGGACTCCGGCTCACAGATCAACATAATTACAGAAAGAATGATACGGAAACTAGAAATGTCACAAACATCCAACCCAATGGTGGTGCAAGGTATTGGCCAGTCAAGGAGAGACACACATTGCAGAGCAAACATTAATTTACTATCTAATGCAACAACCTACTCCACAAGATTAGAAGCCATTGTACTTCCACAAATAGTGTCTCCACAACGAACACAACTGTTCGAAGTATCCACTTGGAAGTTGCGAAGCAACATAAAATTAGCGGATCCACAATTCAACTTACCAAATCGCATTGTTCTGCTAACTGGGGCAGAATATTTCCATTAATTCCTTAATGAATTAAAAGAGATAATACTGGAAGGTTCATTGTACGAGTAAGTCTACCATTTGCAAGGATATTGCATTAAACAGGTTCTATGCTTTAGAGCCCAAATTAACGCAAAATACTGACTTAAGAGAGCTATCCACTGGGTTTATGAACGAATATATCAAGCCAGGCCATATGAAAGAAATTGACTATAACTCTGCTGAAACACCACTCTACATCTTACTGCATCATAGCGTGCTTAAGCCGGCTAGTAGGAGCACAAGTCTACGAGTAGTTTTCGACGCATCTTCCAAAACATCGTCGGATGTATCTCTAAATGATATGTTGCATGGAAAACCAACCATACAAGACGAGTTATTCACAATCTGGTTGCGCTTTAAATTGCCAAAATTTGTAATAAAGGCCAACATGCAAAAGATGACAAATACGTTTGCGGTAGCCTACGGAACAACTTCAGCCCTGGTATTATCTGGCAACGAGGTGTTTACAGAAACTGGCCCAAGACCATGTCATGAAAGATCCATTTGGTTCAGAATTGTTGCAAAGAGATTTCTACGTAATAGCTTGACATTCAGCGAAGGACATTTAGACCGAATTATCAGCACTTCTTCAAGAGGGATGGTTCAAGTTAAGAAAATGGTGTTCGAATAATCAACAGCTATTGGCAAACGTTCCATTAGAGGATCAGGAGGTACCTCTTGATGATGGCAATAATGAGGGATCAATCAGAACTCTAAGATTGAAATGGTTAGCCAAATCGGACTTATTCTGCATAAAAACCAACTGCTGTCTCAAAAAAGGCTCACCAGGAGATCAGTTGCATCTGATAAAGCATAGCATGAAACACAATGTGTTCCCTCTTCAGTACAAATACATACGTTGGCCGACGCATCAAAAAAGGCGTTGCTGCAGTCGATCAACAAGGATGTCACAATCATTACTATGCTCCAAATCTCGAATAGCCCCAGTTACAAAAAAAAATCAGCAGGAATTAAATCAATAACCATGCCTCGCTTAGAGCTATGTGTAGTTTTGTTAGCTGCTGAGATTTCAAAACGCGTGAAAATCGGTTTAAAAATTGATGAAGCAAACATCTTTTCTCAGGCAGACTTGTTTCAAACCTTCGTAGGAAGGCGACCATGCGACCATTCAGCGGCTAACCAACTATACTCAGTGGCGACACGTCAAGTCACGGATCTGTAGTCTAAAATTCGCACATGATAAGGAATGGTTAGGCCATCGCCTTATAAAAATAACACTCCATGAAGAATTATTGAATTTATTTAGTAATTATGGTTTCTTAAAACTAAACAGTTAGCATTTTTCGAGACGTTGTTAACTGAAAAATTGTACTCGATGGGGAGAATGGGTTCAGTGCCGTGCCTTCAACGAACCAATAAAGTGCTTACTAAAGTAATTCCTAATGCCCAAAAGTAGTGACTAACTACTATTCCGTACAACTACTTTTTACGTTCACTAAAAACCGGTGTGGTATGGTAGAAAATTTTCAAATAAGGCGTGACTGGGAAACCAGTGCCATTCAACTACAGATTGCCACAAAAAGACATGATGCCCTGGATTGTTAAAAGTTGAAACCGAACTACTACACGATACGATGGAGTTCCAATCCAATTCAAATCAAATTAACACTTTAAACTAGAAAGAAACACTCCTAGAGTAATTATACGTACATGAGTACCCGTTGTAAGGGCCAAAAACCAATTCCCAAACAGGGATAATGCCTGCGCCAAAATAGAGTAAATTCTCGACTACAAATTGTTTGCACTGAACCTCGCTTACATTAGCTAATATCATATACATTAGCTATCATAGTTCATAGGATATAATCAAATTCTGCATTCGCTTCTGTCTAGACAGTAGGTACAAAATGTACCCTTATTTAAATATCTGCACTTTGCTTTCATTTATCCAATGCTAGTTGAACAATTTGGTAGAGCTAGCAATGGCCAAAAAGGGGTTTGGTATCCGCGTACTAGCAATATGTGGCCAGGCATGTGGCTCAGAAGTTGTTGTGGAGTTTAAGATTCAACTGAACTGGGTAAAAAGTCAGACACTGGGCTTACTAGAGAAAAGATTTGCAACGCAGATGAGTCAGGACTCTGCTATAAAATACCCGCTGGCACAACATTAGTCGCTGCCACTGAAAGAAACGAAAACAGCCAAAGAGCGCATTACGTTCTTAGCTTGGAGCACCTAGATCTCTCAATTTCGACAACTCATGAGGCTTCCCCTATGACACGATCGGTTGATTGGGTTGAACAATGGAGAGAGTACCGGAGAGGTACTAGATGCGTAGTTGTTCAGAGTGCTGCTTTTAACGACTTGTCTTGGGAAACCGAAAAGATCAAACAGGCTCTAGAAAAGGCACACTGAGAAAAACGCAAAGCAAACGCACAGCGCAAGGCTAAGAGACGGCAAGTGCTGTCAATGACGCGAGCGCTAAAAGTTTCACTCCTATCGCGGCGTCAGAGAAAAGTAACAGATCAGCGGATGTGACAGCCACCGAAACCGATCAAGCTCTTGGAATCGAAATTGCATTCAAAAGAAAGGAAAATTTTCACACACGCTCAGTCGATGGATTTTATCTGGATAAAACAAGGCTGCAGTTCTAATGAACGGAATTCGAATATCCGGGAATACTAACTTCCAAGAAAACCCCGAAATGCCAAAGGGAACGAGAGCGCCGTAACTATAGGAATGCCAGACGCTTTGAATTGGGAAAGCTTGGAAAGACAACGTCTGAACAACATGGAAACTAAGACTTTTGAGGTTTCCAGGCTACCAAAACTGACGTCCTCACTCAACTCTGAAAAGTGGAAAATCTAATGTCATAGGGAGAGTAAAAATCGGGAAAAAAGAAGAGCTTTTCACTTGTTGTGGGCTTAGACAAAGCTCCTGTCAAGATCATTAATTCTAGGTGAGACTCACGACATCTCCTGGATTTCATACTATTGTCTGGCCTGGTTACCAACAATGTTGACTCTCAGACAGCTAGCAACTTTGAAGAGAATCTTTATTGCCAGCCTTGCACTGGCATACATATCGAAACCCCTGGCGAACAGTAAGAGTTGCCTTTATAGCGAAAATCGGAAAAGATGACTGCAAGCACACGAGAACTTCAGATCAATCAGCCTATTACGCAGCATGGAAAGAACGGTCGAGCTTCATGTGCACGAAGACTACGAATACATTGTCTATTCAAGATGTAACACATAGGTACATACTCGTACCTACCAAAAATAAATTATGCTGTGAGATTACGCTTCAAAATCTGGTGGGCAAAATCTTTTGACGGCATGTGTAACTCTGACAGACAACACGACGTAGACTAATCACTACTTTTGTGGTCAAAAGCAACGATAGTGAATGTGGCTAATATGTGCTGGCGGGGCTAAGCAGGAGTTACTCTCAACGCCTGGCTCCACTGTTGTGTTGGGTGTGCATGTTGGCCGACGCACTGCTCAATAGTTCTGATGTTTATGCACAAGCATACCCAGATGATGTGTCATACATATCTGTACTGTCTGTTGGATCGGAGCGATCCTGCTGCTGCTCTAAAGCGCAGGCGGTCCCAGACGATATCGATGATTGGTGCACTAGGCTTTCAATGCTTAAAGGCATCACCATATAATTCTCCAAAAGAGCTATGTAAGTAATTAACATAACTAATTTCTCTGGACTAAACATACTACGTCGAAAGCTTCCAAGGCGCTGTCTGCCTTCTGGTAGTACAGCTATGATAAGGCCAATTATATCTTATGCGTCGGTTGTCTGGTGGGAAAAGCTTTCACGAAAATATGTCATTGCTGCTTTTAACAGACTCAAAATTACGGCCTGTCTCGGCTGCATGGAGGCTTTCTCCAGCACGCGTGGCCTTGCTCTAGTGCTTTTTCGTACTCCTATCATATTTCATATCGTGGGCCGCACTCTCAAAGCCTTCTCCCGTTCAAAGGGAAGTAGTTTTCGTACAACGCGCTCTAGAGCTTTAACGAACTAGGGGCACAAGACTGTCTTTTGACTCTGGTCTTATGGACATGCCGTCTGATACAATGACACCAGAACTCCTGCTGCAGAAAAGATTACGAAAACCAGGAATGGTTTCGTCCAAAATCTTCACAAATGGGTTCACAACCGATCTGAGATATCCGTGATTGTGTCTTTTTGGGGAACAACAACGTTAGATTTCACTCTGAGTTGTTAGGAAAACTTGCGTGTTCTAAACTATAATATACGCAATCGTGATGCGAATCATATTGTGAAGAATCGGTGGAGGGGGCGACAGCCAAGCTGAATCCTCTTACGACTTCCAAGATAAATCGATAAGTCGGTTAAGGTTAAGTCACAATGGGATCACGGGAAATGGAATCACCGATGAGCTTAGTGGGCAAGGCTTAGACGAGAGTTTTGCAGGACCGGAATATAGAACAGACAAGGGCATCGTAAATTACGAGGGTTAGTGTTGAAGAAAATAGAATTGTAAAGGAAGGGGCTATCCACAAGAACCTCAAGCGTTTTTCCAGGGTATTCAGGTAAAGCAGTTTGAGGCGGTCTCGATAGCGAGGTAAAATTATAAAGTCATCTCAGGATAGTCCTCGAAGAATAAACCGAACGTTGAATGTTCTCGATTCGGGATATATGAACTCGCTGAAAAGTTTGACCACAGTTGGTTAGCATATTCGACAAAGGCCGGACCTAGTCACATAGGGGTTGCAAAATTCATTGGCCCATCGTTTGATAAAACCAAAAGAAGAGTTGGATTTAAGGATTAAATGATTAAGGAAGTTTAACTCTCTATCATATTATATTCCAAGATCGCGAAGGTGTTGGTTTTCCATGCAGAAAATAAAATCGAGGAGGAGACTGATTGGACTTGCGAGACAAAGTCATAGATTGACATTTGGAGACGTTAAGCTCTAAGCAGTTTTTTAGACCCCATGTAGAGAACCTATCAAGATCTTCTCAAAGGAGAATAGAGCCTTGAGGTGAAGGAATACTGTACTTTTGGAGAACTTAGTGTCGTCAGCGTAAATGGAAAGAGGGCACTGTTTTATAATCCTCTCAAGATCGTTTATAGTCAAAATGAAAAAAAGGGGACCCAAATGGCTGCCTTGTGGGACACCAGAAGCGAACGTTGCCTTTTCTAGAGATACGAATTCAACCAGGTTGATAGTACTTGAGCTAACTTTCAGAAGAATGACTGCGTGATATAAGTAACTTGCACTGAAAGCTTAGGACTTCATATAAAAAAATTTTCGAACATTTTAGGTATGTGAGAAAGCTTTGCATTGGGACGGTAGTTAGTTCCTTCATTCTTTGACCCCTCTTCCTGGACTGGTGATATGAAAGAGGTCTTCCAAGCTTGTGGAAATTCTCCTTGTGTAAGGATAGATGAAATAGGGAGGAAAGTGGGAGAGAAAGATTGGAGGCAAACTTTTTGAAAAATATTGCAGGAAGACCGTCTGGCCCAAGAAAAAAATCATCATTGAGATTTTGTAATTTTTCTTCCTTAAGGGTGGGTTCAAACGATTGAGAAAGATTCCAATGGAGAAATTGGGAAGGTGCTTAAAATATATAAGGCTTGTACGAAAAAGTTGTCTGCGAATGATTGTTTAAAAGAGGTTAAAAAATAGCAAATAACTGGTCTTATCGTAATGGTTTTCAGATGACGCCACCGGAGGTTGCTACGATTTGACCAGTTACAGGCTGCCGGTCATATGTCCTGTTGAGTGCCCCCACCCCGACATCGGTCCGGTTGGTTTCGACCCGATGTAGAGTTGCAATAAGTACAGGGAGCTGAGACCCTAAGAGCAACAAGAGGTAAACGGCCATAAAGCTTTCAGTGAACGACAGGTTTTCACTTAAGGCACATTGACACATTGCTATCTTGACGGAACATTACGCTTTTGCTAAGCATCAAAATGTACTGGGCATAAGTGAAGCAATTTCCTGTTTACAGTGAGAGTTATAACGATACTGCGGAGCACTACCTCTGTGAGTGTCCGGCTTACAACTGCATTAGGCCGCAGGTACTCGGCGCTGATATGGTGGGTGCTGCTACTGTATGACTTTATCACTTAAGCGCTTACTCATTTTTCTACCAACGACTGGGAAATTTCAAGGAGTACAGTGTAATAGTGAACGAGCGCTAAGTACAGTAATGAGACTGCATACGAACTATTAAATAGTACAACTTTGAGGGAAGGCGTATCAGGCATACATTGCTTGGGACACAATTGATTGCATACAAATTTCAAATGCTGACAAACTATTGTTGAGGACGATGATTTGGCAGAACATGACAATGTGCCCTTGGGTACATATTTTCAACAACTTTATCCAGAAGTAGCAGATGCAGCACAAAATAAAGTGTCTTTGAAAAGCAATTCTACGTCTGACGGCACTATTTCGAATAGATCTAGACATGACTTGGCAAAGGGCCCGTTTTGATCTTTGTTCACAAAAAACACTGATGAAGGCCAAAAATCAATTGCAAGAGCCAATGTCAGCTATAATTACACTTATGGTCTGGGCCCCCCCGAAAATGACTCTACGTATGAAAAGAGCATTCGACAAGGATTGGAAAAGACAACGCACGAATTAATAAATCAAATTTGCACACTTTTTCTCTACTTCCTACTCGACTATATGCTACCTGACGTTAGTTAGTTCTTATAAACGAGAATCCACTGTAAAGATATCTGGCAAAGCATTCTAATTCTATGTACGTACCTTGTATCTTCGAGCAGCTTCTCGGCTAAAGACAACCGCAATCGTACCACCTTCATACTCTGCAGTGGAAATAGTTTACAAAACGGCGTTAGGAACTTTGATTTCCAGCAGAACTGTGGATACTCCTTGCACTGAGCCCACAAACGTTCATTATGCTCAAACAGATACTTGTGCTCCTTCCCATAGTCGAGGTACTCGCCCATTTCCGAGTAATCACAGTTAAGTAGATTCTTCAAGTTGGTAATCGCTTTCGCATCATCCGGAGGACCCCGAATTTGTTTTATATCGAAATTGAGTAGAGGTTCATAGTGATAGTAGTTGCCGGGCATTGCATTCAAAATGTCACCGAGGAAAGTCGAACCCGAACGCCAAGTCGTTATAACCACACTCCTAACCGGTTGGCCATCGGTCTCTGGTGTTAGTTCGGACAATTTCTCAGCATCGACCCCAAATCGTCCCGATGGATACTCAAAGTTCTCCATTTCTGTGGTGATTTTCGCCCTTTGACTAGCAAAGACATCCATCATGGTGATGGTGCGATTATATGTCTCGGTCATGGTGGTCATTTGATGTTCCGGAATTGGACGATGCTGGGTGGTAGCTATCAGTAGTAATATGCAGAGGCTGCTAAACCCGCATATTCCGATTAAATTGGCTCGACGTGACATTTCCCTTCGTTTTTTTTTGGGGAATTTTGGAAGGAAGGACGAACAAGTACGCGGTATTGATTTTTTTTTTTCTTTTCGTATTCTGATTCCGATTCAGATTCACTGCACTGGTTTCAATTGCGGAGGAACTGAGTGCTTAAATTAGTTAAAAACACTGCAATTGATATAAATATTTACTGGGGGCAAATATTGATTCGGAACGAAATAACAAAAGAAAATACAAAGCTCGCAGAATAGATAAATAAACAAAAAACTCTTTTCTTTGATTTATTTTTCGAAGTTTTCTCTCCCAACGATGGGAGAGGAAGACGTTGAGTTAGAGATTGCAATCAGATTCTTTCACTTTCTCTAGGAATTTGTGGCGAATTCATCCATAGTGAGGATGGAGATTGATATTTGGAACGCGAACACGAGGCACAGTAAACTTTTTCTTTTTGATTGAAGCAAGTAGAATTGAATAGAAGTTGAGATTTACTTGCGCAAGATTTCACCGTCCATTTTCCGTTTTTGTGGAGCTACCTATCGGAGGTGCTATTCGGACGCTGTCAAATGTCAAACTGAAGAGAGAGCGAAATTTATTATGCAGAAGGTAGTGGCCAGGGAGATTCGTGTCATTCGGTTTTGTTTTTTGATTGTGTTGTGTGTTGTTGGAGGTTGTGTATAGTTGTCTCGTTTTAGCTTTTGTGGTGATGGCTGCAGTTTGTTTATGTTTTTGTTGTTTTCTTTCTTTACACTTTGAGTAGGATGTGGAAATGTCAGTGGCGTTTTGTTTTGAGGTTGTATTCGTTGTATTTATGGTATTTTTGGCTTAATGTTTCTAATGGATGGATTGTGGATGGTATTTGAAAAGGTGGATAAGTGTGGTGGGGTTGGATTCTATGTAATTTATACAGGCTGTGGATGTTATGTTAGTGCTTCGGATTGGGACTTTACATTCGAGTCGCAAAGACTTGCTTTGCAAATATAGTCCACGGCTATAGTCCTGTTAAAATTTAACAATTTTAAGATCTAAAACAATCCGATTTAGCAGTAAGTAAATATGTATCAGTTAAACTATCAGCCCTACTTCGGAAATTGCAGACAAAATATCCTAAAAAATGATTTACAGGAGTCTGAGCCTTCCTACTTTCATAGCCTATTATTGAAATGACGTACTGGCATTCGAAAAAAGTTTTGGCGACCCGGAAATGTGGTAGTTGAATACGCTTTGCGGAAAGGATTACGTCTGCTCCAAATCCAATCAGAAGCCAGTTAATGACACCGAGTCTGGCAATAACTGCTTCTGCGGAACGCTTAAGATTGCGCAGAGCAATCAAATTGTTGCATCGAATTGTTGCTAATGACGTTACAGTCCGACGTGGATCAGAGCATCACCCAACTACAGTCGGTAATCAGCTGTCTCCAGTTTTGCACGTCGATTTTATTAGGGTCTCGTCAGAATTTCCGTACACCACGCTGCGTCTTGTTACTGCTTTGGAATTAGTGAATTTTTGGAAGAGGACATTCATATCCATTTCATTCTCGAGGCATCTTACTTCATTACTTCAGGGTAGATAGACCAAGGCATCAGCTAACATGCGTCTCCAACTAGAGCGATCTTTTGTCAGGTGTGCACACAAATTTGGCAGAGGTCCCGTTACACTTGTGTGCTTGAATCGAAAACTTTTCGACTGGGACGCTGGTAGCTTGCGGTGACCTAGCTGTATAAGCCGGGCTATCCGTGCTTTTCTGACAAGGCCAACATCGACATATAGCCCGAACAGCTATGCTGTTGAAACTTCTCCTCTATTCTCCATTGATGCAAACGGTATCGAAAATTACCCGGAGAACTTATTTCTAGAGCCGACCGAGAATATATCCATCCGCTTTCATCTGCGTTCAAGCTTATGCGACGTAAATCAGGACTGGGATGATTATTGTCTTGTACTCGTATAATGTATTTTTGTTGGCTTTACTACTCAATAAGCCCAAATAAGTACCGATTAGCACCGATTCGTATGATTTCTCAGCTGGTGCGGTTATTGGAGTTGCTAGCGGAACCGAGGTATATGATGTCTCCTACTACACCAAAGCTGTAGTTTTGTCCTAGGCGCCGATATTGCGTGTCCCGCTTTGGTGACAGCATATAATTGGCCACGAAACACACCTTTTACGTCTCCTTCTTCCAACTATGTCGATGTCGTCTGCGCATTCGAGTAACTGATGCCTTTGTTTCCCCAAAATCAATTCAAGAACTATGTTGAAAAACCATATGACAACCCACCGCCCTGTTTAAGACATTTTCTGTAATTGAAGGTCACGCTTCTGCTATTACCGACCTTGACGAAGCAGCGTGCATTCTCCATCGTCATCCTGTATAGCCGAAAGGGCTATAGATGCTGTCATATTTGGCTTTGAAATCGATGAAGACGTGGAGTGTATCGATTTTGAACTCCCAGGTTTTTTCCAAGAACTGCCGTAACGTGAAAATGGGATATATACTAGACTTTCCTGGCCTAGAACCGCACTTAGAAGGGCTAGTCAGACTGTTTACTAATGGTCTTAGGCGCTTAAATAATACCGCAGACAGAATTTTATATGCGATGTTATGGAAACTTATTCCTCCGTTATAAGCGCAATTCAGGGGATCTGCCCTATTTAGGATCGGACATTTTTTGATAAGTTAATGTGTCCGTATAGCCCATACAGTTCTTCATTGAACCAATGTTATTATTCCCAGCGGTTGGGAAGAGCCGTCTTTCCTTTGATCAGTTAGATTCTGTTATGGCAACGCAGAAAGGCACATGAAAAATTGTATTGTCACTTTCCTCACACAATTTACCGTTGATGGAATTTGGTAAAACGATCCAAAGAAGAACTACATAAATATATATACATGTACGAGTATGAATGAACTGTTCTCAGCTTATTTAAGAAAGTTCATATAAGGTTGCTCTGAAGTCCTCGAAACCAGTTCGAAATGTTCACCTAGCACCTTAGTGGAATAATCTTAGTTTACTAACCAATGATATTTATATATAACGCATTGTTACTTCCCCGCTTATGAAATTTGAGGACCTAAGAACTATTCTATTGCCACTCTACTTTGGATAACTTCTTTAGAGAAGCTACGAGTTTGCTGCTGTTTTTGCATTCGAACCTCGGGTGGAGCTTGTATTGCTCATTGCTTTTTGAACAGGGCTTTCCGACGACCTTCACTTTAAATAGTAGGACCATCTGATTCACTAAGCCTGAAATCTTTTACTATCGGTTTCTTATTTGAAGAGATCGCGAGAATACGCTTACTTCTTATTAGATCAGATTCTGCCAGATCAGCTGATATTCGCAACTTCTTTCTTCCGTCGTATTAACCTTCATTTATACTTCTCGTAAATAGTGCAACATCCCGATGCGTATGTTAAAGCTTGACGCGCCATTAAAGCCAGCCCGCCCTAACTAGATGTGCAATATCTCCATCGCATTTGCATCGGCAGTAAACAACAGGGACTACGTTGTTAAAAATTGTTCCTCTTCGGCACGATGACTGCTTGTAAACAGATGTCAGAAGTCGGGTTTGCGAGTTCGGAAACTCCACTATGCAAATATTCGGTCTTAGTACAGTTAAATCGTAGCCCATAATATTTTACCGCTTTCATCCAAATAAAGAGTGTCCCATAATTCATGCAAGATTTGAATTTTGCGCTATTTGTATGGTAAAGTGTTTTCAACGAAAAAAAAGACAGCGTGACAACTGGCATTTCAGGGTTATTAAAAATGGAGCGCTACTCGTGCATGAAAGAACAACGCACTTTCATTGTTGAGAAATATTTTAAAAATAATGAAGTGTTTAGCAGCAACAGTTCGCAAAATTTCGTACAAAATATAGTCGGAATAGTGATTTAACTTCATCAACTATGAAAAGATTAATTCAAAAAGTCAGGGAGACTGGAGCAATTAGTGATCATAGACACTTTGGCCGTCCTTTAACATAAACCATCGAAACAGTTCGTGAGAGTATTGCTGAGAGTTCAGGAACATCAATTCGGCACCGTGGTCTCACGAAAGATTAGAATCTGCAGTTTTTGGTCTGAAAGCATAGTCGGACTATTCATCTGAGAAAATGTGGCTGATCAAGCAATAATACGAGTAGTTAATGGCGCAAAATGATTATCCAGTTTTCTGTGCCTAAATTGCAAGATATGTATGGGGAAAGCATGTAGTTTCAACAAGACGGTGCCACATGTCGTACTGCATAAGAAGCTATTTAATTACTGAATTAGTCGTTTCCCGTTTTGCTAATCAGAATTGGCCGCCTAGATCATACGTTTTAACGCCATTGGACATTTTTTCTGGGAATTTTTGAAGTCTTACGTTTATGCCAACAAGGGCATGACTACTTAAAGGAGCAAATTCATACCATTTAATAGTTTGAAAATAGTTTCGGGCATATGTCCACCACCGCTGGCTCGTAGAAAGCGCATTCTAGAGATCCAATTTTCGGCCACTTTTCTGAGCAATTGGGGGCTCATATCGCATAACCATATCGTTGCTGGTTTATCGGTATAAACTAGTGACTTGAGAGCCCCATATGAAATGTGGTGTACCGGTGTCTATAAATAGTAGCTTGTGCTCCGGCTTCGTTTTTGAAAAAGATAGTGAGCATTGTCGTCACCGGCGTACAATCCCCGCCATACGTTACATTTTTCTGGATGTAATGGCATGCGATGAACATCTTGAGAATTGTCCTCGCTCCAAATACAGCAATTCTGCTTGTTTACGTAGCCGTTTAACCAGGAATTAGCCTTATCACTGAAAAAAAAAGTTGATTTAAAGCCAAATCACTGAACACCCGATCCAATAAATAGTCATGCGGCTTTAGCTCTTGCACCAATTGGATCTTATAAGCCCTGAGACCAAGGTCTTACGCAGAACTTTCCAGATAAACGACGGACAAAGGCCCAGTTACTGCAAACGACGTCGAAACTATAAATTGAAGTCCTCTTCAACACAAGACCACAGTAGCGATATTTTCCTCCGAACGCACTGTTCTCGTTCTCATTCTCGATAAATAAGACGTTCAGATGGCTGAGGATGCTAAAGGATAGCTAAATTTCACAAAGTGCAGATCCTCGATTTTGGAAATAAATTTCAACAATTCTAAATCGTTGTTTTTATGGCGTCAGTTTTTCCAGTGTGAAATGGCAAACTGTATAAATACTGAAAATAAATGAAACTGCAAAAAAACAAAACACCATTTATCTTCGTGGTATTCGAGACAAGTTTGTAGTTTTTACAACTTCTAGTGCCGCCCTTGCCTTTATAATGGATGTTTCAACAAGAGGTGCGGATTTGCTTTTTGAATAAAACGAGCAATTGTTGAGAAATATTTTATACCTGAAACTTGTACTGCTTTATAAAGTACACACATGGGGAGCATTTGTGGAACACAATATCTCCAACTGACCGCATCGGCTCTTCTTGCAGACCCTCATCCTTTTCTCTCACATAATTGGGGTTCTATCTCGGCTTTAATTTTCGTTATCAGAGTTGACATTGTTTGCGGATGGTTGGCGTAGACCTTGCTTTTTACATAGCTCCAAACAAAGAAGCCTAACGGTGGTAAGTCGCACTATCTTGGCGGACAATGGGTGTCTCCGAAATGCGAAATTGTGCGGCCAGGAAACTTTCGGTGCCCCAGTTGCGGCAATCAGTGTCAGTATGCATGTTTCTCAGGACCCATTCCGATAACTTACGGCGCGGTTGGTGGTTGGCCGGATTCAGTTCTTGCGTTAATTGTACCAAATCCAAAGCAAGATAGTCTTGCAAGACCAAACCGACAGATCTTTCTTTGGTATCTTTCTTTCTTCATTGGTATCTTTCTCATTCTCTTTTCTCCCTAATTTTCCTTCACCTGCGCTGTGCTTAAATATTTTAAGGGTACTCAAAATCCGGGGAGAGGTTATAGAGAAAAAAAAGGATACCATGGCTAGACATGGCTTTGTACCTTTAGCTCGTCTCGTGTCATCATTGGCTCTTATTTTTTCAAAAATTAAGCTGGAGCTGACGTTACAGTTAAGTAATAGGTCAATGTTATGGGACTGTCTACTAAGCAGGAACAGAATGTTTATGCATAAGCGGAGCCTTAAGGTCTACCAGCTCTGCGGCATTAGACATTCTGTTTCATTTGACACCCCTCGATATTTTCAGTAGCTGCGATTGTTTCGTATTTGGCCACACCAGCATTCTTCATACATTAGGAATCCTCACAGAGAATATCGATTACACCATACCTGAACTTTTTTTTTTTTTTTATAAGGGGTTAGATACCCTTTTACTGTTGCCTGGGCGCGGGCGAAAATGTAGAAGGAGGAGAAGGGAAAATTGTTTTGTAGTGGTTTGAAACTCAGGTGTGTTTGGTTTCGATATGACAAAAACTTCCATGTAAGCATCTCCAAGATCTAGATCCCTCTGGGAGGAAGATGCTTTCATGGAGGACAAGTCAATCCATCTTTACACAGAAAAGGATATCCGCATCTTTTCGGATAGTTAGGCCGCTATCAAGTCCCTGGACTCGGTCTTATTAAATTCTAAAACGCCCTTGAATGCCGATCATCTCTTATGGAGATGGCAGAGCAGTTCAACCTTCACCTTTGTTGGGTGCCGGGCCACAGAGACATTCCAGGGAACTGTAGAGCCGATGAACTCGTCAAAATTGGAACCACTCTACCTATTCTACCGGAAAAGGGTAGCATAGGTATACCAACCGCTACGTGCACACTAACATTAAAGCTGGATTCCAATAAAAGAACATACCTTAGGTGGACTGTTGGACCAACATGTCTAGCGATTAAACAGATCTGGCCAGAGCTGGATCTGAATCGCTCTAAGAGTTAGTGATTATTTCGCTACGTGTAATATTGCCCATGAATCCATTGACTTACTGAGGATCTGATTCAAGGAAGTTATATCGTGAAATGGACGCGCGATTTGACTCCACTCGATTACTCTCTAAGCCATAAGCTTGCCAGGCCATATAAGCCAATATTCATTGCGCTATTTGTGAGATAGAGCCCCTAATGCTCCAAGGACCGGCCCAAACTGCGCCGAAAGGATGCGTTCCGTCAAAAATAGCCGAGAAAGCATATGGTCTGAAGTTGTATTCAATTCATAATGCCATGAACCATTCTTGATTCAAATTTGCGTTTCCTTAAAAAAAAAAAAAAAAAAACCATTTAAGGGTCTGCAGGGTGCAAATGCATTTTTCGAAAATTAATTTTTTTACAATTTTTTTTTCTTTTGTTCTAGAAAATTCATAAAAAAAGAAAAGTTGGGGACGTATTGCAGTACATACGAATACTTATCTCTTTCAGTGGGCACTGCCGTATGTACATGTAAGAGACGAATTCGTCCCCTTTCCCCTTGTGAAAACTACTACAAAAACCCACCTTTTTTTTCTTTTTCTTTTCAACCACAATCCCTGATTTAAGCAAGAAAAACAACCCAGAAATACACGCTCGTAAAAGCTATTCGTCCGGTTCCCACTCTAAAAAGCGATACACATCGCCACCCCTAAACGATTACATAATTTGTCTCCGAAAAAAAAAAAAAAAACAATCTAACCAGAGAGCTGTGGCAATAAAAAAAAACTTATTACATTCTTGAAAGGAAACGCATGGAATCATTGGAGACATCCGGTTGGAATAGACGACAAAAAAAACCATCCTATACACTCTTTTAATGGTTTTTTGTTGTTGTTGTTGTCTTAATTCGATTTGGTTTTGTTTTTTTTCGTAAATCTGTGGAACCCATGGTGAATTTAGCGGTTTTGCAGACACTTTCACCTCTATTATACTCATAAAAGCAATCAAATTAGATTGATTGCTATTGCAGTGCAGTGCCGTTTAGTGGTGAGTAGGATTTCTTTGTGGGAATGGGCATTCTTGCCGGGACTCCCTACTTTTCGAGGTCCTGAGATAGTTGTTTTGTGTTAGAACTAAAGAAAATATCACCTGGTAAAGTCGAGGATATACCAGTTTTTGTATTTTTATCGGCTCTCGACGACCTCTTGACGAGTGTTGGTTCGGTAAATTAGGAGAAAGATCCTATGCAGTTGAATACGTTGCAACTTTACTATGAGCTGTACGTCACGACCTCTTTTTAAAGGGGATATATGGCGAGACTCTTCGACTAACGAAAAGAACATTCACGAACACTTGATGCCTACAACTTGAGAGAGCGTTCGTGCAGATTGATACCTTGGGGCTGAAAATAAGATAGTCGAATGTCTGTCGTGACCCATCGCTGAAAGGAACACCGTCTGGCCAATCCACTGGATGCGTGTGTCAGTATTTTGCTGTCGACGATTGGTGCACCTCACTAAAAGGAGGAAGCTGATTAGCCTGACTAATCTAGTGCGCCATTTCTCCAATTAAGCTAAGTATCTGGGTAGAAAACTTCTTTGAACTAAACAAGTCGCGTCGAAAGCCTCAAAGATGCGATCGGTTTTCTGAATGTGTAAGGGAACTTTCGGCAATATATGCGGCCTTTCTATCAGTTATTTCACTTATGGTGCTTTCACCAGTCTCCAAAGAAAGGTTTTTCTCTGCTGCTTGAGAGCTATTAGTGGAACGCCAGGCTATATTCTAGATATACTGAATCTTCCTTCCTTTGACATTCATATGATGGGCTGAACTCTCAAGGTTATCTTCCATTTAAAGAAGAAAAAAAAGATTTTTAATACAACTCCCATTGGAGTTTCCGTGACCTCGCCCGCTGACTGTCATTTGACTTATTAACAAACCAACCGGAGCAATAATTGCGGGCTAGCCTGAGCCAGAATCTGATCTAGAAAATAAATGTCGTCCGATTTTTACCCGATACCGGATCGCCGGCTTCAGGACGGATCTAGGATGTGGCGGTGACATCTTTGTGGAGGACGACAGCCTTAAGGGCCAGCCATACATACAAGACGGTATCGTACGCCCACTTACGAAAATGTACGAATGCAGCGAATTTGTATTATACGACCATAATAGCTTTTAGTTTCGATTCGTTAAGTTTTCGCTCCCTTTTGCTCACTTACGAATCCATTCACTGTTTCGTACAAAAATTTGACAGCTAGGAACATTGCTTAAGCCATTATGGGCACTTTTTTCATTTGGCTTTAAAATTTGAGTACTTAAGCGAATTATGGTTGGCCCTTTAGACTTGACTATCCCTAATGCATTTCACTGTCTTCAAGCAATGAATTATGTTGTGAGGAACGGATGATGGAGACGAAGTATCTACGCCTATAGCAATAGCCAAGTTACATTTAAGGTCTTACTGAATCCTCTCCGAGTTAGTTCGAATAGACATCTGACTTGAATGCATTCGGGAGGAAGAATTTTCTTAGTCTTTTCATGGTCCCAGGGTAGTGTTATCACCTATAAACTTAATAGTCAAGGGTCAGAGCGGAACATCTCAAGTTTTGGGACTTCCAGCGTCTTCTGTTAGGGATCACATTTAGAGCACAAACATAACCGACACCACTCTTTAGATCAAATACTTCCAGACGTCAAAGCTTTTTTTAAAGCGGCATATCGTAGAAACCGCACACTGAATGGGTATTGGTGCCAATACTGCAGACCTTCATTAGTGTTGCACACGGACAGAAGCCCGGCTGAGGATGATAAGGACAACGCCTAACGGTAATGTCGTAATCGTGATGGGAGATTTGTATGGGAACGGCCAACGGTTTGCCCATACTTACAATGTCAATTGCTTAGTATTCGAAAGCGCATTGCTTGAACACTAGATTAGTTGCGTCTCAGCTGGTAGGCAGCGAACTTCAAACTAGATAAACCACAATCGTGATTCAAAAGTTGCCTTTCCGACCCCCGAATACCGGAATGGAAGGTGACCACACTTGCAGGTGGTCGTATGAGAATCAGCCCAGGAGAAGGAGTGGTGTTCCGATATAAGAATTTCTGACCACCAAGAAATTGCAACACCAATTCTTAGCTAAACTGCTGGGTTTATCACAATATGGAGTCTGAAAGTGAGCAATATGATGCTTGTAAGAAATTAATCACATATCACGAGCATGAACGTTGGCACAATGATGGGCAAAAATTTCGAACTAGAAAGCGTATTACGACAACGTGAAATCTATATAACGTACAACGTAGCGAAATGTCGGAAACAAGGACCGCTTCTCGAACTTGAAAACGAAAGCTTAAGAAATGTATTATTACGAAACCATACAAAATAAGAACAGGGTTACCAAGAGCTTTAAGCAAAAGCAGTACATAATGCACTAGTACGTACCAAGCCAAATCGATTATCATTTATGATAGAATAACGCGAAACAGCTAGTAATCTTGGACGAGCCATTAGCAAGTCAGCACCGACTTTCGTTGACAAAATTTTTTCGTGAAGAAGTATCGAGCTGTTATTAAACTCTTGTTTTTGAAAGGCAATACACCTACGCAAATCCAAAATGAGTTGGACTCTGTGTATGAGGACACTGCACCATCATTTACCACAGTGAAATTTTTTGCAGCTGAATTTAAACGTGGCTGTAAGAGCTGGAAGATGATGAACGTTCGGGACGTCTAAAAACTGCAACCACTGACGATAACATTCGCAATAAATCCGAGTTTTGGCGACGATTAATTACTGCAGATGAAACTTGGATACATCATTATACGCCCAAAACACAAATTCAGTCAAAACAGTGGACTGCAAAGGGCGAGTCGGCTCCAAAAAAAGCAAAAACTGTTTTTTAGGCTGAGAAAGTGATGGCGACTGTTTTTTGGAATAGTAAAGGAGGTATCTTAATCGATTATCTTCAAAAAGGAAAAACCATTACAGGAGCATACTACGCATTATTACTTGCCAAGCTGAAGGCAGAAATTGCGGAAAGACGGCCACATTTGCAGAAAAAGAAAATCCTGTTTCACCAAGACAACGCGCAGTCTCACACCTCAGCGGTTGTCATGGCGAAAATCCATGAATTACGGTTTGAACTGCTTGACTATCCACCTTATTCACAAGATCTAGCCCCAACCGACTTCTCTTTGTTCCCTCATCTAAAAACTGCACTCGGAGGACAGAGATTTTCGTCGTGAACAATTTTTTTGCAGAGAAAAACGCCAGTTACTATTTGGACGGGTTAGAGAGATGGGAGCATTGCTGGGAGAAGTGTGTAGAATTACATAGAGAGTATGTAGAAAAATAAAAATTTGAGAAAAAATGTCTTGTATCAGACAACCCTCGTAAATCATTTCAACACAAATTCAGAGTGAATATGTGGGCAGGTGTACTTGGAAACAAGTTAATCGGCCACTTCAAACTACCTCGTAGGCTGAATTCTACAAACTATCTGGAGTTTTGCAAAATGATTTACCAGAACTATTGGAGGACGTTCCTCTAATTCAACTGGCTTCATCATATTTCCAACAGGACGAGGCTCCAGCCCACTATAGTCTTGAGGTTATAAATTTGCTAGATGAAGAGTAGGAAGAAATGGACCAGACCAGTTCGCTGGCCTGCAAGATCTCCTAACCTTACCGTACAGGATTTTTTTGTATGGGGGAGAGTGAAAGAACTTGTTTATTGAACCGAAATAGTAACTTGAAGTGAATTGGAAGAGCGTATTCTCGAAGCGTCATCAAAACTGAGGCTGCAGTTAGCATCAATAAACCATTGTAATAAAATCAAAAATCGGGCTCTAGTATGCATAGAAAAACAAGGAGGATACTTTGAGCACCTGTTGGAACTGTTTTATTACACACATGAAATAAAAATTACCTAAGACCACACAAAATCATTTTTTATTCATAGCCCTTGGAGCTTAAAGCAAAAAAACTTTTTTTTATAATTTTTACCTGCTGCAGGTTTTTCCAAGTATAGTAAAATCTGTGGGTTTTTCTGCAAACTTATTGATGAATTCTTTTTAACTATTATTACGTTCATAAGAAGAAAATAGTAAAACGTTATGTTAATTAGGTATTTTCTGGAGAAATGTGACCTCAAAGTCAAACATTAGCATGGGCAAGAAAAATGGAACAGGCTTAGAAATTGGATATCTGAAGACCCTAATAAGATATCAACTTTATTTAAATGCAGTTACAAAGGGTAGTATTTCTTCTAAAAATAAAGTCATACAAGAAGTTTCTGTCATTAGTATTAACTGAGCAATTTCTGTTAACATGCGTCAGGGTATACCAAAGTAAGCCTTTCCTTTAACACTCGATAAGTGATGTCAGCATTGGAGGAATATTTCCAGGAATCATTTCCCAAATTATTGTCAGCGAATTTGGGGACACCCTGGGAAAATGACAGCGACGAAGCTGAAAATGTTGCAGATCAACAAACTCTTAGTCTGACTAGCGAGTAGATCCAAAATAGAGAAAAATCACCGACTATAATTTTTATTAGCAACATAAACAAAGTTTCGGGGGCGGGGCTTAGTGACAATTAGTAGGCATACCTAGTGCGTATGTTAATTTATTTTCAAGACCACCCTAACGCCGTCATGGCGTTGAAGAGTGAGCACGTGTCGGATTTTATTTTGGGAGAGAATGCAGAAAAAGTTGAACAACGTTACTACGAGTACATCAAATGTTATTTAAAGCTTGGGAACTTTCACTTTAAACAGTGTTTGGGGACGAAGCAATGGGCACCACACAGAGTGCTACAACCGCTTCAGAGATGGCTCCTCATCAGTTGAGAGTCTGGCATGTTCTGGTAGGCCCTCAACATCGAAAAATGATGTTGTCATGGATCAAGTAAGGACCCTGGTGGTGTAGAATCGTCGAATAACTGCTAGAGAATTTGCATGTGAGCGGTAGTGTTGCATCCATTTATTCCATTTAAATTGAAAATTGGCTCATCAGGAAGGTCTCAGCAAAGCTTGTTCCAAAGTTGCTCACAACTGAGCAGAAGCAAATTCGTTTGGAAATCGCACAGGACATGCTGGAGACTAACTTTCTCAACACAGTGATCACTGAAAATAAATCTTGGGTGTATCGGCACTTGCCAACTCCATCACGAAAAGCTGACCTGCTCATTCTTCACATACCTGTGGTGCGCCAACATCGTTACTCCCCAGACCACGCTGTCTGTGACATATGGCATTCCCCCGAGCTGAAAATGCCCTTGAAAGGGATCAGATTTCAGACCTGGGAAGACATGATGCAGATTGCCACGAACCAATTGCGCGCCATATCAGAAGAAGCTCTCTAGCCTTGCTTTCTGTGGGGTCAGAATCGCTGGGAGTACTTTGAAAGGGATTAGTATTATATAATTGTATTTCAATAAATGTTGGTTTTATGAATAAAAGTAAGATAGCCTTGGAACAGACCTCGTATACAAACGCTTTTCACTACAAAGAGAGGTGTATAAGATACATGCTTCTGGCACCTGAGGCCTACTTACAACATTGCAGTAATATCTTTCAAATCGCTAGACTTGAATATTTGTTATATCCACACTCAATTCCCGGATCATTACAGTCATCAAACACAAAAAACGCAATTGCCAACGAAGCTTAACAAAGTTGTGAACAGTGAATTTTAACATACTGAGTCGAAAGCAGAGACTCTCCGTTTCATGCTTGAGTCTCACTTCACAGATAACCCAATTGGAACCAGCGCACAACTAGCTGCAATCAACACATCGTAGCTGGTATATGTCATCTGTTGTGGTGACGGATGAGGCGATTAAACATGCTTTTGCTTTCTTTAATCGTCAACTGGCACCGATGGTATATACACAGTTATGTTACAGAAAGGTATAGACCAGCTGCTGGCAACTCTGAAGACAATTTTCACTGCTAGCCTGGCATTGACATACATACCGAAAATCGGAAAAGAGGACTACGCACTCGCCAAGAGTCTGACTTCCTTCATATCCTATGCGTCGGTTGTCTGGTAGAATAAGCTCTCGTGAAAATAATCACGCTGCTTTTACTAGACTCCAAAGAACTGGTTGTCTCGAATGCATGGGCTTTACCCAGCACTCCTGGTTCCGCTCTAGACGCATTGATAAATGTCCCCTTGATATTCATATCATGGGCTGCACGCTCAAAGCCATCTTCCGTTTAAAAAAAAGCTGTTTTTGGCACAACGCGCACTGGAACTTCGTTGACTTTATTCGCTGGCCGTCTTATGACTCTGGTTTAATGGACATTCCATCCCATGCAATGACACAAGAACTCCTGTTGTGGAAAAAATGTGGAACTGACTTTCCCTGTGCCCAGTTTCGGCCAGAATCTGAGCCAGGAAAGGAATGCAGTCGGGTTTTCACGAACGCTTCAAACCAATATAGGATATGGCGCAGGTGTCTTTCTTTAAGACGACGACGTTAGATTTCACTTCACGTTGGGAAAGCTTACATCTGTCTTCAAAGGGGAGATTTACGCAATCCTGATGGCAGCGAACTATATTGCGGAGAATCCGAGCATTTGCATCTGTAGCCACAGCCAAGCAGCGCTTAGAGCATTTACGAGTTCCAAGCTAGTTCCAGAATGCAATAGATTACCGAACAGTCGAAATGATAAAGGAAGAATAAATTCAGTGACCCTTGTCTGGGTTCCAGGTCACAATGGGATCACGGGAAATGACATCGCCGATGAACTTGCCCGCGTCCTCAGTTAAGACTTCCATTGATAGTTCGGTCTCATATGAACACAACTGCAGATGACATAATGCCCCAGGTTACAGTCAGACGATACGAAAGCGGCCTTTTTGCACTCTCTCAGCAGGAAAGTCTGCAGGTTGCTTACTGGCATCATGACAGCGCATTATACTTTTGCTTAAATGTGCGATGCCTGCTGTGAAAGTGATGACGACATCGCGGAGCACTATCTCTATGAATGTCCGGCTAGTTGGTACCGAGTCCCCAATATTCTCGGTGAATTATGCTTTCTTTAATAAGTAAGTTTTAAGTTTTTTGCTCTCCTGCACAATTACGATTATTACAATTACATTAATGATATTCCGAGACGGTGATATGGCACGGCAGTTTATAAATTCTCCGTTAAAAAAAAGAAGTTATTTACACCATTTGTACATGCCAAATGAATACCAACACTCATATGTTTCTTGGAACAGAAATGCACAGAGAAGTGAAAACATCAACACGGTTCTCTCAATAAAGAAAAAAAAAATCAAAAGTCGTAAACTCAAAACCATAAACACTTTCAAAATGACTCACTGGTGTTAAATCACCAAACTCACCTCGCGCCCTCAAATAACAACTCTGCACTATCCACATCATTTCTTCCACACAATTCTCCACCTCCCCAACTCAACACAAATTCCATACCAAAATAAAATAAAAAAAACCAAAGAAGAAGAGCAAAAAAAGTGAAAAAAAAATACACAACTTCTGCATACAGCAAGCAATTGTACTAGTCCGCGAGCAGTTCTCTCACTCAGTTCCGAATAAATCCGCTCGTTCAACTATTCCTCGGCACATCACACACGAAATGTCAAACAAAATTTTCCAATCACAAAAACATCGAATTAATTGTTCATTTTCGGAACAAATCCGACAAAAAGATCATAATTACCAATAAAATTCAATTCCAACTCAGTCGGATTCCATTGCAAAGGCCATTTTCGCGACGTAGAAGCGTTGTGAGTTCCTCTTTCCAGCGAAAAAAACCAAAAAAAAAACGAACCAAGAAAAAATCAAAAACGAAAAAAAAACCAATCGGACCGCCTGTTGTGATTTTCTTTTATGTCCAAAATCCGAAATCCAAAAAGACATAAATCGTAACAATCCCCCTAGACAGAAATTTAGAGAAAAAAGAAAAAGAATTTTTTTTGTTTTTTTTTTTGGTGAAAAATCGCCCCAAAGTGCAAGACCATGAGCTCTATTATTGTTTTGGATTCTTCCGATGAAGAGGTAAAGAATTTTGTGAAATATAAGTAGACACTTTGAAATTAGGACGGCAAAGCCAACAATTATAATTGCAGCGATAATGGCTGGAAAGCGTACACTTCCACTTCCACCATAGTCGATCTGTATTAGTTTAATTGTTTTTCTGTTTTTTTTTTTTTGTTTTTTCTTGTTTCAATTTTCCTTCTCTGTGGTGATTAATGGAGAAGAATTTGTAAATTGTAAATTTGCTTACGCCATTTAGATGTTGTTGTGGCCAGACAAAGTCTGTTTAGTGTTTCATTTATAAAAGAAAAACGAGAAATCAAAAGAGAAATTGTAAATAATTGTGTTTTTTTTGGAGGAGTCATGCCCCCCCTCCGGATAGCAATCAGTAGCCAATACTCTTGTGATAAACGAGTATGTTTGGGCAAATAATAATAATAATCAGCGCAGTTTATACTGAAGACTAGATTTCCCGCCTTTATGGTAAAATAGTTGAAATCAAACAATTTACTCATGAAATTCCATTGAAAGTGCTTCGATTGTATTCAACTGATTGGGTTCTTCTCATTTCAGACGGATAGTGCGAATAGGAAGGGCCGACTAGGATCAGTGGTAAGAAATAATCAACCGCCAACGCAGCTGATGGCACGTGTAAATCCAGTGAAAACTGCAAATTCTGCAGCAAAGAAAACAGCCAATACACCATCGCTGCCTAATGATAATTTCAAAATTCACCTATCTAGTAAGCGTGCTTTGGCTGTGACGACAAATGAGCCGGTAACAACTGAAGCAACACCGGAGAAGCGTGTTCGTCGCATCAAGCCAACAACCGTGGTACGAAACACCGATGACGAATGGGTCAATAGACCGGCGGGGCCGTTAATTTCACGTAATGGCGAGCAACGAAAACTGAATAATCCACCAGCAATGCTGAACAAGAGCCTCATCAGCAATGTGAAGAATTCCATACGAGTTGTGAAGAGTCCGATAACAATAGAAACTCAGCATCGAACTCAGCCGCGAATTGTTGAGTCCAGTCCAGTGCCGAGCGGTGGTAGTGGCCTCAGTACTGTCACAAACAAATCTCCATCGAACTATGTGCGTGTTGCGTGGAATGGCAAAGAACCAAAACCATCCTCACCCACAATCCCAACCGCAGTGATAAATAAGAACATTACGGCCTGTGTTAAGGAACAACCGATGGCAAAGTCTCAATCACCGCCAACAATAAATAAAATCATAACAACAGCAAACTCTGTAAAGGAGCCAGCAAAGGGCATGCCACTTTCGACGCCTATCTTTAGCAAGAACTCTGTGACCATACGACGTGTTATGGTAAGCGAAGATCGATCGAAGGAAGTACCCGGAGCAGCAGCAGCAACAGCAACAAAACTTCCACCAAATTCAGTGACAATAATCGAACAACCAAAGGTACCCTGCCCAATTAATAACAACAACTCCACCAGTATTCGAAGGGTTACTGTGAATTCTGGTGCCGATGCGGTACCACAATATTCAGTGACACCCATAAAGAATTTCAATAATTTAAATAACTCTGCACTGAGAATAACACAAATAAATCCACCTTCCAATCCGCCCTCAAATACCAATAGCAACAGAAGATCAACATCAAACCCCGCAGAGACCATGAAACCAATTCAGCAGCAACAAAGACAACAAAACCAACTACAACAAAACCAGCAACATCAACACCAACAGCAACCGCAGTACCAACATCTACCAGTGCTGAAGCGCAATGTAAACAACGCGCCGAAAATCCCACCGAACAACAACATCAACAACAACAGTCCAGTATTGATGGTAAACACAACAAACCCAACGTCTGTAATAAATCCAAATGCTGCGACTATCAAACGAATTGTAACTGTTGACCTGCCACAGACACCTGGCTCACCGCCAGTCATCACTAAATCCTACAATACGGCACCCACTAAACGATCAGCTATCGACCAAACCAAACCATCAATGTCCATGTCAGTGATAACAAAGAATCATACGAGTTCTCTGAAGACTGTCGATAAGAAAATGTCACCACCGGCACTGCCACCAGCGGGTGCCATAATGACACGACCTAGTGGCCTTATTGTAACACCCATCACATGCACAGCACAGAATATCAATTCTTCACCATTAGCGGCACCACCATCGAAACCACCTTCGCGCACAGTACCGACAACAGTTAGTTCAACGCGTGCTGCTTCCAAGCCACCAAAGACATCCACCAATCGGACATCTGAGCAGCCAATAACATCCATGGCAGCAATGTTTAATATGTATCCATTTATGGGAGCTCCACCCATGATGTACGACATGGATCCAACGGGGGGTGCATTCATAAATCCAGCTTACCTTGCCCAAAGACCGATGCGTTCATTGGAAGGCGCTAGCTACCCAACTATGACACCGCCAGTGTTTAATATGAATTTCCCTAGTTTCTCAGGTGGATCCATTACCCCCATTCAAAGTACCGGAACAGTTACAAGTCCAACACAGAGTACAGGCAGCAGATCGACTAAAAGTCCCATCACAAGCACAGTGACCAGACCAACAAGTGCTATAAGAAGTCCCGCCGGTTTTATGGGCCTCCCAATCGATGTTGATCAACCACTACCCCCTATGTCACCTCCGGTCTATAATATGAATCATCCCGCCTTCAGTAGTGACATGTACAACTTAATGCGCAGCCCACATACTATTCCAAGTCCTGCATACAGTCCAGTTCGATCTACGAAAAGTCCCAATACAACGAGGGCTAATCCTACAATTGAATTTCCAACAACACCTACACCAGCTACTACTACTTCTTCATCCCCCGTATTCCACATAGATCTAGATAATTTCGTCAAAGATCCCCTGAGTTATCCAAGAAATCCCTGCAATTCAATTACGAGTTCCACTTTCAGCAGCAATGGTCCCATCTTCTCTGTTGACAGTCCAGTTAAGAATCACAATCAAAGTCGTAGTCCTCCTGGCTCGTTTAAGAGCCCCAACAGCACAATAACAAGTCCAGCACAAAGTACCATAAGTGATGGATCATCCGTGTGTGAGGCGCAAAATCCACCACAATCAACCACCAGCGATGGCAAGCCTCAAAATGACAAAACAAAACAAACTACCGAGGAAGACCTAGAAAAAGAAAAGGAGAAAGAAAAAGAGGAACCAAAGGAGCCTCTCAGTGACGAATACAACACCCTTTTGGATGCATGTCGAGGTGCTGATCCTTCCGAAGACATGACCAAACTAATCGACACAAAACTGATTCGATACTACTACTCTGTGCATCCGGACTTTGTAAAATCTCGAGGTTTCCGAAAAGCAGTCCTAGCTGCCACAGAACGCATCAAAAAGGATCCGGATTTAGTGTATTACCATCTCAGGCCGGTTGTTGATGAGATGAAGGCACGCAAAAAGAGCAAATCGGTTGTATTCAATAACGATGAAGCGTCTGTGGCATCAGAAACTACTTCAGCGGGAAATGACGTAGAAGAAGACGAAACCGAAGACGATCGGATACGTAGTAGACAGATCAAGCAACTAAACAAGGCGCTGTACATACTGACGAGGAAAATCCATAGACTCGAAAATGAGGATGTCGATTTGGACGATGAAAATTCGACATACCTCGTCGTGGAGCGATACAAAAAGAGGGCATGTGAGGTGAGTTTTTCTAACTTTTAAAGTGTGCTCATTTCGAAAAATTGATAAATGTCCTTCACTTTTCAGATATACGACAAAATCTGTGATCTAACGGGCGAAAGTAAGAACGCATTGAGGCAGGTGAAGAAACCAATTCGCTTCAAAGATACCGACTATCCGAAATTCAACAAAGTTGTTGAGGCATTCGTTAATCGCACCAAGGAATTTCCGGACTTCGTTGATGTCCTGCGAATGCTGGAATTCTGTAACGAGCGATACAATTTCGGTCTACTAAAGGAAGAAATGTCTATGATTGGTAAGTTCTATGAAATGGGAAATTCATTTAAAATTTTCACATCATCCTCTCCTCTCTAAAGCTGAAGAAGCATTCATCAAGATTGGCAAATTGCTTCAAAATCGTCGCAAAGCCGATCTCTATGAAACGGTGTCTCACTTCACTAGTGACTACGATGATCCGGCAGCTAATGATCCAACTTTGTTGGCGAAACTTTCCGAAAACCAAAAGAAGAAAACATCCATCGGCTCCATCATAGATAAGTGAGTATTGAGTATTCTAACGGCACACTTCGATCAGAGAGTAAGTTTTCCTTTGTTTTATTTTTTTTCCTTTCCTTTAAATAGATACGCTCGCGAGCAAATAAAAAGAAAAGCCGAATGCGCAAATGCAACTGGTGATGAAGAATCAAATGGCACATCGGAGAGTTGCGAAAGCGATGAGCAATCAGACGATGATGATGATGAAGAGCACTCAAATGCCCACGATAACAGTGATAAAAAGTCCGACGAGGACACTGAAAAACATAAGAAACCCAAAAAGCCTGAAACATCAGATAAATCCGATAACTTAGAAAAATTAGAAAAATCTGATAAATCGGAGAAATCGGAGAATTCGGAGAAATCTGAGAAACCAACAACGAACGGCAATAAATCACCACAATCACCAACAACAAAACCACCATCAACAACATCACCATCGCCTAGTACGTCGGCAGCATTTAGAACATCACCACCACATGCGTTTGCATCACCGCCAGCATCTCCAATCCCTCGTTCAATATCACCAGCATTGCCGGTGCCACCATCACTTCCAACCCCACCATTGCAAATACCCTCATCGCCAATTCAAACGCAACCATTAACGACGAGCGCATTGAAAATTTTCTCCGTCACCAGTCTAAACGAAAGCGTCTCCAATGCAGAAAAAGTTGTGGACCAGCTAACCGTCCCGTCTATCGATGAGATAATCATCTCCGATGAGGATTTATAGTCTTAAGCTAAATATACATAAAATTGTTGTTTGTTATTAATGGCATACCCCCGCGGATGGGCATGTTTTGAAACTGAATTTGTGAAGCAAGAAACTTACAAATGTGAATCCCTACAACGAAAAGTCTTTTTGACTGTTGCAGGATGTACGAATAAGATTGGCACACTTGCCGTCTGTTTATTGCTTGAATTTTTCATTTTTCCTTTTTTTTTAACTATGCTATTTGACTAAGTTTAATCTTTCCCTCTCAATCTAACTCTCCTATTGTTTGTTATTTAAGAAAATGAAAAAGTCTATTGTACATATAACAGGAAAACCAACTATTGTCTATAACATATATATATTTTATAACTGAAATAGAATAAGCAAATATAAGATAAAAATTCAAAAAATTCAATCAGACGGTGGTTTCTTGTTATTTCTGTTTTATAAAGTTGTCCATCAACCTCGATACTCCAGCTTAGGTTTCAATTCTGTGGAGGAGTATGCAACACAACCCGGAGAGACACCCGCACCACACCTTTGTAAAACAATCACTTACCAACTCTTGTCAATTGCGTGTGTTCAGAGATTGGGTTGACCTGCGCCAGTTACTTACACCGCGCGAACCTCGCATAACAATCATAACAAGTGAAAAAAAAATTGTTCGCTTCATGTGAGGCCGTTTTGCAGCGATTTCGGCCTTCAATCGCTCCAATAATGCACAGTAATACTCGCTGTTGATGGTTTTTCCGTTTTCGAGGTAGTCTACGAAGAGTATGCCATGACAATCCCAGAAAACCGACGCCATAACCTTTCCGACCCATCGCGCCTCCCTCGGCCGCTTCGGCCGCTTCGGAGCACTCGTGCCGGCTTCAGTCCATTGCCGGGTACTCATTCTGTTCTCTGGTGTATAATAGTGGATCCAAATTTCATCAACAGTTACTAATCGACGCCAAGAGTCCGCCCGATTCCGCATCAGCAAGTCCAAACACTCTTTCGAAGTGCTCTCGCGTTCGTGTTTTTGGTCAGGAGTGAGCATGCGCGGCAGGATAACTTTTTCATATGCAAAATATGGCGTGTGCGCTCAGTACTAATCTTTGTGGTATCTGCTAGCTCGCGCACCTTCACTTTACGGTCAGCCAACATCATTTCATGTATTTTGTTGACATTGTCCTCTGTAACCGCATCGGAGGGCCTGCCGCTGCTTACTTGATCGGTAGTGGAGTTACGGCCACCACGAAACCCTCGAAACCAATATTTGGCGGTGTAATCTGACGGAGCATTAGCCCCATAATATTTATCCAACTTTGTTTTTGTTTCCTTCGCCGTTTTGCCTCGCAAAAAATAATGTTTTATGAGAGAACGAAAAACAAAGCTGTCAAAACAAAACTAAAGACAGTATCGCACTGAAATTTGGCATGTCTGCCTAAATATGAACGGACTTCAAGGCACCATAACCTTTTTTTGCAGTAGCAGCGCATTCTGGCGGTCAAGGAGGTTACTTTTCACCCCACCTAGTAGTAGCTGATGAGCTGAGATCCACGCGAACACCACAACAAAATTCATGGTTTGATTAAGGGCTTCGACATTTGAGATCAGCGAAACAGGAGTTGTATAAGGCGGCTCTGTAAATAAGGACGAAAACAGCGATAAACTCGCGAACTTGACAATCAAATGAAACGGCAGTTGTATGGGAAAGCGCATTTTTTCTGTCGGAATAGGATTTCTTTAGAAATCGCTAAGTACCTGCAGCCTAATACGAACGATCAGTCTCACAACAAGCGTCGCGGGTTTTTGTTGCACTTACGGCTAATCTTAGGTGCTTAGCGAAAACGTAGTGCCAGTAAGTAATCTACACTCTGTTCTCCGTTGACCTCTCAGGACCCGAACCTACTTTGAGCCTTGCCGAGGAAGTTCTCGGTGATTTCATTTTCCATGATCTAAATATGTATAACCTGCGATCCAAACAAGATTCAGTGAGTTCAGCATTCCAAAAGCATTTACAGATGCCCTGCATTCTTGAACTGCCTTGGAAAGAGTTGAGAAAAACCTATGGCGCAAGCTTTCCTCTACAGACGCTGATACTTTAGCCCCTCCACTGAATCTTCACAATATAGTTCATTTCCATTAGGAGAGCGTATACCCCGGCTTAGAAGGAGGAGAGAAATCTGACGTTGTCGTCTTTCAGAAAGACATCAGCGTCGCATCCCACATCGGTTTTGGAGCCATCCGTGAAGATCCAGTAACAATTTCTGAGCTAAAAGAAAATCGATTTCGCAGTACTGGAAGTTCTGACGTCATTGCACCGCGCGGCATGTTTATAAGCTAACAGTCAATGGTGCAAGATCATCAAAAATGCAGCACGAGTTGCACCAAAGACCACTTCCTTTTAAACAGAAGATGGCTTTGTGAATTCTACACAATTCTGATATGAATATCAGGGGAAGGAAGATTCATCAGTGCTTCAAAAGGAGAGTCATGATAGGTAAAGCCCCTATACAGCCAGCGGACCGTTCTCTGGAGTTTGAAATAAAGCAGCAGTAACGTATTCGTGAGAACTTGTTTTAATAAACATCTGACGCATAGTCTTTTCATAGCTGTGTAATCCAAAGGAAGGCCCATGTCATGCTAAAATCTTTTTTTACGTTGCCAGACAGACGACAGCGCCTTGGGTTTTTTTTTATCCAAGTTGACATCCAAATACTTGGCTTCATTGAGTAAACGGGTGGTGATATTTTTAAGCAAGAGATGAATCAGACAACGTCACCTTCCTCCTCTTCATGAAGGAAGCCACCTTCGTTCTGAGGGTATTGACCGAAAACCCACTTCGAGTGAATAAGTTGTCGATCACGCTTTTGAGCAGACAGTCGATAAACATGACGGATATATCTGCATCATCTGGATATGCGTAAGCGTAGTTGTTAGAACCATTGGGTATTTTGAGCAGTGAACCGAAAAACATGCACCACAGTAGTGGAGATAGGACGCCGCCTTGTGGACAACCCGTGTTTACCATCGTCATCACACATTGGTTGCTTTTGAAATCAGGATCATATGCGAGTACACTAGCATTAATCTTATCCATGAAAATAGTAAAACTCAGCGCGTACTTCTTGTCAGCGCATTCGACTGCCCAACAAATTTGTAAGCGCCGTCTAGCAGGATCTTCAGAGGATACATTCGCAAAGCAGTTTTGTGCACATGAAGCTCAATCATTCTTGCTATGCTCTTCAACATAAAGGGAGTTATACTAATGGGTCCGAAGCTCTTGGCGAAAGTGCAGTCATCTTTTCTGATATTGTTTTATAAAAGCTGCTCTTACTGTTCGCCAGGGGTTCGGTATATACGTGTATGCCAGTTCTCTTCAGAGTTCCCGGCAGCTGCCCTATATTTTTTTGTATCACAACTGGATGTATGTCATCTGTGCAAGGCAACTTTAAGTCATCAAAGGAAGCACAACCGATGACGGGATGTGTTACTCAACTCATTTGCATCTTCTGTGTTAGGAGATGGTTGTAAGCTGGTTCTAATAGGTTACCTGGAAAGTCAGTCTCAAGCACGATACAGAGTGTATTTGCTTGTAGGTGCCATCAGATCTTCTGAGTGTTTTCAGTCTTGCTGATTTGTCCCTTTTTAAAGACTTAGGCAAGTCTGTTGGTCACACCCAGTATTTCGATCTTCTGTCAAAGTATTCATAAGAGGTTGTATTGTATTGTATGATATGGCATGGAAGCGGGCCTACTACAGAACAAAAAGAGTAGACTTTGCTAAACAAACGAAAAAGTCGTCTTAAACGAAAAGAAAATCCAGATCATTATTGGCAAAGGTGAGGTGACTAATGACTCTCTAAGACATAGCATGCAGATATCCCTATAGGTGAGGGAGTTTTAAGACGGAAATCTGCAATCACAATAAACCGCAAGAACCTTTGCCGATTAAGTGTTCTTCCAACTTACCCGACGTGCTGCGCCGCCAGCACCTTGCACCGAAAGCCAGAGTTAAAGCCGAACAAGCCATCAAAGATGCCGTATGTTAGGTTTCCCCTGGTCACCACTGCGAAATCAGTAGTTTGACGAGAAATACTGGCAGACGCATGCAGGAAAATTGAAATCATATAGAGCGACGCTGCAAAAAGGAACTAAAGCAGCTTGTGAGGTCTGCGAGAAAAAACGGAAAGACGAGTACTGTTTAACAGTCTCCGCTGTAAGGCAGTCCATTCGTTATCGACGAAATGAGGATAGCTATATCCAAACTTAAGTCCAACCAATCTCCAGAGCTGTTCAATACGGCGGAAGATGACTTTCTGAAAGCATGCAACCAATTGATATGGTCCTTATTAGTGTGATGTCAGGCCGGGTCAGGTCAGATTTTATCATTGCGCTAGGTCTTAGAAAAGATCCTCGATTTCCGAATAGACACCTACCACCTATTTGTCGATTTTAAGGCAGTCTATTGTTAAGTTGCATCTTTTGTTAAGTTTCTAATGTCTCAGCTGTTGCTGAGGCTCGGATCCAACGCTGGCGCCAATTAAAGCAAAGTAAGTAGGGAAAGCAGGATGTTTATTTATACAAATGTTACCAAGCAGGAGTAGTAGAATATTTGAGGAGGATTTTAACTCCGTAGAGATGACTTTTTGGAGTTGAACCGTGCCGAGAAGTAGAAAAACACTAATTAACAAATAAATAAACTTATCTACAGCCCTGGTAATTTGGTGACTCAATCAAGATATCAAATTTGAGTTTATTTATAAAAAACAAGTAAAACAAAGAATCATGACAGATTCAGCTGAATTTTCCCTCTTTTCTTCAAGCATTTTGAAATCAACTAAGGACGAATGTGAAACTCTGAAAGAGAACCCACTGGCAAGAACCCACTATGCGTATGAGAGCCTAACTGAAGGATGTTACAGTCAATTCTCCAAAACCGTATTCAATCTGGAGACCGATTATATCTTGGAATCTGCTCAAAAATGGATTACATTTGCGGGAAAGCATCAGGTTCTGTTTCCGCTTCAGACAATCCTACCTAAAGTCCAGATGATTCGTCAGGTACCACCACGTCATTTGCCTCGTGATGTCAGTGTCGACAGACGTCGCAGAAATTACTTCAAAGTGCGTATCTCCCAGTTGCTTGCAAGCTATGGAATATCTAATTCTGAGCTAATAACACCCGACGAGGTCCACGATGAAATGGAAAAGTTGGCGTTTGAGCGAAACTTCTTCCTACCTCTGTTCGTCTTTGATGATGAGAGTTTCGATTCGAACAGCATCTCCGGCTGGTTTGACACGGGTTTCGTTGAAGGAAAAATGCATCCTCTGCCAGCATGGGCATTGATCAAGACTGAAGATGGAACTCATTCATGGGAAATGGTCGCTGTTTATTCTTACGATGAGGACTCATATCTTTTTTCTATAGTGGATCTCCCAGAAGCTCGTACACACAAAGTATACAGGATTCAACTGATGTTTATGGCTGAAAGTCCATACAAGTTCACAGAACGCATTCGGTACGCTTTGGATCAGCGCCAAAAAAGCGAAGCCAAGATCCGATATCAATTTTTCTTGGACTGCTCCATGTTTGATGGAACCCCGCCAATGGATCAGCGATTATTGGAACGAGTAACGAAACTCTCACTTGTAAACGGCAGTTCTGTTGACAACAAAGAGGCTATCTTGCAAAGTGTAACAGCAGAAATCCGATTAAATTTTCAACGTGTCATGTTCTCATATGAACTTCAAAATTTTCTGCGGGATCATGGTGAACATTTCGAATCTATCAAGCCACCAGCTAAGGACACATCGGTGGAGAAAAGTTTCCAATTCTTTACGATGAGAAACGATGCAATTAGTTTCACATTAGCCAGGCATACCTTGAGAAAGATAACGCTTTTCTATGTGGGAGAGTCCATTCAAGCTATGCTGCATGCAGCTGCAGAATGTGTGCATATTGAATCATTCTGCCTTTTTTCAAGTAACTTCGTACGAGCTGTCCCACTGACAGACTTTGTAACCAGCCAAGAGACCAACACTTCCACAGTGGTCAAGTACTTAAAATATGTATGGCCTGAGAATTTATCCGGCAAGATTTGTTTATGTCTTCGTAGCATCGGTAAGGGTTGGCTGGATCTAAGCATATCCGATTGGAATGTCTACGTGTTATCAAAGATATCAAGATTTTTTCTTCAGGTCAAATTTCGAATGCAAGAATCCCTGCAAGTTCTTCTGGAGAAGTCAATTTTGAACTACAGTCACCTGTTGAACGATCCTTGCCTCGATTTTTTGGATCTCGAAGAAGACTACCAGTGGACCAATGACTTTCGAACGACACCATTTGATAGGCTCCATCTGGCTCCGGTTTTCAAGCTAATCATTCACATATCTTCAGATGGACCTTATTATTCGACGGATCCAATGGAGTTTGAACCTACAGTGACAAAACTACTTTACACTTCTCTAATGTCAACTTGTGGCATTCCAATTATCGACCCGGTTTGCTTGCTTAGTCTAAACTTTGCCAGAAACTTGTATATCTTCACCGTGGAATTGATCGAAGATGTGTACATTGACCACTTGGCCCGCCTTCATGCTTCATATTCCAAGGCTGTGATCCCTCTAAATGCATATCTGGTGAGATATAATCAATTTGTCGAGTTCCACGAGTTGGTTGTGGATGAGTTTATACAAAACTTTGCTGATGCAAACAAAACCTCTCAGGAAGTGAAAAAGGAAATTCTCTACCAAAAGGAGCAAAAGCAAGAACTGCGAGAAATCTTGCCAGAGCAGATCGTGATTGGGACGTTTCAGGTTATCGTTGAGCCACTGAAAAAGTTTCTGATTAACAAGAGAATCGAAATAATTCGAAAATTGTTTCTTTACTATGTCCAACGGATGTACAACATCAATGAGGAATTGCTGGAAGAGCTGCTGGAAATCAACGGTAGACTACATGAGAAACTATTGACCATCGAGCATCTTTTCGAAATCAGAGAGTTTATGACGTTGGTGCCGGATAAGCTGAGTGTTCTGAAGGAACGCATTCAAATCATGATGATCGAGTACAATGTTTTGGATTTCTTTCTCTACAATCTTAGTGATCAGCAATTTAGTATGAAATGGGAGGCATTTGCATGGCCGTACAAAATATCTAAACGTTTGCTTGTCATGCGGGAGGAACATAAGATCGATATTGAGGAGTTTAAGCGTCTGCAGATCAGAGAACTGGCATCGTTTCAAGAGCGACTGGAGTCATTGAATGAGGAAATTATGAGATTTTCCTTGCAATTCGATCCGGAGAAGGCTTTGGAGGTTGCTGTTGATGTAAGTTGCTGGCAATATATTTATTTTCATTTCAATTTAGATTAAAGATTACGGTGTGTCTATTTTGTCCAATTTATATTGTCTTCATCGATCTGTAGGAAGATATTCTTTTCCCCTATTAACTCGGGTTCGTGAGAAATGTTAAACAAACTCCAGATGTCTTTCAAATATCCTTCCGTCTTTCTTGATTATACCATTCCGTGCTGCCATTCTTTGACGAGGATCACTGTAGAGGCACATATCGCTCTTCAATCAGTCCCTCGGTCATCATCCTTGAGGCTATTTCGGCAACCTCTGTCTGCTTTGCCGAAGGAAGGCGCATTGTAGGCTGTCGATTTGGTTGAATATCTCCAGTGTCAATACGCGTTGCACTCGCCCATATTTCCTGACCTATGAAGCGGATATACATATGTATTAGCACACTTACCGATTTGTTTTCCTGTCTTTGATACAGGATACAGAAGCTGCGAATTTCACTCTTAATATTCAGAAAATTACCGACTAGACCGATTTGTTATGAGTTGTTAGTGTTATAGCTGATACTGCTTTAATCTGCCGAGATTTTTCAATCAACTTACTTTATTTTTCTCTCATGCTGAATGACTAAGAGCCCTCACAGGAACCATGTTGTCCTTTGGTCCCACAAAGTGCTTACTACAATGTTGTTCGAACTCCTTCTTATCCCCTAGGTTCATTGAATATAATGGGTGACTATCCGGACCACCTCGCACCTTTGCTCAAGACATTATGGTATTCGCATTTCTGTACACCATTGGTCATTTCAAAGTCAACATTGGTTTTTCATGAAGTCATTTTCAATGATGGATTTGCCAAAGACAAGGCTGTGTGGATCTAAGGACAATCTGCAGCTGATAGTGTCGCCCAGACCAGATTTCCGTAAGAGGCCCATTCTAAAGACCATGACTATGGATTCAGTGTCTACTACTGACATTCTTTTCTATGACTGCTTTTGCGAGGATACCTTCGTTGTATTGTTTTGGTAGCCTCCCAACAACTCCAGAGTTTTTGGCTTCGGAAAATTGAAGGCGCTTTAAGAAATCTGTTTCTCTACAGCAATAGTTCTTATGCCTAGCACACTTAGGTACATAGCAAAAGCGCAGTGTCCTTCTACCACCTCAATAGGTAATCTGCAGTCTTACCTACTAAGGGACAGCAGTAAAGTCAATCACCATTCAGATCAAAAAGCATTCATTTGGCTGGCATTCTGAGAGCCATGCCATCTGTAGCTACGCTCACAAGAACCCCAAATGTCAATAAAAGACCTAGCCGACCACAGGAAAGTCGTGAGAAACTCTTCTCGCAAACGTTTCAGAAATCTCATTTTCTCTGATCGCATTGTGACTTGGAATCTAAACAAGACACGGCGAATTCAGCCTTCCGATTGCATTCAGAGACTGTTGGACTAGATTGGAAGTGGTGAGACTGAACAACACGACCTTAGATGCAGCTTGGTTATCGTAACAGATGAGTGTACGAACTTCTCCTTGTTCACTGACTCTTCACGATATAGCGCATTGCCATCAGGAATGCGTATATGGTATATTCGTTTGGAAGAGAGACTAAAGTTTTCCTAACTAGTAAGCACCAGCGTTGCCACCAATAAGATACCAGCGCCTCATCTTACTACTTACCACTATATTCTCTTCTTGGCTGCGATTCTTTTCGAAACCATTCCTGTGCGCAGGAAAAGTTGTCTTCGTACTTTCGCAGCAACAGCAGTTCTGTCATCACTAGCCAAACGGCATGGACTCACCAAAATCCAGTGCGTATTGTACTTAGGGCTGCGAGTACTCATTTCAAATCTTTAAACGGAAGATGGCATTGAGAATGCAGCCAATGATAAAAATATCATCGGGAGTGAGAACTATCAATGCATCTAGAGCAGCCAGGACAGACTCTTCTTTGGACTCTAACATATTTACGTGAAAGCCTGTTCCACTAAGCACTTGATGGATATTATATAATTGGTCTTCCGATAGCCTCATAACTTGCCGAAGACAGCGTCGTAGTTTTCGAGGCGACAGGTCAAATCCAGAGAAGTTTGAACTTACTTAGTTTTGTTGGAAAAACGAATAGTGACGCCATTTAGCACTAGATACTCGTAAATCAGACCGGTCAGTTTCCTCCTTCTTCTGAAGAGAAAAACCTCAGTTCTGAGCGTCACTTTCAGCTGACTGAAAGTTAAAGTGCACCAATAGTCGATCAATTATAGTACGGTCGTCCTCTGATGAGTCGTCGTCCTGTGATGAGCTTTTCTTTAACCTGACGATACATATTGGCCGTAGTCAGCATTGCTTTTATCTATAAAATTAGCCAGCCGTCTTTTCTGGCCGAGATCGAAAGCTAAGCTTACTCTATGTCGATGAAAATGGCCAGATTTGGAAGCGCGGTCTCGCAGGATCTTCCGCGTTAGTATGCACATTGCATTTTGGACAGAGGATACATTCGCAAAGCAATTTTGCGCACATGAAATTCGAATATTCGCTCCATCCTCATCAGCATGGAGGAGGTCTAAAGCTCTTAGGGAACTAGTAGTCATATTTTCCGATTTCTGGTATAAAAGCTACTCTTACTATTCGCCAGGGATTCAGTATGTGTCCCAGTGCCAGCCTAGCACAGTTGCAAGTTGCCAGCAGATGACGTATACCTTTTCGTAGCATAACTGGATATATACCTTCGGTGACAGGAGGCTTTAATCGATTAACATGTTTGGTAGCCCCCCATACAACCAATGTCAGATACTAGCTATGGCGTTTTGTATCGCTTTTTTTTATTTTATTATATTTTGGCTTTATAAGCTTGAAAATTTTATGACATTTAGTGTTTGAAAACAGTTTCTGGCGTATGGCTACTGCGGCTGTGTCCTAGGATGGCCATACAATCGGTCTAATTTTTCACCATTTTTTTCAGGCATAGCCGGCCTTATTTCGGCAATAACTCACCGAATGCTGGCTCCTAAGTCGTCAACTGTAGCTAGTTTATCAATATACACGAGTGACTTGACATACAGCCACAAAAAGTAGTCCAAACAGGTCAATTTCTTAAGATGATTCGCTCACCAAAGATTTGTCCCAATTAAGCGATAGATTGGCCTGCTGTATGGCATGTTGCACCATCCTGCTGAAACCATTTGTTTCTTAGATGATTACTATTGGCACAGGGAATAAAAAATTCGTGAATCATTTACCTGTAACGCTCGCCATTGACGGCAATGTTGGCTCCATCTTCAGATGTGAAAAAAATGGGCCAATTATGCCCAATCAGTGACTTTTTCGGGATATAATAGGATCTTGAGAGTCTCGTGAAGATTGTGCACACTCCAAAAACATAAATCGATCCATAGTATTGTGTATAAGCTGCTCAGATGGATGACTATGAGCATCGGAAATTAGGCGTAGTGCTCTATAAGGTTGGAGCACAGAATGCGATTTAAGACGTATCTAAAGTTTTTTTTTAGTTGGTTTTCTTGGATTCGTTCTCCTTAGCAAGGTCAAGACTTCGCATTTGAGTCTGAATTCCTAGGCTCTGGCCTCCGATAAAACTTCCAGCCGATTGTCTTCTTAGAGTAACTATTTGGATAGCGTTAAGCAGATTATTTGCTATCTTACTTTCGTCACAACTAATTGTTCTGTCCCTTCCCTAATCGTTTGATCCTTTGATCATTTAAAAAGTGATTTTTCACTGTTTTAATCTTACGAGTATTTCTAATTTTATAACCAACCTTAAATACTAACTACCTTTTCAGGCAAAGAAGACCTGGAAAATGATAACAGATCTACAGAAGGCCGGCAATGTCCTTCAACTAAGGCAGAACCTTTTCGAAGCCGAAGATCTGTCCCTTGACTATTTGAACAGTATTATCGAAAGTTTTAGTCCATATCGTGCAATGTGGACCGCTTGTTCGGACTTTCTTAAGCTGGAAGAGATAACAATTGGTAACCCCTTAGCTACCATCGATTTAAACGAGACTCGAAATAATCTCGCCGAATTGATTCAAATCCTTAAAGCATCAGTTGAAGTCTTTGCTGAAAAGGAAGAAGTAAAAAACGTGGCCTTAGTTTTCCTCCAAAAAATTTATGATTTCGAACCCGTTCTGATAACAATTGAATGTATTAAGAATGAAAACTGGTTACTGTATCATTGGCAGGAGTTTTCCCAAAAATCTGGCATCGAAATCAAGTATACGATTGGGATGAATTTCAGTTACTGTATGAAGAAGGGAATGCTGAAGCATGTTGCTTTAGTACAAGAAATTGGGGCAAGAGCTGTGCACGAAGCTGATGCTATACGTGCTGCAATGGAGGAAGAGGAACGATTACGAATTGAAGCTGAGTTGGCGTTATTAGCAAAGAAGGCAAGTCGGAAATGTCGTACCGATATTCTTTAATATGCTTTATTTTGTATTACCGTTATTTCTAACATTGAGTTCAATAAATACTTCTAGCTTAACCAAACCGAATTCGTTAGAATATACAAAATAAATTTTCTCTTTGAAGGAAGCCTAATGAAATAAATAGATAGACGCCGAGTAGACAGCAATAAAAATCTTCCCTGCACACAACACGGAATGACCACAGACTAATTTGTGAAGTCCTTGTACATACATACTCGTACATAAACCAGTATGTTGCAGCTGTCACGAAAAATTAAACATTTTAACAAATAAGTTTCATATGTTTCACAAGCGTCGACTATGGCCATTATCTAGTAGCAGCTACAGCCAGAGATTCATAGACTCAAGTACGATCCGGATCACTGAAAGGGATGTGCCACATAATCAAAGATGATGGAAGTCTTGTATCATATGTGACACGAGTCAGGATTTCGTTAATAAAGAAGATATGATGCGTGATTATTCCTCTATCGTCTATGACAGATGCAATTATGAGTTTAGGCAGTACCTCCATTAGCCGCACCATATCTTACCTGCTTCCTTGAATGAACACAATTACAATATATGTACGAGTATGTGTTACAAAAAAGTATTGATATTGATGTCACGCTAAGACAAAATAGTTTAAGCTACTACTACATCAACAAATACCACCCGATCGTGTCTGAATTCAACGATATCTGCGTTACCTGATGCGATTGTCACAATGGCTACTCGCAAATCCTTAAAAAGCACTGCGTTCGAATACGACAGTTATAAAGCAGTCCGAAAATCTATCGTACCCGGACCAGTCGCAATAATTAAAGGCGCATGCAATAGCTGCAACCTTAAAAAACAAAATTCAAAAAGCTCTAGAAGAAAGTGGCAAGTTTTGGTACATTACATAAAAGGATCGTAAAAGGACAGCCTCTGATTGGAAGACACTGCTTGCGTCAGGAAATCTTATAGACACTCTTAGGTTTGGGTCTTCTAAGAAGATACAAGAACTTGTTCCTTCCTCGGTTTTTCGCTCCATCTGTGAAAATTGCAATTTCATTTGACCTGATTATTGCTTTTTTTTTGCCAGTCCTCCCTCTCCGAAAGTATTATATTATACGGAATTTCGAAGTCGACCAAGGAAAATTTGGATTGCCTGGCAGTAGTTCCGCTAGGACAGTGCCGTTTCGGAAACTACTGCTCTTGAAGTGACACAGATTAGTGAGTCGTGTCGTACTGTTACCAGTAAGTTTTTTGATATGTAAAACAAGCGCTGTTAGGTGCAGAAAGGTGTCCAATGCGTTCTTTGAACTTTTTTGTCCTAGTGCTGATCGTCCTCAGGTCAACCTCCATAATCTCGCTTACGCGTTCGGCTAAGATTCTGGCGGTCTCTTGTGATTGCAGCCTCTCTACGCTGTAAATTCTCTTTTATTGTGGCGCTTTGGAGATCCTCATTCATACCTTGACTGTAACAAGGTGGTGATCCGAGTCAATGTTGGCTGCCCGGAAGTTTCGAACGTCCAGAATATTGGAGTCGATCTTAGAATGATCAATTTGGTTTAGCGTTTCATGATCCAGAGACCGCAATGTCTCCTTGTGTATATTGAGATGAGAAAACCGTGTGCTTGTTATAGTGATGTATCGTCCCGTCGCAAAGTTAATAAGCCTAAGGCCGTTGCCAGACGTTTTGTCACGGCAGAAGATCATTGTGTTTTAATCATTTGCAAGCGTCATTACAGTGGATCCATTACCATCCGAGGCTATTACCTGATTTTTTTTTATCTTTTCTGTATATTTTCAGCCCTATAATGGCATAGGCCGGTATTTTATTACTGGCCGAGCAGGCACTTGCAATTTTAGCCTACATGAGTAAGGATTTAAAAGAATTGTTCGCACTGCGGCACTCTGAATTATTCTCAATAGATATCAGGAAATGGGTTTGTGGTTTCAGAAAAACGACAAAGCAGATATTCGGTCTTAATACGTCTGATTTGTAGCCGGTTATCTTCTAGTACGCCTATCTAGTTGTTAAGAGTTTCTTGGAGGGCCGCTTCGTCATTGCTTATAAAAGCGATTCATGGGCGAAAAAGGTTTTCAGAGAATTATCTTAATATTTTTTATTATGATAGAAGGATCTATGACAGTTATGTGTGAAACAAAATATGGGCCAAATGCTCGCCACGGCTTCAGTGGCATACCCCTAGCCGATGGTTTATATTGTCAATGACTCTGACACATAATTGAGGTTCAATGTCGTTGACGTGCCGAATTATCTCATCCTTTAGCTCTTGAATTGTTCTTGGCTTATTGACGTATACTTTTTCTTTTAAATATCCCCAAAGAAAGAAGTCCAATGGTGTCAAATCACATGATCGTGGCGGCCAATTAACATCTCCACGACGTGAGATAACACGGCCATTGAATTTCTCGCGCAAAAGAGCCATTGTTTCGTTGGCTGTGTGGCAAGTGGCACCATCCACACATATCGTCCAGGTCCATATCCTCAATTTCTGGCTACAAGAATTCCGTTATCATCTCGCGATAGCGAACACCATTCACGGTAACTGCTTGGCCGACCTCATTTTCGAAGAAGTACGGCTCGATGACGCCGCCAGCCAAAAAACCACACCAAACAGTCACTCCTTGTGGATACATCGGCTTTTCAACAATCACTCGTGGATTCTCATTTGCCCAATGCAGCAATTCTGCTTGTTAACGAATCTACTGAGGTGAAAGTGTGCGACGTCGCTGAAGATGATTTTCATTCACCATTCACTTCTGTCTGTTCAACCAACCATTCGGCGTATTGACGACGCTTGAAATGGTCAGTAGGCTTCAGCTCTTGAGTCAATTGAACCTTGTAAGCGTGTAAATTGAAATATTTATTCAAAATTCGCATCAGTGATGTTCGTGAGATGTTCAATTGTTGGGCACGACGACGAGTCGAGGTTGACGGTTCTTCTGCCACACTATCGCGAACAACAGCAATGTTTTCCGCAAAACGAACTGGGATTTTGCTCACAATTCTCCCGATTGTGGACACATTTGGTCGATTATGCTGACCAAAAAAATCACGAAGTCCACGAAATGCATTTTGATTTGAACGCCCATTTTCGTAAGGCTTCAACTATCTAATCGCGCTGCTCAATTGTGTACCTCTCCATGGTTGAATTAGTCAAACACTGAAACAATGAAATGTCAAATTAAGTTGGGCAAAAAACTTGACGTTAAGGTGTGACTCACAATTAATATCGTGCATTATGGTTGGACCACCTGATATATCTTCTCTTGCTGAGTTTCTCGTTCCGAAACTGTTTCCACCATGATAGTCTTCAGATTTGTAGTACGATTCCCTAATGTATCCCCTTAAACCTCCACAAATTATCTGTTAAAAGGTTATCAAGTCGCGCCAAAATATAAATTTTTTTATAAATGACCACCGATTGTGAGGGAGTAGGCGCTATCAATATTACGGTTTCCTGTTCGATTATCGGTTTGCCATTTTGATAAGTTTACGATTTTATATAGAAACGCAGCTACCAAGATGATGTCAACTTCGTTCTTATTTCATTTCGTCCGTAATAACACATTTTGATTGTTTTCTTTTGCAAGTTCAAGTTGCGAGCCTTGTTTCCCACAAACAAAGTTGTTTCCCACAAACCAAGGACACTTGGTTTCTCGATCGCACATTAAACCATGCTTTTCATGGAAATTTTGTTTGCTCGCTGTCTTTTCTTCGTCTATAAACATACTATAAATATAAACGATATAAATTTTGGGCAGAGAACATTTTCCATAATTGCCAATATTTTTTCTAGAGCAACAGATAAAGTTGGTTGTGACATACCAAGAAGGAAGTCTTGTCCGGTTCCTCTTTGGTACCCACCCTCTGCCAGAAACCGAAGAGTTGCAGCTAGTTTCAATACATTTGGTACGTATGTGGATTTGAAACTTTGATAGGTGGGGCTCAATCTCTTCCAATACATATTTAAATGCTTCCTTGTTGAGAGGAAATAGTTGCTGGAACGTTGAAAGTATTTTAGAAGTTTTAGTTGAATACAAAATGAAAAGGACTTAACTTTACTTAGGTGGAACTAGGAAAGCTCATTGGGTTGGATGAATCCCTTACAAGTCTTCTTGTCAAACGCGTTTCCTCGTCAGATTGAGATTCAACTTCGCTTTCAAAAAACTAATCACTATTTAAAAACATTTTTACAAACAAATGCAAATAAATTTATTTGCTTCAAATTTGATCAAATTTTTTTTTTGACATTTGGTAATAGGTATGGAGTTTGTTGCGTTGGTAAAAATATATTTTTCAATTTCGTCTGGTAACATTTTTTTGATTATATTCTCTTTTCTTATAATCGCTTTGCGCCATGACTTTCGTTTCGCTGGGTTTCGTTTTTTCTGCCGTTCGTTTCGTAATACATAATAGAGGCCCAGGTCGAGCATGATACATTCTATGGATTCAGCAATTGACTTTAGTTTGTTCAAGTTTGTCCGGGTCTCGAATTAAAATCAAACGTCCTAATTCAGAGTTGTGTGTAACCAAACGCACCCATTCCGACATCTTTAAAGGATCTTTCAACGCCGGTCTTGTTATGTTTCAGCCGAAAAGAATGCAGGCTGCTTACTGAAATTATGATGCTTTGCATAACCACTGTATACCATACTCCCAAAAAAGTTTATTTTCAAAATATATAAATTGCAACATTGTGTATAATTACTGTTTTAGTGAATAACTAATTAAATTGTCTCAATATAAAAATATTTGTCTAATCACATTTTTTTTTTAATTTGATAAAAGTTCTTGCAGTTAAAATTCTTCCTATTGCTATCGTGGTGATCCAACTTTTTTCGCCTCCACAAGCCGAGTTGCATTTGATTCTGCAAAATCCACAAATGACTTGCCATAATGAAGAATTATTTTCTTTAGAGCAATAACATCTGCTTCAGCATGATGTTCGACTTCTGGAGGTTTATTAAACAGCCGTGCATGAATGGTAGTAAGCTTATATTCACCTGTTTTGTTCGGTGTGCTGGGTACTACTTGACTCGGTGAGCTAAAAAGTGAACGCCGCGACTTAATTGTTGTTGCTGGCTGTTGTGGCGTGCAGCTATTGTTCTCATTGTTGCTTGAATATTTTCGTTTTCTTGCATCAATCGTTGGTTTCGGAGGTTTTTTCGGTGTTGTTTCATTGAGCTTTTGCCATCCGCTTGGTTTCTCTTCACTTTCTTGTTCCAATACATCGATAAGCGGGAGCTTAGTTGTATTTAAAATATAATCTTGTTCTTGAGAACATAGTATTCCCTCAGTTTCATTCTTCAGTCTGTCAAGTTCTTTAATTGCAACCAATGTGTCAAGGCATATGATATCGCTTGGAATCTCCTAAAATTCAGATGGTTCTATATTTGGTAGAAAATAAATAATTCAGTTAAAACTGACCACTCCTAGTTTGTCGAATGCTTGCTTGAGAAGTGGAAAATCAAAATTATTTCCGTTGTGTGCTACAAGGCAGACCGGCTGTTTTAAATGCTTCAGAAAGCTTAATATCACATTTGCTGCATTAGAGTCGAACGAGGATTCCTCCTCCAAGATGTAGTTGTTCAGTCCTGCAAAAGACAAAGGTTGAAATGTAAAAAAAAGTCGCTTTGTTCGTAGAGTTTTGATAATGTACCTGTGATTGCTTCAGCGGCTGTGTGAATCATCATGAGAGGATTGAAGAGTAGTGTTAGCTTATGAGTGACTCTTGGTGGAGACGTAAATTCATGGAGGACATCTTTTGCAGCAATACCATGGAAAGAGATCTCTGTAATGTTAGCCTTGTTGAAATTATAATCCGGGAGGTTGGTGGTTTCTATATCGAAGACTGCAAAGGATCCTATTTTGTGTTTTGGAAGCATAATATTGAGATCTTATAAGGTCGTTTCAGACAGTTCCTGGCACTGCTGCAATTGGTGTTAAAATTTAAAACCGCACTGACAGCTGGCTTATCAACATTAAGATCTGTCAAAATGAATGACATTTGACAGTGACTGTGACAGTTGTCTGCGTTCACACGACACAGTCATTCTAGAATGCAAAATTTGTAGTTTGTGGTTTATACTGGTATATGCAAATGGTCGTATTCCGCTGAGTTGCTGTAATACCTTTGGGCTATATCTTAAGTGATGGTCGATTACGAGTCGGATATATGTTTCTTCGGTGCCTGAAGAATACGTACCCATAACTATAGTGTGAAACGCCTAGACATTGTTAGGTGCCTCTGGAGTTGGTATTGGCTGTATGGAGGCGATTGCTTGAATTGACTAGTTGACAAGTTGCACCCCTTTGGACCGAGAGTGTCCATAAATGAGCTGTTAGTAGTCGCTATTCTCGGGTGACCATATTCGTCGTGATAGGCTTGCAGAAGGGAATGAAGAATTTGTTTCTTAAGCACACCTATGTACAGCGCTACGAATAAGCAATGATATCGGCCTGCGGGAGAAACCATCTGCCGCCGCGCTTAGTTTTCAAAGCTATATTGTACTGTTTAGTCTACGTAGAGACAGATAATTCGACTTGTTAGATTTTTTATTTAGAAGAGTCAATGGAATTGATACAATGCCTATTTTTTTTTTTTTTTTTTTTTTATAATTTACGCGCGCCTAAGGGGTTGATACCCTTTTACTGTTGCCAGGGCGCGGGCGGAAAGATAGAAGGAGGTGAAAGGAAAATTGTTTTTTCTAGTGGTTTGAAACTCAGGTGTGTTTGGTTTCTATGTTTGCTCTCCAGGGGTGGGAGTCCGAATAGGACGGAGAGTTTTTCTTCACTCAGAGTGATTCGAGATATAATTCCCAGTATTTTTTTCATTGCTTGAAACTCTTATAACAGCCAAATCTACGTGTCAGTGTTATGCCTTCACACGCAGATTTTTTTTGTCTGACTTCCAATTATACAATGAAAAACTGATTTTGCCATGGGCAGGATTCGAACCTGGACCCTCCGAGTGAGAAGCGTTTGCTACTACCACTACACCACGGCCACCCCACAATGAGGCTAACATCTGTATAAAGAAAAATTGGTCGGCCGCTTCTAATGATGGCGATACAGGTGTTGTTGTGAATGCTTATTTTGACTGCATCAAACGCCTGCTGTTGCTGCAAGTCCCTTTCGAATTTGACGTTCTTCCTTGTCAGCCGAGTAAGAGGTTTAGCTGTGGTTCTGAAGTTCTTGATGTGTCGTCAGTAATAATTGGCTAAGCCGAGAAACAGCTGGAGTGGGAGTTCTGTATTCCATGATTGCGATAAGTTTTACCGGTGATGGTTGAACTTCACTTCAACTTGGGCAAAGCGACATTTTTCACGCCTGAGTCTGACTTTGGTTGTAGTAAGACGTCCGAAAATCTGCCGAAGAAGCTTGGTATGCTCGTTGATATCGTTACTGTAGACAATGATATCGACTTAATATGGAAATTGTTGATTAAGTCATCAAGACCTTTGTGAATAATTCGGTGAAACCTACGGGCACATTTTTGAGGCCACTCGAACTGCCCATCTGACGTAATGAAAGCCGCCTTTTCAATGGAACCATTGCAATGTGCCAGTAACACGTGAAGTTGAAAATTGATCAATGACATCTTGGATGCGGGGAATAGGTTTATTTTCGTCTATTGTAACGACATTGACTCGACGATAGTCAATACATAGTAGATGTGTCTCGGCTTACTTTATAACGAGCATGACTGGGGAAGCACATGGCGAAATAGACCACCTGATGAATCCTGAAGGAGAAGTGCCATGTGATGTCTGATTTCATTAGATTCTTCATTTCAAATGACGATATGAATACTGAGCAATGAGCAAGTCGACCTTGCACAAATAGAAACCAGCGATCGTTGAGGTATACCTTCAACTGAGAGATGACATCAGCCTCTGCTTGTTGGAGGCGTCGCAGAAGACGCATTTTGTATTCGTAGTAAGATGTTACAGTTTCTAAAGTCTTAAGGAAGCGATGCTAAGCTTCGACTAGAGGATTTGCAACAGCTGTACATAATCGTGCAATGAGTGACGCACGTACTGCTGCCCAAGTGAGAATAGACATGGGCGGTGCATCGTCCAGTAGATAAGCCAAAAGTTCGAAGTTGAATTCTTCATTTTATTTGCCGCGTGTTACTACCTCGAAGAGATTGCCCCAATGGTTATTTCTAATAGCAGTCTGATGTCCAGAAAATTTCGCTAGTAGCTGTCAACTGCAACTATTTATCATCAAGCTCCTCAAATTGACACTAATTAATCATATTTGCAAGTTCGGACAAGAGAATTACTCAACTAGCTTGCAACTGAAATGATCTAATTAATCTATGGGCTTTTTGCAGTTAACGTCCTCGAATATGTCATGAAAATAGTGTCTCAACTAGGTGACAAGCAAATGGTATTTCTTTTCTAAATTGATGCAGCATCCAATAGTGAACAATGCTGTAATTTTTGACATTAATGTTTATTAGTATTTAATCATCAATGATGGATTTACACCAAATCGATCGTTTATTCGGAAAACGTATGGAAGATTACGTGATTTTTTTTACCCTTATGATCGATCAACTCTGCTCGCTATTCGTCGTATAAATTTCGTACTATTTACCTGCCTCTACACGATGCAAAGCCAACAATGCGTCAAAATTATGTGAGTGCCAAAATCACAGTAGCCGCTATTAATGAAAGTATAGCGGAAGATCCAGAATTGTTAATTCGGCCTTTATTGCAACAATTTGCTCTCTGTCCGTCCACTATGTGGGAAATTTGGGAAAAGATATCGACCTACACATGTATGATATCGAGCTGCAGCACAAACTTGCTTGTGCCCCTTTTTTAGTTCAAATAATCTGCGTGTAATTGCCGGTATATAGACGCTAGAAATCGTGTTTTGTTTTGTGAAAGGAGAGACTAACTCACTTGTATGAGCACTTCTTGAATTATTTTATTCGCCAACTAGAAAAGTCTAGTACAGAGGTGCACGCATGCCGCAAATCTGCAAATGGGTTTCAAACATTTGACAAACTGACGGTGTTTAATGTCACAACAAACCATCAAGAAACAAACTTTTCAACTCACCGAACACATCCATGAAATTGTTGACAGTTGACTTCATCGGAGTACAAACGACAGATCTTCACTAGCATTTGTTCGTTTTGTTTTGGTTTGTCATCCTGATATGTAAATATAAACAAATAAATTTTGCTATCTTTTCATCTAAATTCTTTATTTAAAGGAGCATCGTGAAGAAAAACAAATGCTGCATTCCACCGTGTAAAGGTGACTACATCGATTTAGGTCACAAATTCCCATTCAATAAAGAGAGAGCTATGAAGTGGCTGGAAGCTATCGACTGTCCCCGACTTAACAACATTCCATTACATAAACTGAATACAGTGTACTATGTTTGTAGTCGCCACTTTCGGATAGAAGATTACAAACATTCACTATCGCGGAGCTTGAATATGAATGCAATACCATCCTTGAATTTGAAGAACCTAAATGAATTGCATTTGTCCAGGAATCCAACACCTAGAGAGTTTAAGGGCCAAAATATCCTCCTAGTCAGCAGAGACGAAGATGATTTTGATGTGAATTCTTCAGATGAAGATTTACATGGTGTGGATACGGTTGCAGTAGAAAATGCGGAGGCGCACTCAACACCAGCTTACTTGGGGAGTAAGATTTTTCAATTGAATTATTAATTGTACAGGGTATTATGTGTATATTCTAATTAGGTCACTCTTTTAAACATCCCATCTGAAACATTTTCTGCTTCGTCTCTGACATTTTCGTCCTTATACTTTTTGTGCTTCGCCTAATCGCAGCCTGTGACATTTTTCAGTTGAGAGCCCTGTATTGTCTTTGCGACATTTTAGTCACGGCAGTAAAAGCAGCAGCAGGACATATAGCAGGAGGAATACCAGCAGAAGTCTACAAAACAAAGATTTCCACCACAGCTGGAGCAAAACAGAATAAACTAAGTCTTAACCGTTAAACTGGTTGGTCTAAGGGGTATTAGAGTCCTAGATTACCAAAGGATACGTAGAGTCGAACTGCGAAACGCAACCCCGAGATGTGCGCTTTGTGTAGAGATGAGGTGTCTGTCAAAAAGTCGGGCAAGGGCGAGCTTCGAAGACTCAATACTAGGATGTTCAGGGCTGCATGCCACAGTCTCCAGAACGAACCATAGTCTTGTAGTCTAATGGATTTAGGTCTGGGCTACAGGTTGCCAATCATCCGTGGTTTTAGATCCATTTTTGAGTCTTTTTTGCAATATAAGATGGGGCGGAGTCACGTCTTGACACCTTTCTTGCAGAAATCGAGTTCGGTGAGCCCATCAAATCATTACAGAAACTGGGTGGTGGCCATGTTGAACTCTTGGAACGAGTTCAGAGGCATTTTGTGATGACAGAGCATATACTTTATAGTTCTGTTTGTTGAACGATTCTTCAACGGAGAAAATGTTCTCGTCAGTAAAATGAATTCGTCTGTGACCGTTTTTCGCGTACTGGCGAAGCAAGGCTGACCGATTTTGGCTTACGTTTTTGTTTCAATGCTTCCGTGAGTAAGTGGCCGGTATGTCTCTTGTATGCGCTGAGCCCGTTTTAAGATGCGCGAGATGCTGTCCTTGCTGATATACATCTCCCGAGACGGCTTTGATGACTTGTGACGTTCCCACAGTGCGCGGACGACGGTCGACCATTCCACCAGTATCCTCGTGGGATTTTCAGTGGAGTAACAGCCGTTTTAGTAGCCGGCCAATTACGACAACAAGATTTTCGAGCAAGCTTCATTCTATGATTGCAAACAACTAACATAAAAAACTTTTTACTCGGGAACTTTGCATAAATGCCACTTATCAAATAACCGTCAAGTAGGTGTGGATGTGTTCATTGGTTGTTGAGAATGAATGCGTTCATTTCGTGTATCAAAACATTTGCTAGTACTTGGTACTAATGAATGTGAGTCTCACGTCTCACTTATTAACTGGGCCTCATCCAAGAAGACTTCCCACCTAGCACGATCTCGCCTTCAGTGCCGAATTCCATGTTGGTTGGGGTTTTTTCCACTTGTGTGCCGCACCTTAGATGTGGTCGTGTTCTACTGCGCCGTCCTTCGGGGTTAGACTCGAAAACTCAGAAGTTGAATTCGTGATTGAATCTCCTTCTCTATTCCCTTTCAAATGGGACCGAAAATCACATGCAGTATCTTAGTCTCGAAACTGCTAAGCGGTCATTGCCGACCTTAATGGGGTAGTTAGAATTCTCTATAGTCATCCTGCACAACCTGACGAGTTGGGCAGGGACTAAACAGGACCTTACAAAGCTAATCCCTATGCACGCTGTCATACGCGGCTTTGAAGTCGACGAATACATTGCTGCGTCTTTTCCTAGATCTGCGGTGTGAATATTTGATACTGCTCTGAAACCGCACTGGCATGAACCAGCCAGATTACATAGTGATGGTTTCAGATTCTCATATAATCGGCAGACAGAGACTTAGGGGACTTATTCCTCTACAGCTGACGCAGTCAAAAGGGTCTCCTGAGTTTTGGGTATGCTTTCCTTTGGCTTCGATTTGGTTCTGAACTTCGTTTAGGTCAGGGCGACGCATTTCTCTGTTATCTTCGTACAGAGTGAATGGGTTATTCTCCATAACAACGGGTTTTGGCCATCATCACCAGTACACACTCTGCAGAAATAGTCTTTCTACATTATCAGCACCGACTGCTCTCACAAATTTTGTGGTAATTGCCATTTCGTCTCGCAGAAGAGGCTTTTCTATTTAATACTCGACAATTCCTAAACATAATATTTAACATCATACACATAATCTTACCGCTTAAACCTTTCTTTCTTTTTTAGACCATCAAAGCCGCAATGAATCAGTTAAAGGAAAAACAGAGGAATCGGGAATTTTGTCGACGGTGTTTGAAATTGAAGATCCTAGATATGGAAAACTGTGTTTAAATCCCTTCTGGCTCAGGTGTCATTGTCAATGCGCTGTATGTTATAACGAAGGACAACAAAGAACACAGTTAAATTTTCTGGACGTACCTGAGTCGATAAACTCCAAAAGTGTGCATCAAATTGCTGACACAGACATCCTCTCAATTGAATGTAACATATTTACATATTACCTCAACAATTTTGTTTTAATTTGACGACAAATCTGCAATTTAATTCTAGGGGGCGATGGTCATAAATCAGAGTACGATGTCAATGTTCTATTCGAATCAAATATGAAACAGGACTCATGTAACTTCTCCCAAACATGTTGGCAACGTCAGTCCCAAAACATTGCCAGCGCAATAGATTTTAATCAATTTGTCATCTATGACGATACGATAAGGCAAATCTTTCAAAACCTGAGAGAGTATGGATTCACTGTGATCAAAAGCGTACCAACCCAGACCAAAGCCATGGCAAACCTTACCCTATGTCGGTTGTTTCCGCATCTTGAATCAATTCAGTTTAACGAACGAAATGAAATGCATACGGGGATCTGTACAAATATTACATATGACAGCGCTGATTGTGGCCTGAAATGCTATTTTATTTCCCAAAATAATAAATTAATTTTAGTTGACGGGCTAAATGTCGCTCATACGTTAAACAAATTAAATGCTGATGCATTCATCGTACTCAATGAAGTGAAGGTACCACTAGAAGTCAATGGCAACGGTGTTAAGTGGAAAATTGCAGCACCGATTGTAGAGTTGGACCCTGAAAGTGAAGAAATTCGACAACTGCGGTTGGATGTCAGTAGGATAGTTGCTTTTAAGACCCTTCCGCAAGATCGAGTGAAAGTATTCTACGACAGTTTGAAACTGATGATAGAACTTGTTCAAAATGAGGAGAACCAAAGAGAGCTGATATTAAAGCCGGGTATGATTGTTATTTTCGACAATTGGAGAGTTTTCCACAGACTTGTTTCAAATACTGAGACGATGGCATGCTATGTAGAAAGAAAGGACTTCGTTGGTCGGTTGCAGCACTTTGGTTTACAATAAATGCCTGGCATAGCTATAAGGTCTGAAGGTTGAATAAATATTTTATTAATAATAATGTTTGAGTTTGCAATGATGTGTTTGTTTTTAGATCAACTTGGAATGTGTTTTTTACTCGAATCAGGAAGCAGTTCAACAAAACTTTTGAACTGTTTCACCTTTAATATGAATTCCATTTATGTTTCTGTTATTCGTCATTGGGCACTAGTAGCACGCTTTACAGTGCGCAAAAGAATGTAGCTTCTAGCTTGAGATTGTTCAGGATTCTCGAATTAGCTAAAATTAACAAGAAACCTCTGCAGGGAAACCAGTCTAGAGTTTCCCAAGCCGTTTTGGCTATGTTCTTTTGTTGGTTTTTTGTTTTTATAATTAGCGCGCGTTCAAGGGGTTTTTAGTACCCTTAAAGTGGGCGAAGGAAAGTTAGGGTGAAACCGATTTACGTTGGGCTTAAATGTTTGCAAGTTATAATGACCAGAAAATAAAGAGCTGGGCAGGGGAGAGTTGGACGGCTTAGGAAAGAATGACGATATTTCCGATTTTGTCCGAAAGAAGGGTTGATGGTATACTGATGAGCATTCATAGCGAGCTAGTGTTACGGTTGAAAGTATGAAGAGCGGAATACTACTGGCAATTTCAGTGAAGCACTGGTGGTGAAAAAGCAATAAAACAAGGTAAGACCGGAAACATTTCTTGTTATAAAGGCATCACCTATTAGCTTTATCCCACGGTTTTGAGTCTTATCTAGCAAGTGCAGAGAGGTCTTAGAAGCACCTGATCAGATGCGGGTATCGTACTCGAGTTTTGGGCTTATATATTGAGGCCAGATCACATGAGGTGAAATATTTCTTACATCGCTTGAGGAAACCTAGACATTTCGCAGCGTATGTGGTCATTCCAACGTAGGTTGCCATTGACATGCATACCGAGAATGGAAAGTTTTTCGGTGTTTTTTAGGTGTTTAAATTTCGTTTTAACGACAGCAGACATCATTGTATTTTGGAAGCATCAAATTCCACTCTGTTGGTGGCTGTTTGTATCGGAATTTAATGAGTCTAGCAAACGCTGCGGTTCTCGTTCTACAGCCGGAGAGCAGCGATGTGAGTCCAGGAACATTATGAAAACCAGAAAAGAAGCAGACAAGAGAGATCAAAATTAAAACGAATGTCCGAGACAGAACGGAACCCTGGGGCACACCATTTATTTTATGGATATCAAACATGAAACCGCCCAAGACAACTTGAATTAAACATTGCGAAAGGTAATTTCTAATCTATTGAATAAGAGATTCATCGATCCCAAATGAACGCATTTTGGACAAAAATATAAAAATGTATTTGCCTTAGGAATATCAGGTGCAAATATCTTGCTTTTGCCAGATTGGTGTGGATTTGGTTCCACTTTTCGGTGGCACATGTTAATCAAATCACAAGTTTACCTGTTGTCGGTAGTTGAGAATTTTCGTGTTTCGAAACATTTCATGAGGTGACTGTTTATCAGCGTTTCCACGACCTTGAAAAGAAGAGACGTAAGTGCAATGGGTCTGTAGGTGGAGAGAGTAGAAGATTCGCCTTTTTTAGGGACGGGCTGGACAAATGCTGTTTTCTTTCTTCTCGGAAAGAGTCCTAAAGAGTAGAATTGATGAAAGAGCTCACGCAGTGGTTTTACCAGCGAGGAAGAACACCTCTTCAGAAGAAGGGAAGATATACCATCTGGACCAGCGGATTTGTGATAAGCACCCTTGATACTACTCGAGTGCGAAAGTGGATTCGTCCCATTAAAGATTCGACGCGTTTAAGTGTAGGTGGAGACAAAGCACAATCTGAAAGTGTAGAGCTGGTCGTAAAGTGTGCAGCAAGCAGATTGGCCTTGTCTAAAGAGCTGACAGCTGTAATATCATTGTAAATCAGCATTGGGATCGAGGATGAGGCAGAATTTCTAGTGCTTTTGACGAACGATCAACAATTTTGCCTCAGTTTTTGATCGTATTGGAATTGCACACGTTTAAGAAAGGCGTTGCAATCATTTCTGGCTCGTTTTAATTTTTTTTTGGTTTTCCTCTGTCGGGTTGGGCTTGTAGGACAGAAAAAAGATTTCTCTAACTCTGACAGTTTCTTTACAGCTTGAGTCATACCATGCATTTTCTTTTGGTTTGGATCTCATTCCAAAGAGAATAGTGCTTGTGATCATATCAGCAGCGGCATCCACGTCGTTATCGAGGAAACATAACGACCAGTTAAAATTCTTAAATAAGGTGTTTAGTCCGTTCCAATTGGCTTTCTTTATTGACATATGGTTTCAATAGCGATTTTTTCTCTAACCGTGTGGTCAGTATACGAGAAATTAACTGAAACGACACAGTAGTCCGACGAGCTTAGGAAGAGCGCATGAAAAGTGTACATATCAGGGGAAGAGGTTAAAGACAAGTGCTCAACTGGAGGCAAGGATCGGATTTACTGGAGAGACTTTTTAGTTGAGGCCTAGGCACATCCCGAACTGTAGCGACACCAAAGTAATTAAGTTCCATTAATCTAGACTACAAATATGCAAAGATGGATTCACCTAGTGTGTAGGCACTTGTGCTTATTGGCATCGTTTCCCATCACGCCATATTCATATCTTCTCATTACTGCTCGTTTCAAAAAATGATATTCAAGCCTGGTGGAACAGGCACGATGTCATTCTGAATGATTGTTTGTGCTGTGACGGGACTGAAAATTTAAATTTAACGAGATTTTACGGAGAATGAAGTCCTTAGCAACATGGAGGGTAGAGATGAGTGCTCTCAGTTAGGCGCACCAAGAGGTAAGCGGATGTTAACTTTTAGTGGTGAAGATTAGTCTGTATCATTCTTAGGGGCATAGATAGCTGGAGCAGAATTTTCCACAATTTAAGCACAGAAGTGAGTCTACAGACTCACTGTACGTCGGGAATGATACATGAGAGAGCACGAACTCTGTCGCTAAACCAAACTGACTTCAGCTACCCGAGAGATAAACAGGGAACAGCCAGAGTTATTAAACTAGTCTACTGTGAAGAGCCTGTTGGAACCCCTAGGTTTATGAACCATAGTTCTTGATTCTGGGGCTTCGCATTCTGAAAACTTATAAGGACAAGCACCTTTTTAAATCGTTTGGTACGAAAAACCTGGTCCATTTAGTCCAAGAGTGTTCGATAAGCTTGATACTTTAGTTGCACCATCCAACGTCACTGAAAGTGAAATCCACCGTGCATTTTTCGTAACAGAACTTCGCACATTTGTCCACTATCGAAACCATGATATTATCGTTGAGGATCTCTGAAAAGTATTTGAAGATAGTGTCTGTGTTTTTAGCCCTCATGGAGGATATTCTGGCGGCAGGAAGTTAACTCCTAAGGGGTTCTCTCTTATGGCTTTAGGATAGAATTTTTGTTGCGCAAATATATTGGGTTGTACCACATGAAATCTGGTACGATTTTATAGTAAAAATTTAAAAGCCAATATTATTTTTTCGTAAATTTTTATTCAATCAAAATAGGATTCGTTGGCCTCTATGACATTCTTCCAAAGTGATACAAGGTCAAATACATATTTCTTTTTCATAGAAGTGCTGACTTTTTGAGGCAATGAAATCTTCAAAGGCTTTTATGACCTCTGCTCGGTTCAGGAAGACCTCTGGCGGTAAAATGAATCCATATTGCGGAAAAGATGGTAATCTGTTGGGGATATTGAGTACGGTGGATGCGGAAGAATTTCAAATCTCAAATGCAATAGTTTTTACACTATTACTTGCGAGGTATGGGGTCTGGCATTGTCATGCAAAAGGATCGGACCGTACCTATTGACCAGCGCAGGTTGCTTTTCAGCCAATTTGGCATGCAATATGTCGATTTCCTCAATATATTTGATAGCGTTTATCGTTTCTCCTGGTCGATGTCCACCAAATTGTCACCATAACCTTCTTTTGGCTGAAGATCGGGCTTGGGGGTGTGTTTTGTCTCTTCGGTTTGAATGAGTGAGTTTTTAAGAGAGCACATGGTAGACCGAAAAAACATTCAGTGTACTAACTTTATTTATGCGTTTGCTGCAATAGCAAAATAATTTATATATTTGCAATTCCATTTTTTATTTATTACACACATTAGTTAAAAATGGATTCACAAAGTTCTTTTGAGCACGTAAGTATTTATATATAATATATTTGAACAATGTACATACATATCTATCTACTCGTACATACAATTAATTGAAAGAATAATACATGTGCAATTGTTTTTGTGATTGAGAGGTTCAGAACCTTAACTAATTGTTATATATGTTCGTTAAAAGTGTTTGTTTTTGCGTCATTGCTTTATGTTTTTGTAAGTACGTGCGTATTGACCTGCTAAGAAAAGAAATGTTAGTTGAAAACCTGTTGCCACATCCAACAACAATTTCGCGTAACATAACTTTATTGTATGAGTCACACTTCGGTCTAATCAAAGAGGAAATTTTAAAATATAAATGCTTCGGTTACTCGATAACTAGCGACATATGGACGGATAATTTCTTGAGGTTATCTTATTTATCTTGCACGGCGCACTACATAAAAGAGGGTGTGCTCATACATCGTCTCTTGTCTATAAAATCAATGGAAGGAGACGCCTGCACCGGTAAGCATGCATTTACTTCAATTCTAATTGGGATTATTTAAAATTATTTTTAAGGTGCTAAGATTAAGGAGAAAATGACGCAAATATTAGGACAATTTGGGTGCGATCTGGAAGAAGATAAGCCCGTTATTGTGACTGATAGAGGGTCGAACATGATTGCGGCCTTTCGAGAAGGTCACAACATTCACTGCGTTAATCATTTGCTACATAACATCATTAAAAAAAACTATGAAGAGAGTATCCGAATTAGCCGAAATTGTGAGCAAATGCAGCAAACTGGTGAAATATTTCAAAAAATCAGGAGCTAACTGCAATTTAAGCACATCGTTAAAAAGCCATTGCCAAACACGCTGGAATACAGTATACTATTTGCTGAAATCCATTGAACAAAATTGGGTTGATATAACAAATATGTTAATAGAAAAAAAAAGAACCCAATAGAATAGAAGGCATAAATATTACATATATAAATTCAATTGTTAGGCTTTTAGCTGCATTTGAAAACGCTTAAAAAAACTTGAATCCAGCAAATTACCAACCATTCATTTAGTAATTCTCTATATAAATAACCTAAAGAAAACATGCGTTGCCGACACAAACGACAACATAATAATGTAAAATGTTTGTGTGGGTACAAATAATAGAACTTATTATTTTCAATACAAATCCCTTTATTCAGTACAGTTACAATTCACTATTTAATTCTTTCTCTCAGTACAATTCAATTTCTCAACCACTTTATATAGTATACTTTTCTTATCTTTTACTTAAACCACTTAATTACTTCTCCTATTTAACACTTCAAATTTCACTTTAGAACTGATTTGCATACCTTTGGGATGCTGGTATTTATACTCGAATGACATACTTCGAGAACAATCCTCGCCATCCAGCGTCCCATACAATTTCCAATTTGCTAGAATATTCGATTCCACTCTCCAGTCGAGACTTTGTTATTCCAGTATCGAAATCTTCTGGTCTTCGACATTTTCTGCTAGATGTCGCTGCTCACATTTAAGTGGTTATCACAATAATAATACAGTTAAAATCAGTTTTAGATTAACTTCTATCATCAACAGTTATTCAAAATTTGACACAATATCATAAAATTGCACTTTTCCTATTCCCACCTATAAATGAATTACTCCAATTCTCTGCACTTGAAAAACTTAATACTATAAAAGGGTGCAAAGAAATCGTGGCAATGCATTTGGAAAACATAGATATGGCTAATGAACTAATTGAGAAGTCGCCTGCAAAAAAGGACAGCGTTTTTGCAGATTTCATTGAAACACCAAATGAAGGCAATAGTATAGACGATAAAATTGACAAAGAAATTAATAGCTATTGTAACCTAAAAATTGTTCTTACCGAATACTTTGATTGCATTCAATGGTGGAATTTGCACCAAGATTATTTTCCTCTTTTATTTAAAACAAGTTGTAAGATATTATGTATCCCAGCAAGCAGCGCTGCTTCTGAAAGAGCATTTTCAGACACTAGAAACCTTATAACAGAAAAGCGTTGTGCTCTCGCTAAAAATTCTGACAACATTAATAAAATTATGTTTCTACATTCAAACTTTGACAATTTAAATAAATAAAAACACATACGAGTACCTAAACATTTGCCTTTGAAATTTTAATACGAGGGGCGTTCAACATATTCTCGGTATCGGGTGAAGCTGTGGTTGTATATATAAATTGACTTATTTATCAAATAATACTATTATTTTAGTGCATTCATGTAAAATTTCATATAAATGTGATTATTAATTCGCGTTTTATCTCTAGTTAAACAGAATCATAATGGCAACTGAGACGATGATGGTGAAAATTGAGCATCGCGCTGTAATTAAATTTCTCACTAAGCAAGGAAAAAGTCAAAAAACTATTCATGAAGAGATGGTGGCTGTTTACCAGGGTTCCGCACCTTCATTATCAACTGTGCAAAAGTGGTCAAGCGAGTTCAAGAGAGGCAGAGAGAGCATTGAAGACGACCCCCGCTCCGGCGCCCCGGCTACTGCTTGTACGGGAGAAAGCATCAAAGAAGTCGAAAAACTTGTTCTTGAGGATGCCCGAATAAAGGTGAAAATGATGGCAGAGATCACCAAGCTTTCAATTGGTACCATTCACACCATTCTTCATGACCATCTTAACTTTTCAAAGGTCAGTGCAAGGTGGGTGCCACGAATGCTCACAGCGCCTCAGAAAAAAGTGAGAATCGCATGCTGTAGAGAGCTTTTGGAGATGTGTAGTGAGAACGCGGACGGTGTTATGGATCGAATTGTTACTGGGGACGAAACATGGGTCCACCACTATGACCCTGAAAGCAAACAAGAGCCCATGCAGTGGCATAAAAAAGGAACAGACCCCCCGAAGAAGTTCAAAGTCACTCCGTCCGCCGGGAAGCTCATGGCCACAGTTTTCTGGGACTCAAAGGGAATCTTGCTCATTGAGTAAAAAAAAAAGGTGAAACCATCAACGCCACATCCTACGCTTCCACTTTGCATAATTTGCGGGAGGAAATTAAAAAAGAAAAGACGGGGTAAACTCGCAGCGGGTGTGTTGCTTCTTCATGACAACGCTCCTGTTCACACGGTGCGAGTTTCCAAGGCTGCTGCGCGAGATTGTGGTTTCGAAGAAATCCAACACCCACCCTATAGTCCAGACCTTGCCCCTAGTGATTATTTCCTGTTTCCGGATTTGAAAAAATGTCTTCGTGGAAAAAGATTTTCGGATGATGAAGAACTCAAGTCGGCAATAAATGGGTATTTTGCAGAGAAAGAGGAAATTTATTTTTTTGAGGGTTTAAAAAAGCTTATCTCAAGATGTAACAAATGCATTGATGTTAGGGGAGATTATATTGAATAAAAACAATTTAAATTGAATTCGCATTTTCCTTCATATCGATACCGAGAATATATTGAACACCCCTCGTACTTATTGTTGCAATTATTTTCTCTTTTGAAATAAAATTTAAAATCTTTTAAAATACACTGAGTACACTGAATACACTGGGTAATTAAGTTCGACAAATGAATGCAATAAATTCAACATGTTCGGTGGTATCATATTCATATTCACATTCATTCAATTCGTACCCTATTCGTTTGAATGGTGTGAATGTCTCTCTCATGTCAATACTCGCATTCATTCACATTCTTTAGAGAGAGTGGCTCAAACTCACGCATTTAATTTCGTTGTGAATCACTCAAACGCTATTTTGAATGCATTCATGCAGCTCTCTAGTCCGTCGTCGTCAACTAATGTTACCGGCTTCCCACGTGGTTCATTTTCGAAGCTGAAATCTCCCGAACGGAACTTTTCAAACCACCTTCGCATAGTGAGTTCGTTTACCGCTACATCCTCAAATGCCTCATTAATGTTTTTCATTGCCATTATGCTCCATTTTAAATTCTTAAAGGAACAGGGTTCGAATTTGAATTGCTGACAGTATGGTAAAAAATTCCTAGAAAAAAAATAGCGGTACTTGTAACGAACCTTACAATTCTTACACGTACCGCTTTATTTTATAAAAAAAAAGAAAATTTAACGTTCTGGCACAGATGTTCATTCGAGAACTTCTTACCACATTGTATGTGGTACAACTCAGTAGCAGAGGAAAGGGTAAATTCACCTTCATTTTAACAGATCTTTAATGACAACCTTCAGTTATTCAGATTAATTATATTCGATCAATGCATCAAGGTAGATACGAGTATGTGTACAAATGTTCAATCTTCTTTCAAGTTTACTTCAAATTGTGAATCACTCGGGTGTCCTTGGCAATCAAAAGAATTTGTAAATACCCTATGTACTTTTTTTTTGCTGCCCTATGTTCAAATTAAAGATTCGCTTTCGTTTTACAGGTTTCGCCAACAGAAATACGGTTCAAAATTCTATCACCCTGTCATCAAAAGGGGATTCCCTCATGATAGCAGAAAAAACCTAATCCCTTCCGAACTCATGTTTGTAATTTCCTTTTCGATTTAATTCAGGAAGATTTTACGGCCTCCATTCTCTACCCACTAATGGATTGTTGAATTTGAAATAACGTGTGCCAGTGTACGTAGATGCAGTATCAGAGCGCATAACAAAAGGATATTCCGTTTCACTTGGTAATACAATTTTATTTTAGAAAACTTCCCAGCCGTCCAAGCCTGTCTACCGGGATTACATGGACCACGCGCACTCATCTATAAAGTGAATGGAAAGGCTCACGATTATAAAGCACCCTCCATTTGGTGTTTTGACAAAATATCCAGATCCACTCACCTGTCGTTGTTGTGTTGTTTCGTTGTCGTCATGACGCTGCTATTGCCACCACTAAAACCAAAATAAATTACATTTCCTCTAGTAGTCCACCCCTAACATTTGGAATTCTGTCAGTTTACAGTCAACATTGCGAATAGGCAGTTCTGGAAAGAATTCAATCCAAGGTTTGGCAATCTGGATGTTGGAAAATTTATTGCATAAGTTTGCAACTTTGTGCAATAAATTGATGGCGGAGGTGAATATCATCGGACAGATATTGAAAGCAGTCGATTTTGAGGAGTCGCATCTGTTCTGCAAGTGGAGCCTTCAAAGTGGTACGTATAAATCTATGATTCGGCTTTTGTATGCCCAAGCCTTTTCAAAACTTTGTCAACGAGTGATGCATTAGGCTTTCAATGATTTGTAAAAAGGTTCCGCTTGGAAAGTCATACAAGGCAGATCGGAAGGACGTACTTTCGTCGGTTCAAATCGATTTGAACAATCTTCAGAGTTTTGTTGTCCATTGGACATTCATTTGGCTACGGGCAGTGTTCAGGGTTGGCCGAAATTGCATTTGGAAATTTACGCAGTGAATTTTCTTAAGAACAGTTGGCCTGTGGGGTATGTACATTTGATTCATTTTCCTTAATGCAACAAAAAGTTTATGAATGGAAGTTTCTTTCAGATTTGGTGTCGCTTATATTCCGACCACTCCGGGATTTCACAGAATTGAGGTGGATACTTGGAGAATAGCGCCTGTTACATTTTGGGATAGTGTTAGAGAGAAGTTTGGCACTGGTGGAATTGCCTTGGCTAAAGAAGATCTCGTCTTTTCTGGCGTTGAGAGGTAAATTTTTTCTTTGAAATTAACTTTATGAAAACCACATGTGCATTTCAAATTTCTATTGTAGATATAAATTGAGGACAAAAACTTCCGGAACTGTGATAATAGAAGTTTCCTTGATATTTCGAAATTTTTCTAAATACGGTGTTCAGTTTAAGTAGAAGGAAGATGTCATTTAAATCTTGTCAAATCCTATTTGTTCTATTGTTGTTTGTACTTGGGAGGGATTCGGTAAAAATTGGAATCTCGAAACCTGTCTCTCTACCTGAAAATACTACAACAGAATCAAGTGAAACGACTACATTGGGAACTACAACGACGATTTCGACCACTAAATCCACAACGATTGGTACAACTACGAGAACAATTCCGACCACTAAGACGCCTAAGACCAGTCTAACAACGCCTGCTGCAATCACAACGACAATCTCATCCACAACATCTACAACGTCTACGACAACTCCTTCGACGACAACAGCACCATCAGAACCGACAAACACTACTCAGACCCGTCTTAGTTCGATTCGAAATCAAAATGTCGACTACACATCGTACTTTTGCAACTGTGATTTTGCGCATCATTATTGCGATATCAATTGCTGTTGTGACATTGATTGCATTCCCGAAGAGCTAAATTCCTTTGATTGTCAACAGGAAGATAGTCGTTTGGAGGAAGTCCATTATCAGCAAGGTCTGCCACCGTGCAAGATCCATCAGGGATGGCTATGTGTTTTCCGCAATAATTTTGATGATCCAAAACAGAAGGTAAGATCAATTAAATTGGCAGATTAGAGCTAGTTTTAAAGTAAAAAGCGTCATTCGAGTGAAAAATTGTTTTAGTAATAAGGCAAAGAAACAGAAATAAGTTAAGTTCATGTCATACGACCCTCGTGGAACTTTTTCAGAAGGGATTTCCCGAATTTCCTCAAGTAAGCCGTCTTTAAAACTCATCACTGTTGACCATATCTGATGGTTATATTCATGCTATTATTCTTTGAATTTCTTTATTGCTTCATAGCTCTATGATTCGTTAGAGTTTTGACGGGGTTCGAAGGATTATTTGGTTCTTCTAGAAGACCAAACAATAATACAAAGCCATCTTTGACATTTGAGATTGTCATTTTTCTACATAGCTTTTGTAACGGAATGGAAATAGCATAAACAATCGAAGCTTTTTTGGACGAAGACAGTGCCGTCGAACTTGCTATACCAAAATCTTCAACCATTTAGCAAGAGCTGTTCCTTTTGTTATAAGAAGAAATCCTTCTTCGTCCCCACTCTAGAACAATAACGAGCTACGATGGCTTTAAAGTAAAAGCAATAAACTATGGTGCACATACTCGTATCTAAAATCTGGTTATAGTTCTGACCTCACCATTTACTCGTACAACCAAGCTCATACACTTTTTCCCAGCTTTGCGACTTACTTTACCAAGATTACTTATTTGTTTATTTATTTCATTGGTCCTTACACATTAATATAGATACTCGAAGATATCTTCTAAGATAGTGTAGCTTGAAGTTGCTTAAGGACAAAATTTAAGATAATGGAAATGGCCTCAAAGTTTAAAGTAGTCAGGGTTGTTCGTTAAAAATGTTTTAAGTTCCAAACAAAACCTCCTGGTGCCACCAGTCTCTCGAACATGCTGCGGTAAAAAGTTCCATAAGCGGATGGAATGGATGAAAGACTGTCGCTCAGATACAAGGCATGAAAAACGGGGGCGAATTATTTGATGTGATCTGTTTGAGGAGCTGAAACGCAACTTGTTAAAGAGGTAGCTAGCCTGGTTGGCTTAAATCACACTTGAGATTCATACTTCTATAACGGAAAGGATGGTCGAGTGACATGTTATAGAGAGATTTTGAGTACACAGAGGTCCTGTCGAAGGTTGAAAACATAACGCAGCCATAGCTAAGCATAGAAATTATCAGCGTTTTTGCTAGCAACTTCTGTGTAACGTAATATTTCATACACTTTGCCAACGGCTACGTTAATGTGATTCCAAGTTAATGTGCTGTTAATTACCAAACCTAGATTTCTTACAGTGTTCATATAGTCTAGTTTTGAGCCGTTTAGCACAATGTCTGGAAAATATGAGATCCCCACCGACTTCTTGAGTTTCGAAAGTCTGCCATCATTCCTAGTCGGCAACTTCGATACAGTTGGACATCGCTGGCAAACATGGGAACGGAAGATGTTACGATTGAAGGCATTTCGTTCACGTACATGGAAAACAGATCAGGCCCCAAAACAGAGCCTAGTGGAACAACTCTACAGTTGTGAAGAAAGTCGGACGTCTAAGGTCGGTCAAACCGGGACAGCTTGATTACTGTGCTTAAATATGACGACATAAGGGTCGCAGTCGAATTTGAGAATCCAAACTGAGTGTTCGAGAAATCCAGGAGAACTAGAAAAGGAAAGCAACTAGGAACTAGGAAACCCTAATATCTTCAGCGACTTTAACGGTCGCTGTAATACAACATGATGCTTCCTGAAACTAAATTGTATAGGCGAGAATAGGTTATTCGAGTGGAGGTCTACATTGATTTGCCCTTGCGGTATCCTCTCAAATACTTTAGAGAAAAAAAAAGTAATATCGAAATGAGCCGGAAGTCATTATTAATTTTGTTTTTTTGAATGGGCAACATTTTTGCATTTTTCCATTGTGAGGGGTAGCACCCCGACGTCAGGATAAAATTGAAGACGTGAACTAAAGAACGAAGAATGACTGGGAGAATAATATTTACCAATTTCCGGTGAATTCCGTAGAAACCAACAGCATATGACTTGACAGATAAAAGAGACGCGAGAACAACACAAGTAAGGAAGGACCTATCAAGGAGGAGATGTAAAACGTTTGTTAAGTTCATTTATGTCTACTCTTTCATCAGAACTTAGTATGCCAATTGCAATCTTTCTGAGCTTTTTCCAAAGCTGGCGTTCTTTCATCATCGGATTTATTTTGGTTCGATAAAACTTGTTTTTAGCAGCCCTTATGTTACCAACAACTTGATTTCGCAGCCTACGGTCGATTTGAAAATGAGCATCTGTCACTGTATTCAATCTGTCCAGTTGTTGACAGTACACATCCGAATTGATCGTTTGATTCCTTGGAAGCAGCTCAAAATACTCTACACCTTTCCAATCCCACCAAATTGAGAGCTAAAAAGGGTCGGATTTATTGCGTCTAAGGTACAAATCGCACGCGTTGATGCGCTTCGTTAAATGAATTTCTTTCAAATCATGTGGAACCCAAACAACAAGCTTTTTTTGCTATCTCTCGTACAGTTACATGATCCAACTTACATCCGACTCGATTATGGTTTTAATTTGATCATCATTTTCAAATGATCTTCCAAGAAGATCTCTGGAATCTCAAGATCTGAAGAATCTCTGGAAGAAGACATCTATGTGTGAAATCGGCAATTACTTAGTTGCCAACCCAATAGTTTGTAGCGCTTCCATTTTTATATGATCGGTTACATTGGTCGATCAGAGACCTAGTTTCACGGGTAAACTAGACACATTGATCATGTTGAATATGCTTTATTTTAATTAGATTATGGTTGTTAAATAGGGTATATACATATGTGGTGATTGAGAAAATCAATTTGGTCACAACTACTCGTAGATGGCATAAAATACACCCGATCCCAGTCAATTTGTAGGGTGCTTAGCTGCCCTCAGTCGATGTTATGGAAGTCCCTGTATTCATAGCTTGTGATCGAACATGTAATAGATTCAATAAGGAGAACACCTGTCGAGTACACCAATTTTATGAAGACATAATCAATTTCCCTCCCATTATTCGACTGTAATTTGGGAGTAGTTTTTATCCCGGTTCGTACATAAATTGCAGCACTTCCCACTCGTTATACGAGTAAATATCGTCACCAACGTCTTTATTGAACCAGCATTCACTGACGCAAATAACCTCAGCCTTTGAACCTAAAAACAAATCTCTAAACTCGTCAAGTTTGGGAAATAAATTTGGAGCATTTAGGTGACTTACTCGTAGATCAAATACAACCTGAACTTATCTCTAACTTTTCTTACTTCCTTAGGTGGCGCTACGGTTCAGGGTGAACCTAGACCTCAAATAACTAGTCTTTCCAGTTAGCCCGTTCTTTAGCTCACTGCCTACAGTTGCGCATTCCAAGTCGGTTAAGGTCCTAAACTAAGGTAACGTCTCCGAATTTTCTCTCGAAACGACTAAGGATATCTTCACCCGATGTCGGTAAAGCGAAGCCTCAAAGGGTTTTATGCGTTGGTTGGCATGTTGCATTGTGGATAGAGGATACATTTGTAAAGGAGTTCTGTGTACATGAAGCTCTGCGATTCTCCTCAGTCTCATCAATATGAAAAATGTCAGGTTGATTGGTCTGAGACTCTTGGCGGGTGTGAATTAACTATTTTCGGTATAGAAGGCTACTCTTGCAGTTCATCAGGGTTCGGAATTTATGCCAGTGCCAAGCTAGTAACTAAGTTAGGTCAGGTTTCCGGGATAGTACTTTATCGCACCACTTAGGGATGTGAAGATCCATTTTGATGCCTGGGTGGAGGAATTGGATTGCGGTCCGTAATTATGATTTCCGTCTCTCGTTAGTCGACGTGTGGTTCTTAAGCGTAGTAGTAACTTCCTAAAGTTTTTTGTCTCAAATTACTGAAGCTGGGATAGTGGTATAGAAAGTGGAGATTATATTCAGTGACCTCTGCAGACGTAAGGCGTAGCTTTACTGCAAGCGCCCGTAGAATATTGTTCAATAAGCATACATAGTTCAGATTTGCCTCTCCAGAGAATCTTACTTGTTCTGTATTTGCTGAGTCTCGGCCATAATTGTCTAGAAGTTTCAGAGATTGGAAAGTTTTTCCACCATTCAGTGGCTTTGATTTGTATCGTTTGCTGCTCTCTGCACTTGCTCAGGGCGGAGATTTTATATTTTGAGTTCTTTATCAAACGAAGGTCTTTTCGAGCTTACTCATCTGCATGTCCGTTGGTTAACACCCCTTTTTGGCCAGGGACCTAGCCTTTCTTTTTTGATCTCGACTGTAACGATAGTCTAATGGCAGCCTGGCTGTCAATGAATATTGTAATATCCTCGCGGAATATTGCTTTTATTTTCGAGGGTCTGGCCGTTTTTGCTACACCAAATGTCAGCCTGGAACAATACTACTAGAGTCCGGCAGGTGACGTGATCGTCTTAAGTTAAATTGATCGAAAATGATCCCAGTGGCGGTTCTTGTCTTCATCATTAATTCCTCCGTAAAAATGGGCATCGAATCTTCTACCGTTTGGTGCCTGTGTCTGCTCTGCTTGGGAAAATATATGCGAAGGGTGTTTCAAAGTCATGTTGGGCTATCATATAGTCCGTATTGTAGCATAAACCCAGTTAATTTGAAAGGATTGAGACGTGCCCCTTTAGGTTTGGTGTCAACCCATTAAGCTGACTCAATCCTACACCACTTTTCTTGGAGATCTACGAACAGGAGACTAAGTATAGGTTCCAATCCCACCGTTGGTGCCGTCCTCATGGCATAAATTGTGCCATTATATGCAAATCTCGGTGGCTTTGTCATTAATTTAAGGCTGCAGGTTTTATTTGTGGACCGCAATCCACTAAGCTACCGTAGGTTAAGATGTGTTTGACGATAATCGTGTACTATCCATAAAATAGTCTTGAGATTACGTCTCCACCTTCTCCCAAATATGTATACGAATGCAAGTGCAGAAAGCGATCATTGCTTTCTTGGTACGCTTTTGAACATTGGGTTTCTACGTCAGTATACTATCTACAAAGATACCTAGGTATTTAACACCGCTGAATAGTCATTGAGCTGCCCCATCTATGTATTTTGCGTCTTGAATCCCAGCTCATAGGGCTTAACTCATTCGCCGAGAATTCTAAGGGCATAATCTAGAATTTCACTATTTTTGGGAAAGAACTTGCCGGCTGTTATAAGAACTACATACATCATCCGCGTACGCAGTGGCTTTTATCCCCTCCTTTCTTCGGTTCAAAAGTTTTTCGTTAATAACTAGGGTCCACAGAAGAGGTGATATCACTTTTCCGTGAGGGATGCCGCTTGGGGTAGTGACCCTCGATACGCTACTGCTTTCATGTTCCTGTTCTACGTATAGCAGGAGTGTTAGCATTAATAAAGTCTCCATATATGTCAAGGAAGGCAGTCAATGTGTTTTCTTTATCGTTGAGATTTTTTTCAATCCTGTTGACAATTTCATCCAGGGCTGTTTCCGTGCCTTTACATATCAGTAGGCTTGTGTATCACTTTTTTTTTGTCCCAAAGAACAGCAACATTGATTGCCTACAAGTAGCCCTGGCTTCCAGCATGCACGATTCGCTAGCCTGATTGTTCGATTCCAAGAATACGCCACGTTAATAAATCACACCCTATACACTTCGACCACTCTCCCAGCGGGACTACCGTTAAGTATTACTTCGCAGGGCTCGTAAGCAAATCAAGCTATTCGTGTGTTGTGTCACCAGCTGATGTTTCTGCAGCTTCTGCTGTTGCTTTTCTTAGCCTTTCTATTCTCCGTAGCTCATTTTGTAGAATTGTTATAAAAATACATATTTCCGCCCAATTCTCCTTCGAATGCAACATGTGATTAGGGATTAGCGACCAACTGAGTAGAGAAGTTCTCTATGCTATTAAGCGTGGGCAATAAAATATTGCGTGCTCTGTATCTTCATTTTCATTTGGGCATTCGGGGCAAGATGGTGAGCTGTCACTCCCAAAATGGTCGAGATACTTGCGATAATCACCGTGGCCAGACAGGAACTGTGTAAGTTTGTACTTGCTGTCTCCATATTTACGTTTGTAAGTCCATCTGCCTTTCATTGCATTATCCCAGCGAGCTTGCCGCATACCTATTGCCGCTGCTTTTTCTCCAATTTTGTTCCTCTTGATCCCATTGGCATCGTGCTGGCTTAAGGCTTTTCATTTACGAGTATATATCCTCAACATTTCCTCTACAAGAATGTCGATGGGAACCATTCCAGCTATAATAAAGCCGACCTCGTCTGAGATCACTTGAGTGCAGTTTACTGTGAATATGACTGGCAAGCTGGTAACTAAGACTCCCTTCACAGCAAGTGGTCTTTGCCCTTTTTGTAGCTCAACTACAATAAATGTTTTTGCTTACTTGTCTATGGTCATATATTACGAGTATATGATCTGTCTTGTAGTTGTTAGTCTATTACATAGCTGACTGTTGTGGCTCTAACTATTGAATCCCTCTGAGGTTTGAGGATTGAAAATACTAGTGGAAGACCTTGGTAGTACTTCTTTCACAGGTAGATATTAATCAATATACATGTATCTATCAATTTTACATGATGTAGGAAAGAAAACTATTCTAAATCTTTTGAAATTTTTAGCAACTGAGTTATATTTTGGATACAACATCTCTCAATGAATGGCCACAACTTCTACTCGAAACCAATTATATTGCACGGGATTTTAACTATTACAAAACCGGAGAACCAGTGCTGTTGTTCAGCAGGGAAACCAACGAAATTATTGAGTTCGGTAATTTTTATATGGCACTGTAAAATTAAAAATACTTTGACCCCTTTTCCCTCATTTAGATGTCCCATATTCTCTCAGCGGTCATAGTTGTGAAATTGTGGAATCAATACGTCATTTGACATCCGGAAAGACCTCTTGCCTTTTGACTATAGAAAAGGCTCAAAATATGGAGGCAACACTCTTTGAAAAACTCGCAAATACATATCTGCTCGAAGGACCGAATATTCGATTACCTACGGATGGCATGGTAAAAATTACACAAACAGAGTTCATTCCCATACAAATTTTTCATTGCACTAACGATTTCGAATGCATCTCTAAGGCACCTGCAAATAGTTCATATTTTGAAAGCTTTGATGAAGCCGAATATAGCTCCATGATCTCCATAGAAATCCATCACAACATCACCAATATGATCAGCGGCAAGGTCTTCTTTATTCGGTCGGACCGAAGTTCTGATGAAGTTTGGCAGCACTATAAGGTGAACTTTGTCCATATCAACGAAACCGACAGAAGTCTTGCAAATGTGAGCGGTCCTTTGGGATATGAAACCGGAAGGCCGCTGATAATTGGGCACAAAGTGCTTCTAAATGAAACTGCAGAACACATCGACTCCAATCTTGCCATGAGCTACTTTCATCCCAACTGGACAGGACCAATCCATATGCATATACCCAGACGAAGGAAGGATCGATGTGAACAAAGTCAGTCTACTGTGAATTTCGGAGAAAGCCTCTTAGTTCAGTGTCCAGTTCAGTTGGATAATTCCACATATGTGGATAGTGAAACGAATTTTACACGAATCTGTGGGGAGCTGCAGGACCGCTCATTACAATTCTTGCAAGCGTCCAGCATATTGAGTTTGCATGATGATTATTTTCTTTCGGTTCTGGGATATCCGACAAATAAATCAGATTTTTGGGTAAAAATTGACATACAGGACTATGAACATTTGCCGGTTATTGGCATGTTTTTGGACAAGGAGGACGCGTTCATATGTCAGAACATGATCTTGGGGCTAAAATTTGAATTCCTGACGGTAAGGGATAATCTACAAGGTGCATCGGATCAAAATGTTTTGAAAAAAGCCAACGTAGCGGTCGGAAAACGACATGATTTGCAGTTTCAATTAGATGAGGTGATTTCTATTCCGATCACTTTTTCGGTAGTATTTCAGGACCTTAGAGAAGTCAGCAATGTAGCTCAATGGCTAAGAAGTTTCAACGGTTTACTTGTAAGCATTCGCATTTTTATTTACTTTATGAAATAATTGCATCAAAATAAATAAAACTTTGAATTCCTGTAAAATATATACAAAAGCGTGTTTTTTAGATTTGATTTTAAAATCGTAAAAATCGAGGGCGCCTGGTTGGAGCCTTTATGAAATTGCTATGTTAGGCCTTGTTAAAAGAAAGAAATGTGATTTCTTCTGTCCTGCAATGGCTGTGAATAGTCAGCGTATTTTCCGCAACTCAGTCATGTTGGACATAGTCAACAAGCTGTCAGCATCCTGTCGTCCATTCTTGGTGTATCTACATATGTGTGAAACTTGATATCTTCTCATGAGCTGTCCCATTTTTGCTGAGTGTGTCACAATGGGCTGAACTCTCTGGTTGAAGTCAGGTGAGTTAATGTTGAGAGGAATTTGAAATAAAGAACCTTGGTGGTGGTTGCGGTAAGGAATAAAAGCATGTCTCTCACGGGCCAACACATGGGCAAACCAGCTAATATTTTTAAATTTGCGGCACAACGAAGAAGCAGGGAAACAGGCTAACGGGTAACAATGCAATTTTCAATAGATGGAAAGAGTTAGCAAAGCAGTAAATAAAGAATGAGCCTGGTTTCGGATCTGACCATATTTCCTAAGAAGTATGAGCGAGGCAGCTGGTCAAGCTAAAGCTTTCGAGCAACTTCTTGGCCATCATGAGGGAAAACGCCGGACCACCTCCCATCACAAGCGACGCTGGCCAATCAGAGATCTCTTGATCCTTTCACTAAAGCCATAGGTGGTTTAGGAGGGTTTTGGCCAGGTGCAAAACTCGAGATTGTGACTAAGGAGGACATCCCTAGCAGACCTCGAACTCACACCTGGATCCCAGCCGAACCCTCCTCCCCAGAACGCATTCTGGGAATTATCAGGCTCCGATTCGGAAGGAGTCCCTTAACCCTCTAGCGTAGACAAAAGGCATGACTCGGTTCGGATTCGAGTTAATACACCTAAGGGTCTACAAAAAGGATGAGCTGGGTGTTGATAAGCAACCTACTCCTCCTTTAACGGAGAGACCACCAAACACAACCTTAGATCTAGGAGTGTCGATATCCTTTCCAGAAATGGATAGCGACGACTCCAATCTATCCGAGGTGACAATTAAGCCGTCGATCTCCTCTTCTGACATCCTGTCGGAAATGGAAACCGATGACGAAGCCAAAAGAGGTTCCTTACGATCAAAGGAGGAAGATGAGCTCTTGAGCACATCTTCAGAATCGGAGGACTTCAACAGCACCGTGGTGGAGGCTACTCTGGTAAACTGTAGCAATGATACGGTTTTTCCAGATTAATCGCCTTACTCAAAAAAGGCTTCGGCCGTACTCGTTCTGCGTCTCTCCAAAAACGCAGAAAACATTACATATCTTAATCCGGGATTGTAGAAGGCGTAGTTCGTGGACTTAGCACACCTGTATACGCTCCGCTCTATACAAGAGACAAAGGTAAGCTCAGAACTTGTATATTAGTGAAACGTAGGCTTAATGCATTTGTACTTTCTTATCTCAGCGACCCCAACTTAACCGTTGCCAGACTAGAGACTGCCAAAGGTTCCTACTGGTTGGCATCGGCATACCTTGGCCACTAACCTAGTAAATGTGCTACTGGAAGCTGGAAGGCAAAAAACTGGCCTCATCATCCGATACGACGCTAACGCTCATCACACGGTATGGGGCAGAACCGATATCAACGATAATGGTGAGTCACTTTTTGGCTATATTATATGTACTAACCTAATTGTTTGCAACATTGGCAATAAGCCCACTTTTATAACTAGAAATCGACAGAAAGCGCTAGATATCATTCTTGTCACCGACAGCATCACTCAAATGCAAACGAAGTGGATGGTGTCGTTTGAACACTCTTTTTCTGACCATAGGCACATCCAATTCAGCCTGAGTGATGCTCCTCCCAGCCTACCAGCATTCTGGAATTATCAGAAAACTGTTTGACCAAAATACAGAGAAACGTTATCCCCTGAACTATCAAGTCTCCCACGTGACACCAATGAGCTTGAACTGAGAACTGAGGAAGGCAAAGCGACAATCCTGGAGGTCATTCTGTGGCAAAATCATAGAAACCTCTGAGGCATCGCGGCTAAGAAAAATCCTCTCTACAAATCCTACTATGCCTAGCTGTTTGAAAAAAACCGATGGCTCCTGGACAACCTCAAGTACTGAATCACTCAACCTGCTACTGGACACCGAGTTTTTTGGTAGCTCCCAATCCGCGGCCAGTAGCAACCCTGATAGGCCTACTGCAACCGGGACCAAAATTCATGGTCTGATGACAAGAGACAAACTGCTCTGGGTGCTGCATAGCTTCAAACCATTCAAGACTGCTGGTCCGGACGGTATAACACTTGCCGAGCTACAGAGGTCCTCAGATATTATTCTGCCTGTATTAGAAAATATTATGAGGAGCTGTGTAGAACTTCCACTGTCATGGAGAGAAGTCAATATAATTTTCATTCCCAAAGCCGAAAAATGTTTTTATGTTGTCCCAAAGGAGCTCAGACCTATAAGTCTATCGTCTTTCCTTCTGAAAACTCTAGAACGGCTGATTGATCCAAGACTTCTGTCAACGGCTCAATATGCCTACTGTAAAGGAAAGTCGGTGGAAACGGCTCTGCATTCACTGACTAGCCACATCGAACGATCCCTACAATATAGAGAGTACAGAATAGTGACATTATAGAGGATGCCTTTAACAAAGTCAACACATCCGCAATCGCGACTGCGCTGTCAACTCTGTGGGTGGACGACTCACTTGGGGAGTTCATCAGTCTTATGTTGAATAGCAGGATAATCAACTGCAAACTGTGTGGGGCTTCTGCTAAAACATGTGTCAGCAGAAGTACGCCGCAAGGCGTTGTCCTCTCTTCCCTTCTCTGGAACTTAGTAGTTATTGAACCGCTATATACCAGGAAGCGGGAGGTAGCAGGGTGATTGCCTATGCCGATAATGTTGCTATAGCCGTCTCAGGTAAGCATCTCAATACCATTAAAGAACTTCTTCAGATAAATATTAACAGATTCAGAGGTGGCCGTGGTGTAGTGGTACTAGCAATCGCTTTTCACTCAGAGGGTCCAGGTTCGAATCCTGCCCATGGCAAGTCAGTCTTTCATTTTTGTAATTGGAACTCAGACAGAAAAATTCTGCGTGTGAAGGCATAACACTGACACGTAGATTTGGCTGTTGTAGAGTTTCAAGCACAGAAAAAAATACTGTGAATTATACCTCGAATCACTCTGAGTGAAGAAAAAATTCTCCGTCCTATTCGGACTCCCATCCCTGGAGAGCGAATATCGAAAGCAAACACACCTGAGTTTCAAACCACTACAAACAATTTTCCTTTCTCCTCCTTCTACCTTTCCGCCCTCGCCCTGGCAACAGTAAACCCCTTAGGAGCGCGTAAATTATAAAAAAAAAAAAATTAAACCGTTGGGCTTTCCCAGGAAATATAAAATTTCAATATAGACCCTCCTTCAATAAACGGTACCAGTGTAGTCTTTTCCGATACAGAAAGTATTTGCGGGGTTGGTGTCTGATGGACGACTTTAGAAAATGCAGTCAAAAGCATTAAACTAACCAGAGTCCAAAGAACAGCATGTCTATGCATAAGCGGAGGTCTACGTTCTACTCCCTCCTCGGCATTAGATAGCTACGACTGCAGCTATCTGCCTTAAAGCGACTACACAGTGGACAAATAATTTATTTGGCCACGCCAGCATTCTTAATATATTAGGAATCTTTACAGAGAACATCGATTATGCTAAACCTGAACTTTGGTTTGACAAAAACTTCCATGTAAGCTTCCCCTCTAGATCCTTCTGGGAGGAAGATGCTTTCATGGAGGACAAGTCAATCCATTTCTACACAGATGGATCTAAAACCGATAGCGGAGTTAGTGGCGGTGTTTTCTCAGATAGGCTAAATCTAAGCCTATCTTCCAAATCACTGTAGCGTGTTCTAGGCAGAAAATTTTGGAAATTAAAGGAGCTCTGTGATGGCTGCAGAAAAACGTGATATCTGCAAAGGATCTCCGCATCTTTTCGGACAGTCAGGCCGCTATCAATTCCTTGGAATCGGTCTCATTAAAATCTAAAACCGCCCTTGAATGCCGATCATCTCTTATGGAGAAGGCAGAGCAGTTCAAATTTCACCTTTGCTGGGTACCGGGCCACAGAGACATTCCAGGGAACTGTCGAGCCGATGAACTAGCCAAAATCGCTACGTGCAAATTAATATTAAAGCTGGATGCCAATAAAAGAACAGACCTTAGGTGGACTATTGGACCAACAATTCAAGCGAGCAAACAGATCTGGACAAAGCTAGAGTCTGATTCTTCTAAATAGGAAACTTCTCAGCGCCATCATAGGTGTCATCACTGGACACTGACTCATAGGCAAGGACGCAAGGAGGCTTGGCACTTTTACAAACGATTTCTGTAGAAGCTGCATGGACGAGGAGGAAGAGGAGACAAACCTCCACCTACTCTGCAAATGTTCAGCTATCTCCCAGAGAAGAAAACTTCACTTAGGAGGTTTCTTCTACAATGACCTAAACGATCTAAAAAATATGGGCGTAAACAGTCTCCTACACTTCATCGTAAGCTCAAACTGGTTCCACTAGTAAGAGGATCATAGGTCCACGTAGCATCACAATGGGCCAATAGGCCTAAGTGTTTCCAACAGCCACTCTTACCTACCCTACCTACCCATGAGCGAGAATGGGAAATCTTGGATTTAAGTGACTAGTGAGTTTGTTCAATTAAATATCACTGTTCAACAAAAATCAACTTATTTTGTATGGCATGCATAAAACATAGTGTTTCGTAGGCAACATTACACCATTACACAGTAGAAACCAGAAAATGACCTCAGATTTTCTCTATCATGTTACACTAACATGTTACACTAACTTCAAAATGTTTTTGAGGATGTTTTACGCCGACATTTTGTCCCTGTGGCATCTCAGAGTAATGTGCAGTAGTAACCAGCAAGCATAGTAGGACTCCATTTACCTCGGTATCGCTTTTCCATTTTCCATGTTCGTCGCTTACTGCACCCAAATTTCCCAAAAAAAAATCGAGATGAGCATCCAGAAAGTGAAGTTTTAGTGACATGTTACATCCCATTTCCTTGGAAGCACTAAGCAGCTCAGTTACAAGACCTCTGTAATTTTCGGCTTTCACATTTCCAAGATAATCTATCAAAACAGCTTAAAAGCTCTCTATGCTCTTAGTTCAAAATCAGTTAGCAAAACCATCCACAAACGATTACTATTTTTCGAACAATGTTTTTTTAAAGTTTCGTTTCGATATCCACTGAAAATACGGAAAATAGTTTCGGACAGTAATGGGTTCACATACCATATTTCCCGATTTGATCAAGGAAGAAATAAGAAAACAAAAATTAAAAAAGTTAAAGTCCGAAAGAGCCCTTTTTTAAAACAAACATTGTATTTGCTATCGCGAGCGATTAGATTGCATCATATTGGTGGCATACGAATGCACACATGAAATGGCATTTAAAATTAAACCCTGCAACAAAAATTCAAATGTATATTTCTGTCCGATTCCAAAGGTCCTGTATGCCCAAAGGTCAGAATCCTGGATAATTGGCTGCATAATCAGGATATCAATCTGCGAAAAATCTCATTAGAGTCTGACTTAAAGCATCAATCACACTTACCTCTTCGTTGATGTTCTTGCTGTTGAAAAACTTTCTTTTGCTCATGAATGCCAAAAGGTTCTCCTGAAATTGTTGATTCTCCTTCTGTAGCACTTCGAACATCAGTCCAAGTAAACTTAAATCAAAAAATCCTATGAGACAGCTGGGAGAGTATAAAAAAAATTGTAAGAAGTTTCCCTCTATTCTATTAGCCTTTCGGTAACGCAAAATGTTTACTATGAGCTCATAGGTTGACAAGATATCTCCGAATAGTTCCATGTGGGTTAGAATTACGAGGGTTAGGAAAAATTTATTTAACCTTCTTCTGATACGGCGTAATCGGAATGAGACGTCGATAAGGAGACGAATGTCATTGTGCAGCTCTGACCTTGCTTCTGCAGCACTTTCACGATCCAAAAAACCATTCATTTCTTTGACGAAACATATCATCACCAGATGAACATAAAGGTGGCTCCACGACTGTAACTCTGCTTGGTATGATCCAGCAGGTGCAAAACAATTGCAAACAAAACAACCTAAAATGCGATAGACTGACAGAAATATCTTGAACTGCACTACTGGTTGAATGCCAGATGAATAGTAGATATCGACGTTGAAATTTGTCTTGAATATGTCGGTAATGAGCAGCAGCTCATTGATGGTATCCGCAATTGCAGCAGTATTTTCTAGAAATACTTTTGGTAGGAAAATCGCTGATATTTGATCGTGAAAATCCTTTAAATAGTTAAGTGTGTCATAGTATACCAATGGTTGACCTCCCTCAACTGGTCTACCATAATCTAAGAGAAAACATATTGATTGTCTTATGAAGAAAAGACAACCAACGGCAGCTGGTACAATTAAAAGGCCATGAACTGTTTTCGAGATGATATTGCGGAACTTCGAAAGCTGAACCTGTCGTGATTTTGCATTGTATTCGAAGCTTATTAAGCAGATATAATAGTTAATCCGGTAGAACCATTTTATTTTATTTTTTAAATTAATTTTCTCCTCTAAATAGACAGGGTGACTTTGGGGTATGGCTGTCTTGAACATTACTTCTTCAATTCCGGTTTGATACTGATATCAATTTTGGTCGTAGTACTACAATACATAGCGAATGTTAAAAGTAGTCCATAATGCCATATAAAGTGCAGCCAAATTCTTTCCAATTACGAGTAATGGCAGCATATAAAAATTAATTAAACTATTAGGTCAGTGTCCTTTTGAAATGAGGGTGAAGCACTTGTATTTGTAGTTCTTGTTAATAACAAATCAGTAAATATCTTTTCCGTTGATGATTGTCCCTTTTCATAATATTGATTTGCAGGACGATTCAAGTGCTTTGTAATTGGAACAATTGACCAACTGGTAAGGTGTTAAGCTCGCAGGAGTAGACCGCTGTGGCATGTCGTAGTTCGGCTTTAGCTCATCGGAGTGAGCTGGTCATTGCTAGTACTCCGCATAAATTAAAATATTTAAAAAAATACCGGCATGTGTTGGGTGGTGTTGGGTGACGACTTGTATGATTGCATGCACTTGTTAATGTGGGAAAATGATGGTAATGCAGAACTTGGAGTGTTTCGATGTTAACGTATAATCTTGTAACGTACGAGGGGCGTTCAATATATTCTCGGTATCGATATGAAGGAAAATGCGAATTAAATTTCAATTGTTTTTATTGTTCAATATAATCTCCCCTAACATCAATGCATTTGTTACATCTTGAGATAAGCTTTTTTAAACCCTCAAAAAAATAAATTTCCTCTTTCTCTGCAAAATACCCATTTATTGCCGACTTGAGTTCTTCATCATCCGAAAATCTTTTTCCACGAAGACATTTTTTCAAATCCGGAAACAGGAAATAATCACTAGGGGCAAGGTCTGGACTATAGGGTGGGTGTTGGATTTCTTCGAAACCACAATCTCGCGCAGCAGCCTTGGAAACTCGCACCGTGTGAACAGGAGCGTTGTCATGAAGAAGCAACACACCCGCTGCGAGTTTACCCCGTCTTTTCTTTTTAATTTCCTCCCGCAAATTATGCAAAGTGGAAGCGTAGGATGTGGCGTTGATGGTTTCACCTTTTTTTTTTACTCAATGAGCAAGATTCCCTTTGAGTCCCAGAAAACTGTGGCCATGAGCTTCCCGGCGGACGGAGTGACTTTGAACTTCTTCGGGGGGTCTGTTCCTTTTTTATGCCACTGCATGGGCTCTTGTTTGCTTTCAGGGTCATAGTGGTGGACCCATGTTTCGTCCCCAGTAACAATTCGATCCATAACACCGTCCGCGTTCTCACTACACATCTCCAAAAGCTCTCTACAGCATGCGATTCTCACTTTTTTCTGAGGCGCTGTGAGCATTCGTGGCACCCACCTTGCACTGACCTTTGAAAGGTTAAGATGGTCATGAAGAATGGTGTGAATGGTACCAATTGAAAACCTGGTGATCTCTGCCATCATTTTCACCTTTATTCGGGCATCCCCAAGAACAAGTTTTTCGACTTCTTTGATGCTTTCTCCCGTACAAGCAGTAGCCGGGGCGCCTGAGCGGGGGTTGTCTTCAATGCTCTCTCTGCCTCTCTTGAACTCACTTGACCACTTTTGCACAGTTGATAATGAAGGTGCGGAACCCTGGTAAACAGCCACCATCTCTTCATGAATAGTTTTTTGACTTTTTCCTTGCTTAGTGAGAAATTTAATTACAGCGCGCTGCTCAATTTTCACCATCATCGTCTCAGTTGCCATTATGATTCTGTTTAACTAGACATAAAACGCGAATTAATAATCACATTTATATGAAATTTTACATGAATGCACTAAAATAATAGTATTACTTGATAAATAAGTCAGCTTCACCCCGATACCGAGAATATGTTGAACGCCAAGGGCATAAATAGGGCAAACTACGTTACTTATCCTGTTATAGTCACATACGGCAAACCGAACTGTCATCCGAGACTGTATATGTTTAGTTGAAGATTTGCCATATTTCCATTGTACGAGTATATAGATCGTTTAACAATCGTTGAGCATGTTAAAATTGTGAAAACTTACTACGAAGATAGTAGGTACGTCTCGCGCATTACGAGCAGATTATGGTCGACGTAATCACCCAACTGAGCGTGCTATAGACAAAACTATAAATAATAGAGCCATTACAGATGTCTATAGATGAACGCTCTATAGAAAATATTGCTTTCGTTAATGAAAGTGTTGAACAAGGTTCAAATCTGTTCGTGCACATTATGGCGTATTTTGCATTTGGATTTGCCTCTACACCCTTGTAAAGTTCAACTCACTCAAGGATTGAACTGATCACGGAATGCGTAGAATATTCGCCGACTGGGTGCTTGAACATCAGCGTTTGGATTACCTATTTTCATACAACATTTTCTTCAGGGATGAGGCTCATTTTTCACTCGACGGATACGTTAACAAACAAAATTGTCGCATATGGGGAAGTGAAAATCTATATGTAACACTGCATCCACAAAAAGCCACTGTACAGTGTGCAATTTGGTCTGGTGGTGTCATTGATCCGTACTGCTTCGAAAATGAGGAAGTCGTATTTAATTTTTTTTTGACATGGATATGTCTAATCGCTTGTCTTTCTGAAAAATGTGTCCGTCACAAAATGTGTCCCATTTCTGCTTTCCTTCTACCGTTCAGTGATCGTACTCTGTGTGCGGATAAGCTTGTCTTTTACACCGATTTATTGTTGGAAACAGGGGTTGATAGGATGGAAGCATCCAATTGTGGGAAAAGATGTAGTATGATGCACTGTTTATGTGTAATGCAGATGGTTAAAGGGTTGTGTGTAGTTGACGCATAAAAGTCAATACATTGTTCTTTTATTCGATTGATCGTACATTCCTACCTTGTGTTGTGTGTACAATGGGTTGTCGGAACAGGGGTGGATAGAAAAAAAAATTAATTGTAAGAAAGGATGTGGTAGTTTTTATTCTGAATTTGCTTGCCTATAGAGTGCTCTAATCAAAATCGATAAGGTTGCAGTTTACTTTACGCAGCATACGGGAGATCGGTTCGTTAGAGCCATATGTGGTGCGGTGAATTGGTAAATAAAACAGACGGGGGCAATGTAGATTTCGAGGGTTAGTGTAAAAGAAAATGGAGTTGTAAAGAGATGAGCAATTGACGGAGCCTGAGAGCAGTCGGTGAATTAAAAGAATGCCTGCTGCGTCCCTTCGTTCCCCAAGATTATTCAAGTTAATGAGTTTGAGACGGTCTCGATAGAGAGGTAAATTTAGAGGATCGTTCCAAGGTTCTAAGGTAGACGTCGAAGAAAACGACGCTGGATGCTCTCAGTTCGGGATACGTGAACTCGCTGAAAGGGATACCACGCTTGGCTAGCGTACTCGAGAAGGGGGCAAACGTGAGTGATGTATAGTAATCCGGTCACGGTCATGGGTTGCAGAATTCTTTGGACCATTTTTAACGGAGCCAACTGATGAGTTTGCTTTAGTAATTATCTCATCAATATGCGAGTGGAAATTAAGATCCCTGTCACATAATATGCCAAGGTCGCGGATAGACTGAACAAGCGAAATAGGTTGGCCGTGGAGTAGATAAATTCGGGGAGGCGACTTGTTGCACTTACGTGGAAGGTAATTGATTGACATTTGCTGACATTGACTTCTAAGCAGTTCTTCATGCACCAGGTGGAAAAACTATTTAGATCTATTTGAAGGGGGGTGGAGAATAAATAAAAAAATTGGTATAGTCAGAACAGAGAGAAAGTGCTGAGTGTTGAATAACCCTTTCAAGATTGTTAATAATAGGATGAAGAGGATTGGACCTAGGTAATTACTTTGAGGAACTCCTGAAGTGGCTAAGAATGGGGCCGATAGGATAGTCACCGTCAATTCTTATCGCTATAGCCAAATGCTAACTGATTTTTTGGAAGATATGGATGTGGATGACATGTAGTTTCAACAAGGCAACATGACCTGTTTTGGCTTTATTGCAAGAAAAATTTGCTAGACGAGTTATTTTGCGTTTTAGTGATGTGAATTGGCCACCAAGATCGTGTGGTTTGTCGCCCTTGGATTTCTTTTTGTGGGACTATGAGATTGTGTTTATGCTCACAATCCTGATGCTTTCAAAATAAATATTCCTCAAGTTATGGCCGAGTTATTGCCCGATATGTGTCGAAAAGTCATCGAAAATTACCTTATTAGAACCAAGTCCTATTTGAATAATGTTATATTCCATTCACAATGGCAAAATCCTTTACTTTCGGAACCACAAAATAGATGACCCTGTGCTTATTAACCTTGTCGAAAATTGTTGAAGTAAAGGGTAACCAGATAAGAACGATAGGAAAACAAATTTAAATAAAACAACAACGGTGTGGGATATAAAATTGATTCTGGCTTTATTTTGAAGCTACGTTCATGCCATTATGTGTGAAATAGCACATCATTCAAATTTCTGATAACTCGGTTCAATGTGTGCGGCGTTATTCCGAAAATAGCCTGCCTAAGCTTAGACTAAGGACTTGACGTAGTCCCAGAGAAAACGAGTGGTGTCAAATCGCATGATCGCTGCGGCCAATTTATGAACGCTCGCCGAGAGATAACCCAATCGCCAAATTGGTACCTGACAACTTCGAGCCTTGCGTTCGCTTGTATGGTATGAAGCGCCGTCTTATTGGAACCACAGTTCAGATATATCGATGTTGTCGAGCTCTGACCACAGAGCTGAGACCACTAACGGTAACGGTATCTCCATTCTTATTTCGAAAGAAAAAAGGTCCGATGATGCCGGTCTGCCATAACCTGCACCAATTAGCGAACTCACGGCATTGTCTATGGTCGTGCGGCTTACGTCAGTTGACTCTCTGGCTATGTCCAATTCAACTGATCGGTGCCGAATCAACATTTCTGGGTCTTCTTCGATACTATCCACTACGGCGGCTATGTTCTTTTCATTTCGCATCAATCTCTGTCTGGTTGGTGACTTAGATTCAAAAGAGTGCCATGATAACGACCGACATCACGACGAAATTCACGTTGCGTATTTACAACTGAGCATGCTCAGCAAGCGTAAAGCGATGCACGATGAAATGGCAAACCTTACTGAATATTTTGACAGCTGGATGTCATTGGTAACTTTGACAACTGCTAAAACATAACAATGGAAAAAACTATCATTGCTATCTGGTCGCGCTTTAGCTTATAAATATTTGTATAAGGAGACTGCCATGGTGAACGTTGACGCCTCCAGTCAACCGAATTCATCCACTGTATGTCCTCTTTTTGAGGTTCAGTCATTTCTGATAAAATATTGTAGTGTTGCTGTTTGCTGCTGCTCAACACTTCGTAATATTTCCATAGTCGTCCTTTCCTCTGTTGTGCCGTGAGCACATATCAGGGTTATGATGGCGAATTTAGATTTTATGCACATTGCTCAAAAATTCTGGCTATTTTTGGTCTCTATAGCAATCACAATATTAAGTCAAGCCTGGTTAGACACGGCCAATATACGGTGCCTATCACGGGCATGTAAAATACAGGACTAAGCATTGCTGAGCTGACGACGATAAGTGCCTACCCTGTATTAATCCAGACAGATTGTGGTGTTTGGTAATCGATTTGAACCGCGCTCGAACTCCAGACAATTCTTCTGTGCCTGATTCTCCAGTTCGTAGAATGTAGTCCATTTCAAATTCTATGAAGATATGCGTAACGATGACGATAACGATAGGTTTGGGTTCACGTGTATGATGTTCAGAACTCTTTACTTTAGTTAAATTATAAAATCGCTGATTCGGCTGCTCAGGGCACGTGGGCAGGCAATCAGGGGATATGATCTTGTCCAGCTTTGGAAACCGAGGAGCTTGGCGGGTGCGGTTTTAATGCAGGAAAGCTCACATATTAAATGGAAAAGGGGAAAGCCGCTCTATGTGAGGAATACAACTGCTGAATAGATGTTAGATATAGAGATTTGGCTCATTAGGAGGCAGCTCCCTTTTTGTTTCAAAAATTCTAAAGGCTTCAACATTTTGTTCAATCTAAGCAAACACTTTTCGAAAACATTTTTCAAATTCAAATATTTTAATTTTGTCAAAAAGTAAATTGTGTTCAGATAGTTGTATCGGAGATTCACAACAAAATTCAAAAGATTCAGTCAACAACTCACACCTTTTCGGCAAAAATTCCTCAAAATTTCAGTTTGTACATTGATGGCTACTTCAAATGTTCCCAATGTGGGTAAGTTTTCCGGCATACTTCCTACACAAACCTTCCCTTAATTTGCACGAATGGAAAAACAATCATTTTATCTGTAGATAGCGAAGCCAACGTTAAAGGTAATCTAGTGAGGGTACCATCGGCAATAGCAGTGCCACTTCCTCCAGAGCCATCTTTAAGAAATAATGACCGAGAGCCGTTTTCTGTTTGCGATAATGGCGACCCGTCAGTGGTGACCCCAGAGGAAGCCAAGAATTTGAATCGCAACCGAAAGTCGATTTTGGAAGAGCATGGATTGATTCTAGGAAAAGTTATGGGCGTAGGTAGCTATGCTAAAGTCAGGATGGCCTACTCGGAAGAATTAGGCCGGGAGGTTGCCGTCAAAATCATATCCAAATCAAAAGCCCCTGCGGAGTATGCACGGAAGTTTCTGCCAAGAGAGATTGATACGGTGAAGGGCTTGCACCACGAGAATCTAATTCAGTTCTATCAGAGCATTGAAACCAGTCATAGGTTAGTGGAAATACAATACTTCATAGAGCGACTTTATAATGAATCTAATTTCCTGACTACGTTTAGAGTATATTTGGTAATGCAGATAGCGGAGAATGGAACTCTTCTGGACTACATTCGGGAGAGGAAGTTCCTAGATGAACAAACTGCTCGAAAACTTTTTCGCCAACTGATTAGCGTTGTTTCATATTGCCATTCCAAGGGAGTGGTTCATCGGTAACTTTCATAAATCCATCAAACGAATTATTGTACTTTGAAGCTTTGTGTATTCCTTGATAGGGACATCAAGTGTGAGAACCTACTTCTAGATGCAAATTATAATTTGAAAATCATTGATTTCGGTTTTGCGAAAAAGGACACACTGGCTGAGGATCAAAGTGTAATTCTTTCAAAAACCTTTTGTGGCAGCTTTGCTTATGCAAGTCCAGAGATTCTAAAAGGTCGGTCTAAAATAGAACCGAAGGCTTATAATCCATTTTCTTTTGTAGCAGTGGCATACAATCCATTTTTGTCGGACATTTGGGCAACCGGTGTAGTTTGTTATGCCATGATCTTTGGTCGTCTGCCGTTTGATGGTTCCGATGTGCAAACGCTACTAAAGCGGGTTACCTCAAACCTGGTATTTCCTAAATCACCGAAAGTAACAACTGAGTGCAAGCATTTGATATTCCATATATTGGCGCCAGTGCGAATACGCTATCGAATAGAACAGATACAAGAGGACCCGTGGTTCCAAGGAAAGATGTCTGAGCCTCCTAGCAGTACTTCGCAAGTAAAGGAAAAAGCCAAATCGAAAAAGGAAACATAACAGCTTCTAACATAAGTACATAAACAAAATAAACAGGACTATTGTCTTTTATTTTCTTTCTAAACAAAAAGAGTTGTATAGGTATGCTCAGCGATGCAGAAGCAGGAACATTTGGTTATGTTCACGGCAAGATTTGTTTGATCTATTTGACCAGTCCATTAGACAGGTTGTCTTTGATGATTGATTTGCCGCAAATATGACTTGTTTGCTTCTCCTGGGCGTCGATGCAGCGAGGGTAAGTGGAGTTGGAACTGATCTACTGATCGTCCGCGAACTACCTTATTCAATTTGGCTGTTTGGTATCGCTCCTGGGTTCTCTTCTGATGTACAAACCTTCTCAATTCCCAACCAGTTGTCCATTTCTTTCCATAAAAACTGGCTCCCAATGCAAAACTTCGACCTATTTGCTTCGTTGCCAATAGTTTTTTTTCGGTTCGAGGAGAAGAGTGGAAGGTAACGTCTTATGTGGACGAGAGGAATAGTGCGAAATATTGATATAAAGGTTGATAGCGCAACATCGTGTTTAGGTTTGTCTTTTATGTTTTGTGGCATCGAAAGTTTTAACGGAAATTTTAAAAATCCCTCAAAGAGCCCATAACTATAAAAAGTTTACTGTGATTGCATTAAAGAAAATAAGGAAAAACTATCGATTCTTCGGGCTCTTCCATGAAGCAGATTTATCGAGAAAACAATATGAAATTATCGCCGCAACAAATAAGGGGTTTTTCCCTTGTTAAAGTTTATCAAAAAGCCAAAAAAAAAAAAAAAATGGTCATCCAATCGAGGGATCATATCTGTGACTAAAACCTTACCCGAAGTCAATCTTCAATGACTTATGGACCACACCACATATCGATTACTAATGTAGGTATGCAACACACTAAGTGGGGTTGCGACGGAACCCAGAAAATGCAATACAAAAAAATATTCGAAGATAGTTCAGAGTCAAACCCTCTTGTTCTCTTGGTTGATGGAAAAACATCTAATGCAGTGACCGAAATTTCATCAACACAAAAATGCTTTATATGCGCGTCAACTTCAAAATAAATTAATGAAAAAGCTATTGCGTTAGGATCGTCCACCTTGCATGCACGAATTAGACTTTTTGAGAGTCTTCTACTCGTATATGTTGCTTATAAACATTCTTTAAAATAAATGGCAACTCAGAACGGAGGACGGCAATGATATATGAATGATTAGAAAAATTTTAATTCAAAAAGAATTTAGAAATAGGCTTTGCCTCATAGTGGATTTTCCATGAGCTGGTTTTGGAAATACCAATGACGGTAACACCAGACGAAGATTTTTTAGTAACTCGAATATAGCCGCTGAAATAACGCGATTTGATTTTTGGTTAAGATTTCGTTTCAAAATCATTTTGGAGACTATTCCAGACTTTATGTTGAGTTATACCCATGGTACCCTACGACTATCATGGGAATGACTAATAATCCATGGGTGTACAATAGTTGAAAACGCTCTGCTTCCTATTGGTCAGCTTTCTGAAGAAGCAGCAGAAGCCATAAATAAGTACTTCAGATAAGTTTATTTATTTTGTTTTTAATCTCATAAGTTAATAAAAGGTTGACCAAATAATAAAAACTTTAACATATAGACTCTACCGGCTGAACTATATAAGAAAGTTCTCTAGGAGAAACTGTCTGATCCACCCATTAGTTGTCTTAGAAAAAAAAAAGTTTTTTAATTTGTTCCCCCAATTTATAACAATAAAATAAATAAAATAACTGAAAGTTGTATTTTATTGAACGAATAGTTATTTCTAACATACGTAAAGTACATCGCTTCCAAAAATAATTTTGGCCAGGTTTTTGATGCAAATACTCCTATGTGTTCGTCGCGATGTCCGACAAACTCGTGACTTGTAACAATAATGGGATCGATTCTCTCGCATGGTTTCTCTTTCTATCAACTTGATCCATTGCGACAAAAGGCAACGATGAAAAGATATCACACACGCCAAACCTCTGATTGTACACACATCCTTGTCTACGCGAACTTGGTGGGATCTGAAAATCTATGGACATAAAGAATAAAACGTGTCGCTTCTCCTACAAAATGTCTGCACAAAATTGTATACCCTATATTAATATATATATTATAATTACACATATTAATTCAATATCATTAAAACTCCATTTATAACACTTTCTAATGCTTCCTCAGAAGAGTTGTTCACGAACAAAATAACAGAGAAAATCGAAAAACTAGAGCTGTAATCGATTTATTGTTAAGTCACCCTCTCGCCAAATTGTGATTTCAATAAATCGATGAAATGTTGTATGGGACGAAGCGCCATCCCATGACCCATCGGTCGCACGCATTTCGGCTATGTAGTCTTTATTCTACTATTTAATATTATATCTATCCAACTTTTCTTTTGTTTCCTTTGCCGTTTTGCCTCTCAAAAAATAATGTTTTATGAGAGAACGAAAATCGTTTTTGTCCATACTCAACATGATGCCTAACACGTCAACAACAATCATCTGTCAAAACAAAACTAAAGACAGTATCGCACTGAAATTTGGCATGTCTGCCTAAATATGAACGGACTTCAAGGCACCATAACCTTTTTTGCAGTAGCAGCGCATTCTGGCGGTCAAGGAGGTTACTTTTCACCCCACCTAGTATTTTCTTCATCAACATCCTTTCGTTGAGCACCTTTGTAACCGCGAATACGCAACAATACCAATGAACAAAGTTATTTCCTATCGCTTGAAGGTTTGTTCTCCAGGTTTTGCACCTCATGTAGTGGCGAAGGTCGAAGAAAGCTAATTTTGCCATCCTGAAATTAAGCATGATACGAGAGGCGTTCAACATATTCTCGGTATCGGGGTGAAGCTGTAGTTGTATATATAAATTGACTTATTTGTCAAGTAATACTATTATTTTAGTGCATTCATGTAAAATTTCATATAAATGGGATTATTAATTCGCGTTTTATCTCTAGTTAAACAGAATCATAATGGCAACTGAGACGATGATGGTGAAAATTGAGCATCGCGGCTACTGCTTGTACAGGAGAAAGCATCAAAGAAGTCGAAAAATTTGTTCTTGAGGATGCCCGAATAATGGTGAAAATGATGGCAGAGATCACCAAGCTTTCAATTGGTACCATTCACACCATTCTTCATGACCATCTTAACCTTTCAAAGGTCAGTGCAAGGTGGATGCCACGAATGCTCACAGCGCCTCAGAAAAAAGTGAGAATCGCATGCTGTAGAGAGCTTTTGGGGATGTGTAGTGAGAACGCGGACGGTGTTATGGATCGAATTGTTACTGGGGACGAAACTTGGGTCCACCACTTGAAAGCAAACAAGAGTCCATGCAGTGGCATAAAAAAGGAACAGACCCCCCGAAGAAGTTCAAAGTCAGTCCGTCTGCCGGGAAGCTCATGGCCACAGTTTTTTGGGACTCAAAGGGAATCTTGTTCATTGAGTACAAAAAAAAAGTGAAACTATCAACGCCACATCTTACGCTTCCACTTTGCATAACTTGCGGGAGGAAATTAAAAAGAAAAGACGGGGTAAACTCGCAGCGGGTGTGTTGCTTCTTCATGACAACGCTCCTGTTCACACGGCGCGATTTTCCAAGGCTGCTGCGCGAGATTGTGGTTTCGAAGAAATCCAACACCCACCCTATAGTCCAGACCTTGCCCCTAGTGATTATTTCCTGTTTCCGGATTTGAAAAAATGTCTTCGTGGAAAAAGATTTTCGGATGATGAAGAACTCAAGTCGGCAATAAATGGGTATTTTGCAGAGAAAGAGGAAATTTATTTTTTTGAGGGTTTAAAAAAGCTTATCTCAAGATGTAACAAATGCATTGATGTTAGGGGAGATTATATTGAACAATAAAAACAATTTAAATTGAATTCGCATTTTCCTTCATACCGATACCGAGAATATATTGAACGCCTCTCGTACATACAATATTTTGGGATATGGTATATCATATTGTTGGCGATGGACGTCTTAGAACCGACCCAGATAAAGTGTCAGCGTTAACTTTTGGGTTAGTTTAGTTAGTTCATAAGCACGTAAGTACCGCTTTTGCACAGTGGTGATGGCATTCAAATGTGATCTTCCTCTTCCCTCTGCTGTTTAATTTTCTTACGTATCTTTCTTTTTTTCTTCTGATTCCGTCCGTATTGTCAATATTAAGTAACGTAGCCTGCCCTATTTATAGACTTGTTTTTGTATATACATATTTCTTTTCGGAGCGACATAAAAAGGTAAGATGAGCTACGATATACTCTCCGATGATCTAAAGCCGAGCAACGACATGCCGCAGCCGTTTGCTCCTGCCAACTAAACACTTTAAAAGTTGCTCAATTGTTCCAATTGCAAAGCACTTGAATCGTCCTACAAATCAACATTACGGAAAGGGACAATCATCAATGGAAAAGATATTTACTTATTTGTTTTTGACAAGAACTACAAACACAAGTGCTTCACCCTCATTTCAAAAGGACACTGACCTAATAGTTTAATTAATTTTTATATGCTGCCATTAGTCGTAATTGGAAGGGATTTGCTTGCACTTTACATGTCATTATGGATTCTATTTCCTGAAATTATTACTGACTTGCTAAGTATAATTGCTAAGTACTACCGCGACCAAAACTAGAGCAGTACTCTAACCTGAAATTCAGTATCAAATCGGAATTGAAGAAGTAATGTTCAAGACAGCCATACCCCAAAGACACCCTGTCTATTTAGAGGAGAAAATTAATTTAAAAAATAAAATAAAATGGTTCTACCGGATTAACTATTATATCTGCTTAATTAGCTTCGAATACAATGCAAAATCACGACAGGTCCACGTTTCGAAGTTCCGTGATGTCATCTCGAAAATATTTCATGGCCTTTTAATTGTACCAACTGCCTTTGGTTTTCTTTTCTTCATAAAACAATCAATGTGTTTTCTCATTAATTATGTTAGATCAGTTGAGATAGATCAAACTTTGGTACACCATGACACACTTAACTATTTAAAGAATTCTCGCGATCAAATATCAGCGATTTTCTTACCAAAAGTATTTTTACAAAATACTGCTTCAATCGCGGATACCATCAATGAGGTCCTGCTCATTACCGACATATTCAAGACAAATTTCAACGTCGATATCTACTATTCATCTGACATTCAACCAGTAGTGCAGTTCAAGATATTTCTGTCAGTATACCGCATTTTAGGTTGTTTAGTTTGCAATAGTCTTGCACCTGCTGGATCATACCAAGCAGAGTTACAGTCGTGGAGCCACCTTTATGTTCATCTGGTGATGATCTGTTTCGTCAAAGAAATGAATGCCTTTTTGGCTTGTGAAAGTGCTGCAGAAGCAAGGTCTGAGCTGCACAATGACATTCGTCTCCTTATCGACGTCTCATTCCGATTACGCCGTATCAGAAGAAGGTTAAATAAATTTTTCCTAACCCTAGTTATTCTAACCTACATGGAACTATTCGGAGATATCTTGTCAACGTATGAGCTTATAGTAAACATTTTGAGTTTTCGAAAGGCTAATAGAATAGAGGGAAACTTCTTACAATTTTGTTTATATTCTCCTGCCTGTCTCATAGGATTTTTTGATTTAAGTTTACTTGGACTGATGTTCGAAGTGCTACAGAAGGAGAATCAACAATTTCAGGAGAACCTTTTGGCATTCATGAGCAAAAGAAAGTTTTTCAACAGCAAGAACATCAACGAAGAGGTGAGTGTGGATTGGTGCTTTAAGTCAGACTCTAATGAGATTTTTCGCAGATTGATATCCTGATCATGCAGCCACTTATCGAGGATTCTGACCTTTGGGCATACAGGACCTTTGGAATCGGACAGAAATATACATTTGCATTTTTGTTTAAGGGTTTAATCACAAACGCAATTGTATGTGTGCAATCTTATGCCACCAATGTGATGTGAAAGCGGGATCAAGTTTTTTTCTTTTTTTTTTAAAGGGTTCTGATTCGTACTTTAATTTCTTTAATTTTTTCCTTGATTAAATCGGGAAGATATGGTTTGATCGATATATGAGGTCACTTTAGCGAATATCGAAACGAAACTTTAAAAAACATTGTTCTATTGTATCTTAATGCCATAAGAAAGGACTTTTGTATTGGAAGTTCGAAGTTGAATTTGAAGCGGGTAGTTTTGGGTGGCAACTTAAAAACATGTACAAATAAAAGACTGTCTTGTATAAAATAAAATTGATTCTTATTCATTTGTATTTCAGATAAAATATTAAAGTCTTGAAATAATTACATATTTACTTACTCATCTGGCCAGCGACCCTTGGAGGGTCTGAGTCTGAGTTAATGCCACTTTACATCCATCACGGTCCCGTGCGCGTTGCTCCCAGTTTACTAGACCAAGGCTTCTGGGGCATCTGCGATTACTTGATCTTTAAACCGGACGTTCGGTCTTCCTTTTCTTCGTGAACCAGGTGGCTGGGTTTCGAAGATTCTATTAGCTAGAGCATTCTCGCCCATTCGCTCTATTTGGCCGAGTAAGTGCAGTCGACGGATTTCTGGCTTCCGGAGTACATCCACATCTTTATACCGCTCGTAGAGCTCGCGGTTATATCTTCTCCTACATTCGCCCTCTTCGCTGACAGGACCAAATATTCTTTCGAACTATCCCAAGATCTACTCCGCTCCGTTTTGTAGAGCACGATTTTGGACCTTCGAGTTAGGGGTTGTTTGAACAAACCAAAATAGCAGCGGTTGCCTAAGGTTATTATTCGTCGAATCTCCACTAGGTTGCCATTTGTGGAATTTATATTTGCCCCAAGGTTGATAAACTCCTTCACTACCTCAAAATTATAGCTTTCGATTGTTAGGTTCTGTCCTAGACGATGTTCTCGAATTTGAGGGAGAGAGTAGGTTTGATTTACCTTACGCAGCATATCGGAGATTGGACGGGGGCAACGTAGATTTCGAGGATTAGTGTAAAAGAAAATGGAGTTGTGAAGAGACGTGCAATCAACGGTGCCTAAGTGGAGTCGGTGAATGAAAGAATGTCTGCTGCATTCCTTCGTTCCTCAAGGGCATTCAGGTCAATGAGTTTGAGATGGTCTCTATAGGGAGGTAATATTAGAGGATCGTTCCAAGGTAGACCCCGAAGAGCAAATCGAAGAAAACGACGCTGGATGCTCTCACTTCGGGATACATGAACTCGTTGAAAGGGACATCACGCTTGGCTAGCGTACTCGAGAATGGGGCAAACGTGAGTGATGTATATTGATCTGGTCACGTACGGGTTGCAGAATTCTTTGGACCATCTTTTAACGAAGCCAAGTGATGAGTTTGCTTTAGTAATTATCTCATCAATATGCGAGCGGAAATGAAGCTCTCTGTCGCATAATATGCGAAGGTCGCTGAAAGATTGAACAAGGGTTGGCCGTGGAGAAGATAAATTCGGGGAGGAGACTTGGGAGATCTATTTGAAGGAGGGTGGAGACATGTTGTGAGGAATTGGGTTTACAAAATTTGGTATCGTTAGCGTATAGAGAATGCGCTGAGTGGTGAATGACCCTTTCAAGATCGTTAATGGTTAGGATGAAAAGAAGTGGACCTAGGTGACTACCTTGAGGAACACCTGAATTGGCCAAGAAAGGGGCCGATAGGACAGACCTGAAACAAACACTATAAAAACAATTATTCAGGTAAGAAGATATCCATTTTAGCAAAATGGGTTCAAAGCCTAAGACGGACAAGTTGAAAAGGATTAGTTTATGAGATATCTTGTCAAAAGCCTTACTGAAATCGTTATAACGTCAATTTCTTTACCGCTTTCTAAGGCTGAGAGAACAGAGGACACGAATTAGTGGTCACAAGGTTAGTGGTAGTTGATTCTATTATATCGTGTTGATTAGGGGGAAATAAAAGATTTTCACTAGAAGCTTAAGGCTTCATACAAATTGCTTTCGAGGAATTTGGATATACTCGTATGGCGGTAACTAGTGGCTTCGCTCTTTAATCTCTTTTTGTGTATCGGTGTTATGAAAGAAGACTTCCATATCTGTGGAAGAGAGCGATAACCGGAAGAGATTTGAAAGGGGGTGGGAATGTGTTGAGGAACAATTTTTACTTTTGCAGTTATTGTTCGTATATTTTTTTGTTATTGGTCCTATCTACGATTGAACACGTAAATTGTGGCTAACTTCATATTTTACCCTTAAAATACGAGGGATATCTGAAAAGTTTCCAACCACAACGTAAAGATAGCGGAACTCGTCAATAAAAGCTATTGAATGCTAGATGCGCATCTTTTGACAGTTACTTACCGAAGTTTCAGTCAGTTGACAGTCGCTTGAGTGAGTCCATGTGAGTGTTTTTTGCGAAAATGGAAAAAATTGTGTATCGAGCTGTTATTAAATTCTTGTTTTTGAAAGGCAATACGCCTACTCAAATCAAAAATGAGTTGGACTCTGTGTATGCGGACTCTGCACCATCATTTACCATAGTGAAATTTTGGCCAGCTGAATTTAAACGTGGCCGTAAGAGTTTGGGAGATGATGAACGTTCTGGACGTCCAAAAGCTGCAACCACTGACGATAACATTGCTAAAGTTCACCAAATGGTGTTAGACGACCGCCGAATTAAAGTGAGAGAGATAGTAGGGATTATGAAAATGTCCAAAGAACGTGTTTGTTACATATTAAATCAAGGTTTAGGCATGAGAAAGCTGTCCGCGCTTTGGGTGCCGCCGCGTTTGCTCACGTTAGACGAAAAACGTGTTCGAATGAACATTTCCAACGCTCTGTTGGCGCAGTTTATGCGCAATAAATCCAAGTTTTGGCGCGAATTAATTACTGTAAATGAAACTTGGATACACCATTATGCCCCGAAACAAATATTCAGTCAAAACAGTGGACTGCAAAGGGCGAGCTGGCTGGGAAAGTGATGACGACTATTTTTTGGGATAGTAAAGGAGTTATCTTAATCGATTATCTTCAAAAAGGAAAAACCATTACAGGAGCATACTACGCATCATTACTTGCCAAGCTGAAGGCAGAAATTGCAGAAAAAAGGCAACATTTGCAGAAAAAGAAAATCTTGTTTTACGAAGACAACGCGCCGTTTCACACCATAGCGGTTGCCATGGCGAAAATCTATGAATTACAGTTTAAACTGCTTTGACCATCCGCCTTATTCACCAGATCTAGCCCCAAGCGTCTTCTTTTTGTTCCGTGGTCTAAAAACTGCGCTCGGAGGACAGAAATTTTCGTCAGATGAGGAGGCAATCACCTTCGTGAACAATTATTTTGCAGAGAAAACGCCGTACTATTTGGATGGGTTAGAGAGATGGGAGCATCGCTGGCAGAAGTATGTAGAGTCACAAGGAGACTATGTAACAAAATAAAAAAAAAAATTAAGAAAAAATGTCTTGCATCATTGTTCGGTCGGAAACTTTTCAGACAACTCTCATATTTGCACTAAACGCCGGCGAAGCAAAGAAAGAGAGGTACCGATGTACGTTGGTTTTGAATGTTTGAAGGTTATAATGATCAGAAAATAAAGAAAATAATATGCGTCCGAAGGTGGTCTTGAGGGTAAATTGATGAGCATTCATTGCGAGACCTCTGTTACGGTTAAAGGTTTGAGGGTTTGAATTTCAATGGAGCACTGGTGGTGAAAATAGCGATAGAGCAAGGAGAGACAGGAGACTTTTCGTCGGTTGATATTAGCATCACCTATGAGTCTTATCGCACGGTTTTAAATCCTATCTAGCAGGTACAGAGAGGTTTTAGGAGCACCTGACCAGATGTGGACATATTACTCCAATTTAAGGCGGATGAATGCCTTATACATTGAGACCAGATCGAAGGGGAAAAAGGTATTTCTTACATCGTTTGAGGAAACCTAGCAATTTTGCAGTTTTCCGGTTTCAACGTTGCAAGTGCCATTTATATATAATAGCTGGGTGTTTGGATTTCGCTTTATCGACAGCAGAAGAAGTTTTGGAAGCATTCAATTCCACTCTGTTGGAGGTTCCCCATTTAGTGATGCTATTTATATAGGAATTTGAATGAATTTGTAAATTTGTAAATTTAGGCCCGGGTCAACCCCGGACAGCTTTATTGTGCTTAATGCAAGCATTGAACTTAAATACTATACTTATAAAACTAATAAAAATTTAATGGTTAGAGCTGTGGAGTGGGGGTAGAGAGCGAGGGGAATAAAGGGCAATCTTAAGGGAGTGTTTGTTCAGGTGATAGTCAAAGGTTGACTGGAATTTGTTCGCTTCGCGAAGGATTCGCGATAACGGTTCATGGTATCCGTAATTAGTTCGGTGGGAATTAACTCGGAAGAGAGGTACAGTTCTTAGATTACGTGGATTAACATTTAAGGAGATGCGTTCGAGGAGAGCCTCAGAGTCAATGTTAGCATTTAAGAGCTGATGAACAAAAACTATATCAGAAATTTCTCGTCGTGTAATGAGGGGTTGTAAGTTAATAAGTTTCAGTCGATTATGATAGGGGGGTAAATTGAATGGGTCAGACCAAGGAAGTCCCCGTAATGCGAACCGAAGGAACCTACGCTGTACCGATTCAATACGTGTAATTTGCGCAGAATAATATGGTGACCAGACTGGACTTGCATACTCGAGGAGGGGCCGAACAAATGTGGTGTAGAGTGCTTTAGCCACATATGGGTCGTCAAATTCCTTAGACCAGCGCTTAATGAAGCCAAGAGTCGAATTGGCTTTACTAATAACGCTATCTATGTGAGAGCGAAAGTTCAGTTCGCTATCATAGATAATGCCTAAATCGCGCATTTCGGTCACATTAGGAACAAGCTCATTATTGATGAAATATGCACGAGAAAGAGTTGTATGACGTTTTCTAGTGAAAGTTAAAGTTTGACATTTGTTAACATTTAACTCAAGAAAATTATGAAGACACCAAGTGGAAAATCGATTGAGATCATCTTGCAACAGAGAACAGTCAGAGGGAGACAATATGTGACGGAAGATTTTGATGTCGTCAGCATAGATGGAGATAAAAGAATTGTTAACGATGGTATCAACATCATTAATTGTTAATATAAATAACAAGGGACCAGGATGACTTCCTTGGGGAACACCCGAGGTGTCTTTGAAAGGTTTAGATAATGTAGACCTAAACAGGACACTGTAGTGTCTATCATTTAAGTATGAGGAAATCCACGTAACGAAATCTGATCGAAATCCAAGGGCGCAAAGTTTTAAAAGAATTACTTTATGCGAGACTTTATCGAAAGCTTTGCTGAAGTCGGTGGTTATTACATCTACTTCTTTGCCATCTTCTAATGCACATAGAGTACTTGATACAAATTCAATGAGATTAGTGGTAGTGGACCTGCCCTTAACAAATCCATGTTGGTTTCTTGAAATCACTGGTTTACAATAAAAAGACATAGCATCATAAATAATGCTCTCAAAGAGCTTGGGTATTGTGGAGAGCTTCGCAATAGGTCTGTAATTTAAGATTTCATCTTTATAGCCTTTTTTATGCAGAGGGATTATATATGAATTTTTCCAGGAATGGGGAAAGGAGCATTGAGATAAGGAAAGTCTGAACAAGGCAGTGAGAGGTTTTACCAAGTAGGCGGTGCACTTTTTAAGAACTATGGGGGGTACACCATCAGGTCCAGCGGAATATTCACTTTTTAGATTACCTATCTTTTCATCTAATAATGCCATTGAAATATCCACCGAAGTAAAAGATGTTTGTGGACAGCTGTTCAAGTATGAGAAATAAGATAGATCGGGGTTTTGGATATGGCAAGCAAACGATTGGCTAAAGAATTCGGCAAAGAAGTTTGCTATTGTGTGCCAAAGTTTATTTCTCTTATTTCGTATTGACCGGAGTTCCTTGTTATACCAAGGTGGGGATAACGATAGATTTTTTTGCGGTACAAAAGGAACAGACTGGTAAAAACAATCGAAGATGATATTGTAAAAAGAGGTAAGTGCATCATCAACGGGAATACTAGAGTTGAAGAGAAAATTGAAATTAGCTTTAGAAAGAAGATTGTTTAATTTAGAAAAGTTAGCTCTTCGAAAATTAAAGTTGTACACGTGTTCAAAGCAAAAAGGTTTTGAAACGTTGGGCGAAAACGTCATAGAAAGAGGCGGGTGGTGAGAATCTAGAGTGGTAAGGACGTGCTTGCTGGCTGAGACTATGCTGTTATCTACGTCAGTGGAGAAGATAAGATCGAGTTGTCTACCAAGATAGTTGGTTATGCCACTTAACTGAAAAAGTCCGGAGTCCACGAGACAGTCAATAAAAAGAATTTCTTTCTCCGAACTTGCATTGCTGGCGGTGTAGTATGAATCATCAGTGCATATCCATTTGAGTCTTGGTAAGTTAAAGTCACCCATAACGACAACAGTGTCATTTGCGTCAGCTTTGGCAAACAGGTCATCGAATTGAATGAGCTCAGCAAACGCTGCCGTTCCCGGTCTACAGCCCAATTACAGGGACGTGAGTCCGGAAACGAATATGAAAAGCAGAGGGTTCTGTCGTCAGCAAAGGAATATATTGGATTAATTGTCATCCATGCTGTCAGACTTTAGAATTCACTCCCACCGCGAATCAAAGTAATTCTTAATCTTTGCAAACTTTAAATCCTTCTTTACTGTTCTTCCTCAACAACTCTAAACTCTCATCCATCCCTCCTACTTTAGGCAATATATAGACCTATCGTAGTTCTAAGAATTATTTTATTTTAATACTTTGTTATCTATTATATAGTATCTAAGTACTAAAAACGATATAAGTACACCCCATTTCTATTTAATAATAAATCAAATGAAATGAAGTCTATTACATGGGATCAGCTACATAGAGGGGATGAGAGCTTCAGTCGCTATTTCCTCTTCGAAATCTTTTAAAATAAATGCAGACATGCATGTATACATACTATACATACTATGTGTATATAAATGTACGTAGATTTCCTGTCAAGAAAAGGGATTAATATTGTGGGATGCCAAAGGTGGAGTAATATCCGGAAAACCATTTTTGAACTTTAAGAAAAAACAAGCAAAACAGAATCTTTATATGATGCATGCATACATTTGTACATACGAGTATATGTAAAAAAAAAACCACCAAAAATATACAAATCATATTCGTATGGCCTGTACTGTACCAGGACAACGACCGGAACTTTCTACAACAAAAATACGATAGAGAAGAAAAAACCAGCAAAAAAATCAGCATCAATCAAAATTCAAGGCAGGAGCATGACTACCGACCACTTTACGCTTTCAAAAATACATTCACTTGATGAGTTCTAAAAGAATACTATACATCAGTCCCAGCACCAGAGTCCTTCCCCTGACCATGCATGCTCTCTGTCTCATTTCATTTTATATCCTCGCATTCAAAACGCCATTCCATTAGCTTAAACTCCACCACATAAACGTCTCTGTTATTTTCACATCCTGACCAGAAAAAAAAAGAAGAAGGAGGAAACAAAAAATTGCGAAAGTGGCAGACGTGTGTGCTCCAAAAATGCAGGCTTTATGTTAAAATCATTTCCAGGGAACTCACCGGACTATATACTCTGTGCACGCTCCTATCAGTGCTTGAACCCGCCGCATAAATTCTCGCATAACCGGAAATAAATTCTGTGAATTTATTTTATTTTGCTGTGCCTTCATGTTAACTGGGCCCCTAGCCCGGTGTTTCAGTATTTCAGTATTTCAGTTTTTCAGTGTTTTGGAGTTTCGCTGCTCTACCGGTACCGGCAATTTGGTATGAGTAGATGTATTCCTCGCAATATGTGCATCTGGCAGATTTAAATGCTCACGAAATATTCATAGTCGACGGATATTTGCACATTGAATTTCGCTCCCCATCGTATCGTTGTCGTTGCTCCGGCATATGGGTATACGCGTACCTTGCCCAGCATCAGCAACAATACGAGTACATCCCTGCTCCCGTTTCTGTTCCTGTATACGGAACATGTCAGCTTGAAAGGCCGAAAATTAATAATTAAAGCACTTCATGGTTTATTCTATGAAAGGAAAGCACCAATTTGTTCATTGCACTTGGACTTAAAGATATAAAAAAACAAAATTCAAATTTTTTTTGTAGGTTTACACACTCGTATTTGGTAACAATGATTACGACGAGAAAGGAATGTGGTCCAGTGGTGTAAATCCGCTTGGTCCCCAGTTCCCAACTACCAGTTGGCTAACGAAGTGTGAATGAATGAATTCCAGAATATGCGGTCCAAATAAATGTTTTCGTAAATTGAGGTCTCTCGTTCAAGGAGTTCGTAAGTGCTTGTGCCACCCATTTGTTCATAGTTTTGTGCATTGTGCCACTCTTTTGGGGTCAAGTGGGGGTATATTCTTGCCGCAGATGGTATACTTTTTTTGTTTTTTTTTTGAAGAAAACCTGTAAAATTCCATCTCAGTAGGTGAGCGATTCGGATTCTGATTCTGTGGCATGAGTGCAATGATAAAATGTAACTTAGGGGAAACGTAGAATTCAAGGCTGTGCAGTTCGTTAGCCTTTCTGAATGGGGAATGCGTACAAGTCAGCTTGATGACTTTGAACAGTCGTACACACTTGAACACAAAGTGTTCTTTTATTCCCGCAGTACGATTTTCAAAGATTACTGAACCCCGAAACAGTTGAAATGTAGAAGGACGAGTGAATGAATGGATGAACTTTATATTGAACTGAATATCAAAAGGGGCTGCTTCAGTGGTTGAGTACTTGAGGGCTCTCTTAACTGCTTAGACTTTTTTAGAATAAAGAATTTAAAATACTACTGCTTTGAAAATGTTCATGGTTCTCAAACGGTCAATTAACAGACACTTTTTTTTAATTCCCAAAATCCCTAAAAGCTATACGGAGTCAAAAAAGTGTTAAAGGCCGAGTTTTGAAGAATATTATTGGAAAACAGCTCTAACGTTCCTTGCCCTGTTCGCTCAAACAGACAGTGGTATAGCTAGACTCATCTGATGGCATGACTCGTAGATTATAGTGCCCACTATCTAAGAGTAAAGGACAAAAATCGTGCGTCAGCTAGTCAATAAGCCCGTATACTTAAGTACCCTTAAAATGTTTGGACACAGCCCGGGCGAAGGTAACTCAGGGAGGACGGAAAGAGAGGTTCCAGTGAACGCTGGTTTTAAATTTTTGAAGATTATAATGACTAGCAGGGCATTCTATAAATGAGTTGTAAGGCTTAGGAATAGATCGCGATATTTTAGAGTACGTCCGAAAGTAGGCTTGAGCATTCTTTCTAGCTGGCGCGATCTTTTGTCAGCTGCCTCCAGTTGCACACACGAAGTTGACTGAGGCTACTGCGTTGTTCTTCTGGGTTGACTTCGAAAATTTTACGGTCTGGGATGTAGGTCTCCATGCGCGCGCTAAGGTGACCTAATCAACTAAGGCGGATTATCCGGGATTTTATGATGAGGCGGATATCGCTGCACAGCTCGTACAGTTTAGTGTTGAAATATCTGTTCCACTTTCGATTGATGCAAATGGGACCAAACATAGGAGGCAACATTTTTTAAAAGTCTTTTCATCATTGAGAACATAGTAAAGGATCGCCGATGCCGTTTGAAGTATTAAACATGAGCGGAAAATATTGTTTTATTTTTTTATTTTCTGACTTTCCAATTGCGAAGTAAGGCATTTTCACATAAAATAACTTTTTTACTATTTTGCCAGATATGCAGTTGGGCTAGTAGGTTTTCTACCTTCCGAATGAAGTTGATAACACTACTAGCAGAGGAATTCAAGAGTTCGTTGGAGTCGAAGTGTTCTCTGGAGAAAGTCTTTCATCCGTTGAGGGCTGGGCATTCACATAAGATGTGTTCAGCTGTTTCGTCTTCTTCTAGACAAAGTCGGCACTCCGGAGAGTCGACTAGCTTTATTTGGTGAAGGTGATATCTTAAACCGTGATGTCCTCTGAGGTAACCTACTAAGTTTTTGATACTGTATCGACCTAGATTTAGACATTTATTGGCATTTTTGTCTTTGACTTATTCTCCCAATATGAGATGCATCTCGAGTACTCCCAGCTATCAATATCTAAATTAACTGCTAATTTAGGGATACAGCAGAAGGGTTTAGGTCCGTTAAAGGGAGTTTATGAGCCTTTTCTGGCCAGTTTGTCATCCTTTTCATTTCCAGGTCTTGTTCCTAGAGCTAAGTTTTTGGAGAGTTTTGAAGCAGTACATGACTGATTTGGAGGCAGTGATATGCGAGCTAAAGGCATTTATAGCTGCTTAACTGTCCGCGAATATATGAATGTTTGCGCCTTTGATACCAAAGTTGTCTATATGATTGGCACATTCTTCAATGGCGTTGAGTTCTGCCTGAAATACACTGGGGCTTATTTCCATTGTTAAGGTGATGTTATTGTTTGTTCCGTGTATACTAGATCCGACTCCCGATTCCATTTTAGAACCATCCGTATATCTCTGTATGCCATTGTGGCTGTTTGGTGGGCTATTGCTAACCCATGCTTCTTTGTTGGGAATATCCGTGGAGAATCCTTTTTCGAAGCATAATGTTTTTTCAAGGCGGTCTGTTACCGTGAAGATAGTATCAAGATCCGGTATTTCACAGAGAGCAGGTTTCTTAGGTCCGGGTGATCGCTAAGACTTAACTCTTTGATTTGTACCAGACTTGTTCAGTTGCGTAGTGGCACTTTGTTAATATATACGTGTAAGGACGTTAGTCCTATTATTGATCCTATAGCAGCTGTGAGGCTGCTATAGTCCGAAAGGCTAAGGAAATACCCTGACATGCAAGACGCTGTACTCTTTTGAACTTTAAAATAGCGGTCTTTTACGTGGCTTTAGTCCACCATACTATAGAAGCATATATCTTTGGAAAGACCACAGGAGAGGCGAAAATACGCCTCCCTGATGGCAGTCCCTTACGGCTGATACTGATACCGAAGTCGGGCCTGATGAATTAGTAATCATCCGGCTTTCAAGCATCGCTTTGATCTAGTTAATTGTAGATTGATCGATGTTTCTATTGAGCAAAGCATTTGATATGGAGACATATCCAATATAATCGAAAGCACCCTCTATGTCAAGAAATGTTCAAAGTGAAAGCGCTTTTGATTTCAGCTGTCAGTTTCATCACTCATGTTCTCTTCAGCACATCGCTAGCTAAAGGTGTCCGTGTTATCCATAGCTCGGTGCAGGTTTGCCTGCAGCGTGCTCAGAAGGGATGTCATTTCTTGCGCGCGTAATCAGGTTTCCGTGCTCTGTAGGGTTTGTTGTCACTTCTCCGTCCTACGGTGTCCTGTTGAGAGGGACCATCTCTTCCACCTCTCGGACCGTTGATATGTCCTCTATTTGTCTGGCCACCTATTCGATTGGCCGCCGGATCTGGCCTGAATCGGTTCTGGTTGGTGGAGTTACCATAATCCCAGCACTGGCCATAGTGCCGTGCTGTGCTGTGGTTTTTGCTGGAGCAGCAATTCCGCTTTCTGGAACTACAGCTGGCGCTAGCCTTAGGTAGTATGCTGCTCACGCTTATGCCAGCTCCTGACGGCGTACTCTTCGTGTTTAGGTTCGAGTTCTATCCGAACTTTTGAGTATGAACTTGGTCTGACCAAAAGGTATGAGACCAGACCCTTCAGCTCTATGAGCCGCTTCATAGCGCTTTCCTTTATTGCAAGGACCAGGTAGGCGATATCTTTATTGTTCCAACGTTTTTGTTTTTGGCCATCAAGAATTGCCAGTATTCTTTCGCTAGATGTCCCGGTATTTTGTGGGAAGAACCCTCTGATGATATGCGGTTTTGGAAGATTTTCCTCCTCGACATGCATCACCTCTAACTCACGTCTCTCTTTAAGTTTAACGAAGTTGTTCTTCATCCACTCTGCAGTGGAGGCATCCGCACAAACGAACAAAAGCCAACCGGCTTTGAAGATCGCACCGCGGAATGCTGGCTTCGTAATACGTAACGTGATATTCATAATCCTCTCTTGTATCTGATCGACTGGTACGACTCCCAGTTTGACATAGCTCGTTATATTGCTACACGAGACTGACGTGTTTCCACATCGAACTCGTTTTACTTTGGATGGGGGAGGGGTGTTGTCCACGGGTCGCATGAGCTTCATCTCGGGACCCTTTTCTGCCACTTTCTGTTTTGCATAAATCCGGGCTTGCTCGTAGTTGCACCACTTCTTTAGCGCACGCTTAAATCTGCGTTGTTCAGCTGGCATAAAAATGACGTACTCGGACTCAGTCTGAGATACTTTTCCAGAGGTCTTGGGTACGTCTCTTGGGATGCAATTCGTCCGATAGTACCCTGTTGTACTGTTGTACAGTGCTGCTTTCTGAAATGAAGTCGCTAAGTGGAGACAAGTTCTCTTCTAGGTCCTCCAGATCCGAGACGATGCTCGTTTGGCAGATGTCATATCGGCATCGTGTTCGACAACATCCCTACTTGATGATGCAATTATAGTGGCATCATTCTCCGTTGTTTTTGGAATGAAATTATAAATTTTGTATTCCCGCGAGTGTATCCCGCTGTGTTCCGTGGTCGGGCGACTATGCACTCTCTTGGCCGCGCGTCCATCAGCGCTTGCTGTTCCACCACTGGATTAGGGTTTTTTTTTTCTTATCTTCTTTCACTGGGACGCCCTTCCTACTTTACCCGGGCTTAGGACCACCACTTGCATACAAGCATCCAGGCGGAGTTAGCGCAACTATAGGCATGCAAGGAGGAATGTAGATTCTGACAGATTCTTTAGGTTAGACAGCTGTAACTCTGAGGTGCTTCATCAGAAATCAAACAAAAGGCTTCGCATACCAATCGCTCAAAGAGCGACTGATTAATAAGGCCTTTTCAGCATATAATAAGCACACTCTGTCCATTATAGACCTTAATTATATCAGTTGTGATCCGCGGAGCAAAAGTAAAGATGCTTGCGAAAGCGGATCTTTGGTCCAGCTTACGTCGACGGACTTAAGAGGAGGAGATAGAAAATCGAGGGATCTATGAGCCATGCATCGACATCGACTTGTTGAAAACAAATGCGCATCAGACGCCTGACATGTAGAGCTAATGAATACTAACGCTCTAGCTCAAATAACCTTCGATCGATTTTATCCCGGAGGACAACGGAGAAGAGAAAGACCTCGCCTTCGAGCAGAAGGGTCCTCAGTCATCTTGGAATACGTAACTAGAGGTTGGCCTAATACCGCACTAACTAGAGAGGTTTGTTGGTTAAAACGCATGTTCATCCAGGACTGTTACGCCACCTCAGTTAGTAAGTCCTCAATTTCATCAATCATTCATCATTCAATCTGCGTTGAATTAAAAAAAAAACTCAATTTTTGAACATGATTTTACGCAGCTAATTGCTAGAAGTGGCAAGTTTTGCATGATAAAATTTAGATCGAAAAGGTCAGTCCCAATGATAACTGAGAATCATCCAACCCAAAACATCTCATAGCCCATTTCACGGATACCTTTGTTCTTATCAGAACTTCTTTCAACAAGAGCATCTGAAACAATGTGAACTTTATGTCAATCATGTGTCATAAGTATCTGTTGTGTGCCATTTGAGTAATTATAGACGTGCGTCCATGTTCTCTTTTAATGTCGCACAAAAAGCAAAACTACCAAAATCTACCCACCATTAACGAAGGAAACAATTTAATACCTGCACGTCAAAGTTGATTTCATTAAAAATACATTTCGATTCGGAGAATGTAACATCCATTTCGCACATCACTCTGCCGCACTCTCACTCGATCATTCAAAGTAATCCATGGGCCATGCTATGCAAAACTTTTTTTTTTCCCAAATTAAACAATCTGACATATGGACAACTCCTACCTGGTGCCATAGAGATCTGACATTCCACCTTTGCCTATCCGGTAACTGACAAAGGTAGCTGCTACCCACTAAGAAGTAGCTGCCACATTTCAGCGTACGGTGCTTTCTCTAATTTGTTTGCTAACCCATTTCTATAAATAATTTTCTCCTCTCCCGAATGTGTGTTCTATGAGAACTTGTACGTATCTATCTGATATATACTCCTACAGATTCAGGCACAGATAAAGTTACATCCTTCATTTTGGGAAGAAAACTTCATAAATAATGTATCTACGTTCTTCTGAAACAATATAAATTCATTTTTAATCGTTCCGCACCGAACACAGTCGGTTGGATATGGTCGCTTTTCTTGCTCTAACTCCACCACCACCCCCACTGTTGCCACGGCGCCGGCATATGTGCTATGTGCTTCGTCATTGCATAGTAAATGAGTGCGGCTCGCAAAGTGCTCCCCATCCACAGAACTTCAGTCCCAAGGGAATACGAGAGTATACTAGGTAACAGTGATAACCTCTGCTCCCCAGTCCATCATCCAATCTATCGTAATCGTTCGCGCATCGTAATTATTTTGATACTAAAGTTTCAGGCTGCCATCAGTTAGGGGGGCGCCAATGATTGATGACCATTTTGATGTTCTTTGTCCGGTTTTTTTCCCCCTAGTTGTTGTGCGCCCTTTGCATCGCATCATCAAACGAAAAAAAAAAATCGAGAAAATCGCTCTCCAACCGAACTCGATTAATCGCCTCAATTTTGCATAAACCGCACTTCAGCGTTCTTCAGCAGAAAAAAAAAAGTTGGAAAAATATACGCAAAGAGGGCGCTTGGTGGCACCCTGTACCCTGGTCGGTATATGCAAATACTGTAAGTGTACATAAATAATGTGAAATTAATTGATTTCCGATCGATTTCTATGGGATTATGCGGCGCAGCAGTTTATTAAATCGAAATTAATAAAATCGGCCAGATTCGCAGCTCCTGGTGAGAGGCGCACTGCGGTGGGTGCGTTAACTGCGCTGCTTACGTTGCTTGTTGGTGGAATAGAGAGGGGCCGGGTGCTTTCCGTATATTAAATTAATGCAAACGACACTTATGCTTATCAATTGATCCTTCAAATGAGGGTGCACATCAAAGTGAACAACGCTTTGATGATAGTAATCAAATGAAGGTGACGGCCTACGAGCATGGTACGAGTATGATGGGGCGCAGCGCATTGCGTATGCTTGAATGTACAATACAATATGTGCGGCGTGGGTAGAATTGGCAGCACTGCATTGTACCAGCAATATGGTAACCTCAGCCGCATTCCAGATGCAACCAAATGCAACCAAATGAAAGAATTAATCAAGCCCTGTATCGGGTTCCATCAAATTTATTTTGTTTTGTGGTCAGTTGCCCCAAACTCGCAAAAAACAGATGGTGTAGTAGGGGCGGACATTTTGGGGTGGTTACAGGAGCGTTCCAGGTTAAAGAGTTTCCACAAAGATGTTGCAGGGCGAAGGACTAAAGCAATAAAGGAGACCATAACTTGAACTGAAGTGCTCCAAGAATTTGTATAGGGTATTCCAATAAGGATTTGACAACTTTTTTTTCAAATAAAACGCAAACCATTTGAGATATTTCAAAAACTTTATTATCGGCTTGAAGTACAATCAAAACATTTATGAATGGAACTCGACTTCGTTCATATGGCCACCGCGGGCACGTTTGCAGCGGTCGATTCGTTGGACCCAATTTTCAACGATTCGGCCACACATTTCGGCCGCTATTTCGCGTTCAATGTTGGCTCTGAGCTCCTCCAACGTCGTCGGCGTGTTGGCATACACCAATGACTTAACGTAGCCCCACAGAAAATAGTCAAGCGGCGTTAAATCGCACGAACGAGGCGGCCAATCGACTGGCCCATTTCTTGAGATAACACGCTCACCATACTTACTCTTCAATAAATCGATTGTAGCGTGTGTTGTGTGGCTTGTGGCACCATCCTGTTGAAATACATGTCGTACAAGTTCGGGCCAAAAATAATCGGTGATCATGGCGCGATAACGCTGACCATTCACAGTAACGTGACGATCGTTATCGTCGACGAAAAAATATGGCCCAATAACGCCGGCGGCGTGCAAACCGCACCAAACAGTTATTTTTTGTGGATGAAATGGTGATTCATGAAACACATGTGCATTTTCACCCGACCAATAACGCATATTTTGCTTATTGACGAAGCCATTGAGCCAAAAATGAGCTTCGTCACTGAAGATGATTTTGCGATGAAATTCATCGTCTTGGCCCATCTTCTCCAGAACCCAATCGGAGAACGTACGTCGCTTCAAATGGTCCATCGGCTTCAATTCTTGAGTCAGCTTGATCTTGGATGGGTGTAAACCAAGATCCTTATGCAAAATACGCCGTAATGTGGTCTGAGCGATGCCAAATTCTTAAGAACGCCGTGGAATTGACTGATTTGGATCGTTTGCTAAGGGCGCCTGAACGGCAGCAATATTTTCGACACTTCGACCAACCCGTTGTCTCACTGACACGGCAACATCACACAACGAATATGTAGACTCAAATTTTTGCACTAAACTTGTTATTGCCTGTCTACTAGGGCGAAAATTACGACCGAAGATGGAGTTAACGCTCTTAAAATTGCAGTCACCGACTCCAAATTTCGGTAGAAAATTTTTATAATTTGCAGACGTTGCTCGTTCGTGTACTTTACCGTGATGAAAATGTTGAGTTTACTGAATAAGTTGACAGTGACAGTTTGATGATTAGTGAAAGAGTGCGTTCACAAATTAAATTCAAAGTTGTCAAGTCCCTATTGGAAAACCCTTTATATGTACATTACAAGCGGCAGGAAAGGCTGTCAAGGGCGGTACTTTGACTGTTTTTCTCAGCGCCGTGTCTTGACTAGGAGCATACTCTTTATTATCTTTGTATTACGGTGAGTTTACAGTAAACAGAATGAATGAAATCTCTAAATAGCTGCTCGAAGGGCGCCAGAGGCATAAGTCTCCCCAATATCGCATACAAAACATTTTCAACTGTTTTAAAATAGGGTTAACCTTTCTCGACAATTTGATAGTACGGTCTTAGGCTTAATAAGCCCTCAATCAGCCTGATATAGACCCAGAGGCATATCTAGGAGTAAACAAACTATGTAGATGGTGAGAAGGTATAATAATGTGCCATGTGGGAAGATCAGAAAGGGAGCTGTTACTTATTTACTTATAGAAATGGTACTACAGTCCGGGTTAGATCTTTGGAGAATTGCTTCCTATTACGAGTACGCTTGGAATGCCTTCTGCGGCCAAAAATTTCCCGAAAAATCTTGCATTCAAAACGCCTAAGCATATCATCTACTTTCACTTATGTCCATGGTTGTACGACCCTGAGCCGGATCGAAATGATTAGGATTTTCTGACTTGGCTTGAATTGGCCTTATCTTCTTTTTTTTTGTGTCGGAACAGAGCACTCAGATTAAGAACTAATCCATTGTACTCCTTGTATGATCCTTTTACAGGAATTCTTCAGCCTTTTGTAGAAAGATGGATAAGCGCTTTAGTGATAAAGTGTCCACACTACTAATCGTAGCACCCAACGCATCAGCGCTGAGTACATTCAGACTGATGTGGGCAGAAGTTGGGCACTCTCTCAGTAAAAGTCGCAGAAAATTGTGCTAATTCTTAAAGACGTTAGGAGGCATTCATTTGGTCTGCCGGTAACCTGGTGAGTCACGCCATCTGCAGTTATGCTCATATGAAACCCAACTGTCAATTATAGCTTTAAACGAGGCCAGTCGTAACGTAGATTCAGGTCCTGAAAAACTCCGCTCTGAACCTTGCTTCATTACTCGTGATCGCACTGTAACCTAAAACCCAAACATGACTCAGTGAATTCCGATTTTCGACTGCGTTGGAAGAAGCCTTGCATATTTGAACAAGCTTGGAAGCTGTGCGAGGGTTCAACAAGTATATCTCCGTTAAATTTAAAATTATTATCCTCCAAAAACATATACCACCGCCGTGTCCCAGATCACTGTTGAAGACATCCGTGGGGATTCTACTATGATACAGTCCTTTTCCAACTCTGATTCTGACTAAAACCATTTCATTGTGCATATTAGACGACATATCGCAAGGACAGTCGGCGAGCAATTACGAGTACATCAAAACTCAAACATCAAACGGAGGACGATTCATCAGCACATCTCAATCCTCGATAGACCGCTCTTTGGGGTCTGTTAAATTCAGCAGTTTTTCGTGAGAGCTTCCATTAGACAACCGATGTACAGGATATAACTGACTCCACACCCAAGGCCTTACAGTTCAATCGACTTCTTAGGATAAGGAAACAGCGATTGACAAGGGTAAGTCTTTCCTCTTGTTGACTGTATTGTCTTTGTTTTGCCCTTATTTACCGCTGAATCAATTGTTGGCATTGCTGTTCCAATACTGAGTTCTGAGCTCGCTGAGTTCTGTCAATGATATTAATGTCATCAGCGTATGCAAGTGGTTGCATAGACTTTGGAAAATTGGTTTGTAAGCTTCGCATAAAGAAGTCACATGGGAGCGCTCCGCCTTCAAATGTCTATGTGAAATTGTTTCCGTCGTGAATGAACTAGCGAGTGTCGTTCCACACTGTCTGATGAAGTCGGCAGCGATGTAAAAATTAGACATGGATTTGAATAGCTCGTCCTTATAGATCGTATCATATGAGGCTTTGGGACAGCTCCCAGTGTGAATATTTGGTCAATTGTGGACCTATCTGGCCTAAAACCTCACTGAAAGGGATCAATCAGATAGTTGAAAAATCGTTTCGGTAAAAAGTGCCATGTTCGAGTGGTCGTCGCAGTTCACGGGATCTCCTTTTTATGTATCGAAAAAAAAATGCCCTAATTCCATTTGTGCCGGGCATACTTTCTTCCTCCTTTCTATCAAGTCATATTCCCTTGCCTTAAATAGCTCGCCAGATTGTCCATCGAATTTCGCAGCCTTGTTGTGCTTCAATTTAGATACTTTTATCTTCGTTTTGCTTAGATGGACGGAAATGTTAGCTTCCAGCACCCGAGCTGTATAGTTCGTTTTGCTAGCACAGACTGTGACTTTGCTAATACGATTCGTTGCTCATCTCGACACATTTCTGTTTGGACCTTAGGTGCACATCCCTGTTACCTTGATCTTCTGCTTTGCTCGCAGAGTACACGATTCACTCTTGTTTTTCTATAAAGCGCGGCCTTATATGGTTATTTTGTTACATGCACTTCCCGTCATCGAAACAGTGGTTTTATAGGTATGGTTAGGTGAAGCCTAGGTTCTGGTGGTTTGCTGCGATTGCGACTGCTTAACGTTATATCGCCTTATAGTGTTCAACCCTTGTTGTGACGTCTTAGACATCAAAAGGTGTACTTTGACTGCAATTCGGAAGTAGTCTGAGTCTATATTGGCCATATTGGATCATCGCAATATGATCAGTTTGATCGTGATGTGATTTGAGTACCATGCTGACTGAATGAATGTCCTTCCTTTCAGATTAATTTTGATTCATTTATTCCTAACAAGACACAATGATTTTGCTATTTTCTAAATCGCCAGGTCTAAATAGAAACAATCACTCTTTTACAGAACCTGAATCCTACAAAAGAAGTCACCAGACGGCGAGTGGGCAGAGGCCTATCAGTCTGACCTCTTCTATGCATTACAGCAATGAGCGTCTATTCATTGCCAGTTCGACATCATGAAAATATGGTCACTTCTTTCGGTCCATCAAACTTTAAATTTGAATGAGTACACCAAAATGGTTATGATCAAAATGTCAGCCAAGAATAGCTGGCAGGTAAAAACCCGTCTGGGCACACTATGAAGGAGCAGCTTGGAAATTCCATTTATGCTCCAGCTAAACTCAGAATGAAGCAAAATGTGGAGAAATCACTGCAGAACTTGGACCGTGCCCACATTAAATATTTTGAGCTGATGTGTCCAGCCAGTTAATGTCCAGTTAATTTGTAATTCGAAGGGTGCCTCTCGGTGAAAGCAACAGATCTGTCATGCAAGTAAGCATGGCACCAAAGCTGTAAGTAAGCTGAGTAATACAACACGCCGCAACTGGCATTAGTTAGAGGTTGTGGTGACACAAAAGGCATATATGTAGGTGTATAACAGTTGCTATAGAACAGTAGGAGTGGCCTTTATACCGAAAATCAGAAAAGATACTGCGAGACTGTGCTTCAAGCTTGGTGAGCGGAATTGGGCATTTTCATTCATCATGAGAGTGCTTCCGATAATGCAGCTTAACAGCATGGGTCACTATCCCAGACAACACGGCGTAGATGAATTATTAGTTTCTTGGATAAGAACAATGCTGGGGAAGAGAACTCTGGATGCCAATACTGACTGAATAGTTTTGATGTCTATGTCCAGTCATACACAGATTATGTAGTTAGACAGTTTGACATGCTTGAGCAATGTCCGCTTTAAAGCGCGGATGAGTCTGAGTCACCTGGTGTATAAAGACATTATCATTGGATTCTCTTACGTATTTGGGCGTCATGCTGGATAACAGACTTTTTTAGACTAAACATCTCAGTTCGGAAACTTCCAAAGTGCTTACGTCTTTCTGGATGTATAAAGAATCTTTCGGTAAGACATGGGACTAATGACCGAGGAAGGGCCTCTTGGCCAAGATGGCTATGACAAGACCAACTGTCATATATCCTATGCATTGGTTGTCTGATGGAACAAGCGTTCACGAAAATACGTCACTTCTGCGTTTATCAGACTCAAAAAGAAATGGTCTCCTTCCTAATACAGCTGGCTGGCGGTTGGGTTTCGTTTGAGCACAATTGCTTTTCAGGATGCCGGCATAACAAACAAATGCCTTCTGACGGCTCAAAAATGCCAGCAACTGTCCTACTATCCTTCTATAGCAAAGTTCTGGTTACTGTTAAGCACTTGAGTGTGTTCGGCGTAAATGATGCAGCATCCTGATGACGACACCAGGGAACAGTATCTCTGCAGGTACTCGGCGCTCATATGGTCCAGTAAAATGAACATTCAAAGAGCACAATTGGCGCTTCCTCGAAGATAGATCTCTATACATATGTACATATGTACGCATGCTTTGGTAAAACATGAAAAAGAACATGTTATACCTTTAACAAACACAGATCCGCTTCGATTTCATAGGGGGGGTAATCACATCAATAAATCATGACAAAGCTTCGCCAGAAAATTTACATAGTACCTATTGCTTTAATGCCACCTAATCCGCTCCTGTACAAGGGAAAACTGGCAAATGTCATGAGTAGTACTCGTGTTACAACAGCGCGCTCCAAAAGAAGGGAAAAAAATTCAAAAAATAAAAAATAAATTGAATTTGTACATTGTTGTGTAAATGCAAACAAAATTGTCGATTTACATTATTAACGGTTTACCAAATCGAAACCTATCAACCACTACCATCCAGTTATTCAACAGAAACAGCAACAGCCCCAGCCTCAGCGCCATCACCCTTATCGCTCGACCTTTTCAACCCTGGCATTGTATCGAATATGATCAAACTGCCCGCACCCCAATGCACTTAAAACAAAAGCGTAACGAAATGCTTCCACCTCGAATCCATCACAACGATTCTACCACCAGAACAGAAACACCCTTGCCGGACTGGCAGCACTAAATTAAATTTTCCGTTTACTGGGGCAACTCCGAGGATGATGATATCCGACGCCGATGACGATGATGACGATGAGGATGATGATAATGACGATGACTGTGATGGTGATGATGACGAAAGATTTTCTCCATCGACAATCGTAGAACACCGAAGTTTGGCTATGACGACGCTAGCCATCCGTTGCGGGTTCCATTTCAATATTAAATATTCTGTTTATGGCACCGCACGTTAAACCACCATCCACACCGACAAACAGACAGATAGACAGATTGAAGAATACAGAGGCGACAGGGCAGTCAGACACCAGCATCGTTCATTCAATTCTACCCTTTGTCTCTGAGCTGGGCCACTCACTCACTTACTGACACTCTACGTGCACCACATAAGAACGGCCGGATAAGCATTTTATTTCCGGACGTTTAATCTGAATTATCTCTTTCTACCTCTGGTTATTCGCTTCCTCCTGGTCTCATTCCATCTCTGCATTTGTACACCTTGTGGGTATTTTACTGCTTCCCCCATCCGAAATACTCTTTGGATGCGTTAGTCACTTTAAATACTTGACAAAAAAAAAAAAAAAAAAAAAAAATCAACAGAAAGGTCACGTGGCAACGGTGGCAGATTCTATCTGCTGGATGAGTTGGTGCCGGAGCAGCAGTTTAAACTGTAGCTGAAGTGAAAGCAAAGTCATAGCCGACCAGGAGTTGGAGTTAGCGAAAAATTACGCTCAAATAATGATGATGGCAGCGAGTAGAGCTAACATTTATCTTCCAAATAGATACACAGAGATACAAAGATATAGAAAGTGAGACGCGAACGCGGTCAGGGGAACGAACGCTATGGCACACTCTATGCCTGGGAATAATGGATGTTCCGTGAAGTGGTACTTAATGGAACGGAATGGAATTATCATACAGCTATCTGGCGCGAACTCTAGATACGTTTTTAACTGCAATAAGGTAACAAATTGCTGGTACACACAAAGCCAATTTAGCAGATAATCACGTTTATTTTCCAAATGACGTTATGTCGTCGTCATCGGTGTCATCGGTGTCATCGTCATTGTCCATCCAGGAGCCGAGGAGGACTGGGCGGTTGAAGGGCGTATCATAAACCCTCACCATGTTCCTTGATGGGGACTGTAATTAAAATTTATTCCATCAATTAGAAGAGGCTTTGTTAACTGTTGTTGTTGTTTTTTTTTTTTGCTTTGGTTTGTATTAATTTCGGCAATGTTGTTGTTATTGCCGACTGAATACAATTTCTCGAATTCGTTTAGAGGGGTCGTTTTGGGACGATGGTCAGATGGCTCAAAAGTGGAAATACATGTTTGGGATTATCCTTTAACAAAGAGAGCTTAAGTGCTACTAGCTTGACAATTGGACATTTGATCCAGAGCTGGACCAACATATTCTAAAGGGATTGCCTCCGTCTAATGGTTAAGAGACCTTAAATGGGTTGTCTGTCGTATGGCAAGGGATTGGGAAGTACTCGTATCATGGAACCAAGAGTTTGAGTGCAATTGGATTTAATTGCTGAGGATTTTTTTTTTTTTTGGTCATTTGGCTTTAAACAATACTACTCAACTAAGCGTTACACTGTTGGATTTCCGGTCTAGGTAAGCAAAATCATTTAGGGAAATGTACACTTTCCACCTCCTATTAAGCACATTATTATGCAGGAGGAAAAGTTGCAAACTCAGATAACAGATAGAAAGAAATAGACAGATACCGGTTGTCTTGGTCCATTGGTGGCATCCAATATTTGATGGGCAGTCTAGAATTTAAGCGTAGCTTGAGTTGCTGTAGGTTCAGGTCGGAAGCCGAATGCTGAGACGTCTGATTAGGAAGCACTGTCGCATAAACCACTACATAGTCTAGCAGTTGCTCAATGAACATTTCAATTTCTTAGAGAGCAACCAGCAACCAGATGAATAAAAGCTCCAGTTTAATCTTGCAATAGCGACAATCTACCATTGCTTTTGCAGCCGATGCCAGATCACGGATTTCTGGAGCGATCTGGATGTCGATCTAGGAGTCGTTAGATCTTTCGATTTCAATGACTGCTGTAATGCTCAACGACTTGGATTCGGAAGTTGTAAAGCTTGAAGGCTCTCCAGAAAATTCATGCTTTTAGGGCTTAAGATTCTTATGAAAATGAAGTACATCCGTGAAGCAAACGTATGACGTAAAAAACTGCAGGAGCACTTGAAGACCCAAGTGCTGTAAGCCGTTCTCCTCAGAGAAACAGGTCGATGGATGCTAAAGTAATTCCAAGTAATCTAGTCTGTATTCCTGAGGATCTTTTGGCGATTGATCCAAAACGGTCTACTGCCTTTGCTAGCAGTGGAACAATCAAGATCGTAGCGTAGAGCTTTCCTTACCTCCCAGTTGTGGTCCCCGGTACGTGCTTGTGTAAATTCTTACTCATTCAGGCTAAGATGGCAAGGGTATGATCATAGGGCTCAAACCCTATTCGAAAGAAATTAAAAAGATGTCACGAACCAACTAATGGCTTCGGATAATAACGGATTCACTGTTGACAACCCTTGCAAACGTCGTTGTCCTTCAGATCTGCACGTGGAGTATTCGGATCCTTAATAGGATATGTGCAGCCGATCAATTAGAGGCCCTTGACTGCTATAGCGCATATATCACCGCCATCCAAGAAGTGCGATGTGATATGGCGATTGCTGTAGGGAAAAGAAGCAGAGTTTATTCAGGTCGGTCTTGATCTTCCAACACGTGAGCGAGGATCTTATGATAATCCGCATCAAGGCAAAGCCCGGTAACGTAAGCCTACTATGCACCCCTGCCCCCACAAAAGACAAGGACAATGCCATCAAAGAATGCTTCTACGAGCTTCTCGACAAGATATGTGAGCAATTCAACGTCAAGACAGGAAAGGGCGACGTCTTTGGTAGGACAGTTGGTAAGCATAGATTACACAATACCACGTCTTGCAACGAACTTGGGCTTCTTGACTTTGCTGCGGAACGAAATATCATTATTGCAAGCACACGGTTTCTTCATCTTGCTAAATCAAATTGATCACATTGCGACTGATATAAGACATGCCTCCAGTATTGCATTTATTGCAGCCATGATACGCTACAACAAAAAAGACTGCCAGAATCTTTTTTGGCCCAACAGCGGCAACGCTGCTAACGTGCCGTCAGAGACGCTAGAACTAATGCGCTGGATTTCACCCGACCACCACCAAGAATTCCCTGGTTTCAGCTTCTCCAGAAGAAGAGAAAGCAGAGCGAGAAGCGCGCGATCGAAGATATTGAGAGCTAGTACTTCAGGAACAACGTACGGAAGTTCAACAGATAAAAAGAATCTGTCAAGGAAACAATACCTGAGCAGAACCGCTAAAGTGGTGATAATAGATTTTGATTATCCCAGTCTATCGAAAGCTGGTAAAAATATCCTCGGTCGTTTCGAGCGAAAAATTATTTGCAAATTATTCGGTTCCGTTTACGTTGACAGACTTTAGAGGAGAAGATTCAAAGACGAACTTTACGAGTTTTACGGCGACATTCATCTGGTTAGAAAACTGCGCGTCAGTCGCCTGAGATGGCTAGTATATGTAGATGCTCCCGCCCGCAGAGTCTTCGAATCTAACGCGAAGGGGCGACGGCAGTAGAGAAACACCTCACCTTAGATGGCGTGTACAAGTAGAATGGGACTTCAACCCACTTGAAGTGCGCTAATGAGGCCCAGGTTCACCCCAAGCTGTAGCGCCACTTAAGTAATTAACCTGCATTCTTTCCCACTGTCATGAATATGGTCAAGAGAAGATGGCTTCTGGTACTTCTTTGTTGATGACTTTGAATGGATGAACCAGGATTATATGTCTGGTGGACGTAAAGGTGGGAAATTGGCTAAAGCTGTTAAGTTCGCCATTAAGAATAACTCGTTTGGTAGCATTTCCCTCGCTACCAAACCGATGCTGTAATCAATCGGAGGTGTCGAATGGCAGAACTGTGAACTGAAATAAGAAGCCTCAACGAAACCGTCTTCGGAAACTAGGACCAATTTATCTATTTAAATTAGCAAGACTTTTATTGACAACTGTATATACGGCAGAGAGCGCAAATACTGTGGAGATCACTCCATTTGGGTTTTCGAAAATTAAGAACCGCGCAGCAAGCGTTTGATTGTGTAAGTAATTTTGCGACAAAAAATTCCAAATGGGAACATCTTAAGGTTTAAAGACAAAACTAGATGATGTGTGACATATACTGGATATCGGAGAATTTCTGTCAAATGCATCTTCACACTCAGTACCGTGGACTCGACAAAAATAATTGGAAAACCATTTTCCACAAGGTATACAAGGAATGAAGCCTGCCAGCTTAGTACGTTTGACTGAAGTTAGGGTACCTAACCCCTGAGGGACGTCATTGGCGGCTGCAGAAGAGAAATCTCTTCTCCTTTATTAGACCAGCGGCGCGGCGGTGGAATTTTATATACAGATCCACGGTTCTAGTCAGCTTGAGCTAGTTGGTTTTAGAGCTACTTCGATCTACAATATTTGAAGTCCAGTCCAGAATCTCGGAATAGACAAGACCGCATGATAAACTTGAATAGGACAACGGCGGCTCTAAAAGCCTCTGCTAATACTCGTAGTAGTGTACCATTTAACCAGACTCTTTGTCCAGAGTTTTTATTAAGAAACTGGCACTACTGGGGATTGCGCGTGGATGTAAACCTTTTTCACTGCGCAAAAAAAGAAAAAAGTGCAGAGACAATCAATAGCCTCAGATATAACGACGGATATAATCTTGACGACCTCAGAAAATTGTTAGAGGACAACGAATTTCGGATTTGCACAGGGAATGTTAGGATTCATAACAGACCAAGTGCTGTTAAACAGCTCGCGTAGGCCCAGACGGTTAAAAAATAGATATTACCGAAATTTAAGAAGTGCGGTGGGACGGGCCGGACAAAAACTACGATATCTGCTACGGCGACTGCTACAAAGAAGAAAGGCGAGTCGCATTTAGATGAGGAAGAAGAAGACTTAGCTAACAAGGTTTTAGCTTTTGGCATGCAGCGAAGGCCTCAGAAAAATCTCTATCAAGGCTGAATTCGGAAATATAAGCCGAAACTATTGAACAATCTCTCTTTTGATCGAAAGGCTTTATGGCTAACTAGGTATAGGTAGGTAGTTTCTGGATAAAGTTCTGAAGTGTGTGTCCCTGTTTCAATTGAAGTTGCCATATGCCTCACGGCAAACTAATTCTCCCACATGACAGCAATAAGTGACACCCCAATCAATACGACTTTCACTATAAATTGACGTTCAGTCTGTCAATAAAGCACTTCGATTTCCCTCTGCTTATAATGGACAATCAAATTCGGATACTGGCCCCACTCAGCAAGTGTCGTGTTGACACCTCGACCACATCCACTTCAAAAACTAACTTCCCAATTCGATGTGAGTGGCATAAGGGTGCGTTCTTTGAATACACATTTCGGCAAAAATAGCTGCTCCCCAGTAGAAAGTGTCTCGAACTTGAATATTCCCTTAATTTCCCTCAACTTGTTGTTGTGACACTTTTAGACATCAGTTACAATCTACAGCAAAAGCCATCCACCTCCCCAATGGTACTTGTGGATCTCCTCCATCCGAGGTCCAGCACCAAGTCCACCACCAACCCTCTCTTCCGGAAAGTAATGCAATGCCGTTTTGATTTGCCATAAGTACACGAGAGTAGTCGTAGCAAGTGGATGACGAATAAGTGGTTTCGAGTAGAAAGACCATAGCCACACCGCAGAAAGGAGATTGCGAATGCTTATCGTTAACACCCTTTTCATAAAGCATCTGGCATCGTCGCCCTAAACTGTCAAAAGGCGGAAATTAATTTCATTTGACACATATACCGCATTTAAGTGTAACAAACAACATCAGACGAAGCTTTGACTCTCTAATTAAAAATGTGTCAAACACAACTTGTAACGAAGGAACAGCAGTAGGCCGATGCGGGTGTGCCAGCAGCATAGGGGAGGCACATATCCAAATAGTTTTCTGACAGATTTTGTCAGGTGGTCGGTCACAAAGTAATGTGGGGTGGCTACAACTGCACAATGCTATCGAAATACTCTGTTGTTGTTGTAGCACCCCATCCAGGAGTATAAACATCTTTGAATGCAAATCTAATGAGAGACAGGCCTCAGCTCGACTAGGCTCAGTTCAGCTTCTTTACCTCTTCGGTTCCTCGTCTCCTCGTCACCTCATTGATGAAAAGATGTAATTAAAGTTGTGCAAAATGCTGATTGTATGATCTGGTTCTGTCTGAGGAGTTTTGTAATTACTTTGACTTTTCTGGTAGAAATGTGGGCTGCATAAATACGAAAATCATGTTGTGCAATCATGTTGAAGCTGCTCTACTGAGATTCTCAGTGCAAGCAAGCATTGTGACAGTATTTAGACTGAGGTTTGCTTGCCTCATAATAAATGAAAGCAAGCCTCACATTTGTCAAATGATTTTCGAGTTGATTTGCGGTTGTAACATGGACTACCACACGACTGGATGGTGAACAAGTGTGCAGGCGAACTTTTACAGTAATTTGATACAAAATGGATTATCATCTAGGACATTTCGAGGACTTTTGATCTTCATAAGTACATTATATGAAAGAGTGAGGATTGAACTAGAAGACAGTTTGCCATTGGTGAATGGAAAATTGCTTACATTTGAGATTGATACTAAATGTGAGGTCTTTTCGAAACGTCTTGTGGTTTCATATTGATTCCATAAGAGCTCTTCCATAATTGTTTGATCTTCCAAAAGATGGATTAGGAACAGAAGCTTGAGTCGATAGTTTGTTCTAATGGCAGCAGAGATATGTATATTCCACTCCTGTAGTTGGTGTGTTGGAATGGTTGCCAAAATAAAGCTTTAATTAGTATTTGAGAAAAATCTTGTCATTAAGGTGACATTTGCTTCTCCCTGGAAAAGGTATGCTTAGGACTTGTTGAACCCCTTGTTGGGTTAAGGTTAAATCATGCCATCCTAATAAATAATCGTAAAAGTCCACTGCATGCAGAACTATAGTTAATTATTTTAGTTTAAGCTCTTAACAAGGCCTGGAATAATAGATTTTAATTTAAGGACCCTATTAAAGATAATCCATATGGATCGGCCCAAGGTAGACATATAATAAACCTGCGCTTGACTACTTCAGTTCTTAGAATGTGGATTTGTTTATAAGGTGACCAAACTTGGTTGCAATATTCGAGAAGAGGCCTTACAAAAGATTATGTTCAGCGGCCTTGTAACGAAACAGTTGGAAAATTCTTTTGACCAGCGTTGGATAAAGCCAAGTGCAGAGCAAGCTTTATTTATAATGCTGCCAATATGTGAGTCGAAATTCAATTCTCTGTCACAAATCATTCTTAGATTATGTACTTCGGTAGTGGTTATCGTGTCGACCATAGCCGAGTGCACATGCCAACGGGAGTGGAATAAACACCTTCTTTAGGAATTTTACCTGGTCGTTATGTTTCCTCGATAACACTGTAGATGCCGCTGCCGATATGATCACAGGCACTATTCTCCTTGGAATGAGATCCTTTATCCCTCATCGGATGAAGAGTATCAAACCAAAAGAAAAGGCATGGTACGTCTCATGCTGTAAAGAGGCTGTCAGGGTTCGAGAAATCGAGACCAACCAGACCAAGGAAAACCGAAAAAAGTTTAAACGAACCAGGAATGACTACAACGCCTTTCTTAAACGTGTGAAATTCCAATACGACCAAAAACTGAGGCAAAAAATACTACAATGTCCCAAAGGTATTAAAAATTGTTGGTCTTTCGTCAAAACTATTAAAAATTCTGCCTCATCCTCGATCCCAAAGCAGATTTACAATGACTTCCAGCTATCAGCTCTTTAGACAGGGCCAATCTGCTTGCTGCACACTTTGCGGCCAGTTCAACACTCCCAGATTGTGCTTTGTCTCCGCCTACACTTGAGTACGTCGAGTCTTCAATGGGGCGAATCTACTTTCGCACTCGTGTAGTAGCAAGAGTACTTAGAGATCTTATCATTCACAAATCCGTTGGTCCAGATGGTATATATCCCCTTCTTTTTCATCAATCCTACTCTTTAGGACACTTTGGGACAGTAGATGGAAAACAGCATTGGTCCAGACCGTCCCTAAAGAAGGCGAATCATCTTCTCTCTCCTTCTTGCACTTAAGTCCCTTTTTTCCAAGGTCATGGAACGCTGATAAATCGTTAGCTCATGAAATATCTCAAACACGAAAACTTCTCTATGACCGGCAAAATGGTTTTCGTAGCAACTGGTAAACTGATGATATGATCGCATGTCTCACCGAAATGTGGAACCAAAGCGTATATCAATCTGGCGAAACCAAGATAGTTGTACTTGATATTTCTAAGGCATTTGACAGAGTTTCTTATTCAATGAATTATAAACAACCTTTCAGAATGTTTAATTCAAGTTTCAAGGCTGATAATCATAAAATAAATGCTGATGTACCCCAGGGCTCTGTTCTGTCTCCAACACTTTTTTTTAATTTTCATCAATAATCTCTTGTCTGCTACTTTCTAATCCAATATATTCCTTTGCTGACGATAGTACTCTCTGCTTTTCATATTCGTTCCCGGACTTACGGCCCTACTCTTCAGCTGTAGAACGGGAACGTCAGCGTATTTTAAGCTCATTAAATTCCGATATTAACAGCATAACCAATTTGGAAACTATCAACAGAGTGCTTCCAAAACACAATGCTGTCTGCGAAGAGGAATGGGCCCATCGCAGATGAAGTAGTTTCTTTGAGCGGGGGTAGACGTTTACGGGAATTTGTTAACAGTAAGCTCCAAAAACTTTTGCTTGCACCATACCGAAAACATATTTAAGTCATCTTGCAGGCAGTGGAAGTCAGAAGGCAATGAGATGACTTTGGAAATTCTCATGTCATCAGCGAAAATAGAAAGATTAGAATTCTTTAAGATGATTGGTCCAAGGTGACTTACTTCCTTTTTTATGAATAGGGATGATATAAGATTCCTTCCATAGGAAAGGGAAAGTACTTATTGAAACAGACAAGTTAAATAGAGCAGCGAGAGGAGGATCGAGATGGGTAACACACTCTTTTATTACAATAGCCGGAAGGCCATCAGGGCCAGACGAATATTTTTTATAATTTTTTCAGATACCAAAAATGTTGTTATATTTAGCGAGATGGATGACGTCTCAGGATAGTTTCTCATATAGCTAAAGTAACTAGGATCGGGTTCAGGTGTTTGCTTAGAAAAGGATTTGTTAAAATGACAGGCAAAGAAATTTTCAATGGTTTTTGTGTCGGCAGGAGATTCACTAAGAAATTTGAGAGTAGATGGGTAGCCGTCTGATTTTCTTTTGGTATTAAAAAACTGGTAGAAGCATTTAGGATCCGAGACTATGCTCGGAGTCTCACAAATTTCAGAAAAACGATTGTATATAAATTTATAGTGACTCTATGACTGAGTCAGATCGAGTCTTTAAGAATTTGTGCCACAACTTGTTTCTGTTATTACGGAGAGAGCGCAACTCCTTGTTGCACCACGTAGGAGCTGACATACAGTGCTTTCCGAAGGTATATGGAACCGACGAGAAAATTTATGAATAGAAAGTAGAGAGGGCAAGATCAATGTTAGTTGTCTCAGCAATAAAGTCAAAGTTAATACCACTTTGATCAAAATGTTCCCGGAATTTATTCAGGAAATTAAAAATACAAGCTTATTTCTCTAAATTTATATTTTCAGCGCTTGATCCAATCTTCGAACCATTTTTTATATTCGGTTTTCGGTATGTCCATCAGTGCTTCCTGCGATTTTTCCATTACTTCCTCTCGGCTGCTGAAACGCGTTCCCCGTACTGGTTTTTTTAACTCGATTGAACAGAAAGAAGTCACAGGGATCCAAATCAGGTGAGTTCGGTGGCTGTTGGATGGTATTTGTTGTATCTTTCGTCAAAAAATTAAGAATAATGATGACACTGTGCGACCGTGCGTTATCATGGTGCAAGTTTCTGCCCACAATTCTGGTCTATTTCGGCGAATTTCTTCACGCAAACGTCTGATAACGCCCAAATAATACTCTTTGTTTACTGTCTGGCCTTCTGGCAACAATTCATGATGCACTACACCGTTGTAATCCATGAAAACCGTGAGCATTGCCTTCTTTTTTGACCGAAAACGACGTGTTTTTTTTGGTCTCTGCTCATTTGGTGAACGCCATTCACTTGTCTGATGTCTGGATTGCGTGTCGTACTCATAAAACCACGTCTCGTCTCCAGTAATGATCCATTTGATGAACGTGGGATCGGATTCAGCCTCGCAAATCATCTCTTTTGCGACGTCAACACGGTCTCTGTTTTGCATGAAATTGAGGTCTTTTGGCACCAACTTTGCCGCTACACGACGGAAACCCAAATCATTAACCAAAATGTCTTGGACGGATCCATAAGCAATGTTCAAGTCCTCCGCTATCTCTCTGATGGTTAATTTGCGGTTATTGACCAACATTTCTTTTACTCCATCAATGTTTTCTTCGGTTTTCTATGTCGATTGTCTGCCACTGCGTTCATCATCTTCGATTGACTCACGACCACTTTTGAACCGGTCGCGCCACTGGTAAACGACCGCTTTTTTTAGAGAATCGTTGCCGAAACACTTTTCCAGCATTTCCAACGTTCGCGCACCATTAAATCCGTTTTGTACGCAAAATTTAATACAAGTTCGTTGTTGCAAATTTAAATCCATTTCTAAAATTGTAAAAAAATCGCCAACAGACTCAGAGATAGATGTACTCTTGGCTACGTACTATAACTTTTGCAAAGATCAACAACAGATTTACCAACTTAACAAAAAAAAAAAACAGAACTCAAATTGGAATAATGGGAGCACCACACGGTGATTATTCTTTGATCAAGGTGATATTGCTGATGAGGCTCGTCGGTTCTTCGAAATTTAAATGAAATCGAATTTTCCGAAGCGACACATGTGTTGCCGTTTTCATATGAGTATATAATTGACAAGGGGAATGCAGGCAGTCCAGGGTGGAAAGAAGATGATTACTCCTATAAACGACACAGTTATCCGAGTCGGATGTGAAGACAAGCTCGAGATGTCTGTTCATTGTATTCCGTATTCCACTAATCTGATATAGACTTGAGTTGGTTAGGCAGTCCACCATCAGTATTTCTATTTCAGAGAACGAATTAAGAGAGACGAAATGAGACAAACAGAAGTTGTGTGAAAACAGTTCAGGATTGCTAGTAAAACACCTCGGCCATAGGGATTATCAGCTCTTTCAAATACATCTTTTCGAAAAACGTTGAAATTTGGAAAAAACAGCTCAGTAAGAGCAATTACTCGTAGGTCATAGGGAAATTTTTGAGAATTGAGATATACGGCGGAGATTTTAGAGCGAAAACCTCTTACATTTTGGTAGTGTAATGCTCTAGAATAATAGCCTGTAATTCTAAGCCCAAAATTCTAGGTCCGTAATTCAAACCCTGGATATTAAGCTCGGAATTCGGATCTTGGGAAATAAGCACTAGATCTCGCCCTAAAATAATAGCCCTTAATTTTATGACTGTAATTCTAGCCCTTCTGGCACGGTTTGCAATTCTAGTCCTAGAATATAGCACCTACCTTTAACCACGTTATTCCCTAGAATAATACCCCTTAATCTTTAGCACGTAGGGCTTTACTTCCAGGATGGTCAATGACTTTGTCGTTCTAGGCTCTCCAGTAAATATAAGCAACTTAATCACCATAAAGACCATTCATAGAGTATCTCGTGCAAATCGCTGTCCAGAAGGTATTAGATTAGATTAGATTAGATTGTTGTGGGAGGTGGTAGAGGGGCGCAAAATTAATCATCCAATTTTGTTTTTGAATTACTTTTTTACTAAATAAAAAAAATTGATTTTGAGTGATGGAAATCTTTATTTGAACCTTTGCAATCGTTTCTGTTAAGTGGAAAAGATGATATCCGTCAAGTGGCTGCCGCCAGTGTTGATACACCTTTGTGCCTGTTTTATAGCATTTTCCATGATTTTCCGCAAGATTTCCGGTGATAACTGTTCACATTCCTGTCGAATATTCTCCTTAAGGGCTGCGAATGTCTGAGGCTTGTTGGCATAAACCCGCGACTTCAAGTAGTCCCAAAGAAAGAAGTCTGCGATGATTTAACCTTGCTGGCCATGCCAAATCGCCAAAAGTCTTGTTGAAACCAAATGTTCACCAAGCCCCGCTCATCCAATTCCGGCAGTAAGAAGTCGTTTATCATGGCCCTGTAGCATTCGCCAGTAACAGTGACCGTATTGCCGATGGCGTCCTTAAAAAAATACGGCCCAATTACACCTCCAGCGTGGACGCCGTTTTGAGTAATGCAATGGCTCCTCGTGCATCACACGCGGATTTTCAGTGCCCCATAAACAAAGATTTTGCTTATTGACGTAACCGCTTAGGTGGAAATGCGTCTTGTTGCTCATGATGATTTTCGACACAAAATCGTTCTCTTCGTTGTTGAGAGTTAGAATGGCTTTACATTAATTCACACGCGACTGGCGTTCAGGAGGCATTAACTGATGCACTGTTTGCACTTTATACGGGAACATGTGTAAGTCTTTCACTAAAATTCGCTGTAGGGTCCGTCTGGTGATACACAATTGCGGTGCCTGTCGCCTGGTTGATGTTTCTTCGTTCTCAGCGACATCGGCAGCCACAGCCGAGATATTCTCTGCCGAACGACCAGTCCGGTGGCGGCCACGCCCGGCATGTTCTCCTGTGGTTATACTCTGTTCGAGTCGAGCAGCTAAGCGCCGGAATGTTTGCCTAGTTGGAGCGACACGATTAGGAAATCGACGTCGAAATTCACGCTGCCTAACACCACCGACCGATTATTGGTCAACAACTTCGACACAATTATACCACGGTCTTGTGGAGTATAGCGCTCTATTGCTTATCTGTTTGTATACTGCAGCTGTCTAGTTCACAAATGTCAAGTATGATTGACGTACTAGGCTATTTGCAAAGCAAAAATTATACCATCTTCCGATAGGCTGATTAATTTTGCGGCCCCTGTATAATGAATCCCAGATCACTGTGGCCTATTTTGATGTCCTCCACTTACAGCTCATCTATGATGCCGCAGTTTGTGAGACAGGCAGCTAAGCATTTAGGAGATATGGCAATTATGTCCGCGCTTCGAGGTAGAATTTACTATTAAACCATTGCAGTCACATTATACAATCTGTATGTATTCCCTTGTGCGATGCCCATGGACACGGCAGTGCCCTGTGAGAAAACCTGTGATCAGTCGAATCTGACTTATACTTAATTGTAGTAGTTGTTTTGTTTTTCTGTGGCAACTGTTTGGTATAAAGTTGTTAGCTTGTCTCTTTCCTTCGGTTTCTCTCCAGAAATGGGGCTTCTTTCACTCTACCCAGGTTGTCATTGCACCAGTTGTACAGACACATCGCTCCATAAAACATAGAACGTACCAGTCCTTCTTTACTGCTTAGAGGCATGAACCTTATCAAGAAAGGATGAAAAAGCGCTTTGTCGTTTCGAGAAGAAAGAGCCTCGAGTTATCTGAAGTCGTTTTTTGGTCGGGAGAAAGTGAAGGAGGATAATCAACCAAGAACTCAATGGGAAATACTGTGATATGGACTTCGTTAAAAGAGTCGGAATTTATCACAGAGGTAATCGAATCCATCGCAGAAGGATTTCAAGATTATAAGTTTTTTTTAGCGGAATGTTGGTTGAGGCCCAAATCTGCCACGGACTGTAGCGCCACCTAAGAAGAAGAAGATTTTCGCTCTACTTAGATGTCGAGAAAGGTTTCCCTGATATCTTGCGACTGTTAGTCTACCAAGCGAGTAGGACACCAGAATGAAAGTGAGGGTTAAGTAGGCGAACATGTATTTTATTAACATCTTCAGATCCTTTAGCTCGACTTCTCGAAATACGTAAAACCGCGATATTTTTCTTTCAGATTTTACTTTGAAACGCATTGCTGCTGAGGTCGTGTTTTTCTTACATTTAAAATCACAACCCACACCCAGAAAGTAAGTTGGGCATGGAGTCGAACTCTATAACCATAATAAGACCTCCTTCCATGAATATCTCAAACAAAAGTTGTGAACACCTCCCCACCCCAGCGTTTTTAAATTGCCACATATAATTTTGAATATGAGAACCGTAGTCATATTCGCTTCTACTAATACTACTATTAAATTTAAGTACTCCAATGGTATCCGTTTCAAGGCATCCCGTCTGGAGAATTCTTTTATCTTCCACATACGAATATCTGCAGAGTGGAGGAGCCGACATACTCGTGCCCATACCAAGGCGTAGAATACTCGTATAGTACTTGTATCCGTGTATTCCTTTATATCATTTCGTTTTGCTTCGACTCTGGGGGGAACTTCATTAGTTATATTATGCGTTCTGGCAGATAGAGTAAGGCAAGCTGGAAAACTGGAAAACTTGGAGATTCTACTTTGAACAAACAAATTCTGTGGCATCAAATCCCGCATGGTTCAGAGGAATTCCAGATACGAACACGCGCAATGTGAATTTAATAATTTATTTGGTTGAAGTGATTTTGTAGGAACCCCCTGTTAAGGAACAAGAACTTAAGACTAAGGACTCAGGACTTAGGACTATGGGCTAAGTGCTATGGGTTGAGGGTTAAGGAGTCGTTGATATTAAGAAGGCTCTGACCGATTTACTTTTATGGACGCGTGTGGAAATATGAAAATTTAATTTCCCCAAACGTTCGAACATAAAAGAGAGCTATTTTAATGTCTACCCAAAAAGATGTTTTTGAAGTAGGGGTTTTGTTTTTTTTTTTTGAATTTTTGAATTTTTGAAAAATAAATGACAGTGATAGTGAGAGGCTCATTGGATTGCCTTAGCATTTACTCGGTTGGTGTATGTTTCGGTAAGGGAAATGTACCTGCAGATTGAGTTCGTAGTACACTTTGACACACAGAAGATTGGGGCTGCTGGTAAAAGGCTCACTCTTGCGAGTCAACCAAAACAGATTTATTGTTGATGAGTCTCCAAACTGAAAAAAGAACAGCGACGTTCGAATCTGCATATGGAATGTTTGGACCCTGAATAGACCGCGTGCAGGCAAGAGTTGCTCTTACCAAGCGGTTTCTTCGGGAAATGAGTAATAAGGCTTTGTCAAAAAATTCAAAGTAGACTCTATATAAGGCATTCCTCATCCCAGTCCTGGTTTATGGTGCAGAAGCATGGATGTAAGCGAAGGCGGATGAAGATCGAACTCTACGAGCTGTACAGTGACAATGAGCTAGTCAAAAAAGTTCACATTAGTTACGTAAGACGGCCAGGACATGTAGAGCAGATGAACACGATCGCCCCAACTCAGAGAAGGATGTGTCATTAGTACACCAGGAAAGTTCTAGCGAAAGCCCCTATCCAGCCGATACAGACCGTTCTTTGGGTTTTACTAAAACCAAAAGTGTCGTATTTTCGTGAACGCATAAGATATAATTGGCCTTATTATAGCCGTACAGATTCAGAGGGCCGTTCGATGATGAATCTCATGCCATGCCATGTGGAAGAGCTTCACAGTGAAAGACGCTCGGAATTGCTCTGGAGGTTTTCGAAGTGACATGCTTAATCCAAAAAAGGCTTTGTGTCCAGGATGACACCCAAATACTAACCTTCAATGCAGAAATGAATGGTGATGGTTTTAATCTTAAATGAGTCAGACCCGTCAGCATCCTCCTTCTTGTAAAGAAAACAACTTAGGTTTCGAGAGTTTGATGGAAATTTATTTGTAATGCTTCAATTATCGATCACATCTAGTGCTGCTTGCGCTTTACAGTAGACATTCACTAGGCATAATTCGACAGATGGTACAGCTACATCTTCTGAATGTGCAGACTTAAGAACTTGAGAGCGCTAAGTAGTGAGTTGACCAACATGCATCATAGCAACCTCTGTTTACCCATGCCTTGCAGTAACATTTCTTCATTTCTTTGGCTCTGCTCTTTAGAGAAGGTAGTGCCCTCCCCTTCTTTTGTACTCGTAGAGCTCAGGAGGATCTCTCCTCCTTCGATGCAGCGCAACCTTATACACATCTTGTTTGGCTGCATATAGGTACCTGCACTAGAGGTTTCTTTGTGGAGGTACTTTGAAGCCAATTACATCAGAAGCAGTATTTCCGATTGTCCTTTGACAACATTCCAATGGCGTTGTATAGTTTGGGGCTAGGATTTTGAGAGAGTTTGAGAAAAACTTTTTAGCAGTCTGCGGCCTCTGTGTGGAGCACAAGATCTGTTAATTCCATATGCAAAAACCAAAAAGCCTTGCATATCCGAGAGGGTTGATTGTCTCTGAACTGCTTTCCTCACACGCAACCCCCAAAGTGAAGGGCCAAGTCCTCAATAAGACCCTAGATAATTGGTGCTGCTAAGTAGTCCGGTGCCAGTAAGCTCGCTGAAGTTATGAGAGCCACCGTCAGTCTATTCAGGTTTTGTCACTGTCAGTCATTTCTATTACATCCAGCGAAGTACCTCGAAGTATGAACTGGCTAGAGGCATAGATCTTGATCCAGTTTTCCCTTTAGGCAAGTGCAAAAATTTGAGTCCACATATTCGTTGTGTGATGTTGCCATGTCGGTGAGACAACGGGTTGGTGAAAGCATCGAAAATATCGCTGCCATTCATGCGCCCGTAGCAAACGATCCAAATCAGTCAATTCCACAGCGTTCTCAAGAATTGGGCATCGCTCAGACCACATTATGGCGTATTTTGCGTAAGGATCTTGGTTCACATCCATACAAGATCAAGCTAAATCAAGAATTGAAGCCGATGGACCATTTGAAGTGACGTACCTTCTCCGATTGTGTTCTGGAGAAATTGCGCCAAGATGATGAATTTCATCGCAAAATCATCTTCAGTGACGAAGCTCATTTTTGGCTCAATGGGTTGGTCAATAAGCAATATATGCATTATTGGTCGGGTGAAAATCCACATGTGCTTCATGAATCACCACTTCATCCACAAAAAATAACTGTTTGGTGCGGTTTGCATGCCGGCCGCGTTATTGGGCCTTACGATAACGATTGTCACGTTACTGTGAATGGTCAGCGTTATCGCGCCATGATCACCGATTATCTTTGGCCCGAATGGGAAGATATTGACTTGGACGACATGTGGTTTCAACATGATTGTGCCACAAGCCACACAGCACACGCTGCAATCGATTTATTGAAGAGTAAGTATGGTGAGCGTGTTATCTCAAGAAATGGGCCAGTCGATTGGCCGCCTCGTTCGTGCGATTTAACGCCGCTTGACTATTTTCTGTGGGGCTACGTTAAGTCATTGGTTTATGCCAACACGCCGACGACGTTGGAGGAGCTCAGAGCCAACACTGAAAGCGAAATAGCGGCCGTTTCGGCCGAAATGTGTGGCCGAGTCGTTGAAAATTGGGTCCATCGAATCGACCGCTGCAAACGAGCCCGCGTTTCCCATATGAACGAAGTCGAGTTCCATTCATAAATGTTTTGATTGTACTTCAAGACGATAATAAAGTTTTTGAAATGTCTCAAATGGTTTGCGTTTTATTTAAAAAAAAAAATTGTCAAGTTCTTATGTCCGGTCGATTACGTGACTCATGAGAAGGTTTTAGAACAGCCGATTTCTTTAAATTGTGTGAGAGGCAATCCAATACTATGTCGACATTTCCGGTTGAGCCACATTATAGATGGTGGTATGCAGATAGGTACACTTCGTTAATCAGTTACTGTTGTAAACATCAGTAGCTTGCATGAGTTCACGAAAGAGCTTGATGCTTATGGACTGTTGCGGTGCTGGCCCAATTAAAGTCATAGGACAGCCAGCAGTTTCCCTCTGCAGATTCGAAAAGAACAATTGAAGGAGGCTGAAAACACTCAGGAAATCTGAAAGCATTTGTACATACGTGAACATAGAATCTCTTGGTATGGTGTTCGCCCTTTGTGGCTTGAAATGTTGCGAAAAGTAGGAACCTTCTCCTGCCAACTCTCAGATTTTCAGATCTTCAATTCGGAGTCTTCTGCAATTCTGTTAGTACTGGCCGCTGGAGTTATGACTCTCACTCCCATTATCTTACATCCTTCTGTCTACGACGACATATTCGTAATTGAATTTCTATGCGGTCCTAGTGCTATCAATATCAGTGGCAAATGCATGCTATAAATTCCTGTGAATATTTAGTACCACTCTGGCTTCACATGTACTCGTAAGTATCACTATTCTCTTCTCAGATAAGAGCTGTCTTTCCACATCAAAGCCGCATTCCTTTAAGTTAATTGTTCAAGTATCTCTAAGCAAATTGCTGGATTTTTAATATACATGTTGTCTATGAACCAAATTGCAAACTTACACTACATACTCGTACTCCACTGCAACGACTCTAAATTCCTTTGCCTGTCCACTTCTACAATTTATATATATTCTGCGGCATCTACCAAAACAGACATAAGGAAACTTCAAACCTCTGCCTAACGCTTGCACCTACTTTTAGTCATGGTCTTCAGCAGAGAGATACATATCAATAGCAATGTCATTGCCAACTTACCCCATGACACTTACATAACACCGCCACATGCAATGCAGACAGCCCACAACCGCAACCACTTTGAGTTTTAGTTGCATCTCTGGGATGCTTGAACGCTCAAACGAAGCCTTCTGCAGTCCATTTGCCACTTGACACACCACCAGCAATTAAGCATTTTTCAATGTCATGATTGCTGTCAGCTCTTTGGAGAATCCACATAAATTCCATGAACTCGGACCCATCCACCCACAGCAGCTCCGAGCACGAATACGAATACATACTCGTAGCAATGGCTACCCCTCTGACGGAACAAAGAAATCAACAAAAAAAAGTCAAAAGTCGAAAAGAATGTGCCCATCATCACGAGTTGATTTTCTCATTTCGAAAGATTTGCTGAAAATGTTTACGCTCCTTTTGGTCCTCCTTCCTCTGAGTTCCAACTTTAGTTTCAAATCTACAGCTACACAGTTCCCAAATGAATGCAAGAGCTCACTGGGTCTCTACCAGCAGTCCCAACTACATAAAAATGTTTTATGATTAGTTATCTGCATCCACGCCGGCCGACAATGACGACAACGACGACGATGGTGATGGCGATGGCTATGGCTATGGCTATGGCGGCGGCGACGATGATGACGACGATGAGGCTGGAGAGATTTTCATTGTCTGTTTGGTGGAGGGTTATTAACACTTTGGCAGCACTTACAGAAGGAAACCCACAAAACTGCCCATAAACGAAGAACAGGCGTGTTGAGTGCCATATCCGCTGCCGTTGCCTTTGAAGCTTTCCTATGTGACCATTGGCGTGGCTTGCTACGAATGACTGGACACGCATACTCGAAGAAGCGTAAATATTTATCGACGCAACAAGTCATGCCCCAAGGGTCAAACTGGCGAAATTAAATTCCCAATCGCAGAGTGAGAAGGTGAAAGTTCAGGCGAAATTTATTAAGGCGATCTCAGGGTGAGTGAAAAAGATTTTCTATTACATTTACGTTCTTTCATCACCACTCACAAACACATAGAAGACGGGAATGGTGGCAAATGGAATTAAAAAAAAGCAAAAAAAAAAAATTAAAAACCCTGAGCTACGAGTAAGTGGAAAATGTCTATTTGTCAGGGGAGCCCGTCCCAGCTAGAGAGTCTACTAAATTTGGACAATCCGGTGTTTCTTAATGTCAATCAAATTTTATGGTACTGTGCTTCAACCTGACCCATGTCATTAACGATCAAAGTGGACAAGACATTAGAAGATTAAGAAAAGTCCCTTGAAAAGTGTAACAAGTGATGGTGCTCGAATGCCTTAGGCAGCTTAGTGGTCACATAATGAATGGGAAAAGGTCAAGCCAAAGGTATATTCTTTTCAGTGGATGTCCTTTGCATTATTTTGGGGGTCGGTACGACTTTAGTACTTTGGTGCCAGAAGCAGAAGTAAATGCTACCTGGAACAAGGTGGAGTATGGGGGATACCTTTATGAATACCTTAGTCCTTGGTTCTTGCTCCCTATCTTAAAATCACTGACACCAGAGATGTTTTGAATAGAAAACATGCAGCTTTGTGGCAAAGATCTTAGTGTGCCACTTAACAACCTTTGAAGAAGGTGGTGGCAAAAACAATTAAAATAAATATTTATTATCGAAAATGGATTTATTGTTTTTTTTTTTAAATACTCTCCATGAAGATCAATACACTTTTCCATGCATTTGAACCAGCTTTTCCAGGGTAACTCCAAAATATGGTGACCTCGCAATCTATTTTGGATGTGCGGGAATGAGAAGAAGTCATTGGGCGCCAAATCAGGACTGTACAGCGGACATGTTTCGAGTGGTCCAAACGTCACTTTGTAAGAGTCGTTGTTATGTCGTTGGCTTTTCTTATTTCTCCAAAGACTTCTGCCAACTAAATGGTGGTGTTCCATTCGAGATCATCTTTCGCAAAAATGCTGCTCAGTAACCCCATGATAAGAGACACCTCAAGATGACCTCTCTGAACTCTAGGAATCATTAGAGAAGCCTCTTTCAAGTTACTTTTTCTTCGCGTACCGTGATAGCAGTTTCTTAGATTTCCGCTCTCTCTATTTTTTTTAATGTCACTGTGAGCAGATATCCTGTAGATCTGTGGTGCGCTTCAAGTCCAAGGGCATCTTTAATGATCTTTGAAACAATATCCATCTCACAGGACAACACTTTTTGCTTCCGAGGGGGATTCCGGCATTTTGGCGGTCATTTATTCCTCTTCTGTGAATCTTTTAATAGTTCGATAAACAAAAACCCGGCTGTTTTCTGGCGTTAGCAAGGTTTTTAAAATTGCCTTCGTAATATCTCAAAACTTAAGTACTCGTAGCATTCTCTGTAGATTGAGAAGAGAAAAGAGAACAACAAAACTCGTAAGTAAATAACAAAATTTGTTTCTTTCAATAGCAAACGCCTTAATTATTGACAATGTCGTTTCAAGCGTCAGAATGCAAAAGAAAAAATATAGATCCAATTAGAAGGCAGGAAACTCCCAAATGAGCAAAAGCCGTCCGGGAGCGGAGGATGCGAGGACATCCAGCGGTGTTTTTAAACAATTAAACACTGATATGGTTTTGATTATATGTCATGCCATGCAAAATATTATTCAAGCTCTCTAGCAAGTGATTCACGCTCTTCAACTCCTGGCGAATGCAGTGGTAACATTTGCTACAAAGTGTTCGAAGAGCCAAGTTCATCTTTTCCCTCGACATCAACGCCAGCAAAAAAGAGGAAGACTGCATTTGATGGCCTTTGCGAGCAGTTCGGCTCATTGATTGGAAAAATGGAAGAAAGGTTCACCAGCAATCCTTTGGCTGCAACAGACGATGACGACGAGCACTTTGTAAGAATCATAGTTTCAATGCTGAAACATTTCCCATCTGACGTTAAAAACGATTTTAAAGAGGAGATACTTGTATTCATGAGAACAGCTCACAAGAAGGAGGTGTATAATTAAAAGTACACAGTTATGTTAGTTTTGTTAGTTTTATTTTATTTATTGGAATTACGAGTAGAAATGGTTTTTTCTTCTGTTAGTGTGTTTTATATTAAATTAGATTCGATTGATGTGCGAGGTGGTATAATGAATCCCAGATCACTGCGGCCATAGATGGGCCTATTATGATGTCCACCATTTAGAGCTCATCTATGATGCGGCAGGTTGTGAGAAAGGCAGCAAAGTTTTTAGGTGAGCTGGTAGCTATGTCCGCCGGTTCGAGGTACAATTTACCTATGTAGGCATGTGCTCTGCTGTTTCCACGTCCTTGTTGCACACTCTGCGTGTATTGTCCTATGCAATACCCTTAGTCATCAGGTGAGAAAACCTGTGATCAGTCGAATCTAACTTCTACTTTGTTGTAGTAGTTGTTTCGTTTTTTTTGTGGCAACTGGTTGGCATAAAGTTTTTGGCTTGTCTCTTTCCTTCGGTTTTTCTCCTGAAATGAATCTTCTTTTCCTTTAGCCAGGTTTTAATACTTTCTTTTATAATGTTTATTGCTAGCCCACAGATTGGTCTGGGCATCATGAATTGAGATGCGGATCCTTTTCTGGCTAGTTCGTCTGCTTTTCAGATGGACTTTGTTTGTGGTAGCCAGTAGTTGTAGGAGTTGAGGGTCATCCCAGACCAGTTTTGATTTTACTTCAAAGGCGTTAATCTCAAAGTTGTAGCTGTCAATAGAGACATTTTGTCCTAGGTGATATGCAAGGGAACGGTTTTTAGTCCACATCATATATTTCGCTTTTCCTCATTCACTTTAAGACCAACTCGTTGAGCTTTTTTTTCAATTGCCGTAAAGGCTTCAATTACGGCACGCTTGGAACGTGCATTATACCATATCATCCGCGTATCAATATCACTGATTTCTTTTCGGGAGTGGTTGGTAGCCAAAGGTGTTGTCGGCCATCTCCTTGATTGAAGTGCACATGTTTATCCACCTGTGGTAGGCAATGGCATATTGGAAAGCTTTTCGTCCAGGCGCTCTCTGTAGTTTCTTGCTATTTCCGGTGTGCATAGGCGTCCATTGTTGAACCTCATTTTTGGATGCTGTTGCAGTTTGCTTTCATTTGACAGTCGAGCTCTGAATCGGTCTGCTACCATATAATGGTCAGAGTCGACCTTTGTCCCTCTGAATGTTTTAACATGCAGGATATTTGACGAGTGACGTCCGTCAATAAGCACGTGGTCAATTTGGTTGGCGGATCGACCATCTTGAGTTAGCCAGGTTGCTTTGTGGATTTTGTTGTGAAGGAACTTCGTTCTATTGTATAGGGTTTTCCAATAAGGACTTGACAAATCTTTTTTTAAATAAAACGCAAACCATTTGAGATATTTCAAAAACTTTATTATCGGCTTGAAGTAAAATCAAAACATTTATGAATGGAACTCGACTTCGTTCATATGGCCACCGCGGGCACATTTGCAGCGGTCGATTCGTTGGACCCAATTTTCAAGGACTCGGCCACACATTTCGGCCGAAACGGCCGCTATTTCGCGTTCAATGTTGGCTCTGAGCTCTTCCAACGTCGTCCGCGTGTTGGTATAAACCAATGACTTAGCGTAGCCCCACAAAAAATAGTCAAGCGCCGTTAAATCGCACGAACGAGGCGGCCAATCGACTGGCCCATTTCTTGAGATAACACGTTCACCATACTTACTCTTCAATAAATCGATTGCAGCGAGTGCTGTGTGGCTTGTGGCACCATTCTGTTGAAACCACATGTTGTCCAGGTCCATATCTTCCAATTCGGGCCAAAAATAATCGGTGATCATGGCGCGATAACGCTGACCATTCACAGTAACGTGACGATCGTTATCTTCGACGAAAAAATATGGCCCAGCAACGTCGCCGGCATGCAAACCGCACCAAACAGTTATATTTTGTGGATGAAGTGGCGATTCATGAAGCACATGTGGATTTTCACTCGACCAATAACGCATATTTTGCTTATTGACGAACTCATTGAGCCAAAAATGAGCTTCGTCACTGAAGATGATTTTGCAATGAAATTCATCATCTTGGCGCATCTTCTCCAGAACCCAATCGGAGAACGTACGTCGCTTAAAATGGTCCGTCGGCTTCAATTCTTGAGTCACCTTGATCTTGTTTGGGTGTAAACTAAGATCCTTACGCAAAATACGCCATAATGTGGTCTGAGCGATGCCCAATTCTTGAAAACGCCGTGGAATTGACTGATTTGGATCATTTGCTACGGACGCCTGAACGGCAGCGATATTTTCGACACTTCAACCAACTCACTTACACAGCAACATCACACAACGAATATGTAGACTCAAATTTTTGCACTAAACTTGTTATTGCCTGTCTACTAGGGCGAGAATTACGACCGAAAATTGGAGTTAACACTCTTAAAGGTGCAGTCACTGACTCTGAATTTCGGTAGGAAATTTTTATAATTTGCAGACGTTGCACGTTCGTGTACTCTAACATGATGAAAATGTTGAGTTTACTCAATAAATTGACAGTGACAGTTTGATGATTAGTGAAACCCTTTACATATCACTGTATTACTAGCTGTCGCAAAGTCTGCGATTCCGAAGCCGTTATTTGTTGTCATGACATGGAGGCTATATTTTCCGATCGCTTCTCCATAGATATTCTCCTTACCGATTTTGGACAGGCTACGTAGTCTCCGTTGAGGAGGTCAACAGATACATCTTTGATTGGTTCTTAAGCATAGTTGGTAGGGGCGTAAGCACATATGAAGCTGGTGTTATAGAATCTTGCATTGAAGCGGAAGAACAAAACTGATTCTGTGCTCTGCAGGGAACTCCAGTAAAAGTCCGGAGATCAAATGAAGGATAATTCTTGGCAATCGCTATTTCTCTGGGCTAAGTATACAACTGAGTAAGAAAGTACTATCCCGAGTAACGAAGAAGAAGCTATGCAGGACGCTGGTCATCCCTGTTCTGTTGAAGGGCGCAGATATGTTAACGCTTTTTAACAGATTTCTTATGTGCTTTGAGTGAAGGATTCCGGGTGAGATCTTCAGTCCCGTTGTGTGGACAGAGTTTTGCTGAGAAGTTACAATGCTGTAGAGCCTTCGTCGATAGTACTCCAGGCCAAAGATCTTCAAGCCTAGGTCATATAGAGTGCTCCAGCCCAAATGATATTCATCAAATCCGTGTGTGTGACAAGAGGCAGCTAACTAGGCATCAAGCTGCCTGGAAAGGCAATTTAATTGCGGCCCAGGAATACTTCATTCTGTGAGATATATTTAAAAGAAAAAAGTACATACTTTAAGGTCCTGCAAAGTCAATAACTCGTATCCTCTGTGTTTTGTTGCTTCACGACTTTGATTTTGACGAGGATATTGTATGACCGATTTTCACAAAAATGTTGAGCCATTTGTTACGTCTGGCTGTGATGAATTCTCCATCTGTACGGTTGCCGCTATATGTGCAATAGAAATCAACGTCTGCTTATGAGATTTATGAAACATAGTGCAAGCTATACCTTAACATTCAAACAGGGTGTATCTTCGAAAGTTGATCCTGATTAAAAGACTGACAAACAGTTTTTCCAAATGCACGTAGACCTGCTGAAAGGGGTTTCAAGAGAGCAATATCTGACAGATTTCTCTTGATTGCTTCAATCAGTCTTCCCAGTGCCACTGAACTGCACCCCATTTAACACAATCCCAATTGGCTTCGTTAAGCGCCAATATATCTGTCTGATGACAATGAAATCAACCATGCACTTAACTATTGTACAAAGTACATACATACACACATATACCCATGTCTGCGTCCTTGTTTCTTGTGAGTACATGTACTCCTACTTGCCAGTGATACTAAGATTTGACTAATTACATTCCATTACGTTTTCCGGCAAAAAAGGAGTAGAAAAACCCGAAAACAATGCTTCACCCTGTAATCGTTTTGTTTATGCTCGTTAGCTTGATGTATGCGTGTCCGCTACCAGACGCGCCAGTCTAACTTAACTTGCACGCATCAGGGCAAAATGGATGGACAGACAACCTAGAACATGAACCGGGAGATTTATTCAGCAGGCGGTCGCACCCGTTTTCGATATTCCTCATCTCCTCCATCATCACCACAAAGGTGGTTCTGTGTTTTTTTTTTGTTTTTCTCCCCTACACACGAATGTATCTACGTATGAACATTCTCGTGCGCTCCCATGATAGACTGCAAACGAAATAAATAAAATCTCATCAAAGGTTCTGAGTTCTGACATGTCCTATCCATATCCATGGTGGGTATGCTCCTATATGTGTGGGAATTTGTGTATCTACGAGTATGTACGAGTATGCCTTTAACAAAATTAAACTTTTCGGACGAGTAAACGGATAATAAATGAGTTTTGCGCTTGAGAAAGTGCTTCTCCGCTTTGGCATTGGCATCGTCTGGGCACACTGAATACCAATACCGACAACTGACATTCCAAACCGGAAAGGAGGGCTATTTTTGAATCAATCAAGAGACCGAAACTGCTGGATCAAAACAAGTCAAGCATTTCACGTGTTTTCGGTGGAGGAGGTTGTCTTGTCTTCTTGTCTCAGTCTTCTACGTCTTGGTCTTGGTCTTGTCTAAAAGTCATCAACAACCATGATGATGATGGTGATAGTGATGGCAATGGGCAATGGGAGTGCGCGTTTATAGGAAGGCGTCTGAGGCTGGGACCACTGCAGCACAAGTCTTTGTTTGATGTTCGCGGGACGTTGCCACTCTGCTAATCATCCGAGCGTGTCATAAAAATGAAATCCTCATTTCCATCATATCAATAATACTGCGAGTCATTAAACACGAGGCTCGCAATGGGAAAAACAAATTCAAAAAAACAAAACAACATGATTGTGGTTATGGACGAGTGAGGGCCGACCGCGCCGGTTAGTTGGCAATTTGCCTGTTGGTTGAACTGATCTTCTTAGGTGAGGGTGCATGCTGAGTGATGGGAGAACAGGCAGTGCAATCATTTTACTTCAAGCCAAGTAGATGGTTTATAGGTGTCAGTCCGAGTCATGTTTAGTTTCTTGTGAAATTCTGAGAGATACGCGTACGCCTCCGAAAATGTTTTTGAACTTGAAGATGTCCTTGCTCAGTTCATACATACTTGCACGACAAATGGTGATTCATACAAAGTCGGGGACGGTATATCCTTGATATTAATGTTCACGTCACTGTCGTATTAGAAAATATCTGTCTATGCTACGAAAATATTTGAACACTCACACTCTCTCTAGACGTAAAACTAAAGGACTGATGAAGGTTCGGGTTGAATGGAAAAAATAGTCGTGGGAAAATATGTACTTTGAAACAAGATTGTAGACATTTTCAGCGATTTTACAATTAAATTAGCATTCGCAAGGGTTTAGGATCTTATTTTTCTCTTTACCAAGGTTCTTGCAAAAGAATAATGTCTTCTTCGTCTTCACTCATGCTGGTTTAAAATAATTGAGTCATCTGAACGGAAAAGAGGCTGATATCAGACGTCACCACCAATTATCCTCAGGGAGAGACCCCGTAGAGAAAAGTACTTCTTTGATAAAATAATGCCTTTCAGCGGTGGTTGAATGAAATAACGTTGACTTTAGTGGACGCCGTTGGTGACACTTTAAGATTGAAATGATCTTTCGTTGTTCATGATATGAAGTCGTCACTGAACATAATAATTCCCTTCACTAGGTTCATACGGCATCATGGAACGGCGACTATCCGCCCGAGTACTTCTTCTACTAGAGCGGAGAAATGATTCCGAACTGAATATACTGTCAGAGCTCGACGAAAGAAAGAAATTACGTACTAGCTAGAACGCCAGAACAATGACGGGCAAAAGTTTCGAAATAGAAAACGTATTAAGGTAAAGTAAGAGCAGCATAATATTCGTTGAAGAAACCTAATGCTTAAGTGTCGGAAATAAGGTCCGCTGTTGGAATTTCCAACTGAAAGCGTGCAAAATATTTTGTTATGGAACGCGACAATAAAAGAATGGGACTGCCATCATATTGACAGCTGAACAGCGGCCAGCTAATCGAACACGAAACAAGAAATATATTGATGAGCTTTTGAGTGTATTGTAACATCAAAGCAGGAAATGCTCTTCATCGGTGCAGATTTAAACAGACACGGCTGGATCAAACAGGAAATATGAAGATTGCCTTGACGGGGGGGAACTCAACGCCATAAAATATGAGTATACTAAACGCAAGCAAATCACAGGCTCTTCCTGGAGCAAATACTTTATTTATTAAGCCAGAGCGGCGCTTTACTAGATAGTGCAGCGGTTTACACCAAACCCAGATAGATCACCATCTATGGTATTTCGGAACAGCGCGAAATGGCGAGTAAAATATTCAAAGTGAACTTGGGCATACCAGCACTGAGATTTGCTCGCAGAAAAACAAATGAAAATCAGCATCAGCCTTGGAAATATACTGGCAAGGAAATAGGTTGGATCTTGGTGCAAAACTAGTGTGAATCACTCCAAAATGTCATCAACTGAGAGGAAAACCTATACGTAAAAACGAAGATCTCGGGCAAACGAACTGGTATTTTTAAGATTGCAGAACAACGAGAAAAGAGTTTCAATTGGTAAAATACTCGTAAGACTCAGCTGGGACGCTGACTAAACGGAAACAACGAAATTTGCAATAGATGGAAAGACTACATCAGTGTGCTGCTAATCGAAGATTTCCGTTCCTTCGACTGTTGCGCATGAAGAGCTACAGATTTTATGAAGGCTGAAATTTGCGAATCAGTAAAGAGCAGAAAAGCCGGATCACATACCGGGTGGCAAGCGAAAATCTTGGAGTTAAATGACGTTCAATAAGACAATGGGAGGGAGAGCTTTTTTCTTTCACTGTACTAATATAAAGGCAAATGCGTCACGAGAAGTTGTAACTACAAACTTATCTCGAATACTATGGAGATATACGGGAGGATTCAAGACAACTGACAAAGCAATATTATTGAGCATTACGGCAGTCAAAGCAAATATTACTGACAGTAGTGGAGAAGTACTGAGAAATCGTCTTTATCGACTTGGCAAAAACGTTCAGTAGAGTTTCTAGAGATTTTATAAGGATGGCGTTAATATCTCAAAATGTTCCCGAGATGTGTATAAGGATGGTATGGAAAAATCCGAGATTCAAGTTGGAGTACACCAAGGCAGTGTACAAAATCCGTCTGATTGCTAAAGTCGTGCAAAGTTTTGCTATTTAAGCAGCTTTTCTATGAGTCCGGAACAACTTCTTAACTCTTCGCCGATGGCAAAGTTATCAAAAGCAAAGACGCGGCAGCCATTCAAACAGCTCTTCATCACTGGATAAACGCGCTAGAAAATAAAAAATTACGAATCAATCATACTAAAACAGAATATCTACATTGAAGTAAAGGGTGACCAGATAGCAAAGATAGTTTTTCCAATTGCTATATTTCAGCAGCTGTCGAAGTTACCAATTAATCCAGCTGTCAAAATATTGAGTATGGTTTGCCATTTGCATCGTTTTACTCTTGCCGAACGTGCGGATATTATTAAAAAATATCGAAATTCCGGCTCAGTTGAATTTCGTCGCCAAGTCCAACCAGACAAATATTGGTACGAAATGAAGAAAACATAGCCATCGTAGCGGCCGGTATAGAAAAAGACCCAGAAATGTCGATTCGACACCGATCAGCTAAATTGGGCATCATCAGAGAGGTAACCCGGTTTATTTTGCGGTTGGATTTGTGCCTGCATCCGTAGAAGTTTATGCTGCAGCAAGAATTGAAGCCGGACGACCATAGACAACGCCGTGAGTTCGGTAATGTACGAACGTAATATACGCTTGAAATGTTGGCCGGATATCCGGATTTTGGTGCGGTTTATGGCATGGCGGCATCATCGGAAAGGGACACCGTTACCATCAATGGTCTCAGGTATAAAGCGATGTTAACCGATTTTCTGTGGCCAGAGCTCGAAAATATCCGAGCTTTGGTTCTAACAAGATGGCGCTACATGCCATACAAGCGACGTAATGATCGATAACCACGAAGTTGTGGCTAACATTTGACGCGCTATTGCCAAATTTTGGACCGACCTCTTGAAGCACTGCCAGCGAAGCCGATGCTGCCACTTGAATGATCTGCTATTCCATACATAATGGCATGAACGTAGCTTAAAAATAAAGTCGGAAAAATGTTTACATCTCCCACCGTTGTTGTTGTATTTAAATTTTTTCGCTTCGTTCTTATCTGGTCACGCTATTCACGATCCCACAATTCCAAGTCCTGACATTTTATTAGGTGGCGTCATCGTGCCGAAGTGTGAACAATTTGGATACTTAGGCCCTGTCGTTAACCACTATAATAGAGAGAGATAATGTAGGGTAGCCTAGATAACGTTAAATGACTGAAATGACAGAGGCCGAAATGAAAATGTTACGAATGTCAGCGGACTTAACAGAAGGTGATCTAGTAAGAAATACCGCGCATTCAAGTGCTAGTTTTACTATGGTTAGGGAAGATTCTCGAAGATTTGGCCCAAAAAGCAATAAAACTACAAATTCCAGCAGGGGTTCGAAGATGAGGCCGATAGAAAAATATTTGGATCACTCCGATGCGACAACATCAACAAACTCTGGTCTAACTACTGAGTTGATTCAAAATCGAGGACCCTGTTAAATGGTTATAAGTTTGGCGAATTTAGCTGAACCTTCCAGTGACCCAGTAGCAATGCAGATACGTTGGGGAAATGCATATCGTTGGATGTAGTCATACCCATATCACATTTCAACACTTAGCAAAAGAATAAAAAGAAGAAGGACCTTTGAGTGCACATAACACGTCTTGTGAGGTTCGAAGAACAGTTTCTTCCCATCGGCTTGTCATATTGACTTAATGGTCTTGGATTCAGTGAGCAGAGAGTTGCCATGATACAACTGTACAGTAACATTGTCTGAATATGCCTGAGCATAGGAGTTAGAACCTCAGAGAGCGGTAAGCAAACATCTTAAGGGTACATAAAATCTTTTGCGCGCGCACCTATGATAAAAAAAGAAAAAAGCACTAACAGGCGCTATAGTAGTGGAGACAAAACGCCACTTTGCGGATAACCTTTGCAGCAGCCAGCAGGCACTCCAGACATCACATATTGGCGCAGTCAGGGCTCTATCCATCAGCAATGGTCTTATCCATAAAATTTGTGATGTTGTTGTTTGGCCGAGTAACACATGCCGTCGTTGCATTCTCGATGAAAATGCCCCTAGCCTAGCCCCTTTGTCCAGTGTACCTTCAATACTGCCCATCAGATTATAAAATACTGTCTTGCTGAATTTTTCGGGTTGGTAAGCAAGTTGGACTTCAAGGAAGTCAGACTGATAAGTCTGAAGTCATACTTCCTGATTTTCGGTAAAGAGGTTACTCCTTTTGTTTGCAAGGGGCTCGGTATGTATGCCAGTGCCCAACTATCAGTAAGGATTCTCTTCGTTGTTGCCTGCAGTTAGTCTGTCATTTATTTAGCGTAACCCTATATCTGCAATAGTTGTCAGGCGACTGAAGCCATCAGCAACAACAGCTCACTTGCAACTTCTGTGATAGAAACTGGTTGTGATCCCGAGCATGAGGCAGTGAGTCTCAGTGTAATTACCATCGGATCTTCTAAATGATTCCAGTTTGGCTGATTTCCACCTTTTTGAAAACTTTGACTAGCCTGCTGGCTTCATGAAGGCATGAAGACGTTCTTCAAAATCCGAATTAGCTTCTAACATTCGGTTTGCTTTGATGTATACAAATTCCTGTCTTCCATGAAATTGGTCTGAAGTCACCCGTTAGGAAGTTTCCTAGTTTCCTGACGTAGTCTATCCTTTACTAGATACCGAGCGATCTGCTCTGTTTCGTACAAGATCGGGCAATAGTAATGTCATAATGCAAATGTGCCATAACTTTTGCAAATGGCGTCAAGTGTCATTGAGCTTTGAGATGTATGTTGCAGAGAGATAAAGAATTAGTTGAGCGATACACACCCGAAGAATGCGGAATTATTGTTACTGCTTATTGGGCCAATTTCCGGTCTGTTGTTTTAACGCAGCGTGAATTTCGTCATCGTTTGCCTCGTCGTCGTGCACCATGTGCGCCAATAATTAAGCGTTTCGCTGAGCGTCTCATGCAAAACGGGTCCACTAGAGATGTCGTAAGAAGTGGCCGGCCCCGTATCGGTCGTTCGACCGAGAATACGACTCCAGTGGCCGAGGATGTCCGATGAGATAACGATGCACGCAATTTGGCATCAGCAGACGTTCGTTGTGTCGAATTTTGGTAAAAGACCAGTAGATGTTGCCTTATAAAGTGCAAACCATTCACCAATTGCTGTCTGCTGACGGTCAAGTGAGGTAACTTACTTTACTACCATGCTTAACAGAGCTGGTGGAAGAAGAGGATGATTTCGTATCGAAAATCATAATGAGCGACGAAGCCCATTTCCACTCAAGTGGCTATGTGAATAAACACAATTGGCGGTTCTGCATCTCATCAAAGTGAGTGTTTGGTGCGGCATTTGCAGTGAAAAAGTGATTAGCCCTTATTTTTTTGAGAACGCCGACAGCACCACAGTAACCGTAATTGGTGAGCGCTACAGTTGCTGAATTGGATCTCGAGCATTGTTGATTCCATCAGGTTGGAGCAACTCGTCACACAGCTCGGGCAAGATTTCGAATCAATAATTTCTAGGTCGTGTGATCTCCCGTTTTGGCGATTTGAACTAGCGGCCAGATTGCCAAATCTGACGGCGCAAGACTTCTTCCATTATCACACCAAACTACAAACCTTGCAAGTCTTGAAAGCCAACATTGGAAAAGAAATAACCAAACTGAAGGCAGATGTTTCGCGAGCAACAATTCAAAACGCCGTAAAACAAGATCAAGGTCCACTAAGGAGGTGGTCATTTTCAACTTAATGTCACCAATTTGACACGTTCAACTAAACTTTTAGTTAGAATAGAGTCAAATTTTTCCCATACCTAACAAAATGGCAGCTAATTAACTTTCTATCTGAACAAGTCAGCTCAAAATACTTAGTGATCACAGGGTTGTGGTTCTGAATGGCTTCCCCAAAGTTTTGTTTTGTTCTGAGTTTAAACGGAGCATTATTGGACCTGTCGTACTTCTTAAAGCGTGTCTACTTAGTTTTCCACAGACTCCTTTTCCTCGCATCCGATTCAGCCGGTAATTTCCTTAGCATACCTATTGGATAGAATTTCCTAAAATATTGTAAATTAGCTGAGAGCCGTGATGTTGCTTCCCGTCTTTTTCTCTTCTTCAATTCCGACGTAGACAGTAGTCCTCAGAGTCTGCCTTTTTTGGAGCCTGTTCAACGTTTTCGGTTTCTTGGGAAAGCTGCCCAGAACACCATTGTGATCAAAATCCTGTCTATTCTGATGGAGTTAAACCGCAATAGACTGAGTCTCTCTCTGGTAGTCCCTCCGCTGATTTGACCCAATCTATCGATCGTGTCGTAGAAAAAGCAGTTGGAGTGATCGGGATCGAGAGATCCAACAATTACTGGATTGGGGCCTTAATCAGCGGATGGTATTTATAGTGTGTGAGTTAGGGCCTCTAAAATCTATGACCCGGTCGCTGTTGAAAAAACCCCAAATCCTTGACTCTAACCCTTCCTATCACGACAAGGCAGCCAAAGAAAGGAAAGTAGGCATACTCTTAAGCCTCTTAAAGGGCTTAGTATTCTTTGCGAATGACTGAGTGCATATTTTTGGATAGCTTTTGCAGCAAAGATTTATTCAAGGGCTGTACTAGTTATTTAATTTTTTTTGTCATTATCTGAAGCCTTTTCTCTTTAACAACGTCCCGAAGCTAACAAATATCAGTCGCCATTTCATGTGTTCTCTTCATTATATTGTCATTCACTGTACAGGATCAATGATGTATCATCACTCATCACAAAAAATCCGAGTACACTTCAATCATCCACATGTATATGTATTCCGAGTTTGAAGTAGACCCAAGATGTGCCATCAGAGCTTGTGTCGGAAACCTCAAAAGAGCCAAAAATATAATCATCAAGCTAAATTGTTTAATGGAACCGAAAATGTCGATGCTATTGTCACTCAGCCATCATATCGGCTTCCGAGTAAATTCCATCCATAAATATCATTATTACTTTGACAGCGTTTTCCAATCAACAATCAGGCAATGCGACCACACGCACACCTGAGCGCCATCATTCCTTCCTGTCTTCTCGATAAATACAAAAAAATACACGAATATTCACTTCCATTCGAAATGAATTATTAATCGAGTATTGATATTCGAAAGAATCGATGGGGAGCCAGAGACAGGATGTCATGAACCGTCCCCATGCTCTCCATTGTGGAACTTTATACAGCAGATCAATAACCCTGACAGAGAATTTTCGGGCCAATAAAGGAAACTTCCAATCGATGGATACAGCTATAACTATGGCCATGGCTATGATGGTAAATCGAAAACTTTTTCCCAAACAAACAATTGCTACTCTAACTTACCATCACACAGTACAGGCAAACACACATAAACGAGTTTATTCGTACGTTCTCCCACCTGCAAGCCAGACAAATCCTATCCTCAACATGCAGGCAATTCCTGGGCCAGGGCTAGTACGGGCACTTCACTTTTACAATACAAAGGATAATTGACATGTTGAGAGCACTCTTTTGTCTCCATCTCCCGGCGAAATTAAATATTAAATTTAGGGATGGCGATGGTACGAGTATGAGCTGACACCGGGAGGTGGGAAAGGTTTGAAATGTATACGAGTACTGATGGTATAGTCAGGCCAAGGCTGGGCGCGTCGGATTGACATTTCAGAGGAGTTGAACATTGAGGAGTTGAAGGGTACGAATCAATTGGTTGTCAAGGAGGAAATTGAATTGTCAACTGACAACCGGGAGTAATACAATACCTCGGCCGGTGTATGGGGTAGGCCTCCCCATAAAAAGTTGAGCGTGTCTCTGAATACGGGCACAATCGCTGATTTGATACGCTCGCTTTTCATAATTTATAAAGAAAGAAATATATTGATTCGAAATTTGCTGCTGAAAAGCGGAACGCAATATGGTAGGTAGGTAGGGGCGAACTTGCAAGAGATTGCAAATCGTGAAGATACAGATTAAAATCGATTTCTTGCGTCGGAAATAGGTATCGTGTAGGGTCTAGTAAGATGGAAATGAAGGTACATGTTTGAGATGCCTGAGTTTTGATTTTACGTGGCAGATATAATAGCATAACAGCAGCTAGCGCCAACGCCAGCGGTATTCTTAAGTGCTTTGTCTGGAAATTGGATTGAAAGTGCTCCGGGTTGTTATTGATGGATGACATGAGATGGTAGCTTTTGAAAATTACAAATCAAATCAATGACTGGTTGGTATTCTAAGTTGCATTGTGAGGATTCAAGGGTTTAACAAAAATTCCCATGGGGCTGTGGTGTAAAAGTGTTCCTGTATGTACTCTAGGGAAGTTGCCAAGCATGATAATATATTCGTTTTCAAAAACTTATACCCGTACGTACGTATGTAGTCTTGGAATTTGATATATCACATCGAGTTGCTTGGAATACATTTCTCGTAGTTGAACAGATGGAAACGATTAACTACTGAGTGTCTAAGAGATACTCGTAAATAACGACACTAGCTGAACGTTTCAAATTTTCGTGATGGTCGATGAACGATGAACGGGGGAAGATAACTACAGATGAAATCAACGGCCTTGTCTGTATCCAGTTTCTTGTTTTGAAATTCATTTTTCAGGGCAACTTTGACATATAACAAACCAGCTACCAAGTTAAGATCGGAGCGGAAGAACCGAAATTGGATCAAAGGCATCACTCATAACCTCGTAGAGAACAACTGAATCCGATATGGCCGGTTTCTTATGTCCAATGATTGCCTGACAGCCTCCTGGTCAATCTGCCATCAACCGGATTAATCGCAAAGCGAACGACGATGAACGAAAAATATTTGTGATGATCGAACGTTCCAAAGAGGTCAGCAATGATTTGACCACTACCTTTCTTGTTGCCAAGGTACTAAAGCGGACAGCGTTGACGCTACTAAGAAAAAAAATTCTGTGAGAAAGTTCAGCGCAATACCCTCTGCAGATCAAGTTGCAATTACCGCTGCGGTGGAAGAACGATCAGCGGTTTCTCAGAATAAGGAAAAGGAACATTAGAAGCACAACACCGAGGAACCGGAGGGATGTTATAGCAGGAATATTGCTCGGAAATTTAACCCAAAGGGGAGAAAAGCCAACAAAGTACGAGCGAAAGCCTGCAAGGAATAACAATGAAACTTAGTGGTAGATTCGCCGTTAGTAATGGGAGAAACATATCTGCAAACTGTTCAACGGCGATAATGACCAACATTCCAACAAACAAAAATCATGCCCAACAATTCCAATCACCCGAATTCTATGAGGATAGCCATGTCCAAACTAACTTACAAGACGGCTGCCAATACTGATGACCTAGTCGTCAAACAGTTTAAGGCGGCGAGAGATGATTTTGTGAAGACCAAGCACCAAATCATCTGCGTCTGCGCCAGGTTCAATGATATAAGTCTCCTCAACATCGTCTGTAAAGTCCACGGCAGATCAGATACTTATATTACGGCAGATCTCGAACAAGACCCCGAAGTCCAAGTCGATATACAGGCCACCTATTTGTTGATTATACGAGGGGCGTTCAATATATTCTCGGTATCGATATGAAGGAAAAAAAAAAAATTCCTCTTTCTCTGCAAAATACCCATTTATTGCCGACTTGAGTTCTTCATCATCCGAAAATCTTTTTCCACGAAGACATTTTTTCAAATCCGGAAACAGGAAATAATCACTAGGGGCAAGGTCTGGACTATAGGGTGGGTGTTGGATTTCTTCGAAACCACAATCTCGCGCAGCAGCCTTGGAAACTCGCGCCATGTGAACAGGAGCGTTGTCATGAAGAAGCAACACACCCGCTGCGAGTTTACCCCGTCTTTTCTTTTTAATTTCCTCCCGCAAATTATGCAAAGTGGAAGCGTAGGATGTGGCGTTGATGGTTTCACCTTTTTTTTTGTACTCAATGAGCAAGATTCCCTTTGAGTCCCAAAAAACTGTGGCCATGAGCTTCCCGGCAGACGGAGTGACTTTGAACTTCTTCGGGGGGTCTGTTCCTTTTTTATGCCACTGCATGGACTCTTGTTTGCTTTCAGGGTCATAGTGGTGGACCCATATTTCGTTCCCAGTAACAATTCGATCCATAACACCGTCCGCGTTCTCACTACACATCTCCAAAAGCTCTCTACAGCATGCGATTCTCACTTTTTTCTGAGGCGCTGTGAGCTTTCGTGGCACCCACCTTGCACTGACCTTTGAAAGGTTAAGATGGTCATGAAGAATGGTGTGAATGGTACCAATTGAAAGCTTGGTGATCTCTGCCATCATTTTCACCTTTATTCGGGCATCCTCAAGAACAAGTTTTTCGACTTCTTTGATGCTTTCTCCCGTACAAGCAGTAGCCGGGGCGCCGGAGCGGGGGTCGTCTTCAATGCTCTCTCTGCCTCTCTTGAACTCACTTGACCACTTTTGCACAATTGATAATGAAGGTGCGGAACCCTGGTAAACAGCCACCATCTCTTCATGAATAGTTTTTTGACTTTTTCCTTGTTTCCAATTTTCACCATCATCGTCTCAGTTGCCATTATGATTCTGTTTAACTAGAGATAAAACGCGAATTAATAATCACATTTATATGAAATTTTACATGAATGCATTAATAGTATTACTTGATGAATAAGTCAATTTATATATACAACCACAGCTTCACCCCGATACCGAGAATATGTTGAACGCCCCTCGTATGTCTTCTGTGATGGCGAGTATCGGGAATACGAGTATTTGTACGAAGTTATGTCCGGTTTTGACAACCTTGCTCAGTTCTATAGGCTCGGTAATGATCTTCTTTTCGATCTTGGCTGCCGACTTGATAATACTCAGCGAAACTTGCAAGCCAACAACAGAGTCACAATCTCCCTAAAGTCTGTACAACTACTTTCCTGTGCGGGTGACTTTAAAATTTTTTGGAGATTTGCAAATATTGAAGCAGAAGCCGCAAAGAAGGGGCTGGCGGCAAACGAGGGTAAGTCGAAGTACATGCTATCGTCGACGGCTCGAACAAAATGTCACAGTTGACAGGTATAACTTCGTGGTACTCAATGAATGTGTCTACCTAGACTCCGTAGTACCGTAACACTGAGACCACCTTGAAAGTCATTCGAAGAGTTACTCTACTAATTGTTATTTATTTTTGGGCTCGGAAGACAAATGAGGGGAAGTCCCTGCTCTATGGATTTTATAAAAAAAGGATGAGAAAGCGTTTGGTTCTTTTGAGAGAAAAGTGCTTTGAGATTTAACCAAGAACTGTACGGGCAGTAGAGGGATACAGAATTCGCTAAAAGGATCAGAATTCTGTCGAATTCATCATCGATAGAAAACATAATAGAGCAAGACCCAGCCACAGGTGGGCCGCGCAAGTGGAGACAACTTGGCATACGAAAGTAGATGCAGCTAACAAACAACTGAGAAGAATTTTGCCCACCTCTGACTTTAGGGTGATCAAAACAAATAAGTCAGAAAGTATGTAAATAGTAAGAGGCATCGCGACCACGACTAGACTCCTCCATTTTTTTTATGAATTGAAGGACACCACAAGTCGATGATTTGGTAATATCCTCAGGGGCCAGACTGCATTTGAGAAAGATGCACCTATTTACGTTACATTAGAAGGGTCCTCCTTTAGATGCGCTTAGACCAGTTGTAAGTCACTGTGGGACCGTGGGGGGTGATGTCCTAACTTCTCCGGAAACCGAAGGGATTTCTTGAGAAATTTATCAAGTTCGGTGATCTTCATACAGCAGAAATTATGCAGATCGTGGAAGTGGTAACTGCCTACGGATTGCATTCGAATGCGTGCCAAAGAAGCACAGGAAGAAGGAAGAATGCAGACTCGTCTTTCGCTTCGTTTCTGTAGCTCTTGAAGGAATCCTTGTGAGGAATACTGAGGCATAGCGCTGGTCTTCCAATGGCATTATATTTGTGACTTTTGAAAAATTTATTTTCCTCAGGTTATCTATCAGGAGTTATCGCAATGAGTTGGTCTATGACTGACGGTAAAGAGCCTTTGAAAAGCGTAGAGCATTGGTTTCTTGACATTGTAAAATTGCCTTCTACTCGTATTTGTTCTCAAATATTTTGTTGGCAGATGTGCAGTAATCTATACCCTCCCTTAAATTTATGGTGTTCAAAGTTAGGAATCTGATCGATGCTTCACTGCCTATGTACACTGTTTCCCTGGCTCTAGTATACGTATCAAGCTGGAGTCTAACAAAGCTGCTGGACCCAATGGCCTAATTCCCGAGCAATTTAAGGCAGCAGGTGATAATTTGATACGGACCATTCATCAACTCATCTCTAAAACCTTTGTCGATGAAGGTATTTCGACCCAGCATTGGAACATCAGCATTGTTTTCCAATCTTCGATCCTAAAGAAGGGAGATCTCCTAAACTGCGCACATAAAATCCTGACAGCCGTATGTATTTGACCCTTCGTCTACAGTTCTAAATCGATAAACACCATCTCCTCATTGATTTGAAAGCCACAGATTGTACTATCTATAGAGACGAACTACAGCGAGCGATGCCTAGTTTTGAATACAGAATACACGCTGCTCCGTCAAGGTCGGTAATGACAAAATGGAAAAAAGAACTTAAGCAAGGCTTGTGATTTTTTCAACATCGTTTTTGAAAGAATTGTCCGAAACTTACGCGGCAACCCCAGAGGCACCCTCTTTTAAAAGTCTGTTCAATCTCTCGCATATGCAGATACCATAATAGAAAGAACACAGTGAGATGTCAATGGGGTGTTTGCAACTGTTGAAAGAGAAGCGACAAAGATGTGTTCGGCGGTCAACGAAGGATAAACAAAGAGCTACACACGACTGTCTATGTAGCGATACAAAGATACAATTTTTCAAGTAATAGATCTATCTCAGTTCCAACAATGACACCAGTGCGGAAATCAAGCGAAAAATCACTCTACCAATTCATTGTTTCCTTGGGCGTATAAGGCAATTGAGTAGTAAAGCCTTCTGTCGACCAACCAAAAAAAGTTAATAAAAGGTTTTCCAATAGAGACTTGACAATTTTGAATTTAATTTGTGAACGCACTCTTTCACTAATCAGCAAACTGTCACTGTCAATTTATTCAGTAAACTCAACATTTTCATCATGGTAAAGTACACGGACGAGCAAAGTCTGCAAATTATAAAAATTTTCTACCGAAATTCGGAGTCGGTGACTGCAACTTTAAGAGCGTTAACTCCAATTTTCGCTCGTAATTCTCGCCCTAGTAGACAGGCAATAACAAGTTTACTGCAAAAATTTGAGTCCACATATTCGTTGAGTGATGTTGCCGTGTCAGTGAGATAACGGGTTGGTCGAAGTGTCGAAAATATCGCTGCCGTTCAATCATCCGTAGGAAACGATCCAAATCAGTCAATTCCACGGCGTTCTCAAGAATTGGGCATCGCTCAAACCACATTATGGCGTATTTTGCGTAAGGATCTTGGTTTACACGCTAATCGGTTCCGTATACCTTCCGAAAGGACTGCATATCAGCTCCTCCCTGGTACAACAAGGAGTTGCGCTCTCTCCGTAATAACAGAAACAAGTTGTGGCACAAATTCTTAAGAACTCGATCTGATTCCGACTACATTAATTATCTATTGGTATATAATCGTTTCTCTTTACCTTGAGTACCTCTACCGCATGCTATGTGAGAAACTATCCTGAGACGTCAGCCATTTCACTAAATATAACAACAACTTTGGTATCTGAAAACATTACCAAACTTAAAGATGATTTCTCGTCCGGCCCTGATGGCCTTCCGGCTATTGTAATAAAAGAGTGTGTTACCCATCTCGGTCCTCCTCTTGCTACCCTATTTAACTTGTCTGTCTCAACAGGTACTTTCCCTTTCCTATGGAAGGAATCTTACATCATCCCTATTCATAAAAAAGGAAGTAAGGCCGAAGTCGATAATTATAGGCATATAGCAAAACTCTCTTGCATATCCAAACTTTTTGAAAGCATAGTCTATCAACAACTGTTTCCGTACTGTAGGCCACCAATCTGCATAAATCAGCACCTTGTCATGAAAGGTAAACCAACCACCACAAACCTAACTGAGTTCATCTCTAGGACGCTTTGTGCTTTAGAAGACAGTGATGAGGTCGATTCAATTTCCGCAGACTTCAGCAAGCCATTCCATAAAATTTCGCTCCAAGTTATCATTTTTAAGCTAAAAAAAACTTGGTTTTTCCCCTCATTTTGCGGCATGGATCAAATCCTATTTCGAAGACCGAGAATACAGAGTCATCTGCAGATCTTCAATATCCGACCCCATTAAAGCAACATCAGATGTCCCTCAGGGTAGTCATCTTGGACCAATCATTTTTATCGTAACGATGAACGACGTAGATCTCATCTTAAAGAATTCTAATCTTTCTATTTTCGCTGATGACATGAGAATTTCCAAAGTCATCTCATTGCCTTCTGACTCCCATTGCCTGCAAGATGACTTGAATAAATTTTCGGTATGGTGCAAGCAAAACTTTTTGGATCTTAATGTCTGCAAATGCCAAGCGATAACCTATTCCCGTAAACGTCTACCTCCCCCTCCAAGAAACTACTTCATCTGCGATGAGCCTATTCCTTCCACTACCCAAGTACGGGATCTAGGTATAATTTCTGATAGAGAATTGAATTTCGACTCACATATTGACAGCATTATAAATAAAGCTAACTCTGCACTCGGCTTTATCGAACGCTGCTCAACCCTTACGTTACAAAGTCCCTGTACATTATTTTTGTAAGGCCTCTTCTCGAATATTGCAGCCAAGTTTGGTCACCCTATAAACTAACCCACATTCAAAGAATAGAAGCAGTCCAACGCAGGTTTATCCGTTTTGCACTTCGTGGTCTACCTTGGGCCGATCCATATGGATTACCCTATTACCTATGAAAATAGGCTAAAACTAATTAGCATGCATACCCTAAAAAAACGTCGTGAAATCGCTGATGTACTTTTTATCCACCAGTTACTGACTGGAAATATCGACTGCTCGACAATAACGTAAAATATTGCATTCACTCCCAATCCCCGTAATCTAAGATTTGTCCCACTCTTCCTGATCCGAACTCATCGCACCAACTACGGTCACTTTGAACCCATATCCAGAATGCTGCGTATAACGAACAACTACGCCGAAGTCTTTGACCTAAATAGCAGCAAATAAGAAATAAAAAAAGCGCTGCTCAATATGCCACTCCCTTAACATCTCCCCCGTCCACCATTTCTCCTCGCCCCATTAGGTTAAGTATATCTTTGTTAGTTTTTAAGTCCAGTTTTAAGTTTGGCTTATTAATAAGCTTAATAAAGTTGTCCAGGGTAGACCCGGGCCAATAAAATAAAAAAATAAAATAAAATCGACATGTGCTTCATGAATCACCACTTCATCCACAAAAAATATCTGTTTGGTGCAGTTTGCATGCCGGCGGCGTTATTGGGCCATATTTTTTCATCGACAATAACGATCGTCACGTTACTGTGAATGGCCAGCGTTATCACGTCATGATCACCGATTATTTTTGGCCCGAATTGGAAGATATGGACTTGGACGACATGTGGTTTCAACAGGATGATGCCACAAGCCACGCAGCACACGCTACAATCGATTTATTGAAGAGCAAGTATGGTGAGCGTGTTACCTCAAGAAATGGGCCAGTCGATTGGCCGCCCCGTTCGTGCGATTTAACGCCGCTTGACTAATTTCTGTGGGGCTACGTTAAGTCATTGGTTTACGCCAACACGCCGACGACGTTGGAAGAGCTCAGAGCCAACATTGAACGCGAAATAGCAGCCTTCGAGTCTTGGTCCAACGAATCGACCGCTGCAAACGTGCCCGCGGTGGCCATATGAACGAAGTCGAGTTCCATTCATAAATGTTTTGATTGTACTTCAAGCCGATAATAAAGTTTTTGAAATGTCTCAAATGGTTAGCGTTTCGTTTAAAAAAAAAGTTGTCAAGTCCTTATTGGAAAACCCTATACAACACACTGATTATCCCAGTCCTGCCTTATGGACTAGGAGCTTTAACACTGATGGAAACGAAGTCAAGAGATAAGTTCCTCGGCTAATTGTATGGGTGGACAGTCATGTCGTCCCCGTCAGAAAAGCCCCAAATAACCCGGCTTAGATGGTTAGGTCACCTCAAATGCATGGACATACGTGCACCGGTTAGGAAAATTTTCGGCTCCAACTAGGAGGGACATGGAGACTACAGTCAACAGCGTAGTGGAAGGCAGATGCCTAATTCATGTTAGCTGAGGCACTCGTCCACTCTTGATTGTAGCGCCATTTAAGTTAATAAGTAAGTATAGTAGGTTATCACGTTAATGTGTCACTGTTTCTTTGACCAGAATCCATATAAGGTCTGTCTCTCTTGTATAGGGGCTTTCCCTAACATGACTGCCTCTTCTCTAGACTCATTGATGAGTATCCATCTTTTAAAAAGACTTACGCACTGGAGTTTTGATGACTTTACGCGGCGACTCTCTTTTGACTCTTGGATATGTCGTCTGATGCAATTTCGGGTATAATCCTATTTCCGCAAAAATGCGAAATCGACTTTTGTTGTGTCCAGGAATGGTTTCGGCTTGAAGCTGAACCAGGAAAGGAATAAAGTCGAGCTTTCACAAATGGCTCTTAAACCGATTTAGGGTACTGTGCTGGTGTCTTTCTGGATGATGAAAATGTTAAACTTCACTCCTCATTGTGAAAACTTGCGTTTATCTTCCAATCGGAAATGTATACAATCCGAGTGGCAATGAGCTACATGTGAAGAATCAGTGGACGGGGCGAAGTACATGCTAAAATGACAACGAAGCAATCGACAATGTTCTCGAGGGGCTGAATTCAACGGGTCTTCTTTGGGTCTGGTGGTAGTGCTGGGCGAGGCTCAAATCAAAGTTTCTCAGTACTGCCATCGTCCTTGTTTGGGGCTTCATTGACAGTTGGGTTTCATGTGCAGATGGTATGACCCCAGGATGCCAGCAGAAGAATTTTTCTCAACGTCACTACCTTCATTACGAACGACTTTACACTGCTTAATGACATTTACTGAGCACTTAAAAGTGCTGCGCATAAATGATAATACATCCTACAACGCCTGCAATGAGAGTGATGACGACACTATGGAGAACTATGCCCGGCGTACGCTCAAATGTCCATTTTTTTTTATAATTTACGCGCGCTTAAGGGGTTAGATGCTCTTTTACTGTTGCCATGGCGTGGGTGAAAAGGTAGAAGGAGGAGAAAGGAAAATTGGTTTTTTGTAGTGGTTTGAAACTCAGGTGTGTTTGGTTTCGATATTCGCTCTCCAGGGGGTAGGAGTCCGAATAGGACGGAGAGTTTTTTCTTCACTCAGAGTGATTCGAGGTATAATTCACATTTTTCTGTGCTTGAAACTCTACAACAGCCAAACCTACGTGTCGGTGTTATGCCTTCACACGCAGAATTTTTCTGTCTGATTTTCAATTACACAAATGAAAAACTTGAAAGACTTGTCATGGGCAGGGTTCGAACCGTGACCCTCCGAGTAAGAAGCGATTGTTAGTACCACCACAACACGGCCACCCCCAACCCTTGACTCTTGACAGTAAAACCAGCACACAAGACATACAGTGAACTAGTTATTTTTCAGAGTGCTCTTTCTGGCAGGGAAAAAACCTGTCGCGTTGCTATTTTAGATCAAATTTCGCAGCGGTAGTGTGCAGATAGGAGTAGTTTATAGTCATTATAGCTTAGTCTTAGCACACCATCGTCCCTGATCGTAACACAATCCAAATCTAGTGAAATCTTTTGTGGAAGACCACTTTCTGCGGGTGTATGTATATTATCGAACTTTCTGTGAAGAGCACTCAGCGTTTGGAAGGTCAAAACTTGGAATGCTGGGTTCAGCTGTATTTAAACCGCCGCAGTGGCCAATGATGCTATATGATATGCTCGTACATAAATAATATATCGTACAGGTTTCTCGTGGTGTATCGCCGGATGGATCTGCTAGCTCAGGCTCCTAGGGGAACTCGTAAAAGTGCTCAGTGTATAGAAGTGCTGGATCCGCTTAATTTGTTTTTCGTAGCCTGTCACCTGTGTCCCATCTCTATGATACGATTGAAAAACTTAACAGACATTCTGTGCTGTACCTCTTCTAACAAACTGACATAGATAGTTGAATAAGCCTCCGATAGCTTTTTAACCAAAAATCTCTCCGGACTATAAGGAGAAAACACCCATTTTACAGTCTAGGACCATGCGATTGAATGAAGAAAACTGCATTCCACCATAAGTCGGGTGTTACAGTGAATGCCAGGCAAATTAAGAAAATTTCCATTTAAGCAATTCAATATAAATTTCGTAGTGAACCTCGCAGAGGGTTATGAAAATAATTACTAGCATAAGGTCGCTTTCCCAATTTCCTTCAAAATTCCTCTGGTACGAATGAATATTCCTGTTTTGGAATAATTAAATTACGTTCAGTTGGTGCTGTCGTTGGCGTCGTTGTCGTCATAAAATGAACAACAGATGTTGGTAATATAACTGCAAAAGAGTTAAAACATTTCCAAGACTTATCCATGAAAGTTGCAATTTAAAGGAATTCCCAATCCCCATCGTTCCCTCTCCCAAAAAAAGCATACAGCAAACCGTATTTCCGTATTTATCGTTATTGAATTTGAAAATCCTGGCAAGATGGCGTTCGAAATTAATTTCAAACTACCACCAGTAATATCCGTAAATGAAATGTGAATGCAATCCGGGTATACACGTAAGGGGATGCAAAAATCTGCTGAATTTTTTTTTTTTACATCAGCGCTCAGTAGTTGGTTGTGCCGGTCGGTGGTTGAATTTTGTAATGCACAGTTCCAATCGGATGAATAAAATTACTTGCACATCCGGTACTATTGACCGACATCCACTTATAGAAATTTTTAATTTACCTCTCTTCAAACGTAAAACCACCCCAAAGAGCTCAATGTCTACAAAGCCGGCACCAGCACCCATCCCGATTCCCATTCAATTGGGGAATATGATCCACTTACTTCGTCTTATGACAGTAATTTAATTTCCCGAGTAAATTTTGGGCGAATTTACAATTATAATTCTGGAACTGAGATAGTCAGATATTCAGAAGCAGATACGAACACGAATACGAATACGAATACAACGTGTATACCCTCTCTCTTTTATTTCATTAGAAATTCGGGATAAGCACTCCCTCGGAATCAAATCCAGCTTCAGCTACCCAGGCTATAGAGTACATCTGTCAAGGCAAGACATCGTACGTGCAAATTTAATTTTCCACTGTCCACTGAGCTAATTTTCGGTTTCTGGAACACTGCATTCACTCGTGCAAACAAAGAAACAGATAGATAGATACAATTCAAACCTACCGTACTGGCACAGGAATCGACCGTCATGACGGGACGTGGGGATGGGAGAGCGAAGCGAACTGAAAATTTGTTTCAGTTTACGTAGCCGGGAAATTCATTGAATCGGTAATAATTGAAAAGGAACCTAATTATCTTCGTGTTATCCGAGAGCTTAATGTGTACATTTTAGAGCATGTTTTGATGTAGTTACTACCTACGGACGGATACAGATTCACTTACCTTTAGATCTTTGTTTGATTTTTCATTTTTGCCTTGCTGTAGACGTCCGCAGACAGTTGAAGTTCAGCTAAAGTTAATTTTTGTGGGCCAAAGTTAGTTGGAATGTTTTGACAACGAATCGGTGTTTTTGACGTTGGATTTTGGTTTATGATGCTTTAGGGACGTGTTTAGAATGAAAAAGTTCAGAAATGCTGCATAGATATGAGTGTGTTCACTTTCGATTTTTATATGCTGCTTATCCTCATACTACGAGTATGCTCGTATAAACGTCATTCTCAAGGGGAATGGCATAAAAAAATTCCTTGAACTTATCTACCTTCTATAAACCATGACCAAGTTTTATGAAAAACGGTAAAGAGATAAAGAAAATGTGCCAGTTAAGTCTCTGACAATGACCAATTCACTGCTGACGACCCTGACAAACGTTTAAAGGACATGGAATGTTCGAACCCTTAACAGTTTAAAAGCAGACATAGCCGCGATCCAAGAAGTGCGATGAGATAAATCATAAAGATTTAGAAAAATTGCGATATCTGCATGTAACAGACAACCGGCTCGACAGGGACGGATGCGGATTTTCCCCTCAGAGGAAGGCATAGGGAACTGTTCGATTGAACCGCAATGGATGTCAGTATTGTCGTTTCAAGAAATGACTTCCTGCTGGATATGGTCGAGTACCGAAGTGTTCACGTGAATTAAATGGTACACCCGACGAACAGCAACAAGGTAACCGTGTCAGTCCGACGGGCACATCAGGATGTGGGTGGATGCACAACTCAAATGTCACCGCCACCACAGACAGCGCCGGCGGAAGTCCTCGAAATACCACCACCGACAAGCGACCTCACTGTCGTGCCTCTTCGGGTAGGGGTTAGAATATACCCGAGGTATGCATGCCTGTCGTAAGAGGCGACTAAAATGCACCCTCCGTATACCGAGCGCGAAGTGTATACCAAATATGCAATGAGTAAAACAAATGGAATTATTACCCCAGGTGGCAGACCAGCTATGCTGGAAAATCCACCCTCTACGGAGGTCGGCTCGATGGATTCTGGGGCGAGCCAATTATTGCATCTTATCAACCCGTTCGGAAAAAGTTCACGGGTTTCGAGATCTCCACCACCTAGATCTCCAAAACAAGAAAATAACAAAAGAAGTCCAACGACACCAAAAACGTCGTCTTGCGATGAATGGACTTCAGCGAAAATAAATAGCCTGAAAGACGAAAATACCGAACTTCGTACTAGGCTAACCAAAATGGAAGCGATATGCGAAGATCTTAAAAAAGAACTGGAAAAACTGAAAACCAAGGAGAAGTCAAACAGCGACGTTATGTCTATTGAATCTGTTAAAAATATCTACGAAACAGATGAAGAAGAGCTAGGTCGAGAAACCGACTGGATCTTGCAAAAACTTCCCGGAAAAAAGCGTAAAGCTGCGTCTTCTCCCAAAATCGTCTCTCAACGTGAAGCAAAGGGAGATGAATCGAAGAAAAATGGCAACAATAACATGAGTCCTGAAAAAATCAAAGCGGAAAAACAACGAACACCCTCGCCAATCAATGTCACTGGAGTTTCAGATTACAAGAAACTCCAAAACATATTGATGACCCTGCCGAGAGCGGACTATATAGTAACATCGCGCAATAATAATGTATGGAAAGTCAACGTCAAGGACGCTGACAACCATCGCATTCTTTCTCGCAAGTTAAGAGTCGAACAAATCCAATGGTTCACATACGAGAACAAGTGCGAAAGACCTATTCGTGTCGTCGCCAGAGGACTGCATCCGTCTTGCCCAAAAGAAGATATCGTAAGTGATTTAAAAAACAAGGGTTTTTTAAAAGCGAGAGAAACAAAAAATTGAAGGAAAGGATACGACAGTTAAACGTAGCCTTCCCCTCTTTATGCTAACCTTTGAGAACACTGAAAATACCCAAAAAATATACGATATTAAGTCAATCCTCAACATTATTGTTAAAATTGAGCCTGGACGCAAAAACTCGAAACTGATCCCGCAGTGTAAGCGATGCCAGGAATTTAACCATACGCAAGCTTACTGCCAAAAAGAGCCTCGGTGCGTAAAATGCGCAGGTAAACACCTGTCCAAAGAATGCAACGTAAGCAAACAAACCCCTCCGACTTGTGTTAACTGCAGGGGTAAACACGTAGCAAATTTCCGTGGCTGTGAAGTAGCAAAGGAGTTGCAAAATAGACGTGACAAGTTGTTTAAGCCACAAAAAGAGAAGCCCAAAACTAAAGAAAAAACATCGGGATCTGCTCAAAATGACGTTAAAAACGCCAAGGCGAAAGTGATTGATTCCAGTGTTGAAAAGAAAGCATCGGAAAAACTTACATACGCTGAAGCTACCAAGCTAAAGGCAAAAGATTCCGGAGATCCTGCTTCCCAAGTATTTTCCGTTATTCTCGCGCAGCTTGAGCAGCAAAACAAAATCAATGAACTTATTTTAGATAAGCTAAAGAAGTTTGAAAATAGGTTCAATAAAAAACGTCCTTCGCCTAAAAAATGAAAAGGGAAAAATTAAACGTACTCACCTGGAATGCAAACGGAATCTTAGAAAAACTTTATGAACTTGAGTTATTCCTAAGGAAAAACGACATTGACGTTTGTTTGATTTCCGAAACCCACTTGAAAAATGGGTCATCTGCAAAAATTAGAGGTTTTAAAGATTACTACGCGTAGCACCCTTCGGGAAACGCGAGAGGCGGATCCTCTGTATACATTAAAGAGTCTCTTGAGCACAACGAAGATATAAAAGTAGAGTTCGAGTCTGTACAACTAATTGCGGTGCGCGTAAAATTGGTACGGAACTCCTTTACTATTTCAGCCATCTACTGTCCTCCACGATTTACGCCTTCAAAACATATATTTAAAAATATATTCAATTCTCTTGGATCGGCTTTTATGATTGGCGGTGATTTCAATGCCAAACACACTTTTTGGGGATCAAGATGTGTCTCCCAAAAGGGTAAAATACTCTATAAAGCATGTATGGAACACAATTGTGACTTCTATTCAACGGGCAAGCCGACTTATTGGCCAACAGATACAATGAAAATACCCGATCTTGTCGATTTCTTCGTTGTTAAAGGAATTCGTAACTCGGATATAAACGTTGATGAAAGCTTCGATCTTTGCTCCGATCATTCTCCAGTCATACTGACAATGAACGACAAGTTTATTAAAAAACAAGGACCATTAAGACTAACTGGACGAAATACTAATTGGGAAGGATTCAGAAATGAGATTAATAATAACCTAGAACTAGACGTTTCACTTAAAGCAGCACTTGAACTCGAAATCGAAGTGGATTCTTTCGTTGAAATAATCCAATGTGCTGCGTGGAACAATACACCTTGTCAACGAAAAAACACGGCTAAACGTAACTTAAACTACCTGCCTGAGGTAAAAGATATGATAAGAGAAAAAAGAAAAGCTCGCAAAAGATGGCAAACAACTCGAGCGCCGCAGGATAAAACACGATTAAACAGGCTCTGTAATCTGCTCAAGGAGACTCTTAAAAGTTACAGAAATTCCGAAGTAAATACATATGTTCAAAACCTGACGCCAGGAAAAGAAACAAATTACTCGCTTTGGAAAGCTTTAAAATGCTTAAAAAGGCCCAACATACCCGCGCCACCAATCAAGGTCGGCAATAACGAATGGGCTAAGGGGGATAAGGAAAAAGCGGAGGTTTTCGCCGACTATCTTGAAGAAATTTTCAAGCCCTCCTACGGCCCAACACTGGTACCCGGCACCAGTTCTTTAGAAATAGCATATAGTAATTTTGTAATGACAAATGCAACTCTTGCTGAAATTAAAACTGTAATAAGGAAATTAAAACCAAAGAAGGCTCCGGGGTATGACCTTATTACCGGAGAAGTTCTGAAAATGCTACCTCAAAAAGCACTTATAAAGCTCTTACACATTATTAACGCGGCTCTGAAGCTTGAATACGTGCCAAGTCAGTGGAAAGTTGCTGAAGTCATTATGAACCAGGAAAACCTCCAAACGATAAAAAATCATACAGACCCATTTCTCTTCTACCGATCCTGTCGAAAATCTTTGAGAGGATTTTGCTAAAACGTCTTCTCCCAATTATCGAAAACCAAAATCTTATTCCCGACCATCAATTTGGATTTCGGACTAAGCATTCAACAATTGATCAGGTGCATAGAATTACTGATGTAATTGAAAAATCCCTGGAAGAAAAAAAGATTTGTTCGAGCGTATTTCTTGACGTCTCACAAGCTTTTGACAAAGTATGGCATGAAGGTTTGAAGTTCAAACTGCGACGAATTTTGCCATTAAAGCTTTATAATATATTGACAAGCTATTTTGAAAATAGAATTTTTCGCGTTCGATACGGAAATGATGTTTCGAAATTTAAAGATATCCTAGCCGGAGTACCGCAGGGAAGCGTACTGGGCCCACTTTTGTACCTTTTATATACAAGAGATATACCACACGTCGAGGATACTGTTTTCGCTACTTTTGCTGACGACACCGCTATCTTAGCGGTTGGAGAATCAATAGAAGACTCAACGGCGAAACTTCAGACTGCTTTAAATAAAGTCTACGAGTGGACAAAGATCTGGCGAATTACCCTTAATGAGACAAAATCTGTACATGTTGACTTCACCTACAGAAAGATAAATCACTTGCCCATTTCTATAAACTCGGTGTGTATCCCCTTTGCAAACGAAGCTAAGTATTTGGGAATGACACTTGACGCGAAGCTTAAATGGAAAACGCATGTTAAAAAGAAACGAAAAGAACTAGAGGCCAAATACAAAGAAATGTACTGGCTACTTGGTAAATATTCCAAGCTAAGCTTAGAAAACAAGCTGCTTCTTTATAAGCAAGTGCTAAAGCCGGTGTGGACCTATGGTATACAACTCTGGGGTTGTACTAAGAAATCAAATATAAATATAATACAAACTTTTGAAAATAAAGTGCTACGACAATTTGTGCGTGCCCCATGGTTTATAAGAAATAATGACCTGCATCGAGACCTCGGAGTTCCTTTCGTGGAAGATGAAGTCAGGAACTGCGCACGAAAACATAAAGTCCGGTTAAGCGGCCATATCAACAATACAGTCCTAGAAATCTTGGACGAACGAAACATACTACGCCGTCTTCAACGAACTAAACCGTTGGACCTTGCGCGATAAATTGAAACCGCATTAAGAAAGCGGAATATGTAGGGTCTTTCATTGGAAAGTGTCCTACCAATCGTGATTAACTTATGAAATAAAAACTGCTTGATAAGTTCTACTTAGTTGCGGTATTAAAATTACCGGCTGCTTCACAAGGGCCACTTGATGGACAACGCGTTGTCCCAACGTCCTAAAACCTGGAAAAAAAAAAGAAAAAAAAAAACTGTCTACGATATAATTATGTGTGTTAGTAAGACGACCAGTAGTTGTACCACTCAATGGAGTCAACGATGGTAATGAGATGAATACGCCAGTTGCAGAGAGATGAGAACTACATCTGGCTGTGGCAGCAATTTTCCACTCGTATGACACCAGGTATCACTCAACGTGTACCTGGCTTCTGTGATCTTATAGAAGATGATCAATTGACTCTAATCAAATTGCGATTCTTTGAAGTGTGGCTAACTCATGCCGCTCGTGTGGTCAATGATACGGCATTTACCTTCGACGATGGAGTGTATATGACACGACAACAATTGGAACTTCTCTGCGATCCTGAGAATTCATGGAAGCAACGGTGAATTTCTCCAACTCAATAAATGCCTATATTCTGAGCGACACCGAAATTGGTATATTTTCCGTCATGGTGTTACTCGCGCTCGATCAAACTGGTATTACCGAGCAAACTTTAACTACTCAAACTAGTGAGTTTGTCGTCGAAGCTCTATGTATACAAATACTACGCTCTAGAGCCGGCTCCACACAGGTAATGCAACTATTTCCCGCTTTAGAGGCTAAAACTCCCGAAGTGAGATCTCTTGGCGCAAGACATTTCTCACACCTAGACTGGCTTCGAAGGATTTGAACAAGACTTCGGCTGCCGACACTATTCTCCGAGATCTTTGACATTCTCAAAGCGGACGAAGAAACACCTAGTACCTCTTCCTCATCGTAAAGAGGATTGCCTGTAGAGTACCAGATTCGGAGAATGCTAATGTTGTGGACAGTGCGCGATTTAATTCTTAAAATGTCACGCTTCTCATGCCAGCTCCAAATGGAATCGTCATTCGTCAATCGTCATTCAAATCTAATAGCACAGACATGCGACGGAAAGACAAGAACTAGAACAACGAAAAGTTAAGAATTATTCGATCTCGAACGCGGAAGCACACATAGGCAAGTTAGCACTTCCACCCACTCACAAAATGGGAGTGTTGTGAAAAATGTTTGCATCACCGCCGAAACAAGGACATTGCTAAAAGATTGTGAGCAAGGTCTCTACAAGGTGACGTTTTAAAAGGGACGCACGACCTAGCACTACTATACCAAAGAGAGAGATGAGAAAAGTACAACCTAGCATGTGACATGATATGATGCGGGATCACATCCACTATTTGACAGCTGAAGTAGGACAAACAGCAAATAGTGGCGAAAGCAGTCTGTGAAGATCTCTGAATACACTATTTCCTCAGTGTACCCATATTCTGTACAATCGTCCGAGTCGAAGTCGAAGTCGTAGCTTTTAATGAAGTCAGGTCGAATGCAGTACCGCAGTCGGATATTGCAATATGGTAACTTTGAACACCAACAATTTGAAGGTGGCAAGAGAGCGATGCGCAGCTCTCAAATGGCTAAACGGTGTACGTTCTGGCTCTTTCTTCTCATGTTATGAAGTCTCCATTTACAAATTTCTCTGTCCATGAGATTACTATACCGTCCACAACTCCAAAACGAAACATTCATGGGATTCTCTGGTATGAAATATTGGGTCATCGTATTTGTCTAAGCCGTTCACCTCCTTTTTCTACAGCATTTTACTTTGGGATCATCCATTTAATGGGCGAATTTCAAATCACTCCAACATCAGGCATAATATCTACCGAATGCGAAGGCTGTCTCCTTGCCTTTATAGTGTAACGCTCAAGGAATTTCCAATAAATGACAAATAAACTTTTTAAGAATCCACGATTTGGTGGCCCTGATAGAAGTTATTGTTGTGTTGTCCCTGCAAAAATGCCAACTTTATGGAGACATTGATTATTATTCAGAGAATTATAGCGCCGTTTCAGGAACATTAAAACTTTGCCCCAAAGAAAAGTCGGATCAATGTGAGACTGTCTGTGGTAGTAAAAATGTAGGTTATAGTTTATAGAAACCCCTTACCATTCTTCGATGGCCTTCTGTGGAATCCTGAAGATGTTTTCTACGTTGGTCAGCTGTCGTCCAGAATTGAACGTCTTGGTAATTCAAAATCACAGTTTCTGCCCATATACACCACCCAATCAGTCCAACATTGTGCTGGAGGCGCCTTGAAGCTTCTGGCACCATCATTACGAGTAAAATTTTAATTGCCTTAGTTGCAAGCATTTGGAAACTTTGATTCCAAACTCCTACCCAATATAGTCGTACTTCCATCAACCGAAAAGAAGATATAAATGTCGAAAAGTCCACACCAGAACGTTGTGTACTTAAATCCCAGCATTGTCGATTGAATACATCCTTCGACAATTGTGTCGACATTGTTTACTTGGAAGGAGGAAGCAAACTTTTTTTTTTTTTATGCCTTCAAAGGGTTTCCGGCAAGCTATCCGAAGTTATGTGGAAAATTTCAAAAGACATCAAAAATTCTTCACAAATCATCTTGCTGTGAAATGCAAATTGTGACGGATTCCCCTTGATGGCTGTCTCCGCCTTCCGCCACAAAAGTCCTCGTTCACTTCTTTTCTGTTTTTTTTTTGTTTTTTTTTAAGTATTTTGCTGGCGTTGCAGTGCATCATGAACTCGTCACTCTCTCTCTGTTTGTCTCGTATACGCCTTGACGCCCTGAAACACAAACGAAGTTAATCACTATGAATTCTGCATGAAAAATTGTCATCGTCACCGTCGTCATCGTTGTAGTCATAGCCATAGCCGTCATCACTATCATCGTTGCTGTTTCTATAAAAAAAAAAAGACGTTGCTGCTGCGTTTCATACACTCGTATTGTGACCTAGTTATACAGCATCAGCAGGAGGCGTAGTTGTAGCCGCAGTCAAAGAAGTCTAAGTTTGTGTTGCGACAAAACTCTGCCATTCGAGTTGCACTTCATCACATGAAGCAGCAAAGTGAGTGGCACAAATGAAACCAGAATTTTGCAGTGAATGCCACTGCACACGGCATCCTTGTTTTCGTACGAATGTGTCGTCGCGCGTCCGTTTGCTGAATTTCAAAAGGAAGAAGTTTCAGCGATTTTTTTGCTTCTTATCGCGCGACATAAGGTGCATGTGATGTGTAGGCCCACCAATCTGCAGTGTAAACGAAATCAAGATTACTTCGTGACTCTGACTGGTATCATGAATAAAGGCAAACATGGTTTTCCCATCTTCGTACTCATAGTTTCGTATTTCAGACAAAAAAAAAAAAAAAAAATCAGAGTCATACGGAGCACCAGCTACATCAACCCTTCAGATAGAGTCTACCTTATGATGAAATGACATCAAGAGGATTGTCTTCTTGATTTAATAATGATGGCACCCATAATGGAATGCTCACTGAATGATTCATTCCACCCCAGGCTTTCGGGAACGACGGATTGGTGGTTGAACATTGTCCCTATCCGCCATGAGTTTTCGTGGATTACGAAGCTTGCAACTATTTGGATTCTTATTGGCTTGGAAATATTTTGGTTCGATCAATTTCAATTTCAATTAATTAAACTAATGAATAGAATGTACAGCAAGACTTGGTCTTTTATAGTTCAGATAAAGGGTGACCAGATAAGAGCAATTGGAAAACAAATTTAAATAAAACAACAACGGTGTGAGATATAAAATTGGTGCTGGCTGAAGTTTTGAAGAATAGCACATCATTCAAAGGCCGCCTCGGCTTCGCTAACAGCGCTTCAAGCGGCCGGTACAATTTCTGATAACTGGGTCCAATATGTGCGGCGTTATTCCGGCAATAGGATGTCGAAAGTTTGCCTCGAGCTCGTCTAAAGTGGTTTGCTTGTTAGCGTAGACTAAGAACTTGACGTAGAACCAGAGAAAATAATTGAGTGTTGTCAAATCACATGATCGCGGCGGACAATTTATGAATGCTCGCCGAGAGATGGCCCAGTCGCCAAATTTCTCCTTCACAACTTCGAGCGTTGCGTCGCTTCTCTTGGTGGAACCACAGCTCGGATATATACATGTTGTCGAGCTCTGACCACAGAAAGTCGGTTAACATAGCTCTATATCTAAGACCATTGACGGTAACGGTGTCTCCTTTCTCATTTCGAAAGAAATAAGGTTTGATTATGCCGCCATGCCATAACCCGCACCAACCATTCAACATTTGTGGGTTTTGCTTGTTGATATAGTTGTTGAACCAAAAATGGGCCTCGTCCGAGAAGATGATTTTTCGGCCAAAATCCGGATCTTCGGCTAACCTTTCCAGCGTCCAATTAGCGATTGCGTCAGAATAATCTTATACGGATGTAGGCCCAAATTCAACTGCAAAATAAGCCGATGTCCAATTCAACTGTACTTCGCTGAATCGATATTTTTAGGTCTTCTTCGATACTGGCCACTACGGCCGCTATGTTTTCGTCATTTCGCACCATCATCGTCTGGTTGGTGGCTTCAGATCCAAAAGAGTGTACAAAACGCTCAGACTTCCCCACGGTGCGGCGAATTGCCTGCACACTGAAGCCATATGACAACCGACCTCACGACGAAATTCACGTTGCGTACTTACAACTGAGCCGGAAGTTCGATAATATTTTTTAATAATTTCCGTGCCTTGGGCAAGCGTAAAACGATGCATGATGACATGGCAAACCTTACTGAATATTTTGACAGCTGGATGTCATTGGTGTCATTTGACAGTTTATATGATTTTATGGTAAACATTTAAAAGCCAATATTATTATTTTTTATTCAATCAAAATACGATCCGTTGGCAGCTATGACATTCTTCCAACGTGATACAAGGGCAGACATTCCTTTTTGTGTTGACTTTTTGAGACAATGACATCTTCAAAGGTCTTTATGGCCTCTGCTCGGTTCCGGAAGACCTTTTGCCGACAAAATGAATCCAGATGGCGAAAAAGATGGTAATCCGTTCGGGAAATATCAGGAGAGTACGGTGGATGTGGAAGAGTTTTAAATCCCAACTGCAACAGTTTTTGCACCATTACTTGTGAGGTATGGGTCTAACATTGTCATGCAAAAGGATGGGACTGTGCCTATTGACTAACACAGATCGCTTTTCAGCCAATTTGGCATGCAATATGTCGATTTTCTCACAATATTTGATAGCGTTTATCGTTTCTCCTGGTCCTTTCGATGTCCACCAAATTGTCACCATAACCTTCTTTTGGGTGAAGATCGGGTTTGGGGTGTGTTTTGGTTTTTCATCTGCATCCAACCTCTGCCCAATTCTTTTACGATTATCATACAGTATCCACTTTTCATCACAAGTGACTATCCGGTGCAAAATCGATTCAGTTTGGGTTCTTAATGTAAGCGATGCGCAGATTTCCAGGCGACGTAGTTTTTGGGTTTCGTTCAGTTCAGTGGGTACCCCCACTTATCCAGTTTCTTTACCTTTCTATGAGAGAAAGGTGTCGACTTACTTTGTGCAAACTCCCGCACCGATTTCGTTGGATCCTGCTAGTAAAACATCGACTGAGCGAAAATCGGACATTTCATGTGGTACAACCAATACAAGAGGAATAGTTGAAAAAAAAAAGAGGGAAAGGAGTGAAAGATTTGAGTTATGGAGTGTCTGTTATAACGCCTTTACCGCTGTTAATCTCACTAACAAAAGTACACATTAATAGTTTCTGATCTGTCATAATAGTTTTTGGTGTAACTGTAAAACAATTTTCTTGCTTTTCGTGTAAAAATCACTCAATCGATACAAAAAAAATAATAACCTACATTTGTATATGTACGTATACTAACTATGTTCGCAAACAAAAGTATAAACAAAAACAACTGACGGCCTCAACATCAAGCCTGCTTCCTCCGCCACTGAAAACCATGACGTCGGAATGTTTCTCCAGTCTGTATTAGAAGATCACGGAACTTGGTGAGTTGCTTAAGTCTTTTGAATTCTGCTTGAAAGACATAGAAGAAAGGTTAACCTACGGAATCGGGTCTTTTGAAAAATCCTTACTTGAGAAATTAGCACTCATCGAGACGGACGTTGACATTTCAAAAAGTCGAGTTTCTGCATTTGACGATATTCAGAGTAACATCAGCCACTTGCACATGGAAGTTCTGAAAACGTTCGAACAAATAATTGATGCAGAACATGCAACCAATAAAGACACTGCGCGCAAAAAATATCACCACTGATGCTATTTTGGTTGGGGTTCCCTTTCTTCCTGGAGAAAGTCTCTAAACTATTGTATCGGGCTTTCCAATAAGGACTTGACAAATTTTTTTTTAAATAAAAATTTATTATTATATTTATATAAACCTTATTTTACATCCGCAATCGCGACTGCGCTGTCAACTCTGCAGGTAGACGACTCACTTGGGGAGTTGATCGGTCTAATGCTAAAAAGCAGGATAATCAACTCCAAACTGGGTGAGAATTCTGCTAAAAGATATGTCAGCAGAGGTACGCCGCAAGGCGGTGTCCTCTCTCCCCTTCTCTGGAACTTAGTAGTTAACGAACTACTAATATACCTGGAAGCGGGTGGTAGCAGAGGTAGCCTATGCGGATGACGTTGCCATAGCCGTCTCAGGAAAACATCTCAATACCATTAAAGAACTCCTTCAAGTAAATCTCAATAGATTAACCCGCTGGGCAGATCGCTGTGGATTGGGAATAAACCCCCATAAAACTGATCTTGTCCTCTTTTCCAGGAAATATAAAATTCCAATCATAGACCCTCCTTCAATAAACGGTACCAGTTTAATTTTCTCCGATACAGCAAAATATCTGGGTCTCATTTTTGCCAGGAAACTAAACTGGAAACCTAACAACATTCAAGAAAGTGTCAAAGTTTATCTGTTGCAAAAAAGCCATTGGGAGGAACAAATGGGGCCTTCAACTTCGCATAACCCACTGGCTATACATCTCGGTCATAAGACCGATAATTACTTACGGGGTGGTTGTCTGGTGGACGGCCTTGGAAAATGCAGTCAACCGCATTAAACTGAGCAGAGTCCAAAGAATAGCATGTCTATGCACAAGCGGAGCCTTGCGGTCTACCCCCTCTGCGGCATTAGATATTCTGCTTCACTTGACACCCCTCGACATTTTTAGCAAGCAAGTAGCTGCGACTGCAGCTATTCGCCTTAAAGCGACTAAACAGTGGACAAATAATTCATTTGGCCACGCCAATATTCTTAATATATTAGGAATCCTCACAGAGAACATCGATTACACCATACCTGAACTTTGGTTTGACAAAAACTTCCATGTAAGCTTCCCCTCTAGATCATTCTGGGAGGAAGATGCTTTCATTGTGGCGGTGTTTTCTCAGATAAGCTAAATCTAAGTATCTCTTTCCGTCTTCCAAATCACTGTAGCATGTTCCAGGTGGAAATTTTGGCGATTAAAGAAGCTCTGTCCTGGCTGAAGAAAAACGTGATATCTGCAAAGGATATCCGCATATTTTCGGATAGTCAGGCCGCCATCAAGCCCTGGACTCGGTCTCATTATATTCTAAAACCGCCCTTGAATGCCGATCATCTCTCATGGATATGGCAGAGCAGTTCAACATTCACCTTTGTTGGGTGCCGGGCCATAGAGACATTCCAGGGAACTGCAGAGCCGATGAACTCGCCAAAATTGGAACCACTCTACCTATCCTACCAGACAAAGGTAGTATAGGTATACCAATCGCTACGTGCAAAACTAACACTAAAACTGGATGCCAATAAAAGAACATACCTTAGGTGGACTGCTGGGAAAACATGTCTAGCGACCAAACAGATCTGGCCAGGGCTGGATCTGAGTCGCTCTAAGTGTCTGATCCTTTTAGATAGGAAACATCTCAGCGCCATAATAGGTGTCATTACTGGACGCTGCCTCATAGGCAAGCACGCAAGAAGGCTTGGCGTTTTTACTAATGATTTTTGTAGAAGCTGCATGGACGGGGAAGAGGAGGAGACAATACTCCATCTACTCCGAGAGAGGAAAGCTTCATCTAGGAGCTTTCTTCTACAATGACCTAAACGATCTAGAAAACATATACGTTAACAGTCTCCTACGCTTTATTATAAGCTCAAACTGGTTCCAGTAGTAAGAGGATCATAGATCCACCTGGCATCACAATGGGCCAATAGGCCTAAGTGGGTTGGTATTTCAAACAGCCACTCTTACCTAACCTAACCTAACCTTATTATCGGCTTGAAGTACAATCAAAACATTTATGAATGGAACTCGAATTCGTTCATATGGCTACCGCGGGCACGTTTGCAGCTGTCGATTCGTTGGACCCAATTTTCAACAACTCGGCCACACATTTCGGCCTAGACGGCCGCTATTTCGCGTTCAATGTTGGCTCTGAGCTCTTCTAACGTCGTCGGCGTATTGGCATAAACCAACGACTTAACGTAGCCCCACAGAAAATATGCAAGCGGCGTTAAAGCGCACGAACGAGGCGACCAATCGACTGGCCCATTTCTTGAGCTTGAGCTCACCATACTTACTCTTCAATAAAACGATTGTAGCGTGTGCTGTGTGGCTTGTGGCATCATCCTGTTGAAACCACATGTTGTCCAAGTCAATATCTTCCAATTCGGGCGAAAAATAATCGGTGGTCATGGCGCGATAACGCTGACCATTCACAGTACCGTGACGATCGTTATCGTCGACGAAAAAATATGGCCCAACAACGCCGCCGGCATGCAAACCGCACCAAACAGTTATTTTTTTGGATGAAGTGGTGATTTATGAAGCACATGTGGATTTTCACCCGACCATATTTTGCTTATTGACGAACCCATTGAGCCAAAAATGAGCTTCGTCACTGAAGATGATTTTGCGATGAAATTCATCATCTTGGCGCATCTTCTCCAGAACCCAATCGGAGAACGTACGTCACTTCAAATGGTCCATCGGCTTCAATTCTTGAGTCAGCTTGATCTTGAATGGGTGTAAACCAAGATCCTTACGCAAAATACGCCATAATGTGGTCTGAGCGATGCCCAATTCTTGAGAACGCCGTGGAATTGACTGATTTGCATCACACAACGAATATGTGCACTCAAATTTTTGCACTTGCCTGTCTACTAGGGCGACAATTACGACCGAAAATTGGAGTTAACGCTCTTAAAGTTGCAGTCACCGACTCCGAATTTCGGTAGAAAATTTTTATAATTTGCAGACTTTGCTCGTTCGTGTACTTTACCATGGTGAAAATGTTGAGTTTACTGAATAAACTGACAGTGACAGTTTGATGATTAGTGAAAGAGTGCGTTCACAAATTAAATTCAAAGTTGTTAAGTCCCTATTGGAAAACCCTTTATTTTGAATTTTCTGAATAAATTCCGGGAACGTTTTGATCAAGGTGGTATACGAGTATAACAATAAAGCAATAATTTGATTACGATTCATTTTAACTAACCAACACACCACTTAATCACAAACTGAGCTTGCGATGGAAAAAAGCCGTGCATAAGCCGGATTTTCACCGTACCATTTTTTTGCCGTACGGCTACAACCGGATAGTGTGAAAGAAGCCTAATAGTCTGTGTCTCTATTTGTTAGCTCTCAATAGAGTACCAACAATTTGTTATGCTGAAAACTTCAGCAAAAGAGCTACTCGTATTTTTGTAAAAAGTTATCCCCTACGTACCCCAAAGTTGATCGGTAACATACTCGTATTCGCCATTTTCCCTTAATGTAATTGAAAGCAAACTCATGGTTTGGCAAAAGCAAACAAAATAAAAGAAGAAGAGAAGAAGGCAACTAAAAACAAAAAAATGGGAAAAAATTGGCAACAACACTACGATGAGATGAATAACAGATGTATTGCTGTATGGCTAGGAGATGAGGGATACATATTTCTCGTTGAGTAAATATTTTAGCCACTCACATAATAATTTTAATTTGAAAATGTTCGCTGCATAAAAGAATCACTTTCAACTTTTTGTGTGGTTTTAAACTTTGGCACAAATAAAAACTTGAAATTCCTCCACTCACTACTCCAGCCATTGCGAAAGGATGCCATCCTGCTATTAGGAACAACCACCCTTCGGCCCTCACTTGTGTGATATTTGACCCAGTAATGCCAGTAGTATCATACTCATACTACGAGTATGTTATATGGTAGTGCACCACCACATGCCATAGCGTTGCTTTTCATGTGGGTTGACCTTTTTAATAAATCAGCATATACTCGTACATATACTCGCAACATATTTGTGCGAGTACGTGCGGCAGGCAAAGCAGAGCTGCCAACTGGGATAGGTACGACACGAATGGAGCTTCTAGGTTAGAGCTAAGGTATCCTCTCGTATCCTCGCTCCAAATGAGGTATACCTTACATTTTTCAGTAATCATGAGATATGTGTTTTGCAAAATGATATCCATTCTCCCCCTTTCTAACCATCCGAAATGAAAAATTATTTTAAAAAAAAAACGAAAGGAAACAAGGCTGCAATCCCGTTCCATCGTCACCGCGCTATTGCCACCACTGTTGCCATATTCATAAACCAATGCCAAAGCAGCACATTTTCCATAAATCACATTTTAATTAACATAATTATGGATGAGGACGTCATGGGATGGGTGAGCTGGTAGTCAGTAGGCAGTAGGCAGTAGGCAAAACACATCGGCACGGTGAACCTGCGGTCTAATGAGAATCTCGGAATTAGATCTAGATGTGTACACACTTGGCATCACTTTTAAGTATTTTAATAAAAGCTGTTAATGCATTTTATGTGGTGCCCGCGTGCTCAGATTAATGTGGAATGGTGCGGGTTGGGGTTGGGGCTGGGAGGGTGAGAAAATGTCATAAAGGATTTTGCAATTCATTTTGATACAACATATGCACATGAGTACAAGTACAAGCACACACTCCTCAGAGGTAATGTGGATTCTAAAATGTTTACTGTTTACTGTTTACTATTTACACAAATGCGGGACGTATCCATTTAGGGAGGGCATTTGCAGCTAATTGAGGGTATGCTCCAACTACACAAATGTATGGTGTACAATTCGTACCTCGTACGAGTATGTTGAAATGTAATGGATTCCATCCCAAAGGATACATTCATTTTCATTCGGTGGATGAAATTAAATGCGCGGGAGTTGAATAAAAACAAAACAGTGAATGTACACTCATTAAAAGATGGCAGCACATATCCACAAATGTAATTTTACCTTTGATGGCATTTTATACGAACATTATAATTTCAAAGCTGAAATGTCACCTGAAAAGATACTTTGTGTGATAGGGGTAGACTTTGTAAGTTGCTCATGGTAAATAAGTCAGACTTTGACGGAGACGGAGGTATACGAGTATGGGTTGAGTTATGCCAATGTTGACAGTTAGGGAAGAATGCAAATTCTTTAACCTCCATTTCAGATGTAAAGGATTTAATTAGTGAACTAAGGCATGTCGGATGTCGTATAAATGAGGCAGCTTCATCATCAATTGTCAGCATTCTGACAAAACTGACAGATATTCCTAGTCAGTCAGTTTGGTGAAACTGGAATTGTGCTGATCCAGTAGACAATCATTGATATGAAAACGGCTTTTATCAAACATATGACGGTTATAAACTTGCCTTGTATTGTAGGGGTATAGTAGATGTTCAATGGTTTGTGTTTGGTAGGTACTACATCCTGAGTAGAATATGATTGAAAATTTAGAGTGGATGTAGCAAATATACGCAGACTAAGACAGGCCGATTATTTTGACACTTAGTGAAATACCTGGTCTCTCAGATTTGAAATTGCCTCGCTACGAACTTGTGCCATTATTATTTTCTCATATGTACGCAGTGATATAGCCAAAACCAGCTCAAACGCGCTTGATTCGCTGTCAGACTCCATCTAAAGAATTGAATCCCTATATGCTCAAACTGAAATCGTTATTGCGAACAATTTCAAAATACACAATTCTGGATGGCTTCGACATTCTAGAGACACTACGAGTACATTGGAAAGAAAATGTGTTGGTATCTTCGCTGCGGAAAATAACTTGTCCCAGCTTGTAAATCAGCCAACATGAATACCTGATAGTTATCCCACCAACACCCTGGACTTGTTTTTAACTTCTCACCCTGATAAATATACTCACCACACAGTTAGAGAAAAGATTCCTAAAAGAACCATCAACACGAGAAAGCCAATTGGAGCGGTATTAATAGCTTCTTTAGAGATTTTTATGGTTCCTCAATAACGATGTGGATACCGCTGCTGATATTATCAAAAGTATTACTCTCTTTGGTATGAGATCCTCTTTCCTTCACCGGATGAAGAGTATCAAATCAAATGGATAGGTGTGATACGATTTAAGCTGTAATGAGGCTGTTAGGGCTAGCAAATCTTTTTCAGTCCTAGAGGAATAATTCGAAAGCTGAATAAAGTTCAAACGAGCCAGGAATAACTGCAACACTTTGTTCAAACGTATGCATATCGAATATGACCAAAACAAATATTAGAATGCTCCTAGGGTAGTACAATTTTTTGGTCGTTTGTCAAAAATATTAGAAATTTTGCCTCATCCTCCATCCCAACGATCATTTATAATGCAATTCCAGCTATCTGCACTTTTGGATAAGGCTAGTCGGCTTCTTACACACTTTAAAGTGGTTTACCGCTGCCAGATTGTGTCATGTCCCTACCTAGTTGTACATTTGAGCACTTTGCACTCGTGTGGTAACAAGAGTACTCGAAAAAATCCCATGGCCCAGATAGTAAATCTGCACTTTTTCCAAAGATATGTTCTTCCACGTTTGCAAAATTACTGCGCAAGCTTTTCCATTAATACTACTCTCTACGACTTCTTCCGTAAAGATAGACAATAGCATTTGTCCAACTCGTTTCTAAAAAATGGGCATTTTCATCCATTTACTACTAAAGCATTCACATTCCTTCTTCCCAAGGTCATGGAAACGCTAAACCGTCAGCTGACAAAATATCTCGACACACTTCTTCTCTATGCCCGGCACGACGGTTTTAATGGTAACAGGTCCCAGCATGTCTCACTGAAAAGTAGAACCAAAATCTATACAAATCTGTCGAGAGCAAGATAGTTATACTTCTTAGTTAAAAAATAGGTCAAAAAGGCTCCAGAGATTGGCGGCTCCAAGTCTAATACCTATTGTGCAATACAAAATAAATGTTGGTGTGCCCCAGGGGTCCATTCTGACACCGACATTTTTTTGAATTTTTTATTAATGACCTCTTACTTTTCAACTGTAGAATGGGAACTGTAGCATAGCACATTGAATTCCGACATTAACAGCATAACTAATTGGTTCTCACACCTAGCATATTTAGGTGGTTAGCAAAACCGAAGTGCCTCGTTATGACGACAGTCAACAGTCTACAGTCTTTCCCACTGACGAACGCTGATCTTCAAGAGACATCGGATAGCATTCGTTTAGCCAAGTCACCTGCAACTATGACCGTAAGAAACCCAGCTGTCAATGAACTTCCTAACCGAAGACGCTAGCTGTCGCAAAGCAGGCTACGGCCCTCAAAACGCGATATCCTAAGTTTTGGTCAGCAATTTCATTGGCGATTGCATTTTCCTTGAAACACATCCGCGTAGATCTGAAGGTGAAAAGCCTCTTCCAAATTGTTCTTTATTTGCACTTCAAGAAAGCCGACAGCGCTTTTGGGGTTTTCGACGTGACATTTGTAGTCTAAAGGAGTTTATTATACATGATGGCACTCAAATACCTAGTTTCGTTACAGAAAAAGACGGCGATTCTACTAAGCACTATATGAGTCAGACCAGTTAGCTTCCTCTTGGTTATATGGATCTAAGTTTTGCGACCATTGATTGAAAGCGCATTTCTAGTGCACCAAACATTTTCCCCTCTAGAACTACCTGCGCTTTAGAGAAGACCATTGTTAGGGATAATCCGACCGACAGAACAGCTAGATTTATTGTACCATGATTTAGTAGTTTTAAGAGCAGCTTTGTCTAAGCCCGATTCAGATTTTTTCGCTCCTTTTGAAAATAAATTTGTACCTTTTCAGCTTCGTGTACAAGGTTCTAGGTACGCAGACGCATCTTTTCTGCTCAAAGGCGCCGAAATCCAGAAAATAGCGCGCTTTAGCTTTTATGGCCTGAAAACTTCAAAAATCTTTGATCCCTGATCAGAGGGACTTTCGGCACGGAAGTGGAGGAGTTCATCATAAGAGTTCTGTATTCCTGGTCACAATCCTCTGTTTGAATGCTATCTTCTCTAATTTTGCTGCCTTTCACAGTTTGACCAACTGAGTTTCAGCATCGTTCAAACTGATGTTATTGTCAGACATCCCAATTCGAAGCACCAAAGAGGTTATAGCGGGATCTTTGAAGGTAAACCGGTTTCATCCAGCCATTGTGCCGGCACACATCATGCGGGTGGTGATAGAAAAACGCCGCCAAATATCTGCATCAAGACATCATCGACTTAAAAACAAGTATTCGATTGGCGTCCAAGTGATCTTACAGGGACGGCGTTATGATATTAATATAAGCCCGAGTCGTATAAAAGAAATGATCATCGATATGTACGATGACGAGATGAAATCACGGGAATATTTGAAGTTATTGGTGGTGTTCCCCAAGGTAGTTTACAAAGTCCATTGCTTTTTAAAGTTGTGCTAGATTTTCTATTAAAGCATTGACGAATTCTTCTTTTCGTGGATGATAGTGCATAATGACAGCCCTTCATTCTGGCATCTGGCAAACCCAAATTCTGGCATATACTATATTTAGAAAGAGTCATCGTGCCAAAGTGACAAAAATTTAAATATCTAGGCTCTGTCGCTAACCACCAAAGAAATTGTGATAATGATGTCAGACGTAGATTTAATGCGGGGTGGCTTAAATGACGCGAACTTAAAAACTTAAGTGTTTGTTATAAATGACAGTCATTCTTCCAGCTTGATCAAATCAGATGGTTTTTTCCATTTTCAGCAAAGATCGTCGGAGAATCCAGTCCAAAAAGCATTTGAGGCTCAAGTTTCAGCAGGGGATTGCATATGCGGCAAAGGAAAGGATAATTGGGTCATTTAAATGCAAAAATATCAGCAAACCCTCTGGCTAACTAACGAGTTAGCAACAAGCAGTACAGGAAAAATACAGATACTTGGGGTTAGAAGTAGCATCAGATGTTATTGGGAGCGTTACATATATTTCAATTCTTTATGTTAAACAATATCCATTTCTGGATCTTTTCGCAACAAGCAATCGGTCATTATTGGTCTTAGTTTTCGATGCAGCGAAGCATCGCTGTTTCAATAATATTTAAGCTAAGGTGCTAATTTCAGCCTAGCCTATGTTTACATAGGGCATCTTCTACAACTGGCTAAATTCGATCTTTTTTTTTTAATGGGTGCGTGCACCCCTTAAAATGTTGATACCGATATACGTTGGTTTTAAATGTTTGCAAGTTGTAATGGTGAGGAAATATAGAGCTCGGCAGAGTGTCTGGCTTCTGAGATAAGACTGACAATATTAGGTCTGCGTTTAAGAGTGTAAATTGACTGAATTTCAATCGTCGTTTGCAAGCGCAGAAAGGTCTTAGGAACACCTGACTAGAAGTGGGCATTGTATTCCAATTTTGGGTGGATGTATGCCTTATAAATTCAGGCATGACCAGACGGGGTAAGGCATTTCTTACATAGCATGAGGAAACTTAGAAATCTTTGGCTATACCGAACATTGCAATGTAGTTTATCATAGGCACACATCGGAGTGCATAGTTTACTCGGCTTAATACAAGCTATAACTTAAAAATTAAACTTAAACTCAAAACTAAGGTTGGTTGGCGTGTTGAAGGAGAACGGATTTGAGGTAGGAAGTGGTGCGGTGAAAGTCAAAGACTATGGGGTTTGAATTGATTTTTCGTAACATACTCCCGATATTGGTTCCTTCGCGCCATAAGAGGTGTGGTGGGTTGGAATTGCAGATAGAAGAGATGAGGGGTACGTAGATTAGGTTGAGGAAAATAGAGTTGTGAAGGGACGCGCATACAACGTGACCTGAAAGCAGTCGATGAATGAAGAGAAAGTCGGCTGTATCTCTGCGTTCCTCAAGGGTGTTTAAATTAATAAGGTTGAGACGTTTTTGATAGGGGGGTAGAACAAAAGGATCGTCCCAAGGCATACCTCGAAGAGCAAATCGAAGACAACGGCGCTGGAGGCTTTCGATTCTCGAGATATGAATGCGATGATACTTGACTGGCGTACTCTAGGAGGTAATATAGAGGGACCTGATCACGAATGGGTTAGTGAATTCTTTGGACCACCGTTTTACAAAACTTAGTACAGAGTTGACTTTAAGGATTATCTCATCCATATGAGAAGTTGATCTTCCTATCACACAAAATGACTAGGCCGTGCAGGGATTGAACGGAGGAGATAGGTTGATTGTGGGGAAGGTAGAGTCGGGGAGGAGATTGGTGTCCTTTATGTGAAAAGGTGATGGATTGGCATTTGGGGATATTAAGCTCCAAACAATTTTTGAGGCACCAGATCGAAAAACTAGCAAGGTCTTGTTGAAGCAAGAAGGAGCCATGGGGAGAGGAGATGGTAAAGGGAGACAGACGAGTATTTGATGATCGTATTAAGATCGTTTAGGGTTAATATAAAAAGAAGGGGATCTAGATGGCTGCCTTGTGGAACACCAGAGGTGGCCAAAAATGGAGCCGAGTGGTCTGACTTAAAACGAACATTGTAAATACGGTTTTCGAGGTAAGAGGATATCCACTTTAGCAGTATAGGTTCAAAGCCGAGGGCAGACAATTTGAAGTGTATTAATCGATGAGAGATTTTATCGAAGGCCATTCTCTAGGGCAGAGTGGGCAGGGGATACGAATTCAACGAGATTTGTGGTGGTTGAACTACCCTTTAGGGGAAATAAGTGATTTGCATTGGAAGGTTTAAGCTTTATACAAAATACTTTCGAAGAGTTTGGTTATATGGGAGAGTTTAGCGATTAGATGATAGTTTGTTATTTCGTTCTTTCGTTTTCCAAGCCTGACTAAATTCTCCTTGTGAAAGGGATAGACTTTTGGTAAATTATGCCTCTGGTGCCGAGTTTCGCACAATTTTCCAAGATGTGAGGGAGAAGTGACACAATGCTAGTGACACTGGTGGATAGTGGCTGGGTATAAGATACTCCTTTTAATAGCAGTAGACAGCATTATGTTCTGGAAGCATAAAATTCCACTTTGTGGTTCCCCAATTCAATATAAAATTAACATTTTATGCCGTTCCCATTCTGCAGCTAAAGAGCAAATATGTGAGTCTGGGAACGAATATGAAAAGCAAAGATTACTGGGTGTCGGAGATAGAACTGAGCGGTTGGGCATACTAGGATTTGTTTTGTAAATATTAGACTTGAAGTCATACAAGGCAACTTCTGCAAGGTAGTCTCTAGAACATTTGTGACAAAACAACCTGATGCCAAATTCAGTGAATTTTCTTTGAACCACAAAGTGCACCTATCTTGCTTTGCTAGATTTGTGTAGACTTTGGTTCCACTTTTGTTAGAGACATGTCATCAATCCACCAGTAGACCTATTGCTACTAAGACCGTTCTACCGGTCATTGAGAAGTTTTCGTTTTTGAGATATTTGTTGATCTGACGGTTTACTAGCGCTTGCATGACAGTGTAAAGTAAGTGTAATGGGTCTGTAGGAGGATCGAGAATATTTTGGAGACGGCCTATACCAATGCTACTTGGAAATACTTCTAAAGAGTAGAATTTATGACAAAGCCTACGCATTGTTTTGCTAGCGTGGAAGAACGTTTCTTCAGTAAAAGTCTAAGATCCGTGAACTAGTGTAGATGAAGACTTGATATAGCCTAGAAGCATTAAGCTGGCTTTAAAGTGTTTTGCCCCAGACTTGCCTTGTCTAAGGAGCTGACAGCTGGAATGTCTTAATTAATGAGCGTTGAGTTGAAAAATGATGCCGAGTCTCAAATGTTTTTAAAGAACTACTTCCGTACACTGTTGTACGTAATCCAGTATGTTTAATATTTAAGAAAAGCGTGGTGGCCATTCTTGACTCACAATTGGCTAGGTTTACTTCTGTCGGACTGATCTTGTAAGATCGTCAAGAGCCTTGACATGGTCTCTACAGCTTGAGTCACATTATGTCTTTTGGTTTGATACATACTCTGTATCCCATGAGGGATAGAGCATCTTATGCCAAAGAGAATAGTGTTTGTGATAATATTAGCAAATGCAACTACGTCATTATCGAGAAAACACAACGACCAGTTAAAATCCCCAAATAAGGTGTTTACTCCGCTCAAGTTCTGTGTTTTTCATTGCAGTATACGAGAAACTAGGTATATTCCGACGGGCCAAGGGGAGAGCACTTCGCCGGTGTACTTATCAGGGTGAGAAGCTAAAAACAAATCCATGGTGTTGGCGGTATGCAACATATATCAATTACAACACATTCCATTTTGTTCGTGTTTTACGGTCGTAACATTCTTTATAGTACGTGAGGTGTGTAAGATGTATAAACTGTGTTTGATATCCCATTATGAAATATGGCCACATATAAGGCCACGTACGTATAAGAGGTCGTTTGCGATATAAATCTATCTAAATTTCTTCCATCTAACGACGGTATTTTTGGAAAATTATTTGCTCTGGCGGTTATACATAGACCGACCACTCGCGAGATTTTTCTGAAAATGACCCGGGACAATTTCCAAAGAATGCAAAGTCTAGCTACCAAACGTTATTGAATTCACAAGGATACATATGAGTACAGCAGCCTTCAGTGGATGCCACTGGATACACCATGAAAATGTTGGAAGGTCGTACATATAAAAATTCCAGAGTTCTACCTTTAAAAAAATCGCGCACACAACTGCGTGCAGTGTATCTTTTCCCACGTAACAAATGCCGTGCGCCTCTGCTGTATTGTTTTACTTGGCTCAAGGCATAAATCCAAATTAAAATATTCTGTTTCCTTTTTTTTTTGTTCTCTCAGATTAATAATATCTCTGACTTTTGCTTGCTGCCAAAAAAATAGCTCCCACCGGCCTTAAAGCAATTCCGTCTCTTAAGCCATGTAGATACGAATTGACAGCACCGAAACTGTATCTACTGCAAGATTAAGTTTGGACAGCAAAAAAACAACAACAGCAAAAAAAACCTCAGATACTTGTATCCGTATCTCTAATGCAAAATTCAATTTTATTTCTTATGTAACATACCTACATATACGAGTATAATCTCAACTGGCAGTTGAGCAGTTTGAACATGTATCTCTGGATCTGTGTTTACTGTGTGTGCGTTGGAGTTGGGGGTGGTGGTTTTTGATGGGAGGACATCCCTTAAAAGCAGAGTCGAGTTCCAAGCCCGCGGCAATTCTCACAAAAGGTAACCAAACATTATTTCCTTTTATTAAAGCGAACAAAAACTTGAGTAAAACATGTACCCTAAGCTCTTGGACCTTTTGTACCCTTGTCTTGAACATAAAAGCTTTTTACCTCATGCATATGCTATCTGATTCTTCTAATGTGCACTTGTGTTTGTACATTTTACGTATCAGTTTGTGTGGATTTTTATGTGTGTATTCGGTGTATGTCGACGTAATTAATAAAACGTATCGGAAGAAGGACGGATGTGCGTTTATAATTCAGAGAATGTGAACGGTTTTTGCCCTTTCGAACGGAAAGCGAACAAAACCTTATTCGATATTTTGTCCTTTACTCCTTCTGGAGAAGGAAGAACCAAAAAAAGGGGGAACAAAAGTTCAAAAGGACATCTTAGGTAATGATGTGTCATCTTCATTCATTTGTAGCTTCACTCAATGTTCCCTGGCTCCCTACTTTAACTGGTTGTGCACGTCATACTCGTACTACATGTGTAGGTGGGTTTCTGTTCGCTTTACGTAGTATCTACTAGTATGTGAAAGCATGTGAGACACATCTCCCTTAAAGTATAAGAATGAAAGGTTTTAGGTATTCTGTTTGTTGGATTTCCTGGATAAGAGACTCCTACATCTTGGGATTTTGCATTACGTTAAAAAGTATTGTCTTCGTTTGACAGATCTTACGAGTTTGGGAAAAACGCAGAAATTGAAGTGAATACTTTCTGGTGCATGTATTCCTACATGAATATGAAACACCATTATTGTCTTAGCCAATGACAGGAATAAGAACAAACGAAATAAAGCAAACTCGTACATATGTACGCATATCCTATGCTAACCATTGATTCGCATTGAAGTTTTTCAGATTAAAGAGCGCAAAGACGAGTGAAAGATTCCTGAATGAATCCCTTCTTACTAAGATAAACGATGTTACACTCCAGGGTGGACCCGGCTCTCTCCAGTTAACGCGAAATTTAACCAACAGCCTCAACAGCCAGATAGCAGAGGTCGTCTTCCGATACTTGTAAGACCAACGGAAGCAACTTTCTCAATAATATCAATGTCACTAGTGTATGCAAGTAGGTGCATAGAGTTTTGGTAAATTGTGCCTCTGGTGCCGAGTTTCGCACAATTTTCTCAAATATGATAGCATCACCTTGTTCAAATCCATTTCGACATCAAAGGTCTCAGAGGGTTCGCTTTTAACTTATGCAGAGCGGTGAGCACCGTCTTTCGTCATTCAGCACAATCTAGATTTGGACTAGGGGCTCATTATCGTCTGCAAATAGGGACCATCTGAATTGGCACTTAGTATGAGTAAAACATACCTTCCGGATCGCAAAGATTTAAGACTGAATGGACACGAACAAGTGCCCCGATTCTAGATATTTACGTGCGTAGTCATGTAGTTTACCAAATTCTACCACAATGTGATCTTTATTCCAATCCGAATTTTAAGAAGTCTGTCTGTCTGACTGCTTCCATCGTATATCCCTCATACAGAAGTCGCTGTTTTGGGGTATCTCAATTCTGAGTGGCTTGAATATTCAGGACAGACAACATTTAAAAGTCGGTCTTGCGAGATCTACGCTGCAGAAAACAACTTAACTCACCTCGTGCCCACACGAATACTAACTTACTTACTTAACAGGCTCCCGACCCGTGAAGTGTCTCTACCTGTCACTGTCACTGCAGTCTTCCATACTCTGCGATCCCGGGGATTCTGCTTCCAGTTAACCACACCAAGCGCCCTGGCTTCCGCGATGTCTTGGTCGTTAAAACGGAGGTTCGGCTTTCCTTGTCGTCTCGAACCTGGGGGCTAGGAATCGAAGATCCTCTTAGCTGCAGGATTATTGTCCATTCGCTCGATGTATAGTTGACCAATGGAGTTGACATATTTTAACTTTTTGGACGACATCCACATCTTGATACAGCTCATCAATGTTCTTCTCCATTCGCCCTCCCCGCACACAGGGTCAAAAATCCGTCGAAGAATTTTTCTTCCGAAGAAGCGCAGTATCAGTTCTCCCTCCCTGCATATCGTTTAGCACTCGGCGCCATACAGCAGAACTGACAGGATAAGGGTTTTGTGAAGCATACTTTTCGTCTTTCAACTTGAACCCAATTGTTTTGCCAGACCGAAGTAGCAACGGTTTACTAGGGTAATTCTTCGTCGGATCTCCACTAGGGTGTCACTCGTGGAGTTCACGTTTGCTCCGAGGTAGGTGAACTCCTTAACTATCTCGAAATTGTTGCTGTCAATAGTGACATTTTGTCCTATGTACTTTGTCTTGCCCTCGTTTACTTCAAGGTCAACAAATTTCGCATGTTCTTCAATTGCCGTGGAAGCCTATGTCACGGCATGCTGGGAACGATCGATGATTTCAATATCGTCCGCATATCCCAGTAGCTGAAAGGACCTGTTGAAGATAATGCCTTCCGTGTTAACATTTGCCTTGCGCACTATCTGCTACAGAACGGGATTGAAGAAATCACAGGATAGCGCGTCTCCTTGCCGAAAACCGATGCACACTTGAAATTGTTCGGAGGAAGTGGATCAGTTTTGCCTGGATCTCGAATTCGGCCATCGCTGCCGTATAGAGCTCCTGACGATGAATACTTTGATATGTGGCTTTGAAGTGGATGAATAGGTGGTGAGTGTCGACCTGAAATTCGTTGGTCTTTTCCAGGATTTTTCTCAGTGTGAAAACTTGATCTATAGTCGATCTGCCGGGCCGGAAGCCACACTGGTACGTACCGATTAGTGTGTTGCAGAACGGTTTGAGATGTTCACACAGTACATTGGATAGGATCTTATATGGGGCATATGGAGCTGATAGTCCAGTCATCGGGCATGCTTTCTTCCACCCATACTTGGTTGATGATTTGGTGCATGGGCCTTATAAAAGCATCGCCACCGTATTTGAAGAGCTCTGCTGTTAGGCCATCAGAGCCTGCGTCCTTGTTGTTCTTAAGCTTTTTTATATCTAAGCCGACATATTCTGCACTGGGTGGTGGAATTGGATCTTCATTGACTGGATGTGGCTTATTTAGCAGCTGCTGGAAATGCTGCTTAAACACATCTACTATCCCCTGTGTTTCGGTGAGTACCCACACGAATACCTGATATTAGCAGACATTTCGCCAATACTCTGGACTTATTTCTTACTTCTCACCATCAACAGTACACCGTTGCCAAAAAACAAAATAAAATAATTAAAAGAAGGTAACTGGAAAGATGCTGTTATGTTTGGAGAACGAGTTTTTCATTCTAACAAGACCCACCCCACATAAGAAATTCGAAAAAAAATTCAAACGAACCAGGAATGACTGCAGGGACTTTTTTAAGTCCGTGAAACTCCAAAACAATCAATATTTGAAGCAAAAACACTACAGTGTCCCAAAGGTAGTAAAAGTGTGTGGTAGTGGGTTGAAAACATTAGAAACGTTGCCTCGGCTTCCATCCCAACGTTCATTTGTAATGACATTCCAGCTGTTTTCTCTTAGGACGGAGCAGTTCTGCTTGCTTCCACTTCGTAGTCAGCTTATCGCTTCTAGATTGTGCCATGTACTCACATCGAAAATTCTGTGGGATGAATCCACTTTCAAACTCGTGTAGTAGGAAAATCTTCCAATATACAAAATCACTATTTTAGGTGGCATACACAGAAAAGGCGAATCTTATTTTCCCTCTGAGACTACAGACTCTTTCTTTAAAGGTCATCTCATGAAATATCTTGAGACACGAAAACTTCTTATTAACCGGTAGTACAGTTTTCGTCCACTGGTAATTTGGTGGTATACCTCATCCAAAAATGGCACAAAGGGCTACACTAATCTCGCGAAAGCAAGATGGTTGCTCTTGATATTTCTAAGGTGTTAGACACACCTTGCCATAACACCCTTCTGTGGAAAATGTTTTAGAATTACTTTTCGGAATGTTCAATTCAAGTTGTCTTGGACGTTTTCAAGTCTAATATTCGCAAAATAAATGGTTTGCCTCAGGGCTGCATTCTGCTTCCGACACTGTTTTTTGTTTTTATTAATGATCTCACGTTTGCTACTTCTAATCGAATATACTCTCTTGTTGGCGCCAGTACTCTCTATTCGTTCCTGGACTCACGTCGGCGCTCTTCGTCTGCAGAATGGAAACGGCAGCATACGTTAAGCTCATCGAATTCCGATATTAACAGCATGCACAAAGTGGAGCGCAATGCTCCAAATACGCAATGTTGCCTGCTGTTTACTTAGCGAGAATTAAACACCGAGCCATCTTGTCAGGTCCTCCTAAAACCTTCGTGCACTTTTTGAATAAGATTCCATTCCGTGAGATAAAACTCATACAGGACGCCAATATTGCCAAAACAATTGGCGCCCTTATGGCATTTTATATTGTTTAGACCAATGCTAAAACGAAATTGGCATTACCATTCCGGCCCCTCAACCATTATACTTGTTTCGCTATGGTGGTGCTCATGCCCACAATCGGGCATAATCAGAAACCCTGTGATTCTTTTCCAAGCCGTACAACTATACAATGGAATGTCCTGTAAACGTTCAAAATGAACGCAAATTATAATCTGTCTTTGTTTCCTGTCTAAATCCCCTTGCCCAGTGTAGACTAAATCCCTGAGTTCGCAATGGGCTTCAAGTCATTAAAGGCCGTCACCATTGTAAACGGTCCTCTTGCCATTATACTTCGCTAGTTTTTTGTCTGCACGCGGCAGAGCCGGCAGTATAAATACGTCCTTAGCTGGGGCCGTTGGTTGCTTCTGTACGATTTTTACGAGGCACATAGTTAATCCTACGCGCCATCACTTGGAAGGATAGGCCCACTCTGGGCCGATTGGGTAAAATGGGCTGTATACTCGTATTCCGGAGCCAGTAGGGATATTCGGGGATATGTAAATATTGATTCGCCATCATTTCCATGTCAGCACCCTGACTAGTTCAGAAAAAACTTGTTGACCTTTGCCTGCCATGTCGACTGTTGGCGTCATTTTTGATTTAGTCGCATTGAGTTCATCTGACGTATGTCTCTCTTCTGAAGTTAAGCAATGTTGGACAGGATGTTAAGGTATATTCGAGAGGATGCAAAAAGTAATAGACAAGAGCTCTCACGACCTCAAACTTTTCTGTCAAAGCCATAGAATATTTTGAACTAAGGAAGGTCCTAACCAGACCGAAGCGCTAGCATTACACTTCTTCAGCAGGGTAAGATGGTATCCATTTCACAAGTCAACGCCAAAGATACAATACGTTACACGGATCATTTTTTACCATAAAATTTGAATTCAGCGATCTTATGTCTAAGCCACTTAATTTGTAAGGCTTAAATACCCCAGTAGGAAGGATTTAGTTTGAATAAGTAGAAGACATAAGCCGTAGAAAGACAAAAGCCGGTGGCTCGGAAGGCCTGTCATCTGAGCTATTCAAAGCCGGAGGCAATGTTTTGACAAGGAGCATGCACCAGATCATTTGCAAAGCATGGAAGGACGAAAGCATCCCTGACGACACCTCTATCTCATCCACAAGAAGGTCGATCCTATGTCCTATAACAACTATTGAGGCATATCTCTACTTAACGTCGCCTATAAGATCTTATCCAGTGTACTGTGTGCATGTCTGAAACCGTACTACAGACCAAATGTTTACAATAAGACGGAACCTGGAAAAGAACTTCGAGTTCCAAGTCGACACACACCACCTATTCATCGACTTCAAAGCCGCACATGACAGCATCCATCGCATTGAGCTATATACTCGTAATGCGATGGCCGAATTCGGGATCCCGTTAAAACTGATCCGGATATGTTGCACAGTACTGGAAAACTCGCCGATACGCCGTACAGTGTGGAAGTAGAACCTCCGAATTACCAGACGCGCTATCGTGTGACTTCTTCAATTTAGTACTTAAGCAGATAGTTCGACGGGCAAAAGTCTATTTTCTCAAAGTGCGTCCAGTTTCTGGGATACGCGGATGATACTGATATGATCGCATGTTCAAAGCGTGCCGCAATTGAAGCCTTTACGGCAATTGAAGAAGAAGCTAGACGAGTTGGTCTTGAAGTGAATGAGGAAAAAACGAAATATATGCTGTAGACTAAAATCCGTTCCGTCACACATCACCTAGGACAAAATGTCACTATCTACAGCTTGAACTTTGAGGTAGTCATGGAGTTTACCTACCTCGAGGCAAATGTTAACTCCACAAACGGCATCACTGTGGAGATGCTACTTCGGTCTGTCGAAACAACTTCTGTTAACACTCCTAACGCAAAGTGTCAAAATCATGCCCTACAAAGCGTTAATCTTATTAGTCATGCTTTACGGAGCCGAAAGTTGGACGATAAGTAAGACAGTGCAACCAGTTTTAGGCTATTTTGAAAGAAAAATCCTTTGTCGAGTATTTCGTCCTGTCTGTGAGGAGGGCGTATGAAGAAGTACACACAACCGCGAACTCTATGAGTTGTACAAAGATATGGACATACGAGTACTACGTCGACTTCATCGGCCACATCGAGCGGATGGACAATAATACTCCAGATAAGAGGGTCTTCGATATCAAGCCACCAGGTTTGGGAAGAAAAGGGAGACCGAACCTCCGGTTTAAAGATCAGGCGATTGCGGAAATAAAGCAGCTTGGTCTTTCCAAGTGGAAGCAGCTATATACTGCCGTATTTCGATTCAAACTCTCGAAGGTCCCCTTGAAATCAACGAATGGAGATTATACTCGAATGATGATCCGCAAGGTTTTGAAGTGGTCGATGCAGGAAGATGAAGCTCGAAAAATCTGGCAATCAAGATGTTCTCTCACTTGACCCAGAGTGGCAGAGATATTGAAACTTTTAGCTTAACAATAGCTGAACGGATGCATATATGTACCTCTCCAGTTACTAAATTCTGTGAGGTTTCACTTCTTGGGCAGGTTTACCTGGTTTTCCGTGAAAGTGTTGTGCACGGCCTGGGACAGTTCTGCCCGGATGCCATCTATGCCAGCTGTATTGTTTGTCTTTATGATCCCTAGCGCCTTATTGACGCTTTTTGTTGCTGCCGGAGGCTCAAGTGACGTGAGGCCCAAATTTTCGTTACCTGAGTACTTAAGTACTGGTGAAAAATGTGTCTGCAATTTTGACCACCAACGAGTTCGTTAGTAATACTATAGACGAACCTAGTGCCGTACTTAATTGCTTCCTCCTCATCCTTGATGGCTGATGCGTTGATAAAGTTTTGATTGTCTCGTCTTACACTACGTTGCACTTCTCTCGCTATCATTAGATGGCGGTGCCACTCTTTTGCGATGTCAGCTCCACATTTCTTACTGAGACGTCTTGAACCTAAGCATCGGCTAATGATAAAATGATCGAACTGGTTCAATGTTCATTGCCGATCAGTCCAAAGCCAGCTGATCTACTGGCAGTTCTTGAGGTCAAACAGTGTTCCTCCAATTGGAAAAGTAAACAATCACGATCACTTTACCTCGATTAGATGTTAACTTTGTGGCTGCGCCCCGTAGTTTGGCGGAATGAAACGTGTTTCCATCATCTGATTTTATTCACTCTTAGGATGTACAGTTGGATTTTGGTGAGCATATTTACCATGGTCAAGAAGGGTCTGAAAATTCCAGAATTCAATCGTTTGTCAACAAAGTACTCATCTGTGGCTATGACGCGAGTGTCTATTTCGGAGCAATGAAATATTTTACGTTTGAGGCCCGCTAGGCTGCCGAATAACAAGTACTTATCTGCTTTTATAATTACGCAGATGACTCGCCATTCGCCCTGTTCAAATTTTACATTTTCCGAAGAAACTCATTAATAGTGCTCTGGTGTTCGTCTACAGAAGCCTCATTTTCTTTTTAGCATGCCAGCAGTCATTGGCCAGTGGTATTTCCATGAGGTCCTTTACTCGTCGCGTCTCTTCTTAAAACTTGGTCATTGTACCTAATTTATATTGAACGAAGTTCTTTGCTGTTCTGTGCATCACATTATTTTCTATCTCACAGTGCAGCCCAATTTCAACCTAAAAGTTACATCTAACTCATTTCCATTAAATTCTAGCGCCCATGATCTAACTTCTCTAAGTGAATAGTCTCTTTATTGTAAGGATCATTCATTTATTGTTTCATTTCAATAGCATTTACGTCAAACTTGCATCATCCTCCTGCCAAAACTTTAAACTACAATCGCTATAATACTTTAAAATCTGTAGTCTGTGGCATTGTGTTTTATGCCCCACACGATGATAATGAAAATGAAGTCAAACTTTCGAAACTAGTTGCCACCTAAAATTCGTTACAAAAGTTTTGAATCCACTCTGTGGTCCTTAAATACCAAGCTCACTTAGTTAACCAATAAACAAAATCAAATCCCGACAAAGTTGATAGTCGAAACTTCAACACTACTCGTCGTCCTGCAGAGTAACGTATCTCCACGTTTCCGCATCACTATACGACCAGCCATTGTAGTCTGTGGCGGTAGTAGTAATATATAGTATTCAGTAGTAATGGTATTCGCAGGAGCATGGCACTTTCCATTGCCATCGAATTGAGTGAAATACATTAGCGCGAAACATCAAACTAAATTTGCCAGCATCCAAAGCATACAAAGTTTATGTGTCCTGCCCACCAGCATCAGTGGTAGTGCCACTAAAAGCCAAAAACGCCGGCAACAAAAAATCACCACAAAATAAAAATAAAAAATTAAAAAAGCAAAAAAGAAAGGAAAAAAAGAAAAGGACGAACCACCTCCAATTGAATAAAATTTTCACAACACACTTCAGGCCCGAGGCAAGTAACAAGTTAAGAGTACATAAAAGCCATTGACGACGTTGCTGTTGTCGCCGTCGTCGTCGTCGTCATCGTAGTTGTAGTCGTAGTCGATGTATTCGCTGTCAACGTTGACGATGTTTTACCGTCCCCCGAATTTTGAGAGCACATATTCGTACTAGCATCTAGTAATAGCCGAAGCGCACAAGCCCTTTTCTGCGGTCTCGGTGCACAAAATCAAAAGTCTTTGTGTTGAGGACTTGGCTGAGCGCTTATTTTACACTTTATTGAATCATAAAAGGGTCTCACCACCCCCAGCCTCAATTCTAGAGCCAGTCTATTATTCAGGCCAAGCCCTTTCAGTTCTCTCTGTCTCCCGGCCAAAACTCAACCCTCAGTTCTTATTCCGTCATCCCGCACTCTGGAGAACACTCTTCCTAATACTCCTGAGGCCACAAAAAGATTAACTATTTGCGATATTGACATAATGTCCTTCCGACTATGAAAAGGCAATGGATTGCATTTTGTTCCCTCTTCGATATTGTCGCTGTCGTCATCGTCATCGTCGTCGGTCGTTGAAAGTTGCCATTCCTGGGTCATGGGTTAGAAGTTTGGAAATGAGGGTTGATGACTGGGGGTTAGTGGGCTGTCCTGTATTGTTGTGCGAACCATGTGAAGAATAGGTGGAGGCAGCATGTTTCACATGCCCTTTTTATCTTTCAAAGTGTATCAAAAGTTTACAGCTACTTGTACGGCATTTCGGTCCTTTTGAATGGTTTCCTCAATTTCGTAACTGTTGATGTGAACTTAAGTAGAAATTTTATGGTGCGGCTTATGGTGTTATGTGGGCGGTACTGTGTCGTCCGCCTCTCTCATCGAAGGATAATAGTAATGGTGTGTGCGTATGAAAGAGTATTCTTAGTGAATTCTCTCCGGGTTGTCCTCGGTAAACATTTTGTTGCTGTAATCAGTCCATGGGCTATTGAAATTTGATTTTTCTTTCATGATAATGCTTATCAAGTGATAACGGACAAATTTCTTAAAATAAAATCTCAAGCGCGACAGAAGCCCTCGCTCATCTCGTTGAACTTACAATCCGCTCTTGTGACTTGTGGTAGGCAAAGTTGAAATGACAAGTAAAACATAGAGCAAACATCAATTCATATGTATGGTTCAACTTAAGCCTAGTACAAGACATAAGCATTTGTATAATGTACGAGGGCTGTTTGATGAGCAGCCGGATTGGAAGATAGGTGGCGCTGCTGAGCCAAAATGAGTGTACCATCATTTAGTATAGCCTTCTTTAGTCCGCGTGCCAAAATCTGGTGGCAATCCGACGCTTAGTTTTGTTTTGACACCTTTCCGGCCAAAGGCACGATCTTCGCCTTCTTTGGAGCACGTTCACTGGGTAAACCCCATTGCTTCGATTGTTCTTTGGAAACTCCTCCGGATTTCGATTAAACAGAGTCAAGATTCACGTCTTTGAAGTGGTCTCACGATGGCGATTTTTCTCCGGTGTGAGCAAACGATGCACCCGTCTCGCGGACCGCTTTCTCATGCTCAAAATCGCGTTCAGTTGAGATGCATGCTATCTCAGCCCACTCGCGAATTTTCACTCGCCGCCAAGATCATGGATTTTGTCCACGCTTCCCTCTGTGGTAACCGTTTTTGGGCCACCTGGGTGCGGTTCATCAAAAACCGACATGCGGCCAGTCCACGGCGAAACTCTGCCGATCAATGTACGGGAAGGTGAATGGGTCCCATACACACCATCGAAAATGGCCTTGATTTCCTCGCAGGTTTTGCCACTCGAAAACAAGAATCGGATAACGGAGCGATACTGCTCCTTTTCCGTGGTCACAAAAAACACTGACACTGTTTTGAAATGGGTGTCAGAACGAAATTAAGCGTCGGATTGTCACCAAATTTTCACAGGCGGGATAAAAGAGCTTAAAATAAATTATGATACACTCATTTTGGCTCAGTAGCGCTACCTACCTCTCAATCCGGGTACTCATCAAACAGATTATAGACACTGTAAACAGCACTTTGTAATGTAATACGAGTAAAGATCGGTCTGTTTCGAGGTAAAAATATCCACTTTGATCCGATGCACGCAGGGATGGTTTGGTATGTGGTGATAGATGTCATCCATAAATTTGGGAAATATACAATGGAACGATACACAGTGACAGAAAACATCGAAATCATTGAATTTTATTATGAAAATTCACATTCAGTCGCGGAAACGATGCAAAAAATCCATGTCAATTTTGAATCATGTGCTTTCTGAGACGTGTATGCTCAACATGAGACGGCCTCAGTACAAGACGTGAAGACTCCGAATTGTGTTTGCCCCAGACGTTGACTGGAAAATATCGCCGGAGTAAAGGAAAGAGTCAAAAACGACTCAAACAGCGCACCGCCATTCGTAACCGCCATTCTCAGTAAAAATTTGGCTTTCCAAGCATACAAGGACCAAACACCTCCATTCGTCATCGTTTTCAGTAGCTTGACCTCTCCACAGGCACACTGCACCGAATTTTGACGAAAGATTTGGCTCTCCATGCGTGCAAGATCAAATTAACGCAAGAACTGCAGCCGGCTGACCACCAGCAGAGCCGTACGTTCTCAGATTGGGTCCTGGAAAACATGCCTGCCCACATTGATTTTTCCAAGAAAATCGTGTTTTCGAATGAGGCCCATTGGCGGCTACGTTAATAAGCAACATTTCCACATTTGGGGCACTGAAACTCAACGAGTGATTGAGGAGAGGCCAATGCACCCAGAACGAGTAAGTGATTGGTGAGGTTTGTAGACCAGAGGTGTCATAGGGCCATACTTTTTCGAAAATGAGGCCAAAAAAGGCATTAGATCGCGCTACCGAGCCATGACAAACAAGTTTTTGTGGCCGAAGCTCGAGGATATGGATACGAACGATCTCTACTTTTAACATGATTATGCTACTCGTACGTACCATAAAAATTGCCAAACAATCAACTTATTGCGCACGAGGTTTCCTGTCAGCATATTTTCGCGTTTCAAAAACACCCATTGGCCGCCAAATTCGTACAACTTAACACTGTTAGACTTCTTTCTTTTTGCGCTAAGTTAAAAGTAAAGTCTACTCCAACCATCCGCAAAAAAATCCAACTCTGGAAGCAAACACTGAAAATAGCGGTGCCGAGATAGAGCCCCAATTATGTGAAAGAGTGATTTAAAATTTTTGAAAAAAGAACCTCATCCTGTTGTCTGTTAGCAGAGTGCGTATAGAGGAAAATATTTGTGCTGTATCCTCTAGTGTTAATGAAGATCGTGATTTGGCCATTCGTCGCCACTTGCAGCTATTGGAAGTGCGTTACTCGACTACGTAGAAGATTTTACGCAAGTATCTTAGTCTAAAATATTAACAAATACAGCTCGTGCATGAACTGAAGCCGAATAACCTGCCACAGAGTCAAGTTTTCGGTGAGTGGGCCTTAGGAAATCTGGAGGAAGATCCGCTTTTTACTGAAAAAATGTCTTCCGCGACGTAGCTCATTTCTGGTTGAATGGGTATGTTAATAACCAAAACGGACCGTATTTGGTCCGATGAGCAACCTCAGGCAATACGAATACAAGAGCTGCCAATGCACCCGAAAAAATGCACTGTTTGGTGTGGTTTATGGTCCGGCGGAATTATTGGACCGTGTTTGTTTTAATGATGACCGTGAGAACAACGTTATCGTTGGCGCCCGCTATCGTTCAATGATTTTGAACTTTTTTTTTGCTCAAAATGCACAAGCTGAACTTGATCGACATGTGGGTCGTTTGGGCCCGTAAATTGGTCGTCAAGATTGTGCGATTTGATGCCTTTAGGCTATTTTTTTGGAGATACGTCAAATCACTCGCCTAGACAACATTACACGTGTTATTAGCGAGATACCAGCCAATATGCTCGTAAAAGTGATTCAATACTTAATAGGATACGGTGCTGGTGTCCTCTGGATGAAAACATCGTTGGATTTCACTCTTCGTTAAAATCCTTGCGTTCGTCTTCCGAGCTGAAATATACGTAATCCTGATGACATTGACCTATATTTTGACGAGTTGAAGCAGAAGGTTTAGCATCTAAATTTATAGCGACAGCCAAACTCACGACTTCCAAGCTAATTTGAGAATTCAAGCCTTCCCTGAACGCAATCGGAAGGCCGAATTCATTGAGTTTTGTCTGAGTCCCAGCATGACAGCATATGTGCTCAGTTAGGGCTTGATTTCAGTAAAAGAAGCGACCAAGCGATACAAAAATGACTGCGTCGTTAACCAATTAAAACATTATTCATCACCATATCTATTTCAGCTCCCTGACTCCATACCATATACTCAGTAACCGCTCTGAATACGTACTTAACTACGACCTAGAGTTTTCTCTTTCCTTTCGTCACACATGTCGCATTAAGTTTAAATCACCTTTTATAGTACGTCTTCAAAAATCGTTTAAAAAAAAGTTCGTCTCATTTTTCTATAAAATGAACTACAGAGCCATAAGCAGGAAAGCTTCCTAAGCCCTCGCATAAAATTTATGAACAAATACCACCCTACGAATACTCCCCTTGTCATACTGTAGCTGTAGCCTCGTGTCAAATAATAACCAAATGACACTTCCGTTCTGAAATGGTTCTCTCAAACAATCATTACACTCGTGCCCATGTGCGTGAAAATGGAAGTATCTACAAATTCAACAAATTCACTGCCTCCTCATTATTATTCATTGGCGAGGAAAATAAAAACGTCCTCTCCACAGCGAGGTAGGTATTACTGTTTAAGCTAGTCGTTGGCTTTTGCACCTGATGCTTCTACCGTTTGTCATTTCGAAACAATTAAATTGCAGCGAGTCCCTCGCAATGAACCTATTCATGCTCGTACACTCTGACTGCGGCCATACTACAATACGAGTATAAGTATTCCAAAATGCTATTCTAAGATTCAGTGTGCCATAAATTGTTGCCGCTTATTTGGAATTCAACGTCAAGGACCCCCTGGGCGGTTAATGTTTCTTTCATTGCTGGCATTGCCAATCGTTTTGAGCTCCACTTTGTATAGTTAGACACTTGCGCGTCGGGAAGTATCTTGTTTCGTGTATGAGTGTTTGAAAATTTAATGGCTGCCACAATTAAATATTGTATCATACGAATATCATTCGAATTTTACACGTCAAAAACGGCTTTTGGGCTCAGAGTTTGCTCACAGATACTTTCGTCCCTTTTTCTATCATAGACCATATTTTTTTTTTGTTGGTTTTTTTTTTCTGTTCGATTTCACTTTGTAAAGCTAGGAAAATGGTAATTAATTGCAAATGGAATCGGTAATTAGGTGGGGAATCCAATCGGAATGTCCCATGTGGCAGTATACCAGCGATGGATTAATACCAAATGCGTCCTTTCAAAAACGTATGTTACATACGAGCATAGCTAGGATTGTAAATGTGTGATTGTATGTAGTTTACGAATGCTCGTATTCGCATGTGTGTGAGTACATTTAAACAGAAAGGATGGCAATCAATTTGTAATTAGAAAGTTTTCCATTGATATGTGTGTGTGTGTGTGTGCAGCTGTCAGTTGGATATCGGTAATCATTTGGGGCTACCGTTTCGTAATTAAAAAGCACTTGCATTGTAATCAATAAAATGCTTCACTTGCAAATGCAATTGCAAATGGTCGACAGTGAAAGGGGGCCTTAGGGCTGCAGTTGCCAGAGCAAAGGATGTCACTAGGAGGCGGTATGGGTAGAAATTTAAATGTTTCGATGTTTATTTGTTATGTAATATCACCGAATTAGTGTCATTTTAATCGGATAAGGATACGAATAATTGAATTCATTTAAATACTGATGAAGCACATTCGTTCGATAGTGTAGAAGGAAGGTGTGCGTGAGTGGTTCGAATTAAATCCTGTCTTACAGAGTTTTGCTTTTAGAATCAGCAAAATTAAGTTAAACTGAATGTCGTAGAAGATACAGAGCTGTCAAAATATATGATTTGTTTGGCTTGCAATTAGCAACCGCATTTCATTTTCTTACATATTTTATAAGGTGACTTGAGCGTACCGTGTCGACCACCGCCGTATAGGGTTCCCCAATAAGGAGAACTTTATATGAAGTAAAAAAGTTGTTTTACACCGCTTTCGCAGTTTAGATAGGCTTTAACTTCTTCCTCAGATATTGTGTCGATTCCTAGAAAACATCTTCTTATTTCTTTAAGGATGGGGCATCTTCCGATGAAATGTATGACGTATTCTCTCTCAGACAAGTTGCAAAGACTACAATAAATTGGTAGATCTGGACGATGTGGCATATAATTAAGGCGTATTAGTTCGGCTCTCATCTTAAAAACAGCCGAGATTAGTTCTTTGCTGGTGTCATTGTGGAAATAACTTTTTTCTGACAGATTGGGCCTTACTAACAACCAAATTTAGTATACAGCTTAAGTATAATCTCCAGACTTTCAAAAATGTTTGTACTAATAATCAATTTAAACTGGGCTTTAGTGTTAGTATGGAGTTAAATTTTAATGTACAGAAAGTCATGTCTAAGTTTTTTAAATGTGACATTAAATAACAGAGTAATGCCAATGTACTAATTTAATACTAAGAACAATACTAAAAAGGATTCGATTTGGTATCTAAAATGCTAAAATTATGCGTAAACTGTGATGGAATTTAATTGAAATAGTACGAGTATAATCGTTATTTAATTTCTATGAATTAAAAAGAAATCCTTCATTATAATTTATTGAAATATAATGCAGTAAAAAATGATATGTGAACGTTTCATTGAAGCAATAAGCAAGTAAAATTGAAAAATTAAGCAATCTAAAATATTAAAACTATACTCGTATAAGCATTACTTAGTGATATTTAAAGTATTTAAAAATGTATATACATTTTGTATTGACAGGATGGCGGCCACTCTTACTTTAGAGTCCACACCAATGAAAAAAAAACATTAATAACAAGTACCATATAATTTGTAGCTAAACCTCGAAAATGTGCAAAAAATTTAAAATAAATAGTGAATTGAAAGTTTTCGTAAAAATTTCATTATTTAACATTAAAACTTGTATATTTCTTATCAAAATATTTAAAATTTTGTAGGTTCACCGACAAATTATGACAATTTAAAAGAAGCATGCCACATTTTAACGCGATTTATCCAGTCGTTTTCGAATTAAAGTGTACTCAGATTCAAAAAAACGTTGTTTCAAGAAAAACGCGTTTAATGTTTCTATTGTAGTATAATTCTATAAAACGATATGCACTTCATCACTATCAGCGTTAAACAGTTTTTTCAGATGCATTAGTATTTGCATCTGCTTCTATATTTTCTTCACTGTGTGGGAGGCCTACTTGTACGTCGCTACCCTTCTCTACTATCTCTTGTATATGTCTGCACGCTATATCTCGGAAAATATTTTAAATATTAATTCTACATAATCTTTAGAACATTTTGAAGTAATAAAAAAAAAATTACTCAGAATTTTAGGTTTTACACAGCTATGTCCACTATTACATAGGTATTTCGTTATACAAAGTTATTGATTGATGAAAATAATATTGTACAATATTAGAGTTTTAAAAACAACTCTTATGGAATCCAATTTCCATTTAGGAAGCAAAAAGGGAGCCAACAAAAAGTATTAACTTCAGTACACTGGCATCACTTTTTTATTACGAACGAAGAAAACAATCTCAGCTGATTTTGTTTATTTCTACTTTCGAGTCCCAGGAGTATTGGCGTTTTCTAGGATTGGTATGTAAAATAAAGATAAAATTAAATTTCAAATTATAACCACTCTCTTTACAGCATCATGGAAGAAAATAAAACTAAACGACACCGGAGCATCAATTGGACAAAAGAAATGAAAGACTTGCTTGTGAATTTAGTTCAGCCATACACAAACATCATTGATAGCAAAATAAACAACACACAAATGATAAGGAAAAAATTTGATGCGTGGGAAAGCATATGCACAAATTTAGAAGCCAATGGGTTCAAATTCAGCGCAAAGCAAACTCGGGAGCAGTGGAACTGTATGAAGGTTCAAGCCCGCAGCACCGTCAGTTTGTATAAAAGAAGCCTACAACAAACTGGCGGTGGAATTCCACCAAAAGAGCCTGGTGAAGTAGACCTAGCAATAGTTGAAATGTCGGACATCGATTTTGCTATTGATTCGGCTGAATTTGATTCCGATGCGATGAACAGGATCTGCAAAAAGTAATGCAAGTTGTTACAAGCGGTTCCAGTATAAAGCTAATTTGTGTATATTTTTATTTTTCAGTGAAAACGAATCGCCAAATATGGAACCAAATATGAAACTGAAGGCACCAGTGGAACCTTCGCTGAAAGAACCAGTGCCTTCCACCTCTAGTGCACCACAAAAAAAACAAATCAAACGGAAGCGCCTTTTTCTGACAACGGTAACATCGGAAGAGTTATTGAGAAAAACGTTTGGAACAAGTTGAATACGAGTTCTCAAAGTCGAAAATTATTCTCGACTTAAAAGAACAAGTCCAACGAAAAAAACAGAACTACTTAATATTGAAATAAAGAATGCACAGCAGTGACCAAAAATTACAAAAAAATAACATAAAGACTGAAATTACTATACAATATACGATATATGTAATGTAAATACATATCTGTGGTATGCAATATATTGAAATATTATCAAATTGAATTCTATGTTATTTTTTCTTTATTATTTCATGTAATATTTGTTATGAGAAGTGTTTAGTTATAAATGCTGCTCTATATGAGCTTCCGCTAACTCTTGCGTCTCCTGCTGTTTCAACTTCTTCAGAATTCAATGCTTGGCCCGATGAAATCTCAGCAACATTGTTTAAAAAATCTTTAATAAAAAAATTAATACATATTAGCTATGATTGTTATTCTTCATACTAGTAGTACTTACCATTCGAGTGCTCCCTAGAGATATTGTGCAATATCAAATACAGCAAATACAAATATTTCCACTTTAAAGCAATTTAAATTTGAATGCGAATGTAAAACGTCAAACCAATGTTATGTAGTAGATGCAATGAAAATGTAGTAGTTTCTTTGAAAGATTGAAGTTTAAATAAAAGCTGAATATTAAATCGTTATTGGTATACTTTAGACTTAAGTCTGCATTAATATTTAAGTCGACACCTTTTTTAAGTCGCAACTAATGATTCGTTGTTAGTAAGGCCCATTGTGTTTTAAAACGCCCCATTTTCCATAAAAACTTAGCACGTGCTCAGGCATTTTAAGTATATTAATACCCACTTGAGTGTTAAGTTCTTTAAAAAAAAACAAAAAAAAGTATGTAGCTCGGTGAACGGACGATGAAGCCATATTTACGCAATCAACTCTGTATTGTTCATCTACTTTGGCAATAAGATTGTCAAGCACATCCTTGCGGTATCTTTCATTTCCATCAGCTAAATTGCATTCGAATCTGCAGTACGTTGCTCTTCGAGTTTTTTATACCAGAGCGTATTCCTTTCGATTACCTTCTTCGCAATAATTTTTGGAAGTCTATCGTCCGACAGTTCTAAAATTTTTATTAAATAATCAAATCATATAGTTTGGTGTTGTACTTGGCACGCCAAAGCATCGTTTTATGTAGTATCTAAGGTGTTTCTCTACTGTTTCATATTGGCAGTATCCCCAAGTATCCCCACAGATTCTGATACAGCTTGAAAAACCTTGTACTTTACGCTGTGGTCAATTAGTTTATTTGAAAAACATTTTTTCCATGTAGCCGATATGGAACTTTTGGCTGTTATTAGTCTTTCCTTTAGATGAGGTTCCATACTGAGATTACTAGCAATTGTCACCCCGAGATATCTATAGGTTTTCATAATTTCAATGGGCTGTCCGTTGAGATGCCATTTTTCGTTTCTGCACTCTCTACCCGCTCCCTTCTTAAAGATCATAATTTTTGATTTTGATTTTGATTCCATAATTGGCAGTACAACTCATGACGGTTAATCATTAATTGTAAGGACTCTGGTGAATATGCAAATAGAACCACATCGTCTGCAAATAAAAGTGCCTTTATTAAATGTCCTGCAATCTCTATTCCTCCAGGTAGAAAGTCGGTGAGGTCATCGATGTACAAAGCAAAGAGATATGGGCTTAGTGTACATCCCTGTTTTACTACCATAGTTGTTTCAAACCATTCTGATATTTCGGTGCCGCTCCACAAACTCGATTGGTTGTCCTCGTATATATTTTCGATAACCCTCTCAAACTTTTGGCTCATTCCAGCGTTATAAAGTTTGAATAGTAGAGCTTTTCGATCGATATTATCGAAAGCTGCCTTGAAATCAACGAAAAAGGCGAATAATATCTTTTTTTGTTCGAGGAATGTCCCAGCAATGTTTTGCAGTACGAAAATGTTGTCTACGGTTGAATAACCATTCCGAAAACCTGCTTTTAATTCTTTGATCAAATTGTTGTTTTCGATCCAAATTGACAAACGCTCAATTAAAAGTTTTGTGAAAAGGAAAGATATTCCACGATAATTTGCGGGATCAGCTATATTGTCTTTTTTGTGAATCGGATATATTATCGCTTGTTTGAACTGCGGCGGTAGGTTACCTGTTTCCAGCATCCCATTGAAATTATCCGCTATTTTGTCGATAAAATTACTTGTCGCATACTTAAAAAATTCAATGGGTATCCGATTAACTCCAGGTGCCTTCCCATCTTGAAGTTTTTTCAAAACGTTATATATTTTTCCCTGTGTAATAGGTGCATCTAATATTTCATTTTTAATTAATGGCTTTGCGTAGTGAAACGGCAGTATGCTACTTTGAGGGTTCAACAGCGTTTGAAAGTCGTTCATCAGTGTCCTTGCGTCTAGCTGAGTGCCAATTTGGGGTGCTCTACAGTTGAATTTTTTAATCGCACAACCGAACTCCTTTGTATCTTTACAGTTCACCAATTTTGGAGCTTCGTTTTCAAAAAATGTTTTCTTTTTCTTCATATATATTTGCTTAAAAGCTGTATTTGTTTGGTAGTACATTCTTTTAAAGAACTGCTCTCCAAACTTTCGAAAAACTTTCAGCCATCCAAAAGATATTCTTCTCGCTGCTTCACACTCAGTATCAAACCATACAAGTTGAGATCGAGTTTCCGTCTATACTCAGATGCATTTGATTCTTTCCACATCAGCTTATGGGGTAGTTGTATCGTTCTTGTATCTTTTCTTTCTGTCGGTAAAGTACCAAACTCGGCAACAATAGGCATATGGTCTGAGAACTACTGCATCAAAACTACAAAATCATTTACTAAGGATATCCATAATCCTCGTACCAAGCAGTAATCTATGACTGAACATCCTTGTTGTCCTATGAACGTATACTTTCCACAAACCATTTGAGATATTTTAAAAACTTTATTATCGGCTTGAAGTACAATCAAAACATTTATGAATGGAACTAGACTTCGTTCATATGGTCGGTTCGTTGGACCCAATTTTCAACGACTCGGCCACACATTTCGGCCGAAACGGCCGCTATTTCGCGTTCAATGTTGGCTCTGAGCTCTTCCAACGTCGTTGACGTGTTGGCATAAACCAATGACTTAACGTAGCCCCACAGAAAATAGTCAAGCGGCGTTAAATCGCACGAACGAGGCGGCCAATCGACTGGCCCATTTCTTGAGATAACACGCTCACCATACTTACTCTTCAATAAATCGATTGTAGCGTGTGCTGTGTGGTTTGAGGCATCATCCTGTTGAAACCACATATCGCCTAAGTCCATATCTTCCAATTCGGCAAAAAATAATCGGTGATCATGGCGCGATAACGCTGACCATTCACAGTAACGTGACGATCGTTATTGTCGACGAAAAAATATGGCACAATAACGCCGCCGGCATGCAAACCGCACCAAACAGTTATTTTTTGTGGATTAAGTGGTGATTCATGAAGCACATTTGGATTTTCAGCCGACCAATAACGCATATGTTGCTTATTGACGAACCCATTGAGCCAAAAATGAGCTTCGTCACTGAAGATGATGCGATGAAATTCATCGTCTTGGCCCATCTTCTCCAGAACCCAATCGGAGATTGTACGCCACGTCAAATGGTCCATCGGCTTCAATTTTTGAGTCAGCTTGATCTTGTATGGGTGCAAACCAAGATCCTTACGCAAAATACGCCATAATGTGGTCTGAGCGATGCCCAATTCTTGAGAACGTTGTGGAATTGACTGATTTGGATCATTTGCAACGGACGCCTGAACGGTAGCGATATTTTCGACCCTTCGACCAACCCGTTGTCTCACTGACACAGCAACACCACACAACGAATATGTAGACTCAAATTTTTGCACTAAACTTGTGCAGTTTATACAGTTAGAGAAAAGATTCCTAAAAAAACCGTTTGGCAATACGAGAAATCCAATTGGATTATACTTAGCAGCTTCTTTAGGAAGCTAAAATGATCACAAACATTATTCTCTTTGGAATAAGATCCTTTATCCCTCATCCAATGAAGAGTATCAAACCAAAAGAAAAGGCATGGTACGACCCATGCTGTAAAGAGGCTGTCAGGGTTAGAGAAATGTTTTTTCTGTCCTACAAGACCAACCCGAGAGAGGAAAATCGAAAAAAGTTTAAACGAGCCAGGAATGACTGCAACGTCTTTCTTAAGCGTGTGAAATTTCAATACGACCAAAAGCTGACGCAAAAAATGCTACAATGTCCCAAAGATAGTAAAAGCTTTTATTCGTTTGTCAAAAATATCAGAGATGCTGCTTCATTCTCCATCCCAACGCTCATTTACAATGACATTCCAGCTGTCAGCTCTTTGGACAAGGCCAATCTGCTTGCTGCACACTTTGCGGCCAGCTCAACACTTCCAGATTGCGCCATTGTTGGATGAATCTACTTTCGCACTCGTGTAGTAGCAACAGTATTTAGAGATCTTATTCACAAATTCGTCGCTCCAGATGGCATATCTCCCGTTCTTCTGATAAGGTGTTTTTCCACGCTGACAAAACCACTGCGTAAGCCCTTTCATAAATCCTTCTCTTTAGGACTTTTTCCGAGCAAATGGAAAACAGCCCGTCCCTAAAAAAGGCGAATCTTCTTCTCTCTCCTCGTACTGACCCATTGCTTTTACGTCCCTTCTTTCCAAGGTCATGGAAATTCTGATAAATCGTCAGCTGATGAGATATCTCGAAACACGCAAACTTTTCAATGACTGGTAGTATGGTGTTCATAGCAACAGGCCCACTGATGATTTGATCGCATGTCTCACCGAAAAGTGGGACCAAAGCGTATATCAATCTGGCGAAACCAAGATAGTTGTACTTAATATCTCTGTGAAATAGAGGTTCTTGTTCAATGAATTATAAACTACTTTTCGGAACGTTAAATTCAAGTTGTCTTGGATGGTTTCAAGTTTGATATTCACAAAATAAATGCTGGTGGCCCTAGGGCTCCGTTCTGTCTCCAACACACTTTTTAGTTTTCATCAACGGTCTGTTGTCTGTTACTTCTAATCCAATATGTTCTTTTGCTGATGACAGTACTCTCTGCTTTTCATATACGTTCCTGGACTCACGTCCCTGCTCTTCGGCTGTAGAATGGGAACGGCAGCGTATGTCAAGCTCATTACATTCCGATATTAACAGCATAACCGATTGGGGAACTATCAACAGAGTGGAATTCAATGCTTCCATGTTTTCTGTCTTAAAGCGAAATTTCAGCCATTATCCATGAATGGCACTTACATCGCTGAAACTGAAAAACTTTTTCGGTATGGGTGTCAATGACAATTTACGTTGGAATGACCACATATTCGATGTCGCCAAAAATGCTGCGAAATGTCTAGGTTTCCTCAAACGATGTAAGAAATACTTTTCCCCTTCTGAGCTGGCCTCAATATATAATACATTCATCCGCCCAAAATTGGAGTACAAGGCACACATCTGGTCAGGTGCGCCTAAAACATCTCTGCACCTGCTAGATAAGATTCAAAACCGTGCGATAAAACATCACCCAGTCAATGGACACCCTCGAACTCCGACGAAATGTCTCGCATATCACTTTGTTTTATAGCTATTTCCACCATCAGTGCTCCATAGAAATCGTCGGTAACATTCTGCCCTTCAAACCTTCAACCGTACCACCCGTCTCGCTATGAATGCTCATCAGTGTAGTATACCCTCAAGCCCACTTTCGGACGTACTCTGAAGTATAGTGATTCGTTCCTCATCCGAACAACTCGCTTGTGGAATGCCCTGTCGAGCTCTCTATTTCCTGGTTATTATATTGAGGGCGCGCTACTTTATAAACAAAAAAAGGCGCAAATTCGTAAACCTGAGATGAGCCTGAATCGCATTTAACGGGGTCGGCTATAACACTTAGTTCGATTCGATTATTTTGCCTGTCCGCTTTACGTTGACTCGCTCACCGTCTAAGGTCGCTGAGTATGTGCACCGCTTTACCTCGAACAAGAGTCCACTTTCCTCGTTTTGTGGCATACGAGTATGTGTATTATCGGGGGTGGGAAACTCTCCAAATTGACCCCATAGGGCTGCACTCTCGCTTTCCTATCGAGGAATATGTCACAATATGGACGGTTTGGGATGCTTTCATGTTTAAGCAGATACGATTTGAAACTGAGTCAGATCGAAGTTTGTTTCGCTGTGATTTGGTTTAATCCATACACCGATCACAAGTATAAGGCGATGCGTCCTTCTTCCTTTTAAGGGTAAGTTCTATTGTTGTTGTCAGGTTGCGATATTTTCTTGAATTAGGAGTAAAGTAATGCCTTTTGAATATATAAGTTCATATGAAAGGTTATACGATGCTACTGGTGAGTAACTAGTGACTCAACAACCTTACAGAAGGACATCAAGAAGATTTACGTTGTCCAAGAACAACAGTGTAGTGTTCGAGTACTGCCCGAGACCCCTATTTTTCAACCAGGCGTAAAGAGTGAAAGTAAGGAGTGAAAGAAAGGAGTGAAAAATGAGGAAGGAAGTCGCTGAAGAGAACAACCACCAGCATACTACAGTCTGACTACACAAATCCATCTGTACATTCAGACATAGCTGGGTAAACTCCTGTACAAATGTTTGGCGGAAGATTTTCTCAAATGGAGCCAACGGCATCGTCAGAGATAGATCTAGTGATGACTTTCTTTAAACTACTTCAACATATTTAGGTTAAATGAAGTTTTTTGAGGATGGAACCAGACAGGGGCTACTACCAGATTGGCGGCTGTGTCTTTGGATTAATTGTCCGACCACGTGAAACTGCATATTATATGGAGCAACTAACAGCCTTGGATATGGATCAATTGCAAAAGACTGATAGAGACTTCATGGCCGAGTCCACCGAAAAAATCCCGAAAAGTCCCAATCGTATACGTATGCAACGAAACCTCTAGCTTGACAAAGAGTTTCGGTAAGCGCATGGATCAAATCAAGAATCGTACAGGCCACCGGTGTCTAAGATGGCTAGGTCAACTACAAAGTACGGATGTCAAAAAAATTAGACAACGAAAACACTCCAAATCACACGAGTATTATTCTATTGATTAATGAATGGGAGTAGTTATTTCCCAACCCGGTCTACGTCTAAATGTTTAAAGTCATAAAACTATTCTTATGATATAGAGTTGTGAAATCAAGTGGCAACTGGCCAAATTGCTCTGAAAGTCAAACGAGTCTGTGAACTACAAGAGTCTTTTCGTGCTCTATGGCAGGTAAACTCATTTTCAAAATTTCCACTCCACTCCTAATCCAAAACCATGCAAATAAATAGATGTCTAGGTCCATGCCTATAAATTTCGAGAGACTGATGCATAGGCTTCTCAATACACAACTTCTATGCATGGTTAAGGTGGTTAAACGTATACGAATATACACGAGCCTTAAAAAGGAAATATGTCGCTTCTTACAGATATGTATCTCAGCACATTTTAATAAATAATATCAAATATCACAGTGATTACCTGCCACCCATCCTTCGTAGGTATTCCCCTACACACAGCTTGTGCCATCGTTATGACGCTTTTCCGCCCATTTAACACGTTTATCCGAATGGAAATCTCAACGCTCATATCTTACAACCCTCAAACCGTCATTTGCAAACATTTAAAATATGAAAACCGTTCCAGTTTTACCCACACATTGGCTTTTCATTTCATTCTTGCTGAGTTGCTGCTTTACGGGCGCTTGGCTTTGTCTTAAAACGCAAAATTACCAGATCCTATGTAACCTCATTATCCTGACTATTCAGAGCACATACATTTACTCGCTCATCGGTTGGTTGGGGTATAGGAGTACCAAGTACCTGGCATACCATATATGAGCACCATCCCGTAGTGCTTATGGCACACGGGTGTAAAAGTTAAGACTAAAGCCTGAGCAACAAAACCAAAAGGCAAGAAAATAATTTACAATCACTCAAGATTGCGACTCCGTCAATATGCTCTTCTACTGCTGCCACATTTTGAGTCCCCTTAGTTTAGCTCAGCACGGCACAGTGTTGGTATATTGTGGGACTTTTCCCTAATTCTAGAAATTAATTGCCCATGGATCGTCAAAGTCTTCAAGGAAAATCCCTTTATGTACAGCTTTTTGGTGCAATAGTGTATTGAAACTGTGATTTGCAATATTCACACAGTGATCGATTTTAAGGGTTCGTCAAGGATAACTTGAGAGTGGTTTCAATGCGAAAATAAACAGCAACGAAAACGGCGTTCATTTTCAACAAACTGACAGTGCTTTGGCTATAAAGTCTACTAGTTGAGAATGGAAATACAAATTTGGTCTCACTTTCTGATAAAAATGGATTACGTAGCCACACGTTTATGTCGCTTTTAAATGTCCCTGTACATCCTCATCGACTACTTACTTTGTCACAGAGGTAATGCTCAATAATTCTTTAAATTTCAGTAGGTCTTAGTAGGTAGTAGCCTCCTCAAACCATTTCAAGGCTCCTCCTAACCTAAAAGAAGAAAGTTGTATCTGCTACATATCATAGCGCGTTGATGGGGTTCAACAATCTGAGACTCGAGCTTTTGTTGGCTGATGGCCCCATCGACCTGACTTGGCAGATACAGGCCTTCTTGTAATAAATCCACAGCCCAGCATCAAATAACAAATACAATAGTATATCCCTTATAGGCGGGCCCCGCATAATTATCAAGGCTTCGCCCATCAATGACGTTAACTAATAATGAACGGGGACAGAGTAAAGTACTGGTCTTATCGTAAACATCTTCAGATGACGCTACTGAAGGTTGCTACGATTTGATCAGTCACAAGTTGCCGGTCATAGGTCTTGTTGGCGGCTGGACCACTTGTAGTCCCTACCAGGACTTCAATCACGGTACCATGGGAATCAGGAGCCCCCCGGATCTCGGTCCGGGCCTGACTTGAAGAGGTAGGCCCCCTTGTGGGAGCGTCACGGTGGCTGTGGTTTAAACCCAAAGTCGCGGGATGGTATTCCATTGGTTGACCCAATGTAGAGTTGCAATAAGTACTGGGTGCTGCGACCCTAAGAGCATTAAGAGGTTTTAGGTCGTCCTCGACTCATACCAAGGGCGGAACTTGTGCCGTCAACACAGTTCTGATGTGGTATTTCGGGAAGGCGGCGTATCCTTGCCTCCATGGATGTATGGGCATCCTATAAGTCTACATGCCAGGTGGTTTACGTTAAAAATCAGACACTATATCCCTTATAGACGGAACGGTAACACCACTAAGCTCGTTCCAAGTTGAAGGGAAAGTAATTGAAACAAACCCTATAGAATTTTTTCCGAGCAGACGGAAAACAGTATTTGACAGAGTTTGGCATCAGGAAGGCAAAGGAAGGACCAAGGCAGGAAGGTAATTGCCCACAATAGGGCCAATCGAGAGCGAACCTGGTTGCTTATAGCGAACACCGCAGACATATGACTTACTGTCAAACTTACGCAGGATCTTTCCTGTGTTCAATGAGCTCAGAAACTGTCTATAAAATAATCGTCAAAACCAATGAACCAAGTGCGAGCTCGAAGGAGTTCGACCCTTCTAACTAGAAATGGTTCCGGATTTCCGACAACCTTGAGAAGCTCCCAATTAAAGTGCAATAAAGGGGCGATACAGGGATAATTCAATCTCAAGTTGAAACCAAGTATTCAAACAGGACTGATGGAAAGTGTGTATCATCCAACCATGATACTCCGACTTGGACAAATTAACTTTCAACACTCAGGGGCAGCCACTGCTTGTTAAATGCTCTGTCTTCGACGTGGTATGTATTCATATCCTCTGATCTAAACATATTCTGTTTTCTTAGTTTAAGCGATTCCATCTCCCCGTGAGTGAGACTCGAAAGCAAGAGAAAGGTCCCCCTTTGGGTTGACTCTGTGTATATGGCTTTTGATGAAAGGTGGCATAAACCAGGAAACAGAATTCAAATGCAATTCCAATGCCATTACATTGCCCTGGAAAACAGTAACTTCAAAATAGGAAGTAAAAAAAAAATGTTGATGCATGACCATGGACCAGATACCACATTCATAATCGGAAATAAGCAGAACACGTCAGTACGGTCACAGCACAGTCAAGTAAGTACAATAGACGAATCCTTGGCTAGCAATGATTACGGACATTTCCTTGGATCGACGATCCTAGGCGATGACCATTTATCTATATGAAACGAGGACTTCATTCACTTCCACAACTGCATTAGGAGAATGTACTACTTCAATTGCTCCTCGTTGATATATAATACTTTGAAAGTTCCTGCAGACAAAAACAACATTTCCGTCATCTTAGCTGATTGTTAGGAGTACTAGGCATGCTTCCTCCAGGTAATAGTACCATTCCTGAGGTTACCAAGCACATATTCCACCCACTTTAACGTTTGTAGCTTGAAAAGTACCAACACATCCTTTCGTTTATATTGATCATTGAACCATAAGTCGCGCCGTGGAAATGCTGTCACCGGTTCAGCAATCCGCATTGACCAATACCCTGGATGAAGATCCTGTAAGTTTCGTACTTCGTGAGGCTATAATTGAAGGCATAACTCAGGTATCGCTGTTGAAAACCAAGTACTGGGGCAATGTCTGGGATGGGAAGGGAAAGCATCGACCTTCTTTGTACTGGTAGTCCCCTGAAATCGCGGAACTAAGATCAGTTTTCCATCGAACAAAAAGTTACTAGCATTTCCGAACTCGAGATCCCGATGACCAGCATGTGTCGCCAATAGCGAGAAACCTGAACCCAACTAAAAAAACATCCTTGCTTTAGAGATCTTTACGAAAAACTTAATCACTATGTATGGGGTAAAGCCAATCAAATTCTTTCAATGAGGCTGAAAGCGAAAAAAAAAAACACCGGGACTGGATGGTATTCCAAATACAACCTTAAAGATCGCACTTAAAACACGGCCTCCCTTGTTTTTTAGCTCGTGTCTTCAAGAAGACGTTTTTCGCTAGCCTTGGAAGTGCCACCGGCTGCTATTATAGCCAAATTGAGAGGAGAACTCAGACGATCTTTGCCATATCTTCCTTTTACATCATTTACAATAGACAGCAGGTGGTGAATCTCAAAACCCCATTCAGTTTTCGTAAATCACAGTCAGCAGTGGACAGAATTAACTCGGTACTAACAAGGGCAGGCGCTGGAAAGCAGGCTCCAAGAAATGCTTCGCAATTAAAATCCTGTAGGCCTAGCTGTGAAGATCTTTCTAAATTCGGCGAATTCGGAACAGATTCTGATCCATTTTTATCGGTTTGTAATACCGGACTATCTCTGTAAAATGATTAAGAGCTATTTGTCAAATCGAATCTTACTCCTTCACTTTGAGGATGGAATCAGAACGAATGATGTTGCTGCTGGTGCGTCAGATGGCTCGGTCGTAGGATACAATTCTACTTCTACACATACAGATTTCATGCGAAGCGCTGATGACATTGCCGTGGTAGTTGTAGTTAATCGCTTGATTGAAGTTTAACTCTACAGCGATCAAATAATTGCAACTGTACGCAACAGGTTAACTAGCAGAAGTTTACAACTCACCGATCATAAAAATGAAGCTGTTTACGAAAATGAACGATTTGGAGCACCTGTCATAGATTTTTAACAGTTTTTTAAGCATCTCCGAATTATCATTGGCAGTCGTCTAGTTTTAAACAACACCGAGAGCAAATATGTGAGAAATCATCGAAAACATCGGAGGCCCAAAACGGAATGAAAGATTCTTTCTTGCTGGAGTTCCAAGTTTTGTACTCATGTTCACAGCGGAAATATGATCAAGTGCGGCAAATGTTAAGTCTTACGTTCGGGGAATTACATCAGCAATAACAGTGATCAGTTCGTTTCGAGCTGTTTGGGATGATGTTTTACACTTCGTGTCTTCAGTGCTACCTGTTGTCATACTTGATGAAGAAATAGTAAGGCTCAAGAGTGAACGACTTCAGAATGGCCGGGTAAGGCACCGCAGTATTGCGAACTGGAACATATCCTCGATACGAAACCGATAGGATAGCCGTATAGGGTCAATTTGAGAGTGGCCCACTACCGATAATATCGCTGTGTACATTTTTCAAAATGACGAAAATTTACTATTGTTAGTGGTGCACACATTCTGCAACCTTAGGTGGTTAGGGCCTCAGCTTTAATCGGATCGTAAAGAACAAGGTGAGTCTTAAACCCGCCCCCTACAAAGTAGTGCATTCCTGCGGAGGGCTCAAATCAGATGGTGCTGTTTTCTTTGCTGTTGTTTTTTCTGTTGTTCCTCCTGTTGTTTCTGCTGTTGTTTGTGCCCAGCAGTCTAGCTATTAATAGAACTCTGCCTAACGTCTTGTTTCTATTTTCTTTTTTTGTTTTTATCTGCGGATGAGGTTAGATTCGGCTTTCGTTTCGGCCGCATCGTTTTGTTTTGACCGGGTCATCAGATTTTACGGCTGATGATGTTGTTGCTGCTGATACCTATTGGTATATTTTGTATGCTTTGATCATGCGTTCTGGCAAAGGCGCCGTTAACCCGACTTTTAACTGGCCGATATCCGTCGCCCGATTATCTTTCAGTTCTTGTTTCACTTACATAGATTTTTATGTAATGAAAAAGAAACTTGAGTTTTGGCCGTGTGAACTCAGCAGATGTTCAATTGCTGCAAACTATGACCTCGATTTTGTTTGATAACGGTTAGGGTACTTACACTCTGAACTTCAATTAAAACTTCTAACTAGTCATCTCTTTTCAGTGAGATTTGAAAAGCAGCTGAAAAGGCTTTCCTCACCAGCGGTAAAGGGCCCATCAACTACAAGTAACAGCACATAAACGCATTTTGATGACCATTCAAGCCAATTGAAAAGGTACTACCTTTGTAATAGCGATTATTGTCAAGACCTATCCACCAAGTTCGTAACTATACGAGTATATGGAAAGAAAGACAGAACTCAAAACCACGCACTGGTTAAAAGTACATACCTATGGGTCAGGATCCATCTCATCCATTACAATTAACATAAATCCTCTACGATGCCTAGGAAAATAGTGATCCCACCTAATTCATCATGAAGATTCAGCAAGGGCTAAGGAGTCAAACTAAATGTCGTGCAGCTTTCCTTTCAGTCATAGGTTAAAGCAAAACTGAGGGAAATTCACCTAAGTTCGATGGGAAAATGGGAGGATTCGTATGATAACACTGGATTAGCTCATTCCATGTCATGGCATATCCATCCTACATCACTAGCACCACAATCTTTTACACTGGCAAATGCCTAATTTTATGCTTTTCTCTCATGCAACAACACACAAGATAAACTCACCCAGTAAGTCATAGAGGTACAAACGCCATGGGAGTATGGGTATAACTACCAGTACATGAGGATGAGAGAAGGCAAGGTAAGGTAGGCCAGCCGATGCTGATATCCTTGTTGTGTCAGGATCTTATTTCCCAGATTTTATGTGCAAAAAGGCGAACCAACAACACCGCCGCCGTCACTACCACACGGGTGCTGTAATTTATTTTAAATGGTTTACTTTTTTATTCCTTCGAAAAAGCACTAAGAGAGGCAGGAGAAATCCTGTAACTGCCACAGCTACTCCCAATTTTACTTCTACAACAGTCACATTCACCTCCATTGCTGAGGAATTCCAAGGATCAATGGAGGCAACGCCACCCAAACACCCAAATACCCGAATACCCGAACAAGAAAACGCATAAAAATTTGTTACTCCTGTTATGTTTCTTTTAATGACTTTTATGGTGATGCTGGTTGGAATGACATATACACTACACACGTATAAATATTTTATGGGTAAAATTACCATACACACGTACGAGTACACTTTCGCTGTTTGCTTTCCTCTGCTGCTAGGTGCTTTGTCCTGACAGACGACCGACAGGCAAGGACATTTTGTCGTGCTAACTCCCACGAACCATGTGAAACAACCATTCGCTTGCTGTTCTTAAAGGTGAGACAAAAGGGTTAGGAGACAACGCACTTAGCCACCAGACGACGAGGACGAAAATTACCATACGCATACATATTCCTGCATAAATATTACGGTTGTGCTTTTCGCAAGATCATCCACCAATTTGCCCACCAACCTCCCACTTTAAAAGAAACACACCAGCAACACCACCACCACCATCACCATCACCAGCACCAGCACCACTACGAGCAGCACTAGCATGCTGCTGTGGTTCCATTTGAAGTAATTCACTTTGATGATGTCGCACTGCTTGCTGGGCTTCCGTCTCCGGTTGTCACAGCACTGGAAATGAGCAGTTGGATTTTGAAAGCAACGGCAAACAACGAAGAATACTCGTACATCCTTTACAGGCTACCAGAGGAGGAAGGATTCTTTTAATCGTGGTTACGTAACTGTGTGTTCTCAAATTGGTTCGGGGAACTCCATTCTCCGTAAAGGAGGTTCTTTTCTTTTTTTAAGCTTTGCTGGGTTTGACAAGCACCGCATTTTTCATTTCATTTCAGTTTTTCTCTTCTTTCTTTTTTCCTTTTTTCATAGAATTACAATTCAAAGATGAAGATGGATAATGCTGTCTGGAAGCTTTAAGGACGTGATTTTACTTATTTTTTGCTTACTTCTGGTGTAATTGCAGTGTGAGATGCTATCCAGGATTAGAATAATGTACGCAACATGTCTCTACAAAATGAACATCCGTATGCCTGAGGTTGAATTTGACATTCGGATTATCATAAAAAGAAGGGAGGCTCACATTTGAGGCTTATTTGCAGATTTTACTGCTAGCACTTATCAGTTGGGTCTATGAAAGTAGGATTTATCCTGTTTCCTCTATTGTTGCACAGTCTGAAAAAAAAATGTTTTGATGTAAAGGATATTGTACATAACGTTCGAAGTGAAGTAAACAATTTTGGCCATCCGTAAAAATACAATAGAATCTTGATCCAATCAGTTATTTGGGCGATGGGAGGGTATATCCACTTTCGCGTTAATCTGGTAGCAAAGACACTTTGAATTAAAAAGAGTTACTTGTTCACCTGGTATCTCATCCCATGTTCTCCGTCAGAATTTCGGTATCTGGTCAAAGTACTTGTGGTCAGAATTGTGCTACACATTTCAGGTCCTGCTAACTCAATCCCAATGTGCTGTTTTCGATCTTCACTGCTTTGTAGTATGTTTATGTGAATCCAGCATCCACATCCGCCTTCGCATGGTAATGTCATGAGTTCTTTACTTCTTTTCTGATGCAACTGGTCGTCGAGGATCATCACGGCTTGAACACGTTTTGAAGACAACTGTTAAGAGCCGTATTCACCAACAAAATAAGAAGTATCAGAATGCAATCTTGGAAACTCCATGCTGTACCCCTAAATAGCTTAAATTGAGCTATGTGAGGATCAGCATAGCGATTAACTTCAAATCTGCTGACTGTTTTATAACACGGATTGCGGTCTAAAGCAACAAACAAATTCGTGACTTAGTAAGTGTAATGAGTAAGACCATACTCATGGAGGCTAAAATTGCAACTGTGTACCCGATCAGTAGCATAATATTGGCCTACGATGTCATATGGCTCGCAACCCATTTTACGGAAAAGTGATGAATGAGTTAATAGCCTCGGTTACTGATGGATTCACTCTTGGCAAACAATTAAGGATTACTATCTTCGGATCTGCACGTGAAATATTCGGACCTTTAACAGAACGCGTAGAGCGAAACAACTACTGGACATCCTCGACTGCTACCATGTAGTGCGATCGAATGGACCGGACGAAAAGGGAATAAAAAACTGTGATATCTACTATGGAAAATATTACTTGCCTTGCAGAAAAGAACAAGAGGATCTCGCGAGTTCTACGAGCAGCAAAGAAGGGAAGAACATATTAAAAGGAAAGCACGGGAAGCGCTCGATAGAGGCCTTAGGAAGGTGCTATTAGTAGAATGATGTCCCGAAGATTTATCAAAAAAACATCGAATATGCCAAAGCTGTAAAGCTCGCACAGAAATCTGCAGATTGGAGAGAGAAACCTCATAGTAGGACCACAATCGTTGCTGAGAATCTGTAAATATTATTTCTGCAGACTCCTAAACACTGATGACGAACGTAATCCCTCCACTAGGCAGAATGAACCATTCTATCTGGACAAAGACGGACAGGTAGATTTCCTTCTACTCGACTAAGATAAATTCAGAACAACCATTACCAAGATTAACACCAACAAAGATGCTGGGCCTAATGACTGAACTGGATACAGAGTATACATCATACTTCACACCCATACTCCATATCCATCATACCCATACTCCAACTCAGGTTTCCCTACCGACGTTTCCAGTCTCAGGAATCTTTATATAAGGTATCACGAGACTTTCAATACGCCTCTCTAAAAAGTTCCAGACGATCTTGCCGCTCTTCGGCACTATGTACACTCTAAAAAAATCTCACACCTCGAACTCAGTCGACTTGACCACGATACATTTTTTCGAACCTAAAAAGTCATGCAAAAGCCTTCCTCTCATCTTCTATTAACAGTGCGTTCTAAAACTCACGCCATTTTGCGTCAATCTCATGCTCACCCATTTGATATCTGCGCTCTGACTGAAACTTACCCCAGCATAAAAAAACAGAAGTTATTCAGTCATTTTTTTATGACTGACATCCCCCTTGAGATTGACTCTCTTTGTCAAGTTGTCCTACTAGCTATTCACAACAGCTTTGACTCCTATCTCGTTGCAACTTCGTCTTCTTCTAAGCTAGGCTTTGTGGCAGTTAAAATTACACTTACTTGTAGATGCCTGTACGTTATGTGTTGTTACATTCTTCCGGCCTAACCTATCGAGTGCTACTAACATGCTATTGAAACAATTCACAATTTGATTAATTTATCGGACACGGTTGAGGATATCATAATATTTGGCGATTTTAATCTGCCTCAGCTGAAATGGACTCCATCTGAAGATCTTCATTCCATTTCTGCCAAGGAATGTATCTTCTTATCGATTAACAAACTCTAGTGTATGTCAAGTCAGTGGCATTTCCAACTACATAAAGGGGCAATTAGACCTTATCTTCAATACAGATCCCAGCAACTCCTCCGTATCCTTTTTCAACTATTGATAACTTTCAACCTCCTGTTCTTCTTTCATTTTTCCACAACTCTCCCCTCCGTTCGCTTCTCAACGCAATTCACTCTTCTTACAATTTTCACAAAGCTAATTACCGTAAAATCAATACCTACCTAAGCAGGGCTTCTTTCGAGTTTACTAATCTATCTCTTATCGCTGCCCACTCCGTTTCTTGCAGAGAAATATTCAAATCCGTCTCCCTTCATGCGCCTTGGTATAATTGAAGACTCCGCTCTCTACGAAACCAAAGAAACAAGTTATTCAAACTATCGAGGTACGTACCACATCAAAATGTTCCCGGAATTTATTCAGAAACTTAAAAATACAAGTTTATTCATATAAATCTACTCGTATATTGTCCTCTTCAAAGTAATCCCTATCGACTGCAAAACACTTATGCCAGCGCTTGATCCAATCCTCGAAACATTTTTTATATTCTGTTTGCGGTATGTACTCGTACATCAGTGCTTCCTGCGATTTTTCAATTACTTCCTCTCGGCTGCTGAAATGCGTCCCCCGTAGTGGTTTTTTAACTCGATTGAACAGAAAGAAGTCACAGGGAGCCAAATCAGGTGAATTCGGTGGCTGTTGGATGGTATTTGTTGCATTTTTCGTCAAAGAATTACAAATAATGATGGCACTGTGCTACGGTTCGTTATCATGGTGCAAAATCCACGAGTTTTTCCGCACAATTCTGGTCTCTTTCGGCGAATTTCTTCACGCAAACGTCTCATAACGCCCAAATAATACTCTTTGTTTACTGTCTGGCCTCCTGGCAAAAATGCATGATGCACTACACCGTTGTAATCCATGAAAACCGGGAGCATTGCCTTCTTTTTTGACTGAAAACGACGTGGTTTTTTGGGCTCGGCTCATTTGGTGAACGCCATTCACTTGCCTGTTGTCTGGATTGCGTGTCGTACTCATAAACCCACGTCTCGTCTCCGGTAACGATCCTTTTTATGAATGTGGGATCCTATTCAGCCTCGCAAATCATCTCTTTTGCGACGTCAACACGATCTCGTTTTTGCATGAAATTGAGGTCTTTTATCACCTACTTTGCTGCTACACGACGGAAACCCAAATCATTAACCAAAATGTCTTGGATGGGTCTATAGGCAATGTTCAAGTCCTCCGCTATCTCTCTGATGGTTAAATTGCGGTTATTGACCGACATTTCTTTTACTTCATCAATGTTTTCGTCGGTTTTCGATGTGGATGGTCTGCCACCGATTGACTTACGACCACTTTTAAACCGCTCGTGCCACTGGTAAACGACCGTTTTCTTTAGAGAATCGTTGCCGAAACACTTTTCCAACATTTCCAACGTTCGCGCACCATTAAATCCGTTTTTGACGCAAAATTTAATACAAGTTCGTTGTTGCAAATTTAAATCCATTACAAAAATTTTAAAAAAATCGCCAACACACATAGAGATAGATGTATTCTTGGCTACGTAACTTTCGCAAATGTCAAGCTATGATGCTAAGATTTAGAGGGAATGTCAGCAGCAGATTTGCCAGCGTAAAGAAAAACAGAACTCAAATCGGAACAATGGGAGCGCCACACGTTGGTTATTCCGGGATACTTTTGATCAAGGTGGTATACTCAGGAATTATTTCCCAAATTATCGTTGACCAATTAGGGGACACCCTGTATATATATACGAGTACTACTTTATAAGTAAAACAAGAGTTTTTGATTATAACCGAAACCTTATGTGAAGTTAGTCCATTTTTGGACTTGACACTACAATGTTTGTCTGCTGGACACCTTGAAACTTTTGAGAACCAGTTAGAAAACGGTGATACTTTTGTAGGTTCGTGGAAATTGGGCTCTGATGGTAGTGGAGGGCACTCGCGTTATAAGCAAAACTTTTTGGTAAATCCTGGGGCATAGTTCCTTTAGAAATAAGTAAAGGGACTGAAAATATTTGGATAAATTCAAGAACATCTTCTCCAAAATACTGCCGACCAGTACTTTTCGAATTCGCAAAGGAAAATATTGAGACAGTAACAAGGGAGTTCAACCGTATGGAGGCTGAAATAAATTGTCTAGAAGCTACAAGGGTAACCTTTAACGACAAAACTGTTTTATTGTAGTCAATCATACTTTGTTCAAGAAAATGGTAGATGGTAAAACATGTAATGCTGTTATGGAAAACAGGGCAAGTAGGCTAGTTTGATATATATGTCAGGCATCTCCTAAAAACGTGAACAATATTGAACTTTGCTTACAAAAACCTTCTGACACCTCTGCCTATTCATACGGCTTACATTAGTTTTATGGAAGCACTGCTACATATATCTTACAAAATTGAAAATGAAAACTGGCAGGCAGAATGAGCTGAAGGTAAACTAGCAGTTAAAACTAGAAAAGAATTATTACAATCTTAGTAGATTTTCCAAAACAAGGTGGAGGAAATACCAATGACGGCAACACGGCCCGAACATTTTTTAAGGATCCAGCAAAAACTGCTGAAATACTCGTAAGAGTCTTAGACCCGAAACTGGTCAAATGTTTCTCAATTGTTTTAAGGGCATTAACTTCAGGTTTGAAAATTTATACCACTAAATTTCGTAATTACTGTTTGGACACGGCAAAATTATTTGTTTCCAAATATAATTGGTACAAGATGCCTGTAAGTGTCCACAAAATTCTGTTGCACGGTGCTGACATCATTGAAAGTTTTGTAATTATTTCCAATCTCTATCGAACAGCTTTCGAAAGATGTCTTAGAAGCCCGTCAAAAAGATTACAAAATCGTTTGAAGCGCGTTTTCAAGAAAGATGTCCCGAATCGCAACAAATGCTGATGCGCTCCATACCATGTTGATATCTTCTGAATCAAGGATAAGCGAATTGCGACACAAGGTACCACCCCCTGAAGTCATGGAAATGATTTTAAATTGATTTATATAACGCATTTCCAATGAAACTTCATAAAAAAATTAAATCCGAATTAAGTCCAACTAATGACCCTAAATAGACCACTGTGCGCCGCCTCAAGGGTACTCCTCTGAGTTGGATTCAATGATTATTCAAGTTCAGACTGTATTTATTCCTCCAGTCTGATGTCACTGTATAGTCTGGTTCATCATATCAACCTTTTCGTTTGAAGTATCTTGGAATGGACTATTACGAAAAGTGTCTGTTAGGAATTCAGCTCAGCCACCCTCATACAGTAATTTAACGCTTAAACTTATACTCAAATCATTATATACATAACTCCATTTGACTTCAATATTCTGGTCAGACAACACCTGACGGTATGTTGAAATCTTCGCTGCGCAAAACAACTTAATCCAGCTTGCCAATGACGTTGATAGTCATACCGCCAAAACCCTGGACTGGTCTTTAACTTCTCACCATAATAAGTACACCCTTGATGTGCTCTCCCCTCTTAGCTTGTCTGACACCTGTGTCTTACTTACTTACTTAGATGGCGCTACAATCCGGAATGGGTCAGGCCCTCAGCTTGTATGCCCTTCCAGCTAAAGATTTCTTTTAACCCTAAAGAAGTAGTGTTTATCAAGAGTGATTCTTTGCATGACTAATAGCGGAGCTCTACCTCATCTCCTTAGGTACAACCCCATAAGTTGTGGGAAGCAACAACTTGTGTCGATGTTGTCGCTGTTGTGTGTCCCTTCGTCCAGCTGAGCCCATCTTTGCCGCTTCCCCTTCAATAGTCACATACATTGACAGCTCACTGTGTTCTTCCCATAATGTCACTGTCGTCTGCGTATGCGAGTAACTGAACAAACTTTCGCTCAATTTTTCCAAGGACGATGGTGAAAAATTCACACTATATGGTATGTATGAATAATATGACAACGAATCGCCTTATTTAAGTCATTTTCTGACATGCTCTGCAGATGTTGTCATACGCGGCTTTGAAGTCGATGTAGAGGTGGTATATCAATGGTGTATCAATTTGGAACTTGATATATGTGGTGGACTTTCCTGGCTTAAAACCACGCTGATACGGATAGATCAGACCCTTGAACAGAGGTGTCTTGGATGACCACATACATAATATGCGATGTTAAGGGGACCTATTACTCTGTAGTTGGCGCAGTTAGCACAATATCTCTTTTTAAAGATTGGACAAACTTGGACCACCGTTTAATAAAGCCAAGTGATGAGTTGGCCTTAGGGATCATCTTATCGATATGCGAACAGATATTAGGTTCACGGTTGAATACGAGTAGTATGCCAAGGTCTTGAAAAGACTCAACCAGGCAAGTTGATTGACCATAGAGAAAATAAATCCGGGGAGGAGGCAGGGCACTTTACGTGAGAAGGCTATAGATTGGCATTTGGCTATATTAAGTTGTAGGCAGTATTTGAAGCACCAGATTGAACACCGATCAAGATCTTCTTGAAGAAAGGCAGAGTCATGGGGGAAGAAATAGTTTTAAAAATGTTGCGTCAAGGGAGAGAGAGGAGTGTTTCATGACCATCTCAATATCGTTAATAGTAAGAATGAAGAGAAGAGGATCAAAGCGGCTGCCTTGAGGAACTCCAGATGAAGCCAGGAAAGGAACAGTATCGAGTAAGTAGAATTAATAAAAGAGGTTCAAAGCTGAGGGCAGACAATTTAAAGACGACCAGTTGAAGAGATATCTTATCAAATGCTTTAGTGAAATCGAACCATTTTCTAAGGCTGAGAGGACAAAGGTCACGAAATCAATTAGGTTTGTGGTAGCTGATTGGAATTTTAGAAAACCATGTTGTCTGGGTGAAATAAAAAAAAATTGCATTTAAAGCTTAACCCTTCGTATAAAATGCTTTCAAAGAGCTTGGGTATATGAGAGAGTCTAGCAATAAGACGTTAATTGGTAACTTCATGCTTAAATCCTTTTTGTGTATCGGGATTATAAAATAGGTTTTCCAAATTCGGGGAAACTCTCCTTGTGTAAAGGATAGACGAAATAAGTCCGAAAGGGGAATAGACAGGTTGGAGGAGAATTTTTTTAGAAAAACGGCGAGGAGACCATCTGGGCTAGGTAGAAATTCATCTTTAAGTTTTAGTAACTTTTCTTCAATAACTGCAGGATCGACTTTTTGATTGAGAATGGGACCAACGGAAAAATTTGGTAGGCCATTGAAATAAGAGGGATCTGGTACGAACGATTGCTTGAAAAATGTAGCAAAAGGGATGAAGATGAGGTAGGAAGGATAGTCATCGGTCTTACTTTGAAAAATTAAAAAAAGGTCTTGGGGTCATTTATAAGATTGGTTTACGCACTATTCAGGTAGGGTTGATACAGAGAGAGAGTTGTAGAGGTCAATGAAATGAACATAGCACCTTGATCAAAAAGGTCTCGCGTGGCGCTCCCATTGTTCCGATTTGAGTTCTGTTTTTTTTTTAAGTTGGTAAATCTGTTGTTGATATTCCCTCTAAATCTTAGCATCATAGCTTGACATTTGCAAAAGTTACGTAGCCAAGAGCACATCTATCTCTGTGTGTGTTAGCGATTTTTTACAATTTTAGAAATGGATTTAAATTTGCAACAACGAACTTGTAATAAATTTTGAGTAAAAAAGTAAAGTAAAAAAGTGTTTTGGCAGCGATTCTCTAAAGAAAACGGTCATCCACCAGTGGCACGAGCGGTTTAAAAGTGGTCGTGAGTCAATCGAAGATGTTGGTCAATAACCGCAAATTAACCATCAGAGAGATAGCGGAGGACTTGAACATTGCCTATCGATCCATCAAAGACATTTTGGTTAATGATTTGGGTTTCCGTCGTGTAGCGGCAAAGTTGGTGTCAAAAGACACTACGGGGAACACGTTTCAGCAGCCGAGAGAAAGTAATGGAAAACTCGCAGGAAGCACTGATGGACATACCGAAAAACGAATATAAAAAATGTTTCGAGGATTAGATCAAGCGCTGGCATAAGTGTGTTGCAGTCGATGGGGATTACTTTGAAGGGTGTCCCCTAGATTTAGATGAATAAGCTTGTGTTTTGAATTCTCTGAATAAATTCCGGGAATTTTTCGATCAAGGTGGTATTTTAAGAAAAAAATCTTTCCACATTAAGGGTCTATCTACAATGCTGACATCACTTATCGAGGATTAAAGAAAGGCTTACTTTGGTATACCCTGACGCGTGTTAACCGAAATTGCAAAGTTAATACTAATGGCAGAAATTTCGCTGATGACTTTGTTTTTAGCAGAAATACTACCCTTTGTAACTGTATTGAAATAAAGTTGATATCTTGTTCGAGTTTTCAGATATCCAAGTTCTAAGCCAGTTCCATTTTCCTTGCCCGTGCTAATTTTTGACTTTGGGGCCGGTATTTCTTTAAATAGTAACAAAATTTTTTTTTTCACTGATGACCAGCTAGTGTTGTACTAACTAGTGTTTTGCGGCGGCGTGCCGAATTGGAGAGGGACGCCAACAAAGCACAGTGCTAAACTGGAGGCAACTGGCCAGGGATCGATCGTGCTATTTGGAGATATTCGTTGGTTCAGACCCTGGCCCCCTGTACACGGTAGCTCCTTCAAGTTCAAATTATTTCGATTCAGAGTGGTTAATTGTAACCCTTCTCTGTTTAATATTTCATTCAAATTACAACTCCAATTCACAATGCCCCGTTCCTTTTTATTATTTTTTTTTCCTTTTGAAAATCTTCAACATTGCTGAATATTTGAAGTCGATGAAAAGTTAACAATTCAGTTAATTTCTTTTTTTTTCAGATAGTTTACCACGAAGCAGCACTCCTTTCACCCGCAGTAGGTACGAGTATCTCTATCAGTGTACAATTTTCATTCGGCAAATTAAGTTAAGCTGAACGAAGCAATTAATTATTCGCTCACCGTAAAATTGATTCCGCTTACCCTCCGAACAATTTAAATCAATTAAAACTTTCTCGCCAGATAATGGAGAGATTTATATTTTGTACTTTTTTTTTTAGTTTTTTTGGTTTCCGAAAAAGTTTTTAATACGCCAACTAGTCAGAGTGGTAAGCATGCAAAACGAACTCATCGCCTACTGGATGCTCTCTTAATGCAAAACAAAGGTGGAGTGGAAATATTTCACATTTTGCAAAGTACGCGTGGAAAAATATTTACACACAAATAACATATATTGTAGAACGAAGTGCACTCGAGTGTTTTTCTGCTGGCGGTATTTAGAAAAGTTTAAATTTTCAAATCACATTTACGATTTTCAGTTTTGGAGATTATTCTCTGTAATCTGGGTGGTGACCTCAGTTTATGATACTTTTATGAGTTGAAGCGGATACAGGATAGTATATTTGTATCGTTAAATTGAGGAAACTTTAGGTAGTTTTTTAGTAGAAACTTAAGGCAAAGCAACCCACCCAATTTGCGTTAAATTAGAGGAAAATATGGAAAATATTAGTCTCTTTCGCTTGAGTTGTTTGGAGTTCACAAAGCAAATATAGGCATATGTTGTACCAACTACTTCTGTGTTTTCAGTATTCTTCTGAGACGCCGAAGTCCTTACTAGGGCTCTTGCAAATGTTTACGTGTTAGTCTTCTGTAAAGCTGAAGTCTGATGCAGAGTTCAGGGCTTAGACTTCCATAAAGCCGTGACTTAGCTCCATGTCATAGCAAAAGATGGCGTCTTTAGCAAATAATGAACTCGAATCCTTGACGAACCCTCAACTAATAACCAAGTCACCTGTAGGCATCTATGCGAATCACCCGCCCTTGAAAAGAGATTTTTATGCATAACTCCGCTTATCCAGATGGTAAAACTACCCTCCTTCTGAAGAAGTGTTCCTCCTCGCTGGCCCAACCACTGCGTAAGCTTTTACATCGATCCTACTCTTTAGGACCCTTCCCGAGCAGATGGTAAACAGCATTTATTCAGCCCGTCCCTAAAAAAGGCAAATCTACTTCCCTTTGCTACTACAGACCCATTGCACTTACGTCCTTTCTTTCCAAGGTCATGGAATGGCGGATAAATCGTCAGCTCAGGAAATATCTCGAAACACAAAAACTTCTCAATGACGGGTAATATGGTTTTCGTAGCAATAGGTCCACTTATTTTTTGATCGCCGAAAAATGGAACGAAAGCGTATATCAATCTGGCGAAACCAAAATAGTTGTACTTGATATTTCTAAGTACTTTGACAGAGGTTCTTGATCAATGAATTATAAACTGGTTTCAAGGCAGATATTAGCAAAATAAATGCTGGTGTGCCCCAGGGCTCTGTTCTGTCTCCTACACTCTTTTTAATTATCATTAATGATTTCTTGTCTGCTACTTCCAATCCAATGTATTTCTTTGCTGATGACAGTAATCTCTGTTTTTCATATTCGTTCCCGGACCCACGCCCCTGCTCATCGGCTGTAGAACGAAAACGGCAGCATATGTTCAGCTTATTAAATTCCGATATCAACAGCATGGCCAATTGAGAAACTATTAACAGAGCGGAATTTAATGCTTCCAAAACTCAATGATGTCTGCTGTCATTAAAGCGAAATTTAAACACCCAGCCATTATCCATTAATGCACTTGCATTGTCGAAACAGAAAAACTTTCCATTCTCGGTATGTGTTTCAATGACAACTTATATTGGAATGACCACATATTCGATGTCGCTAAAAATACTAAAAAATATATCATCCCCCTCTGATCAGGCCTCAATATAAATATAAGGCATTCATCCGCCCAAAATTGGAGTACAATACCCACATCGTGTCAGGTGCTCCTAAGACATCTCCGCCCCTGCTAGGTACTCGTATTCAAAAACGTGCGATAAAACCCATAGGTGATACTAATATCAGTCAATCAGTTGACAGCTTTGAACACCGACGTAATGTCTCCTATTTCACTTTGTTTTACCGCTATTTCCACCACCAGTGCTCCACTGAAATCGCCAGTAGCATTCCGTCCATTCAAACTTTCAACCGTAACACCCGTCTCGCTATGAATGCTCATCAATATACCCTCAATTCCATTTTCGGACGTACTCTGAAATATCGTGATTCGTTGCTAAGCCGAACAACTGGCTCTTGGGTATGCCCTGCCGAGCTCTCTATTTCCTAGTCATTATAACATTCAGACATTTAAAACCAACGTACATCGGTACCTATCTTTCTTCCCTCCCTAATTTTCCTTCGCCCGCACTGTGAACAAACATTTTAAGCGTACACAAACCCCTTGAGCGCGCGCTCAATCTTTAGATGTATGGAGGTGATCTCAATGAACTTATGTACTCCTGATGAAGGGTATGAAGGGTACATAACAACAATCATTCTGCGGTGTTTCCATGCGCCGCCGGTGCACGAATATTGGAAGCTTGCACTAAGATACTAAAAAGTTAATCGCTCCAAATGTAGGCGCTTCAGTTGATACGATGACTCCTGCAGCCCTTTCTACTATGCACACGGTAGATTGGGTTGGGCAAACGTAGACACACCGGGGAGGCCAAATTAAAAAAAAAATTAATACAGGCGAAGAGCAAACAAAAAATCGCGAATACTCGCCAAGAGATTCAGACCAATTAGCGAAAAATAGCTTTGCGAATGCATCCTCTGCCATAAATGCAACATCATGGAGGCTTTTACGAGATTTGGCTTCAAAACCTGGTGGGCAGACTTGAAGGCGCAAACCACAAAAAGTTTTCATCGGCATCGAGGGTGTTTTCGACAACAGGACTTTTGACAGCATATCTAATTCGGCCAGACAACACGGCGTAAACGATCAATAATTTTGCGGATAAGGACAATGATGGCGAAAAGGATTCTGGTTGCGGACGTTGACTAGGGCTAATGTGCAAAATAAGAATTGGTCGGGGTCTTGTCTTCACTACTGTGGTGGTCCACGGTTGCTGCAATAGAAATTATCTTTCAATTAAGATTGATGTTGTTATCTTTACGAGAAGAAGGCATCACCATCCATTTGTGAATTCAGTACTCGGGAGTCAACTGGGATAACAAACTTCTTCGGACTAAATAAGTCACGTCGAAGACCTCCAAAGGGCTGTCAGCTTTCTGGCAGTGTAAGTGAACATTCGGAAAGACATGTGACTTGGGGCTTATCACAGAGTAGTGTTCTTCATATCTATCTATCTGGCTATAAAAACGCCAGTCATATCCCATTCGTCGTTGCCTGGTGGAGCAGTTTTTTTGAAAATAAAGGGTTTTCCAATAGAGATTTGACAACTTTGAATTTAATTTGTGAACGCACTCTTTCACTAATCATCAAACTGTTACTGTCAATTTATTCAGTAAAGAGCAACGTTTGCAAATTATAAAATTTTCCTACCGAAATTCGGAGTCAGTGACTGCAACTTTAAGAGCGTTAACTCCAATTTGCGATCGTAATTCTCGCCCTAGTAGACAGGCAATAACAAGTTTAGTGCAAAAATTTGAGTCTACATATTCGTTGTGTGATGTTGCCGTGTCAGTGAGTTGGTCGAAGTGTCGAAAATATCGTTGCCGTTCAGGCGTCCGTAGCAAACGATCCAAATCAGTCAATTCCACGGCGTTTTCAAGAATTGGGCATCGCTCAGACCACATTATGGCGTATTTTGCGTAAGGATCTTGGTTTACACCCATTCAAGATCAAGCTGACTCAAGAATTGAAGCCGATGGACCATTTGAAGCGACGTACGTTCTCCGATTGGGTTCTGGAGAAGATGCGCCAAGATGATGAATTTCATCGCAAAATCATCTTCAGTGACAAAGCTCATTTTTGGCTCAATGGATTCGTCAATAAGCAAAATATGCGTTATTGGTCGGCTGAAATTCCAAATGTGCTTCATGAATCACCACTTTATCCACAAAAAATAACTGTTTGGTGCGGTTTGCATGCCGGCCGCGTTATTGGGCCATATTTTTTCGTCGACGATAACGATCGTCTCGTTACTGTGAATGGTCAGCGTTATCGCGCCATGATCACCAATTATTTTTGGCCCGAATTGGAAGATATGGACTTGGACGACATGTGGTTTCAACAGGATGATGCCACAAGCCACACAGCACATTGTATCGTGCTGTAAAATCGATTGTAGCGATTTATTGAAGAGTAAGTATGGTGAGCGTGTTATCTCAAGAAATGGGCCAGTCGATTGGCCGCCTCGTTCGTGCGATTTAACGGCGCTTGACTATTTTCTGTGGGGCTACGTTAAGTCATTGATTTATGCCAACACGCCGACGACGTTGGAAGAGCTCAGAGCCAACATTGAATGCGAAATAGCGGCCGTTTCGGCCGAAATGTGTGGCCGAGTCGTTGAAAATTCAAGCCGATAATAAAGTTTTTGAAATATCTGAAATCTTTTTCTTTTTCTTGAAATATGCATTTTGTCGGCATTCGAAAAGGTCCAAGCTTTTGAGCCATACTATAGGACGCTGATGATAATTGTCTTGCAAAAAGACAGTTTTGTCGTACGAGAGAGGGCGCTGTTACTCAGTTGCTTTCTTCGTCCCATGAAAGAAGGCAAGCGTAATTCTGCATCTAAATTCTGCGCTGATGTCGCTGCTACTTCTAACTGTGGATCCAAGGTAGGCAAAGTCTTTAACTACCTCGAAGTTATACTCGTAACTGTCAATGGTGGCGTTCTGGCCAAACCGTCAGTTATGTGCATCAACGTGTACCTTAGTTTGGCCAAACCGTCAGTTGTGTGCATCAACGTGTACCTTAGTTTGCCCTCGTTTGCCGTCTGACCCATTTTGGCTGCCATGGCCTTAATACTCAGGAAGTTTTCATTGACGGCGAGTTGTATTATTGCATCAATATCTTACGCGTACACAAGTAGGTGCTTCTTTCACTATCATGTTCACTTTATTCGTTGAGAAAACTTTCGACGTTCACTCCTGCAGTAACATTTCTGCATTTCCTCAATAACGAACAGTGTTCGCCCTTCCGTCAACATTAATCGTAAAACCAGAGATTTCTTTGTAGCGGTGATTTGAAAACAACCAGACTTCTCTGTTTGCTCGTTGGCAACATTATTATTATTGTTCTGAAGTTTGTGTATGAGGGCTAAGATATTGAGATAGCTCGGAGGAAATGCGATAGGGAATCGACCTTGATGGAGCAGAAAACGTTCGCCATTCTCTCACTCTACACAGATAGTTGGAGTTGGTCACAAAGTCACTTCCAGCAACTCTAAATACCTTGGCTGGTAAGCAGTCAGGTATAGCAGACCGGTGGTGTCTAGACGAGGGAAACCTTTCTTGCATACTTACTTCGGGTAGACTCACTAGATGTTAACGTTCCTGCGGCTCATGTTAAGTATTAAGGTGCTTTGTGGGAAAGTAGGGAACGAACTGCAGCAATTTCAGCATATACTGCTTTGCTTCTCCTATTATTGGCTTACCTTTAACTGGCAATTGCAAAGAAGATTACTTCAAGGTTACTTAAAGGACATCCAGACGGATGCATTATACTCCGAATTGACATGAAGTGCTCACTAGTTCTCGCACCACATATTTTCGGTCTGTCTGAGTTGAAAGATTTATAGTTCACAAAGTATATATTGTACCAGGATTATTACAGTTCCAAACCAAACTTGCTACGAACATTCAAATTTTACATTTCCCATAACTCCTGCGACGTTTCCTTTCCTTCTCTTGAGTCAATGTGCCCTACTCACACCGCCTTCGCTTTAATACTACTTTGCAGCGCCATTAATCACATTACTTATTCCTTGTCTTTGATGTAAGTTGACGGGAAAGCAGTAGATGCACCTCCTCCAAAGACCAATTCATTCGAAAACAATGAAAATTCCATCAGCCCGAGAAGAAATCTTGAAAACATTTCTCAACAGCTCTAACCTCATTACAGTAAGAACGTTACGGCTGTCATTGAATTCAAACTGACGATGAATCAATTATTTCAGGATATGACTAAATTAGTTAGAGAATCGCTGCTGTTTACTCGGATTAAAGCGACTACACTAGGTCTCCATACCATACGATCATGTGTGGCATGAGGATGCAGCTTAAATTCAATGTTGGACTAATTAGTTTCCGTAGCTAAAGTCAACAAACAGCCTCCTAAGACCACTGGCTAAACATTCAATAACCATTCACCCTTTCGGGCAACAAATTTCCAATCACTTCTATTTAAGTATACACAGCTTTACACTTGCAGACCATCTGTCCGATGTTAAGCTCCCAAAATGTTTTCCACAAATTCTCTGACCACCATGAAAATTGCTGGTAGCTATCGTTCCCCAATCCTACAGAATTCCACAAAACGGGAATTACTGTCACCCTTGCAATAATCATTTCCAAGTTATAAAATCACAGTTGCCCTGCCTGGCCAGTTGGCGTTGGGGTTGAGTGTAGGGGAGGTCTGGTTCATCGCTGGCCGGAGCAGCAAACTATTACACTGTGCGTAGCTGCGTTGACGATGTGGTGTATCCGTACGTGTTGCATAGTCATCAATTTTAAATCGAACAATGGAATCGAATTAGTTTTGCAAATCCAAAAGCTACTTCACCATGACTTCTGGTTCGTTTCAGATTCTGACTGAAATATCTATATCTGGCCGATGCACTATGGCTGTTTACCGGCGGAAGTGACCACTACTACAACATTTCGGTGATGGTACCGGACCTAAAGCGTTCCTATTGTTTGACTTATGCTTCGAACCCAGTAGGCACACAGACAGATAGACAGACAACCAGAGAGTATTGTTCGTAATGGACGACTAATGTTTTGCATAATTTAGACACCGGCTTCGATTCTATTCCGGATCCTAGTCCTGGTGATGGTTATAGTGCCGATGCACCGAGAAGAGTATTGGTGTGGTGCTTAGCAGCCTTTTAGGTAGATCCATCTTGTCATTTGTCAATACAGTCTGTTGTATTATTCATTGGCATGTCAAGAAGTTGGATGAGTCGGGTAACATTGATGGGGGTTGCTACCTTTCACTTTGGCCTCTTTAGCTCCATTGGTTCCAATGGTTCTAGTGGTTCTAGTGGTTCCACCCAACCATCACAACCATGGCAAAACCTAAAAGGCTCATTTATTAATTACTTCAGATGGGTTGGCCTGAAGTTCTTTAGTCCTCACAGATAGACGGCTTGACAAGAGGATATTCTTTCAATTTCTGGGTCGAAGAGAAGGATGATGATGGTCGGTCCGTTGGACGGTGATGAAAAATGTCAGAGAATCGCATGGCTTGGGGATTTTTTAAAAATCCTCATTCGGGGATGTTGCATTTTTTATTCCTTAATTGGCGTTGATTGACAGGGAAATGGTAAAGTTTAACTGTTTTACCGGTTTCCCAGTTTACCAGTGAGCAGTTCTGGGAGGAATTATGTAATTTTGTGAGGGTACGGATGGGGATTTCCATTGTCAAATAAATATGTTTTCCCTTCACGAACTTTTCCCTAATACTTTCATCTGGGACAGGTATAAGCGCACTTTACATTTTTTTGGCAGGTAAATCCGTGCAACATTTTCGTTGGAGAAGTCAAATTGTAGAGGGTATCCGTAGAGTCCGCCAGTTCAAGGAATATCCAAAGTCAAATGGTGGAGTGCGAAATTTAATTTAATTAATTAGTGAGATATCCTTGACACTAATGAGATTTCAAAGTAGGGAGTGACCTGCATTAGCCATGGTAATGCCATGAATTTTGATGTGGAAGCAACGTTTGGTTTGAATGGGATCACAAGTGAATTAGCGAAGGAATACATTATAAATATCATGATTCCATGTACATATATTGTATATTAGGGATTAAGTTGTCGATGCCAAGATAACTTGTTTCACGATTATGAGTTTAAGCTTTGAAAACCATTCCTAATATACGGATTAATGTACTCGTATTATTGAAGCTAAAACGAACTAACCGAAACACATTGAAAGGAATCTTAGAAATCTAAAAGGAATAGTCTTACGGTTAGTATGTTTTTTACTGGTACCTTCTGGTTAAAATGGCATTTTTATCGAAAGATCTGAACAACAAAAAATAGACATATTTCCCTAAGCATGTTCATAAGACAAGAGTACAAACACAGACGGCCCGACAAACCACAAGCGGAAGATGACTTTGAAAATGCATTCAACCAAGGCAGACCGTTCTTCGAAGTCTGGTAAAAGTAGAAGTGAAGTATAGGGTTTTCCAATAAGGACTTGACAATTTTTTTTTTTAAAAAAACGGACCATTTGAGATATTTCAAAAACTTTATTATCGGCTTGAAGTACCATCAAAACATTTATGAATGGAACGCGACTTTGTTCATATGGCCAACGCGGGCACGTTCGCAGCGGTCGATTCGTTGGACCCAATTTTCAGCGACTCGGCCACACATTTCGGCCGAAACGGCCGCTATTTCGCGTTCAGTGTTGGCTCTGAGCTCTTCCAACGTCGTCGGCGTGTTGACATAACCCAATGACTTAACGTAGCCCCACAGAAAATAGTCAAGCGGCCGTAAATCGCACGAACGAGGCGGCCAATCGACTGGCCCATTTCTTGAGATAACACGCTCACCATACTTACTCTTCAATAAAACGATTGTAGCGTGTGCTGTGTGGCTTGTGGCATCATCCTGTTGAAACCACATGTCGCCCAAGTCCATATCTTCCAATTCGGGCCAAAAATAATCGGTGATCATGGCGCGATAACGCTGACCATTCACAGTAACGTGACAATCGTTATCGTCGACGAAAAAATATGGCCCAATAACGCCGCCGGCATGCAAACCGCACCAAACAGTTATATTTTGTGGATGAAGTGGTGATTCATGAAGCACATTTGGATTTTCACCCGACCAATAACGCATATTTTGCTTATTGACGAATCCATTGAGCCAAAAATGAGCTTTGTCACTGAAGATGATTTTGCGATGAAATTCATCATCTTGGCGCATCTTCTTCAGAACCCAATCGGAGAACGTACGTCGCTTCAAATGGTCCATCGGCTTCAATTCTTGAGTCAACTTGATCTTGAATGGGTGTAAACCAAGATCCTTACGCAAAATATGCCATAATGTGGTCTGAACGATGCCCAATTCTTGAGAACGCCGTGGAATTGACTGATTTGAATCGTTTGTTATGGACGCCTGAATGGCAGCGATATTTTCGACACTTCGACCAACCCGTTGTCTCACTGACACGGCAACATCACACAACGAATATGTAGACTCAAATTTTTGCACTAAACTTGTTATTGCCTGTCTACTAGGGCAAGAATTACGTCCGAAAATTGGAGTTAACGCTCTTAAAGTTGCAGTCACCGACTCCGAATTTCGGTAGAAAATTTTTATAATTTGCAGACGTTGCTCGTTCGTGTACCTTACCATGATGAAGATGTTGAGTTTACTGAATAAATTGACAGTTTGATGATTAGTGAAAGAGTGCGTTCACAAATTAAATTCAAAGTTGTCAAGACCCTATTGGAAAACCCTATATAAGTATCAAGCACAACGATTTGGGCTAGTTTTTGAGCCGTTTCGTGACCGTGAGTAGACCAAGACGTATCGGAGACAAGGTATTAGTCGAAATTTCTAAGCGAATCTTAGTCGAAATTGGGCAAGATGGACTTGCCGGCCAGCAAGATCAGGACGACAGTTTTTTAGGATGCTCGCGGCCTAATCCGCATCGATTAGCTTCGCAAGGAAAAAACATTCAGTGTCGAAAATTGGACGGCTTCACCGATGGTTTGAAGAAGGAATGAGACAATTTGTAAAGAAGGAAGTGGTCTTTCTTCTAGACAATGCACGTGTTGACACGTGCATAATTACAATTGCGAAGTAATTTGCATACTTAGCCTTAAAGATATGGCTGACAGAGATTTGGCTTTAGCTATGAAATCATCGCTCAAACAAAGGGCTATTTTGGGGCTCGAAAAATCTTATCATTTGAAAGTGATCAAGCGAAGTGTATTAAGCTCAAAGGAGACTATGTCAGAGAATAAAAGTTTTTTTTTTCGAAAAACATCAATGTTACGCGTCAGTCCTTCAGTCAGTCACATTTAAACCCATTTTTGCAGCTTCCGTGTCAGTGTTTGCGATTTCAAGAATGACAGGAGCTGAAGATATGCTTATGCAAGATATGAATACTATCTGCTCAGCTTTTTGAAAATTGTGTCTCTTTTGCTGGTTTGCTAGTTTCGCACAACTTTCTTGGGTACGATGTTAAAGAAGTCACATGACAGCGCAACCCTTAAACCCTTTTTTAACATCGAAAGTCTTTGATCTCTCTGTAGCTCCTACTTTGAGGTAGAAAAAGCTTTGTAACTCTGTTGAAAATGGTCGAAAACTATGAAGTTTTCTTAATAACTGGCGAAATTTTCTACAAAGGATACGTAGGGTACCTTTGAAGTGAAATGTATACTTACATACAAGTGCAAGACTGCCATATGTAAGGAAAGAACAACCTTGATTCTAGTCTTCTGGTTCACATATTTCGTATCCTAAGAATATGCTGCTTGTTGTAATATTTTCACGCTCGTTTACTTCTCCGGATTCGTTAAAGTCGGTCAATATGACATTCCAGATGCCTTTTCCCCTCCTTAGCACAATATATGTGTACATTTCATAGCACTGTCGTATCTTGTTACATTCCTAGCGTCTACCCAGTCTCCTCAGCACCTTATTAAAGAAGAAGCAAAAAAAAACAAAATCCAACTTTTTAAGGAGTCTTAACTCTCCCTACGCTCCACTTCTTGACAAAAATTGCTTGTTTCTTGTAAAAGGATATAACATATCGGGTAACTGAAGGTTAAAGTCTTGTGACACCATGTAAAACATAAACGGTGTGGCTCCTTTGGCCCTGTTCGTTTAAGGCAGGCAGCACCCTGGAACTTTTAATTAAAACATCTCACAGATAAGCATCTACTTTCCGTTCTAATAATTTTTATGAGACGCACCGTGTTCTCAAGTTGTTTTCCTTCGTCCTCGTCCTCGTTCTCATCTTTGTCACGACTCCTAGTCTTACTCTCTCTGCTCCTACTCTGGCTCACAGTATTTTCTACCTAGTTTCAATTTTCGTGTGTTCGTCTTCGTTTTCCATTTCACTCGCAGGAGATTTATTAGAAAAGTGTACTCAAGAAGGTAAACCGAAACCTGAAGGGTTTTTTCTGCACATTTCAGCTTTCTAGTCCTCTTACTCCTTGGTTTTAACTGTGCTTCTCCTTCTTCTTAACCATCTTCATTTTCCATTTTCATTTCCATCTTCATCTGTACATTTTCCTCTTATTTTCGTGTGAATGCTCCTTTTAAACGACAGACGACGCGACGTTAAATTCTCTACAAAGTCTGTTTTTCAATTTAATTTTTCACTTTTGCCTGGCGCCTTTTTTTTTTGGCTGTTTTGTTGTTGTTGTTGTTGTTTTTGTATTTTTATTTGGCTTTTGCTGGTGAGGTGGCAAGAAGACGAAGATCCAGAGCTCTTAAGGCGTTAGGTGTCTGCTTGCGTCTTTTCGTTTTGTAATGCTAATTTAATTAAGCATATGACTTGCTTGCCTGCTTGCCTGCTTGCAGGAATATTCATATGGCTGGCATGAGTTTTGAGAAGCACGCCATGTATTCATTTTAGTTATGTGACTTTGGAAGGCTTGTCAGCTGTGGGGAAAGGCGGAAAGTTGAGGAATGGTGTTTTAGTCTTATTTGTTAGGGCAACAAGCTCGTAAAAATGTTATGCCCCACTCACTGGCTCACTGGCTCACTGGGACTTGTGTATTTGTTTTTCAAATTTAAATTATCCAAAATTTCAAGGCAATGTTGTAGATAAATTTTTGATGTTTTGTTTTCTCTGGAAATCGTTAATCGTAACGAGAAGGAGGGCAAAATATTCCACACCTCGAGTTTGTGCAACTGCGGAGATAGATGAAAGTTTGCCTAACTAAGTTACGACTTTTGTGAGATTGAATAATTTGTTTAAGCAATTTTGAGCACATGACGTCGTTAACTACATATGCTTCATAAAAGGTCGTCTTATCGGTTCAATTTTTGACAATTTTTTCGAGTATCGTCGACATTGCGCCAAGTTGTGATTTCAGTACATCGATGGATCAATGCAAATGTATTTTGAAAAACAAATTTTTCGTTGTGTGTGATCCGGTAATGATCTCGAATGACCGAAACCGGACTATGATTGTGGGTTAAATGCATCTGTGTTTTGGGATGTATAAAATATTTCACACCGCTATATAACGAGCAGCGGATTTGCGCGGCGATTAATCGGGAGCCTGCTGACTGTCCTATAACTTTTATTGACCCAAAAATCAAGTTCGTAGCGTAGTGCTTGCCGTACCACCCAGTGATGGCCCTCGGTAACTTACTTGCTTACTCAGGTGGTGCTACGATTCGGGTTGAACCTGGGCCTCAACTAACAACCCACTCAAGTTAGCCCGTTTTTTAGGTTACTGCCTCCAGTTGCGTGCTACAAGTCGGTTGAGGTCCCCTTCTACTTGTGCGCTCTACTTGTGAGGTCTCCTTCTACTGTGTTGTCCCTCCCGACACTCTCGACTCTCTAAGCCGTAGCATTGGCGTCCATTCGCTCTACATATCCTAGCAATTTCAGGAGAGAGATAAGCAGTTTTGTGACTAGGTCGATGTTGCCGTACAGCTTGTATAATTCGTCGCTGAATCTTGTCCTTCAAACGCAAATGGGACTAAATATTTTTGGGAGCATTTTTCTCTCTAAAACAACTAAAGATAACTTCATTCGCTTTCGATAGAGTCCATAGGAATAGGATGATCAAGGGCTTACAATGCTTAGTTTTTCGGGATAGGGTCTTAATACTCAATAGCCTTCCTAGCCTGAAGAAATGGAATTTGTTGAGAGTGATTCTCCGTTTTATTTCTGCTGTGGTGTTGGTTGCAGAAATCATAGCAATAGCTAAGGTAGACAAAGTCGCTTACTACCTCGAAATTATAGCTGTCGATTCTGACGTTCTGCTTAATTCATCGATGTTGTGTGTCCCGATTATTCACTACTGGGTTTTGCCCTCATTTACCGCTAAAGGCATTGTGGCAGCTTTCGTTTCTATACTAGCGAACACATTTGTAACATTCTGCTGTGTTAGTAGTTGCAGTAGTTGCACAGACTTGTAAATGGTTGTGCCTCTGCTGTTCGGTTGTAAGTTCAGCTTAATTCTTTCAAGTATGATGTTGAAGAAGTCACGTGACAGCGGGTCACCTTGTTTAAAGCCTTTTTGGCGGAATGTTTTGCTACTTCGTACTTATACAATCTGGATAAAAAGTTTCTCAGTACCGACCGTAACTCTACCACAAGGTTTCCTTCTTTATCTCTAAAGGCTTCTGAACGGGTTTACTTGCCGTGACACGTTCTTTTTGCATGTTGGTCAAGCTTCCGTACGTTAATATTGGAGAATAACTTCCAAATATCTCTTCCAAATGCTCTTTTTCTTCTTCTGGAGAAGCCAATGTTTTTCGCGTCTCTTCTGCTCGTAGAGCTCATGAGAAGTTCTCGTCACTCGTTTAGTCGTCACTTTGTGCGCTTCTTGATGAACTGCATGTCTTTGCTGGCATTCTTCATCAAACTAGGGATTTCTTAGTGGGGGATGGGTGAAAATCCGCACATTATTTTCGGCGTCTCTGAGGGCACGTTGGCAGGGTTGCCGTTGGTCTTCGGTACTTGACACTGACGGCATAGGAGTTGTTGAGAGATGTTACGATACGCATTTGGTGAATATTCCAGCGGTCTCTTGCGATTGCTGCTTTTCTATATTCTCACAGTAGTTCTTCGTTGTTGAGGCGCTTGGGAAGTCAACATTTGCACCTTAGCTGGAACAATGTGGTGATACGAGTCAATTTTGGCAGCTCGGAAGATTGGCACGCCCAGAATACTGGAGGTATACCTTACATCTATCGTAATGTGATCAATTTGATTTAGCGTCTGATTATCCGGAGACCGTAAAGTCCCCTTGTGTATATTGACACCCTTGAACACCGACGTAATATCTCTTGGCTTACCTTGTTCTAATGTTATTTTCACCACTAGTGCTTCAGTGAAATTGCCAGTAGTATTCCGCCCCTTCAAACCTTCAGCCGTAACACCCGCCTCGCTACGAATGCTCTTCAGTTTACCATCAAGCCTACTTTCGGACGTACTCTGAAATATCGTGAATCTTTCCTAAACTGTACGACTGGCTCGAGATCTTTATTTCCTAGTCTTTGTAACCTTCTAACATTTAAAACCAATGTAAATCGGTACCTCTCTTTCTTACCTCCCTAATTTCCCTTTGCCTGCGACGCGACGATTTAAAAAAAAAAATGAGATGAGGAAACAGTGTGCTTACTATAGTGATATTTCGTCCCGCCGCAAAGTCAACAAGCCTAAGTTCGCTGCCAGACGTAGTGTCGTGTCGGGTTTGCTTACCAACTGTGCTACCAAAGAAGTCCTTCTTTGCACGATCGTCATATGCCTTGTCGAGGGCCTCGTCGAAACATTCATTCCTGTCCTTCTCTTCCCTAGGAGCATGGACATATATTAGGCTTATGTTAGCGAATTTGGCCTTAATGCGGATTGTCATAAGACGCTCGCTCACGTGTCTCAAGAAGCTCAAGACTTCTTGCTTAAGCCTGCCACATATAGCAAATCTGCATCCGAATAAGCGCTGTTTCTTTTCCCTATAGCAATCACCAAAGTATGTATACATAACAGTCCTTCATCCTCCTTATGTCTGGCCCATCCAATCGCACTTCCTAGATGGCGGTGATATCTGCGTGACAGCAGTCAAGGACTTCTACTAATTGTTCGTCTGAACGTGGCCTGTTACAGGTCCCGGCACGTGCAGAACCGAAGGTCATTGTCCTTTAAACGTTTGCTAGGGTCATCAACAGTGAGTGCATTTTTTTCCGAGGCCATTAGTTGGTTCGTCACATCTTTTTGGTCTCTTCCGTATAGGGGTTTGAGCCCTACTGGCCGAGCATGCCTTTGCCAATTTAGTCTGCATGAGTAAGGGTTTACTCAAGCAGTTACCGGGGACCAGCACTGGGAGGAAAGTCGTGCACTTCGCTACGAGCTTGATTGTAGTGCTGCTGGCCTGATCCAAGTTATAGGACAATCAGTATTTTCCCGATAAATCTCCACGAAAGTCTCCGGAAAGCGGAAAAAGGCTGTTTGCTCGCCCTTTATATCAATTAATGGCTTCGTAGGGGTACCACTCACCATCTAATTTCATATTTTTTATATGGCGTGGAAATAGTGTCCTACAAGCAGTCAGTGAATAAAAATTACCAACAGTGGATCTCAAAAGATGACCGAAATATTAAATTTAAGTCGTAGGTAGCCTTGTATCGTAGATAGCTCTTAGCTATGTATTCATTGTCGACTGTTGTTCCGCCTTATATTTAAGGAGTAAGTGTGGGAGTTCCGGATAGTTACAGTAGGAAAAGGTACATTGCTTCTAAACTTAATGTTTTACCCATAGACCGATTTCCGGAGTCATTAACTGAACTAAGCCTTTCCACAATGACAAGTGGTGAGGAAGACATCCTCCAGCAATATCGCCGAAACTAAGAAACGACATCATGACGGCAGAACCGAATATTTTTATCTTGGCTCAATTACGTACGAGAACATATTTCTTAATTCTTCCTACCTCCTGAGACCCTGAAACTATTCCTCCGAGTGTCATTGTTTTGTTTTTCGAGAAGGTGAATAAATTTGTTGGTAATAGAGCGTTCGTATCCAGTGGGATATGCAGCGTACTTTTCAGGTCCTTACATTCAATTCACCATTTCCGTACTTGTTGTTAGGAATCTACAATATTTCCGAGTTTTATGGTGCAGCTTTTGAATATAAAAAATTCCATTTCGAGGTATAAATGTTATATGCATTCCGGTGGTTGAAATCACTAGACTCAACAAGACGCACACATACACTTCGTAAGTGAAGATGCGTTCAATTCAAAACAAATGTTTCGAGACGACTTACGAGCAGACGATGCTTCTTGAAATTTGCAGATACGGCTAAAAAACTGGCGTCCTTCATGTCAAACAGGTTTTGAGGTGCTATCTTGGCCCAACTGAAGCAATGTCAACGTAATGAAGCATTCCTTTGTGAACTGTATACCTCCTCACTGCAAACCTTCAATCAATGACTCTCTTTTTGAAAAAAAAGGGTTGAAACACAATCCCCAATTGATATGCTTGGCATCTGGTTCCGAGCAAATAAAAGGTGACACGAAAAACACGTACTCCCTTGTGTCGTTATTTCTCTACTTGTATCTCTCAACTCAAATGCTGCAACGTCATTCACCAAATGAGAAACAAAGCGACACATGTATGTGTATCCTTTGGGACGATACTCTTCATTGTTGGATACCCTTAGACATACTTCAAGCCCTCCTTCGGCACAGCTTAAATTAGCAATATAAGCAATCTATATGTATTTAAACCACTTAAGGAAGCAAGACTTCGGACCGAAAAGGCATAAGATACAAAAAAAAAAAAATGCAAAAATAAACTGCCAAGAGGGTGAAAACACGTGTCTCAACAAAAGCCTTTGCCACATCAAGATTTGGTAACCATTGCTACTGGCATCTACCACCACCAGGACTAGTACCGCCATCATCATGGTCTTGTCATAATGCGATTTACTTTGGTTACATTTTAAGAAAATGAAAAGAAAATAAGCAGTATGCAGAGCATATTGAGCCTGAGTCCTTTTCTCTGTTCAAAAAAAAAAAAACGGACGACTTAAAAAGAAAAAGGTTGTCATTTCTTGTGCAACACAACACAACTCTCAAATGAAACATCATAGTCCCGGCCCTAATACTTACTCGTACCTCCAACTCCCATCCCGACTCCCAGAAGAGCTATAAAATATTCCGATCGCATATTTCTTTTAAACCACAAATCAATATACTTTCGGGCTTTTCCCGATACCTCCGGCCTACTCATAAATTGGAAGCGAACCAAGAGCAAAAGAAAAAAGAGCAGAAAACATGCTCGTAAAAATTGGAATAGTTGCCGCTGCCGTTGACGCTGTATCAATACTTGAGATGGCTTTACTACGATCCTGGGATGGGAGATGGGAATTGGGAGATGGGAGTCATAGTATCCGTAAATGTGCTTAGTGAAGCGATATAGAAGCCGGCCTACGAGTATAATACGTGGAACTCAAACTCAAAGAGAGGAGATTTACCTATTCGTCATGCGGAAGGAAACTACTCGTATAAGCTGTCTAGGGTGGATTATGTTGTATCCTTTGATTCTTGTTTGGTATTTGGACAAGTCTGAAATAAATATTTGCAACAGGAAATGGTTTCATAGGATCTAAGTAGGAACTTGGAGCTATTCTATATGACATCAGGTGGACCGAAGGAAATTCGTCTCCTAATTTTTAAGTAACAATGTAAAGGTAAACCATGACGACACAACTATTTGAGAGGGTTGGAATTATGTCTGATTTAAGATTAAAGAGTATTCTTTCGAACAAGATTCAATCGATTGGAATAATCCTTTTCTAAATAGATTTCTGGATGCTGGATTTTCAACTCTAAGCTGGTTTAGTGAACTCTAGAACAATTTATCTAAAAAAATAAAATGTATTGAAAATGGTACATGCTCTTTCTTACAATAGATTTGAACGAACTGCACATGCCGTTGAAAGTCATTAAGTTTGGAAGAGGAAAAGAATAGTTTTCTGAACCGAAAAAATGTACCAAGTTGAAGTCTTCCTTCTTTTGAACCATATCCGCGATTTCTTGAAATCTGCTCTTTCAAGTCACGGACGTATCGAAGACTGGCATTGGCGTCGCACTATCGCATCGCTATCAGGATAGCACCGAAAAACACATTGCCTTCGCCTCGAAGACGCTAAATGAGAGGAGCGCTATCAATTATATTCGGTGTCACCAAATTCCATCAATATCTTTATGGCAAGCATTTTGACCTCCTCACCGATTACCGATCACCAAGGACTTCTCACTCCCTTTCACCAATCCAAGAAGCTATGTACATATCATGAGCCTTCATCGGTTACAATGGTGGGTTATTGGAAAAAATATCTGAACACAAAGCAAGGTGCTAATGTTGACGTATTATATTACCGCGACTTCCAATGGGAGATGATATTGAATTTGACAAGAGGGAGAATGAAATGCAGATGATGTACCATGTTTTCGAGTCGATGATTGCAGTTTTCTCGTTGGGCACAGATATGATAGCAGCTGAGACTCGAAAAGATGACGTTCTCCGTTCCATATGTGACTTCGGTTGATAAGTTATCCAGTTCCCAGAACAAGTTGTTTCCATTTTTTAATGGATCACCGATCCCATTCTCGTCTTGTGATATCCACATCTCTCAAAGCAAAAATTCTCCAAACGCTACAAGAAGGCAACTGTGGGAAAAAACGAATGGATCAAACGACGGAAAGATGTGCTACCGGCCGTACAAAACTTAGTCAATCGAAGAAGGAATTCTCTTCGTACCCTAAAGCGACTGGTGCATGGGAAAGGATCCACATAGATTTTGCAGGTACGTTCTATTCTCATATGTGGCTAATTGTTGTCGATTCGTTGACGAACTTTCATCGACATCATCGGACTGTGAAACGTCTTCGTGATGAAGGCAAGACCATTGTCAGTTCCAACGAATTTTAGAAATTCTGCCATTTGAACTCTATTGAGCACATCAAAACCTCTCCATTTCATCCAGCTTAAAATGGCCTTTCTCTATACAAATACCGCATGAGTTTTAGGACAACCTCCAATAAAGGATCTGGAAGCCACTTTTGCATGGTTGGCACCCAAGCACTATATTTTCAGCACTTTCCAGAAAGTGAAACAGATCCAATTGAACTCTCGAAAGTTTGAAGTCCTAGAATAGAAGAAATCCTTGGATTCCGGAAGTATTACTAAGGCAATTGGAGCTATTACTTACATTTTGCAAACATACATGCAAACACCAGAATGAGCTCCGAACAAGATATCAGAAGTCGTCAGGAAATCATAGTGCTGATGATGACATAGCAATCAAATTGCATTAATAACCAGTAGCCGTAAAGAACCAGCCCAGCCTTGCTAAATGTTCAAATGAAAACGGCAGTGAACCACGAGCAGAATGAGGGCATGCAGGCAGCCACTACATCATTAAAAACACCCCGCCGTTCGGTTAGGATCAGAAGGCAAACGGACCATCATCAACTGGTCCGAATAACTTCGATTCTGACATTCCATGAGATAGACAGATGAGTGATCTATCAAAACCTAATTGGTCACGTTTAGGTCAATTCTCATCTCATCAACCAATTTTCTCCTATCATTCACGAAACCAACTGGAGCTTCCTTATAGAAATGTTTAAAATGATAACTTTAAGAAAAAAGCAACAGATTTCGTAATGTCGCGTGTCTTTATATAGTCTTGTAGACCTTGTCCACGCAAATGGACACACATCCACCGATACCAATTGTAATCGACCGTCTCTCGAGCTTAAAAAAACCTCGCCCGTTGATGGTGCCGGAGCAAATACCGGCCTAAATTGCCACTTTCTGATCGTACAATGGTTAAATGAACCTCGTTGGTCATCAGAATCCGGTCCCAAAAATCCAGCTCAGTTTCAATCATTCGAATGACGCTATTCGCGTAAGCCAAGCGGCAAAGTACTCGTCTTATCGTAATGGTTTTCAGATGACGCCATCGAAAGTTGCAACGATTTGACCTGTTACAAGTTGCGGGTCATAGGTCTTGCTGGTGGTAGGACCACCGGTAGCTCCTACCAGGACTTAAATCATGGTACCATTGGAGACAGGAGCCCACCGGACCTTGATCCGTGCGTGGGAGCGTCATGGTGGCTGTGGTTTAAACCTAAATCGCGGGAAAGTTTTTTGACCCAATATAGAGTTGCAATAAATACTGGGTGTAGTGACCTCAAGATCGGCAAGAGGTTTTAGATCGGCTTCGACTCATACCAGGGGTGGAACTTTTGCCTCCAAAACAGGTTCTGCTTTGGTATCTCTCAGGAAGGCAGCGGATCAATGGCAAAGCGTATCTTACCGTTGACTTAAGTCTACAGCACAGGCGTCTAACGTTAAAACCCAAGACTCAATAACACAACTGTTTTGAATGAATATTTTGAATCTTAGCTTGAGCAGTCGTTAATTCGCTAATTACTGATTACGCCTGGAGCGTCGGAAGCTGCTTATAAGCTAGGCAGATAGCTCGGAGAGGTCATAGAGGTAGTAGCTTCCTAAAGTTCTCTGCCTCAAATTACTGAGGGGATGAACTCTCGAGAGTCCAGGTCCCCACAACGTCTGCAAGGGTTGTCACTGTAAGACGCAGATTTATTGCTAGAAGATCATGGCTTGCGAGTAATTCAACAAGCGTAGATAGTTCAGCTCTGATTTTCTGCTCTGGATTTGATGAGTTCCGGCCATGATTGAAGTTTCATTGGCTATTGACGTTCTCCACTTACATTCTTAGAGTGCAGAGCGGAAGTTTGATACTTTGATCTGTCAGTTCAATATCAACGGAGGATCTTTTTCGAGGTAACTCGTCTGCATGTTTGTTGCTTGCTACTCCTTTCTGGCCAGGGGTCCAGTAGAGCTTAAGCTCGACAACGCTTCACGAGTTTTGATTTAATTACAGCTGAGCTTAATGGCAGCCTGGCTGTCAATCAATATATGAGTAGCAATATCCTTTAGCGATATCGCCTTTGTGCCGCAAGTCTGGTCGCTTCTGTTAGCATTGATTTTTGATCCATCTTCGATCTTTGATCCATCAGTGAAAATGGATATTTGGTCTTCCACCATTTGGACTCTGTTACATGGTTCTCTACTTTCCTCGTTGACAACTAGGTACAATATTACAGCAAAACGTTCTCCATGATTGTCTTTTAGCACTGCAAATTGGGCTCTAGGAACTCTTGGTTGAATTTAAAAGTTTCCTCGTCTCTTTTCTAATATATTGTAGCTCCTTAGTTCGCTATGTGGGGAATTCTTGGATTTATTGACTTGAGTCAAGATCTTCCCAAGTTTTTTCGCAGCGAAGTCCATTTCGGCCGCGTTTTTGTATTTTGAGTCCGTTGAGGTCTTAGGGTTTCTGATCTAGGAGTATGTATCTCTGCTTTAAAGTTTTCTTACTTAGTATTTCTGGGATCCTTGTACAATCGAAGGAGTGTGGGTGTGTCTTTGGCATTGAACTTGATCATTCTGTGATCAGAGAACGATACGTTCGAAGAAACTTCCCAGTTACTTACAGCAAGGGTGTCGGAGTCACTCAACAGTATGATACTACTCTCACTTCGAGAGTTTGTCAGTGCTTCGTCATTGGGAGTTAGCATCACATCCGATACTCACGTTCCACCTTAGTGATAATGGAGTTTAGTATTGCAGGTGGCATATGCATATGTTGAGGCACGGTTGAGCAGAGGTTTTCTCAGACGCTCTTAGTTGACTACTGCCCGATCATCATTACTTAGGATCTTTCATTAACCGATTCGGCCTTGAATGATTGAGTTCAGCCCTTTAATTTTGTCTCTCGCTATTCAAAGTTCCTAGGTAAGGACGGTGTCAACGTCGTTTTTACACACAAGATTGGCGCTGGCCGGTTCAATAGGATGAAGATTTGTTTGTGTTATCCCAGAAGTTGGCATTACGAAGTAGCGGCATAGATTTGTGGCTCAGTTCGCCTACAAATTCTGTGCCATCTTTGGAGTGTACCTGAGGTGTTTATTGTTGCATTCAATTCTGTCCTTAGGAATTTAGGGACCCGGAATGTTCAACAGTATCTTAGGTCTGGTGAGATCTAGGAATTCTTTCTTATCGACAATACGTCGTCGGTACTTTCGTATTGCCGACGAGCTCTCTCAAGTATTCTAGAGGAGCTATGTTGTTGAATTGAATGAACTGAATCCTTTTAGGGTGCTTTGTTGTCGGAAGAGCTCCGTTCAGGATAGTGTCATTAACACCGTCTTGGATTCTTAGCTGTAGTTGCAGTCATTGGTCCTTAGAAAGCTTCTGTTCTGGATTTTCAAAGTCGGCAGTTTTTGTTGGCCACGGCTATTCCTTGTTTTCCTTTTGATATCACTAAATAACTTGGGGGAGGATGTGGTATTAAAGCTCTCCATCCTTTTTTCTAGCTGCCAACAACCGGCCTGGGTTAGGAGGAAACCTTGCTTGTAGCGAGTGATGGTTGGCTGCTAATGATCGTAGCAAGGGTAGACGTTTTTAGCCTTCCTTCCCTTTAGTGGTGTCATCTTGCAAGATCCCTTATTCCTCTCCAGCTGCTCACGCCATGCCGTGGTAGTTTTCCTCACTATTGCGTGAGTGCTACTTAGCATAGTGGCTTCATTTTCCGTTAAGAAGTTTTGGTCGCGATTTTTAAAACGTCGAAGCGGTCTTTTCGCGTTGCTAGAGAGGAGGTTGATTCGAATCATGTCCTCCTTTGTTGTTCATCCCGTTCCAGTATCTATTACAGGAGTAAGGATTGTTTACAGTTGTACAGACACTATCTGACATAGAGTTTGCCTCTCAATGCTCTATCATCGAAGTCTGTGTGGTTCTAGGAGACCTTGGAGAGTCTCGTCGATTTCTCGTTGCCCTTGCCCTTTTTCGATAGTTCCTAGCAATAGGCTCGTTCACTCTTTGGCCTGTCGCTTTAACTATTTCGGATTTATCCACTTTTTGCTATTCTGGTCGTTTTCTTAGAGGTCTGATTAGTATAGTCATTCGCCCTAGAATTCAACATGGTTCAGCTTCAGGCTCCAGGACTGTGGCCAGTTATTGCTTCTCTGGCTGGAGCTTTTTTACTTGGAAGGCCATCATTTAAATTTCCTCTGGCTGCTTTGCTCTTCAGTTCGTTAGATATTACTTAAGCTCTTTCACCTCATGAAGATGGATTATTAAGAGAAAGGGAACCTTTTCGGCAGTTACCTCTTCTGCCAGATAATCGGCAGCTGCTTATAAGATGCTTCTCGATCCAGGGCCATGTGGCTAACGTCAGATACAATAACACGCTACTCCAGATCTACAGATCTACGTGATGCTGACGGGTCCTAAGCGTCTCCAGTTATGGTAATTACGGAGATGGCAGAGCGAATCGTAAGGTTTTGGCGTTGAATGGAAATTCACGCAAAGAGCGAAGAGCTATAGTGTTTAAGTTGCTCAAATGCGACGAACAAAGATCATCTCATCAGTGGGATGTGTTTTTCATAAGCGATTACTTAAATTATATGTTCCTAGTGGGAATACAAAGGGAGTTATTTATGTCAAAATTTGTGGCACTGAGTAGGACGATTTCTTTAAATGGATTTCAGCAGTTAATGTTCCAAAAAATGGGAGTTCAAACAATGGTCTTAGTGCGACTGATTCGAATGACATTACCTTCGAGCCTCTAGTTCCCAAGAGTTGTCCGAAAAGCTGTCACATTTCAGAATGAATATGATAAGGCTTACATACTTGCTTTCTTAGACGGCGTTACATTTCGGGTTTAACCTGGGCGTCAACGAACAAATCTGTTAGTCCTTCGTTGGTTAAAGTTCCCTTCTACTTTTGAGCGCCACTCTTTTCGGTTGGTGTCCATACGATCAAGGTGACTTAGTCATCTAAGCCAGGTTATCCGGTGCTATATCCAACTACAACAATGAAATTCTTGATTAAATGGAATTCTGACCACTCCATGAATTGCTGTCGTATTATCCAGCGTAACCATCACGGAGGAACAACCCCTTAGATAGTAAGGACAAGTGGCAAAATATCCTGTATGACTGACTACTTCATGTCAGAATTTCATCGGAATCTTTTGAATCTCATCTGAAAATATTGCACTTTGGTAACATCATTGCCAAATGTAAAACAGTATACTCTACTCACTCCCCATTTTGTAGCACAAAACTTCATTCAAACATCTTTGAAGATGCATCATGAAAGTTACGGAATAGAATTATAAACTCAGCCAAACAAAAAAAACAAACCATCTGCTGTCTGCTTTGAAGGGACCTTATCTACGGCAAAAGTTTCACCGGTAAAATTGAAATCATCTGGTGAGCTAACTAAAATTTCAATCCGAGAACGACAGCGTCCGCCTTCTTCTTCTACCGAGCTCAAATTAGAAAATATCTTGCAACAATCACACTGTTACCTTAAAATTTAACCAAGCGAAACTTTAAGGCAAACATCGTCCTGTCAGCTTCTCCACCTCTCACACCGTTGATTAAGTGGTCTTCATGCATGACCCGATGGCATTTACATCAAACCCCAAAGGTCATTCTCCAGAAAAAACTAGATAGATGCTGACTAAGAAGAACCATTTGCCCATCCGAACCTTCTTCCACCCCCTAATGCTATTAATATTTAAAGATAACGATGCAATTTGAACTTTTTGCCAAAAAGACACGCAGAGCTGAGCCAGACCAATTCCCCAGCTGTAAACATTTTTCACTGTGTGTTGGTTAACCCCATCTCGCCTCTAAGGATATCAATAACCTCACACGTATTCACATTTGTGTGCTGCGGTAGTCCCGGCCTGTCCGTCAGGCATACCAAAGTTCAAAATGACTGCCAGCCTGACTGTGCACGAGTACGAGTATTTCGACTACACTTAGTTTGGTATATGTAGCAGGCATCCATGCTTGCCATACCGCCTGCTGTTGTTCACATATCCTTGGTACATTTCGAAGAGGATATGTGAATGACTTCCGAGGCTAAGGATGGATATCATTGTCCACTCGCTCGTAAAGTTTATTATGGCACAAAACGACCGGCTCGTCTACTCACAGACACACACGTATACTCGTATATAAACTCACTCTCATTCATTTACTCTCCCTCAACCCACAAATTACTTTTCGTAATTTAACTGACGAAACTTTTGCCATCAGAGTGCCACAGCACCAAGAAGGAAGACCGAGCAAAGGTAAAGAATGTTCCAAGAGTGCAAGCAGCCATTGTACGAGTACAATGTGCCATAGGAATGCATTAAATATTCATTCCTTGGCTTCAAGGAATTTTGGATTTTATCTTCTCTCGACCGACCATTCGAGCATTGGTACTCCTAAACGGCTTTTCAAGAAATTTCAAATCGTCCCTTTGAGTTTGAGGCTTGCAGTCCCATTCCCCTTTCAGCAGTCCCATCAATTGAAATGGAAGGAGTTCTGCATGCAGTTCTGTTCTGTGTTTAAAGTACAACATTCTCCGCCGCTATCAGAATGTCCCAAAAAAGAAACAATTATCGAAATGTAATCACTTTCAGGGGCAGGGCCAAGAGGCCAAAAGCTTACGAATACACTCTGCCACACGAAGTACTGACTTCTACCCCTGTCCTGAGGAAGAACCGCGGCGTAGAAGACAGTAAATCGTAGAAGACACTAACTTACATTTATGTCCCAATCAAAAAGCCATAAACGAGCATCATTCGAGGAGTCTGATGATGATCCTCGGGAAGGCCATCAAGGAAGTCACCAGCTGAAGTTGGATTGACTTTTCCTCTTTTTCATCTACTCACACTCGCACCCCCACCTTCTGTGTACGACTAATGGTGGCCCTGACGATACTTGTACATTGTTTCTCGACGAGGGTGAATATGGGTAAAAAAAAAAAACACGATGGGCAAAGGGTGGAACTCTGTGGTGGGTTTTCGTGATTTGTTTTGAGATAAATTGATTTATTTGTTGTTGATTCGTTGGGACAGCTTCCTGTCTGTCAGATTAAAAAACATGAAAACCAGAAACAAAAGCAAACACCGAGTATACGAGTACAGATACTCGTATCTTTCGTGACCGCTCGTAGGGTAATGGCGAATTTTTGAGGGTTGGACCGCAGTTAAAACTTCTCTGGATTATAGTCAGTTTCGGGGGGTACGAGTAGTTTTTCCTTTCTGTGTTTTTTGCTTTTGGTTTGAAAATTGAAAAATTCGTTACAGGAAATGCTTTCAGTACCACGATGAGCATCTACATCGTATGATGCTTGAGGATATGTTATTGCTGTAACAGGAAGTAACAGGGATTACGAATTTCCCTGTGCAGCAGTGTACTAAAAGCGGTCTGGATACGTTGCAGACTTTGGTTAATTGAAAAATAACTGATAGCAAAGAGAGCAAAAGTGAATCCTATCTCTGCAAAAATCACAACTTTTCAATAATCCTGCCCAGGATAATGGTATTTGCACGTAGTTACTCCACTGGATTTACTTTTCTTCTTTAAGAATATCCATATTGGTAAGTAGAGTCCAACGTTTCAGCCAACATTCAAGGGCTGATATTTCCGTCGGAACAAAGCAGCACCCAAGAAACTTGTCCATTGTAGTTACTCTTGTATGTTCCTTTCACTGAAATTTCTCAGTCTTTCGTAGGAAGATGGGTAAGCGCTTCAGTGATAAAGTGCCTACAATGCCAGCACTCACCACATCAGCATCGGGAACCTGAAGCCTGATGCGAGCGTAAGCCAGACACTCATAGAAGTAATGCACCTCGGCATCGTCATATCTCTCTCAACAAACGTTGCAGGATGTTGTGTCACTTTGGTGCTTCGCAAAAGATCAGTGGCCAGCCACGACTCGACTTCGGTGACCTCTTAGAAATGTCGTTTCGTCGGCCGGTGAGTAAGTCGTACCGTCTACACTTATGGTCATATAAAAAAGCAATGGAAGCCCTAGCCCAGGCTCGAGTCCCGACAAACTCTCACTTGAGCCTTGGTTAGCAAGTTCATAGGCGATTTCATTCACCTGATCCCAGAGAAACTTAACAAAACTCAGTAAATTCAGCCTTCCGAGTGCGTTCAGGGAAGTTATACATTCTCGTACTCACTTGGAAATCGTCCGAGGGTTCTGCAAGGTTTTAAGCTCCGTTTGGCTATCCCTAAAGATGCATACGTTTCGCATTTTCCACCATCGTCCACAAAGTTCATTCTTAACAAGATTGGGAATATCTACGATTGGATGATAGACTCAAGTCTGTCTAGCGAGGACTGAAATCTAATGTTATCGTCGTATAAAAAGACGCGAACTCCGCTTCCTAAAACGGTTTTGGAGGCTTCTGAGAAAACTCGAGTACATTCCCCTTCTGGCTCAGATTTTGGCCGAAACCACTCCTGGGCGGAGGGGAGGTCGATTTCGCATTGTTACAGTCGTGTGTCATTAAATCCGATTGCATGTCCGCAAGACGAAAGTCACAAAAAAAAAACCAAAAGGCCTGTCAGCTTGCTCCTTCTCGTAAAGAGAACAACTTCAGTTTTGAGGCGGTGGTCCTACTGCACCATTCATCTATCACGTCCAGGGCTATCTAAGCTCTAGAGCGACAGTCTCTAGACATGATCCACCAGTCTGCTTAACTACATTATCTGTATACTCGCAAATGTTAAATTTGAGAGCGTTAAGTAGTGAGTGGATCAATAAGCCCCATGGCCCTATTTCTCCCACAATCAAACATCCACAACCAGGGTTCTATTCATCAGCGTTGTTTTTTTCCACAAAACAAGTAATTTGTCCACCCCGTGTTGTCTGGCCGAGTTACACATGCCATCATGTATAAATAATTCTGAATGTCAATGAAAATACCCAGCAAGTAGCCCTTGTCCAATGCGCCTTCAATACTGTCTACCAGATTGTGAAGAGCACTTCCGCAGGATCCTCCGCATTTGCTGGCATATTGGATCTTAGGCACAGGATACATTTGCAAATTAGGTTTGAGCACACAGGCCTCGGCCATCCTCTGCATACACTTCAAGATGAAGGAAGTCAGAATAATAGGTCAGGAAATCATGGCGAGCGTGTGGCAATAGTGCTCGACTTTCGGTGATACTTTCACTGATCGCTAGGGTTTTGGTGTATGCTTTACGGTGTATACTGTGTATGGAATCAGTACCGGGCGACTTGAGGCCATCAAAGGAAGCACCAGCATGTTTGATGGCCTCACCCGTCATCACAACAGATGACAGAAAATAGTTACGGCGTGTTGCGATATTCAGTTCCCTAGCAGCTTCATTCATAGGAGCTGGTTGTGAGTTGGTGATGCCTAAGCCAATTGTGAAGGAACCTTTTGAAGTCTTAACACATCCTAAGCATGACGGTACATGAAGGACATAGAAAAAGCCTGCAAAACTGCTGACTGTCCTATAACAAGCAGTAGTGTGCTTGCCTTACCTCCCAGTGGTGGTCCTCGGTAACTCCATCAGTAAAGCCTTACTCATTCAGGTTAAAACGGCAAGCGCCTGATAGACCAGTACTATAATACTGGCCTACGCCATCTAGGTTGTACGTGACGAATCAGCCAATAACCTCGGATAAAATCGAGTTAAAGGACAACGATCTGTACGTGGAATGCTCGGACACTTACCAGGCCACGGGAAGGGGAGAATACCGCCTTCTCCAGAAGAAGAAAGAAAAAAGCACGAGAACCGTGCGAACTCCAGCAACAACGTACGTAGGTTTTACCAATAGGTAAAAAGAGCGCCTTAAGGCAACAAGACCCGTACAGACAACTGTAGAGATGAAGAAGGAAACCTTCTAACAGGGTTACACTCGGTTTTGAGAATATAGGGAAACTTCTTCTGCAGACTGTATATTGACAACGAAGCCCAACATCCCGGAATTAGGCAGAGTAAACCATTCAACGTAGACGACGATAAGGATAGAAATAGCAAGCTTAAGCGCAACAAAGCTGCTGGACTTGACGGCCTACCGATCGAGGTATCTAAAGCTGCATGAAATCACTTCTTAAAGAGCATACATCATTTCTAAAATCTGGTCAGAAGAGCGTATGCCCGACGAATGGAGTCTCAGCATCGTTCGCATGATCTACAAAAAAGGATACCCCCTCAGCACCACCAAGTATGGATTTATAAGTCTCATTAATGTCGCGTATAAGATCTCATTTGCAATATTATGTGAAGGTCTGAAACTCTTCGTCAACAACCTGATTGCCCCCTATCAGTTTGGTTTCCGACAAAGGTACTCGTAGTCCACAATCAAGAAAATCTCCACACTCTGGCAGGCACCGGAGAAAACTCAAGAAGGCGTAAATATCAAAGGGAAGAGCATGCGATTGACGTAGGACAGCATTGGTTTTAGAGAGACGACCTCTTACATTCTGGTAGTAAAATGTAAGAGGGATGTTGTGGGGTGGAGGTGTGAGGCAGGATGGTTATGGACGAAAAAATTTGTCGTGATCGGCTCGACTTCGCTGTAGGTGTGATACTCGTTTAGAGTGAATATAGTTGCCGAATGCAGCATGGTCGTCTGCTACTTTCTGAGGGGACATGTTAAAAATCTCGTGGTACCTGATATAAAGGTTCCTGAGACTGATAGGGTCGGTAGGGAGGCCTTCCTGCTGGATGGAAACCATGACGCTGGTTTTGGTTTTTCCTTCGTAGCAGACCGAGTCAGATTTGTCATGTAGATAAGCAAGAAAGAGACGAATGTTTTCATATATCTTTCTTTCTCTGAGCCTAGAGAGAGCATATCGACTTTCTGTAGTGCCATTGGTTTGCTGTGTTAGTTTAACAGTGGAGGGGAAAAGGGGATCAAGAATAGGAGCATTGGAGGAGGGAGATAGAGATAAATGATTGGATATGGAGTTGGACGAGGGATGAGATGTGGGGTTTAGGGTATAGGAGTTAATGAAATTAGGGAACTTAGCTCCAGTTTTAAGGTCGAAGTTAGGAATTGGGTTGTTAGCTGGGTTTGGTGGCGTAGAAGGTTGAGAAGGAATAATATGGGTGGTTGGGGTTAAGTTGAAAGAGACGCGTTGGCGCGGGGGCTTCGATAGAACGGGGGGAATTGGGGGATTAGAAGATTGGTGTGTAAGGGCTTTGTGTCGGATAAGTGAGGAGGCAGGACTAAAATTGGGGAATAAGTTTGTTTTAAAGCTCCAGTTGGGATCGAGATTAGAGCCTCGTTTTTTGGAAGCATGTTTTTTATTTGGAAGGGAGTTGGAGAGGGGTCTGTTTTTAAGTGCGTTTTCTCGTTCTTCAGAGCATTTAGTAATTCTTATCTTCCCAGGTTTAGTTGTCTTACCAGGAGGAGTAGGGAACTACCACGAATATTTGGTTGGGATGTTGACTTTGAAGCTGCAGAAACTGTTGGAGTCAGCGGGGGAAATCATCTGGCACTCGCTAATGGTGATAGCATAACTTCGGTGAAAGAAATTCCGCACCCAAGAAACATCAGCGTGTTGAGGAGCCCCTTCAACGAAGAATGCCGTAAGGTTTCCCTGTTTCAGCTTTTCGAGTCTCTTTTTCCATTCGGAGGGAGTCCATGAGGTTCCAAATTGTTTGAGCAGTTTGCGTGGAGCGGCGACGGGGGGGATCCTAGTTGGTAAAGGCAAAATGGTTTCGGTTTCCGTTGTTAAGGTAGCGGGAGGAGTATTTGAAAATGATGGCAAATGAGACTCCGTGTCTACTAATTCATTATAAATTGAGACATTGTACGGGGAACTAGCCTGGAACTGAATTTGATCGGGTATTCCATCGATTTTGTGGGAAGCCAATCTCACTTCATTACCGATTTCGGCAACGGTCAACCGAGTTGCTATGAGTTCCTCGCTGACGTCAATCATTTTTAGGGTCAGGTCATCGAGCGTAGAATCTGATGGATGCGGGGTGTGATGTGTTGTTTTGGAGGAGGATTGAAAAAGCAAGTCGAGATCAGTACGGAGAAGGTTGATAGAGTCGTTTATGTGTGTGAGTTCGTTGGATTTAAGGAGGTTGGCAAAATTTGTTTTGAGGAAAGCTTTAATTCCGTCGAAGTGATATTTGCTCACTTCGCTCTCGTTGTCGTGGTTAGATTTGTTTTTCGACAGATTTTGGATCGCTGCCAGTTGCTTTTCGATCATTCTACCTGTGGACTTGTAAGCTTCCACATTACTGTCAATGCAGTTTATTGAGTCCTCAATCTTTTCTATTCTGTCCACAATGGTTCTGCTAATATGACCATTCTCGGTTAGCATCGCAATAATTGACTCGTAGTTGCATTTAATTGCCAGCATAACGTGAGCCAAGGTGATCTCTTTGTACTCGTCGCAGTAAAAATTGAAATGACTGCAATACTCCTTGAGGTAGGTTATGGATCTTCGGGGAAGTCCAATGCATATGGCATGGAATGATTTTCCACAGAGACAATTGCATGCTACCCATTCGGCGTTGAGCACAAAACACTAGCACAGCACTTTTCCATTATTTGTTTATTGTAGTTATTTTTTGTTTGGATTTTTTTTTGTTTTGGGGTCAAAACTGGCACAGTTGAGTTTGAGGAATCGGCAGACAAAACTAGGTCGACGAACAACGACGGTAGATATACTGAGTCGGCAGTTTACGGGACTTTGAAAAAAAAGTGGAAAATAATAACTGAACTCGGTATACGGGAGAAAAAGAAAAACACGTCCGCACAGGTTGACAATTGACTTAATACTTAATAAGTATCTAAGGATACTTATGTGATGAGATGTGGTGCTGGTTGCGAACGAGATCCAAGTGTAGAACTATTTCGGAGTCGCACCAAGCAAATATTTTGCACGACTCTAAATTAAGTGATGACTTAGCCTTCTCTAGTAATCGCGAGAGCAATAACGCACCAGAAAGTTATAAGAGCGGGATGGACACGGGTTTAAGCGGAGCCACCTTAGTTTTTGCAGTCACGATTATTATTTTTTTTTTCCATTAGACAGTCTTTGTACGCTGAATATCCAACCGACGATGCATCGGAAAACCCGTTAGGCTGGATATTGATTTTTGTGGAAAATATAGTACTCGCAACCCGCCCTTACTCGAAATATGGCAATTGATCACGATAGAGCTTCCATTTTTCCGATATGTCTAGTGGCAACGGCTCATCCCAACCTTGGTTTAATTCGGAAGACCATAATTGCTGAAACATGAGCTTAAAAAGAATCACTGAAGGGGATAAAAAACCGAGCGGGTCGAAGATTTGAGCGATCTCTGATAGCAATGATCACCTTGTTGGAGAGAATCGAGAGTCTATATTGAATGTGGACGAGTGGAAAGAGAAAGCATTTGTACTAGGATTGCAAAACATTCCGAGTACCTTTATATGCTGCTGTGGTGAATGTTCTGGATCGATGAAGTGGTATTCGCAGTCCAGAGGGTTTTCCTTCGCGATGAGGGCCCAACAATTGGAGCTCCATTACCGAGGAAGTTCGATGAGCTCTGATTAAAACTGAATTAATGTTTCAATAGAGTCCGCTCCAGTCATGACATCGTCGACATAGACTTCATTTATAATAGTAAGATTCGAGCTGCATTTGGGTAATTTGGTTGATAATCGTCTGCTATTATTATTTTAAAACGCGAACAGAGAGAAATGTATCAGACTCAGTACCGTATGTTACAGTAAGTAATTAAAAGTACTGTATTTCGTCGCAAGGGTTTTGACGCCAAACGATTCGTTGAAAGCCAGTATCTTGTCCCCGAGCCCATATCTGGCGAAACATTTTCACTATGTCTGCCGTGAGGACGTATTGATGTTGCCGGAACCGCAGGCACACTCCGATGAGGTCACGTTGGATTGCTGCTCAGATTTAAAGGCGGTCGTTTAAAGATTGTCCCTTGGAATCTTTAGCTAAACCACCGAACACAACGCGAAGTTTGGTTGAAGAACTTTCTGGCCTTACAGAGTGGTGCGGCAAATAAAATACCTTCCCATTCAGAACGTTAATTTCCCGTAAAGGTACAGGTTTTATATGTCCAAGCTCTAAATATTCCTGAATGAACTGTATGTACTGCTGTTGTACTATAAGTTTGGGCTTACTTTTAAGCGACGTTCTGCTTTCAGTGGAATCACTGGTGATATTATGAGCCTTAATGTTAGGAACCCCTTCTAATTTCCAAAAGCGCTGTAATAGCGTATCTACGTCAAAAGTTGTGTGGAAGAGATATTTCGGAAGAGTGCACATTTGACCCATCCAAACGATGGATTTTGGGCTAGTGGACTATTTTCAGGTCCATAAAACATGGATCCGCTAGATCTAGCTTTTAGACATGCCCCATGACGAAGTATCAAATGGTTTGGATGGCAATTTGGATGTTAATTTCTGAAGCACGAATGCATCGACGGAAAGATGTGTTGGATTGTAACGAGAGCGCATTTGTATAGAAACAAAACCCTTTGTGTATCCTGCTTCCTTGGATGGTATTCCGAGACGTTGTGCTAACCTTTCAGTTATTAAAGAAGCTTGTGACCCGGTGTCCAAAGGAACACGACAATCGATATACTGTAGTCTTAAGTTTAGCCAATATGGTTTGATGTCGAGGACTAGACTCAAATGAATGATTATTTATCAATGGAGTAATAGCAAGCGAAGTGGATGTGGCCACTGATGAATGAGGCTACGTTAGGTTAGATGAATCAGAGCAGGGTGGTTGTGGAGCGATGAAATTGTATTAGGATCTTTTTGATGAACTAACTAATGGTGACGACGTTTGCATACGCGACAACGATACGAATAACGACAGTTATTGTGTTCGAGTGCATCACATCGTAACCCTAAGAAATTTATTAAGCCTGTAATGGTTTTATCATCTTGAGAACCTACTTCAGCTGCCCAAGAATTTTTTGTGTCTGGATCGAGTTTGTCTACCAACAGATTTATAAGCCATGGATCGCTACTATTTTGATTCAATTCATTTAATCCGCGAATCACTTCATCCGATCATACCGATTTTCGAGCCTTTCGCACGCTTCAATATAGCTAGCATCAGCGATCTGAATATGTCCAATTAGGTTCGCTGCATCATCACGTAAAAATGACTTCAAATAATGAAATCTCTGTGTCGCTGTAAGATGTGGGTTATTGTTTACCGAACCCGTAAAGAGATGTTGGAAATAAGGCCAGTCTCAACTTGTTCTATTGCTTTTTCCACCATCAGTACTCCACCAAAATTGCCAATAACATTCCGATCCTTCAAACCTTAAACCGTAACATCCGTCTCGCTATGAATGCTTATCACAAGCTTCGAACTCACTCTAAGATATCGTGTTCATTCTTAAGCCGCACAACTCGCCTAAGGAATGAAGACCAATGAACATCGGTACCTCTATTTTCTTCCTCCCTATGTTTCCTTCGTTGGCGCTGTGTGCGAACATTTTAAGGGTACGCACAATCAATTCAGAGTGCCAATTATAAAAATAAATAAATTATAATAAATAAATATACAGCTATGACTTCGAGGTAGTACGGGACTTTCTTTACCCAGGCTCTGCTATCAATTCTGGCAACAACACTTCAGTAAAAAGAAAGTTTTCGAATCTAACCCGGAGGTACAACGCTTTTGGTAGCAATCACAAGTAAAAGGGGATATCAATCGACATGGAGTGCTCAACTGGAGGCAGTTAGCTAAGAACCGATCTAACTGGGGAGGCTTGTTAGTTGAGACCTAGGTTTACTCCGGGCTGTAGCGCCACCAAACTATGTAAGCAGTAGTAGGCGGCTTGAAGCCATGAAGGGTTTGATCTCTTCATCTGTCACCACAATCGATGACAGACGCCAGCCTAAGGCGTGTGGTGCTACTCAGCTTTATTTGCATCTCCGTTGCTGGTGCTGCCTTAGTCAGGAGTTAGAGAACCCTTCGAAGATTTAATCAAGACTGCCTTGCTTAAGATTCGTTGCATTCATCCATTCAAATAAAGAAAAGTATTTGCAGACCATTATACAACATGGAGAAAGTCGGTCAGTAATTATGCAAGTTAATTTCAGATCGGGTTTTCTTTTCTCTCTTAGATGTAATCATAAAAAGGACACCCACATTGGGGTAACATGAGCTGATTCAGCAACCATGAATGGGTTTCCCCCTCTATTATAAAATGGTCAATCACAATTTCTTCTTTATTGCCGAGACCCTCATTGGAAATTCTGATGAATGGACATCTCTAAAGTAAATGACTCGCCAAAAGAATTGCAAATTAAACTCAAGTATCTGAATGACCGAATCCGTAATGGACCGTTTTCTCTCTGCACCCTTTTCCTTGTTCTTATACTTCATTGACCCACATTCACCAATCCTAACACACAGTTCACTCAGACGTTGTCCCTTTAGCGTGCAAATGGCAATTATAATCAATCGAACCCGGAAAAGGCACACGGGTTTTGATGGTTTGGGGTTTCGGGGTTTCGAATGCCTGACAGAATTATCCACCCCCCCCCTCCCCCCTCCAAAAATATCGACCTAAATTAGTGGTGCGCCCTCCCGGACCAAACTCAACTTGTGTTTTCCTTTTGGATAAGCAAACAAACGAATTAGAGAAAAAAAAAAACGATTCCCGCATGCAGGTAGACCCCACGTCAGATGGTACACCATTTAAGCAGAGAGTAGGGTAGTCGCATATAGACATCTCAACTCCAGCTTCAGTTTCAGATCCAACAGAAGGGCTTTCGTTTTTTTTTTTTTTTTCAGAAGGCTTCACTCCGGCTAGCTTCTCTTTCCAATTGCCAGAATGAAATATGTAGGTCTGTGTGCAAGTTTTGCTGGAAATTTCAATTTATAACGACCCTTTGGGCGTTGTAATTGAATCATTATCTATTCATGACAAGGAATGTGGAATGGGAATTAAGTTTTGGGAAAAGTAAGAGGGTGGGTTGCTCTTTCTTAACCGCTCAGACGCTCATCGTCATCGTTTTGTTACGGGAAGGTAGTAGCGGTGGTAGCGCCAGGGGTAGTAGCAGTGGGTAGTGGCGTGGTAGCTTAACCGATTCGATTAAGTCTAACCGCACGGCTCTTAGGGTTCACTTGGGATTCAATTCGATTCGAATTTCAATTTGTAATCAGTTTGCAGTTGCATAATTTATTTTCTTACCTTGGGGGTGGCGAACAGCTACTGGGGGTAGTGGCTGATGTTGGTGTTGGTGCCACTGCCGATAGTGGTGGTATAGTGGCTGATGCGGACCAAGCTATTTAGTGAGGTGTTAGTAAGCCGAAATGATGTCCTTATTTTGGTTGATTGGTGGGTTGGCTTCGGCTAATCTACGTATACATTGCCTTAATTCGATTAATTTATGCAACCGCTCTTCTTGCCTAAATTTATTTGCTTTTTGTATTCGCACCCCCTTTGTGGGTCGCAAAGATACGAAGAAAAAGAAACGAGAGAAAAGAAAATTGTTTGTTTAGCAAATTTAGATGTGGCGTTTTTGGTTGCAGGGGTGGGGATATATAATTTAAGGGTGAGTTCTCATTACTGCAATATGGCGTGGCATATTTTTGATTTCAAATTTCTTGTGACACATTGTCGATATCAATCGCATAAGGGGTGGCAAAATTAAGCGAACCAAGGGTGGTAGTCTCAAAAAGATTTTCCTATGCTATTGATGAAATTCCAGGCATTGTTAATGTGATGAGGTTATTGACGTGTGCAGCTAAAGATGTCACTTGTGCATCTGTTGGGAATCCTGCATATCATAATATTGACAGCAATAAAGCAACGCTGAAGGTGGGTAGGTGGAAAGAAATCCAACCCCACTTTGGTTAGGATAATATTAATTCAGTTTGCACGTGGGTGGGCTTTGGTATGGAATCGTCATCTCACCGTGAGCCTGATTATGGGTACATACGTAATTGAATATTTGGTGCAGCTACCCTCGTCTGGGCTAGCTACAATATTATGTAAAAAAAAAAACGGGTGGGGTATATTAAATTTCCCTCCTGTACCTCCAGACGTATCCAACCACATGTGAATGCTTATGTCAAGGATATTGATAAATCAAAGATGAATTAGAAGTTCGTGTCTATCTAAACCTTTGATAAAGCTGTAGTCAAGAACCTCAAATAACACCATATGTTACTTATTTAGGTGGTGCTACCGTCCGCGGTGGACCAGGGCGTCAGCTAACAAGCGTCTCCATATACCGAGGTCTTTTGCCAGCTGCCTCGAGTTGTGTACACGAAATTGGCTGTTCAGGGAGTTGGAAGTCTTCCATCACATGTGCGCACCATTCAGAGTGAGGCCGTCGTCTACTGCGTTGTCCCTCTAGATTAGAGTCGAACAATTTTCCGGGCTGGGGAGCTGATGTCCATACGTCTAAGCCGGGTTATCTGAGCTTTTTTTTGACGAGATTGGCATCGCTGTTCAGCCTGTATAGTTCGCTTTTGAAATGTCTCCTCCATTCTCCATTGATGCAAACGAAACGTCCAAGTGCATTTTCATCCCCTTTCAGTAGTGTCCAAGCTAGAATGTGATGATCAGGGTCCTGTAAGGCTTTTATGTTGCTCGAGAGAGGGCCTTGCTACAAAATTGTCTTTCAAGCCCAAAGAAGCAGCAATAAGCAAGAGAATCTTTGCTTGATAGTGGAGCCGAGATAGTTCTGTTACCTTAAAATTGTAGCTGCTAATCGTGATGTTGACAGAATATACTTTGTTTGTCCGTCGTTTATCGTTAAGCCTAGCTATGCTGCTTCTGCCTAGTCGCAAATGCTCCAATGATAGTTCTTTGTGTTCTTCCACTTTTATCGGCGGCTTTTGAAAGGTGGCTTGTGAATTTCACACGAGGCGTCACCTTGTCTAAGTCTTTTTCTGACATTGAAGGTCACAGAGCAGCATCCATTCAATCAATAAAGCAGCCATTAGTCCTCGTGCGGTTTTTGTTTCCATTATTGAGACCTACGATCTTACCAAAACCAGGAGCTCTGTCGTCCTTGGAACAGCGTTTACTTAAGATGTCCAAGACACTTTTTACCCTACAAACTCTTTTAGTGGGACATCTTTTACAACCATATTCTATACTGCGTGTGACCCCAAGCTTCGCTCCTTGTAGTGCGTGCTACATACGAGTATGTGGCTTTTGGTCTATTGAAGGAGGTTGCTCTTATTTCTGCGACTTGATCTAGAAGCTCTAGGTGCTGGATGGACTACCGCCAGTAATAGCGAGACTACTCGTTTTATTTTCCCGAGGTTGTTTGTAGTCGGGTGCTGTACTAGTGGTAGTAATAGTGATGGTACAAGTTTTGGGTTTCAGCCTTGTCTGAGTGATGCTGGTGGTTGATTTTTCGACAGTTTCTGATGGTTTGCTGGAGTGGCTCGAATCGATCGTTGACGTGACGGTTAAAGTTATTCAGGTGCTTCATAGAGCTGTCATTCATGACAAAGACTATGTGGACAAGATTTTTATCTTCCACTCCCTGCAGAACATTCCAGGTTCTCGGGTATTTTGTTCCAGGGATGCGAAAATATTCTCCTTTTTCAACCCTATACCTCGCGGAAATCTTCTTTCCTAACATCACATCCAGATAGCAATTCTCTTTGACTATAGAAAATATGTCCCTCAGCCATTTGGCGGTGGCTTCGTTGGAATATATGAAAAGGACCAATCATGCCTTGCGGCTTGAACTTAAGAAGAATGGGTTAATTCAGCATCACGGACCTCAATCGATACATTGATGACCTCCTCTTGTATGCAGACCATTTGTTCGTTACGAGAGGGCCTGAGATTTTTATCGACTGGAAACACATCTAGCCTAACACGATCCTATATCGTGGTAAAGGAAGTCTTGTTAACTAATGTGCTTCCGCCTTGTATTTTCTTAGCATCCGATATAGATGTAGATTGCACACGCTTCACTTCGGTACTCTTTTGTTCTGGAAAAAGTTATCTAAAAGGACCTTGCTTCAAAGCTGCCTTTCCGACGGCCGTAGTTTAAGGTACACACTGCAGGACTGCACAGGGAGCTTTCAATGTCTTAACATAATGTGCTCGAGTCTGAGTCACTCAGAGAGAACAAATTCCTTTCATTGCTTCTCGTCTCGAAACTGCAGGCCCAGTCCAATTGACGTAACAGTCTACAGTTGTGTCCCTTGAAGTTGATGAATATAAAAAGGTACCGGTCTCTACTGCAAGTGCAATTGTTGGTATTATGTTGATTTTCACGAGTAATCGGGAAAAGAAAGTCACCGGTCAACAGAGCCCGTTTTGCTGAGATTAAGAGAGGACTGGGATTGAAATCGGAGGTCGTCTGATATCCGAAGTTCGTATACAAGTAACTGAGCATCCTTTTAGCCATGCATCCGTCGACGTATGCTGTTCCACCTTGAATTAGGAATTTGGAGTAATTCCGAGTGTAGCTAGCTAGAGTGTAGAATAGAAAGCAGAGACGCTTTTGGCTGCTGCGTGGAAACAGTACGTCTTTTTGTGCCCACATCACAAACACCAACACACAAGACTTACTCTAGACACTAACAAGTTTGCAGATTGATGAGCTATCTTACCACAAATGTTAAATTTTTTCCCAAAGTAAATAGATATCACATGAACTAGGTATAGTCCCACAAAATCTCAAGCATCTCTCCACAAAATTGCCGGCCAACTCATTTATCTCATTTTCAAGAAAGGCCTATAAAACAATTTATCTTAAAGTGAATTTACCCCTCTGTGAATGAAAAGGATCGAAACCATCATCTGGAAATTAAAGTCAATTTCCATGGTAAACTCAGTAAATGTTCCGCATCTAAACCCTGTCACCATGTGTGAATGACCGCAAAACACCAATGACTAAGAAGTCATTGTCCCTTTTGTAATGTAACCCAAAACTTCCCACTTACCCAGTTTCCACTTCCCATTTCTAATAGGCAAGAAACGACAAGTATCCGCAATAATACGCAATTTAATGCCTCCCCAGTAGTAGTCTATAGCAGTGGCAGACGAGCTGCGAATCCCAATAATACCACCACCCGTTGCTCCATGCCGTGCCGACTGACTGGCTGCCATGCCGCAGCCGCCCGTCATCGACTACCCAACAACCCCGGCAACCCAAACAACAATAACAACAACAACAACAACAAAAGTAATCTCTACATCCATTAAAAAGAAATAATTCCTAAGCTCCCATATTTCATTTGATGCTGGTGCTGATTCTGCCACTGGTATTGCTATTGCGACTGCCGTGCCATTGTTGCCTGCCGTTGCTCCTCAATTCTTTATGCAAGGGCGAAGGACTACTTTTCCTACATGCGTAACAAGTGGCTGTGACGACTTTTATGTCTATTGTTCTATCGAGACCAACGACAACGCCAACGACGACGACGACGACGACGATGACGATGCCAGGAATAAACGAAAATATATTTACACACATACATTCGAGCGTACACACGTGTGTGCATAATATATGACAAAAAAAAATCACTCTCTCTCTCCGTTTTGGGTGGTTTCCACCACCCATCAGACAACCCCCAACGTGTACTCGTATCAGCTTTCCTTCCGCTCCACTCGAACAATGCTCCATTGTGAGAGTGTGTTTGTCTCACAGTGCAAATGTGTACATTTATATCCTTTCACTTGATGCTAAAGAAGAAAGCAGCATTTTCCGTGTGTCCTTTTGTTTGCGATATAAAGTAACAGATCCAAAAAAAAAAAAAAAAACGAAATAAAAATGAGGATTGAAGAGAAAAATGAGGTAAGAGGCAGAGATACGAGTATACACACACACACACAGAGAGAGAGAGAGAGAGAGAGTCTGAAGGATTCGAAGAGTCCAAAGAGTTGTACTCGTACTCCCCTTTAATGTGTGATACGATTGAAATTTAAAAATCCATAAAAAGTGATGGATGATAGAATTATACGACGCCACTGACAATCTTATACACGGTAAACTTGGTCCTTATCCCTAGTCCTGGTGGGCTTCACATAAAATAGAGAGACAAAAAAGGGAATCCATTAAACAGACAGCAGGGTAAAAGGGGTTCTAATAAAGTTTGATGAGGCTTCACCGTTAGACAGAAGTAATTTGTCTCCAAACTTTGAGGTTACTTCTTTTTTTTTTTTTTTTTTTCTTGCAGCTTTTGATGGGAAACTTTCGCGGGTCCTTAAAGTCGACGTTTATTCGAAAGGTTTTGGTATGAATGTTAGGCTTTTAAGTTTAAGGATCTTTGGTCCTAATGTGTGTGAGCTATAAAAAATGGAAAGCGAGAGTGGTCTTAAAACATTGCACTTGCTCGTAAAACTGAAAGTTTGGCGAATTTTATGTCATTTAGAAGTTTCTGGAGCTGCTTAAGTAGGATTGTTTTAGATAGAAAGACCGGAAGGTGAACTTACCTACATATATGAGTGGGGCTATGCAGATAATGGAATGCGTAAGCGAATCGTGGTTGAGACGCCTTGATTATGAATTTGATTGAAACGGCTTTGGTGACTGATTGAAAGCTGAGTGGGGAAAGGGTGAACCGATTGGCGAATCAATCTCCCCAATGTTCGTATTCAGAGTAAAAACTAAGTACGCCGCAATGGTAAAGGTACTAAAGGCTTGATTCTTAGGAGGGTTTTCTTCCAATGTGGCAGCACTTAGATAGCTGACAGTTAATCTCGCAGCTGACACCATCTTCTGCATTGTTTGGCAAACTTCGCCACTGACAAGAATGCACAGGAGCCGTTGAGGCCAGTGTTGAGGTAGACCCTAATTCGGGGCCGTGCACCAGCCAAGTCCAAGATTTGAAGTAAACAGGGGAGCTCCTAAGGTACGCTGCGTAGGAGAGCCCGGATGATTTGATGGTAGCAAATCGACATCGTTAGCCGCCCACTTGCTAAGCTCACAAGCTGCTGTGTGTAAAATGTTGATCAGCTCAACGCGAGCCTTGTTGGCCTCTCCCAAATTGTCAGCGCCACCCAACACGTCATCTACGTAAGTGTGTTTTGTCAACAAAGTGGCACCGAAGGGAAACCGTTCTCCCTCTAATTCCGCGATTTTGTTCAGAACCCAGATCGACGCAAAAGGGGCAAACTTTGTTCCGTACGTTACGGTGAGCAATCGGAAATAGGTTAAAGGGGAAGACGAATTATTACGCCACAATATTAACTGACGGTTGAGATCTGATTTTCTTACTCGAATCTGGCGAAACATCTTCACGATGTCCCCAGTAAAGGCAAAGCGAAAGAATCTAAACCTGAGGAGCACGATCCATAAATCTTGTTGCAATTTAGGACCGGCTAAGAGAACGGGACAAACCATTAAACACTACACGAATAGTGCCCGAACCGTCACTCTTGAATACTGCGTGGTGAGGTAAAAAATAAGCTTCACAACCTTGAATCGAATCTATATCAGTGATTTTCTCCATATGTCCTAACTGTTCATACTCGGAAAGAAACATACGATATGACTGAGCTAAAGCGTCATTCCGCGCGAATTTTTTTTCAAGAGAATAAAACCGACGTTTGGCGATATCTAATGAGCCCGGAAACTTTGGTTCAGTAATGGATAGTGGCATGGGCACTTCAAATCTTCCGTTGGCGTCCCGCTTGTACTCGCTTTCGAAATACTCGACGACCTTACGATCTTCCGGATCAAGATCAAATGGACGTTCAACCCTTTCAATGTCCCAGAATTGAAGGATTTGTTCGGAAATTGTCTCTAATCTCGTGGCACTAAAAGAAGCAGTTACACGTGATGATCCCGCTGATACCTCAGAATTCGGCACCGAGCCAACTAGAACCCAGCCAAAAACTGTTTCAATTGCTGAAGGCAAACCCGACATTCCTTTACGCATCCCTTTACGTAGGATGAAGGCATAGACTTCCGCACTCAGGATACAGTCGAACCTCCCGGGACGACCGAACTCAGGATCCGCAAGAACGATATCTGACGTTATATCCGTCTTAATGGTAGTAAGTTTATTACGCGTTTCAATATGAATGCAGAGGTTTTGTGCTCGAATGACCTGTCTTTAAGGGAGCACACTGTGATATCCACTTCTGACGTAGCTGAGGCTGATATTCCTCAACCCACTCCACTCACGTGGAGTGCGGCTTGACGTCGTCGCAGCCGCAAAGTCTGTGCTACGTGTTCACTAATATAGGATTCCTCTGACGCGGCGTCAAGGAGTGCTCGCACTTGCATCGAACGTCCATTCGCGGCGCGAATTATTACCAACGCGGTAGCAAATAAAACAGTTCGACCACTACGAGAGGTATGGGATACCGTTACCGCAGACACCACTGCCTCATCTTTTCCTGCTCGAAAATCACTATGTAAGAGGGTGTTGTGCTTACCGGAACACACTATGCACAAAGACGATGGACAAGTTGCAACCGTATGTCCCTTACGCAGGCAATTGAAACACAACCCTAATCTCTTCACTTGGTCTTTACGATCTACCACGGAAAGCGTTTTAAAGTTATCGCTAAATGCCAATAAATGTCCGCCCCGGCATTGCGGACAGGGTTCACTTGACCGACGGTTTTTCTCAGAAGCTACATTGGCCGAAGTCACACGCGTGATTTTGCTCTTTCTCCCAAGCGTCTTGTCCTTTAACTCGAGTTTTTGAGCATTAGTTAGCGACCGCAATAGGATTTCGAGAAAGTTTACAATTTCATCCCATTCGGGAAAATCGGCCGAGTTATTGCGGGACGTTTCCCAAGACTCCCGAGTTTTTGCGTCTAATTTGGCGACTACAATTCCAACGAACCAATCGTCCCATGACTCCGACGCGCGCCCGTAGTTTGGAGTCATTCTACGCGCCTCCTCCCCGATGTCCAGTAACCATTGGATGTCATCTGCATTACGCGATTTTATAACGGGAACTAACAAAAGCCGTTCAAGCTGCGCTTGAAAGAGTAACCGCTTGTTATCGTATCTTCGTAACAATGAATTCCACGTGGAAACCAGATTAGCACCAGTGATGCTAGTATTCTTCACTCTTTGGGCTGCGTCACCCTCCAAGCTTGCTAATAAATATTGGAGTTTATTAACCGGCAAAATGTTTGGCTGATTAAAGACAAGGGTCACGTACATCTCTTTAAATGTCGGCCACTCAAAAAGATCACCACCGAACTTTGGTATCTTGATCGTTGGCAAACCTCGATAGGTTTCACTTGGTAAGAGATGATCTACCGACTCCGCGTTCACCTGTCTAGACGGACACTTTTCAAATGCCAAATAAGGCCAAAAAGTGAAATAAGATCAATTTTTGAAAGTTGGCCTTATTTCACGGCAACCCCTAATTCAATGATTCGCCACTGTGCGAAAGGTTGAGACGTTTACGAGATTCAATTGCTGCACGAATAGAAGGCAGGCGATCGTCGCTGGAGTCGTGACTTCACTGATTAGGTGCTTGAACATTCGAAGTCGATCCATTTACCTACTGTCAAACTTGGCCCAGCGATAGCGTTCACTTCTGTGTCGGTGGCCTTGTTAATAAGCAAAATTGTCAAATTCGAAGCGAGGGAAATCTAAACGTGATCGATCAGCTACCGATACATCGGAGCCATGCTCAACGATGCACAAAAATGTATAACATGGTCAGCAGGACGTTTGATTTAAACAGGATGGTGCCACATGTCATGCTGCCGACGAAGCCATCACGTTATTGAAGGGTGTGTTCGATGACAACTTGGCTTGTGAGTTGGCTTCCAAGATCGTGTGATTTGACTCTGCTGGACTATTTTCTGTAGGGTTACTTGTATTCGCTGATCTATTCGGGGAACGCATTGAGGTTTCCAGCCAACATCGAGCGCACCATTCGTGAGATACGGCCTCAAATGCTCGAAAAAGTGATCGAAAATTGAAGCCAAACGACCATCGTGCACGTTAAAATTTCGCTGATTGAGCTTTGTGGAAGATGGAAGAAGATCCATACCTTCACCGAAAAATCATCTCCAACGCCCCTTTTTGCTTAAATTCATAATTTCCTCCCTCATTTGGTCTCTCATTCTCGTATAAAGAACAATCACAGTTTGAAAGGATTGACTGAAAGCGCATTTCTAGTGCATCAGTCTTCAACCACGTCTAGGATTCCCTGCGCTTTAGAGTAGAACGTCGCTACACACGCTACATCGTCCACAGCACAGCGCATCATAGCTGTAAACGTCAGAACTATTGAGAGCGTTAATCAGTAATTCAACCAACATCCAGCATAGCAGAGAAGAAGGACGCCGGTTATTCCCGCCATCAGATATTGGCTGCAGTCAGTTTCCGTATTCAGAGATCTGTTTTTGTTTTGTTTTTATAATTAGCGCTCTCTCAAGGGATAGTGCGTACCCTTAAAATGTTTGTAAAAAATAGAAGAAAATAGAGGTACCGATGCACATTGGTCTTAAATGTTTTCAAGTTATAACGAACATCAAATAGAGAGCTCGACAGCGCATTAGTTATGCGAGTTGCACGACTTAGGAACGAATCACGATATTTTAGAATACGTCCGAAAGTGGACTTGAGAGTATACTGATGAGCATTCATAGCGAGACGGGTGCTACGATTTGAACTGGCGGAATGCTGCTGGCAATTACAATGAAGCTCTGGTGGTGGAAATAGCGATGAAATAAGGTGATATAGGAGACATTACGTTGGTTTTCGAGGATGTTAACTGACTGATTGATATTAGTGTCACCTATGAGTGTTATCGCACGGTTTTGAATCCTATCTAGCAGGTGCAAAGAGGTTTTAAGAGCACTTGACACCATGTGGGCATATTCTCCAATTTTGGGAGGATGAATGCCCTATATATTGGGGCTAGATCAGGTGAAAATTTCGTACATCTCTTGGGGGAACCTAGACACTACGCAGCACTTCTGGTGACTTCGAATATGTAGTCATCCCAATGTAAGTTGTCACACGGACACATACCGAGAATGGAAAGCTTTTCGGTTGAAGGTTTTTCGATGTAAGCGCCATTCAGGGATAATAGCTGGGTATTTAAATTTCGCTTTAAAGACAGCAGCAGACAACAGCATTAAATTTCACTCTGTTGAAAGTTCCCCAATCGGTTATGCTGTTAATATCGGAATTTAATGAGCTTAACATACGCAACGATTCCCGTTCTACAGCCGTAGAGCAGGAAAATGAGTCCGGGAACGAATTTCATAGAATATATTGGATTAGAAGCGACAGACAAGAAATCATAAATGAAGAATAAAAAAAGTGTCGGAGACAGAACGGAGCCCTAGGGCACACCAGCATCTATTTCGTGAATCAGACTTGAAACCATCCAAGACAACTTGAGTTGAATGTTCCAAAAGGTAGTTTCTAATCCATTGAAGAAAAGAGTCGTCGATCCCAAATGCACGCATTTTCGACAAAAGAGCCTGATGCACAACTCTGTCAAATGGCTTAGAAGAATCAAGTGCAACTATCTTGCTTTCGCCAGATTGATATACCTACGCTTTGGTTTCACTTTTCGGTGAGACATGCCATCAAATCACCAGTGGACCTGTTGCTACGAAAACCATATTGCCGGTCATTGAAAAGTTTTCGTGTTTCGAGATATTTCAAGAGCGGACGTTTTATCAGCGTTTTCATGACTTTGGAAAGAAGGGACGTAAGTGCAATGGGTCTGTAAGAGGAGAGAGAAGATTATTCGCCTTTTTTAGGGACTGGCTGGACAAATGCTATTTTCCATCTGCTCAGGAAGAGTCCTAAAGTGTAGGATTTATGAAAAGGCTTACGCAGTTGTTTTGCCAGCGTGGAAAAACACCTCTTCAGAAAAAGGAGGGATATACCATCTGGACCAGGCAATTTATGTATGTTGAGATCTTTAAGTACTCTTGCTACTACACGACTGCGAAAGTAGACTCGTCCCATTGAAGATTCGACGCACTCAAGTGTAGGCGGAGACAAAGCACAATCTATGATTGTTGAGCTGACCGTAAAGTGTGCAGCAAGCAGATTGGTCTTATCCAAAGAGCTGTCAGCTGGAATGTCATAGTAAATGAGCGTTGGGATGGAGGATGAGGCGGAATTTCTAATGTTTTTGACGAACGATCAAAAATGTTTACTGCCTTTGCGACATTGCAGTATTTTTCGCCTCAGTTTTTAGTCGTATTGGAATTTCACACGCTTAAGAAGTTGCAGTCATTTCTCGCTTTGAACTTTTTTCGGTTTTCCTCCAACCCGACGGTCATGTAAGACCGAAAAAATATTTCTCTAACCCTGACGGCCTCTTTACAGCTCGAGTCGTACCATACCTTTTCTTTTGGTTTGATACTCTTCATCCGATGAGGAATAAAGGATCTCATTCCAAAGAGAATGATGTCTGCAATTATATCAGCAGCGGCATCCACGTCGTTATCGAGGAAGCATAACGACCAGTTAAAATTCCTAAAGAAGCTGTTGAGACCGCTCCAGTTGGCGTTCTTTTAGGTTCTTTTAGGAATCTTTTCTCTAACTGTGTGGTCGGTGTACGAAAAATTATCTGATATGACACAATGGTCCACATTAATAGCGTACTCATCAGGATGAGAAGTTAAAAACAAGTTCAGGGTGTTAGCGGTGTGACTATCAAAGTCTGGTATTCGTGTGCGCTCATTTACAAGCTGGCTCAAGTTATTTTAAGCAGCGAATATCTCAACACACCGTTCTTCGGGTATTATCTGTCCAGAATGTCGAAGCCACCCAGAATTGTGTATACTGAAAGGATACAAGGATAACATTCTTTGAATGGAGTCAGACAGCGCATCAAACTCGTTATAAGTTGAATTGCTGTCCAGTTTGGGGCTTCTGTAAATAAAGCAGTAGTGGATAATTTTCTTACGGAGATGGAATTTTAACCACATGAAGTTGAATTCCGGATTGGAACATGGATCACATTGTGGTGGAGTTTGGTAAGCTACATCACTACGCACGTCAATGGCGAGACGGCGATGAAAAAAAAATAATGGCACTAGTTCGTTGCCAGTTAGCTTCAGATCAGAGTGATCTGAGAGATGTGGATGGGGATCTACCTGTGTATCACTAAGTGCCAAAACTGTTGGTCTGTACTTACAGACGTGGACGTACTCAGAAAAGTGATTACTTTTTATCCCGCTTATATTGGCTACGTCCACCCCGAATTCCCTGATCATAAACAAAACGACAACAACAACAACTACATGTTGCACCTTAGGCAGAGGATTCATTCGCAAAGCAGTTTAGTGTAATGGAACTCGATCATTCTCGCATGCTCTTCAACTGGTCAGGTTGACAACAGGAAGGAAGACAGGTTGATAGAACTGAAGCTTTTGGCGAGAGTGTAGTTATCTTTTCCAATTTCCGGTATAAAGGCTACTGTGACCGTTCACCAGGATTTCGAATTGTGCCCCAGTGTCAGGAAAGAAGTGAAAACTCTCTTGATAGTAGGCAGCGACTAGTCCACACATTTTTGTAGCATAACAGGCGACTTGAAGCCATCAAAGGAAGCAATAGCTTGTTTGAAAGCCTTATCCGTCACCAAAACCGTTGAGATAAATCAGCTACAGCTTGTATTGTTCAGCTCACAAACAGCTTCGGTAAAAGGAACTTGTTGTGAGCTGGTTCTGATTAGGTTACCTGGGAAGCGCGTCTCAAGCATGAGCCGAGGAGTCTGTGCTTTAGACTCCATATAGGTGTCATCAGATTTTCTGAGTGATTCCAGCCTGATTAGTTTTTCCCTTTTGAGTAGTTTGACTAGCCTGCTGGTTTCACCGACAGTATCGATCTTTTAGATGAAGTCTTTATAAGAGGCACTCTTCGAAATCCTTATATTTTGTTTGCTTCGATCTACAAAGATTCTAGTCTTCCTTCAAATTAGTCTTAAGTGACTTGTTTAGAAGCTTTCTGGTTTCTTTATGTAGTCGCTGTTTGTTTACTGCATTGGTTTCCAGCTGGGCATGTCAGTTCAAAACATTTGGTTGGCTTACCGCTCCGATTCTGAACAGTTTCCTCTATATTTTGTTTTGTCTTGTGTTTAGGGGGAGCGCGGTGGGACTTGCCGATCTCCCCTTTAAGTCGTGACTTCATTACAAGACGGAGGTTCTTATAACAATTTGAGTATCAAGTATTATAGGAGTCTCTGCCTCGCTTGATATGCCTTCGATCTGAGGATCCTTCTATTTAGCTGGGCTATTGAGTTACACTGTCAACGTGTCGAGAGGAACTACTACTTTTAGATATGGCAGACTTCAGTCGGTGTTGAGGTCACCTTGTCATATTCTTTTCAGTGCATGCAAGTTGAGAAGTCGTTAGAATGACGAGTGTTATGTCCTTATGAATAATGAATCCCTTATAATGGAGAGTGGATGCGCCGGGATTTTTACCTCATTTTCTAATAATTTCCAACAGAAGGCCTGAAGAATTACAGTTTCCAGTTGCAAAGCTCTCCTTTCAATGGTGAACTCTCATTAGAAAACGCCTTTCTCCGTTGCCCTTTTTATTAGTCGTTCTCCGAAACAAGGTCGCTTGCCATTTCATTTTCCGTTTTCAATGGAAACTTAACAAAAAGTTTGCCTCTGGCATATAGATGACACCTAATTTATCCCCTTTTGCATATCCGTAATTCGTAGCCTTAATCCTTTGGATCGCCAACTTTTCATTCGGTGTGCACAATTCGATTCGCTGTCAGCATTCATCATTTCAACAATAGCAACGACCTTCCTCCAGAACGAATTCAATATATTTTCTCGCTTTGTTTCTATGAATGGAATCCTTTCAAAGATTATAGATACAAGTATACCCTGTTTCGAGATACTTTTTAAGTTGAAAAATGTAATTAATGGACCAATGAGTGGAAAATAAAAATACTCAAACTCACACAGTTTCATGCAGTTGGTGTGCATTTTGCTTCCAAAGACAAATGAGTTCGCATTCATCCTGCAGTTGGAACTGTAAATGAATTTAGTTAAAGGATTTCAATGAACAGTTCTCAAAACGTGTTCCCTGCAACAGAAGGTAAAGTATCGAGCACAGTGCATGTGCAAAGTTTAAATGTGTAAATGCGATTTGCTTTATTTATGCTCTGTAATATACTCCTGGTGTCCTGTACTTCGTACATATGTATATGTATATGTGTACGTTGTCACGTTACTTTAACAAATTAGGTAATGAAATAGAGAATAAATGGAGCAATGGTCTAAGAGAGAACTCTGCTCTGGAGAACCTTTGCAGAATCCTTGCAAAGAGACCCATTCCAACTCTTAACTGAGAATTTCATCGTACGTAAATAGGTTCATTTGGCATTTAGAATGCTCCATTAAAATGGTGGTAACAACTTTTGAACTCACAATTTGAATTATAAATCGATTAAATCAATAATGGTGGGATGACCAGATCGATTCCATTTCTCCCAACCGCTTTGGGGAATCAGGAATACATTCACGAATCCGTCTTAGCATCAATTTCATTCAATATTCGAACTGACATGATGACAATAATAAGATCTACAATTTTGGATGAAAAACGAATAAAATACACACCGATGTGCAGAATAATGCAGCTCAGAAGTTTCCTTGTTCCATGAAGGAAATGTACCAGCGTTTTGTGTTCACTTATTCGCTCTGAAACTATTTTTCCATTTATTTTTCCTATGGCTGAAGGACGCTCATTTCTGCTATTGGTCTGCTATCCTTAAGCGATTTGGCTGCAACTATTTTCAGTAAATTGACCCTTATTTTTGTATGTTAAGGATATTGTACTACCCGTATACAGTGGCTTGTTTTTCAGCCTTCGTTTTTCCCCAGTGCGTTAGTGTGTTTGCTTCGTCTTTCACGCAGAACTGGGCTTCCAGATTTCGTTTTCCAACAGCTCGGGCTACTGCATTTGGATACTTGAGTTTGTTAATCTACTGGCAGGTTACAACGGAAGGACATGTATTGTGACACAATCAATGTGCCGTGCATTGAGTCACTAATTGCTGTTCCCTCTATGGGATTACAATGGTTGTTTGCTGCTCTCTTTTTGGTTAATGAATTTGCTTCGAAATTTTATAAACTTACTTACTTTACTTTAGCAGCTGTCCCAGGTCTCTCAATCCAGCTCGATCCCTAGCTATCTACTTTCAGTTAAGCTCTCCAACTTGGTTGAGGACCATTTTCAACATTGTGGCCCCCCTTAGTTAATGATTTCTCATACATCCCCGTAGGGCAACTGGGGATGTATCAGAAATCCTTCGAGCTAGACCAGTATTTATGCCCTCTACTCGTACATAACGTAAGAATCTCAATCGTTGGTGGAAGAGAAGCATTCTGACCAGATCAATCGATTGCCGTCTGATACCTAGACTGTAGACTACTTAAGTACTGATATCGAAATCGAACACTACGCGTTTGTTTAATAACTTAGTGACACTACATCCTGCATACGGCGGTAGTACTCGGAGCTAATAAAGAGGTTGCTTGGGCTTTGGGCACTTTATCACTGAAGGCAGTATACAGTAAGAGGAACATATAAATATGGCAGTGCACTAGTTCTTTATCTGAGGGCTCCTTACCGATAGAAAAAAAAACAATCCTTGATTCCCACAATAGATGGTCCGGTAAAGATCGAATCACTTACCTATAATTGTTACGGCTGGACATGTTGGATAGATTTTGGCTACAATAGATATTAGATTCCAAGCCACTGCAATTTACAACTTTTTTCGGGAAAAACATGTGATCCCTGTCTCTAGAGCCCCAATAAATCAGAAAGTTAGGTACCTAATTGCAAATACATATTTGCATCTGTAAGTACTTGTGAGATCCATTTTCTTTATACTCGTCTATACCCTGGTGGTGTATGATGATCGTTCATTGTTTCAAAAAATATACGAACATTTTTTTACTAATCCAAGTGAGGATTTTTCTACCATTAGTCATAATCCACGTTAAGTGGATAAGGTTAAGGTCTACCCGAACCTATAAAATGTTGACTTGAGTAGACAAATGTTTCGTAAATCTGTATGCCATGGACTAAGATACAGCAGACAATTCATCAAGACATGTTGAACATTGTGTTCAACTTACTCGTCCTTATTATGGTATACTCGCACATTCTTTTCAAGGTTTCTCTCCTTCTTTAGAAGCTTTCCTTTCAAAGTTTCGACCCTGTCCTTCAAAAACACACTACAATATACCACATTAGATGGATGTAAAAAGCATTCGCTCTTTATACACGTATTTATAATACATCAAATGTATCTAAGAAAATTCATTAACGAACTCATCTTGTTGTATCTGAAGTAATGCAAGTACACGTTAAAAGTATCCATGACTACATGACTACGTCTTCGGTCTTATACGTAAATGGCGTTTAATATCAAACGCGAGTACCTCGTCTTTCTTTGATTTTATTTATAGTACTTTTTTTTTTAACGAGCGAGGGATATTATCAAGTTAAATTAATTCAAAGTGCTGTAGAGCTACTGGTTTTTTGACAGAAAATTAAATTAAAGCGAGAATTAGAGTCGGAATAATAATGTCTGCAAATGAGCAATGCTCAGGATCAAGTGTTTGTATTTGAGACGATGTCAACAAACTGACAATTGGCAACAGGGATGTGCGAATCTTTATTCCGTGTCTCCCTTAAAAATAAGGACATCTTTTTCTAAGCAGGGGGAACATCGTCAAATAGAAATGAAACTAAGGAAGATTCTATGAAAACATGAAAACAGTATCCCATTACACAATGAAAGCACAGCAGATACTCGTACAACTTGTGCCACACAAACGAATCAACAGCGAGGATATTCTATTGAGGTCCTGTGTGAATGTCATGTTGCATTACAAAAACTACGATACATACTAACAAATTATGACAGCAAAGATGACAAAAATGATGATGGGTATGGTGATGATGATGACGGCAAGAAGGACCACAGTTAGAGTATAGGTGGATGGAATGGTGTTAAGTAAGGTTTGCATGCACTATACTCGAACACAAGTCTACTTGTATGAATCGGTTGCTCCTGAAGGATATGAATTTCCATGAATACGTGAAAAGGACACCACCATTCAAATGTTGCGCATTAAAATGTCGCATGTAATTCAGCCTGAAGACTCTCATCCAATTAAAATAAGAAAAAACTGACGAAAAAAAGTCGTGACCTGTCATTTCAACAGCAAACACCCGCGGTTAGGACTGGAGTTGCAAACCGCATGGTTGACGGAACCTGTTTTCACAATTTTATTGGCAGTCCTTCACGAGTTGCCTCTGGAAATGCAGTTGGTACAGCAAATGTTGGATACATTTTCCGAGATACCTATAGAATGCGGTTCATGGTCATAAAGGCTTCAGAAATAATCTTTTCGTTTCTGTATAAAGTTAGAGTTGGGCCAGTGGATTAGTAGGGACTTCTGGGCCAATCTACCGACGTCTTCATTGTCTACGTTGATTGTTGAAATATGTAGCGCATACTATTTCACCTGATGCTACAAACTTATCCTACGTGTCGGCACTGATACTGCGCCGCTTAGAACCATTCTGTCGTACAATCCGCTAACTAAAGTGTGACATATACGAGTATGTCAGCGACTGCTACAGGGAAAATAAGCGACACGTAAGCGAACGCCTTATAACTATACGCATCAAGGCTCTATTCTATCAGACTCAGTCTGATATGCGTCCACGCCTGCATAGAGGAAAAAGATGAAGCTACCAAAAAATGCTTCTGCGAACTCCCCGGTAAAACTTCCGAGTAAGACCCAAAGTATGACGTTAAAATCGTCTTAGGTGACTTTAACACTAAAATACAAAAGGGATAGCGCAGTCGGGAAGCATAACTGCTAGTCACTAGTCACTGCAAGACTAAGGCTAATTAGCTTTGTTACTGGCCGCAACATATCCATAGTAGGTAACTAGCATGGATAGATAGAGGTCATCTGATCATTACACCGTCGATCAAAATTAATCATTCTACGATCGAAGCAAGACAATCCCCAAGTATTATAGAGTAGCGAAGGTTCGGAGCAGCGAGTGTTCGTTCGAACCCAAGTTGGTCTACGGATATCTCAAATACTACAGCAACACAGAAATGCTGTGAGCAGATTTAACGTTGAACAAATGAATAGCAACAGAGTCTTTGTAAATCGTGCACCCCTCAACCACTCGATATGTTCTATGCTACCAAAATAAAGTGCTGAAGTGGCAACGAGTCTAAGAAGCCATCAGAATGCAGGCAAGCACACCTAGGGAAACAATTCACCTATGAAGCGGCACTGCAAGGAAAAACGAAAACGGCCCGTGAGCTCTACGAGCCAAGGAAGAGGGAAAATTGAAGAACATGGGTCGAGGAACTAGAAAAGTGCTTTTCCAAGAACAACGTTTCCAAGTATTACCAAATAGGAAAAAGAACATGTCAATGCAAGAACAGATGAATAAGAAATTTTAGTACTAAAGTCACAGTCGATACAGAGGATAGGGAAAAACCGCTTCTGCAGACTGCAGACTGCAAGCGCGGACAACACCAACTGCAGAATGAACCATTCAACCTGGAAGGTGAACAAAAAAAACGAGATTACATCCACCCGACCATAAAGAAGAGAGGATAACAATATCGAAGCTTAAGTATATGCTGTCTTATCAGGCGAGTCTTTTAAGGCAAAGTGAGATGACTTGGCAGTATGCACCAACTCATGCCCAAAATTCGGTCGTCAGAAAGTATGTCTGAATCCACAAGAAATGAGGTGTCCCTGCCAAACTCATCAGATTGCGCAGAATGACGCATGCCCCGTAAAGTTCGGAAACAATCTTTACGAGACTTTTGTTGTTAAAAAGTGATGGACTGTCTTGTAACTTTTTCAATATCATATTTAAGACGAGGCAACAATTTTCGAAAAGTCTGTACAACTATTTGTATACATGGATAACATTCGGGACAACTCAGTGACTTGGAACAGAAGTACAAAAAATATGTTTAGCCTGGAATGACAAACACATATGTATGGTACATGTGGTCATCAACAAGGAGATGCCCACAACATTGACGAATCAGACAGAATGTCACAATAGATAGGGTAGTCAGGGACTTTGTATAGATCGGCTTCGCAATGAAACCTGATAATGGCATCTCATCAGAAATCAAACGAAGAGTTACTCTTGCCAATCGCTATTTCTTCTGCCTAGGAAGCTAAATGAGTAATAACGCCTTGTCAATCATCACTGAGAAGATTTTATATAAGACCCTCACCTTCGCATGTACACATACAAAGTCCGTTCCAAAGTAATCGCGACTTTGGATAGGTATTTCTAGTGAAGCCATCTATTAGCAATTACATGCGTCGGCAAGATAGATCCTTCACTGATGTACTGAATAGAAGCGGAGCTATTGCGTCTGAAGTGAAAGTATGTTTCTGTCATCGGTACAAATATGACTGTCGACCAAAAATTGATCAGAATTCGACATTCGAAGGACATCATCAAGAAGGCCAAAGAGAACAAAAACTACCTTTACAACATTGTGACTGGTGATGAAAAGTGGTGGTGCCAGGCGGAAGGCTTCAGACGAGCCAAAACCCAAATACTCTCAGTTGGAGAACTCAAAAGTGAAGAAAATGTTGGTTTGCTTTTACGATTCCAAGAGCATTGCCCACAAAGAGCTCGTCCCACTGGTCCAGGCAGTTAATGTACATAATGAAGCGTTTGATGCATCATATTGGGCTAGAATACCGCGCAGAACGAAGTTGTAATGCGCTATCTCATCGATCGACACTTGTGACCGATTTTTTGGCTAAAAATCGCATTTTAACTGTATTCGCTTGATTTGAAACCGTGCGAATTTTATCTTTTCGGAAGAATGCATCCAACAGGCTTGTACCGATATCTTGACGATCTAAAACACTCATTCGACATGCTTATAGACTGTACAAATCGCTGTATTGAACTGGAAAGGCGACTAAGCACTAGTAAATAATACTAAACTCTTTTACCCTAAGGTGTCGATTCCCTTCGTACTTTATTGTGAAGAGGCACCATTCTTTGAGCGATTTTTCGATCTCGTTTTCGTTGATAGAGCTTATAGGAGGAGGCATATATTGACATTGACCTGGTCAGAAAAGTGTTCATTAGTCGCCCAAGATGGCTAGGACGCAGTAGAGGAAACCATTGCGATAGGTGGCGCGCTCAAGTGGAACGAGACCTCAACCAACTTGGAGTGAGCATTTGGAGGCAACTAGCCAGAGGCCGATAGGTTGAGGCTTATTTTATCGACCGATGGTGTTTCCGGGTCGTTTTTCTGTGATTACTTCATGAATAATTCGTTACCGAATTACTAGTGGTTTGTGCAAGATCACTTGAAAGGCATTATGTAGTCAAGTGCGGCTCCTGCGGCATATCTCCTTCTGAAAACGTTTCCTCCATGGCAATGGGCTATTGCTTAGTCGAAGTTCGGGAACCCGTCAATTCAGTCCGTTTAATCCGTCCGCTTTCTTGCAAACTTAAATAGCGGGGCCTGTTTCTTGATTTCATATCGATTTTACGTCGGCCATAGTTGCACTCCTCCTAGTTGAAAATGTTGTCCGTCGCTGTACCCATGCTCCAGCTTGCGATACGTAATTTATTTCTCGAAAGCGTAATACAGGATACAGGAGGTTTAATCGTTCACTATAAACTGCTCCAACGGATGAAGTTGCTGAATTCGGGAGTGTTGGAGATTTAAGACGTACGGACAGACCTCGAACTGAGACAGAGAATTGTAGAAAATGCGGAGACATCAACGTGAAGACGATATGCTCAGTTGCAACTTTCTGACTGCACAATTCGGCGGATTTTAAAAAAAGGATTTACACCTCTTTTCGTATAAAATCCAGCAAGTCCAAAGATTAAATTCTGGGGACCTCGCATTGCGCTTCGAATACGGAAGAGGAGTCTTAACTCTCATTGAGCATGATGAAACTTTTTTACAGGTTTAATGATGACCGACTAAGCGCATTTCCACCTGAGCGGTTTCGTAAATAAACAAAATTGCCGTTTCTGGGGATTCCAAAATCCCTAAAATTTTCATTAAATACCATTACATCCAATTCGTGTTACTGTTTTGTGTGAAATTACCGCAGAAAAGATTTACGGCCTAATAATAAATGGAGAACGTTGTAGAGCAATGGTCCGACATTTTTTTGTATCCACAACTGCTACCAAATACCAATATGTGGTTTCAGCAATAGCTCATACATCACGTAGAACAATGGATTTATTGAGGCAACAATTCCCAAGTCGGATAATTTCCAAATGAGGTGATTTGAGTTGGCCAATACGGTGGTGATTTGGGGTGTTCAAAACGAAAAAGTATACGTGAGTAAGCCTCAAACCTTGCAGCAACTAAAGCCTTCGCTTTATCGAAGAAATTAGTCTTATACCGCAAGAAACACTCCACAAAGTTATGGAGAGTGCCATAAAAAGAGCAGATTTTTGCATTCGAGAAATCGGCTCTCATTTAACAAATTTATTTCATATGTATGTGGCTCCCGAAGTGATGTATCCGTATACTCGTATGTGCATTTCCATGTTGCCCTACTTTCATAGTATTAACTCATTTCATTGGTGTGGCGCTGGCATTCGTGGATATCCGACTGGTCTTTTACTCCACGGGCAATCTTCAGATGTGAGAATACGATCACGGATACAAATTCTGGGTAGTCTCATTCGATTTTGTTGTGTCTTGGATTCATCGTAGGTGTTGCAGTGTTTGAATATCATTTTTCATTTCACCTTTTACGTATGGCAAGTATGCACATAGACTAAAGCGGATGCCACATGCCGCCGCCTGGGCGCAGAATGGTAATTCTATTTTTTATTAGTTTAGTTCAACCGGCTTATCAATTTTTAGTGTATTTTGCCTAGTTTGGGTATATGTACTCGTAGTTTGAAATATCAGACTGATTTCAAAAGATATTTTAAGGCAAAAGCCGATTGAAAGACTACAATGAAATATGCTTCTCAAAAGTCTGTGGTTTGGGCTATTATAAATTAATTGATTATATAGGGTGACCAGATAAGAAGGATAGGAAAAAGATTTAAAGAAAACAACCACGGTGTGAGATCTATAGGTACAATACAATTGATTCTGATTTTATTTTGAAGCTACGTTCATGCCATTATGTGTGGAATAGCACATCATTCAAATGGCCGCCTCGGCTTCGCTGGCAATACTTCAAGCCGTCGGTCCAATTTTTGATGACTCGGTTCAATATGTGTGGCGTTATAATAGCATGCCGAATGTTGGTCTCCAGCTCGTTCAAAGTGATTGGCTTACTAATTTTTTCTCCTTCACAACTTCGAGCTTTGCGCCGCTTGTATGGTATGTAGCGCCATCTAGTTGGAACCACAGCTCGAATATATCAATGTTGTCGAGCTCTGATTACAGAAAGTCGGTTAACACCGCTCTATACCCGAGACCATTGACGCTAACGATGTCTCCCTCCTCATTTCGAGAGAAATAGGGTCCGATGTCAATCTTTGTGGATTGTGTTCACTCCAACTCCCGTAATTTTGCTTGTTGACATAGCCGCTGAGCCAAAAATAGGCCTCGTCCGAGAAAATGAGTTTTTGGCCAAAATCTGGATCTCCGGCCAAATAGCGAACACACGGCGTTGCCTATGGTCGTCTGGCTAAAATTCTTGCGTCAGCACAGTCTTCTACGAACGTAGGCATAAATCCAACCGCAAACCAACCAACACTCTGACGATGCGTAATTCAGCTGATCGGCGCCGAATCGATACTGGACGCTATGGCGGCTATGTTTTCTTCATTTTGCACTAGTTGATGCTCGTCTGGTTGGTGGCTTCAGATCAAAAAGAGTGTACTCACGCTCAAATTATTCCGAGTTACGACACGGGAGCCTGAAGCCATGATGACGACCGACTTCAGGACGAAATTCACTTTGCGTATTTACAACTGACACGGAATTTCGATATTTTTTAATAATTTCCGCACATTAGGCAAGCGATGGATTATGAAATGGCAAACCTTACTGAATATTTTGACAGCTGGATGTCATTGGTAACTTTAACAACTACTGAAACATAGCAATTGGAAAAACTATCATTGGTGTCTGGTCCCCCTTTATAAATGGATCTGTTGGCACAATCCACTATATCCACAATCGAGGCCACTATGTTAAGAATTGGCTAGGTATATCCAACTATATGGGCAGGCAATTAGAGCTTATTTTCACAACAGATTCAATTAGCTCCTCAGTCCCACTTTCTCACCTACCTCCCTTAACAATTGATAACTACCACCATCTCGTGGTATTTCTCTCGTTTTTTCATAACTCTTCTGTCCAGTCCCCATACTCTCTATCTCAGCAGATCCCCCTTTAACTTTCAAAACCTAACTATGACTGAAGCCTTATCCATTTGTTATAGAGAAATATTTAATTCTTTTTCCCTTTATGTTCCGTTTTCCCGCCATAAAACATCATCTATTTACTAGTCCTCCTTGGTATAATCGCAAGCTTCGTTTCTTACGAAATAAGAGAAATTGTGGGTAGTTTTCCTTCGTACCAAATCCTTTCCCGACTATTCTAACTATCTTGGTGCTTATCTTCAGTTCACCGAACTTTACGATTCCCTTTAAGAGAGATACCTTAACAATGCGCAAGTCAACCTATTTTAGTTACCTACTGAACTTCTCCAATGGCCCACTTCTCTCATATCTTGGACCCGTCTTATATGGAATATAAATTACACCAACTTAATGATAAATTCACACCTGGCCCAGATGGCCTCACTGCCACAATTCTTAAAAAAATATTATTCCTCTCTTTCCCTTGCCCTTTCTAATCTCTTCCGTCTATCCCTTTCACAAGGAGAATTTCCTCAGGCTTGGAAAACCTCCTTCATAACCCCGATCCACAACAAAGGATCAAAGAATGAAATAACCAACTATCGTCCCATCGCTAAACTCTCCCATACACCCAAATTCCTCGAAAGTATTTTGTATGGAGCTCTAAGTTTCTAATGTAAATTACTTATCTCCCCTAGCTTCCTGGCTTCCTGAAGGGTAGGCCAACCACCAGAAATCTCGTTGAATTCGTATCCTCTCTGCCCTTTAGAATGGCAACAAAGTCGATGTAGTTGCAACCGATTTTAGCGAGGCCTTGATTTTATCATTCATCAATTAATACTCTTCAGATTGTCTGCCCTCGATTTTGAACACATACTATTAAAATGGATATGCTCTTACCTGGAAAACCGTTTTTACAGTGTTCGTTTTAGTTCAGCCCTCTTGCCTCTATTTCTGGCCACCTCTGGAGTTCCACAAATTAGCCATCTCGGTCCCCTTCTTTTTATATTAACCATAAATGATCTCGATAGGATCATCAAATACTCCTTTGTCTGCCTTTACGCCGACGATACCAAATTTTTCATGACTCCTTCCTCCTTCAACATGGCATTGATCTTTCCGATCTGGTGCCTCAAAAATTGTTTGGAGCTTAAGATCCATAAATACCAATCCTTCATCTTTTCACATAAGCGGCATCAATCTCCTACCCGACTATACCTTCTCCACAACCAACCTATCTCGTGTTTTGTGTCATAGGGAGCTCAATTTTCGCTTACATATGGATGCGATAATCCTTAAAGTCAAGTCTGCACTAGGTTTTGTAAGACGGTGGTCCAAAGAATTCACCAACCCATACGTGACCAGGTCCCGCTGTAACTTTGTTCGCCCCCTCCTAGAGTACGCCAGTCAATTGCGGTTTCTATATCATCGTCTTCATATATCGAGAATCGAAAGCATCTAGGGCCGTGTTTTTTTTCAATTTACTATTCGAAGTATACCCTAAGACGATTCTCTTATTCTACCCCCCTATCAAAACTGGCTCAATCTTATTAAATTAAATACCCTTGAGGAACGCAGAGATACAGTCGACTTTCTCTTCATTCATCGACTCCTTTCGGGAATGCGCCTCCCTTTACAACTCTATTTTCCTCGATATCTACGTATCAACATCTTCTATCTGCCAACCCACCACATCTCCTATGGTGCGAACGAACCAACCTCCCGAATGCTACGAAAAATCAATTCAAACTCTACCGTATTTGACTTCCACCACTCCATTTCCTGTCAGAAATCCGATCTCCTTCACCACTCCAACCAACTTTAGTTTTAAGTTTAAGTTTAGTTCTAATGACTAGCTTGTACTAAGCCGAATAAATAGGGGCCTTCGCCCCTACCAAAATGAAGTTAAAACTATCAATTCCGACAACGACACCAACGTGGAAATTGTGTGAAGGATCGTTTGCGTATCGCTGTGTCATTGGGCTCACAAGGGAATTTTGTAGCAATGCCCTCTTTTGAGCAACCATAAAGACTTTATATAGGACCTTGATTATCTCAGTCTAGCTTATACACTACTAAAAGCTAATGTCATGGCTGGGGTCATATCTCCACTCCTGTGAGTGCTGGTTATCAATGACATCCTCAAAAAGTACAATGTGTATAAGTTCCACGGCATATAGTGCAGGGAAAATACTTAAATATTTTAAGCGACATTATGGAGGTTACCCTGAAGACGATCAGCACTTGGGCAAAAAGCTGTTGTCTCAAGACCAACCCTTCCAAAACGGACCGTTTTTGTTTTTACCAGAAATACAAGATTCAAACTCCCAAAATTCAACGGAGTGGAACTGTCCCCTTCGGGCAGGTCGAACTATTTGGGTGTGATTCTAGACAAAATACTGAACTGGAGTCTTAATGTAGCGGAAGGAACCACTCTTTTTATCTGCAACAGAACAGTAGGAAAAATTTGGGGCTTAAAACCTACTATGGTGTACTAGATGTGTACGGCGGTGGTAAGACCCATACTTACATTGGCGCACTAGGGTGCGAAAGCAACAAACAAGAAAACGATTTACGGAAAATTAGCGGCGGTTCTAGGAACGGCTTCCATAGCCATTACCGGTGCGCTCCGTATCACCGCTACGGCAGCATTGGACACCTTTCTGCACCTAACACCGCTTGATTTACAGATCAAAAAACTTACTGGCAACAGTGTGATAAGACTCACTAATCTGGGTTACTTGAAGAGCAGTAGTTTCGGATATGGCATGGTCCTAGCAGAGCTACTGCCAGGCAATCTAATTCTAACGGATGAAATTCCTTCCTTGGTCGACTTCGACATAATTTATCCGGAGAGGAAGGACTCAAAAATAAAGGAACGAACAGGGTCTGGTATCTTCGCAGAAGACCCAAAACTAAGAGTGTCTATAAGACTACCGGACGCAACCAGTGTCTTCCAATTACAGGTTCTGGCTGTCCTCAGAGCGGCTGATATAATGCAGATAAGATGGTATCGATAGCCAAGCCGCACTTAAGGCACTGGAATCGACCAACATCAAATCTGATATAGTCATGGGCTGCCGCACAGTGCTTAAGGCATTATGCAGTCAGACCCGGGTGAGACTGTGCTGGGTGTCAGGATACTGCGGTATAGAGGGAAATGAGCAAGCGGATGAGCTTGCAAAAATAGTAGGGCTACTCAATAATAGTGAGGTTGTTAACATCAAACCACCCCTTTGCATAGTGAGGGGCATTATCTAGGAAATAATCATAAAGACTGCCAACCTAAGGTGGTCAAGTCTTGAAGGGCACAGGGTATCCAAGATTCCATACATCTTAATATAATTAAACAGGGATAAAACAATAGGAATCCTGACAGGACGCTATCTCCTGTGCAGCACGCAAAGAGACTCAAATTGTCAGATACGGATATCTGAAGATTCTGTGGTGATCTGCAAGCTGTTGAGGACATAACACACATAGTGTGTGAATGCGAGGTAATATCGAGTAGTCGAAGAAAATTTTTAGGGAAATACTTTTTGGAAAACCTAGAGGAAAAGACGGCACGAACGTCAAAGGCCTTCTTGGCTTTTGCAAGAAAATTGGGTGTTTGACCAGGTTTTAGGTTTTTGCCATTTGAAGGCAAATTCAACTGGTTTCACAGGGATCGCGATGAGCCCGTTTTTGTGCCCCGTGTCGGTGTGATGGCATATCCATCACCTGTATAACCTAATCTAACATAAAAATTTCGCTCTTTGGCACTCCGAGTGAAAAGTTGTTTGGGTAATTTTCGGTCCCAATGGGGAATTTAGGAAATGTTCCAACAGCGAGATGCCGAGGCTAGGTCGCTTTGAGTCCCGGCCCGGATAGTTTTCGACCCAATCTCAGTGGGACAACGCAACGGAGGACGACGTCATCTAAGGTGGCGCACGCAGGTAGCTGGGGACCTTAGCTAACTTCCTATAGACGTAAAACTGGATGAAGCTGGCAAAAGACCCCGTTGATAGAGGCCCTGGCCAGCCTCAAACTCTAGCACAATCTAAATAGGCAGGTAAGTAAGTAAGTAAGTAAGGTATCGTAACATACGATAAGTTTCATTGTCTTCCTGGAACTATCTGCAAATAAATAATTTGTTTCCATGTAGTCCTGAGTAGATTTGGACACGTTAAAATTACCTAGAGTCTTTTCGAGTGCCTTGAATTACTGTATTTCACTTTTGATGGAAATCGCTGGGGCCACCGTATGCGCTACGTTCAGTTAATCTTACAGCAGTCGCATACGCTTATCCATATATTTACATAGTTTGTTGGTTTTTGTCTTGGGAGAATCTACTATCATTTTAGAAATGGGTTTACCTTAATGTCGTAGATCAGAATGCTCTAATTTAAACAGCTTTCATGTTTTAAAGTGCTCCAAGCTGATAATTCCCACAGCAAAGCAAAACCCGTGTCTCTTTCGCAAGTTTCTGCAGCCCTGTTCTGGTATAGAATTTCATATTTTTACACCCCCTCTTCCCACTATACTTTTTATTTATAAAATTAAATTCAAAACGTAAAAGTGGCACAATGCGCTCACTCCTTCCTAAAATAGAAGAGGAAAAAGGGAGAGAAAAAAAAGTGTAAAATCTCTAGTGACATGGTTAGGGGTCGTTACGTGTATCCTTATCCTGTCGTGCTTTAGTTCTTCAGCTTGAGCTTCAGCGTTGTGCATTTCTATTGTATGCCTCTGCTTACCAGAAGGGTAGGTTCTTTGGATCCCAATTAACTGTGTAATTCTTGCACTTGTGCACCTATCTCAACGTTGGTCTGCAAGTGACTGTCTGTGTATGGGTGCGCTGCCAAAATAGCATTCATTTCAATCATGTTTTGTGAGCATTGTTAGGAGCAATATTACTGTTCTGGTTCTTCGTTCTCTCTGTGCTTACTTGTATTCCTTTAGAATGAGAAATATGACATTCCGTGTCCTTTGAGAGGAGCACACGCCACAGGACAGAATACAGAATTCCAAGTATAGAAACTAAAACTCAAAACACAGAACACACACGCAAAGGAGTGTTGCAGTAATTTACATGATATACGAGTACGCCACCACATTTAGTGTCGTATTCTTCTTATTGTTGTGTTTCCTCTTCCTCATAATGGAAAAGGAAATCTCCTTCCTTCAATATGGTCGGATTATAAACCGGAGACACTGTTTAGAGGAGAATTTAATTGAGGGGCAAGCAAGTGGCACTAAAATTGATGGGAATCAGGATGGAACGCTTATTATATTCTACAGCTTGGCATGAGTACGAGAGTATCTTGTCTTTGTAGTGTCGTATCTATCTGTCAATTGACGTCGTTTTGCATAAGATGATATAATTTCCTGTATCCCAATAGTGTTAATTAAAAATTCCATTTTAATTATTCAAAAATTCCTAAGCAGTTACTTGACTAACGCTATGGCAAAGAAAGAGTCACTTCTCTGCCCCCCTTACGAATATACGGAATACAGTACCTAAGCACTACCACGAGCCCGAGAACAAGACTATGGAAATGACTTTGGTTAGAAATATGCTAACCCAAAGGCTGGGTGGTGGTGGAACATTTTGTTTGATGTGGCCGGGGAGAGATGGAATTATGTTCTCAAAGTTTATAAATAATTAATTTAGAATTAAAGGGAACAGAAAACAGAAAGAACACAAAAAAACCGACAAAATTCTGTTCATTGCTTAAATAGAGCGCAACGAGTAGAGAGGTAAATTTTTTATGTCGTCATCTAGTGTCAGTTTAAGTTTTGGTTAACTCGCGAATTCCAGGATAAATGTGCTTTAATGACAAACTTAGGTATGAGTACAGGTATAAACTAGTACACTTACAGACACATGTGCATACGAGTATTTGAGTGAGGGTATTACATGGGCTTTGAAGTAATTAGAATGTTGTCGAGGATGATGTTATAATTTCAGGAGAAAATTAACTTGATTGAGTTCACGTAAAATTTAATCACTGGAACATGAACTTCGAAGGTTATTAACACTGATCGGATATTGGTTTAAAGCGTTTTTGGTAAGAGAACAAAATCTTCGTCGACAATGGATATTCTGTTGGTAAAGTGGTCACAAAAAAATAAAAAAATAGCTTTGAAGAGAATTCGTCTTCGGCTTAGGAAATCTGATGCCGGGTTTGGTATATCCCTGCTCTTTCTCAAGAGGGGTGCTTTCAAGGTAGAACCACCACACATCAATTCTACTCAAAAATACTTTTCTTTTCAATGACCAACTGTACGACTTTCGTAGCAGCAGTTTCCCTAGTGATGTGATGGCTTGCTTTATCGAAAAACTGATTTTTGTTTCAAGTTCTGGAACAATTGTTCTCCTTATATGTTCCTTTTTCTTGAATATCTCTGTCTTTCGCAAAATAATGAGTCAACGTTTCACTGATAGTACCCCTAGAGTACCAGCATTCACGACATCAGCATCATGAACCTGCAGCTTGATCCTAATATTTCCCGGACACTTACAGACAATTGCTACGTAGTGTCATCATCACTCTCAAAGCAAGCCTGTTTTATCACTCATGCATAGCCACGTAGTTAATCGCTGACCTTTCAGAGACGTCGGGAAGCATTAGTTTAGTCTTCTGATATCCTAGAAAGTCACGCAGCATGCAGATATGCTTACAAGATACCGGACTGTCAATTCGAACCAACGATGAAGGGAGGTCAATGCAGATTCGACTCCGAAAAACTCTCCTGAGCGTAAGTGAGAGGCTTCAGCGCAACTTGGCTGTTGTTACAGACGCGTATATTTTTCCATCTTCACCATTTCTCTTGAAAATAGTTCACTTCTAGTATTGATCGCTTTCGTCCTCTAAAAATGCCCCAGCGGCGGATCCTAGATTGGTTTTGGAGCCATTCGGGAATACCCGACCAAAGTTCCAGTGGCTTTGAATTAGAGACCATTTCTTTTTTAGCCAAAGGTGGCTTTGAGAATGCACCCCGTGAATATTTATATGAATAGATCTGAGCCAGGCATCGTTAGGACGTTGCGTGAAGTCCAATGATAGCAGCAATGACGTATTGATGTGAATACTAGAAAACCGACGCATCGAATGTAATTAGTCTTTTTATAGTCGTGTAAATGAAATCAAAGGAATCTTATCGGTGACAAGTCGCACGTCTTGCCGAAAGTTACACTGCCACTGTCCCATCTTCCTAAAAACTGAACTCATGCGCAGGCACTTTAAGTGTAGTCATACCCACTTGGGTGTGAAGTTATTTAAAAAATAAATAAAAATAAAGCCGACAGCGTATTAGAGATTTTTGATGGGAAATGTTGAGATCAAGGAATCTTGTTATCCAGGATGAGCTTCATTGGAAAACCAGTCAGGCCCTGCCTTCTTCTCGTGAAGAGAACTGCTTCAATTTTGATAGGATTTGCTGAAAGCTATTTCCATTCCACCAATCATCAATCAAGCTAATGGTGAGGCAACGTGATCGAACAGATCACATGTGGCTGAGTGAAGACATTGCAAATTTTGTGTTGTAAACACTTTAACAAAAAAAAATTAACTGCAACGCAAACTGTGTAGCTATTCAGACTAAAAGTAAACGCAGGTGACTTGGATTAATGGTCCTGACAGCCGCACACACTGATCCTTAAAACAAAATAAAACTATTTTTGATAAGTCATGTGAGTGTATTAAGGTGACCAACATCTACCACAGAGCTGAATACAAAACGCCAACTTGCGCTCTACACCCGCCATCACATATTGGCGCAGTTATCATCTGCAATCTGGCTATGTTACTCGGCCTCCTACCCCTTCTTATCGTGAGCGCCTTCAATTCTGCTCACCAGATTTTAAAGTGAAGTCTCATAGTACAATATTTTCTGCATTGGTCTTACACACATTAGTGGATGGCAGACTAATTGGTAGCTCTTGACTCACGTCTACCCATCTTCTCCGAAGGCTACTTCAAGCATTTCAGGAATTTTGGAATGTATTCAGAGCAGTTGTGATTTTTTTCCAGAATTGCTAGTAGCTTGTATAGGAATGTATTGTATAAAAGGAAGAGAATTTGCGCAGCGATTGATCGGGAAACTGCTGATTGCCCTATAACTTGGACTGGGGCAGTAGCGTAATAATCAAGTTCGTAGCGTAGTGCTTGTGCTATCTCCCAGAGGTGAGCTTCGTTAACTACATGAGTAGATTCTTACTCACTTAGGTTAAAATGGGAAGGCTCGAAAATTAGCAGGATACTGTGCTACGCCGTCATAGATCCCACAGCCCTATACGGAAGAGATATAATAAAAGAATTTGGATCCACTGTCGACGACCCTGGCAAACGTCTGAAGGATATCGATCTTCGGACTTGCACGGGGATATTCGAGCTACTAATATACTTCGAGCAGACGAACAACTCCAAGAACTGCAATGGGATTGACCGTAAAAGAAGAGGATGAACAACTGTGTATAAAGAATTTTGCAGACAATTAACGCTACAAGGGTAGCTTTCACAGCTTTTTTTCGGATGCAGATTCGTCTTTGAAGGAAGACTTAGGGAACCAGTCTTGAGCTTCAGGTATGTCAGCGAACGCCTGACGGCGATTCGCATAAAGACTAAATTCGCCAATATAAGCCTCAGAAACGCGCGCGTCGAGATGGGACGGCCCGTTTCTACGAGCTCCTCGATCGAACCTCCTGAGTAGTAAAACCCTCTCTTGAGCAACCAAAAAGACACGGCTCAGAAGCTTGGATACTGACGAATCGATGTAAAATGAAGGAAAAGTAACAATAGCAAATAGTACTAGCTGTAGAGCGATGCCGATGAGCTCGTTAGACAAGCCCAGATAACCCGATTTACAATAGATGGCTAGCTTACCTTGAGCGTATGGACACTAGAGTTACAGCCTGGAAAGTGTTCGACTCCAACACAGAGGGACGACAACGCAGTAGAGGACAATGGCATCTTAGACGGCACGCACAAGTGGAAGGGACCTCAGCCAGGTTCATGTGCGTAACTGAAATCAGTTGGGAAAAGACCGCGCTATCTGGAGAGGCATGTTAGCTGAGACCCTGATACACCCCGGGAGCAAGTAAGAAGGGAACAGCGTATCTGATGGCGTGTTATGTCACTCAGCTCCCTTCCAGCTTCGTGACCAGCTTGCCTGCCAAGTGAGTCTCTGTTTTCGACTCAGTTTTGGGAGTATCAGCATCTGGGTGTTTCCAGTCCGGCTGATTTACCTATTTTGAGGACTTTGACCAACCGTCTGGTTTCACTGAGTGTTTCAATCTTTTCGCAGCTTTCATAATTGTCAAAGATTTCGGTATTTCTTCAATTTAATCTTAAGTGACCTGTTTAGAATTTTTTGGACTTCCTAACGAAGTCTTTGCAAATATGTGTTCCATCATGGAACCGGCGGTCTGCAGGAGTCTGTGAGGGCACTTGTCAGGTTCTGAACAGTTTCCGCTACGTTGTGTTTTGCTCTGCGGAGAATTAACAATCTTGTCGATCTCCTCCTCAAACTGTGTTCAGTTGATTTTCGGCAGATTCTTTCCAAGGTGGAGAACTCGATTTTGAATTTGATGTACAAATGATTTGGCATAGAGGCCATATAGCCGCTAAACTGCTTAAATTACCTGTTGTATAGCGTTAAGCCGATTATTTGCTTTCATAACAAATGTTGCCTGAGAGCAAATATTGTTGACAACCAGTTCAGATGGCTGTATGAAGCCCTGGAGATGATTACCTCTCATGTTGCATTTGATATTGTCCCAAATACTATGCTGAGAATTAGCATCACAGGTTATTAATATTGCTCATCTCCTTTGGTATGGACCAAATAAATGCTGATATGCCGTAGGGGTCCAGTCTGATTCGGTACTCTTTTTAATTTTCGGTAAGGATATCTTGTGAATGACAACCTTTGTATGTTGGAGTCGCCCCTATTTAATATCTTCAAAAATGCTGCCAAAAATCTATGATTCCTCAAGTTTGTGCCTTTTCGTTGAGTCCAAGGATGTGGAAATCTTTGAAAGATACTAATAGCCCTGGCTGTCAGCATGTACGATTCGCAAACCCCAAGTACTCGATTTCGGGGATTCGCCTACGTACACCCTGCACTCTTCTACTACTCTCTCCGCGGAACCGCCGGTAAGTTCTACTTCGCGGGGCTGGTAAGCACTTTATGTCCTTCTTTATCCGTTTGCTGGTTCGACATTGTGCGCAGTGTTTACTGTTCTTTGTTGTATTAGAGATGTCGTCTGGGTTTGATTTTAATTAGTGCTCTCTCTGACTCTTTCCAACAGCCGAAGTTCCTTCATTATTTTTGCCGCAGCCTGTTTCACCGCATCCCATATTATACTTGATGTTAGAATATAGTTTACGATGTTTTTAGGAGTTGGTATCTCTCGAATTTTCTCCTGTAGTTCTCTGACTCTATTCTGAAGTGTGGGAATTGGAGATTGGAAATTGGAATTGGAGTGCTTCCTTCAGACCAAACCAGCCATGTCCAGTTAGGAGCTGACTTAAGTAAAAATCTACTTCTCCGTAATTACGTTCTACCCATTTAGGAATATCGGGTATAAGTCGGGTAGGTCCATCTCCCCTTTGTAGACTGGTTCCATCTCTCTTGCCACGCACTTGTGCTGCGTTGCTTTTCTCCCAGCTTGATATCTTTGATGTAAGCTCCAGATTCCCGAATTTTGGCATGGTAGGTCCTTTGTTGCCCAGTAGCCAGTATATCTGCTTTTAGCGTTCTCGCAATGACATATATATCATCATCTGACATTGTCCGCAAACTCTCAGAGCACATAGTCTATTGACAGAGTTAGTCTTTCTTGCGTATAACCTAATTGTCAATGCTTTCGCCCATATTGGTGCCGCGTACATTATGATTGTCTGCACCACCCTTGACAGTACTAGTCTCATTTGTTGTCTGGGTCCTCCTATGTTTGTCATTATTCTGGATAACTCAGAGCTCACCTTTGCGGCTTTGTCGCACGTTCTTTCAACGTGCTCCTTGTAAGTGAGCCTAGCATCGATCATCATACCTAGGTATCTGATAGCCGGTTTTGATGTTATACCGTGATCGCCCACCCTGATGGTGATTGTTTCTCTTTCCTTGCGACTGGTTACCAGAACTGCTTCCGTTTTATATTCTGCCAGCTCTAACCCAACTGCTGCGATCCACCACCGTCTAACTTTTCGATTACATTCATTGCCAATGCCTTCCATTTCTTCCAGGTGTTTCGCTGCCACAACGATTGCAATATCATCTGCAAAGCATATGATTTAAGCCTTAATCGGGATTCCAACTCTTAGAACCCTGTCGTACATAATGTTCCATAAGAGAGGTCCTAGTCCTTGTGGAACTTCGCTAGTTATGTGGTACTGCCTTACTCCATCGTCGGTATCGTAGAGTAGGAACCGATTGTCGAAGTAACTTAGCGTAATTTTTATTAAAAGCCATGGCACCATCATTAACCTAAGAGATTGTACTATAAGCCCCCAATTTGCCGAGTTGAACGCATATTTGACGTCCAATGTTAATGCGGCGCCGTATTTTTTGGTACCTCCTCTCCATCTTCTGCCCTGAATGGATTCTTCTAGGGTCGTTCCGAATAGCGTCTACTGTAGAGTGAGCCTTTCTAAATCCATACTGCTGGTTTGAGTGTCCTCCGGCTTCATCAATTGACTCCTACAGTCGGTTGCATATTATTCGCTCCAGTATTTTACCCGTCGTGTCTATTAATCTTATGGGACGGTATGACGAGGGCTCATCTGGTGGTTTATTCCCTTTGGGCAGCAGCACAAGACGTTGCTTTTTCCATTGGTCTCGAAAAATCCCTTCTATTAAACTCTTGTTATACATTTCCACGAATGCTTTTGTGTTTATTTTGACGGCAACCTTAAGCTAAGGCATCTGGTTCAAACCAAACGTTATAACATTGAAGAGGTCCTGGAGCAATCAAAATCTTTTACTATTGTATAACGGACGTCACAGAAAACCTAAACGAATACGTATGAACAGGACGAATATGCAATAATTAAGAACATCGTTACATTCAACGTTGTTGATTGGATGTGCTGAAGTGGTGGTAACATCATAGTGGTTGAGGGCGCTGCTCAGTAACATACTAAAATATGCGTTCTATATCCTCGTCATCGGTTTTATCTCTTCTTAAATATTTCGTCGTTCAAGCCTTCTGTATACACTTAATAGCCTTAGAGTGCTCTAAAACGCTATTGTGTAACTTCCTTTACCTTTAACTCATCGCACTTAGGCCTGGGCAGACCTATTGCACTGCCCAGTAGGGGAATTGAGAGGGAATGGGAATTGGACTGCGGTTGCTAATTGTGATTTTCGATTTCTAGTTGACAATCGGTCATTGAGTGGGTCTCACCCATCCTGTTGCATTCACGATTCTGAAAAGAGATGTAAATGAAAAAGCAGATAGCTCTGAGAGGTTTTGGGAGAAATAACTTCCTACAGTTCTTTGTCTCAAATTGTTGAAGCTGGAACAGTGGCACAGAAAATGCTGGGTATTCTTCCGCGACAGTTAATTTCAAATGAATCACTTGATCAGGATTTAGTGAGTTCCGGTCATAATTGTCCTTTAAGAAGTTGGAAGGTTTTCCCATCTGTCATCTATCATTGGCCTTCAGCTCTTTACGACAGCACTTCACGAGCTTTGATGTAATGTCGACTGCAGCGATGACCTCTATCTTCTTCTGCTGTATTTCGGCAGGCGACGTGAGGATCTTGTGTTTAATTGATCGTCCGTTTGTGTGTGAATAGGACAAACTCTGTTTTCAATTTAATTTCAAGCCCACAGTGCTTGGCCAATTCACCGAGGATTCTAAAAGCATAATTCAGAATTTCCATGATTGTGGTAAGGATCTTGCGGGAAGTCATGGGAAGTACATCATCCGCGTATGCAGGGGCGTTTATTCCCTCCCTTATTCAGTAATTCGTTGACAACTAGTGTCCACAGAAGAGGTGATAATACTCCGGGGGTGCCTCCTGAGGTAGTGCCCTTTAATGTTCCTGTTGCAGAGCATATGTAGGTTATCAGATTCATTAGTGCTGTATTAACTCCAACACTTTCTAAGTCTGTACATATAGCAGAGCGCTAACATTATTAAAGGCTTCCTCAATGTCAAGGTAGACAGCCAATGTGTATTTTTGAACGTAGAGACTCTTTTCAATCGTGTTGGCTACTTGATGCAGCGCCGGATTCCATGCCTTCACACTTTGTGAAGCCTTGTTGGTTTGGTGATAGATCTCTTGGGTGCAGTTTACCACGAATACTAGTGTCAAGCTGTTTCTACTGTTCAGCCTATTCAGTCTACCCGAATATTAATGGTATAAGTCGCGGAGTGTAGTAAAGGTAAATGAAATTAATTTTAACTTACCGCACGGTTTAATAGGATCACTATGCGCGTTATCTAGTGGTTTTGGCATTCTACCTCCTAAACTTGTCCGTATGTGCCCGTAAAAAACGTTATTGAGAGACTGATGCCAATATTTATTGGCCACGAGATGTCCTATTTTCTTCGGATGGGTTTTTTTTTTAAAACAGCTAAGGAAGAATAGTAGAGTAGAACGTGTATCACTCAAAATTCAGTAACATATAGAACGTGGATATTCAAACACAAGTCTTCTCCCTTTTGATCTATTGTATTTGACCATTGGTTATCTTTTCGCACCCTCCTCTTACGTTGGCGTTGCTCACCACAAACTCACCCCTACGAAAAGGGATAACTCCTCTAAAATGCCTACTTGCCTCATTTGAATGCTTTAATTAACCAAACAAATGGTCACGAGTCATTTATTATTTAAGTCTCCATTGATATATGTATGTTCGTCTATGCCACACCCCACTCACTGTCCAAAATTACACCACAAATGCGCATCTGCTTGCAAAACCTCTGTATTTCATTAACTTGAGCTTAAATTTAGAGTCCTTGCGTAGATGGGCTCCAGAGGACTTGAACTCATACTCAAACTTCAACTGCATGCTAACAAATCAAAAAGGAAACCCTTGAGTAAATAAACAATGGCACCGCAATCCTGAGTCATTTCGTCAAAATAGTGATTTGAACGACTACAGCAGCAGTTGAACCACTACAGCCACAGGTAACCGCAATAACCCTGCAAATGGAATTTTAAATTTACGACCATCATGAGACAGAGCCAGAGCCAAAGGCAGAGGCAAAGAGACCTGGTATCACCCGTGACTGTGGTAGAAGACAGATGCATGAATCAGTTGTCGGTGGTAGACGCCAGAGGTGCTACCTACTCGTACCTGCCCATGTCGATTCGTTGCAAATTGTTAGAATAGAAGGAACTCTAACCAAAATATGGTTTAGATGGCCATCAACAACAAAGGCTTGCCAGGGATGGTGATATCATTGCCATTAAATAAAATGTTACCTCACGTTTTTGTGTGGTAATATTCGAAATAATGTACCGTTAATTATGATTTAAAATAATATGATGGCTTGCATGAGAGAATATCTAATGATGTGTCGTGTCTATGGTTCATTTCTGGTATCAACCTATGGCCTGTGACTTCACAATTGAGTTTGCAATTGAGTTAAGGGTGAGTTGAAATTACGGAAAACTACTCTTTAAATCTGGTTACATTTTTGATAAAAAAAAAATCTATTCTGGTTACCTTGCCGAAGACAGTAACATATCCATTCGTTGAATGCCTTAATCTTACTAATAAGGTCTTGTGGTCAGTCAAACCAAGGTCGATGCAGTCTTAGAGAGATGGCCAGTCATCTTTAAAATTGTCTACAAGTATGCTGGCTTTTTTAAAGACAACACAACTGCCAACGCAGCCAAAGACAGGTATACGGGAACTTGTCGGAAATAGTGATTCCCGCATATTTTATATCAGCTATTGCTCAAGAAGAAGTGAAAACTTGTCACCGCTAAGGGTTCCACGATTTGAGTAATCAGCGTAGTTGAGGTAAGAAGAGTTAGCATGACAGACTCTTCATCCGAGCTACTCCGATGTATTTGAGCTGTAAAAGTAAAGTGAAGATTTTTCCATTCCGGAATATCCGGCCGCTTTTGCCCAAGGAGTCCCAGAAAAGCCGGACCCTCCAAGTTGGTGATTGCGCATAGGATTAACTACCCAACCACTTAATAACCCAGATCTTGCTAGTCATAAAGTAACCTTGGATTTAATATTAACGACCCTGAAGGACAATAATGATGTTCGGATCTGAACACGGAATGCTCGGATTATGAACAGGCTATGTGGAGAGGAATAACAAGTGAAGGGCCTGCCTTGTTATGATGCGAATATCACTGTCATTGAAGAAGTGAGGTGGGGTGCACCTACAGTGACATATGCTACCGTGACTGGTACGGAGAACGGAAGCAACATTAATTTAAGTCCAGATTTGCGGCAAGTCGCGGGCTAAGACGACAAGTTTTGAGCTGTCGGCATGCGAACGATCCCATTATAAACCATCCGCATCAAAGCTAAGTTCAACAACTTCGTCCTGATATAAACTCACTCAAGCTTAGGCTACATGGGGCTACATTGGTAAATTGACTTAGGCTACAGCTAGCACATGGTTTCATTACATCAATATTCACAAAGAAGGATAGTGTTGCGATGATAATAACACACGGTTTGATGAAAAGTGAAACCAAGCACACGTGGCAAGGCAGCTCGCCTATGAAGCGGCACTGCATAGAAGAGCAAGAGCGGTACGCGTGCTCAACAAGCAAAGGGAAATGGAAGAATATCCGGAACAAAAGAAGTCTTACTAAAACGTGAAGAGAACGCTTGTAGTCCCAATCAAAAATCTGTAGAGGTGCCAAAGGAACTGCGATATATACGAACTATAATGTGGGGGCCCTAAACTCCAATGGCAAGTAAAATGAACCATTAAATTTTGGCGACAGGAGTCAAACTTTCTGTCTGCCTAACCAAAATGACGTGAAGATTGTAATATATAAATTTAGGCGTATCAAGACCGCCGAAACGGATGAACTCATTGCCGAGCTATTTAAGGCAGCAGGAGTTGAATTTATCGAAAGCTTACATCAACTTATTTTTAAAATTCCGTCAGAGGAAAGCCTGCCTGATGGACGGAACCTCAGTACCTCGTATGCCTAATCGATAAGGATTCTGGCAAAAATCTGATTGTCCCTTATCAGTGAGGTTTTTGGATATCAGTTTCACACGACAATAGACAACCAGGAAGTACAATAGATGTAGTCCTGCTGAATGGCACAGAAGAATATACGTTAACAAAGGTGTATAAAGATATCCTTGACTTAAACGCAAGACTTTTGGAATGATTTTTGGTTCTGTTTGCATTGGCAAGCTTAAAAGGACAAAAAAGTCACCTGTATGAGTAGAGTATTCATCTCCGTTGGGACACAGCGGTACAAGAAGCTCTCATTTTAGCTGTCGGAATAAGGGGACCTAAACCATCGGCCTTCTAAATGCTCAAGTCTAACCGGGCCTGAAGTGCCGTTCATTAGGAAAATGAAAGCCTTCTACTTTGGAAAACACAGTTTCAGTAACATACAGCTCTGACCTTGTAAATTCTGTGATGAGCAAATGTAATTCAGGCTTGTATTCAGCACATGGCCTGAAGAGGATTTATGAGGTCATTTAGTTTGGATGTCCGATTAGTTAACGAGGATTTAAAGTCGTGAAATGCTAGTAGGCATTAGAAATTTTACTTCCGTTGCCGAAATCGCTCATCATGGTAGAATATCCAGGCCTATTTTAGGGTATAATCCTGGGCATTAGTCCCCTTCCAAGCAGCTTTGCAACAATATTCGACGTGAAATACCCGTGTTATCGCATTGCACCTTCCACTGAGACTTTTGCGACATCTCATATTCGATTTATTTGCTCATTCTGTGCTACTTGTTCATAAGTTATTTGATCTGCAAACAGGATTCTACAGATTGCCATGTGTTACGGCAAAAATTATAACGTTTCCGTTGAAGAAATTAGCTTTGCGGTATGGCTATCAAGCTCCTTCCACAAATATTGTTTAATGGGTGGAATCGAGATAAAACGAGTACCCCAGATATGCTAATTTTAGTTTCGGGAACATCAAGAAGTTTCCAGTGCCAGTTTGGTAAAGTTTGGTGAATACGGTAGGTGATCGATGGTATTTATTGTGTTTTTGGCTTAAATTCGGGAAAAATGTCGCTTTATGCGGCCGTATTATCGTCGTTTAAGATACAATACATGAAATCTTCCATTTCTAATGGATTTTAAGAAGGAAAGGCTTCACTATGGCCAAATTGTATTCTTTGTTGATCGTTTGTACCTCTAGAACAAATTGATGAATCACCAAACTATGAATATCGATGAAAACAATGAGCATCACCTGGAATTTTAAGCGTATTTGACGTAGTTTTCTAATCGTCTTTCTGATGATTTGCTTAGACTCGTAGACCTTTGTCTTATCAGTGATAATGACGCGTTTCATTAACGCAGGAACAGAATTAGAGCGATACAGCTGTCTAAAGATTCCTGAGCTTTTTGCAAACAAGCCTTGCGCCAAAGGGTCTCTTGTCCAAAATACCCACAAAAATCGACTTTCCATCACTTTTTTGATATTTTCATCAGTTAAAGGGGTTAAAGGTCGTCCAAAACGAGCCATGTCTTCGACGGTCTATCGGAGCTCATTGAACGCTTTTTACCACTCGCAAGCCCGTGCTTATGATAAACTGATTCACGATTAAACGGGAGCCCCATTCATGGGTGACTCAGGCAAGCTTCCAGCATGTAAGTGAACTCCTCATAACAACCTGCATTTAGATCAAGTTTGGATATATAAGCCTGATTTGCACTTATTCTCCTACAGAACATAAGGATGATAGTATCAAAGGCCTCCTAGACCGAACATATGTTCAACGCCCTAATTATGACACCAAAATTGAACTAAGAGATCTTAATGCAAGGCTTGATAAGGAAGCCGCATTTGAGCGGGTAATAGCAGCAGACAGAATTTGTAACGCCGTTCCCACATCTCAACATCTATAAAGGGACTTGGCTATCCCCTGATCCAACCCCAGCAAGATTGATCACATTGCGACCAATGCCAGATATTAACTTTCTGGTTGTCCGAATTTTTCAAGATGTCAACATCCACTCCGTTCATTACCTCATTGCAGCCAGGTATGAATGCAGATATCATAGGAACAACGGGGTCAAATATAGTAAGACCACCACAGTTCGACATTGAAAAGCTGCAATCGCACGAGACTGCTAGAATCTTTACCGATCACATTTCCTAGCTCTTTCGTACAAGCTGTAGAACACTAATGGAAATGTTGTCAACAATTTATCAGAGATGCTACTTCTGATGTAAAGTAGTCACATGGAATACGAAGCCAAACAAGAAATATGCAAAGCTGCCTTGCATCGAATGACAAGACTTGCTCGTGGGCTCTATGAGCAGAAAAGGAAGGAGAAGCTCTGGCTCCTCGGGAAAAATACCAAGAGCACAAAAAGTCCATGATCGAGTACATGGAGAGATCCTACTGTAGGAATGATGTTTGAAAGTTTTATCAGGGAGTAAACCGAACAAGAGCAACAAAGCTAGAATCGAAGGCTGCAAATGTGGACATGACCAACTGGTAGTAGAATCGATTTAAGGGCTATGATGCCCAAAATGCTGTTAGTCAGAATGATGAACCATACACCTAGATAAAGACGACAGGGAAGTCCATTCTCCTGATCTAGATGAAGTTAAGGCAGAAATATCGAAGCTGCTGGCGCAGGTGGACTGTCGGTTATAAAGATGCACCAGTTCATCTATAAGAGATGGTCAGAGGAAAGCATGCCCAAAGAATAGAATTTCATCATCTTTTGTCTGATCCATAAGATCAACTATAGAGGACCAAGTCTCCTAGGTTCCTTGCTCTATTATATGAGAGTCTAAAACTATCATGAACAATAGGAAATCCACCATCGATCAAATATTCACACTAAGGCAGATCTTGGAAAAGACCTGGGAATTTCAGTCGACACTCACTATCTATTTGTCGACTTCAATGTAACCTATGGCTGCATGCATAGAGACAAGTTATAAATGATTATGTGCAGGACGACTAGGGAAAATTCCCGCTGCCCTATAAAGGTAGGTAATGAATTAACCGAGACCTTCAAAGACAAGTTCGCATAATTACTTGCATACGCGGATGTCATTGGAGGTATACAGCGAGCCATCAATGAAGCTTTCGTGAGAATTGAAGAGGAAACGGTCAAAGTGCTGTCATGGTGTCATCTGAAAGGGATGCACTCAACAGCCGGCTTGGCCAGAACGTCAGTATTTGCAGTTATAACTTCGAAGCAGTTAAGGGCTTCGTCTCATTTGGTTCCATAGCTACAAGAAGCAAAGACATTAGCAGCGCTGTTTATTTTGGGTCAGGTAGCAATCAAGTAATAGCTCAGTCTCTCGTTTGACTAGTCAGCCGTCTATGGATTCAACGCTTGAGTCCATGTTGTCATCACATCCCGAGCAAGAGAACGACTGATATAGTGTTGTTGTGCGTACCGTAAAAGTTCCCTTCCTCTGAGTGTCCGGGATATTGCCGTATTATTATTGAAGTTATACGCACTGATGTGGTATATCACCAATGCGACAATAAAAACCAGAGATATAACTTCAAGCAAGGAACACGATTTCGCAACTGATTCTCCCCAGCCATACTTTAAAGTCCCAGTGATGAGGAATGCTCAAAATATTAAGTAATCAAACAGAAGCTAGAGTGGCAAAAGAGGTAGAGCTGATATCTACCCCACAATGAATTGGAAATGTCCAAATATCGATACAGATGCGCATCCGCAGGCAGTATCCAAGCAGATTTTAACGATTTCATTCAACGATTATTCGATTCGAAGGCAATTACCAGTACGCTGTGTGTACATATCTACAGAATCTTTTTGGTTGCGCTGCGCCATGAATTTAACCAAACTATGCACGTAAACTGCGGTTAGTGCTGCGAAAGCCATTAACATCATAAATCGATATTTTGACACATAATTTGATTTCGCTCCCATACAACGTTCTGGCATTTTACATTAATAGATTCAACGCCACATTGCACAATGTCTCCTCTAAAAATGCACCAAAACCAATCTTTTTAAAAAAAAAATTCCCCCGTACACATGACTGAATGCTACTTCAATTTCGAGTCGTTGTCTACTGAAATGTGCAAAATAAAATTGCACATTTCATCGCACAATTCCATGGAACAGTACTCAGCATGTTTGATATTTAATTTCCCAAACTAATAGGTTTCGAGGTTTCCACATTCTCGTATCCCATATAACCAAATCCAATGACAATTACAATCACTACCTCGAAGCATAGCAGCGGGTCTTAGAGCATCGTATCCGTACCCAGTGATCTGTCTAAACTGGGTCACTGTGCTGGGTGGAATTTTTCCAACTCTGCGATTTACCTGGAACCTCTGTGCATTGGAGATAAATTCCAGCATTGATTTGGGTTGGCGTTAATATTGCTCCGCCGAACACGTGCCTCTTGCAACTGTGCCGATTCGGATTTTATTATTTATTCCCAACCAAATCATGTCCCTCTGCATTGTCAGCGAGACAGGGTAGTAGGGTAGAGTGTAACAACCTTTGCCTAATCTCTGTTCGAATCACCTTGAAATTTACTGCTTAAGGCCTCTGCCGGTACCATACTCATGCTACGTACTTTATACCTTTCAGCGTCATTCGACGTGCCACTCTCCTATCCCTATCCGATTGCGCCTCCAAGTGCCTCGTAAAACATTCCCACTGATACCGAGGTGAGTGCGCGTCTATCTGTGTGCCAATGTTCGCAAATGTGTTTATGGCTCAATTCAACTCAAATTCCCATAAATTTGCCCAACAGAACAATACTTCATTCAGTGCGACAATAAAACCCTCAATAAATAATAAAAATTCAAAGTCTTAGAACCGTCGAAAGACAAACGCTAATGTGGGGGTAGAAGAACAAAACAACAAGAAAAAAAAAAATAAAAATAAAAGAAGTGAGCAACAACCCCTCGAATCCAACGTCCTTTTGACTTTAAACACACTCCACTCCACAACTTCGGCGCTGTGATTTAGACCCCATCCCCTTGGGTAAATGTTTTCTCTAAATGTCTGGAATTAAGACTGCTCGCTCGAAAGAAACCGAAAGATAAATAATTCCCAGTAATTCCGTTGAATTATTTTCGATATTTTCGGTGATAATGTGAAATCGATGTCTCCACTTGAAATGTGAAATACAAAATTCATTGAAGCCCGCCAGGCTCGCACACGGTACGAGTACACCACCCCTGTGGCGGTGTTGCCATTTGGATATTTGCTTGAAGATTTCTTATTGAAATTGGGTCACCTGTTTTCGGATGACCACACAAAGTACCAAGATGTTTCTAAATTATTCATCCGGGTGTATACGACGACAAACGCCCAAAATTGTTTTGCGGGCAATGACTTAAGAACGTACCTGGAATGTCCAACTAACTTGTCATATACCGAGATATACCGTTGATGGCGATATAGCTGTTCCATCATTCGAATTTCCCGAAGTCGTGCGAGCCGACGATGCGGATGCCAGGCAAAGTTATCTACTAACCAAGGTGCTCATGAAACACGTGCGACCTTTACCAGCGACTGGAATCACTGAGTTAGTATCCTTCTATTTGCATAAGAAAAGCGATTCCTTAATCTGCGCCAACTGCGGAAGGCTTTAATGCCAGGCATGCTCTTAACTAACCAAATAGAGAAAAAGAACAGAATAAAGCAGATGGTTTCCTACCACATATTCGTACGCCAGTATTTAGGACTTCGGTATCCCTATGAAGCTCATTCAAATTTGCATTATGCTACTAACTAACCCATGCAGCGAAGTAAAAATTGACAAAGTACGAGTACGTCCGCTCCATGTGAAATTATAATCATGGGGCGTCTTAAGAATTGGTAATACCGACTTACTTACATACTAAAGGTGGCACTACCGTCCGGGGTGGACCTGGGTCTCAATCAACAAGTATCTACAGCCATTTCGATCTTTAGCTAACTGTTTCCAGTTTTGGACGCAAAGTCGGATGAGGTTCTCTTCAGGCCTACTTTTACAAATCTAGATCTGATTGAGGCTTCAGATCCAGCTGTATAGGTTTCTGAAATATAATAGAAATAGTGACAGATCAACCTTCATACGGGGTGGCATAAAAGGCCTGGGCCTTCAGGCTGCACATGGGGTCAACTTCACGGTATTGTTAGAAAAAATGCATGGTCACGGAATGTCTGAAGCCTTCGGAAACGAATGATACCACTGTAAACGACCCATGCTACTCCAAAAAGGCGTCGAATTTTTGGTACTACACATGGAATGTTAGGTCACTTATAAGGGCACGTACAGAACGTCTCATGTGTTTAACGTAAGTACCTGGCATGTGGGCTTAAACTTACAGGATGCCCATACATCCATGGGAGCAAGAATACGCCTTGCCATCGCTCACCGTTAATCCATTGTTTCAGATACCAATTCGGAACTGTGTTGCCGGCACAAGTTCCACCCTTGGTAAGAGTCGAGGCTGACCTAAAACCTCTTACTGCTCTTAGGGTCGCAGCACCCAGTACTTATTGCAACTCTACATTGGGCCGAAACCCGCGATTTTGGGTTTAAACCACAGCCACCATGACGCTCCCATAATGGGGCCTACCTCTAACAAGTCAGGCCCGGACCGAGATCCGGGGGGCTCCTGACTCCTATGGTACCGTGATTTAAGTCCTGGTAGGGACTACCGGTGATCCAGCCGCCAACAAGACCTATGACCGGCAACTTGTGACTGATCGAATCGTAGCAACCTTCGATAGCGTCATCCGAAGATGTTTACGATAAGACCAGTACTTTGCTCTGCCTCCGTTTGTTATTAGACAACGTCATTGATGGGCGAAGCCTTGATAACTGGGAGGGGGCCCAAGGGCACGTACTGTCGAACAGCTCGCGGAGACCGTAGGCTGCTGTAGAGAAGGTCTGGCCAGGTATAATAAGGACGTAAAACTGTGACATATACCACGCTGACTGCTATGAAGAAGAAAAGCAGCGGCTATTTGGACGTGGACTTACAATATTATGAGAAGCAGACTTAAGCAAGAAGTCTTGAATTTCAGCCATACAAACAAGCATATCGTTAGTATTCGTATCAAACCTATGTTCACCAAAATCAGGCAAATATGAGCTCAAGCCCCAACGGAGGAAGCCCAGTTTTGACTGTTTGTATGACTTCCCCGACAAGTTATATTTTTAATTTCCTAGGCATGGGATAAAATTGTATTCGGCCAGGAATGCAGGACATCTTTGACAACACAGCTGATAAATGTGACCAGCACGACAATATTTCCGACCACGGGAAAATGTCATTATTGCCAGCACGTGCTTCACTAATCTCGACATTCATAAGGGGAGTTGACGGTCTCTTGATCAATCTACGACCAACCAGATTGATCATTTTGGGTCGACCCAAACCACGTCGACAGTATTCTGGATGTCCGAACTGTCGACGGGCTCACATTTACTCGGACTAGGACTACGACACGGACTATTCACAGTTGTGAATATCTCTAACGCCGCTAATGTCAGAAAGCTTCAATCACAAGAAAACGCCAGACCTTTGCCGATCAAGTGTCTCTTAACCTGGTTCGACCTTCTGTTGGACCAGCATTTTGCTTGTGGAAAAATTGGTGACAAGCCCTCAGAAAAGCCTCTGATGTGCTGAGTTTCGGCCGACCATTACTGCGAAAGAGGATTATAGTGCCTCGTAGAATCTGCGATTAAAGCAAAAAAGACCTGGAAATGCTCCTCAGGAAAAAGAAAAATGACCACGACAAGTGCGAGATCAAAGAAATTGAGGGATATACAATAATAGCAGGAAACACATTTAAAACATTTTACTAGAAGGCACTGGAAAAAGAGCATGCCAGGTCAACAAAGTACGAAGGGAAAAATGTAACTCGACGGCGTTTTATGTACATACGAGTATAACTGCCTAAATCCTTTTCTCAACAATCTGATTGATCCTGGCCGAGAAAGCCCACCATCGGCCAGTTTTGTACATGACGGCAGATTTTTGAAAATAGCTCCGAATTTCTAATCGATACCTTCCACCTCTGATAGCTTACAAGGTGCATTCCAAAGTAAACAGGTCTTTTTATAAACAGGAATTCAGGAACCGATTTTCATTCAAAATAGTCCCCTTCCCACTCAAATTAGCGATTTGCACGGTTTAAAAGCACGTCGAATGAATGTTTTAGATCGTTGGCCGGGATGTCCTTCAGGATGTCGATGCAAGGCTTCCCTTTCATCAGAAAATGCATTTTTTTGAAAAGTTAAGAGTCACACGATATCAAATCAGGAGTGGTTGATAGTTAAAATGCGTCGGTCACAAGTGTCGATCGATGAGATGGCATTTGTTTGGTTTTGGCATCCTTGCTTAATTTGCCTGGCTCCGCAGGGTGAACGTGGAGAAAGCTCGGTTACGCCGTGGGGGTCGGTAATGATTTTTCCGAGGTCGTTGATGTTTTTGTGGCATCCATTTGATAAGGCGATCCATTGTGATGCGGGTTCTTCAACAACAATACCAGAGGTTCACCATTTCAAAATTTTTTACAACTGGTCACCTTTACAGAAGACATTGATTTTATCGGCTATTTGTGAAGCAACCGTAACTATTGAAGGCAGATCTGGTGCTAAAATAAGGCAAACGGAATACTCAAGAAAGACACACAACAACGGCGATTCGGATAAAACGTCACAATAGACAGGTATAGCTTCGAGTTAGTCAAAGACTGTGTCCATTTGGGCTCCGCAGTCAACTAAGCTAAATAATATTCGAAGCGTAACTCTTGCCAATTGCTGTTTTACTATGCTCTGAAGGCAATTGGGTGCTAGAGCTCTTCCTCGGACAACCAAAATAGGGCTCGCCCAGTCTTCTTGTATGTCGCAGAGTTATAGACTTTTCCAAAACCGAGAAGTGAAGGTGGAGTTTTAACCAAGGACTGTACGGGCTGTGCTGGACATGGAGAGTCAGAATTCATCGAGGCTGGGATATATAGAATGGGCAGAAAGTCTTCGAATCTATCTCTGAAAGAAAGCCCAGCAGAGGAAGACTGCACGTCGGGTAGCACACCCAAGTTGAAGAAGATTTCAACCAACTTAGATTTCAAACTTCGAAATAGCTGGCGGACAATAGCGCCGACTCGGCTGGACGGATACGTTGGTCGAAGCCCAAGTTCACCCAACACTATACCGACCCCTAAGCAAGTAAGTAAAACGGTATTTTTATGGCTCGTGGATAAGTTCCACATCTAGGTGATGCTCAACAAATCGACGACTCGGAACTGAAGGAGTGGATTTGTCATCCTGTCATCCCCGCTTAGTCCAGTGATTAATTGTTGCTGGGATGTGCTGGCAGAGGTGACAGCAAGATTAACTGATAGGCTTGCTTCTAGAGCTCAGGACAATGAAAAATAATTCTTCTGACACCTTTAACATGGGTGCAGTGTCTGCCCTTTCAGATAGTTGGTTATTTAGAGGCTTTTGATGTTGGCCAGAATTTGGGTCAAAAGGATTTGCTCTTAATCTTTCCCAGTTATGTTCACCTCCTTTTTTCTCTTATACTAAGGATTGGACAACTAGAAGCGGACATGTCAGAATTCTGCAAGTTTGATTGCCACTGCCGATATGATCCTGTGTCATAGAATATAATGGAGGCCCTGTCGTCTTTTGTCGAAATGGCAATGAATTTTAGGAAGGAATAATCAGGACTGCCTGTCCACCAGAGCATTCCTTTGTATGCTAAATTTGTTGAGCAGTCATCTTCTTCAAGATAGACAGGGTTCAATTAGGCTGTGCTATCTTTATTTAAAGCCATTTAGTGTCTTTTGATGACTCTGCGTGTGTGTCGTGAGTCTTGTCATGAACTTGTATGTGTCGTCTATATCTGTGGCGTGTCTTTAAGGCTGTAATCTAACACTGACACACCAGTGAAATATTCATATTTCTGCTAGATTTTATCGATGTCGTCTGCTTATTTAGCCGCAATGCTTGGGAACTTCTGTATACAGCTAGTTACTCCGTCGTCTGGTATCTCATACGTGTACGTTGCATATATTTATTTCATTGCAAATACTCTTTAGTTGGGAGTGTATAACCTCAACCATAAGCAGTTAGATATATGTACATTGCAGACCAAAAATGTGATTGCTCAAGCAATCCAATAGTATGCTCCACAACGCAGATTCTGATGATGGACATTGCCTCCAGAACCTTCTAACCAGCTTCTCTTACAGCAGCTCTATAGAGCTTAAATCTGGTGTTTGCGACGGCCATATCATAATTTGTAAAATTTCTTCATCTTTCTCCTATTTTACGTGGTCTTGACAAAGCCTTGATGCAGTTTAGGATTTTTCTCCTGCAGAATAAGGAATCCTTCGTTTTCTTCCAATGTTGTTGTGTATGCCTACTTATTCATTTTTCCAATGACTAGAACCAGATCTCCCACTCCACTTGAAGAGAAACATCTCAAGAGCATAGCAGAATTGCCTCCATTCTTGACGGTAGGAACCACGCAGTCTGGTACCATCTTTTGTTCAGCTTTGCGTAGAATGGAGAATCTCCGCTTTGAGCCCGTTGAAATCTTCCTCCGTTCATCATTCATGCTTTTAGAAACCTTCTCTGCAGAAACACTCCCAAATAGTCCAGCATGCCTTAATCGTTGGCAAGGACAACGGTTTATTGCGTGTTTGATTTATTTTGGCGCGTATTTCGGGTGCTGTTTTTCATCTACTTTGCTTGTCGTGACTATTAGCCGATCCTCGTGTTAAGTTGTAGCTCTAGGCCGTCCTGACCGTGATTTATCCTCAAAACATCCGGTGTGAGCGTGTCGTTCCATGGTATGTTGAACGCAGCATCTTGATAATGTTGGATTACCCTGACTTGTTCCAGTTACATCATCTAAGCTTATGGTAAAATCTCTGGATTTGGTTTCTGAAGAAGTGTATTTCAAAATTTTTAAATCTGTGCTGCTCTCGATATCGCGAGTTATTTACCCACATTTTCTGGTCGCAGAAATAGTCGTGATAGTATACTGTTATCACAGTCATTGATTGTTTTGGTTTTCGATAAGAACTGACAGACATCATTCTGGTCATCAATGTGTTGTGTAGCCCCTTACATGTTTCGTTGACATACTATAAGCCAAATCAAAAGATAAGCAACTCGACCCTTTTTATTGGTACAAGATACTTTTGGCATTTTTTAGATGGCAACTCTGGCATTTATTCTCAAAAACTCACCACCTCCACGGCCCGGTTTAGGGTTTTTTGTCACTTGAATAAGTTTCCGTTTCGTTCGCTTGGAATGCTGTCTTTTACTCTTTTGGTACGGTTCGGCGCGCGCGGGGGATGAATTCGATTCGAATCGCAAAGTAATGTGCCAGTGGATGGAATGGAATGAAGGAATGAAAGGAAGGGTGGAGGATTGTAAATCAAAGTTCTCCATTCAATTTGATGTTGAGAAATTCGCTTTCATTTTCCCCCGGAACAAAAGAACTATCGATCCGAAAAGTCAAGAATATGAAAGCAAAGCTAAAAGAAGAACGGTAAGATACGATACGGTAGCATAAAGACCAACCGAACGAACGAAGCTGGCAACAGCAGTGGAATCAGAAGGAACGCGCAAAACAGCTAGACGCTATTACAAAGGAATAGGAAATTGATTTGAAAGGGAAAGCAAAGGAAGTAAAGGCATTCTGACTGGCACTCTTCCTCTTCGTATACATTTCAATATTTCCCTTTGTTTGGATAGCAAAACTTTGATACCTGCCTGCCTAAGGAGCAAAGTGTGACATGAAGTGGATTTAAGACAGAAAAGAAAAAAATACCTATAATACTACGACCACCAACACCACTAGAAGAACCATCAGTAAAAGCAGTTTCTCTCCATCGACGTGGTTGAATATTTTGTCAAAAGTTATTATGACGAGTATCTGAAAGGAATTAACAAAAAAAAAAACACAGAAACACGAAAACGGATAGAGGCTTGTTCATTTCAGTTCAATGATGCGATCTGAAAGTTGAAATATTGCAACGGCTTTGGCGAACAAGGATAAAGGATCCCAAAAGTTTATTTGTGAAAGTAAAGTCAAACTTTTGCCAAAAAAGAGATCCGATTTCAGGGATTCAAAGGTGAGAGTGAATGGTTTAATGAAAGTTGGTTGATTATTGTTTGGTGTTAGCCTATAGATAAGTTTCGTTCAAGAGTTATTTCCCAAGAAAACATAGAGTTGTCAGAAAAGAGTGAAAGCATCGGTTATGAGTGCTTTATATGCCAGTGACAAGTAGAACACCAAATATTGAATATAATGTGAAATAAGTCAAATTGGGGGGAGCGGGACGACTAGTAACAACATTGGCCATCGCATGCTGGCTTGCTAAATGACGAGAAGATATCTCTGTAGACGAAGATCTCAGCGTAACTAGAAATTCCGACTTTCAGAGCCTCCCCATGGGAGCTTCATCGCAAACTACAATGAAACTGAAAAAGCGAGCCGCACCACAATAAGCTCCGAAACGGACACAAATTTTTCGGATAGGGACGGATTCTTTGTTGACGTTCATTGATTATCGACCCAGAACAACGATGGATGGATGGCTACAGGACGTTAACACCCTGTTCGGCAACGGAATAAATGAGTTTCAAAATTCCACATTTTTCCAGTGCTCATGCGATATACATTGGACATTCTTGGAGTTAGCATCTTTCCATTCGAAACGGGGACAGCCAAACAGAACACCACATGCAACATTGGAGTAGGCCTAGTATTGACCCCAAGAATCAATACTCAGTGATAGGATATTGACAGATAGATTAGATCATCGAGTGCTATGCTTCACTGAACTATGCCAACAAGGTTGAAGATGATTTCTACAGCTAACTAGGCATCATCATAACATTTCAATGCCCAACTAGGACATCCTGATCGTGATATGCGATTTCAATGCGAAGGTAGGAAACGACAACCAAGCCTTAAACGTGTAATACACCACTCGACCCCGGAAACATCAGAAATGCTACCGGCAGTGTACATCCGTCTCCTGAATTGGATGTACGACTGCCACGAGATGAGTTGTGCCTCGACGGATAGACAGCGAATAACGAACCAGATCGATCATGAAGCGATCAGCCGGTGATTTAAAAATTGCATCGCAGATGTTCGAAATAAACGAAATATTTGGTGAAAATACCCCGGTATAAGTCCGACAGTGTCCTGGTTGCCAGAAAATACGGAACCACCTTGCCTAATAAGCTCAAGCAATTAGCGGTGTCACTCTTGGAAACATCGGCGAACACTGTGAGGCTGTGAAATATTTTTTTTTTCAGCTGGGGCAGATACCATCGTCGGCAAAAGCCAAAAAAGCCAGAGAATGTGACTTTCAGCACATACATGGACACGGATCGAAGAGCGCAAATTTATAGTGGTTGTGGGAAATCTGCAGTTGGTCGACTTGAATTGAAAGTTCAATATCGCATAAAATAGAAGGCAGTGCATCGTAGCATAAAACGTAATGATCAGTGCAGAAAAGCAGCCATAAGGTGTGAAAGTAGGAACGTCAACTAATATATCGTAAATGAACTCACAGGTGGAGAAAGTTCAAAATCTCAGCTTGTAAGAGAATTAGAGGGTAACCTACTGCCTTCGCATCAGGAATAGCTAACCAAATGGAAAGATCACATTGCCGCTGTACTAAATCACTCAGCATGTAACAAACCGGTTACGAACCCTGACGAACGTTTCGCTGAAAAACATTCCAGAATACACACCGTGGCTCCGAGTTACACTGAAATTATATCGGTTATCAGGGCCTTATAGAAAAACAAGGCAGTTTGCAAAGATGGCATCCCAACCGTAATCCTACAGCCACTAAGTAGCAAAACGGGAGAAACAGAAGTCTTTGCTGTCAAACAGTCAAACAGGAAACCTAATAGAATGTGGAAACTGAAGAGGAATATATGCGTGCTTCTAGCAGTAGCCAAATTAAAAGCTGAAGTGGTTCTAGAACGAGTAATAGCGCATCACACCGAACGTCATAACTGAACAATGTGTGGAGTTTAGTTCTCAGCTACAGTTGCTCATCGACTTCAAGGAAGCCTTCATCAGCTCGAATCGAGATGCTATATGGTGTGCTTTGCGTAAGAGAGGTATACCTGAAAATCTCATAATTATAAATAAGGCCACCTATGAAGGCGGTAAATGTAACGATATGGTGGCAGATGAATTCGAAGTCGCAGTGGAGTGCCGGAAGGCTGTAGTACTTCGCCGTTCCTTTTCCTTGTTGTAATGAGCGACATGCTTCGTTCATCACTTTTGAGAACAAATATGGGGACAATGATATTGGATTTGAAACATCTGGCCTATGGCGATTATGTCTGCCTACTTTCACACAAGTTGAGTAGAAGCAGAGGCGTATACAGATGGGCTAAAACTAAATAACCGTCTCCAATACTCAAAACAACACCAACGCTCAAATCAACATTGCCAGACAACTAATCAATAAGGGAAAAAACTATCTTAATCTTGGAAGTATCCTCTCGTAATATGGAGGCACAGATCTGAACGTTGAAAGCAGGATCAATAAAGCAAAAACTGTGTCCAGGATGATCTCCAAAATAATTTGAGACTGTTTCGATGCATGAATGGAAGGTAACTAACACAGCCAAAAGGAAACTGCAAGCCTTCAATAATATTGTAGATGTTTGCACCACATTTTAAGGGTCTTCTGGGCGAAGCGTATATCGAACGACCAACTTCATGCGATTACGAGCCAGGAACCTATAGACATCCAAATACGAAGGAGAAAATGCGAGAACATGGCGCGTGGGTGTTTTGGAGAACCCGAATTGTCAATTTGGCATTGATCGGAACAGCCCGTCCACTATGTGAAAAATTTTTCAAGAAGATCTCAGCCTACAACAATATATGGCTTGCGACGGAAGTTCGCGGATTGGACTCTTGTGCATTTTGAAGTCGACCCTTATTCTTATCCAAAAATAGTACATAGGTACGAAGCTCTCTCTTGGCCGTTTCTGTAGTGAAGTGATTCCAGTACAGCTTGTTGAGGTCGAAGAGAAGTTAGACATCGCTGACTTCCCGTAGCATTCTAGACAATGATTCGAAATATCCGCAATTTGTTCGGTGATGATTGAGTCGAAAGTGGTACACAGACATAAGATTAGGGGGGTTAGTGTTGAGAGAGACAAGTTGAAGTGAGAAGGGGCTATCAATGCAGTCCAGAGAAAGCCAGGTAAGGTGAAAAAATCTCCGTCGTACAGATACTACCCGAATAATGCGTATGGTGTATTAAGGAAATCGAAATTGGCTGGCGTATTCAAGAAGAGGCCACACCAAATAGAAGATATATTCAGATCATCTTGAAGTGGGAAACAATTAGCGGGAGATAGATGGGATATATCGGAAGAGTTTCAAGTCGGCAGCGTAGACGGATATATGTGGACTTCTGATTACATAGTCGACATTATTACTTGCTTGGATGAATAATATGGGCTCAAGATGCCTATCCTGAGGTACTCCAGAAGAGGCTTTAACGGATTTGGAAATTATGACCTAAATAGAACATTGTAATGCCAGCCTCCTAAGCAGGATTTGATCCATATTATAAACCTTAAGGCCCAGAGCCTATAGTTTGAGCAGAATGATTTTATGACGGATTTGATCAAAGGCTTTGCTGAAATTGGTAACGACCACTTCAACTTCTATCCCGCGTTCAGTTGCGCACAACATTGAGTCATAAATGATGCTCTCAAATAGCGTAGTTATGCAGAAGGGCTATCACAATTTGGCCGCAGTAGGCATGTGCAATCAGGGTGGTTATTTTTTTTCAGCATTAGTCTTATCCACAAAATAAGTGATCAGTTTACGCGGTGTTGTCTGGCGGAGTTGGGAGTCAGTTGGGATTGTAGTCATTTTTTTCGATATTCGGTATAAAGTGTACTCTAACTTTTTAGGTCTTCGTGTGACAGGCTAGCAGTCAAGATTTTCTTCAGAGTTTCCATCAGTTTATCTATATGAATATTTGTTTTTAGCATAACTGAATGTACAGCCTCATCATTCACCACATCCGTTGGCAGATACCAGGATAACTTTGAAGTGAGTCTCTAGGACTAGGTTAGGTAAGAGTGGCTGTTGGAAGGACCAACCCAATTAAGACTATTGGTCCTTTGTGATACCACGTTGATCTCTAATCCCCCTACTTTTTGACTGTTAACGTCTGTATTCTCTAGACCACTTAAGTCATAGTAGAAGAAAGCTCCTAAGTGGAGTTCTCTTCTTTGGAAGAGAGCTGGTGGAAGATTGTCTCTTCCTCCTTCTCGCCCATGCAGCTTCTGTAGAAATAATTTGTAAAGACGCCAATGACACCTATGTTTCTTATTTAGAAAGTTCTAGCTTTTCTAGTGATTCAGATCCAGCTTTGGCCAGATCTGTTTGATCGCTAGACATGTTGATCCAACAGTCTACCTAAGGTTTGTTCTTTTGTTAGCATCCATGCAGCGATTGGTATACCTTTCTCTTTTCCGGTAGAATAGGAAGAGTGGTTCCAATTTTTGGTGAGTTCTTCAGCCCTAAAATTCCCTGGAATATCTCCGAGGCCTGGCACCCAACATCGTTGAAGATTGAACTACTCTGCCATCTCCCTTAGAGATGATCGGTAGACAAGAGTCGATTCTAGAATTTAGTAGGACTAAGTCGAGCGACTTGATAGCTGTGTGACTATCCGCAAAGACTCGGATATCCCTTGCAGATATCACGTTTTTCTTTTTTAATCGCCAACATTTCCGCCTGGAACACGCTACATAGCTGCGGTCGCAGCTACCAGCCTGCTGAAGATATCGGGGTGTGGCAAGTGAAACAGAATACAAAGTGTCGCTGTAGGAGTAGAGCGTAGGGCTCCGCTTATACATAGACATGCTGTTCTGCTTAGTTTGCTGCATTTGACTGCATTGTCTTAAGGTGGCCCTAAACGACGAGCATGCTCCCTGAACATGCTCGTGCTCGCTATATTTTTCTCGTGTAGGGGCTGGTTCGCGAGCCGCTCGCTGTTGGCGAAAAATTTCGATTTTTTCGTGCTCGTTGGCTTCGATGCTCCCTGAACATGCTCGTGCTCGCTATATTTTTCTCGTGTAGGGGCTGGTTCGCGAGCCGCTCGCTGTTGGCGAAAAATTTCGATTTTTTCGTGCTCGTTGGCTTCGATATTCGCCGTGCAGGGCCATGTTCGCGAGCAAACCTCAGTTTTAATGTGAACGCCGCCGAGTGAATATCGTGGATTAAACATAATGGCAGCAGTTAATAAATAAATCACCATAAGCGCAACCACTTGCGCTTCTTTATCGCACATGTTCACAGTATGAAGAATCAGCACGAAATGAATGCTCGCCAAATGTGTTCGTCGTGTAGGGGATAATGCAAATGAGCATGTTCGGCGAGCATGATCGTCGTTTAGGGCTACATTTAGGCCGTCACCACGTGTTAATCTGTTAAGATTTAGCTGAAAGAGCTCCTGAATGGCATTAGGATACTTACCTGAGACGGCTATAGCAACGTCATCCACATAGGCGATCACCCTGCTGTCACCCGCTACCAGTTTTTTCAGCCGTTTATTAGCCACTAAGTTCCAGAGAAGGTGAGAAAGGACACCACGTTGCGGCGTACCTCTACCTGAAACATCTTTTAGCATGAGCCCCACCCAGCTTGGAGTTGATTTTCCTGCTATTTAGCATAAGACTGATCAACTATCTAAGTGAGTCGTTTATCTGCAGAGTTGACAGTGCAGTCGTGATTGCGGATGTGCTCACGTTGTTAAATGCACCCTCTATAAAGCGACCATTGTGAACTCTCTACATTGTAGGGATCGTTCGATGTGACTAGTCAGTGAATGCAGAGTCGTTTCCACCGACTTTCCTTTACAGCAGGCATTCTGAGCCGTTGACAAACGTCGTGGAGGTCCTTTAGGGCAACATGAGAGTATTTTCCGGCTTTGGGAATGATATCTCCATGGAAGTGGAAGAATGTGGATCAATTCTACACAGCCCCTTATGATATCTGAGAACCTTTGTAGCTTGGCAGGTATTATACCGTCCGGACCAGTAGACTTGTAAGCTTGTCTCTTGTAATCAGACCGTGAATTATAGTCAAATTGCAGTAGTCCTGTTGAGGTGGCTATTCCACCTGGAAAGTGGGTATCCAGTAGTAGGTTGAGTGATTCATCACTAGAGGATGTCCAAGAGCCATCGGTATTTTTCAAACAGCTAGGCATCATAGGATTTTTAAAGAGGATTTTTCTTAGTCCATTGATGACTCAGAGGTTTCTGGTATCTTGTCACAGAATGACCTCCAGGATTGTCGCTTTGCCTTCCTCATACTTCTAGGGTGAATAAGAGGGCCGGAAGCGGCCATAGCCTTAACTTTTATGTCAAGCTCGCTGGTACAAAATGTCTCTGCTTTTGCAATGAATTATTATAAGCATAATGATGTTGATGTTTGCCATAATGTTGTATGCATGTCTTCAAGAGAATGTTTTTCTTCAGCAAGCTGATTCTCTCAGTCCACCATATATGAAAGTATCAATAAACCAAAAAAAAGGTTTCTCCAGTTCAGAAATCTGCTAGGTAACCAAGGGCCTCCTCCAAAACCTACGCAAAAACAAGAGAGTTATCGCCACCAAGACAGTTTCCGCCCAGGACTTACCAAAAAACCTCAACTGTTCTACAATCGAATTGCTGAGAAGCAGATCTTCAGAACTTTGGTCGCAGATGCTTACAACCGGGGGTGTAAGTATAATGGTTGAGATAGAACAGGATTGCCGCATTCCCAGTCTCAGCTACAGATGCCCTACAACATGAACATGAGGTTTCTTTTAAAGTTCATAGAGGGGGATATACAAGAATGCACTGAGGTTGTCACTGATGCAAGATGCGCTCATTCCTTCCTCTGAATGCCTATAGTGAAAATTCAAAATGAAAGAAATCTCCTCTTTTATTTGCAGTAGGTGGAAGCAGCAACGACCTCACAAAGCGATTAGATTTGGTTTCATTCTCTTTGCACGGTACATGGAGTACTTTCCGCAAGTAAAATGAAATCCTATGAAATCGCCTTGAAGAAGGAGTACATTCGTACACTTTGAGTATCGTAGCTCGAGTGCAACCTCCGAAAATGTACCATGGTGCAGTGTTTTATTAAACAAAAATGAATAGAAAGTACCTTTGAAGGACCTACCAATTGGAATTAAACCTCAAACGTATAGAGTCTGGAACACTACTCCTACTCCAGGACCATAAGCAATCTCAACGCAGCCAGTAAGCTTAACGAAATTTAAAAATTCCATTTGGCAGGAGCTGGCAAGCCATAATTGCTTGGTTTCCGTCATTATTAGAGGAACTACCTTTGAATCGAATGAAACTTCGTATCCTGCAATCACGAACCATACGGGATGACTTTTTTTTTTCTTGCCACCACACATAAACACAAACTCACACAAGTACAAGTATATTCACCATTCTAACCAACCAAGCTCGTCCTTTTTATTTTCTAATTTTTTTTTGTTTTCTGTATTTTTTCTCACTTTGGCTTTTAACTAACTGCAGATAAGGAACTACTACTACGTCGCTTTGTGATATAAAATCTGCAAGTGCAAAACTCAAAGGGAATCAAATGCAAAGCACAGTTACAGGAAGACCGGGAAGTAGGGCAAAAGTATGAAAAAGCAAAAAATAAAAATAAAAGTGGAAAAGCTCACAAATTAAAAAAGTACACGGCCAGCAAAGTGTAGTTTGAATGAGTTGGTGGTGGGGCGAGGGGTAGAATGGAGTAGTCACTAGTCACTGGTTTCTATTTACATTTACTCTCGTTACGTTTGCTGGAGCAGTGGCAGGACTAGTGCGGAACTACTGTGAATACAAAGATAAATCGCCTTATTTCCATTTCCCTTATTTGTGTCCTTTTTGAGCTTCCTCCCGGGTACGACTACAACAATAGTTAGATTCTGATATTGCACGGCTATTGCGTTCTTTGTCCCTTTAGCGTTGTCGATATGGAAATTTTTGAAATCGAAATCACAAAAGTTTATTAAATTACATATTATCGTGTGATGCGCTTTTATGCATTTTAACGATCAGAATGTCCTTCATGTGATTTCCTTTGAGTTGTACGATTTCCACCATGAAAGGGTTTTAATCATCCTGCAAGGGTAATCGGATTGATGAGTTGTGTATAAGTGCAGGTACCGTGGCAACGCCAATAACATTAAAACGGGAGGACCTAATTAAATGGAATTGCAGTTGCTCACGGTCGTAAATGAGCATTTCAATGAGTTTTTGTAATTAGTCGTCCTTGAATTTGTCCCCTTTATTCTATACTTACTCGTAATGCGATTGCTGAATTAATGGTAACCAAAAGGAATAACTAAGTAACTGGAGGTACTTGTTACCGATGTAGTAGGGAGATTTAGAATTTGAAGAGAATGTTCCTTTAGAAAATTTTCCAGAACTGCCCTGGTGAGTTTCCGTTCATGAGTTGGAAGTCTCAAAGGAAATCGACTTTGTTATTCATCCATTAAGACAGGCATTATCTTTCGTTTGATGTTGTAAGAGCCTTGAAAATTACTATCATTATAACTAAGACCTTTTTCTTTATGAATCTTCTGTTGTTTCAGGTAAAAGTAGACCACGACGACGGAAGGACGTTGACGACGATTGAGCTGGACTTCAATTGCGACGTCTCAACTCTGCGTAAAGGTACAGCGAAAGAAGTCATCAGATGAAATCACTCATTACGCTTGTATCCAGTTCCTTAACCCTGTGATCATCTTTCTGGTTCAGTTTGACATTAGCATGTGCCTACACAGCTGTCAGGGTTTCCAATTTAGAAATTGTAGTAGAAGAGGCTACAAAACAACCCAAAATCTTGCATACGAATGATACTCGGAAAAGACGATTTTCCGTACTACACACGGAATGTTGGGTCCTTTAACAAAGCACGTGGAATATAAAAGAACAGGCCAATAGACTAACTTAAAGCAGATCTAACCTCCATAGAAGAAGTGCGATGGAATGGGTGCCAGAAGGATGAAATCTCGCCGTTGTTTTATTGTATATCGCGTCCAACACTTTCAACTCTCATTTTTACATAAAATTTTACTTTTAATTAGCACTCGCTTGGCAAAAAATTCAAAGAAAAGAACAATACAAAAACTGTAGTGATAAAAATTCAATGGCACAGCAGCAACAACATACTACAAACGAAAGAAACACGGAAAGAGACTTGAGTGACGATACCGGATTAGTATCCAATGATAACAAATTGCTTCTCACTATAATATTACTCGTACATTGCGAAACTTTGAACGCGTTTTTCTCGACAACTTGCTTCCAGACACTAGATCCGTTTTTTCGGCAAATGCCACATATGATATTTGTCGATATTATTTTTATTATCCATTGAAATATGTTGTCTCGGCGCTGCTTGTGGGGCCAACAATGTTTGTGGAGCTCAATACCGAGAGAGCTATATTTTGGACTATCACGTTTCTTGAAAAACCTGCTCAGAAAATCCCAATTAGCTTCCACGTCGAGTGAGTAAATCTGTTGATGAGATTCTATATTCTGGTGAATAGGATAAATTTTGTTTTATACGGGGTGTCCCAAAAATCAACGTCAAGCCGGAAACGGGTGATAGGTCAAGTGGTGTCGGTTATCACAAAATTATAAAAAAAATCGAAGTCATGTACTCTTAAAATTATCTTACACTCTGTGACGATCTTTCAAGTGCTGTGACCGCAAATCTTTACTTTTCTTCGATTTTTTTTTTGTCACGTAACCCTGAGTAACTCTTCTGGAAATTACGGTCCAAAATTGAAAGATAAATATATCGGTTTTAACTAAAATCGTATATAGAGTGATAACACCTCTGAGCTTTTCAAGCAAGACCAGCAATTTTCAAATCATTGGATGAAGAAATATTTTGGAACTCTTTGCTTTTTTCTATGGAAACTGATATCGGCAATAGATCTTAAGTAGTCCTGCACTCTATCAACCTTAAGAAGAGTTTAAGCGACTTTGTGGATATGTAAAAAAAACACTACGAAAGTACTCGTACTTTCAAGACTTTCCTCCCACCAAGGTCTTATATGAAAAAGTACCTATCAGGACAGCCAGAGGTTTTCCAGCTAATAACGATGATTGAATTTTTACAAAACATGGAAAAATGGGTGCAATTTTTTTACCCACACTAAATCTATTTGCATTTCTTCTAATTAGTTTCATATCGATCGCAACATGTGCCAGACCATATCAACTTGATTGAAACCCACAGTCGGTTTATTATCGGTTTCTTTCTCCTACAATGTGGATGTGTCTAGGGCCACAACGCCGGCAGAGATATACTCGTATAAACAGAAGTATTAAGCGGTTCTACATACTGAATTGCTGTCTTTGTCTGATACATTTCAAGTACAATGCAAGGACTAAACGTGTTGAAACTTCCATGTTTCACCACATCATTTCGAACTTTATTTATTATTACTTAAAATTGACTGCCTTCATTTGGATAGGTGGTGTGACCCTTCGTGTAATTTGCGGTTTCATCCTAAACGCTCCGATTCACACGAAAAATTCGTACCATGCACAAGAGGATTTTTTAATGTTTTACAGTTTATTTAGAGTACATTCGTTACCCTTATTTTTGTCGAAAATGTATCTCCAGAATACTGACGGAATTGTGAATACGTTAAATGAACTGCTGCTTATTTTTCGCAAATTGGAACCAAAGACCGATGGCGAGATTTATATATTGCCGGATCTACAGATGGTTATAAATATGAAAATCTTCATGACATTGCATTACATCACATCCAATTGTTTTCGTCCAGAATTGTTTCTCATATATGATGGTGCATTTGTCGGATTGTATCTAATTGAAGCATTTTTCTGGAGCTTCCTCTACAGTCACATTGTATTGATATGTTTTGTAAACAAGATGAACGTTTATCTAAGTCAATTTATCGCGGACGTAAAGCAACCAAAGCTTACCGATGATATATTTCGTTTCATCGATATTTCACATCGGCTCTGTAGGATTAAAATTTGGTTGAACAAATTCTACTCATTGCTAGTGATTGTTACTTATACAGGACTCTGCGTGGACATCACGTCATCATATGAAGTCTTAAAACAAATTCTCACCACCAAGAACTTTTTCTTTCCCTTTGAAATCCCTTCATGTGTCAGTACGGTATTTAATATTTATTTGTTGGCGCTGTTTTCTGAGAAATTTGCCAAGGAACGGAGAAGATTCCAGGACACTATTTTTGCCCTGGCTTGCGAAATGGGAATTGATTATAAAAGTAAACTTAGCAGAGATGTATGTACTCGCAGTTGAGTATCTTTTGATGAGTTTTTAGTAATTATTTTGAATTTTTTCAGATTGATTTGTTGGCATTGCAAAACAAAATTCAAGACGCAGATGTTTGGAAGTATTCTGGCTTTGTTATCGACCAGGGATTTGCCTTTAGTAATTTCTTTGAAGTTGTTGTTTTGAACGCTATCTGCCTCGGGCAGTATTATCTTGGCGAGGTGGTGTCACAAAATTAATAAATTTTAACACCATCAACTAGTTTCTTCAAAGTGTATCTTCTAATAACGAGAAAGAAGATACGAGTACGTTCTATGCAAAAATATATTTTTTCGTAAGACCCAGCTCGAGCAGGGGCATATCAATTGTGGTTACGTAATTTATTATTTATTAGGAAATTAGATTTAACAAAAATTGATTGAATGCGGTATCGAGTGAAGTACTTGATTTACAGATTACTTACCACTGTATTTGAAATAGAATCAATTGAACGTTACTAAAGTGAATAGATACATTCTATTCCCTGTTAAACATAAAATAGACTTTGGGAGCAGGTATATATGGACAGTAAGCCTTCATCAGCCCATGATGCTTTCTTAAAAATATTAAAAGGCCATATTGATAATTCCACCACCTTTCAGTCGCGTGTAAACTACAAGCCTAAACGATTAAAGCCTTGGATTGGAGAAGATCTCTTAAAAGTGATAAACCAAAACAAATCGCTTCGTAGAAAATGTTAAAATGAGCCCCCAAAATATCAACCTAAGGCGTTACTACTGTTATGGCTGAGAAGTTACCCATCATCATCATCACCACCACCAACTTAGTCAGTAGGTGACACATATACTGAGTGAGTTTTTTAACTTGAGACATCCAAATTCCTCGAAAAATACGAAACATCGCGAAAAATGTTTCAGACAAAAGTCACAAGGTTCTGAAGGGGACATAAGATGGTGACCACGAGTTTGACCTTGAGACCCATTTTCAAGGACAAACGAAGGTCACTTTTGATTTTTCAAATGATAATTCCTGATTTTCATTGCTCAGTCGTATTTCTCAATGGGGCACACGACTTTGTCTCAAAGGTCTTATTCATTCAGTGCTAGATACCACTGCGCTGGCACGCCTAAATCATTAATCGGTTTCCAACGTTGTTAGGGTGTTACAAGGTCGAGATTTGTTTTGAGGAAGTCATTATTGCCTCGAGTGAAGTTAAAACTCAAAGAAATTTCAGATAGAGACAAATTGTCTTAAACTTATCTGAGAGTGTATGATGTGCACTCTGCCCTTTTTTTCTACTTGAACGGAACTGTACTTCATTTAGAAGTTCGATATTTGTTTTGAGGAACTGATTATTATTAGTAACGTTGTCCAGATTAATAATGCAGGCTATTTCAATTCAAGAGAAAATTGAAATGATATTGATTTATGGAGAAAGTGGAAGGAACATCGATGGTGCTGTTGCTCTTTACGCCCAACGTTTCCCAGACCAGATACGATCGCGCGCTTCCTTTTATCGGGTCATCCAACAATTCACTGGTGAAGGAAGTGTGCAACCAAAGAAAAGGAATCGGTCAGATAGGGTGGCTGTTCAGGACAATGAAATAGCAGTTTTAGCTGCCGTTGCACACGATCCTCACATTAGCACTCGCCAAATAAGTCGTGAATCAGGAATTTCTCAAACGACTGTCTGTAGGATATTACATCGGCATAAATACCATGACCTGGACAATCGCGTCTTGGAGCACGACTTCTGCACTCGAAATGAAATAGGGAACTGGCGATCCGAAGGCTCTGGTTTCACCCGGTTCAGCGACGAAAATATGGCAAACAATGTCATTGCCAGAGAGGGCGGCCTACCCCCGTTCATTTCGAAGGAAGGACTCCATGAGATCTTCGACACAATCAGAATCAAGAAAATAGTGGGGACCGATGGCATTCCGAACATGGTGCTTCGACATCTTCCTCTAGAAGCGGTGGACATCTACACCACCCTATCTAATAATACAATGAATAATGCACATTATCCAGCGCATTGGAAAACGGCGGTGGTTCAACCTATCCCCAAAAAGGGAAAGGATATATCCAATCCGGCGAATCTCCGGTCGATAAGTCTCCTTCCGAATATCAGTAAGGTTTTTGAAAAAGTAATCAATAGAGCTCTGTCTAGGTGGGTTGAAGACAAACATATAGTTCCGGATAATCAATTCGGTTTTATGGCGGGACATGATATCTCACATGCCGCGTCTAAACTGGTGTCCGATATCCAATGGAATAAGGGCAAAAAACAATGTACTGGTGTCTGCCTTGTTGACTTGGAGAAGGCCTTCGACACCGTATGGTTAGAGGGTCTTTTCTATAAGCTGACTGGGCTGGGGATCAGTAAACCACTCTTGTATATTCTTTATAATATGTTAACTAACAGTTCATCGTGAAGAATGGTGATGTGACTTCTGTTGGAATATTTCAAATTAAAAATGGTCTTCAGCAAGGCGCGGTCAATTCGCCGATCCTATTCAACATTTATACAAGCGACTTGACCCCATACTATTGCGTACGCAGACGATTTGGTAGCGTACAGAACAGATCCAAAAATCGAGGTCATTAATACTCTCTTGCAGCGTGACTTCGATAAGATAAGACGATTTTGCGATGACTGGAAGTTGAAAATCAACTTTCAGAAGTCGGAAACCATTCTCTTCAGGACGCCGTAGGCTGGAGCCTCTAGGGATACCAGAACAAATTGGCGTAAGTTCTCGATCATTGGACAGCGCGGGCCGCCTCTTGCCTGTCGAAATGTAGTCAGATACCTTGGGATCTGGCTAGATCAGTTTCTGTATTTTGGCAAAAATGTAGATGCTGCTCTGGCCAGAGCTAAAGGTGCTTTTGCCCTTACAAAGAGACTGTTTTATAGCAGCCAACTCGATGCGAGGGTAAAGGTAATCTGCTACATGGCCCTTATCAGGCCCATGCTGGTATTTGGGTGTCCCGTGTGGTTCAATGCACGAGCAAGCTTAATGGAAGAGATTCGGGTGTTTGAGAGGGCTTGCCTTAGGGCTTGTCTTCGCTTGTACAGAACATCAGAGTCGGAGTACAAGAAATTTTATCCTAATGAGGTCCTTTACAACAGGGCGAACGTAATACGAGTGGACAACTTCGTAATTAATCTGACTCGAAGGCACATTGCAAGAGTAATGACCTCGACGAATAACCTGATATCTAGGGCTTACTACCCCAATTACCTTTAACACGAGAGTGTGCGCTTTGACGGCTTCGTTCCACCGGAAGCATTCCTCTACCTTGATCAGATAGGGTTGATCCAGGATAGATCAGCCGTGCCGTTAATCTTCCATGTTACTCGGACAGCTTGGGACAGGCGACTCAACTACAACAGAGACGTCGCACACGGCAGTGTGGATCGCCTCAGGTTCAGTAGGGCGGTGGGGAATCGCGATAAGAGGGATGTCATTCTGCAGCCCCAGCATTTCTGGTGGTTGAATGATGGAGAAGATGTTTCGTCGTCGTTTCCGTCAATTACGGAGCAGCCTCACTAATGAGGCAGAGCTGACCAATCTGTTTTCTCTGTGAATAGCGATGGCCAGCTTGCATAGGTTTAGGTTAGCATTGTGTATAATGTCTATGTGTGTTTATGTGTGTATTGTACATTTAGTTTAGGTAGGCTAAGGTTTATTTTAAGTTAGATATTAAGTTTTTATAAAAAATAAAAAATTATGTCCATATGCTAAGTTTTTCTTAACAAATATTTTTTCTTAGCCTTAAGTATTCAAAATAAATAGTTCTAAGTAAAATGTAAATAAAGTCGAAAGACATAGTTATAAGAATTTAGAGTAGCTTAGAGCGCCTGTGTGGGTCCAGTAAGTTAGCATAAGATTATTAAGTAATTTTAAGCTAGCATTTAAGCATTTTTTGTTAGAATGTAAGAGTTAGTGATTAAGAAAATAAAATGCATTTAAAACTGAAAAAAAAAAAAACTAAACTGAGTAACAGCAAGCATCACTAAATGATGTATGACTTATACAGCACACTTAAGTGTCATCACGGCCGTAATTTCTCCTTCTGAAGGACAACAGGAAAGGCGCTGACTTCTTAGAGAAGTTGAGAGACAGTGGTTTGGTCTGTCGTGTAGTGAAACCAAAGACAAAGTGACAGCTTGAGTGACAAGCCGTATAAGCAACAATTCTCTAAGTTTAAACTTAACTAAATCGAACGTTAGAAAAACTAAAAAGTATTTTATATTTGTGGAAACCTGTAGTATGAAGAAGATGGCAATAGGAAACAATTGATTGTAAAAAGTGTAAGCGAAATAAAAAATGACATTCAGATCGGTGTAAAAGGAATGGGTGCAACGAAGAAGAATTATAATGTTAAAATTAATTACGCCGATCAGTTGAAACAGGCAATTTACGTTAAACCAAAAAAAAAAAACAAGAGAATGGGAAAACTAAGAAAGACAAAATTAATCTTAAAGTTGATAGTGTGTCTGACAGAAGAGTGGGCGCAATAACTATTGTATCAGGAATAGATGAGAAGAGACAGTTCAAGAAATAGAAAAGAAAGTAAAACTTAAAGAAAGAGAAAAGTATGATGTCAACAACAACAGTTATAACTGAAAAAGTGTCAACATCAAAAATATAAGTGAAATACAACAGAGCCTCGTTTCTCAAATTCTCGTTGTGAGGATCTAAGTGTAATCGGGAGAATGCTACAAGACGAGCTATTACGAATAACTAAAACCCAAATCCACACAAAATATCTACGGTCTAGCTTAAATAATTGATACAATTGGATCGATTAAAGAGCTTGAATCATAGCAAAATAGCCAAGTACCAGGCCAGTTAGGAACTAGTATAAGGCAGAGATAGTAAAAGCTAGAAATATCAATATCCAAAACAAAATCACAAGAGCTACCGATCAAACAGCAATGTGGAGGACCATAAAAACAATCGTCCTAACCAAACAAGTTGTTCAATAAACGACCTATACTTCAACGGAGTGTGCATAAAAGGTGATCGAAATATTGCACTCGTGTGAGACTGCTCTAAACACCACTCTTATCTTTTGTATTTGAAACGATTGATAGAAGTATTTTGCTGTCTAAAGTTACAGTATCAAAGGCAAAGAGATCGACCGGTTTGCATCATTTTTAACAGGGAGAAGGATCACTGGTACCTTTTCGAACAGTATTGAAACGACCCTTGGAGTACCACAAGGTTCAATTCTTGGTGCCTTGCTCTTCATTATATATATAAACCACATAAATCGACAACTTAATTACACCCAGGTTGCCCTATGTGCCGAAGATGCCCCATTATGACTCTGAACGCAAGATACAAAAGCACTTATTTAGGTTAAATATTGTACATTTGCTCTGAGCGGTGCCTAGTAAGTTGATTGCGAATTTCATTTCCCGTAATCCTATTGGGACCTGAGACCTAGCCAATACTCAGAGAATTTAGCTTTCCCACTGCGTTCAGTCAAGACTTCCGTTCTCGAACTATCTTGGAAATCTTAAGAGGGTTCAGATGCAAATGCTTCACCACCTTCACTGATTCCTTACAGTATATGTAGTTCGTTGCCATCAGGATTGCTTATATCATCGCTTAGAAGACAGACGCAAGTTTTAGTAACGAGGAGTGGAATCGAATGTTATTGTCCTCTAGGAAGACACCAGCGTCGCATTGGTTTTGGAGCTATCCATTAAGACCCGACAACATTTCTTTCCTGGTTCAGGTTCTGGCCGAAAGCCGATTTCATATTTTCTTCACAACAAGAGTTCTGATTGCATCAGACAACATGTCCATTAGATCAGAATCAAAAGGTAAGTGGCGAGGAAGATCATCAAAACTCCAATGACAACTACATTTCAGATGGAGTGAGATCTGTCAGTGCTTCTAGATTGGAGCCAGTCGTGTGAAAGATTGGTCACCAGACAACCGACTGCAAATGACACTTCCCGGTGACAGATCCCTTGTCTTGCTGACATCTCGTTTGCACTCCCTAAAGGACGACATCGCCTTATAGGCTCTCTACGTAACATGTTTAGACCAGATAAATTTGTTATCCAAGACGACACCTAAATACTTAGCTTCATTGGAAAATTGGATGGCGATTCCTTTAAGCACCAGATGAGAGGATTGACAAATCGACGATCACGTCTAGGGTTGGCTATGCTTTAGATCAGACAATCGCTAGACACGACTGAACGGACAGTACTACTAAATCGTCTGCAAAATCTTGAGTATAGACGTCTGAACTATTGAGAGTGTTAACCAATGAGTCGACTAACATGTACCATAGCAATGGTACATGGCCATCACATATTTTCCGTAATCAGTGTCCTAGTAGATATCTTCTGGTCGGATTACATATTCTATGAAAAGTTGCGTTGTCGAAAGCATCCTCAATGTCGATGAAAACGCCCAGCGCATATTCTTTCCTGTCGAGTGCACGTTCAACCCTGCCCAGCAAATTCTAAAGCCCACTCTCTTAGGATCTTCCGCGTTGGTAAGTATGTTGCATCTTAGATAGAGGATGTATTCGCAAAGCCGGTATGCGCATATGTAGCTGAAACTTTCTCTCTATGTTCTTCAACATGAAGGAATCCAGACTTATAGGTCTGAAGCTCTTGGCGAGCGCTTAATCCTCTTTTCCGATTTTCAGTAAAAAGGCCACTTTCATTGATCGCCAATTTGTCCGTATGTATGACAGTGCCAGGATGGCAGTGAAGATTTTCTGGTCTATACCTTTTTGTAGCATAACTAGGGATACGCCGTCTAAGGAAGCAGTATCATATTTATTTATATACCAACTACGGCGTGTTGTATTATTCAGCTCACAAGCAGCTACGGTTAATAGGAGCTGGTTGTATGCTGAATCTGATCAGGTTACTTGGGAAGTGAGACTCTGCTTTCGACTTTCGAAGACTTTGACTAGCTTGTTCGTTTCACCGACAGTTTTGATCATTTCAAAGTCTCTTCGAAATCCGTATTAGCTTCTTATATTATTTGTCCCTTCGATCTATAAAGACTCCAGTCTTTCTCCGAATTAGTTTTAAGTAACGTAGTAGCTGCAAATCTGCGTTCAAACAATGAATTGTCGGGATTCCTTTCGGACTGGATATGTCAGTTCAAAACACTTGATCAAGCTGCCGCTCAGGTTCTGAACGGCTTCCTCTAACCTTTGTTTTGTCCTAAGTTAGAATGAGCGCTGTCGGACTTGGCAGCTGAAACATATACCGAACAAATTGCTGAGGGTTTCAGTGGCTTGATGAGCTGCTTCAGCAAAAATTGGTTTACTAAATTCGTCTATTTTCGTATTTGGATCTGCTATTCTCACAGCATCTTGTGTAGCATGGTCGGCGATTTCATCGGGAAATTGCTTCACTGCAATGCGTTCCTGAACTTCAGATGGGCAGCTTCCGAAAACTATTCAAATTAAACGCCGGTGTCATTGCCGCATGGAACGAAATGTCACTTAAGACGTATGTTTTGTTGGGAAATAAACATTATCTGCAAAGTCGATGTAAGTTCAATGTAGTCCGCTCGATCATCGAAGTATGAATTTACCAGGATTTAGACAGCATCTCCGCAGAGAATAGACGCAAGCACTTGTGCCTTTTGCGTGCCATTCCAGCCGTCAAACTCAGTCATGATGTCAAAATGAATTTTGTACTTTCTATATTATTGTAGTACGGATGCTCTTGGTGGTATATCAAGTTGCGATTGCGATTCGATTGTCGCCTGCCGAAAACAAACAATACGCTGATTTTATTTTCCATTTCGAAGGCTTGCATCCTTGGTAATTATATCTTGTCATATATCGCCTGAAATCCTATGGCTGGTCAAGTAAAAGCAGCGACTGGCGAATCAAGGTTTACAAACTGACATTTGACTATCTGCCTCTACCCAAATCTATGCAGGAATATTGACCTTTGAGCTATCAATATGAAGTTCCTCCTGAGAATATTTTATTCTACCTATAATCTGATAGGCATCTGCAATTGCCGCTATAGACAATAGTCCTCGAAAAATAGCAAAATATTGGCATTATTTTCCCATCAGGTAAATTCTAAGTGGGCTTTTCACTACAGCTGGAAGCTGTATAAATATGAAGCCATGTACGAGTATCCATATACAATAGTTTGCCATTACCACTATCCATATGAAGGACTTTTACATGAAACACAATAATAGAAGCAGCAAGAAAAGTTAAGCTACCATTCCTCAACCTAATACTTAGAGTTTCCAAAATTTCTGGAAGAGAAACTTCTGAATATAAATTAATAAGCTCAATATCAACCACAGCACTACCTGGCATACCACCTCTAGCCAGAGACCTTTCATAACGAATGAGTGTCATTAAATGAGTACACAACACACTCTTGACAAAGTCGAAATCGTATACCTAACCCAAAAGTTGCTACCACCACCCAACTACATCTATATATCATATTCTACCCATACAAATGTCTCCCCAAAGTTATATGTACGAGTATGTATGTCTCCTTGTATAGAACTGTATGATTGTGTACCCTTGCTGGGCAGAAAAATGTTGAGGAAATTCTCCACTTTATTGTCATCACCACATCCAATATTGCATTCGTTTACCGGCAGCACTACTGTGGCAGGACTTTGGTGTTTCTGTTCCTGCTCCTAGTCCTGTGAGCTCTTTGTAACACAAGAATGTTCAAACGAGAGAATTATGGAATGAAGTCCCGCCAAGGCTGAAACTGGCATCCTGCGGGGGGCCAATAGCCAGTAACTGTGCCGAAGTAAAATTGTAACCTTAGCCCGTATGCTTGACAGTATGATGGTGAACCTATTGTGGGTATACATGTACATATTTGTCGACCTTTCGGCCGGGCTGCCCACTCTGTGCTGTAACACGGCCTTTTGCTGTCATTATGAGTAGGTCCACCGAAACATGGAAAAAAACAAGCCTTACATGGCCGCCACACATACTTAAACACAGAGAAATACATCCTCACATACACCCTCAAACATTGGCATTATACGAGTATGTTTTTGGAATGAATGTACTCGTAAATGCTACATTCACCTCCAAAAAATCGATCCTGCTACAAACTACCTAGTGTACATATATGTACGTGTACGTCCATACTCGCATGTATCCGTATTCCGTACCACTGACGCTGCTGTAAAACAGGCAAATCCCACTGCATGGCATTCCAGGTACTCGTATGTATGTACTCGGTTATGCAAAATTAAAGGGATGTAGGTGGATGATGGTGGCGGTGGTGATGTTTGGGGATGTTGTCATTTTATCCACAGGTTGTGTGCATACCGAGTGTATTCGGATATCTGTGGATGTGCCTGTTTCATCTGTGCAGGGAGCCTTTAAAATAAATATTTTATCTGCAGCTATGTCGGTGTGTTGGTGGTATACCCGGAACATGATGTGCACGGGCGGTACTTTGCCAGCAGTCTGGTGAGGTAATTGAAAGGGCGGCAAAATATGCCATGTAACATAATCATTCTCACATACAGGGTGTCACCAAAGAAAATTTATCAGCTTTGTGTAGATGAGTGAATTGCGAAAGAAAGAACTTGAGTGTGCTGGAGAGATGCTTTTTCATTTTACAATAATAATTTAAGTGAGTTTTCCAAAAAGTAAACTTTTGTCGGTTTAGCAACTTTTAAAATGTGTTAACTTGAAGGTGTTTTTCATCAAACTTTGATGTCTGTGGTGATATGGAATCTACGAGTAAGTTCCTGAATAGGTTCACGCCAGGTTTCTCTCTGACACAATGAATCCGTTTAACTTGACCTCAGTATTCCCATGCACATGCACTTCATGGGAGATACATGTTATTTTTTCTTATCGTTTCCGGTATCTCATACGCGGTTCTCTTTGGGATTTTTCGCTCCAGAGATTTTTAAGCGCGGCTTGATCAACCTTTCGCTTAAAACAGATTAAAATACACTGCTTTGTGATGTTAATCAAATTTGCCGGGCCTCCATTTTGGGCGATGCCAATTGCTATATTAATTTTTCTTAAAGTAAACTATCTCCCAGTCTAGATATTTATGAGCTTGACTTTACAAACCACAATGACGATTCTTTTCCCTGAGTAAACGAAAGAAGTTCTTCTCTTAGTTAAGTCCAATGCTACCGGTCTCGATTTTCAAAGCTCAAAGATAGTTAACTGTTGCTGCCTTATATTCTACCTCACTTTGCTCATATTTTTGATTATATAGATACAATCTCTACCCTTCTTTCTGAATGGAAAAAAGTAAAAACAAACTCCAGTCCCGAAGAAAGGAATGAGGAATATAGTTGAACACATGCTAATTGTAGTTCAGCCTGACTTAGCACGGGCTTTTGAGAAAACAGCACTCACACATCTTCGTCACTACCTAAATAACAAAAGTCTCCGATATGAACATTAGTCTTGTTTCCGACCCAATAGGAGCTCCAACACTGCTTGTCTATTAGTAGTAGAAAGGATTCGAATGTCTTAAAATAAATACCATCCAACACTCTTAACTCCACTTGAAATCGTCCTTTGCTATAATTTTAAAGACTATTTCTATTGTCCTATTATGTCGTATCCAAACGGTAGCACACAGAGTGTGAATGGTGATGATAAACGGCCGAATTATAGAAACCTGCAAAGTGGGATACCACAAGAATCAAATCTTAGTCCTACACTTTCTCCTCAGTATCTGAATATGGTGGAGATCTTGCTTAAGACGAGGAGTGCTCAGGTTAAAATAAAAAACGAAGAGGTTTGAGTTGACCTTTCGGAACATACGGGAGATTGGTCCGTTGATGCCGTAAGAGGTGCAGTGGACAATGTAGATTACGTGGGTTGGTGTTGAAGGAAATATGGTTGAAAAGGGATGTGCAGTCGATGAATGAAAATAATGTCAGCAATATTGCTACATTCTTCTAACGAATTAATACTAATAAGTTTGAGACAGTCATTATAGGGAGGCAAGATTAAACGGTCGTTCCAGGGCAGACGACGGAGTGCAAATCGGAGGAATTGACGTTGAATACCCTCGATTTGGGAAACATGAACTCAGTGAGAAGAGCAGACACAAGCAGGGGGGAGAAAAAGTAATATAGAGCGATCTGGTTACGTACGGGTTGGAAAATTCCTTGGACCACCGTTTAATAATAATAAACTGATGAGTTGGCTTTAGGGATCATCATATCGATATGCGAACGGAAATTAAGTTCGCAGTTGAATTGGTTGACCATAGAGAAAATAAAATCGGGGAGGAGACAGGGTGCATTTACGTGAGAATGCTATAGATTGGCCTTTGGCTATATTAAGTTGTAGACAGTTTTTGAGGGACCAGATTGAAAACCGATTGAGGTCTTCTTGAAGAAGGTTGGCGTCATGGAGGGAGATCGTTAATTGTAAGAATGAAAAGAAGAGGACCAAGATGGCTGCCTTGTGGAACTCCAGATAAAGCCTGGACATGCACGGAAGGGGCGGATCTAAACCGAACTCTATAATATCGGCTTGCCATCTAAGAAGGAATAAATTTTACTAAAAGAGGTTCAAAGTCGAGAGCAGACAATTTGAAGAGGATTAGTTGACGACATATCTTATCAAACACTTTAGTGAAATCGGTTGCAACAACATCGATTTCTTAATCATTTTCTAAGGCTGCGAATGCAAAAGACATGAATTTAACTAGGCTTATGGTAGTTGATCTGCCTGGGGAAATCTGGGGAAAGGAAGAGAGGCAGGTTGGAGGAATATTTTGTAAGAAAAACGGCAGGGAGATTATCAGCAGATAGCAATTCACCTTTAAGTTTTAGTAAGTTTTCTTCAATAACAGCGGGATCGGAAATTTGGTGAGTCATTGAAGTAAGAGGGATCTGGTACGAATGAATTGTAGACTTGCAAAATATAGCAAACAATTTGGCGATGGTAGGAGGATTACTTGAAGATCTGGAGGTAAGGTTAACCAATACGCATTATTCAGGTAGCGTTGTTGAGTTGAATCAAATGAAGATATGTGCCTCGATAGTTTGAATAGTCGGTAGAAGAGTGGATGTGAAGGAATACCGCATATAACTTGTTTCTTTTGTTTCATAGAGAGCGAAGTCTACCATTATACCAAGGAGGGGATGTAAAATGGAGAGGGCAGCGAACAGAGATAGATTGGTAAACTCGAAAGAAGTCCTGTTTAGATATTGATTTTACTGAAATTAGCTTTGTGAAAATTATAAGGTGGCTGAAGACGAACGGAGGGGAGAATTGTGGAATAATGAAAGAAGAACAGGAGGATGAAAGTTTTCAATAGTTGAAAGAGGATACTGAGGAGTTGCTGGGATCAGCTGTGAAGATAATTGCCTTTGTATATAGTTGGAAATGCCACTGACTTAACATAGTCTAGAGTCTACGAATCAAGAATCAGCTCAGGCAGATTATGTGTTATAATAAATGACACCAAGTTGAGCTTAGAAGAAGACAAAGTTGCAACGGGATAGTAGTGAAAGCTGTTGTGAATGGCCAGTAGGACACCTCGACAAGGAGAGTTAATCAAAAGGGGTATGCGATAATTATCTCGAAAGACATTAAAAGAAAGTGGGAATAACTTCTGTTTTTTTATGTTGGGGATAAGATTAATTCAGGTTAGAGCGCAGATATCAAATTGGACAGCATGAGATTGACGCAAAACCGCGTGGATTTTAGAACGGAGTCCTTTACATTCTGGCAATAGAAAGTAGGAGGAAAGTTGTTGCATTATTTGTCACTGCAAAGTGTATATGTACGCAGATGAAGTGCAACTTATGCTAAGTCGTCCATAAAACAAAAACCCATAGAGTGGGCTTCTACCGTTAAGAGCTTGAATCTGACTTGCAACTCTAACCTTAGAGGGATAGACATATCAATACTCTTATTGGCAATGTTTCGATTGAACTTTAGAGTGGTAGAAGCTCAACATCTTCTACCAAATCGTTGTTTCCAACTGTTTTGAAAAATATATTTTCGACATAAGCCGGGGTGATCACGGCTCTTGTTTTTCCAATAAGACAGACTGCTGCTTGTTTGCAGCCGTAGCGTATATTATTTCCAGCATTCTGTTGATCCTGTCTGCGTTAGATCTGTTAGGTGTAGAAAAGGGTTATCTATAAGTTTGCACCACTGCAAACATTTGCCGGACGCTTGCAACAGTTTCTACGCCTACGCTTTGGCACATGCAGATAACCTGGCTGTACTAATTCTAAGATCTTCAGAATCATCTGTTACATGTTCCTTTCATTGCTAAACTCTAAGAACCCTTTCCAGTAAAAAAAAAGTTATTTTGTAAAGAGTGTGTTAGTGACCTTGTTGGCGGTTAGTTTTGACTTGACTAGAACGTCGGCCACTGTGAGAACATGAAGTCAGCATTTATTACCAACTTTTTGCATAGTCTCCTGGATTAATCAAACACTGGTGGTCATTTCGTGTTTGTCCTGGGCAATAGAATACAAATCTTTTGTACCACAAAATCAGTATTACGAAACCAAGAGCGGCTCACCTCTCGAGAAGAAATTGTGAATCTCTTTGGTGGAAATATTGAAAAATTTCCCAGGGATTAAAATTTATCTGAAGAAGTGTCATCTATTTAAGGCACTTAGAGTCATGCATTCACATAAAATGTCTCCCCAGTTTCATAGTCTGCCATATAAAAACGACATTTAGTTTCCTGAATAACATCAGGCAGTGATATCATACCTTCTGAGTTGTAGGGATTATTTTAAAGTTTTGTGAAAAGGTTTGATGGCTCTTCTAACCAGGCAAACCCCTGGGATGTTTTCCCAATGGGTATATACATTTTATTCTCCCAACTTTTTGTTGCTGAGTTGAATGCAGAACGGTGTAGGGCCGATGAAAAACTCAGCCGAACCGATCCTAGGCACTTCTTCGGATATTTAATTTCCGTCAGTATATGACCAAGGTCTTAATACCCAACCTGATATAGGGTTTGATTTTTGCATACCTTTATGTTTCGATCATAGAAATTCATTGTTCGAAAAAATAGGGTCCAATGATGCCTCCTCCGCAAAACTCGAACCAAACAGTAACAAATTGTGGATAGACAAGCTTTTCGACAATCATTCTTGGAGTCTTCAAACCTCCTTCTCCTCCTGCTTGATTATGGAGATGTACCTCATTGCCCAAATAATTTTTAAATTAAATTTTTGACCAACTTCATCCATTCCCAACACCCAATTGGCAAAATTACGACACAGCTGGGGGCCGACGTGTTTGATTTCATACGTCAGCTGAACCGTATGTAATTTATGACCCTTTATGTAAGGAGTGTTGTTTGTGATGGGTTCAATGTCCGAAATCGACGTAGAATCGATAGACCTAGCTACATTAGTTAAATTCTCAATTGCTCTTGAGCGACAGACAGGATTTTGGATCGTCATATCGCCAAATTATGCCAATATCTCAAAATATTGAGCAATTCTTGATAGATGGCAAAAAAGGAGATCACTCATACTGGCATACTCTTTTGCTGAGAATATCAACGTCTTGGGCTTTGGTGATACCAACTCCTGCAACGCTTGTTATGAAAGTGATGAGGATATGGACATTGTAATTGTCCGGATTACGCATGCCTAAGTATTATGTTATTGTATTATGACCTGATACCTAAGCTTAAAGTAATTAATCATCTATCTATAAAGGTCCTAGCAACAAAATTAAGAGGAATATTTTTCAGTTAGTTTAGAAGTCAGGCTCCTAGCTGGTTTCAACTCCCGGGGCATACACTGACAAGCAGAAATACTATCAAATCTTTCAAAGTCAGACAAAAATCTTCTTCCCATAAAAAAGTCTCCCTTTCTTTCGCCGTTCGAAGACAGTGAAACCGTAGGTCCCCCTCTCTGTGTTTAAAATCAATGCAGTAAGTGGAGAGACCAGGACAAGATTCACACTGGATTGTAGAGTTGTGTCCTGCTTCGCATGGAGATAACAGCGAAATAAATGACACAGATTGCAAATAGTGCCATACTCACCTGGCGGAGCTAGTTGCGGCATTACAATATGTAAAGATATAGGTCAAAAGCCGTGTGTTGAAAACTGCGTCACGTTGGAACTTATTCTACCAGCTGACCTCTATATAAGTTAATAACTATATTCCTTTCGAAGTCTTTAAGAAACCGCCACTTTCGGGCACCATTAGCTGAGCGTTAGAAAACTTCGACCTACGGCTGGCTAGTAGAACAAACAAATTTGCGATTGTGGACTTACAGATCAGAAACTTGCATTACTACATTGAAATCCTTTTAGCATCTAACTCCAGAAACGGTATTTTTTACCGACCCATTGAAGTGATCCCGGCAGACAAACACACTTTTTCGATTAAATTAAGGGTCGACTTGAAGTTGTTCAATAGCCCAATCTACGAACTTCCATCACCATAGTCTCTTCAGTTGCTACACCAGTTAGATCTTATACGGGTGTAAGCCGAGATCTTTCCACAAAATTTTTCAAAAAGTGGAAGGACAAAAGCCAAACTGTTGCAATTGAAGTCGAATTGACAATTCCAGATGTCCCGCCACACTTCTATGCACGGCAGCTACAGTTTCTTCGGTACCCACATTGCGCTGTTGGTTTTGTGTCATGTGGTTCGAAATGTATCCAAAACCCTGTGAGTAGTGAGCTCGGTTGGTTGATTAAGAGCAGACCTATATTCAAAACAAAAGTCTACGTTTTTGAAACTAGAAAGACAGATTTTGTCTTCTGTTCCGGTGCTCATGTTTAAATAATGACGGGGTGGAGGCGGATGCAAAATACGGGCAAACAGTCTCTGGAGTGACTGACTTTTGTTCCCAGAATTTTGGTTCATAGCCGACCTTTGTTGAATTTAAAACTGCAGACGGAGGTCAGTTTAAATTTGTCCAATAAATAGTTTTTTTATCGAAGGCATACTTTTTTACCATAGGCAATCCAAAGAATCTGAGGATTCGCAGTTTCGCAAAATGATGAATGAAATGAAAAAAACTGACTTTGATTACTAGAGAAGCAGGAAATCATGTCTTTTTTCCACTCTTCCAAAATGGTCATTCAGGACTTCAAGCAGAGTTTCCGACTACTTTGACCAACCTCTAACAAGTGTTCTAAAGCATTGATACAAAGTGCGGCAAGCTAACTCCCTTATTTCATAATGCACTAAGGATAATGCATAATGCAGTTCATAAAGTTAAACATTTAATGTTTTGGTTTTCATCGTTTGTGAAATCAACCGGTACACTGGTTGAACCGGATTCTACTGTTTCTTATCTCTCTTTCAGGCCGTTTATTCCTGAAAGTTTCTTTCAGGTTGTCCAGAGTCTGGACAGGTGATTTCCAATACCCCCACAAAAAGAAGTCACAAGGGGTCAAATCGGGTGAATTCGCCGACCACTCCACATCACTCTCACAACACAGCCATCGATGCCCTTGAAGTATGGGTGGTGAAACTATATGTCTTCTATGTGCATTTCAACAAGTCGTGGCAAAAATAACTCCTCCAGCATGTTCACATAACGGTCTGAGTTGACTGTGACAGTCTGCTCATTTTCCTCGAAAAACCATGGACCGAGAATCCGAGCTCTTCTTTTCTTCACAGAACCAGTTTCCTTGAACGTTGTGACCCATAAAAGAATTGATTCTCGGTCCGGGACAGGACCATATGGCGCAATATAGAAGCGATTTCGGAAGGCGGGATGGGTTAAAACCACCGTACCGCGCTCACGCTATTCGTTACTCCAAAGTATGATAAAGACTGGAATACAAGTTAATAAAACTTTATAATCCCCTCTCTCGAACGAGACCACGCACAGTCACCGGGGACTCTCATCAGCTTCAGAGTGCTCATTTCAAATAAGGAAGATATCTTGTCGCATCTTGTATATTAGGGAGATGTTCCAAAAGCAAGTAATTAATTTTATTTGCGTCGACAAGTCATTGTACAAGGTTTTCCATAAGATGCTCCTTTATTTGTGTTTTTTATTTTTTATTTTATGAAAAACGTGTCTTTAAGGTATCGTTTGTTTGACCCATAAGAAAGGAGACTTTTTTGACTAAAGAAAATGTCTCCGGAACGCCGCCTATAAGATCTTATGTGAGTTGCTGAAAATACTCGGTTATTCACGCTATGTCAGATCTAAGGAAAGATCCCTGAATTTCAGATCGACACTTAACTTTGTCGACTCCAAAAATGAGCTATACCACGCCATGTCTAGTTTTGACATCACTACTAAACTCATCAAATTGAACAGGATGGCAATGGAGAATTTTTGCTGCTCCATCAAGGTCGGTAATGAGTTAATTGAGACCTCCAATATATAGAAAGGTTCAAGACCAGGCTATACGCTGGCATGTGCCTTTGTTACATCGCCCTATAAACAATAGTGCAAAGCTCACTGGCCCACAAGAGAGGCACGATTTTTTCCAAGTTCGAATAATCACTTGAGTATGCAGATGACATTGATGTGATTGGACGAACATAACGATCCGTCAGTGAAACTTTCGTGAGTATTGAGGCGGAAGTGGCAAAACAAGGTACATGTTGTCATCGGAAAAGGACGCATAGCCAAACCCTTGGCAGTTATAACTTCGAGGTAGTTAAAGGCTTCATCTATCTTACCTCCGTAGTTACGAGTATAAGCAAAAACGGCATAAGCGTAGAAATCAGGCATAGAACTACTCTTGTCAATCCCTCTTTCTTTGGGCTGAGAAGGCAATTGAGTAACAGAGCCCTCTTTCGTACGACCAAACCAGCTCTACACCAGACCTCATTATTGGGCTCGTGCTCCATGGTACAAAGGCGTACCACCCCTACGGCAACATTGGACACCTAACACCGCTTGTTTTACAGATCAAAAAACTTGCTGGCAATAGTGCGATGCGAGTCACTAATTTGTAGTTTCGGACACGGCATGGTCCTAGCGGTCCTAGATGAAATTCCTTCCTTGGTCGTCTTCGACATTCCGTATGATATAATATATCCGGAGCGAGAGGACTGGCAAAAAAATGCAAATCAGGTCAAATTAAATTGCAATTTTCACAGATGGCTCGAAAACAAAGGAAGGAAAAGGTTCTGGTATCTTCTGAGAAGACCCAGAACTAAGACTATATAAGACTACCGAACGCAATCAGTATCTTCCAATCTGAGATTCTGGCTGTCTTTAGGGCGGCTGAGCTAATGCAGATGAGATCGGTATCCGGAAAAGATATCGCCGCACTTAAGGCAATGGAATCGACCAACATCAAATCTGATATAGTCAGGGGCTGTCGCACAATGTTCACAGCATTAGGCAGTTAGGGACAGGTGAGACCGTGCTTGGTCACAGGACACTGCGGTATAAGGGGAAATGAACAAGCGGATGAGCTGGCAAGAAGAGGAGGGCTACTGCTAACATCAAGCCACCTCTTTAAATCAGAAGTACTGCAAACCTAAGATATTCAAGCCTTGAAGGACACAGAGTATCCAAGATCTAGGGAGTTAATAAAATTAAACAGGGATAAGTTCAGGGCAATAATAGGAAACCTGACAGCACACTGTCTCTTGCGGAAACACGCAAGGAAACTCATTTTGTCAGACAATGATATTTATAAATTTTGCGGTGATCTACAAGCTGTTTGTGTCATAACACGCATACTGTATAGTCATAGTCAAAGAAAATTTTTAGGGAAATACTTTTTTCGAAAAGTTAGAGGAAATAGACGGCATGAACTCCAAAGGCCTTCTTGGCTTTTTCAAAGAAATATGATGTTTCACTAGCTTGATCCACAGCGATCACGATGGGCCCGCTTTGATGCCTAGTGTCTGTGTGATGGCATGTCCATCACATCCCTGTTTTAAGCTAACCTATGAAGCCCCAAAGAAACGAATCCAAATGTGTTAAATTGCACGAGCGGGGCATCCAGTTGACAGGGCTATTTATATCAACAAGACGATCATCGATTTTCGTCTCCAACAAATCTATTGTGGTATGCATTGTGTGATAAATGGCATAGTCCAGTTGAAACTAACTTCCTATCCCCCAAGGCATTTAGTTCTATTAAATGTAAAAAAATTATCGAACGCGATAGCGGTCTCTATTGACCCGGCCCTCTGGCACTATATCGGTGTATAAATAACTCTGAGACATCTCCGTCATTCTTTCATATACAATGGCTGCTGTTGGAATAGCTCTAGCCGTTCGTCTGACCAAATGCAGCAATTTTGCATTTAACCAAAAATGTGCCTCTAGAGTCCAGCCAGCGAAAGTTTCACATGAACGATGATCATTTGGATCTAACTTGTTGGTCAATAGGCTCTTGTTCGGACGTAGAGGCAAGCATTTCGAGAGATACGCCATAGGGACGTTTGAGAGAAGCTCACCTCACTTCTGGCGTTTTCGTTATCCCATTTGAATACCATGAAACGTACACCTTCCCATGATAATTTGAAACTCAAATATGACTTCTTTCATACAATGACATGCGTGAGTTCGGAGAATCCCTATTGGAAAATGAAATATGAGTAATATTGCATTGCTAGATATTGCCGACACTAACAAATATTTCTTTGAAACTGATGCGTTTTTGAGACTACAAAAAACCGAAACCAAGGAACAATTGCTCCGAAATCTGTGGTCTATAGACCTTGTCCACTCTAGTGCCATTGGGAAGTATTACTTAAAAGACACATTTTAGCCAAAGCAAGTGGGTGGTACCATGACTTGAACCAGAAACCAACTATAGTACGTTACACAACATATCCAGGTCATTCAAACTGTCAAACCAGAATTCAACTAAGAATGTATCAAAATAGACTACAGCACACAAACGTTGTTCTTCTAATCCACCCAAAAAATCCATCTAAGCGTCAAAAGGCTAAAAATTTTCCATATGGCTTTCACAACGAAACTCCCAAAGGTGTTTTCCTGTAAAGTCGGAAAACAAAAAAAAATATTACCACTTCAAAAATGTTGCATTTTGCAGTGCAGTCATGTGAATTCCTAAAAATACCCCCAAGGACTGCACGTATCCTTTTTCAACTATTACGAAAACTTCTTGCACTTTCTCCGGTGTTCCCATCAAAAGTCAGTATAAATCCGAAAAATAAAAATAAAAATAAAAAAAAAACCTTTAGAGTGAAGCACTCAATTCGCATGTCACGTTTTGACGTTGTACGAGTAACACAAAAGGAAATCTGAAATATCCTAGCCACCCTTTGCATTTTAATAACAAAATGTTAAAAGTTCTGTAGGTACGTAAGCCAAATACACACACTTTCACAGCATCAGAAAAAGAGACAAAATTGTGGATGAAATAAATACGCAGAGGCAAAGGACATCCGAATATCTGTGCAAGTGCTAGTTGTGTATATAAAAGTATCTGTTAAATATTTTAATTCTTTTCACCTATACGCCGGCTCGTAAATTGGCATAAGTGACCAACATTTGTAGCAGTGTGACCATTTACAATTTTTTTTTTTTTGTTTAAGATTGCAGCGTTTAGTGTTCCAAAGGTAAAATATTTTTGAGGATTTAAGTGCTATTCCAAATGCAGTAGTTAAATTATGATTGTATTCCAATCTATACACATGTCCTCAATTCTTGCGTAGATGGTCTACGTTCGTGTTTGTTGGTATAATCGAACACTTAACTCCTCGCGGAACGAAAGGATTACGAGTATGTTATGGGCAGTTTGGTTTCGTTTCTAGCTATTTCAATAACTTAGTGCTTGACTGTATTTTACACAGTACCTAGTACCTATCCAAATAAATCTTATACGTTCTACTTAGTCAACTTCTCCTTTCGTCCTTTTCTCTATTAAACTTGGACCTAAAAACAAAGTTACAACAACTTAATGAAAAATTCTTATCCGCCCAAGATGGTCTCCAAGCTGTAATTCTTTAAAAAATCTACATTTAATCCTACTACAACATTTCTTACTTATTTCTTCTATCCCTCACACAAGGAGAATTTCGTTATATTTTTGAAGACCTCTTCTATAATCCCGATGTACAAAAGGGGAATAACGAACGAAGTAACCGATTATCGCCTCATTTCTACATTTTCTCAAATACCCATGTTCTTCGAAATATTTTATAAGAAGCGCCAATCTTTCAGTGGAAATCTCTTATTTTTTTGTAGATGACCAATTGGTCCTTTTCAGATAGTCCGCCATCGGCATTGACGGTATGAGTATATTATTGACATGAAACGTTCTTAATTCTATCGCAAGCATTCTGTCATCTGCAGTTTGGGTTACTTCCACTCATCCTCATTTCACAGCCATCTGTGCTACAGCTTCGCGGTAGAACTGCCTGCAAAAATCTAAATAAAGTTTGCGTTTCTCATCAGCTTAGCACTGAAATATCCAAAGCTGAATCATCCGCGTACAATCGTAACTTCACTCACATCCAAAATACTCGCTAGTTCTAGTAATCCCATAGAAGTTCTCTCAAAAACAATTGTTTCATTCAGCAATCTCCTGCAAATGCAACGCGTCCGTTGCCTCTATAGTTTTAGTTACTTTCTTGGATAGTTTTTCCTGGTCCCATTCCCATTCTAATTAATTTAAAAGTAATTAAATTCACCCAGCAAAAGGAAGCACTAATCATGTCACAAGATGTCGGAGTGTCCAAAGTGTGTTGCATTGGTGCAGGCTATGTAATGGCATATAAGTGTCCCGGTCTTACAGTCACAGTGGTGGACAAAAGTATAGCACAATGGAATTCGAATACGCTGCCAATATACGAGCTTGGCTTGGATAATGTGGTGAAGAGGTGCCGCAATGTAAACCTATTCTTCTCAACTGACATTGAGGCTGCTATCAAGGAGGCCGATTTGATCTTCATATCGGTAAACACACCAACGAATACATTTGGAAATGGAAAAGGTCGAGCTGCTGATCTAAATTATGTGGAGAGTGCGGCGCGAATGATTGCCGAAATTGCACAATCAAATAAAATTGTTTTGGAGAAGAGTACAGTGCCAATGCGTATCCCACCCTTATAGAAGAAAAGTTACAAAATCTCAATGATGAATTTGTATCCGGTCCAGATGAGCTCACAGCAATATTTCTCAAAAAGTGTGCCTCCAATCTTTCGCACCCACTTTCCTCCCCCTTTCATCTGTCCCTCACACAACGGGAATTCCACCAAGTTTGAAAGAACTGTTTTATAACCCCGGTTCGCAAAAAGAGATCAAAGAATGAAGTAACTAACTACCGTCCCATTGCTAAGTTTTCTCACATACCTAAAAAGTTCGAAAGTTTTTTATATGAAGTTTTAAGCTTTCAAATCACTTATATCACCCAGTCAGCACGGACTACTACAACTTAGTTGAATTCGTATCCTTTGCACTTTCAGGTCTAGAAAATGGCAACGAAATTGACGTTATTGCTACAGATTTCGCTAAGGCCTTCGATAAAATATCACATCAACTGATCCTTTTCAAATTGTCTTCCCTCGGTTTTGACCCCATATTGTTAAAATGGATATCTTCTTATCTGGAGAACCGTTATTATAGCGTTCGCTTTAGGCCAGACTTCTCAACCCCGTTTTTAGCCACTTCTGGTGTCCCACAAGGCAGCCATCTAGGTCCCCTCTTTTTTTATTTTAACTATAAACGATCTTGAGAAGATTATCAAACATTGCTCCGTATCCATTTACGCCGGTGACACTAAGTTCTCCAAAACTATTTCTGCACCCCTAGACTCTATTCTCCTTTAAGAAGACCTCGATAGGTTCTTCAATTGATGTCTAAAAAATTGCTTTGAGCTTAACGTCTCCAAATGCAAATCTATGACTTTGTCTCGTAAGTCCAATCAATACCCCTCTCGACCTTATTTTCTGCATGACCAACCTGTACTCCAGGTTCAATCCCTTCGCGACCTTGGTATTTTATACGATAGAGAGTTAAACTTCCTTTCGCATATTGATGAGATAATCCTTAAAGCCAACTCATCGCTCGGTTTTATGAAACGTTGGTCTAAAGAATTTTGCAACCCTTATGTGACAAGGTCAATTTACATTACCCTTGTCCGGCCCCTCCTGGAATATGCCAGCCAAGTATGGTCCCCCTTTCAGCGAATTCATATATCCCGAATCGAGAATATTCAACGTCGTTTTCTTCGATTTGCTCTTCGTGGACTACCCTGGAGTGACCCATTTATCTTACCTCCCTATCGCGACCGCCTCAAACTTCTTAACCTGAATACCCTCGAAAAACGCAGAGACGTAGCTGGCATTCTCTTCATTCATCGACTGCTCTCCGGTTCTGTGGACTGCGCTTCCCTTTACAAATCTATTTCCTTCAACACTAACCCTCGTAATTTACGCTGTCCTCGTCTCTTCTATATCCCAACCCACCGCATCTCTTATGGTTCTAACGAACCAATCTTCCGCATGCTCCGTAAGGTCAACTCAAACTTCACCCTTTTTGATTTTAACCTGAGCACTTCTCGTCTTAAATTTGATCTCCTCCACCATTCCCTTACTTCCTAACCCTTAACTCTTGTTAGTTTTTGACTCCTAGTTTCTAAGTTACTTTAAGCTTGAATTAAGCGAAATAAATGGGGGCGTGAGCCACCACTAAAATTAATTCTTTAAATGCTAATTAAACACTTCTGCGTCTTCCGAAATACGAATACAAAAGTTTCTCAAGCTATAATATCTTCACTTCAAGACATCAGACTTCTTTCAAAAGACTTCGATTAGTTTACTATGTTATGCTTTTCTTAGAGCTAATCATCACCAAAAGACAATCTATTACCTTATAATCCAGTTGCCTGCCGGAATTTATTTTCTCCACTGTCAACCTATACCCATACTTCAATATCTTCGCGACCTTGGAATTTTTTATGGGTTAGTCAAACAGTTGTCTAATGAATTTTCCCAGACTTACGCGTCCAGATCCTTATACATTTCCCTAGTCTGAGTATGCCAGCCAAGATTTGCTCTCTTTCAATGAGTTCAAATTGAGAGTATTCAACGTCGTTTCATTCGATATGCTCTCCGAGGCATACCCTAACCCTAAGAAATGCAGCGGACGTCACTCATTGACTCCTTTCAGGTTTTGTCGTTCGCACATCTATTTTCAAATGTTTTTCCCTTAACACCAAATCTTGTGATTTTCGATGCACCTCTTCTCTTACCTCTTACGACACCAATGGACCACCTATATTCTGCCCAAGTCGACTTAAACCCCACCGTTGTCGGTCTCTACGCGTGAAGGGGATCATCATTGTACCCAAACTTAAGGCTCTGTTTTTTAAATCCCAGTCTTAGCTTGAATTGCTTACTTACTTAGATGGCTATATAGACTGGGATAGACTAGGGCATCAGCTAACAAGCCCATCTAGCTGGAGCTATTTTCTACTAGCTGCCTTCAGTTGCCAGAGATCCCTTTTCACTTGAGTGAGACGTTCGCGCACTTCTGCGATGTCCCTGTGGGTTGAAGTCAAAAACTTTCCAGGCTGGGCGCTGCTGCGCATGCGTTTTAGGTGGCCTAATTATCCAAATCGGGTTATCAGAGCTTTCCTGATGAGATTGGCATCGCTGTACATCTCGTCCAGTTCGCTGCTGAAATGGCTCCTCCATTCTCCATTGAGTCAAACGGAGCCGAAAATTACTAGAAGAACTTTTTGTCCAAGCGGCCAAGAATATTTTAAGTCGCAGCGTCCAAGTTTTGGGCAGTCAGGCAGAGCTAGGATGTTCAGTGTCTTGTATAAAATATTTTTGGTTGCGCAAGGGAGGTGGCTTCAGTGGTAGGGTCGTGGTCTGAGTTGATAGCGGAACCGAAATAGATGAAGTCCCTTACTTCCTCAAAGCAGTAGCTGCCTATTATGATGTTTTTTGCGTGTGTCCTTCTATGTTGACAGAATATGCTTTGTTTTTCCTTCGTTGATAGCTAACTCAATCTTTGGCACTTCAGTTTCAATAGCCACAAACTCTTGCCGTGTCCTTCCCATTACGACACTGTCGTTTGCGTTGGCGAGTTATTAAACAAACTTTTGATAAATTTCCTGGCTGGTAGGGGCCGGTCAGACTGTTAAGGAAGGGTCTCAGGAATTTACATAATACGGCAGACAGGATTATATAATACATATATGCGTTGTTGAGTCAGACAAATAATGTCGAGGTTACATTCGTCAAGTCTACTTTCGTCGATCCAGATTTTAATATAAGCTGGTACATGCTTGGTATCCAGCTACCCCCTGCTGCTTTAAACAGCACGGAACTTAGATTTAAGCTAGGAAATTTCCGTTCTTGCTTGGAATTGTTTAGGTGGACGGAAATGTTGCCTGCTTCGTCCATATTGAATGGTATATTCTGTCGCACTGTGGGATATTGTTCATCAGCGTCGTTTAACAGTCTGCAGAAACAATCTTTCTAGAGTCTTGGCAGTTCCGACTTTACAGCTTTGGCATGCTTGTTTAATTTTTTGGTTAAACTTCCGAATTTCATTCTTCTGGTAGCATTTCTCTAAGGCCTCGATCGATTTTCTTTTGAGAAGCCCATGGTTTCGCGTCCTTCCTGCTCGTACCGCTCTCGACTACTTTGTACGTCCGCTGTCTTTCTAGATTTGCCTGTTTGCATCATCATCGAACCAAGGGTTTCTCTGTTGGGGCGGTTTAAAACTCAGCTACTGGTCTTCTAAAGGCTGTCTCTTTAAGACCGCTTATTTTGAAATTTGAAAAACATGCAGTGCTTACTTGAAAGTTCTAATGACTTTCTTTTAATAGAGAACACAATATTCAATAAATGGCCGCCTCGTGACTGATTGCACACCTTGGTCCTTTTGACGAAATTTTTGATAATATCCAGGCATAGTATAGGCTCGATTTCGTCACTGTTTCTATGCCTTGTGTGTCCATGTAATTCTCCATGACTAAGTCATAATGTTGACACATGACAGCTGTCAAACAACAACACTGTACGGTCGACATAAAAAAAAAAAATTGCTCAAAATTCAAAATAAGCGGTCTTAATCGGTCACCATTTACGTTCTATGCTGGCGAGATAGGACTCCTCGTAAGGTTAAGGGATCCGGCGGTCTTTAGCGATTGTAGCCGTTCGACATTCAACCTCTTCACAATGTTTCGGTGGCTTTGGACTAATACGGATATCAACATCCATGTCATGGCTAGAACATGGAATGGTACGTTTTGGACATCTAAAACACTGTGGAAGTTTTTTGCGTCGATTGAAACGTGACTAATTTGGTTCATGGTTAGTTGATCAGGCGTCAACCAGGGGCCATTATGGATACCAAGGTATAGAACTCGGGTGCCGGTTATAGTTTCCAGAGGTAATGTCGTGGAAGCTACATTTCCCGACCATATTATGCCCTCCTTGCCTAACTTGGCACTAAAATCGCCAAAAACAAGTTTCTGGTCATATTTGGGGCATTGCACGTGGGTTTTGTCGAGGAGTTCGTAGAAGCAATCTTTGGTAATGTCGTCCTTCTGCTCTGTCGAGGCGTGGCCGTTTCAATAAACGTTACGAATGAGGCTGTTGTCACGCCAGTTGTCTGTTATGATTCCGATAGTAGTTTTGAGTTTTGTGGCAGCTATAAGGTGTTTTCAAGATATGAATTCTAGCGTGTTACAAGAATTTCAATGATATTCGAATTATACTACTTAAAAACAGATTGAATTTTCCGGATTACCTCTGAGGTGAACAATGAGCAAGCATTCATTGTTTTACCCATAAAAGCGAGTTTAAATGTTTATTTCGGAACTTCTGACACTGGCCCATTAAGGGTTCGCTAATATCTCAGTTCCGAAAACCTTGACTTAGTCAGTGGATGTCTTACAGATTCTTTACAAAGTATTCGCACTGTGTGAGTCTTCAGTCAGTTTTGGAACATACTCCTTAACATGTGGCGCTATAAGCTCTACCAGAAGTAGATCAGATTTAGCGAAACGCAATTCAAGTCCATAAATAAAATCATTCCTAAACCCGAATGCGTGCCGAAAACCAAAACATGTTACAGAGCACAACGCTGGCGAAGACAAGAACATTCGAACAGTGGGTCTCGAAGTGCTATATCAAGAGTAGCTGTCCACCATTTAGAATAAAAAACGGTTCACACGATTGATAACTTCGAAGTAGTTAACGAGTTAGCCGCTGCTCCTAATGAGCTATCACACACCGGACACCTAATCCGGCAAGAAAAGCGAAAGTTTTATAACAAAATAAGCCGAATGAAGTCATTCACTTGTAAATAATTGACGTTTCCTTAGACGATTTCGCAGTTTGCAGGACGACCAATTTATTTGTTTTATTTCCCATCAAATGGCCACACTAATCCACAACACTAATGTTACCGCGTTGTTCCCCCCTGTTAGGAGGGATTACAACTATTTTGCCACTTTCACTGGGAATAAACCATATGATGTCATTTGGCCAACGAATAGAGACCAGAAGCAACTTCGTACGCTCCGTTGCATGCATGTACTTGTAGCCCGCATCCGATCCAGGCATATCCGGCCGATACATATCCAAGTAACTACATAATAAACTAATGCGAGCGGTATATATTAATTAAAACAAATTAACGCTACCATACGGACAACACAGCCAACAACATGAATTATTCGGATGGCTTTAGTCCGAATCCAGACTCATAGTTGCACGAGTAGTAGTAGTTCAGTGGATAAAGGTCGCACATGGGAAATAAACTGGGTAATCCATGATGGCAATTCGCTCGTTTTTGCGGAACTAAGTTTGGTGAAACTTTTCCCATACAACTGCAACTTTGCAACGTTTCAACTGATTGTAGTTTGGTCCTTTGTTTCAATTATTTCGCCTGTCGCGTCGCACTTGCCTTCGAAGGAGTTAGAGGACGTTTTGATAAATTGATATAAATTATTGAGAGAAAGAGAGAGAACGGTTATTTTCGTTTTCGGAAAGTCGATACGTCCTTGGGGTCACGTATGACTTGGAAATTTTCGTTCGATTCGATTTTTTCACTCCCATTCTTCGTTGGTTCCTTTGTTGGATGGAGCTTGTCGGTAATAACTGTCCCCTAAATCAAAACTTCTTAGTTGCAACTTTCAATGGAAAACACTCATAAAGTAGTGAAAGGGCGGTCGCACGGACATCTACTGTGATGAGGAGAACATAGAGGAGGATCAAGTGCGAAAAGTGGAGAAAAATAGGGAAAACTACTTCTTTTTTTTTCCAGTTGTACGGGTGTACTCGTATTTGTATTTGTAGTTGTAGTTATAGTCGTTGTTGTGTAGCGCGTGCAGCTCACGCTCTCGAGTCCTGGATGGGGCGGCATTTTTAAAAGGAAGGAAAAGACTTTCGAGTTGATTTCGAGTCACGTAACTTCGTGAGTAATATGCTTTTCGATGTTAAAACACACAGGTGGATGGCCGGCACGCGGTAAGGAACATGGCGCCGGGACTCCTTTTTTTCCACCTACCAACCATCCGCTCTTAACCTGTGTTCCGGTGGTAGTAGGTGTAGTAGATATTCGTTCATGAGTACGAGTACGAGTACAAGCACGAGTATCGTGTAAAATATGACGCTGAATTTCCTGTGGGTTGTCAGTGGCGTGTGCTGGTATGCTGCCACAAGGAGTGAGGATGCATAATTGCATTGAAATGTTTATGTAAGCATATGTAGACTCCCGCGGGTATGCTAATAGTCGTGCGCCATTTATCGCATCTTGTTCTGATATTTGCTAGGTTATTATTTTTATTTATTTATTTTCTTATTCCCGTGCATTTACCTATCCACGAATTACGAGTTTGTGTAAAAAAGTGCTGGGAATGAAAGAAAATAAAAATATTGTACGCATATGTGGGCTGAAAAGGAAGCAAAAATATCGACGGTATCATCAACGGGAAGCTGATGCTGTTCACGGAAAAGAGTCCACGAGTTTTGTTTGACTTTGTGGCTTCTATGTATCTATCTCGTGTGGAACCAACTTTTATTCTAAACAAGCTGTGGGCTCATGTTTTTATAGGAATTGCATGAATTCAAATGGAGGTCAAAGGCACTCTCTCTCTGACGGAAAAAACAGGGAAACTAAGAAATGTCCAAGTAGTTGGGTCCTGTTTTTCGAAATAACTCTGTGTCATCGTTATTATCTTTAGTCCGGGGATTCTTATTGGACTTATTAACAAGCAAGGGCGTTGAAATATAGACTAAGAATCTACCAAAAATGAACTCAAATTGAATCATTTCCTCGCGGCTCCTCGTGCCTCATGGATAACTATTGACTTGTGAACCAACAATAAGCGTATATGAAGCTTTGCGTAACCTAAAAGCTTAAAGAATTCGGAACTGCTCTTGATCATCAGAGTGCCTAAGCGCTTCCTGGAATTAAGTCAAAGGGCATGCGCTTCTTCTTGACCTGATTGGTTATAATATGCGTCTCAGAACTCATGACTAAAAGAAGGGTGAACCATAAGCAACAAACTCACTAGCTTATGTGAAGAAAAAGAAAATTAAAAAAACTATGACAACAATAGCATCGCATTCTACGAGTACTGACACAATAACGACAAGTCCTAGTGGACATGGTGATCCCGAAAACTTGGTGAAGACACTGTAGGTCCACAGAGCTGATATAACCGCCATCAAAGAAACGCCTGACTCGGGCCGGACAAGAAAACTATCAGAAACTGTGTATCTACTACGGCGATTGTAGTATTGTCCATCGCATATTTGAATGGCATGTGCTTTAGGCATAAAGTGTGCGTTTTTTTAAATTTATAGGATCTTTCTTTAACCACTAACAACGGCTGATGTTGATCAAGCGTATACTAGCTATCCAATTTCGGGTCACTTTCTCAACCATTTGTTGTTCGAACTCAGCAATACCGCGTTGGATATCAGCATCTAAGACCTGGAATGTTAGGATATACCAAAGACGTTGCGTAGTTCCTCAAGTAGTGATTTAGTAGAGTAACTTTTAGCCAATGGTAATTCTACAACCCAATGATTTCGTGACAATCAAATACCGTATGGATCAATAGCGCTAATTTTTCCGGAAAAGAAAAAAATTATTGCTGATCACTGTCCGGTAACATTGGCTATTAGATGAACCTCAAGATCTGGCTTAATTTCTGAAAGAATTTGAATTGATGATGCCATCAGCGAGAAAACCACACTGAAAAAAACACTTTTGTGGATGTTGTTGAGCCTCATGAGTCCCTCCAGAAACGGCAATTCGGCTCCTTCACAAGCCCATCGAACCAGAAATGAGCATCGACATTCAAGACGATTTCTCTGTAAGATATTGAAGAACTAAGGCCTCGTTGCCAGGTGGATCCTTCATGGGTATAGACGGAAAACTTTCTGCAAAATTTTCTCCATAGTGGACGGGCCAAATCCAAATGAATGGAGAATTCTGGATCTTCCGCCACACATTCTCATACAGTGGCTACATTTTATTTTGTACGCACGCTACACTGACGCTTTATTGGCTTTGCGTCATGAGGAGAGGACATGGTACGACAAATAGTGAGCTCAGTTGGTCAATTGTGAGGAACAGCATAATCACGTACACATCTTTACGTTTCTCGTACTGAAGACTGATTTTCAAAATAGGTTTGAACGAGAAGAAGGCCTTCTTCTGGTGTAGGTCTTCTGGCGATAACGTGCGAAATGGTAGTAAACAATAAGTGTTGAAGAAATCCTACAAATTTCAGAAAGACTTGAAAGGCTTATCAGTAAAACGAAATACACCCTTTATAAGCGAATGACCTGTGAAAATCTGCATTAGGTAGAAATAGACCTATCAGAAGTGTCCCAAATATGATGTAAAAATTGTATTCGGTGACTCTAATCATAGAAAAGGAGGCGAGGGCCCTTTTCGTAGCATATGGTGGCCACCTAATCGAAAGAATACAAATTAGATGGATCATATAACCATACACCTGAAACACATATCAAGTATTCTAAATGTCCGTTGAGGTGTCAATATGAAGTCGTACCACTCCCTAGTAGTACCGAAGAATATAGTGAAAACACTGTGATAACGTTCGACGCAGATAGCTACAATCGCAACATATTGCGGCTCGCTAAACTTCCCTCATAGGCAACCATAAAAAAAATCGATGAATGCCAGGAGGCATATCGCGTAATATGCATGCGCGGACGAGCCCTGAGTTGAAAGCTGCTGCTGAAACGTTGCAATAGAGGAGAGAAGCCGCACCTTTTCGAAAAACGCTATTTCGAGGAGATCGGAAGACGCTACTGCGTCTAATATTTACTTATCCCGGATGAAAGTCGAAATGGGGATAGGAATATCCAAAAAGCGGTTTATCCGTCGTCCAGCTTTCCAAAAGTAGGAAATTTCTCGCATATAGAAGGCAGGGCAGAAGTAATGTCATAATGTGAATGAGTCCTTGTGCATTTATGTTGTTGTAGCCAGACAGAGGAGCGTTGCACACCTGAAGAATGCGAAATTATTGTTACTGTTTATTTCTGTTGTTTTAACGCAGCGTGAATGTTGTCGTTGTTCTGCACAATGTGCGCGAAGAGTTAAGCGTTTGGCTGAACATCAGGGGTCCAATAGAGATGTAGCAAGAAGTGGCAGGCCTCGTATCTCTCATTCGACCAGGGATATCATTGCTGTGGTCGAAGACGTCCCAGAGAGTCCACCAACATCGACGAGATAACGATTCATACAATTTGGCATCAGCATACTTCCGCCGAATTTTGGTGGAAAACCTAAAGTGCAAAACGTTCACCAATTGCTGACCGTCTAGTGAGGTTAACATACATTGTTAAATCTGGTGCAAGAAGAGGATGATTTCACATCCAAAATCTTAATGAATGACGAAGCCCTTAGTGATTATGTGAATAAACAAAATTTGGGTTTCTGGGGCCCGAAGAATCCACATAAAGTGGACGAAGTGCCATTGTATCCCCTCAAAGGGACTGCAGAGAAAAAGTGATTGGCCTTATTTTTGAGGACACCGCCGGCTACACCGTAACCGTAAGTGGTGAGCACTAGAGGGAGATGTTACTATTGTAGTTCCAGTAGGACGGAGCAAACGCTCACACAGCTCTGGCAATGATGGAGACCTTGAATCACCAATTTCAGATCGCCAGATCTGACGGCGCCATACTTCTTCTTTTGGGGCTTTTTGAAATCTCGCGTCTACCACAAAATACCACAAATTCTGCAAGTCTTAAAAGCCAACATTGAAGAAGAAGAAATCACCAATTCGGAGTCTGATGTTCTGCGGGAAACAATTCAAAATACCGTAAAACGAGCACAAATGTGCATCAATTCAGGGGATGGTCATCAATTTTCGACCTTGAGATAACCCATTCGAGCTAACAGAACCCATTTTGTTTCATTTGTAACAAAATGACAGCCAATTCACATTATGATATTACTTTTGCCCCGTACAAATGTCACTCAGATTATCTGGAGAAACAAAATACTCGTAGACATCAAATATCAAAGGGGCATTTTGCAAAACCCACTAAATGGTTCTGGCGATCCTCGAAAACAAGCCACAAATAATGTGTTGTCATCATAAACGGACAATCAACATTGATGCCTTAGTTAGAACGTAACATCTACAGCGGTAAAGATCTAATCAGAACGCATCAGAACTGCAATTCAAAGGATCTTCGAATATACTCCAGTGGAACAATACAGTATACTAAGACATTAATTAAAATGCCAAGTGCAGCTGGAATTTAATCTCAACCGACTCGAAGTGCGCAAATGCAGGGAGTTATCACGGGATGACGGCCTTCCTGGACATAGGAGGAGCCTTCAATAACGTGAAATGTAGCGCCATTAAAAGCAGCGCAAAGTCCGATACAATTCACAAATTTCGGTCACTTCAAGAGCAGTAGTTTCGAACACTGATCGGTCCTAGCGGTCCTAGATGAAATTCCTTCCTTGGTCGACTTCGACATTCCATATGACATAATATATTCGAAGGACTGGCAAAAAATGCAATAATCAGGTCCAATGAAATTTGCAATTTTCACAGACGTTTTTCAGAAAGACCCAGAACTAAGAGTGTCTACTGACACTGACGCAAGCACTCTCTTCTAATCAGAGGTTCTGGTTGTCTTCACCTCGGCTGAGCTAATCCAGATGAGATCGTTATCCGGAAGGGATATCGTTATCTACATCGATAGCCAGTCTGCACTTATGGAAACGAAATCGACCAACATCAATTCTGATATAGCCAGGGGGTTGTCGTACAGAGCTCAAAGCATTGTGCAGCCAGAACTGGATGAGACTGTGCTGGGTGCCAGAACACTGCGGTATAGAGGGAAATGAACAAGTGAATGAGCTTGCAGGAATAGGAGGGCTACTCCATAATAGTGAGGTTGCTAACATCAAACCACCCCTTTGTGTAGTAAGGGGCACTATCGAGGAAAAAAGGCTTTCAACTTCAGGTGGTCAAGTCTTGAAGGACACAGGGTATCCAAGGCTCTATGGCCACTTTTTGACGGTAAAAGATCTAGGGGGCTAATAAAATTAAACAGGGATAATAATAGCAATCCTGACAGGATACTGTCTCTTGCGGACACACACAAAGAGACTAAAATTTTCAGATACGGATATTTGCAGATTCTGCCTTGATCTGCAAGCTGTTGAGACATAACACACATACTGTGTGAATGCAAGGCAGTATCGCGTAGTTGAAGAAAATTTTTAGGGAAATTGTACTTTTTCGAAAACCTAGAGGAAATAGACGGCACGAACCTCAAAGGCCTTCTTGGTTTTTGCAAGGAAATTAGATGTTTCACCAGGCAGATTGTTTAGGTTTTTGTCCATTGAATACAAATTCAACTGGTTTCACAGGGATCGCGACGGGCCCGTTTTGGTGCCTAATGTTTGTGCATGCCCATCACACCCCTGTTTTAATGTAACCTAACCTAACCTAGCAAGGGATTCGGCTGGCTGAGGAGGATTGTTGTTTGAGGTTTTAGACTTCCCCGGTCTGTAAGTTGTCATTAAAATTACAGATATTGCTAGAAGAATGCAAACCAAGGGATAATTAATCTTGAGAATAGGTAATCGTTTGCATACGCTGACATAAAGCTCCAAAGGTTTTGCTTGCTTAATACCTAGAGCTTACACAAGTCGTTTTTGGTGCATAGCCTATCGGTGAAAGCGAATGAATGTATAATATTTAAACCCGTAATGATTAAGTTTATATTATTTATCGTTAGCATTAAGATTAGTGGTCCCTGGTCTCTACCCTGAGGAACTTCGGATGTTACTTGACCGGTGGTAGATGTCAGAGAACTGAAGAAGTGAAGTTTCCTGAATTGGAAAAAGATGCGTTGGGGAGAGATTCTGTCGAATGCTTTGCTGAAGGCTGCGGGAATTGCAACAGCTTTCTTCCTATTTTCTAAAGCATAAAGCGTCCCAGAAGGACGAACTTAGTCAAGTTAAAGGTTATTGACTTGCTTTTGATACGTCTGTGCTAGTCAGTGGAGATTATAGGTCGGCAGTAACTCTTGATAAAATATGCTTTGGACAATACCTCATTTTTCATAAGAATGGATAATAAAAGAGTCTTTTCGGAGAAAAGGGAAAGTTCCCGTTGAAACAGACAGGTGAATACTCTATTTCATTATTGGAGGTCCAAGAGAATTTTTTACATTTTTTTTTACGTTCTCATCGCCAAGTTTTGTTATTTTTGTGTTACTAAAAATTTTATGGTAAAAGAAATAAACTACGTTTAAGGCAGCTACTCGTATACACAATAGCTAGGGTAACTAGGATCAGATTTGGCATTTGACTTGGAAAAATTTTTTGCTGAAATGATTGTGATAGAGGTGCATAAAATACCAACACCAATTAGACTGCAAGTACTGATGCTGAAGTGGCAGGTGCTTGTAATTAAACCACTTTGTCACCAAAAAGGAACCCAAGCAACTTTTTCTGACTGGGTATCGTTTGGTTTCGTTAACCCTGAACTATAGCGCCATCAGTGATACGAAAAGTTAAATCCTAGGCAAGTCGCAAGTGCATATGGCTAGAATTCTGATGCGATGTGGATTGGAATATAGCGTATGCAATATCGATGTAGGAGCCATGGTTTTCAAGCTAATAACTAAAAACCAGGCGATTATCACCCGAATAGTCCGATTGATTTGAAAAATGGTCAAACGCATCACATTAAGTACGAGTAGTTCGCAATATCTGATATATCCTGAGTTTCAGAAGAAAGCAAACACACAGTTGGACTTCCATACAGTTCATGTCAAGGAGTGTGTATTTCAGAGATCTACCGAAAACATACCGACTTATCAGGTTCGGGAGAGCCTCCGAAGTATACAAGGGGGCGCAAAATTAATCATCCAATTTTGTTTTTGAGTTACGTTTATACTAAATAAAAAATAATGATTTTGAGTGATGGAAATATTTATTTGGACCTTTACAATTGCTTCTGTTAAGAAAAGAAAAGATTACCTATATCCGCCAAGTGGCTGCCGGCAGTGTTGATACACATGTGTGTCCGTTTTATCACATTTTCTATAACTTTCCGCAAGATTTCCGGTAATAACTGTTCGCATTCCTGTCGACTATTCAACTTAAAATCTGCAATTGTCTGAGGCTTTTTGGCATAAAACTGCGACTTCAAGCAGCCCCAAGCAAAAAAGTCTGGGATAGTTAAATCGGGCGATTTTGCTGGCCAAAACGGGAGATTACGCGACCAGGAAACGCTTCCTTCACAACATCCATTATGGCTCATGCTGTGTCTGCGTGCGGTTGCGCCGTTTTGTTGAAACCAAATGTTCACCAAGCCCCGCTCATCCAATTTCAGCAGTAAGTAGCGCTCGCCAGTAACAGTGACCGTATTGCAGATGGCGTCCTCAAAAAAATACGGCCCAATCACTCCCGCGTGAACGCCGCACCACACAGTGGCTTTGAGTGGATGTAATGACTCTTCGTGCTTCAGTGCCCCAGAAACGAAGATTTTGCTTATTGACGTAACCGCTTAAGTGGAAATGCTCCTAGTCGCCCATGAGGATTTTCGACACAAGGATGGCTTTACAGTCTGTTTGTATACTGCAGCTGTGTAGATCACAAATGTCAAATATGATTGACGTACGATGATATTTGCAAAAATTATACCATCCTCCGATTGGGTGATTAATTTTGTGCCACCTTGTAAGTGTATGCTTACCTTTTCTTCGCATCTTCAGTTCAAAATACACTTTTTTTAAAAAAAAAATTAAACTCAACGTTTTTTGTGATTGTTTTGTCAGTTTATTTAATTTAAATAAATCACTAAAATTATTTTAAATTACAAATAAAAAGAAAAAATTTATTTAAGCGCATTAATAAGAAATCAGTCTTATAGTATTTTCCCCGAAGATATGATAGTGTGTGGATGCTTTTTTTTCGTTTTGGAACTTGAGAAGAAACACAAAAACCACTAGCTGATGGTTGTCAATAGAAGAACCTGAAAAGATAAGAAAATAAGTAAACAAAAGGTTTTTTATACTGGCAATAACTTTTATTTTTAAATTTATTTCTAAAAGGTCTTTCATTAAGCGCTTCCTATCTTTAAATTTAAATAAAACAAAGTATGTGTGAAATATCATCGAAATTTTATATTCATTTGTAAGGCCTATCGATGCCGTTACGTATGGAATATAACATCGTTTAAATGTTCGCCGCGGCTTCTCTGGGTGGCACACATCCGAAATGTTATGACTCTGGCGCATAAATCAGGCTGAATTCGACCAATGTCATGGTTTATGTTGGCTTTGAGGGCCGCTGTGGTTTTTGGCTTATTCGAATAGATCTGCGACTTGAGAAAATCTCACAAGAAAAAGTCTAATGGGGTCAAATCGCACGATCTCGGTGGCCAGTTCACATCATCTCCACGTGAGTTTAACACGCCCTCGAATCGCTCGTGCAGAATTTCCAATGTGTCGTGAGCTATGTGGTAAGTAGCGCCGTCCGGTTCAAACCACATGTCGTTGGTGTCCATATCATCCAATCCAGGCTAAAAGAAGTCGGTAATCATGGACCTATAGCGATCACCGTTGATGGTGATGGCCTGGCCAACGCCGTTCTCAAAGAAATATGAACCGATAACGCCGCCAGCCGAAAATCCACACCAAACAGTGACTTTTTCGGGATACATGGAACGCTATTGGATCTCATATGGATTGGTATCGTTCCAAATTCGACGTTTTTGTTTGCTGACGTACCCATTCATCCAGAAATGAGCCTCATCGCTGAAGATGATTGCTCCAGAGCCCATTCAGCGAACACACGTCGTTGTCTATGGTCGTTTACCTTCAGCTCCTTTGTCAGTTAGATTTTTTAAGGATACAGGCCTAAGTCACGACGCAAAATTCGCCAAGTTGTAGTCTGCGAAAGGCCGAGTTCTTGTGAGCGACGCGAAATCGACTGCCTTGGATTCTCCTGCACATTCTTACGGACAGCAGCGCTGTTTTCGGCATATCTTGCTTTTCGTCAACGTACTGGTGTTGCTTTATCGTTTACTGAACCAGTGGACTCAAACTTATCCACCATACGGCGAATAGTCCTCGCGGTAGGATGATTATGGCGAACGTAAAATAGGCAAAACGCGCGGAACGTGACCGAACAGAGCAACCATTTTGATAAAACAATTTTACCATGTGCACGTGTTGTTGAACGCTATGTCCGCCCCTGGTGATTTGGCAAAACAGAATAAATGACAGCCAGTTTGATAGATGTAGCTTCAACAATGGCCGCTATCAACTGTCAAAGTTCGGAAGTCCAAATTGGAAAACCATGTTCACTCGTATTTGAAAAATCATAGAAATTCAGTAAGAAAAGTAAAAGGTGTTGGTATTATTGGCGTTCTTAGATTAACATATTGAAATATTGATGAAATTGAATCTACTGAATCTTACAATGTGCCTCTATTCCTTTCTCAAGTCATGACTATGTCAAACCCTCTCAAATACTCGAATCTTTTTTAGTATGTCTGCTCTCAAATTAAACTACAGGGCCATCCATTTTGTGGTTCCGAAAGTAAATTTAAATGAACAACATTTGTGACTTAGATCTCGATAAAATTTTTAATGCAATATATTGTTCGGATCTTGCTATTATGAACGGAACTTAATATCATTCAAATGTCCTCCACGGGAGTTTTTGCAGAATTTGATTCTGAAATTTTCGATAACTTTTCGGCACATATCGGGAAATAACTCGGCCACAACTTGATGAATATTCATTTCCAAAACATCAGGAGTTGGCATAAACACGATCTTTTGCATAGCCCCACAAAAAGCAATCCAAAGGCGACAAAATCCCACGATCTTGTGGGCCAGTTCACATCACAAAAACGCGAAATAACTCGTCCAGGAAATTTTTGTTGCAATAAAGCCAAAACGGGTCGTGTTGTGTGAGATGTGGCACCGTCTTGTTAAAACCACATGTCTTCCATATCCATATCTTCGATTTGAGGCCAACAAAATTCAGTTAATATTTGGTTATAGCGATGAAAATTGACGGTGACGGTTACACCTTCCTCATTTTTGAAGAAGTATGGACCAGTAATCACCTTTTGACTTCCCCATATGCGTCAATTTTGTTTGTTAACGTATGTGCTGAGTGGAAAATGAGCCACATCGCTGAAGAAAATGTTATGTGAAAATTGGTCATCCAAACGCTGATGTTCAAGCACCCAATCGGCGTATGTTCTACGTATTCCGTGGTCAGTTGGCTTCAATTCTTGAGTGAGTTGAACTTTATAAGGGTGTAACTGCAAATCCAAATACAAAATACGCCACAATATGCCGTAAGACAAGTCCAAATACTGTGCTCGCCGTCAAATCGATAGATTTGGATCATTTTCAACACTTTCACTAACGGCATCCATATTTTCTGTAAAGAGGCCTTAAGACATTTTAACAGAACCAGTCTCTTCAGGCTTTTTTACAGTTTCGCCTATAGTACGCTCAGATGGACGATTATGTCGACCATAAACGATCCATATTGCAAAATGGCAAACCATAAACTAAACATATACGAGTACAGTCTCGAATGACAGTTCGGTTTGACGTATGTGATTGATTCAGGATGTCAAATACGGACCTCAAATTTTATGACCGTTTGTTTTAACTCAAAATAAAAATGTCATTGATAGACGAGTGATTTGACATATCTCCATATGTACTGGAACCACATATCGACCAGGTTCAGCTTGCGCGTTTTGAGCAAGAAAAAGTTCGAAATTATTAAACGATAGCGGGCGCCATTGACGGTAACGTTGTTCTCACGGTCATCTTTGAAAAACTACGGGCCAATGATTTCGCCGGACCATAAACCACACCAAACAGTGCATTTTTCCAGGGGCATTGACAGTTCTTGTATTGCCTGAGGCTGCTCATCAGACCAAATACGGCAGTTTTATTTATTAACATACCCATTCAACCAGAAATGAGCTTCGCCGCGGAAGACAATTTTTCCGTTAAAAAACCGATCTTTCTGCAGCTTTTCTAAGGCCCACTCACCGTAAGTTCGACACTGTGGCAGGTTGTTCGGGCTCAGTTCTTGCGCGAGCTGTATTTTGTAAGGTTTTAGACCGAGATCCTTGTGTAGAATCTCCCACGCAGTCGAGTAACACAATCCCAATAGCTCCGATCGGTGACGAATAGATAAATTACGGTCTTCATTAACACTGGCGGATACGGCAGCAATATTTTCCTCTGTACGTACTCAACGCACACGGGTAGGTGTGAATTTCTTGCTCAGTAGGTCGACCGTAAAATTTTCGAAAAACATTCAAAAAATTCAATAATTTGTAAGCTACGAGTATGTTCGGGTGTAAGTCTCTCCATGATGAAATGCCAATGGTAAGTGAGTATGTTTGACATTGACACATGTCACAAATAACGCGTGAGCTGTCAAAAATAGAACACTGGAAAACCAAACAGGAAAAAAATCACGAAAGCCTGAGGGATCAATAACTCTTCGATGAATGACAAGTACCTTAGACTTGATAATTGATAATTGATAATTTATTTAATCCATTTCAAATTTACAAATTCATTATTTTACAATTAATTATTCTTAGAACCAATAATTTAAAAGGTACATTCACAGGTATTAAGATAGTTTTCTAGAATTTTAAGCATGAATTTTGCAGTTAATCTACTTTATGAACGTATTGAAATGGTGTCCTTTGAACACTATGTGGTACTTGGAATACCAGTGGTAAGTGTATTATTTATTGAATATATTAATCAATTTCATGAAAGCCGCGACAAGAGAAAGAAGAAATTTTCGTTACATGCAATGAAAGGTAAACAGTATGAGAAGAAAGGCAAAGATTTGGGGGCAAAAAGATGAATACGTACGAATTGTAATGAAACACATATAAAGATTAAGAAATGACCTGCATTAGTTCTTCTATGCTTGATCTGGAAAGTAGCCAGTTTCTTAAGTTCTTAAGGAATCTAAATTTGCTTTGGACAATATTGCACATATCTAGGGGAAGTCTGTTGTATATGAAGGGTGCTATAATGGTTGCAAATCGTCTGTAGTTCTCTTTGTTCACTCTTGGAACTGTGACTGCAGACGGTTGCCTAAAAGTATATGTTAAGGTATCACCTCTTCTGCGGTTCAAGTAACCGCCTCGCAAATAAAACATTCTCAGCACTTTATAAACAAATAGGTGTCTGAGTGGCAATATATTGAGAGATTGGAACAATGGAAATGATGGCTCCCATTTGGATTTAAACATCATTACTCGAACTATCTTCTTTTGGACGGTGATAATAGGTTGTAGGTTTTTAGTATAGGCGTTGCCCCAACACGAAATACCATATTGTAAACGAGAGTTGACAAGCGCATAATAAATAGTGGTCAGTAGATTTGATGGCACTAATTTACGTAGGTGAAAAATCTTGCTCATAGCTATATTCAAACATTTTTTAATATCGGAAATGTGGGCTTTCCAATTCAGTTTGCTGTCAATGGTCACACCGAGATACTTAAATTCTGAGACAGATTCTAGTTGTATACAAGTATTTGTGCAGTTATCATTGTTACAGTTAGAATCGTGGAGACAAACTCCTCCGATGATCAACTGATTGCAAAGAGAAAATGACATTACTTTGGATTTGCTGCTTAAAACCATTTGGTGGAGCGTAAACCAGTTCTTTAGTATGGAGAGGTCAGTTATCATTTCTGTTTTTATGGTGTCCGCACAAGTAGTGACGTAGGAGAGAACCAAATCATCAGCAAATGCTCTAATACTTCCCTTTAGTGTTAATTTAAAAATCGAGTTTATATAAATAATAAAGAGCAAGGGCCCAAGCACCGATCCTTGGGGAACGCCAAGCCCGGGGCTATCTAAAGACGTGCTTAGAGTAGCGTTTACACGCACATGCTGTTTACGATTTTCAAGGTACGAGACGAACCATTTATTAATATTGCTTCTGAATCCAATTCTATGAAGAATTTTTATTAAGAGCTGATGATTGACTAGATCAAATGCCTTTGTTAAATCAAGAAAAAGAGCAGCAGTTTTTTTACTCTTATCGAGTCCATCGTGAATATCTTCTAAGAGCGACAATATGGCATCTTCAGTAGACTTGCCTCTGACAAATCCAAATTGATTCTTGTGCAAGATTTTAAATTTATTGAGGAACTTAAGCATTCTATTTGTAATTATTTTCTCCAAGATTTTTTAAAAACCGACAACAATGAGATAGGTCTATAGTTATTTGGATCACATTTGTCTCCCTTTTTGTGGATTGGAACTATTATAGAGGTCTTGAGACACTCCGGGAATATACCACTTTCAAAACTGAGATTAGTTAAATAAGTTAACGACTTAATGATGTGGTCACTCATTTTTTTTACGACTAAGCTACTAATACCATCAATCCCACATGAATTTTTCAACTTTAAGTTGGATACAACAAGAGATACTTCATCTTCAGATACAGTACCGAAAAAGAATGTTGAAAGGACTTCATTGTCTAGAAGATATTCCGAAGCGCTTATTGCATTAATATTGCAAGAATTTGGTCTGGAATTTTCGGCAATGTTTCTGAAGAACGAGTTTAAATTGTCAGCCATTTCTGCATCATTTGTAGTGGTCGTATTATTAGAAAATCTTAGACATCTTATGGCTTTGTCAGAATTATTTTTACCAAGCAGATCATTAACAATGTTCCATTGCTGTTTTGGATTACATCTGCATTCGTTAAACTTATGTATATAATAGGATTCTTTTTGGATATTTATGTACTGCAGTATATCTTTCCGCATCCTTTGATAAACTTTTTTTATTGAAGACATATGCATTTTATTTTTATTTTTAATATAAAACTTGTTTTTTTCTTTAATTTTTTCGCAAAGTTGGTCAGTCATCCATGGTTTAATTTTTTGTGGTCTACGTTTAGGACTTGAACACCTACTCAGAGCCATATAGTTAGAAAGAATCTTCACAAATACGCTAAAAGACCCTGAAGAACAACTATTGTTATAGACACTATGCCATGTTTCCTGTTTTTCTTTTTTCGATTTTGGTTCATCATCAGTGTTTAATGATTTTCCCAAGAGATTTACGAGCGATACACCTGTAGCATAGTGATCGGTTATATCCCATTCAAGTACAAACGGACGAACATTTAGAATATTGTTTTTCGTGCGGAGAAAAATATGGTCAATACATGTTTTGCAACTATCAGCTGCTCTTGTTGGCTCATTAAGGAGAGATTCAAAACCCAAGGAACACAAAAGGAGTATATAATTATCACAACTCGAAGGAAAGTTCAATATGTCAATATTAATATCACCAACAAAGCAAATATTGTGACTGTTCATCCCACTAAGAAGGTCTTCAATTTCTTTTAGAAAAATATCCCTATGGACAAACTGTAGCCGGTACATGCATATAATATCCAAAGAAATATCATCAAGTTGAAGTTTTATGATTAGAGAATCTGCACTAGTTAGATCAGGTGTAGAGAATTTCGCGACCGTTAAATCGTCTTTGACAAAAGCTACAACACCACCGGCTGGATACTTTTCATTACACTTTCCGTATGGAATATAACCCTCAATCGAGAAATTGCTTAATTCATGTTTAAAAATCAAAATTTCACTTAACACTATTACATGCGGTAGAACTGGAAAACAATTGTACAAATATGAGCAAAAGCTATCAAAATTAGTTCTCATACTTCTAATATTCATGTGGAAAATGGTTAAATCCTTTAAGGATGCTCGAAAGATTGTATTAACTGTTGTTTCATTACTTAAACTAATATTACTGAGATCAATTAATTCGTTGTTACGTGACATAATAATAAAAAGAATAAAAAATATTAAGTCTTAATCATAAATGATTAAGATCATCAAGACACTTGATGTATTTGATCTCCATACCAGGTTTCCGTCTCATCATAATTTTACCAAATCGTACCCAAAGAAATTCATAGTTGAAATTTTGTTTTGCCTTTTTTGCTTCCCTCAGCAATGCTTTAGATTCACCTGATAACCAGCCGTTGATGAAAATGTTACCTTTACATGAAGAAAAGATATTCTTCGCATTGATCGGTGACTTCTTGGCATACGAAGCGGCTAGAATTTGGTCTTTGAGCCGATTGCTACGTAGTTGTACCACCACAGTGCCAGTAGGTTTCCCTTTGCTCCTCCTTCTATAACATGTATCAACATCGTCATCTGCTATCTGCACACCTACACCTTGGTTGACAATTTGGATAACCGTATCATGCACATTTTCTTTCTCCAAAAGGGCACCTCTCGCGTTAAGTCAAAGGTCGTGCTATAGTCAGTGCAAGCAAGATCTCCATTTAAGAATTACATGGTTTGTCTCATTTAGTGGACGCCTTCTTAGAATTTGCAACTTTAAATAGGTCATTAACCTACAAAGAGAAAAGAGTTGGTCCGAAGATATACCAAAAGGACCTTGCGTAATAAGAAAGTTTGAGTAATTCTTACCGACACAAACGTATTGCTTCACTTCCTTTAAGTAGAACATAATCAATTGCGCAGATGGAATAGAAAAGGTGCACCTGCTTTTGAGTTTAAATACAAAGAATATCATGATTTACCATGTCGAAGGCCTTCAAAAAATCAAGCAGATGTTTCCCATCCACAGACTTACGGATTTCTTCTATTACCAGTAATAGCGCAGTATTTCAGTTCCTATTGGGTTGGAAGCCGGATTGATGTTTGCATAGAAGATCCTTGCTGTTGAGGTATTCATGGATTTGTTTTTGTGTTGTATGACAGTATAGCAGTGGGGGCTGTATTCAGTTGAATTCCTTCATATGAGCTACATAAGTCTGAACATACGGTAGCAATAGTTTCACAAGTCTTGGGTTAAGACCACCGAGGCCAGTAAAATTGAACTTAACTGAGAGAAGGGATTCCATAAAATGTTCTTCGCCTACCCTGTTAAAAGAAAAGACACTTTCGATGTGGATTGATGGCTAAAACTGGGGGGCATCCATGCTCCCAGATGGGTTTCCATAAGAAGATATACAATTCTTTCTTACCCTATCGCAGTGACATCATTCCAGTTTAGTTTTTAGTTTTAAATGCATTTTATTTACTTAATCATTAACTCTTACATACTAACAAAAAATGCTTAAATGCTAGCTTAAAATTACTTAACAATCTTATACTAACTTACTGGCCCCACTATAGAACTATTTATATTGAATACTTAAGGCTAAGAAAAAATATTTGTTAAGAAAAACTTAGCATATGGACATAATTTTTTATTTTTAACTTTAACTTAATATCTAACTTAAAATAAACCTTAGCTTACCTAACCTAAATGTACAATACACACATAAACACATAGACGTTATACACAATCATATACATATATCAGTACACACCTTTGTATACACTGATATATGAATATGTTTCTTAAATGCTAACCTAAACCTATGCAAGCTGGCCATCGCTATTCACAGAGAAAACAGATTGGTCAGCTCTACCTCATTAGTGCGGCTGGTCCGTAATTGACGGAAACGACGACGAAACATCTTCCCCATCATTCAACCACCAGAAATGCTGGGGCTGCCGAACGACATCCCTCTTATCGCGATTCCCCACCGCCCTCCTGAACCTGAGGCGATCCACACTGCCGTGTGCGACGTCTCTGTTGTAGTTGAGTCGCCTGTCCCCAGCTGTCCGAGCGACATGGAAGATTAACGGCACCGCTGATCTATCCTGGATCAACCCTATCTGATCTAGGTAGAGGAATGCTTCCGGTGGAACGAAGCCGTCAGAGAGCACACTCTCGTGGTAAAGGCAATTGGGGTAGTAAGCCCCAGATATCAGGTTATTCGTCGAAGTCATTGCTCTTGCAATGTGCCTTCGAGTCAGCTTAATTACGAAATTGTCCACTCGTATTAGGTTCGCCCTATTGTAAAGGACCTCATTAGGATAAAATTTCTTGTACTCCGACTCTGGTGTTCTGTACAAGCGAAGACAAGCCCTAAGACAAGCCCTCTCAAACACCCGAATCTTTTCCATTAAGCTTGCTCGTACATTGAACCACACAGGACAACCAAATACCAGCATGGGCCTGATAAGGGCCATGTAGCAGATTACCTTTACCCTCGCATCGAGTTGGCTGCTATAAAACAGTCTCTTTGTAAGGGCAAAAGCACCTTTAGCTCTGGCCAGAGCAGCATCTACATTTTTGCCAAAATACAGAAACTGATCCAGCCAGATTCCAAGGTATCTGACTACATTTCGACAGGCAAGAGGTTGTCCGCGTTGTCCAATGATAGAGAACTTTCGCCAATTTTTTCTGGTATCCATAGAGGCTCCAGACAACGGCGTCCTAAAGAGAATGGTTTCCGACTTCTGAAAGTTGATTTTCAACTTCCAGTCATCGCAAAATCCTCTTATCTTATCGAAGTCACGCTGCAAGAGAGTATTAATGACCTCGATTTTTGGACCTGTTCTGTACGCTACCAAATCGTCTGCGTACGCAATAGTATGGGGAAGTGAACCTATCAAGTCGCTTGTAAAAATGTTGAATTGGATCGGCGAATTGACCGCGCCTTGCTGAAGACCATTTTTAATTTGAAATATTCCAACAGAAATCACATCGCCATTTTTCACGATGAACTGTCTGTTAGTTAGCATATTATAAAGAATATACAAAAGTGGTTTACTGATCCCCAGCCTAGTCAGCTTATAGAAAAGACCCTCTAACCATACGGTGTCGAAGGCCTTCTCCAAGTCAACAAGGCAGGCACCAGTGCACTGTTTCTTGCCTTTGTTCCATTGGATATAAGAAACCAGTTTAGACGCGGCATGTGACATATCATGTCCCGCCTTAAAACCGAATTGATTATCCGGAACTATATGTTTGTCCTCAACCCACCTAGACAGAGCTCTAATGATTACCTTTTCAAAAACCTTACTGATATTCGGAAGGTGACTTGTCGACCGGAGATTCGCCGGATTGGATATATCCTTTCCCTTTTTGGGGATAGGTTGAACCACCGCCGTTTTCCAATGCACTGGATAATGTGCATTATTCATTGCATTATTAAACAGGGTGGTGTAAATGTCCACCGCTTCTAGAGGAAGATGTCGAAGCACGATGTTCGGAATACCATCGGTCCCCACCGACTTCTTAGCCCTGATTGTGTCGAAGATCTCATGGAGTCCTGCCTTCGACATGAACGGGGGTAGGCTACCCTCTCTGGCAATGACGTTATTTGCCATATTTTCGTCGCTAAACCGGGTGAAACCAGAGCCCTCGGATCGCCAGTTCCCTATTTCATTTCGAATGCAGAAGTCGTGCACCAAGACGCGACTCTCCAGGTCGTTATTAGGGCCAATGTTATCAATGGCCTTGTATACTTCCTGGAAAGTCGCCCCTATGGCCTCAACCTTCTCCTGTGGATCCTCGATCACAAAAAAGTCGTCATCAGTGGCCTCATTTGGATCAATGCCTGCTATTGTCAGTAATCGTTCGTTGTCTGTTGTCCGGGCTATTTTAAGACACTGAAGGTCGTTTTGATTTCTTCTCCGAAATAGTTTATTTATTTGCGGAAACATATTCGGGTTGCTGGTGCTTACAGCCCGAACCTTGTTGTTCCAATACAAACTTACAGAAATTCTGTAATTTTCTTTTATTAGCGTTTGAATATTTTTAATCGACGACTTCAGTGTCCTAATCTCCGGGTCGTGACATCATTCCATATTGACTTGCCGTGGCGTAGAGGTTAAGCTTATCATTATAGAAATTTATTTTGGGACGACTTTGTTGCGTAAGAGACAATATTCTTTTAGGAACTCAATAAGTTTAAACCCTTCCCACATTCGATAGGCAGTTTCTCGCTTTTCCAGATCTTGAAATGGAAGATGACTCCGTTCGTAAAGGATTTGATCAGGAAGAGTTAAATGATTTGGCCCGGGATTTGTGACTTTCTAAAAAGGCTTAAGAGCTCTTATCATCACGAGAAAAACTTGCTTGAAAAAGAAGCTAAAAATCAAGAGAAATTTCATTTCTGCAATACTTTCGAAGTGACGGTGAATTTGTGTATAACATAAATGGTTTAATGGAAGAGATGGGAATTCTGGCCTATAACACAACTGAATGCCGACTGTTTATTGATAGCTAAAAGCGGAGCTTGAAGTGTGTCCTCCTCCACAATGGAAACATATTTGGTACAGTCCCTCTCAGTTTGTTTGCGTGAAGAATATGACGACATAAAGAGAGTTATTGATTTGTTGCAATATCACATGCACAAATGGATATAGGAAGTATCCCTGTTTTTTGTGTATATTGGACAGCAGAGCTCCTGAGAAGCATTAGCTACAGTCGAATTGGCCGCTAAGATCTGAATTCAAACCTGGTGATCCAAACATTTTACATCAGCCGCTTGTTGACAGAAACAGTATTACATTTCCACCTCGGCATATAAAACCGGGCCTCATGAAGCAGTTTGTGAAAGCTTTGCCAACTGAAGGTGACTGTTGTAAGCACCTCATTTCAGCATCTCCTCGCCTGTTTTTTGAAAAGATAAAGGCCGGCGTGTTTGAGGGTCCACAGATTCGGTAGCTCATTAAAGATGAACAAAAGAATGCTTGGTTGGCGAGCAGAGAATTACACAGAAATTGTCCAGCATCTTTTAGAGAGCTTCAAAATGCTTGGTTGCAACTTGGGCATCAAGGTTCATTTTCTGCATAGCCATCTTGCTGTCTTCCCGCAAAATCTAGGTGCACTCAGTGATGAGCAGGGTGAGCGATTCCACCAAGATCTAAGGATCATGGAGGAACGGTATCAAGGCAGATGGGATGTACACATGATGGCTGACGTGAAGCTCAACAAAGTTTAATGGATTTTCCGAAGACCTTTGTTGCCAAAAGTAGCCGATTAACTCTTTCGAAGAGCCTCGATGTTTCTCCATCATCTTCCGTAAACTCTGAATCAATTTATATGTCGACAAAGCCGCATTAACTGCTATGGAATTTAATGATGTTCCCCTGTCGACTGTCGAAAATCAATACGACGATGGTAAGAGAAGAAAAAGTTATGGCTTGACACCTCCTAATATGTGAATACGATAGCTTTAGCTAAGAAGGTCTACAAATCTCAGTCTTCAGCTTCGTGGGGTTGAATCGGAATCACTACAATTTCAGTTTACTTATAGAGATAATTTTGAAGGAATATTCAAATCTGATGAATCCTGTGACAAAATCAAAATGACCTACAGACTTTAGACACGTCTAAATATTGATCCTCCCCAGTCATATGTAGAATGTATAAAATCAATTCTTACTTACCTCTAAAACTTCCTCACAATAGCCAAGATCAAGCCTGTCAATCGTTTTCGCCACAAAGTAACAAATTCAAATTATAGATTATCCGGGAATTTCTTGAAGTTATATGTCCTAGCAGTGGGTTGAAAGTATATTGACATCTCTGGTATCGTTGAGGTAGAATCAATAGTTCCAGTTGGGGTGGAGAATCCAGTGCCTGCTATGCTGCCATTGCCACTGCCATTGGAGATCGGCCGATATATAGCAGTTGCTGCATAGTAATTCTCAGTTGGTCGCGCTGGTACCGGTGGTGGCTTTGGGAATATATTATTCAAAGATTGCGGTGGTCTTGTTCGAACATTAACATAGCCTCCTGAATTTTTCGGAATGAAATTCTGCATATGTGGCGCAATATATTCCTGACAGACAGCATCGGTTACCTCTTAAAAAATAATAATAAATAAAACCTTGTTAGTACTGGGGACTATACGAGTTACTGTAGATCATCCATCCATCAGTGCCTCAATCCTTACCTGTGTAATCTGGTGTAATGTGATGATGTCGCATGTCATTCATGGAGCAAGCACTTGCAGCACTCGTATACATGTTAACGTTAAAAGGCTCATGATACAGGCTGTTCTTGTCAATGGAATCGCTGTCGTCCATGCTGACCTGGGAAGCACATTAACACCGGCAATGCATACAATTAAGAGTTCCATTCAAAAAGCAACATTCCACACAATTCTACTGCAATACAACCCCTAAGGGGTCACACAGCACACAGCACACAGCCTCACTGTCTAACAGCATTTTGCTCTAAAATTTACATAGAAATTCGATTGACCTACCTTCAAGTTGCTGCTGCCGTGTAAACGCTTTATTCCACCAACGCCACCCAGTGCATCTGTATGAAAATTTTGTTGGAACGCTTCCAAGACATTGCTACCACGAGCTGCCTTCCGCTTATTTCTAGCAATTATCAAGAGAATAACAGCCACCAGGAGTAGAATAATTGTAGTCAACACGCCTATTATCACACCAACGAAACCTTCCTCGGGCTCCTGGTCGATAGGTCGCGGTGCTATCACTATAAAATAGATGGAAAGCAAGGGAGAAACATATTTTCAATTAAATGGAGTTATGTTCTGGGAATTATTTCATAACTAGGGCAAAAGTTCCAAACCATAGACAAGTGTGAAAATTTTACTTAAAAAAAAAAAGAAGAAAAAAAATTAATAATAATAGAAGTGAACTCTTACCTTGTGGTATACGATTGTGGTCGTTGTCGGACTTGGACTGAGCACCATCGCGTTGAAGTGGTACATCAGGTAATGGTGTAGTTTCAGGGGCTTCTTCTTCTGTGAAATTTCCAACTATTGGAGCTAAAATAAGAACAACAAAATCACGGAGCTTTTAAAGAGGGAATTTCATTTAAAGTTTTACAGTCACTATTATGATTAAAGTTATGCTATCCATTTGCATCAGAAAGCTGGTGAATTCTTAACAGATACGGACTATAATATTTTGTCCTGCTTGGTTTTGGGCCGAAACACCACCACACACCAACACTAACCTTCTCTTTGCTCCTTTTGATTAGTGACAAGAGGTAGAAAATCTTCACTACAAGGTGGATTTCGGTTCATCGGCATATGTTCGAGATATAGTGAAGAAGGTGAATTTTTCAAACGAATAAGTCATGGCCCAAATAACACCCCATCTTTGTGAATTTCACAGAAAAATAACTCCGAAGGAACCAAAAGCAGAGACTTCAAACAAGAGCCACTCTGACGTATTTAACGCTTAAATAAAGGTGAATGAGTGCGTTCTGCGGCAGCTTTTCCACCTTTGATGTTCTGAAGAGTTCCTGGCTCGGAAGTATCCCATTCAGGTTTCTATAATAGACTGGTATTCCTTAGAGTGAGGTTCTACGCGTGGGTTTTAAATCCCCAATGACGGGTAGAAATTCACACTAAAAATCTCGGACAATTATCATTTTTACGATTTAAGACTCACATTTGGAACCAAAGAAGGGGGTTGATTGCACAGACCTTGCAAGCGACGAAACTGTTGAAAAATATATGACATATGTGGATACGTGTGCACTATATATCACTGTCATCAAACAAATGTTATCTACATATAGATGATCCAGTATCTACAGCAATCATAACTTTGCTTAGCAAGGCTATTATACAGAAGATGAGGACACTTAAGGCGCAAACGCTTATTAAGGCTTCGTGGACAAATTTGAAAAATCACCCTTGGGTGCGATATTTACCTGATCGAACCAAATAAGTACATAAAATGCCTCATGTGGCACGCCGGTTGAACTTTGAATTCATTCTTTATACTTTGCGAGAAAGAAGTTCCGTGACATACGAACTCCGGCGTACTGTTTATAAATTCATAGATAGTTCCTAAGGTAACTAGAAGTTTTCGCAGACTGAAGAGGAGTATTCCGAGCTGAAAATTAAATACCAGTTGCCGCGGTTGTAGTCCACTTCCTTTTGGGCGCGCCACTTAAAGCGAGGTCCTTCTCTATTGCTTAGACTCGCTCTATATCTCCTAATCAACTCTGACAACTGATGCTCATTTTTCTTATCAGGTCGACGTTTCTGTAAAGCGCGTAGAGTAGTTCGCCGTTAAATCATCTCTTTCAAAGTCATTGAAACAATACCTATCTTTCAAAACTAAAGGGTTTTCCAATAGGGACTTGACAACTTTGAATTTAATTTGTGAACGCACTCTTTCATTAATCATCAAACTGTCACTGTCAATTTATTCAGTAAACTCAGCACTTTCAGCATAGTAAAATACACGAACGAGAAACGTCTGAAAATTATAAAAAAATTCTACCGAAATTCGGAGTCGGTGACTGCAACTTTAAGAGCGTTAGCTCCAATTTTTGGACGTAATTCTTGCCCTAGTAGACAGGCAATCACAAGTTTAGTGCAAAAAAATGAGTCTACATATTCGCTGTGTGATGTTTCCGTGTCAGTGAGACAACGGGTTGGTCGAAGTGTCGAAAATATCGCTGCCGTTCAGGCGTCCGTAGCAAACGATCCAAATCAGTCAATTCCACGGCGTTCTCAAGAATTGGGCATCGCTCAGACCACATTATGGCATATTTTGCGTAAGGATCTTGGTTTACACTCATACAAGATCAAGCTGACTCAAGAATTGAAGCCGATGGACCATTTGAAGCGACGTACGTTCTCCAATTGGGTTCTGTAGAAGATGCGCCAAGATGATGAATTTCATCGCAAACTCATCTTCAGTTGCGAAGTTCAATTTTGGCTCAATGGGGTCGTCAATAAGCAAAATATGGGTTATTGGTCAGGTGAAAATCCACATGTGCTTCATGAATCACCACTTCATCCACAAAAAAAAAACAGTTTAGTGCGGTTTGCATGCCGGCGGCGTTATTGGGTCATATTTTTTCGTCGACGATAACGATCGTCACGTTACTGTGAATGGTCAGCGTTATCGCGCCATGATCACCGATTATCTTTGTCCCGAATTGGAAGATATGGATTTGAACGACATGTGGTTTCAACAGGATGGTGCCAAGAGCCACACAGCATACGCTGTAATCGATTTATTGAAGAGTAAGTATGGTGAACGTGTTATCACAAGAAATGGGCCAGTCGATTGGCTGCCTCGTTCCTGCGATTTAACGCCGCTTGACTATTTTCTGTGGGGCTACATTAAGTCATTGGTTTATGTCAACACGCCAACGACGTTGGAAGAGCTCAGAGCCAACATTGAACGCGAAATAGCGGCCGTTTCTGCCGAAATGTGTGGCCGAGTCGTTGAAAATTGGGCCCAACGAATCGACCGCTGCAAACGTGCCCGCGGTGCCCATATGAACAAAGTCGAGTTCCATTCATAAATGTTTTGATTGTACTTCCAGCCGATAATAAAATTTTTGAAATATCTCAAATAGTTTGCGTTTTATTTAAAAAAAAGAAGTTGTCAAGTCCTTATTGGAAAACCCGTTACAAAGGGTATCTCCGTACGCTTTCATTAACGTAAAGGTTTGTGCACTATAGAGCAGGGCTACAATGGTTTTAAATAGAGTCTTTAGATTATTTCTTGGCTTCTTAGGTCAAAGAAACAGCGATTGGGAAGTGTAAATCTTCATTATGTACTTATCTTTGCCCTGATCCCCAACTAAGCGCATTTTTGCCGCTTCTTTTGAGAAAATTGTGGCTCTTTGTAATCAAGACTCTGGGTGAGATTGCTTACGAAGCATCGAGCATTCTCTACCATCATGCTGTACAATCTGACGGGGTTGATATAGATGTCAAGACTAGACATGGCTCTGTATGGCTCGTTTCTAAAGATGCTGTCATATGCGATCTTGAAATCAATAAAAAGGTGATGGGTATGGACGTTGATTTCCCTGGTTTCTCTTGCATCTGCGGTAGTGGGCATATTTTGTAAATTATGGATTACTTGCACCCAAACCGTCCTGCTAAAGATCAATCAGAACGTTAGCTATATTTTTTAAACACACAAAAAGGCAGACACTGCCCTCTGTTAGACAAATGCCTACATAATTAGCGCAGTTTAGATGATCTACTTTCTGGCTATCGAAGTTGAAGCTCCATTTAACAGGTATACATACTTTTCTCCGACCGAATTCTAAATATAAGTGTACTCATATGCTACCTACCAACTTGTTTCGAGTTGTCTTAAGTAGCTCGGCAAATAGACCGTACAGTCAGTAGCCTTGTTTGTTATCTTTACTTCGGATGGACGGCAACCATGGCCTCGAGCGTCTGGTTGAATGGTTTAATTTATCTGATAGCCTGAACGCCGAATTTTAGCTGTCTCGCCATTTAACAGTCATCTGAAAAAGTGACTCAGTTTCTTGCTCACATCTACAAGTTTCCGTTTAGGACTTGGCTTGACAGTTTGTTTTTGGTTAAACTCCAGAACATTTGTTTTTTGAGCACCACTCTCCTCTCTTTCCCCACCCCCACGACCACATGTCTTTGATCTTTCATTTCCAAGCTCTTCCTTTTAAATCCGTCTTTTTTTGCTTGTAGACGCTGCTGTTCATACTCGTACATGCTGTGCCGCTTCATAGGAGAGTCATTTTACTGTGCGTGTTGATCTGTTCTTTTAATTAAACCAGGCACACTGCTGACGACTTCTTGACATGGAGGCCGTTGATCTTCAGCACTTAATGCAGGTTGTAAAGCAAAGGTTCTAGTGATTTGTTGATATTACATCTTTTCACAGTAGTTTTTCGTTATTGTGGCACTATTTTCACTCGGAATGTTTAAATATTTTAAAATACTGGTGAAGTGGCTGTGTCGACCGCAACCTTATCAATTTGGTTGGCTGTTTTATGATCAGATGACTTCCATAAAAGAACGAGCATGAACGTTTTAGTTTTAGTGATATTTCCTCGGATCAGCACTTATCCTTATAACTTGGAAAGTCAACGCTGCCTGCCACATTAGTACCTAGTAACTACCACTTACTTACTTACTTAGTTGGAGCTACAGTTCGGAGCCTCAACTAACAAGCCTCTCCAGTTATCCCGATCTTTAGCCAACTACCTCCAGTTGTGGACACAAAGTCAGTTGAGGTACCCTTTTAATCATGCGAGCCACATAATTTGATGTCTTACCCTACTGTCTTGTCCAGTTAGCTCGATCTTTAGCTAACTGCCTCCAGTTGCGGACTCTAAGTTGGTTGAGGTTCCCTTCTAAGCTGGGGTGCGTTGTCTATCCGGGCTCGATCCGAAGACTCCGCGGGCCGGAGCACGGATAGGTAAAATAAGCACAATTGATGTGTAGTCATAGTTATTAAACTCCGCTTCGGCAAGGTGACGATGTCACTGACGAACATACTCCATAAAATGGTAAAAGGCATGTGTTTTCGTTTAAATGTAACTACAGGTGATTGGCCTGTAAACCTCTGTTGGTTACAGGACCAGAAGCATTCCCTGGTCATCAGATGTTTGCCACAGTTCCCATCCCTGATAGAGTATTGCAGAAAAATATATCTCAAAGCATAGCAATATAGCATTATACTAATACGTCACAGCAGGACGATGGATTAGATCCATTCTCTTATTTCTTTTATTAACATTCTCATTGGAACCACCACTTTTAAAATCGATTAAGGTTCTGATACGGCGTTTGAAAGCGGGAAACAGTTCGTTGACTCTCTTGCTTTTTAGCCCATCTAGGCTTAATTAGAGTATTGGTTAACAGTGTGCTATCCGATTTAACCAGGCATCTGTTTGCTCGAGCAGCTAAGCCCGTTTAGTTTGTTCATCACTGATTCGTTTGCAATCGCTGTATCCATCGACATATAACTGGTGAATCTTATGGTGTATGCTCCACAGAGAATTTTTTGTCTAAAAATACCCTGAGAGGATTTCTTGATAAATGTTCCGTACTGCTCGGAGTACTATGGTAAGTAAACCCGTACTCTGAGATTTCGGTGCCGAAATCAGTAAGGAAAATATCACTCTTGAAGTAAATGAAAAGCATAGCCTTCTTGAATTGACAACAGCTTACAGAATCCGATCAGGAACAATCTCCATAAATTCTAGGTCGAAACCCAACATTTCAAAAGCATCTAAACAGCAACTTAAGCAGCTCCCACTATCTAGGGTACAAAGAAAACTTAATTCTAGTCAAAAAAGTGTACCTCCATAGTAAAATGCCGGCGTACCTGATGAAGAGCACAGTTTAGGGTCTGAAACTTTTAAAGCTATTTTCAGGCAACGTCTTGGTAGCAAGTAAGCATCACATTACCTACAAAAAAGCTACCGTATTCGCATGTTTTGGAGCAACTTAATAGACCGCTGAAAGTCTTCTGCAAAACGCCAATTGTGGCACAAATTGGCTAAAAGTAGTGGGGCTTTCCAGCGTGGAAATAAGACAACAGAAAGAAACAAACGACCAACCCAAATACTGCAAAAAATTTATCAATTTCGTTCTTCATTTCGTCAACTGCAAAGGCCCTCGAACACCGACGAAATGTCTTTGTTTTATCGCTATTTCCACCACCAGTGCTCCACTGAAATCGCCAGTAGCATTCCGCCCATTCAAACTTTCAACCGTAATACCCGTCTCGCTATGAATGCTCATCAGTATACCCTCAAGCCCATTTTCGGACGTACTCTAAAATGTCGTGATTCGTTCCTAAGCCGTACAACTCGCTTATGGAATGCCCTGCCGATCTCTGTATTTCCTGGTCGTTATAACTTGCAAACATTTAAAAACAATGTACATCGGTACCTCTCTTTTCTTCCTCCCTAAATTTCCTTTGCCCGCGCTGTGTACAATCACCTTAAGGGCACTCAAACCCCTTGAGCGCGTGCTGATTATAAAAAAAAAAAGGCGGAATGACATCATATTTCGCACCAAGATCGATAAAGTGACGACTGTTCACTGAAATCAGTTGGAATGGATCAGCTGGTAAGTATGTCACCAACTTCCCGATATATTGTAAGGGGTTGTATGTCTACCAGTTAGAGGTCCGTAACACGAAGATGATAAGCCTCCCCTATATAGATATAAAGCGCAATTTGTAGGTGCTGTGGGGTGACCAGACTTGAGACAGGAAAATTGCAAAAGTATATAAAATTTTTATTTGAGTTGCCATTGCCAAAGATTATTTCATGTCAATGTTGACCACGACTACGTTTTAAGTGGTCCATACGGAGAGTCCAATTTTGAATAACTTTTTCGAGCATATTGGCTGGTATCTCGCTAATAAAGCGTCTAATATTGTCTTCCAAGGCTGCAATTGACGCTGGTTTATCCCCATAAAAAATTGTCTAAAGGCATCATTCATCGACCAATTCATCGAGAGATAAATTTCTAACCGAACTCATTTCTCAATTGTTCCATCGATTCGCGTGCTGTGTGGCATGTAGCGCCGTCTTGCTGTAACCACATATCGACCAGGTTCAGCTTGCGCGTTTTGAGCAAAAAGAAGTTCGAAATTATTGAACGATAGTGGGCGCCATTAATGGTAATGTTGTTCGCACGGTCATCTTTGAAAAAGTACGGGCCAATGATTCCGCCGGACCATAAACCGCACCAAACAATGCATTTTTCCGGGTGCATTGGCAGCTCTTGTGTTGCCTGACATTGCCCATCGGACCAAATACGGCCGTTTTGTTTATTAACCATTCAACCAGAAATGAGCATCGTCGCTGAAGACAATTTTTCGATAAAAAAGCCGATCTTGCTGCAGCTTGTCTTAGGCCCACTCGCCGAAAATTCGATGCTGTGGCAGGTCGTTCGGCCTCAGTTCTTCCGCGAGCTGTATTTTGTAAGGTTTTAGACCGAGATCCTTGTGTAGAATCTCCCACGCAGTCCAATAACACAATCCCAATTGCTGCGAACGGTGACGAATGGACAAATCACGGTCTTCATTAACACTGGGGGATACGGCAGCAATATTTTCCTCTGTATGCACTCTACGCACCGGGTAGCTGGCTTAATGTTCAATAGCGTGAATTTGGTACGAAATTTAGCCACTAGGTTCGAAGTGGGCGAAAATTGTTTTTCACAGAGCACGAATTTTGATAGTAAAATTCAATAATTTGTAAGCCTTGTTCGGGTATAAGTCTTTCCATGATGAAATGGCAATGCTAACTGAGCATGTTTATTCATGACAGATGTCATGAATCACGCGTGAGCGGTCAGAAATAGAACACCTCTACGGAGAGCGGTTAAAATCGTGAATTGTCTGGATGAATAAAAGAGATCCAAGATGGCTTCCTTGAAGAGAGCGTTTATGGATCAACATAAATATACAGTGTGGTGTACTTCTGTTAAGTAGGAGTCAATCCGCATAATAAAATCAGATTGAAAGCCAAGAGCCTTTATTTTGAGCCTTTGAGGGGGATAAGCTTTGCTGAAATTGGTAGTAATTACATCAACTTTTTTGCCATCTTCAAGAGCACACATAGTGCTTGATTCGAATTCTGTTAGGTTGATCTACCGTTTAGGAATCCGTGTTGATTTTTCGAAAGCATGTAGGAAAACATTGAGGTTTTGAATTGGACATTTTTGCGAAGGTTCCATAATTCAGGATTTCTTCTTTTCGGCTTGTCTTATGGAGGAGGATTGAAGGGCTCTAAGAGTTGTCAGAGGATGTGCCAAGTAATTCACACATTCTAGACCAGCAGCGTAGGTTTTCGTCTTTAAACTTCACAGTCTTTTCGTCCACTTGAGGAATGCCAATCAAAATCAATGACGTCTGTTTCCAACTGCTCAAGTAGGAGAAGTACAATAGAACTGACCAGAGTCTTTCGATTAGTTTGCAATAGACTGGCGATAGAATTCAGCAAACAGCACCGCAATTATTGGAGGATGCTCAGAGGAAGGCTCAGAAGGGTATATGTAAATCATCCGGTTTAAATAACTACCTGATGTGGGTGTGATCCTCAAAGGTTGTAGAATTGGAAGGTGTGAAGAACCAAAAGTGTGCCCATTGCAGGGAAACAAGTGAGAATATTTCTTCCGTAGATCAAAATGAGTCAGCAAACTTCGACTTCAGGGTGACATCGGGAATTTGGCACATCACAAACGACACTCTACCAAGTTTTGCATAAAGACTTCGATCATCAAGCAAACTTGCCGTCCGCCAGCTGTGTTTTAACTTGTCAATTCAGTATTTATCATTCACCAAAATTGAACAAGAAATCATTTTGAGCGTTGATACTTATTTCTGTCTTCAAGCTTTCATCTATAAGCAAAATAGTCCCATTTGGGGTTTAGAAAATCGAAGTATGATTGTCGACAAGCCTCTCTACTTACGACGTGTTACTGGAGGCCCCAAGCGAGTGTGGCTTTTGTCGTGTACGAATTGCGCTATTGAATAATGATCAATGAGTTATTTTGGTCGGAACTAGATAGCGTGGATGTGAGCGATCTTTAGTTTCAACAAGGCAGCACTTCGTGTCACAAAAGTAGTGAAACCATTGAGAGAAAAGTTTCCTCTCGAAATTGGGGACATCCATTGAGGTGTAAGGACAGTCGCCACATTGTGATTTTTGCTTTATTCGGCGGTTTCTTGTGTCGCTACCATAGTGTGCACTGACATTTTATGTTCACCCTCACATAAAGAACTGAAACCTCTTCTTTTTTCCTCGCGACTCCCTTATTAACTGGTGTTTCTTCTTAACATGCGCATCTATTGTAGCAACAGGCAATTTGCATAAGCAAACACCCCATTTGGTGAGACTCTTAATCTGTGGTTAAGCTTTCCAGTTCGGCAGAATGTCATAGAGGTACTTCAATTCGTTGCTGCAATTACAGAATGTCGACTCAATGCGACAATCACTTAGTCGGTTCTTGTAAATAATTCGTTTCCTCTTAGAAATTTCCGAACCCATAGCATTTAAAAGACCACAAAGCTGCGATATATTTTCATCAGCCCATCGTTTATCATTCACTTGACAAGCCACATTTGCACAAGAATGATAAGTGCAACAAAGCCGATGTCGTCTATAAAAAATTATTCCATAAAGCGTAACTACAAATCGAAACTGGGCGATAAAAAAAAAACCACTCAACCCCCATGTCATCGGGGAAGTATGTAAATTACATTCAGCCCAGCTGTACAAATTTAATTTTCCAATTTCTTTCTTTTTCATATCCAATCATAAGACAGTCCAAAGGCCATTATGCTTGACCCTCATTCTTTGAAGGAGACACAAAACAAAAAAAAATCTCTGCTCCACTCCAGTGATTTTATTCATGTATTACAGTGATTCTCATCCACTTCAGTAATTTGCTGCTAGTTCAAGTGCAATGATACTGCCCGAAGCACCCCCAAACTACGAGTATTACCCGCATCCACAGTCACTGCCCATGCATACAAATGCGCTTATTATCTGTACTCAAGATTTTCTCACACTACCAGCCATTGCGATCTATTCAATTAGAAATAATTAGCTTGAGTTATGTCGTCTTTATTTTTGTCCTCCCCCTTTTTCGATTCGTATTTCTGGCATTCGGAATAGTCCTAGTTTCGTATGATGTACAGAAGCAAAGCGCCCACAAAATAGGGGCGCAAAAAGACAATCGATTTTCATACAGAATATGTACTGCACTAAAACCTAAAACTGCCATAGCCGAATACGAATGCCGTGCACCCACTTCGACCCACTTAAACATCATAAAAATAAAACAGGATACATGGTACGGATGCGAGTAGGAGAAGCCTACTTTCAAGTGAAAACTTACCCGACACAAAAGATATTTCGCTGAGCATAATCCACCGCAATGCGAAATACAAGCGAACTCGAACAAACCGCCCAATCCGATGGTGCAACTTAATAGTGACATCCCGGGCATGATCCAAGACCGTATCTGGCATATAGGAGAACAGTACTGGCTGTCCGGTATAGTGACGTCCGCCCATACTGAAGTAAACTTTCGCATGAACAAATACCTAGAAGAAGAAAATAAGAAGAAAAAGATGACAGTAAAACAATTTACCAAAAAGAAAGCAAGCAAACTGAGAAGGAATACGACTACGATTACGAGTACTTGTACATGGTGGTGAAAGGACAAAGTTTCTATCGCAAGGACATTCTTACATTCTTACATTCTTACACTCCGCATCCCTACTGGCATTCACGTCACGTATGCCAGGGAATATTGATTGAATCAACGACACAACACAAGAAAACTTCTTCCTACACTAAACTTTTGCTCAAAGTAACACCACCATATCGTCAGGTTTAGGTTCCAATCCACCCAACAAAACAGTGACCAACAACGGCTAACGACTACGGTCCTAGTCCACTGGGATATATGTATGAAGCACGGTTGGGTCGTTTATTATTTATTCGAAAATTGATTCCAGTGATTCGCAGTTTGATTAGTTAATTTACGTATCGCAAACGCTTGAATGCCCAGTGCGTTCGCTTTAATTTAATCGATGATAGGCCGATTGGAAGGAGGGAAGGGGCATACCCTGTCGCAAAGGACATCCGAATCATGGTCTGAATTCGGCTTCGGCTTTGGGTCCGGGCAACTTTTAACGAGATTTTGATGTCTGCCAATAAATAAGTTTGAATGGTTGAATGACCCATCAAAGCCCAGTTAGAAATTGTAGCAGTACCATGGAGGCAACAAAAATGGAGGGTTAACTTACTTGACAGGATAACTCGCGTAACTTAAGGTTATGGTGGTGGGGTTCTCGCTACGGTTCGTAGGATATAAAAGGATTTGCGATTCCATTCAATTCGATTTTCTCAGTAACAAACAAAATACATTAACGAGGACCAAATCAACGAGATTTCTTATCCTGCCATCACAATCGCGCAAATAAAACGGCAAGATAAGCAGCGCACCAAAGAACATGACAATAAAATGTAATAACCCGCGTTATCACATTCCCAACTACGGATAAAGTATCTGCAATGCCTTGGACTTTCTGTTCCTGGTTCTGTTTGTGCTTGTGGTTGTTTTGGATTTAATTTGCAGAGGCAGATCTGAGAGTTTATTTCATTTTGGGTCATCAGAGCGTATTATGGATAAAAATTATGCGTGGGGAATCCCCTACAGTTTGCCGATGCATGCTTGGATAAATATGGAAACGATTAGTTATGTAATCGTTTTATCTATTACGTGTAACCACGTTGCTTGGTTAGTGTGTTGTTTCAAAGCAAGTTTTTATCCGTTTAGAACAAAGGCACTAGGGCTGGTGTAGGTGGTGGTGGTGGGGACAGGAACTGGGAATGTCACTTCATGTAGGGAATACGTTTTAAATTAAAAGCCTGGTGAAACTCGGCCCCGAAACCAAGATGAAAATGGAATTCGCCCGCACGGATAAGGAAAATTTAGCTGACTACACTCAGAAGACAAGTTGATGAAGAAAGAAGTGCAGCTAATACCTGGTAACTTCCTTATTTGCAGTTAGGGTCGGACCTATACAATATTCCAATAGGGTCTGTAGCGATAGCAGGAGACATAAAGCAAATGTTTCACATTGTGTTGACACCACTGAGGACCGGCCATCACAACATCTCCTATGGTGTGAAGATGAAAACCAACCGAATCCAACGTCTGTGTGATAAGAGCTATGATTTTCGGGACCAGTTGTTCTCTCTGGGCATTATTAGCCATCGCGTCTACAGTTTTCCAAGCGGATTTGAGTTCGTTGCTTCAAAATCCAAGGAGTTATTGATGCATATATCCAGCTCCGAAGAATTACACGATTTAGCACAAAAAGTCGACATGAACATAAGATCAACAATTAGACTTCTCGGTATCTTGGTTTTGGTGTTTCCCACTCAAACGACAGTTGTCCGGCGATGAGGAAACTCGTAAGTAATTCAATATTTGGCCCCTTGAAGTTAATCGCACACCTTGTTCTCTTCATAAAACTGCTGCTGCGTTCGATCTGGCATTTTGGTGTCGAATGGTTTGAGCTCATTTCTGAAGAATGTTTCATGCCGCCGAAGCAATCGAAATCGGAACTACCGAACCCTACACAGCTAAAAATTCCAAGATTTCATCGCCACTAAAAAAGAACCTCAAACCTTCGCTGATGTAAGCCAATAAGTGTCCAGTGCCGTCACGTACTTCCGAATAGAGTGGGAAGGAAACGTGCACGAGTCGTTTGCATCCAAAGAAAGACCAAAGAAATTTGCCTCCATACCTCAGCTTGAGTTATGGGCTACTGGTTGCATAGTTGCATAGTTGCATCGTTCACTATCTGAAGCAACTCTTTAACAATGATTTAACACTGGCTTCATTCGGGCCCTCGTCCCAACAGGTAGTTTTTCAAATCGCTGAAATATTAAATGAAAGCCAGGTGAGGCATTGACTACTGTGGTTTCATTTAAACTTAATTTAGCTGATGACGCGACATGAGCTCGTTATCCATCGGAGTTACTGCCAGCTAACTTGAGACCATCCGACTACTTCTGCGAGGAGGAATGACATCCGAAGTTCATGCTTGCGACGAATCTGGTGAGCGAACTGCCTTTTGATGGTTTTCAAAGTTTTTGAAGCTGCAAAGGAAAATAGCTTTAATGTGACATTTCATGGCGGACGTGTGATTGGACCGTATTTGTTCGACGATGAAAATGACCGCCATGTTACGGTCAATGGGGTTCGCTATCGTGCCATGTTGGAAGATTATTTTTGGCCAGAATTGGATGGACTTGATATCAGTGAAATTTGGTTCCAACCAGATGGCGTTACATACTACACAGCTGGTCAAACAATTGATCTATTGAAGGGGCAGTACGGTAATCGTGTGATCTCGAGAAATGGTCGGATCGAATGGCCACTTCGCTTACAACGTTAGAGGATCTTAGGGATAAAATCAACGTTACAGCCGATACGTGTGGAAGAGCGGTGGAAATTTGACTCCAAAGAATCGATCGCTGCAACTGTTATATGAACGGGACTGAATTCCATACTTACACTCAGCATGTGTACTACACCTGGTCTGAATATAATGATGAGTAGAAGAAGCACATTTGTCTCAGTTGTGATCACTGTGAGCCTATGGCTAAAGACTATCTCAATACTTTAACCTTCGTCAATTTAATTCGGATATCTAGAACTTCTTTGGTGGATGGATGATTTTGCAGTTAGGGTAGGAACTAAGCAGTGTCATGCTTGCGCTGCTCAGTGCCACAACTATGACATCGCATCAGTTGTGCCTATTGTATCTTCTCGTGGTTGCCACCGTGTTCTAGTCTTGTCCAACGGGGCCCAACTTGACTGCACCTCAAAAGAACAACGTACACTGGATGAGTTCGCGTTAATGAATCATCAGTGGCATCAACAGTCAGCTCGTCAAAAACCTTAAATAAGCTACTTCAACGTGCTTGGGTCTGAGGTCATAGTGCGGATGAATCCTTAATGTGTTAACGGTCCAATATCAATGAAGAAGATTACTGGCTCCGGAGTATCCAGCCCCTTCTGTCCAAGAGGTCGAATAAATGGCCTGATGTGAGGTTATCTACCCGATTACGTAAAAACACTTCTATGGCAAGCAACCAATTGGAGGGATTTACTATTGACGTCCCCGCAAAAAAAAAGAAAACAACGAGGTTTTGAACTGCATATTTGGACCTTAAAAAGACTGAAAAACCAGCACCGACCCTAAGCTGCTATAAAGTACACACTCCTTTGGTAGATATATTAACATTCCAAGCAGTCAATATACACTTGGACGACTAGCTACATAGTTATACCCAGGGTTTGACTACGAATAGCTCAGACGCCGCAACAACGTTGAAATATTTGCAATTGCAACAAGTCAAAACGTTTTCCAATCGCGTATCCCTCAGTCGCTCGTGCTAATACTTCTGAGTGTCATCGATGTTTTAATGAATAGTGCACGCAAGCACATGTAGCAAAACAACTCGTCTAGAGGAGTCTCTTAGCAGTCTCCCAGCAGTCGCATTGTGGAAGACGTGAAATTATATGTTAAACTGTCCTCTATTAGAGAATTTTTTTTTAGCTGAGTCCATAATTGAGCAAATGTCATATTACGGCCGATCCCTGGATAACCTTAGAAGTCTAGATCGATTGATTTATAGTACACCACCTTTCTACCGTTTTCAAGCCCATATAAGGCAGCATCTATGAAAGATAGGAAGGAGGTAGTCTGACTGAGGGTTAAGAGGTGATGAATTGTCGTGTGACTTTCTGACATCTGCCAACAGCAAAGGCAAAATTTTCCAAAATCTGCTGATGATGTGACATCGATATCATCAGCAGATCCCAGCGACCTATTACTAGTGCGTTTGTATGTATTGAAACACAAGCGCCATACCTTCTGGTCAAAAAGCACCCGGAATTTCCCATTCAAACAAACCACGCTTGAGATATTGTCAAACTCTTTTTTTTTGTGATTAGTACATCTGTCATCTGGCGCCTCAAATATCTGTTTGAGCACCATTTGTCGGGAGTTTTTGCATGATAGCTTTGTAAACAAGTCAGTGTTTCTTGTTTTCTCCAAATTTCGCAATGTCAAATTTAGTTGAGCAAAAAGTTTGCCTGAAATTGTGGGCTTCTAACAAAATATCATGTGCGGAAGCGTTGAAAATGTTAACGGTAGCCTACGGGGCGAGACAATGTCGAAAACTCAGTCTACGAGTGGTACAAAGTGTTTAAAGCGGGCCGTACTGTAGTTGATGATTTGCCTCGTTCCGGTTGTCCATCCACCAAGATGACTGTTGTAAACATCGAAAAAGTTAAGAAAATTGGCCTCGCAGATCGTCGTTTGAGCATCAGGGCGATAGTAGCCGATCTTGGAGTGTCGTTCGGCTTGGTTCAGAGCGTTATGTACGAATTTTTGGGTATAAGACGAGTTGAAGCGCGGTTTGTGCCGAAAGTGCTGAGATCTGAGGGGTTAGATACCCATTTACTGTTGTCCGGTCGTGAGCGGAAAGGTAGAAGGAGGAGAAAGGAAAATTGTTTTGTAGTGGTTTGAAACTCAGGTGTACTTGGTTTCGATATTAGCTCTCAGGGGTGGGAGTCCGAATAGGATGAAGAGCTTCTTCTTCACTCAGAGTGATTCGATGGTTATAATTCACACTTGTTTTTTGTGCTTGAAACTCTATAACAGCCAAATCTACGTGTCATTGCTATGCCTTCACATGCAGAATTTTTCTGACTGAGTTCCAATTACACAAATGAAAAACTTGAAAAACTTGTCATGGGTAGGATTCGAAACTTGACCCTCCGAGTATGAGCTGAAGGCGATTCCAAAATCGGCTTATATCGATGAATAATTGAACGGTTTTCGGTTTATTGAAGACAAGTGGGTTCAGTCTATGAATTAGTGCCGCACCAGGTGTATGCTCTAAGAAGGGACGCACAACATCAATGAATCGCATAGAACGTCACAAAGGACAGCTTAAACTCTGAGGTAGTTAGAGGTTATGCCTACCTCGGCTCCGCTATTAACTCTGATAATGACATCACACAAAAAACCAATCGATGAGTTACACTTGACAAAAAACACAAGGGAAACGTTACCTAGCACGTACAATCGTGCTCTATGGCGCAGAATCATGGATTATGGCAAGGACGGATGATGCTCATTATGAACCCAAATTTGCTGAGGCGATTTCTGGTGTTTACGTTAACGGGCTTTACATACAAGAGGACATATGCCATTGGATGGGTAAGAGCGAATGAATATTAATGCTCCGGCCTGAAAAAATCCAGATTTCTATCCGGACGGACAACGCAGTTAAGAAGACCTTACCTAAGATGATGCAGTTAGCCATATACCGAGCTAATTGGGGAAGTTTATAGACTGTGTACACCTCGGAAGACGCTATTCTATGTTTGTAAGTTACTCAGAAGATTCGTGAATTTTGTTTGTAAGATAATTGTACTGGGTTCGTACTGGCTTCGGATGCATTTGAGGTATTGTACTTGGTTAACAAGTCAACTGTCCAAGATCCAGCCAAAATAGTCATTTTTTGTGTTGCATTACGTAAGAAAGCCCCTCAAGACTTTACGTTCTGAAAGTCTGGCAATCTTTAAGATTACCTACCAGGAAAATTCTAATTTCGAAACCCATTAGCAGCGTCAATATTTCACAACCCTCATCGTATCAAAAAGATTCAACTCAACATTTCTAATTAAAGTAAATCTAGATCCAACTATTTTTATTTTCCAAAATTCACCTTATTCCATCATAAAGGAACTTATGTCAAATTTGTGTCAAAGTTACGTGATGAATAAATTTAATTAGGAACACGAAAGTATCTTCAAGTTATTTTAGAAATTTCCTTGTACAATTTCATTAAAATCACGTGTAGAACAATCTGATTTTCATAATTTGCAGATGTATGGCAAGGCACGTACCTGCATATGTACGTACTTTACCCACACTATACTACTGAGTATGGGATTTTTAATAAATCAGGAATTTCACAAGAGGAGACAAGCTCAAATATGTACATATTTATGGAGAGGAAGGGGTTGTAAAATATTTTATTCTTACCTGCACATCCTTTGAGAAGAGATTATTTGTATGTAAGACGATTGCGCTGAAATTCCTTACTGTGTCGAACTCGAAAACGATTTCAACAGGTTTACCCAAAAGGCTTGGTGTGTCGTTCCTCCAACCGACCCATTCATAACCTGAAAATGAGATAGTAACAAAAATAAAAATAAAAAACATAAGAACAAGTGTAGATCGTGTTTCTAGAAAAGTTACTTTTACAGAAGAGAATAGATACAATAGTTTGAGGGCTTATCAAAAGGTATTACAGAATTCCACCCAACGCAGAACATTTTCCTATTGTAGGATGAGATCCATGAGTTATCGATGCAAACTGACTTATTGACTGCGGAAACCAACTGTAATCAATGGCTGAGAAACTTGTCGTAGTTTATAATGTGAGGAACCGAAAATTTGCCCGTCGGAACTTAATCCTGCCAACCATCAGCATCGTCGTACATAGTCAATTGGGTATTGGAAATTGATCAAGAAGTCACCCGAGAAATAATTTTGAGTGCTGAGGCATATTTCCATCTTCAAAATCTCGTCCATAAGCAGAAATTAAGAACTTTATACCTTCGAAAAAGAAGCGGGTGTTAATGTAACCGAAAATAGGTTTAGCAATCGAACCACGCCCAATTAAGTTTTATTTCCAACAGGACGGTGCCTTTGCTTTTCCCACAACAACACTTTTTTGGCCGAGTCGTTTCTCGAAAGCGTGTAGAAAATTGGACGCCTAGACCATCCAATTCAACAAAGTGCGACTCCTTTCATTGCGGCCTCATAATTGGATGCGACGCTAACGCACATCATACGGTATGGGGCAGTACCGACATCAATGATAGAGGTGAGTCACTTTTAGACTATATTTTAAGTACTAACCTCTTAATTTGCAATATTGGCAATGAGCCCACTTTTATAACAAAAAACCGACAAGAAGTCTTAGATATTATTCTTGTCTCCGACAGCATCACCCAAAGGCTAACAAACTGGATGGTATCGTCTGAACACTCCTTTTCAGACCATAGATACATCCAATTCAGTCTGAGTGATGCTCCCCCCCGCCAACCAGCTTTCCGGAACTACCGGAAAACTGATTGAACAAAATACAGAGGAATACTGTCGGAAACGATATCCTCTAAACTATCAAGTCCCCCGCGTGACACCAATGAGCTCGACATGAAAGTCAGGGAATTTACTCTGACTCTTAATAAGGCTATGGCCGCTTCCTGCCCTCTTATTCAACCAAGAGGCAAGAAAAAGCCACATTGGTGGACATCGGCACTGGGACTGCTCAGAAACGCCTGCAGAAAACTTTTCAACGCAGCAAAAAGCACAAGAAAAGTGACCGACTGGGACTCATATAAAGAATCCCTCAAATTATACAAAAAAGAACTGAGGAAGGCAAAGCGACAATCCTGGAGGTCATTTTGCGACAAAATTACAGAAACCTCTCAGGCATCGCGGCTTAGAAAAATCCTCTCCACAAATCCTATGATGCCCAGCTGTTTGAAAAAAACCGATGGCTCTTGGACAACCTCAAGTGATGAATCACTCAACCTGCTTCTGGACACCCACTTTCCAGGTAGCTCCCAACTCGCGGCCAGTATCAGCCCAAACAAGCCTACTGCAACCGTGACCAAAAATTCATGGTCTGATTACGAGAGACAAACTGCTCTGGGCGCTGCATAGCTTCAAACCATACAAGTCTGCTGGTCCGGACGGTATTATACCTGCCGAGCTACAGAGGTCCTCAGATATTATTCTACCAGTGTTGGAAAATATTATGAGGAGCTGTGTAGAACTTATCCACATTCCACTGTTATGGAGATAAGTCAATGTAGTATTCATTCCCAAAGCTGGAAAATGTTCTCATGGGGTGGCCGTGGTGTAGTGGTAGTAGCAAACACTTCTCACTCGGAGGGTCCAGGTTCGAATCCTGCCCATGGCAAAATCAGTTTTTCATTGTATAATTGGAACTCAGACAAAAAAATTCTGCGTGTGAAGGCATAACACTGACACGTAGATTTGGCTGTTATAAGAGTTTCAAGCAATGAAAAAAATACTGGGAATTATATCTCGAATCACTCTGAGTGAAGAAAAACTCTCCGTCCTATTCGGACTCCCACCCCTGGAGAGCAAACATAGAAACCAAACACACCTGAGTTTCAAACCACTACAAAAAAAACAATTTTCCTTTCTCCTCCTTCTATCTTTCCGCCCGCGCCCTGGCAACAGTAAAAGGGTATCAACCCCTTAGGCGCGCGTAAATTATAAAAAAAAAAAAAAAAAAAATGTAGTCCCAAAGGACCTCAGACCTATAAGTCTATCATCATTCCTTCTGAACACTTTAGAACGACTGATTGATATCCATATTCGAGCTAAAGTTGATCCAAGACTTCTGTCTACGTCTCAACATGCGTACTGTAAATGAAAGTCGGTGGAAACGGCTTTGCACTCTCTGACTAGCCACATCGAACGATCCCTACAATATAAGGAGTACACAATAGTTGCTTTCCTAGACATAGAGGGTGCCTTTAACAACGTCAACACATCCGCAATCACGACGGCGCTGTCAACTCTGCAGGTAGACGGCTCACTTGGGGAGCTGATCAGTCTAATGCTAAAAAGCAGGATAATCAACTCCAAACTGGGTGAGACTTCCGCTAAAAGATATGTCAGTAGAGGTACGCCGCAAGGCGGTGTCCTCTCTCCCCTTCTCTGGAACTTAGTAGTTAACGAACTACTGATATACCTGAAAGCGGGTGGTAGCAGAGTGATTGCCTATGCGGATGACGTTGCCATAGCCGTCTCAGGAAAGCATCTAAATACCATTAAAGAACTCCTCCAAGTAAATCTCAATAGATTAACCCGCTGCAGATCGCTGTGGATTGGGAATAAACCCCCATAAAACTGATCTTGTCCTCTTTTCCAGGAAATATAAAATTCCAATCATAGACCCTCCTTCAATAAACGGTACCAGTTTAGTTTTCTCCGATACAGCAAAATATCTGGGTCTCATTTTTGATAGGAAACTAAACTGGAAACCTAACATTCAAGAAAGAGTCAATAAAGCTACAATAGCTTTATTCTCTTGCAAGAAAGCCATTGGGAACAAATGGGGCCTTCAACCTCGCATAACCCACTGGCTATACATCTCGGTCATAAGACCGATACTTACTTACGGGGTGGTTGTCTGGTGGACGGCCTTGGAGAATGCAGTCAACCGCATTAAACTAAGCAGAGTCCAAAGAACAGCATGTCTATGCACAAGCGGAGCCTTGCGGTCTACCCACTCTGCGGCATTAGATATTCAGCTTCACTTGACACCCCTCGACATTTTTAGCAAGCAAGTAGCTGCGACTGCAGCTATTCGCCTTATAGCGACTAAATAGTGGACAAATAATTCATTTGGCCACGCCAATAATCTTCATACATTAGGAATCCTCACAGAGAACATCGATTTTACCATACCTGAACTTTGGTTTGACAAAAACTTCCATGTAATCTTCCCTTCTAGATCATTCTGGGAGGAGGATGCTTTCATGGAGGACAAGTCAATCCATCTCTACACAGATGGATCAAAAACCGATAGTGGAGTTGGTGGCGGTGTTTTCTCAGATAAACTAAATCTAAGCCTCTCTTTCCGCCTTCCAAATCACTGTAGCGTGTTCCAGGCGGAAATTTTGGCGATTAAAGAAGCTCTGTCCTGGCTGAAGAAAAACGTGGTATCTACAAAGGATATCCGCATATTTTCGGGTAGTCAGGCCGCCACCAAGTCCCTGCACTCGGTCTCATTATATTCTAGAATCGCCCTTGAATGCCGATCATCTCTTATGGAGATGGCAGAGCAGTTCAACATTCACCTTTGTTGGGTGCCGGGCCACAGAGACATTCCAGGGAACTGCAGAGCCGATGAACTCGCCAAAATTGGAACCACTCTACCTATCCTACCGGACAAAGGTAGTATAGGTATACCAATCGCTACGTGCAAACTAACACTAAAGCTAGATGCCAATAAAAGAACAGACCTTAGGTGAACTGCTGAAGTTGTGGAAAAGAAGGCTTAAAACAGGCTTCTGGTCGTTGAAGCACTCAATGCACATATTAATGTGCAATTCTCTTGTCCTGCTTCTGCTTTCCTCATACAAAATTGGTCTCCATCTTGAACTCTGTTCGCAGACTGAGTGGAGGTGTTTATTTCTGAATGAGGTGATTGATCTTACGATCTAGGCTTCAAGCTGTGTATACCTACCACCGAAAGAGAGCTCTCCTTTCATCTGCCAGTTTCTTAGTGATGTATTCGAAGACTTGAAGTCTCGATTTTTAAGAACATTTTCATCCGTAATTCTGCATCTGATTTGTGCGTTGTTGTTTAATTTAAAGCTCATTAAATTCCGTAGTCTCGCTGAAGTTTGAGAGCCAACATTAGCCTATAAAGGTTTCTTGCGCTGCCATTTTAACTCAAGGGCCCCGAAACAAACATGAAGACCCCTTTAGACCTGGTCTCTAAATACGTCAAATTAGCTATAAAGGGGGGTCCGTACTAAGTAGTTTAAGCTAACTAAAGCCGTTAATTCCAATGTTGATCCGGATATATATATTCCTCAGCTGACATTCTGATGTATTAGAAGTTTCCTAGTGCGAACACTCACATCTTCTCTTTCGTCTACAGGCTCCCACGGCGGCCCCCAGGGTTTGGGTTGGGTTAAGTACCTATACGTTGTCATATTCGTTTTTGGGTCTAAATGCTTTCCATATAAGATCCATCGAAACTCTATTGGACGCTTTTAAAAAAGCAACGCAGCATTTTTCCATCATTGAAACTTGTGGTAAGCCGGCGCGGGACTTTAGGTGTTTCTGCTCGTCTTCAATATCTTCAATAACTACCCGGACGAGGTCATGTGGCACCTACAATAAAATTGTACATCGAGTGGAAAGAGCAATTTTCAGTTTCATGTTTGAAATTTACTTCCCGGTGTGTAGATCAAAATCAGCTTACAAGCAGCTCCCATTTCTGCAACTGCAGATGAGTTGAGTTATAAATGTAGCCCACTGTAGATTGCGTCGCCCGTTGCAGGTTTTGATGTCATCAAGTCACCTGGTATCGATTGCATACCTATATACGTTCACTATTTCTGTTCTACTGCTTAATGCTCTGGGTAACGGCCTAAGAGAGCTCTTTTAAAGAGAAACGAAAATGGCTTTAGCTCCTTTAATTTCGGGAACAAGTCATGGTCTGGAGGGCTCATATCTAGGCTATATGGTACGCGAAGTAAAAATTCCCAATCACACTGGCGCAGTGGAGGAAATTCGAATGAAGACTCCATCATCCACTAATCAGTGTACGCCACGCTGTAAAAAGGCTAAATCAATAGCTTAAAATCAGAGAGAATGGTTGAGGTTCATCTGCGTAAGTCTGCATTGCGAATCCTCTATCCAAGATGCAACCCGACAGATTTTACTAGGGTTAAACACTCGATAACAGAAAACAAGCGACTTTTGGCGCACGTATACCTCGGAACATGACGTGTCGCATGTGAACCACTCTATCTGTAGCGGTTCGTTATATTTCACTCAGACTTAATACATTGTATGTATACCCTTTCGTGTCCAGTTCGAATAGCGGGGTCTTTTCTCTGCGCATACTCATATTATTCGACTTTGCGTTGCCGTAATACGTTTTCTAGTTCGGAATTTTTGCACGTCATTGTGCCGACGTTTTAGATTTTTTTATTTTTTTAAAGAACTTAACACTCAAGTGGGTGTTACTACACTTAAAGTGCCTGAGCACGTGTTAAGTTTTTAGGAAAATGGGACAGAGACAGAGATTCATCATGTCATCCGCATGCGGTCCAGCTTTGACAAGAATATTTCTTTTCGCCCCGGATTCATACCTTCCTGTGGAGAAGAGGTGTTAGGCGTTATAATGTATTCACATGCTGGTATGATCACTAGCATGGTGCGTACTTTTGTACTACTCGTATTCTCCTTTCATCTATGTGTCACTAATGTACGCATCAGCATATGTTAGCTTTGGCCACACCTGTAGTATCCAGATTTGGGTACCCGATTCCGTATATTATTAGTTTCCTGTTCACGCGCCTCAACATAGGTGTTAAAGAGCTGACATATGATTTGTCGCGACAAGCAGGGAAAATAAGCCATTTCTATACGGGAGACCGTTTGATTTATTCACTTTGCAGTTTGAAATAGTTGCTAGGAGGCACCAAGGAGAGGTTTGAAATATGGCTAATTAGCAGATTTATAAGGCGTTTAGCTGGAGGGGTTCTACATTGTTATTGAGGAAGCTAACGTCACTGGAGTTTATCGAAACAAGTATTAGAAGAAGAGTCGGATTGATTCCTTCGGCAGAAACATCTTACACCGACTTGTTGGACTCGTTTAGATGACGAGTTAAGGGCCACCACTGATTTTGAATTGAGTAAGCGTTTGCTAACGGAAAGCTTTTACGAATTTATGTTGACATTTTCACTATCGCTACTGACATTGGAAAATGGCAAGCTCTTTGTCAACACCAAGTCGTTAGCCGTGTCCCCTTTAACTTATCTTAAAAGTATAGTACAACGAGAAAATACGACAGAAAAAAAAGCAAGCAAGAAACTATGAAAACTGAATAAAGACCACATCTGGCATAAATTAAGATGAAACTTATGATAGAAAGGAGAAGAGAAGAAACAGAAACCTTGATGTCAAGTAGAGGGGCAGAAGCAAAAGCATATTTTGCGAAGACGCAACGTTGCATCAGTAGGGGTTGACATGAACCATACTCAGTGTATTCCGCACATACTATACGAGTATACTCGTACAACGACTGAGTTCTCTTGCAGTTCCGTTTTTTGTGTTTAAATTTCGAAATTTATGCATTTTGCAGGTTAGGAATGGAGAGAAAAACATCTCTAGTCTTGCCAACAATTTCACACACCCCCATTCCATCGGTGCTGTAGTGTTTTTTTGTTTTTTTGTACTCTTTAGCCCCCTTCTTTAGCCCATGAAAAATGATTTATAATCATCTATTATAAAGTTGCATTGTTTGCTGTATCTAGCTACATTCTTTCAGACAATTTTTTCCATTCCTTTCCGCACCGTCCACGTCTCGTATCAAACTACCTCGTACTTCAGTTGTACATTCTCGTGCATATATACACTCGTATTTTTTTTAAGTTGAAAACTTTTTCGCTACTTTATATCATCTGCGGATTTCCAAAATAGAGATGCGATAGTTAAATAACTTTCCACTCTTTATAGACTAAGTTTTGCTAAATTCAACAGGACATCGGGAGATAGAAATGAGAGTAAAACTTTCTCCTTCACAGCATTTCTAGTCCCTTTTTTTTGTTTTGTGTTTGCCCATTTCATTTCATTTCGTTTTTTGAGCCAAAAAAGAAGCAAAGGACAAAATAATAAAAGTTGCCAGCGATAATCGATTGTTTTGGAACTTTAGCCTTTGAGCAGATGGAGTTTGCAGTTTGCAGTTTGCTGACTACACAACTATACTAGTCCATGACAGATATATGGAGCGCTAAAGTCCATGCCCAGGGCGGGTCTGCATCCGTGTCCATGTTCATGTCCATGTCCATTTCCGTGTCCATGGAATGTGCTAAAGCAACTCTCACTCACAGTTTATGGCATAAATACTAATTAGTGTGTCAATATTTTTGTTTTTAAATTAATTTCCAGTTGAATTTTATTATCGAGGGCAAAAATGCACTGTCTGCTCGGGTGTTTGTGCCGGCGTCAAGCGGAGATAAGTTGAACTTTTTGGCAGTTCTTGGCGGCTGGGTAGAGCATCAGCCGAATAGCTAACCAGCCAGCCAGCCAACCAAGCAGCTTGATACCAACACCATTGAAACTTTGAGGACGGTATAATGTTCATTATGGTGGGGTGTTTTTATGCGAAAGATAAACAATAATTTCGTAAAAGTCTGAGTAGGAGTTTCACGGTGGATGGTAGTGAAAATGTTTAAATGGAAAACTTTTCAATTTGCAGTATACCTTTGGAGAACGAACGAGTTGGAAACGTAAAATGCACATTATGCGAGATGTAGTCGTAGTTGTTTGGTTGGGAATCTGTGGAAAAGATTTAAGGTATCCGACATTGAGGTATTTAGTTAAGTTTCTGCTTTTCCTGCCGGAGTTTAGGATTTTCCAAAAACTTTCTTTGACAAAAGGGGAATTTTGGCACCATAGCTGCATACTTAAAATGGAACTTGGGAATTCGCATTGTTTGAGGCGCGACGAAGACATTTTTGTGGACAAAATTGTACCAAACAATTTCATAGAACTGCATATTCATGGCTTAGAATGGAATATTGCACACACAGATTGCACACCTTTGTGTAGTATTGTCAGAGAAAGATACCACAGGGATAGTTGTTTTGTTGTGATTTGGAAACACAATGGCCACGATTAAACCAGTGATTTGACAATCAGGTTCTCTATGCAGGGAAAATGAAAGCGACACCACATTTCAGATGAGTGTTTCTTCAATTCTAATGAGTTTTGTGCATCGAGCACCGACTGATTTGCTAGACTTCCCATGAGAAAGGAGAGGTTGGGATATTGAATTTCACCAAATCCTGGCCATCAGGCAGTATTTCTGCCTTTCACTTTCCCTGAATCCCGGTCAAGACCAAACAGAAATATGAATTGAATCCGATATTGTCGAAATCATCTTACTTTAAAGTCTCGGGCTCAAAGCAGCTTAGTCAGATGGGGACTTTTATGAAAAGTTTAGCGCAATCAATGGTGCAGCGCTGATCGAAAGCAGTGACAAATAGAAGCTCAAATAGAGGATTTTTATTAGATGCGCTGCATTAACCACTTGCATGAATGATGCGGTGGAGCCAGTTTTCCACTGCCATATTGACGAGAATTAACAGAACCTTCTCTACAAATAAAATGATCACCAAACTTCGTCTTCAAAAATCGATTGGGGAACGCGCTGTGTGGCAAGTGGGACAGTTTAGATGGAACCATATATCCTTCAAGCCCTTCAGTTTCAATTTAGGTCTAAAAAACTCGGGGCGATGGAGGACTTTATTGATTCACGGTCCTATAACAACGGTCATGGCAATATTATGGATTGAATGAGTCTATTCGAATTTTTTCCTCCAAACGCTCTTTTGATTTCTTTTGTGAACGATTATTCGAAGAACGTAGTCATAACTGGCTGCGAATTTTAATAAATTTGGATGACCTGTAAGCGCTAATGGAGCACATGTAAATGTAACTGTTTCTATATGTCAGTTGTGCTTATTTTACCTATAAGTGGATACCATAGGGTACTGGTCGATGTCCTCTTGGACTCGACTTGGCAAACTTATAAAGGCGAGTGCTGACCAGCAGACAAAAATAGCAGCACTATAAGCGGGACAGCGGATGAATTCCACAGATGGAATCAACAGTGAAGTAAAATCCTGGAATAAAACAAATGATACATAATTTGGAGTACTCCGACATATTTGGGGCTCAGGCCGGTAAGGATTTCCGAAACTAAGTCGGAGTCTTGGAAAAAAGATGGTAGCGGATGAGCTCTTATTACACCAACGGCAGCGCTAACATCCTCGAAAGGGTTACTGGCTTCGGTCTAAGAGAACCCTCATCCTAAGGGCATCTACAATGGAACTAACTCTCCAGGTTGGGAGTTGTGCCGCCGGCGTAACTGCTCGGCCATGGGAAAAATATATACAAGATCTACTGTTGACAACCCCTGCAAACGAAACAAGGACAATGAACTTCGAATCTGAACGTGGAATGTTAGGGCCTTAGTAGGCCACGTGCAGCCAAACAGCTGGCGGGAGGTCTTGAATTACTGCAAAACAGATAGTACAGACATTCAAGAATTACGATGGAATAGGCCGGATAAAAAGAGGATGAAAAACTGCGACATCAATTATGGCGATTGTTATCGGCGGCAAAAGCAGCGCCTGCTTTGATACGGATTTGTTGTTAGAGGCAAACTTAGGCAAGAAGTCTTGACTTTAAGGCATGTAAACGAGCGGCTCGTAACAATACGTCTTAAGGTTAAATTTTGCAACATTAGCATTATATGCACGCACATCATCACAGAGAAAAAAAATTACGACACCAAAGATACAATAGCTAGGTAGCTCTTGGGCAAGACTTACGAACAGTGCTATGTCCTAGGGGATTTTAATGCAAAGCTAGGAAGAGAGGGTATATTGGTAGTACTGTCGGAAGGTATAGCCTGTATGAGCCTACATCCGATAATGGATTCAGGTTAATGGACTTTGCGGCAGGGCGAATTATTGTCACAGCTAGAAAGGGGTTGCAATATACTGATATCCACAAGGAGACAAAAAGTACAAAAAAACATGCCAGGGATACAAACCCCGAATAGAAGCCTACAGAGACGAACAAGGGAACATCGTAGTAGAGTGTCGGTCTATGGAATGAGCATTTCCGTAGACTGCATAATGGCGATGATGAATCAAATGCTGCTGTAAGGCAGAATGAACCTATTAATCTAGGCCATGTCGATCAACAATTCCGTCCATCCAACCTGCATGAAGTAAAGATAGCCATATCTAAATTTAAGTCCAACAAAGCTGCTAGATCGGACGACCTGACCTGATAACTTGGTAAGGAGCATACAGAACGTCTCATGTGTTTAACGTAAGTACCTGCCATGTGGGATTAAACTTACGGGATGCCCATACATCCATGGGAGCAAGGATACGCCTTGCCATCGCTCACCGTCAATCCATTGTTTCAGATACCAATTCGGAATTGTGTTGCCGGCACAAGTTCCGCCCTTGGTAAGAGTCGAGGCCGACCTAAAACCTCTTACTGCGCTTAGGGTCGCAGCACCCAGTACTTATTGCAACTCTACATTGGGCCGAAACCCTTCCCGCGATTTTGGGTTTAAACTACAGCCACCATGACGCACACACAAGGGGGCCTACCTCTAACAAGTCAGGCCCGGACCGAGATCAGGGGGGCTCCTGGCTCCCATGGTACCGTGATTTAAGTCCTGGTAGGGACTACCGGTGGTCCAGCCGCCAACAAGACCTATGACCGGCAACTTGTGACTGATCGAATCGTAGCAACCTTCGGTAGCGTCATCTGAAGATGTTTACGATAAGACCAGTACTTTGCCCTGCCCCCGTTCATTATTAGACAACGTCATTAAAGGGCGAAGCCTTGATAATTGGGCGGGGGCGGTAAGGAGCATACACCAATTGACCTGTAAAATATATTCGAACGAAAGAATGCCCGATGAATGGAGCCTCAGCCTCAAGAAACGAAACCTTCCGAATTGCGCCAACTATAGAGGCGTCAGTCTTCTTGACATCGCCTATAAGATCATCTCTGCCATATTGTGTGCCTGGAGCCGTTCGACAACAACCTGATCGGTATGTCTTTAGGCCAGGAAAGTCTACCTTCGACCAAATATTCACACTACTGCAGATTTTGGAAAAAACCAATGAGCTCCAAACCGGTACACACCATCTATTCATCGATTTTAACGCTGCACATGACAGCATCTATAGAGATGAACTATACAGAGCAATGTCTAGCTTTGGCTGCACTGTCAAACTTGCCCGTTTATGCAGGATGACGATGGAGAATGCACGCTACTCCATCAAGGTCGGTAAAGAACTCACCGAGACCTTTGATGCGCTGTCATCCGATTGCTTTAACATCATTCATTGAAAGAAAAGAAAACTCACGCGCCAACACAAGAGACACAATTTTTCTAAAGCCCGTCCAATTACTCGGATATGCCGATGATATTGACATAATCGGAAGAAAGCAGGATAATGTCAGTGGCGCTTTCACAAGTATTGAGGCGGAAGCGGGAAGATGGGTTTAGCGGTCAATGAGCGCAAAACCAAGTATATGCTGTCGACAAGAAAAGACACCCAACACCAACGTCTCGCACAGAACGTCACGTCATTTACTAGCAAAGCCCATTCTCCGACAACAAAAGTTACCTCATATAAGACCTTAATAATCCCAGTCCAGTTCTATGGTCCAGAGCCATGGACTTTATCAAAAATGGATGAGGGTGCTCTTGGCTGTCTTGAGAGGAAAATTCTTTGGGTGATTTTCGGTCCCCTTCTATACAACTACGTACTGGACGGGCTGTACAGCGACATCGATTTAGTCAGAAGATCAGATGAAAATCAATACTTTAGAGTCTTTGAATCCGCCCCCGAAGAAGAGCTTAGTAGTGGAAGACCGCGACTCAGGTGACGCACGCAAGTGGATCAACTTAACATACGAAATTGGAAGCAGCTGGTTTATTAATTAATTGAAATCCAGATCCATTCCGGACTGTAGCCCCACCATACGTAAGTAAGTAAGTAATGGGGCATATGTACTCGTATATCTTTCCATGGTAGACAGTCTGGAATACAAAAACGACATCTGTCCAGCTACGGTATGGCCAAGTTTAGAAAAAAAGAAGAGAATATCACGATGAAGGCACTCAAATACAATAAAGGGTTCGCATTTAGTAGTTCGGCAAGTCCACAAAAGTGGACTGTTTGGTATGTTCTTCACGGTGTAGCACCATCAGTCTCTATTTTTCCAAAATTAATGTCGGAGTATGCGTCACAGTCAATAGTCAACGTTATCAGACGATGTTGAGTGGTGTTAAATAAAAGACAATGATCCGACGGTTTTGTGGTTTCGGCAGAATGGTGCTACATGCCGAAAGCGACAACATTATATCGCGAAATGAATTAGTAAACTGGGGCCGTAGAGATCGTGTAATTTGATGGGCGTTTTTGGTGTGATAGATTCCAAAATACTCAAAAGAATGGCTCATACTTAGAGTGATGGAAATTTTTATTTGAACCTTTACAATTGTTTCTGTTAAATGGAAAAGATGATATCCGGCAAGTGGCTGCAGCCGGTGTTGATACACATTTGTACCCGTTTTATCGCATAACTGTTCGCATTCCTGTCGAATATTCTCCTTAAGGGCTGCGATTGTCTGAGGCTTGTTGGCATAAACCCGCGACTTCAGGTAGCCCCAAAAGGAGGAGTCTGGGATGGTTAAATCGGGCGATCTTGCTGGCCATGCCAAATCGCTAAAATGGGAGATTACGCGACCAGAAAACGCTTCCTTCGCAATATCCATTATGGCTCAGGCTGTGTGTGCGGTTGCACCGTCATGTTGAAACGACATGTTCACCAAGCCCTGCTCATCCAATTCCGGCAGTAAGAAGTCGTTAATCATGGCCCTATAGCGTTCGCCAGTAACAGTGACTGTATTGCCGATGGCGGCCACAAGAAAAAATACGGCCCAATCACTCCTCCCGCGTGAACGCCGCAGCATACAGTGGCTTTAGTGGATGTAATGGCTCTTCGTGCTTCACACGCGGATATTCAGTGCCCCAGAAACGAAGATTTTGCTTATTGACGTAACCGCTTAAGTGGAAATGCGCCTCGTCGCTCATAATGTTTTCAACACAAAATCGTCCTCTTTGTTGTTGAAATTGAGGATGGCTATACAGTAATTCACACGCGACTGACAGTCAGGAGGCATTAACTGATGCATTGTTTGCACTTTGTACGTGAACATGTATAAGACTTTCACTAAAATTCGCTTATAGGGTCCGTCTGGTGATGCCCAAATGCGTGAGCCGTCGTCTGGTTGATGTTTCTTCGTTCTCAGCGAACGACCAGTCCGGTGGTGGCCACACCCTGCATGGTCTCCTATGGTTCCACTCTGTTCGAGTCGAGTAGCTAAGCGCCGGAATGTTTGCCCAGTTGACGCGACACGATTAGAAAATCGACGTCGAAATTCCGACCGATTATTGAAGAAAAACATCGGCACAATTATTCCACGCTCTTACGGAATATAGCGCTCTATTGCTTGTCTGTTTGTATACTGCAGCTGTCTAGTTTACAAATGTCAAATATGATTGACGTACAACGCCATTTGCCAAAATTATACCATCTTCCGATAGGGTGTGATCAATTTTGCGCCACCTTGTATAATGCGCATCCTTTGAAATTTAATCTCGTGAAACATTCTGTTAATGACCTGCTAATTTATGAATCGAGCTAATAAGACCTTGTTACGTGTCAGTTTTGGATCAATATCAAGAATTGAGCTCCTTTTAAGTCAATTCGAATTTTTTTTTGAATCGGAATACAAATTATCTCACAAAAGTCAGTCGCTCAACTTCTATAATAGTTGCTCACAAGAATTCAAATGGTCATTCTCAACCCATTGGACCCTTGTAAATAAATTCCATTTGACGATAACGGCTATGGGGCATTCTCAATTGATTGCTTATTGAAAATCTAACCTTAACAAACTCACCTTTACCGAATCCATGAATATCTGTGCGAAAGTTATCCTTGCCTTTTTGCCCATCGACGAGCTGACCAAGACCACCAACGTATTTATCATCTTCCTCATGGCCATCATAAGTTTTATCTGATAAATCGATTTCAATTCCACGTTGAACACCTTTGGGTAGGGTATACGATACAATGCCCTCTGCAAGAAAAGTAAAAATAGAAAAATATTTATATATCCGTAAGAGAAAAAAAAACGAAGAAAAATCAAATATGATGTCGAGTTAGTATTTATGAGAAAAGTTATGCCAATGCAAAAAAAAGTTGTAGATATTATAATTTGTTTTTATGAAAAGGATGTTGCACATCTAGGCATTGGGCGATTTATGGAAAACTTATCATGTAAATATTTTATGACCAAACTAAGTAGACTCCATTGAAGTTGATGTTGACCGGGAATCGGCTCTATCAAATAGGGGGGAAGGATCGATGTTTTTTTGTTTTTGGTTTTAAAGATTGGTCCAAACAAATATATTTGTACGAAATATTGTTGATAGTCGGTATATATACGCCAACCTATGCGAATGAGGAGGACAAATACAAGGAGTATTTCTAAAGTATACTGAGCCCAGCCGCCAACTTAACGAGAAATCGTGATGGTGATGGGAGAAAGTTTCTCTTGACTTGTGCGACGTCAATGACTGCCATAAGATCAGCTGTGTCTGAACTGATCAGCAAACTATCATACCTACATTGAATTAGATTGATAACTTTACCATAAGCCCGCGCTTTAGAGTTTGCTTCCAAAACGTCCGTCACGCCACCACCTAATGCTAAGGATACCCATTCATAGTCCCAGCAGACTAAGGGATTCTCAACTGCGCCAACAGAAAAGCAATCACCATTCCACAAATCCAGAAACAATCAGAAGCTACGCTAGTTAAGAGCATCGGCAACCACTGCTTTTACATTGTCGAATCAGGCCAATAAGCCAATGCACTTGGCTAACAGCAGACACGAGGAGACACAGAAGTGCAGCAGAGTATAGGGCGAGACAAGTGTAATTACATCAACACCCTAGCAACAACGGCTGAAGAAGCAGCAAATAGGTGCGACAAGTTGCGAACGGTGTTTTATAGCTATTTTCACCCCCAGTACCCCATCGAAATTCCCAGCAGCATTCCACCACTTTAAAGCTTCAACCGTAACACCCGTTTTGCTATGAATGCTCACCAGCATACCATCCAACGTACTTTCGGATGAACTCTGAAATATCGTGATTCTTTCCTAACCCGTATAATTAACTTATGATATGTCCTGCCGAGCTTTCTATTCCCTAGCCATTACAACTTGCAAACATTTAATACCAACGTACATAGGTATCTCTCTTTTTTTATGTGCAAACATTTTAGGCATACCAAAAATCCAGGAAGGAGTTATAAGGAACTCTCTGGTAGTCAAAGTAGCAAACTACATTTTTAAAATGACTGGACGGAAATCTGAAGACTTCGGATAAAGAACAGCATGCCAAACTCAGGTGATACCCCCGCCTCAATAAATACCCGTATTCGCACCAACCCCCTGGTAACGCAATAAGCGTCCCAAAGAAAGCAAAGCAGTTGATGGCATACCAGCGGAACTCTTTAAGGAAAAAAATGGGAAGCCTTCACTGATGATTAGAATAGGTTATGATTGTTAAGTTGAGTAAGAAGGGAAACCTGGCGAAATGTGACAAATGAAGAGGTATACGAATATACATATGCGTTCTTCCGCCTACAATAGAATAGAAAAGAACATCCTTCTACATCGACCACATCAACCCCTTGCACACACAATGCGTCGAGTAAAAATGAATGATTTCGAGAAGACCTCTATACTAAGTCTACCTCTAATATCAGTAAATGTCATCTCTCTAACAACGACAGATGGACAGACGAAATTGAAGTTCCCAACGGAGTGGAATATGGTTGAAGTCTTTCGCCAATGCTATTCCTCATTGTAATCAGTTATGTGATCTGGCAGCTCTGTCCAGAATAAAAATGGGACAGAAATGGACTAAAACGTCATATCTTTAACATCATCTCCTTGACTACTCTGGTGACGTTTGCCTGCCATTACGTAGGACATTCCACCTGCACCAGATGGCCCGAGGACAAAGTAGGTCTCTAAATAAACACTGCCAAATCAAAGGCCTTTAGCACTTCAATTTCTCAATATATCACTTTTCCTAAGATAAACCCGAGAAAGTAAGAGAAAGCTTCCAACTCATACGTCTACAGAAGATGATGGTCCCAAACTGGATGAGCAGTTCGTCCGCGAACTGCTAGCAATTTATTTATCAATTTAACACTTCAGAAACTTTGTCGAGGGGCAGCAATTCAACCTCTGACATACGCCATTGCTTCGAAGTTAGGCAGAAGCCTACAACAGACTCGACAACTCGATTTCATCTCCCAATTCTCGATTGAAATAAAGCATGTAAAAGGACCAGATAACGTGGTCGTAGAAACTTTATCTCGAATGGACGAGCAGGAAATCTGTGCGTCTGAAAAGCTTCATCTTGACTGCAAGACATTGGCAAGGCTTCAATCATCTGATCCAGAGTTGCATCTCGAGAATCGAGATTCAAAAATTTAAGTAACAGACCTTTCGTACCACATCCTGCTCGTCGCCAAATTTTTGATTCATTGCACAACCTCTCGCACCCAAGTATATGAAGCTCGAGAAAGCTACTATCCCAGCGTTAGTATTGGCCAAAGATGAATAAGGACGTAGCCCACTGGGCGAGATCTTGCCTGGCCTGTCAAAAATCTAAAGTACACAGACACACAAAATCCGCTGTTGGCAGATTTGATCTTACCAGTGAGCGTTTTGAGTACATTCATTTAGACTTGGCAGGCTCCCTCCCTGAATCCAATGGTTTCTCCTATCTCTTGACGGTAATCGATCGCTTTACAAGGTGGCCGGAGGCATTTCCCGTGAAAGACATTTCTGCATCAATGTTCGCAAAAGTATTTATCGAAAATTACATTTGTAGATTTGGGGTTCCTCTTAGGATAACATCGAACCAAGGAACCCAATTTGAATCTAAGCTTTTCAATTGGTTCTCAGGAGTCCTTGGTTCACATAGAATACGCACGAGGCCATCATCGAAAGCGAGAAGCAACACAACTAATTGGAGTTCAGAAGTTGCAATAGTTTTGCTTGAAATTCGCTCGACAATCAAAGAAGACTTAAAATGTTCGCCAGCAGAATTGGTATACAGCCAATGTCTAAAGCTTCCCGGGGAAATCTTTGTAAAAAATACAGGCACAGACATGTCTGAAGAAACGTTTTCTAAAAGACTACGTACCTCGATGAGAAATTTAATTCCAACCGATACTCGGAAACCTAGTAGGGACGCTTTCATACCAACCACTTTACAAGACTGTGAATCAGTTTTTGTAAGAGTGGATAGAGTCAAGACCGGTCTCGCAGCTCCATACGAAGGGCCATACAAAGTTGTCCGACGCACTAGAAAGTTTTTTGTTTTGAATATAAAAAATAAAAATACTTCTATTTCGGTTGATAGATTGAAGCCTGATTACGTGATAAAAAATTTTGAAAAATAGAGGATTACTTGTACGATATACCAGGTGTTTCATGCTATTCTCTTTGGATGGTCTTCCCTGGGGAAGGGTGATGAAGTGGTCACCAATTGCATTCTATCAATTCTATCAATTCGGGCTGAATGCAACTATTAACATAATCGCATAATCGCATAATCGCATGAAAATGAACCGAAATAATCGCATCATTCTCTCTCTCTTTCTCGATTTCCGCCATCCCACATATCCTTTTTTTTTTCGTATTTGATCTCCACCTGGCTGGAAGTGCGCGCAGCAGAATTATTGTATCGATCGTCATAAAATTTTTAACTGAAGTATAGTTGTAAAATAAATAAAACATTGTTTAAACAAAACCCACGTGTCTCAAGGATAATTTTGCGCAGTCCAAAGTAAAGGAGCAGAAAAAAATCACTAAACCACAGCAGCGTATTCAGTATGAAAATCAAGCTGAGGCTGTTCCGATAAAAGGTGGAAACTGTGATAGTTTATGGGTGTGGTACATAGAAGGAATAAATAAATAGATGTCTTTCCAATATCTTAAGAATCTGAATGATGAGGTGGCAATGAATTGACCACACCTTTACATGGTCGCGAAGATTTATCCATTGCGAAACAGGACATGCAGTAGAATCTACTTACCCAATCAACTTATCTACAATGAGTTGGCCGCTCTAGGGGGATATGGAAGAGTACAGTCAAGGAATTACGATCATAAGTCCCAAATTAAGCAAAGTAAATATGTTTTATAGATTTTGGATTTAATAAAATAATCTGATTGGATCCGAACCGGTGAGCTCAAGCCTAAGGATTTATTTAGAAGGAATTATCGTTGCGTTAACGAATTATCGTTTGTGCAGTGTTAGTTATACAAAAATGCAACTCAAACTCATGACTCACTACACATGGCTCTGGCATATGCATCACAGTAATGGACAATATACGAGAAGGGCAACTCTGCTGTGCCTCTCGTATATTATTAAAGCCTTTTACAAAAAGTGATCAATTAGAAGTGTTCATATTCACAGACCGCTCTATATCATAAAATCAATCAAGCCTGGGCACTGGTATTCCCATTCTATCTGAAATGGAATCGAACGCTCATCCCCAAATACGTTGGAGTAGCTCATATTTGATATACACTCGTATCACATACGAGTATGTTGACTGTTTGATGCCACCGTGCGAACTTCCTTGCAGGTGCTTCTTCGTTTTGATTAAAACTCGTGCTTGTAGGTTGATGTAGGTTGAACAGGTTGACCAGGTTAAGCAAGGTTTGACGAGACCAGCATAAGACGACTATTGCCGGGAGATAAAATCTGTGCAGAAGGTATAAGGTAACACTAGAGTTCTTAGAAGAACTGTCTGCAAGCCTGGTAGCATCCCTGTGAATCTGAATTCGGTGAATATCCATAACGCATACCAGGGCCGTTCAATATATTCTCGGTATCGATATGAAGGAAAATGCGAATTCAATTTAAATTGTTTTATTTTTCAATATAATCTCCCCTAACATCAATGCATTTGTTACATCTTGAGATAAGCTTTTTTAAACCCTCAAACAAATAAATTTCCTCTTTCTCTGCAAAATACCCATTTATTGCCGACTTGAGTTCTTCATCATCCGCAAATCTTTTTCCACGAAGACATTTTTTCAAATCCGGAAACAGGAAATAATCACTAGGGGCAAGGTCTGGACTATAGGGTGGGTGTTGGATTTCTTCGAAACCACAATCTCGCGCAGCAGCCTTGGAAACTCGCGCCGTGTGAACAGGAGCGTTGTCATGAAGAAGCAACACACCCGCTGCGAGTTTACCCCGTCTTTTCTTTTTAATTTCCTCCCGCTGATGGTTTCACCTTTTTTTTTGTACTCAATGAGCAAGATTCCCTTTGAACTGTGGCCATGAGCTTCCCGGCAGACGGAGTGACTTTGAACTTCTTTTATGCCACTGCATGGACTCTTGTTTGCTTTCAGGGTCATAGTCGTGGACCCATGTTTCGTCCCCAGTAACAATTCGATCCATAACACCGTCCGCGTTCTCACTACACATCTCCAAAAGCTTTCTACAGCATGCGATTCTCACTTTTTTCTGAGGCGCTGTGAACATTCGTGGCACCCACCTTGCACTGACCTTTGAAAGCTTGGTGATCTCTGCCATCATTTTCACCTTTATTCGGGCATCCTCAAGAACAAGTTTTTCGATTTCTTTGATGCTTTCTCCCGTACAAGCAGTAGCCGGGGCGCCGGAGCTCTCTCTGCCTCTCTTCAACTCACTTGACCACTTTTGCACAGTTGATAATGAAGGTGCGGAACCCTGGTAAAAAGCCACCATCTCTTCATGAATAGTTTTTTGACTTTTTCCTTGCTTAGTGAGAAATTTAATTACAGCGCAATGCTCAATTTTCACCATCATCGTCTCAGTTGCCATTATGATTCTGTTTAACTAGAGATAAAACGCGAATTAATAATCACATTTATATGAAACCACAGCTTCACCCCGATACCGAGAATATGTTGAACGCTCCTCGTAGATCGGAATACACGAGAGCAACACAGTATATGTGTGTCTCTGACAAAATATGTGGCTATTCGGGAAGTAGCAATGGAATACCCATTCATACCCATATGAATCTATGTACATAGGGACATACCTATATGGATATATTGGCAGTCATTCACCTTTTTAAGATGAATAGTTGTAAGTAATAAGGGCAATGTTGGTTATGTAACATCGGATATTGGCGCGCTATCACAGCCTAGAGAACCGCTACTACTGCTATTCTAAAAAAAACTTGAAACTTTCAAGTGGTGCTATATAAATTGTAGTGATGAACTCTAAGCAGGCAAGTACAAATCGAGTTTTTTCGCATAATATTTATTCCTGTACCATGAGGGGTACGCTCCCACATCAAGTGAGTGGACCGAAAAAAAACTTCAAATCCAAAATTCTGAATGCCAAGCAATACTGAACGTCCAATTTAAGGATCAGGCTATCTATGCACATCCTGTGGTCTCATTATCCCCATCCACATGACGAGGCTTTTCCATAAAGATGTAATTAGTTTTCAGAGGTACAGAAATTGATTTGGAAAGTGAATCGTAGAATGATCCAACTTATGCTTTGAAAATATCTAAAAATCTTAGTTCGTCTTTCATCTTCATTGCAAATATAAAAGCAATTTAGAGAGAAGAAATAGTTACGAATGAATGGAGTCGTTTGCTCGAAACCTCCCCTAAATAACGATGTCTTACCCAGTTCTTCTATAGACCAGTCACCTGAAAACATAAATAACACCTGCAGTTAGAACGGTCAAGCACCTTTGATCTAGTTCCATACACAGAACCAGTGAGATCTTGTTGTTTTACAATTATCTCAAAAGACTACCTAAGTGAAAACAAAAAATAAACTTTAAGCAAGATACGAGAGTACCATGCAACAAATGACACTTTCCATAGAGGCTTCTTCCCAAGTAGCTCTTAATAGCCCCACAAAGGTTTAATTACAATCTTCTCAATTTTAAAGTAAGTACACCCTAAACAACATCCAAGTAAATGACCTGCTCTTAATTTTCCCTGCAGTATCATAGTTTTCCCCACCAACATCATTGTTCAACAAAAATGGAAAAACAAAAAAATAAAAATTACGATTCCTTACAGAAGCAGCCCTGTGGAAGCATCTCTGCTAGTAGTACAAAAGATACGTCAACCTAAAGGCTGCATAGAGTAAAACCATTCTCATTGTTTGCCAAGCCCTTCACTCTTTTGCTATTGTATCGTACTCATCCACAGGCGATCTACTTCAGTGTGAGCTGTCCTTTCATTGGAAATTATTATAATGAGGCAAGTTAATTGCTTGTGCATATGAAACTGACATCGTATCTTGTGTCTCTGAACTTGATATCCAGGCTGAATATTAAACGTTCCCACCATAAGCCTTTCGAGATACAATGGACTGTATTGTTGGTCCCCACATTATCCATAAGTAATCTCCGATGCGATACTAATAACATAGGTCAAGGTTTTTGTTGTCATACAACAGTAATGTGCTCTCGTGATCTATCTATTTCAATTTTCATCACCACATCGATATATCTTAATTTTCTGAAATTAAATTCGAATTTCTTAGTGTGTCACGTCACAAGTAGCGCACGTATTATGGGCCAATCAAACCCTGTGACATCTGGAATGAATTGAAATGAAAACCACCCGACACACGAAGAAAACACATCATCCACAAAACTTGAACACACCAGTATTCGTGTTCGTATTCCTATCCGTATCCGCATAAACAACGACCATTAAGCAGAAGAAAAAAAAAACAAAAAACATAAGAAACAATTTTCGGATTTAAAAATAAAACTTTGTGTAGCACGAGTAATCAAATCAAAGCAAAATAAAAATCCCAAATTGGAACTGAAAAACTTATGACGATTTTATAGCACTTGTACATGTTGACCCGGAGAATCAGATGACAGAAAATCGGAATTATGGCCCCAACTGTTTCGAAACAAGTACTAAATGTTGTGATGGGCTCCCCCCGTACCAGAGCGGTCTCACTTATGATGCTTATGATGCTCCCCAAATTGCTCTGGAACCGTTCGTTTGCGTTTTCGTCCCAAGCTCCCCTTACACGATACAATACTTTATGCATTTCGAACCAATTTAGCGCTTCGAAAATTCCTTAAATACATTTATAGGAATTTTTTTTATTAAATTTGCTTTTCGTTCATGTTTTGTTTTTTAACATTTTTATTCTCTCATTCACATTTTCATTTAATTATTTATTATTCATTTAGTTAATTTAATTTGCATTAACAACTGAATTTCGTCAGAATGAATTAATTAAAAGCAAATAATGCCGACGACAAAATGCGACTGTATGGATGTGTATATTTACTATTAGTTCAAAGGGAGATGTTTCGTTTAATTGAAATTTTAAATAAACACTAGATTCTTTTTTTGTTGGGTTTATTCATTTTTTTTATAGAACACAGAAATTATTAAAAATTGACAATAACCATATAAATTTGTGGAATTTTTATTGTGTTCCAGGAAAGGCAACAGATGGAGATTTTGATGTACGAGTAGCTTATGTTTGTCTTCGAATACTGAAAAAGCCCCGTGGCTTTGTGTAGAGAATTTTCCAAAACAAAAAACTAATTAAAAATAATAGTAACGATCAAGTCGATCATTCAATTCATTTATTTAATTAAATGCGTACAATATTAAGTCATATAGATGCGAGTAGTTTTTAAGATAAAGAAGCTTCAAATTGCTACGGAGTAAACATTAAACGTTTAATAAGATGGATTTACCACGTCGAGGCAACGTTATATTTTTTCTCAATTTGCTCAATCGGAGCCCTTCTTCATCAAAAGGCCACTAAGTAGTAATAAAGGGCTCGTCACTTAAGATTCCGCAGCTTTAACAAGACAGTAATATCAGCTTCGGATTTCAGCTTCAGAGTGGCAGAGTGCAACTGTTGTTAGTGCCTCAGCATTCTCTCAAGTTCAAATCCTCGACTTTGTGTGCTTCCTCACCTAATACCTGATCTGATGAATCCTCATTGACAATTGGATGTTTTGCCGTCTTTTCCAATGACTTGCACAACACCTGACTTCAGGACAGCCAAAGTGGGCACATGCTTGGCGAGAATACCAAAACTGGCCGAGAATGAGGGGACATCGAGCGAAGTAGGTCTTTCATGAGTTTCATTTCATCAGAATAAGCCCGATACTGCAGCCAAGAATCTAGGAGGAAAAGCTTGTGCTGCTTTTGCCGTTTTCCAAAATGCGAATGTTTAAAAGTGAAGTGAAGTGAAGTGAACCAGTTTTAAAATAAAGTGAAACTCAAAATGTAAATATAAATAGGAAGACAATGGCCAGATCAATGCTTTTTCATCGCCACCGTACGGTGATGGCTAATAGAATATTGTTTGTCAACTGTTAAATGGGAAAAAATCTTATAATCTAAGGAGACTAGTCGAGGTCTACATGCGTGACCAGGTTCACAGGTCTCGAGACTACCTGGAAAATATAGGAGAAAGTACGTAAGTATGGAATTATGAAAGTGAGCGTTTATGAATACACTACCCCGTCGGCAGTGTCAAAACTCGGAATCCAGTATTGAGCAATATGATGATAATAAGAAAGATGTTTCCTATCGAATGCTGGTCTCAAGGGGTTAGGGTACCCTTAAAATATTTGCACACAGTGCGGGCGAAGGAAAATTTGGGAGGAAAGAAAGATAGCTCCCGATGTACGTGGGTTTTAAATGTCTGAATGTTATAATGACATGCAGGACAAGCGAGTTGTACAGCTTAGGAACGAATCACGAAATTTCAGAGTAGGTTCGAAAGTGGGCTTGAGGGTATACTGATGAGCATTCATAGCGAGACGAGTATTACGGTTAAAAGTTTAAAGAGGCGGAATGCTACTGGCGATTTCTATGGAGCATTGGTGGTGGAAATAGCGATAACACAAAGTGAGACAGAAGACATTACGTCGGTGTGCGAGGGTGTCAATTGACTAGGTGATATTAGCATCACCGATGAGCGACCGTATTTCAATCTTATCTAGCAGGTGCAGAGGTGTTTTGGGCGCACCTGACCAGATGTGTGCCCTGTACTCCAATTTTGGGCGGATGAATGTAATATATATTGAGGCCAGCTCAGAAGGGGAAAAGTATTTCTTACATCGTTTGAGGAAACCTAGACATTTCGCAGCATTTTTGGCGACATCGAATGTGTGGTCATTCCAACTTAGATTGTCATTGACACACATACCGAGAATGGAAAGTTTTTCGGCTTAGACGATGCAAATGCTATTCATGGATAATGGCTGGGTGTTTATATTTCGCTTTAACGACAGCAGACAGCATTGTGTTTTGGAAGCACTCTGTTGATAGTTCCCCAATTGATTATGCTGTTAATATCGGAATTTAATGAGCTTAAAATACGCTGCCGTTCCCGTTCTACCGCCAAAGTGCAGGGACGTAAGTCCGGGAACGAATATGAAAAGTAGAGAGTACTGTCATCAGCAAAGAAATATATTGGATTAGAAGTAGCAGACAAGAGATCATTAATGAAAAAGAGTGTCGGAGACAGATCAGAGCCCTGGGGCACACAAGCATTTATTTTGTAAATATCTAACTTGAAATCGTCCAAGACAATTCCGAAAGGTAATTTCTAATCCATTGAAGAAGAGAGTCGTCGATCCCAAATGCACGCATTTTCGACAAAAGAGCCTGATGCCAAACTCTATCAAATGCCTTAGAAATAGCAAGTGCAACTATCTTGCTTTCGCTAGATTGATGTACACTTTGGTTCCACTTTTCCACTACATTCTCTTGTATGATACATATCTGCTCTAGAGATAATTGGGCCCCATTGCTTTAGCAAGCGAAAAACAGTGACTGATGAAGTGTCTTGTCGATCAATCGACAATATAAGGATATTTTATAAAATATTTTTTATCAGATATTTTAGCAAGATGTTGCCAATCCGCAAGAGTCTTTATGGAAAGATTTCCGAGCAAATACTAGGAAAATATCCGGCATTTAGCAATGTCCAACGAGAAATTAGAATGGCTAAGAGAGAATCGTGGAGAAACTTTTGCCATACAATCGAAGGCACCGGAAATTGTGCCCGCATTCATAAAATACTCTCAAAGCAGCACACTAATCCTATCGGGTCAAAAAAAAAACCTGATGGCACATACGCCGAAAACGGGCAATAGACTCTTCAGGTCTTAGCCGAGAAATACTTGCCAGAGCCGGACGACAGTTCCAGAAGCCCAAGAATACACTCCCCAGAGAAGGATAAATAGACCGCTGAGAGAAGACTGAAACTCTTTTCAACCATTCAAAGTCCCTGGAGAGGATGGAATATTCCCAACTTTACTACAAGAGGGCATCCCCAACTAATCAACTTATTCAGAGCTAGCTACGCATGGAGATATTTACCAAAAAAGCGGAAGAAGATTGCAGTCAAATATATACCTAAGGTAGGACGCAGACCTTCTGAAGTACCGAAGTTATATAGACCAATCAGCCTCACTTCCCTTCTCCTCAAGGCTATGGAAAAAATGTTCGATAGACATATCAGACACAGGGCGCTTCAAATGAACCCCTTCACAAACATCAATATGCCTATTAAGCTAGAAAATCAACCACATACAAAATCTACAAAATCTTGGAAAATATCTCAGAGATAAAGAAGTAGCGGAGCATTTGACAACACAGAATTCTCCCAGATATATAGAGGTATTCTAAACATGGGAGTTGACGACACCACATGCAAATGGATAAAATGTCTGCTAGAAGATAAAACAATAAAAACTTCACTAGGCAGCAATAAACTCAGTGTGATAGCTACGAACGGATGCTCTCAGGGAGGAGTACTATCACCCCTACTATGGTCCATCTTAGTTAGTGATCTACTGATTATTCTCAGCAATGATGGCTTCTATGTCCAAGGATATGCAGACGACATGGCTATCCTAGTCAGAGGTAAATTCGAAGACACAATCTAGGATGGCCTCCAGAGAGCTCTGAACTTAGTTGCCGAGTGGTGCATCAAAGTTGGTCTCAAAGTCAATACAAAGGAAAACAATATTGTTTGATTCACTAAGAGAAGAAGTCCAGGAAGACTCAGAAATATCACTCTCTTCGGTGAAACAATAGAGTTCTCAACGGAAGTCAAATATCTAGGATGAAAAATTTACGTGAAACACTCCTCTTTCAAAGACTATTGATAAGGCCAGGACCCAACTATGGACCAGCAAATGTCTAGTCCGAACAAATTGGTGACTTAATATCAAAATGACACAATGAATGTACACGGCAATAACAAGACCTATTATCACGTATGCAGCCGCCGCGCCGTTTGGTAGCATAAAACAACGCGGAGACTAGCCTGTGTCTGCGCAACTGGTGCAATGAAATCCATGCAATTCATGATGCCAAACCTAGCTAGAGGAAAAGAAGCTTCATTTCTGGGCAGAAACCGAAGAAAACAGACAAGCCAAAAACCTTATGCCAAGCTGTGGCCACAAGAAAACAAAACAACTTCTACAATTAAGTAGAAGTTAGATTCGAGTGACCACAGGTTTTCTCATAGGACACTGCCATGTGAAAAAATACCTGATGACCATGGGCATAGCACAAGACAATACATGCAGACTGTACAACGAGGACGTGGAAACAGCAGAACATGCTGTTGGTTTAAACAAAACACGTCAAGGTTAAATGGACAAATTGTACCTCGAGGCGGCGGACATAGCTGCCAGCTCACCTAAAGACTTAGCAGCCTTTCTCACAAACTGCGGCATCATAGATGAGCTCTAAATGGAGGACATCATAACAGGCCCATCTGTGGCCGCAGAGATCTGGGATTCCTTATACCACCTCACACTACAATCTAAATCGAATGTCCAACGAAGATTGTCGGAAATTAAGCTCGGCTGCTCTAATTTCAGCCGAGATTCGAAAAGAGGCTGAAAGAAAAATAATCTGAACACTCAAATGCTAAAATCTCAATAAAATCTCGGTGTTACTAACAAGGTGATCCAGTATAAAGCGGCTTATATAACGGTACTGACGTCTGCAAATTTACTCAACCTCAGAAGCGGCGTGGGTGCAATATACGAGTACATGCGTTAATCCTATATTGAGCTCCTTCAGACTAGAAACGTGTTTGGCTCTTCAGAATGTACACTATCGTGGGTGTCCCACTTGAATGGGTTTGAACTTGAAGCGGGAAAAATTGTCTTCCCTTTTGCGTCATCCATTTTTTAGTTGAGTATACTGTTATTTAAAAATCCACATCCACATACAACGTTTGCTGTACCTACCTACATGCATAAATTCTCACATTGCGACAAACTGTTTTCGACTGACCTTTAAGCTCTATTTTCCATTTGAATTATGCAACTAGAAAGCAAACACCGAAATTGATACGAGTACTTCAATTCTTAACTAAACTGATGTTCAACTGGTGCAACACGTTTTTTGCACTGCCACATGCTTTCCAATGGAAACCAAATAACAAATCATGTTTGTTAATTAATTATTCGGCAACAACTAATTTAGGATTCCTAAATACAAATCTGGCTAATTGTGTATTATTTCGTTAGTTTAAAGCGGCATTCGAAATATAATAAATTGAAATTCAAATGCAGTAGCGATTAAACGGATAATACCTGAAAATGCTGTTTTAGGCATAAAGGATTCAGAATATATTCACCGAGAACTCGATTTTATGGTTTTTCATTTCATAGCTTTGATTGTGGATTTGGTAAATGATTGAACGAACTTTAGAACACAATGATTTGCCTTTTGTAAGTTGAAATTCGGTTCAAGGACATATTTTTGAATAAGCGCACTAGCACCTTTTATCGAAAGCGTAGTGCGGAGTTTGATTTTAAAACTATATAGTAGTACAGGAATTATATGTATGTTCAAATACAGACCATATGCCAACATAAAATAATGTTTTAAAGGTACGAGTAATCTCTAGGAATTAACGAGGTTCGCTTAGGTTTAAGTTTAAGTTTAAAGTCATGACCAAGCGATTAAGCAGACACTTGCTTAGTTCTCTTTAGGCAAACTCCACCGCAGATTCTACGAGTAATAATCTCAACACGAATAACGAAGTAATTTTCCTCTTCAATTACGTGGATTGCTAGAGGGAACTCCGTAAGTCCGTAACAAAGCCTTCAGCCTGCTCGCTCCATTCACATTAATACGAGTATGTTATAGAAATCCTAAGAAGATAACACGATCCTGGTACCTTAATATACGAGTACATGGATTCAACTTTAGTTCCTTGTTTTTCATACGACAGTGCGCTTTTTATTTTTTGAATTCCAGTAGTCGAGCCACATGATCTGGCGGAGATCTGTTGAGCATTGCCTTTCCCTAGCTGCACCTACTGGATCAGTTGTGTACTCGGCCAATCATTTTATCGCCGAAGACTGAAGTAAATGCAAAAGGCGCTCCGGTTGGGAATTAAAGATTCATCACTCTTCAACTATTGAGCGACCGCCAATACTCGTAAGCCGTGTGCTCGTGACTAGTCACTTATGGTGACTAAATGCACGTTGAAAAAGTTTTGAGTATTATCGACGTCTACCCATTCTGTCAACATTGACTTGGACCACTACCAAGTAGAAGACAACCTTCAAGTGCAGCGGACAAAACAAAAAATAATAAAATTTGACATCCGACGCATCTCTCTCAACCTCTGTCATAGTCCCATAAGTACAGAAGACATTGGTAATAGTTCGGAAAGACCACCAGAAATGCCGCCTCTAATGCGCCACAGTGAAAATCCATGGTCCGACGATGAATGTCAGCAGGAACTCTCAGTCAAACAAGAAATGTATCACGTGACATTATACGAGGGCTGAGTTGAGTATTGCTGTTGCGTACCGACAGCATAGGGGAAAAACCAAACCTAAACTCCTCCGATGGAAAAAGAGGGAATTCGAAAATATTGAAAGACACTTCTCAAGAAAGTAAAAAGTACGACTCAGGGCAATAAAACTCGGATGGCGGCTGGGAGATCGTAGTGGAGACACAATCTGTGCAGACAATTTACAAAAACTTCTCTGTTAAGTGAACACATCATTCAACCCGGACGAAGACCATGAAAGCTTTCATCTTCCTGATCAAAATTAAGCATCCGCATGGGTTGCCAAACGTGCAGAAATTATTAAAAAATATTATAGAAATTCCAGCTTTACGCCCAACGTAAATTTCGTCGAGAGGTCGGCCGTCATCATGGCTTCAGTGTGCAGGCAATTTGTCGCACCGTGGAAAAATTGGAGCATGAATACACTCTTTTGGGTATTCAGCCTTTAACTAGAAAGAGATTGGTGCGAAATTAAGGAAACATAGCCGCCGTAGAGGCCAGTATCCAAGAAGACACAGAAATGTCGATTCGGCGCCGATCAGCTGAATTGGGCTTCGCCTAAAAAACAACCCGGCTTATTTTGCTGTTAGATTTGGGCCTACATCCATATAAGGTTGTGCTGACGCAAGAATTGAAGCCGGACGACCATAGACAACGCCCCGAGTTGTCTAATTGGGAGCTGGAAATGTTGGCCGGAGATCCGGATTTCAAATCATCTTCTCGAACGAGGCCCATTTTTGCCTCAGCGAATATATCAACAAGGAAAATTTCCGTTATTGGAGCGAACACAATCCACAAGTGTTCGGCCATCCATCAATGCATCCACAAAAATTCACTGTTTGGTGCGGTTTATGGCATAGCGGCATAATCGGACCTTATTTCTTTCGAAGTGAGGAAGCAGACACCGTTAACGTCAATGGTCGCAGGTATAAAGCGACCTGCTATTAGAGCTCGACAACATTAATATATGCGAGCTGTGGTTCCAAAAAGCCGGCGCTACATGCCATAAAAACGGCGCAACGCTCGGAATTGTGAAGGAGAAATTTGGCGGCTAGGTCATCTCACAGCGAGCGTTAATCAATTGCATCTGGGGCTGCGTTAAGTTCTTAGTCGCTGATTCGGTAACAAGCCAACCACTTTGGACAAGCTCGAGGCCAATGTTCGATAGGCTATCGCCGGAATAACGCTCCACATATTGGCGCCAAAAATTGGAAAGGCGAAGACGAGGAGGTTATTTGAATGATGTGCTATCCCACACATAATTGCATGAAGGTAGGTTCAAAATAAAGTCAGAATCAACACCGTTGTTGTTTTATTTACATTTGTTAGCAATCCTTTTTACCTGGTCACCGTATGCCATACTACACTTATAAGACAGGATTACCAAAAAATCCTCTCTAAGTGTTGAAGTGAATGCCTCTATCCTCCATTCCTTACGACATCAACTTTGACAAGCCTATGCTAAAATGGTGGAGCTAATAAGTCCCTGAAAGTTAAAACAGATTGCGTTTCCACCTCAAATCCAATACTTTGCTTCTTTCAAAAGAACGCACACACATTTTCAGACAGATTTGTCAAATATTGTAGTTTTGTTGTGACAGCCATTTCAAACAGACAGACGCCTACGAGAATTTTCGTGAATTTCGTGTGCTCATTAAACACAATTTCTCGCGCTAAAAAACCATCACGCAAACCAATCAGAAAAGTTCGAAAAGTATTACGGGGACTCATCACAATCAATTGGAACCATCCACCACTGTTTTGCTCAATTTGCGATCGTACCAGAATGAGAGGTGCCAAACATTCTGGTCGCCCAATTGGGGTCACCACACCGGATATGGTCGATAAAATCAGCGGTATGATATTTGTCAGTCGACGAGTAAAGGTGCATGAACTTGAAGAGGCTACAGGCCTAGTACTTGGATCAGTAATTTCAGTTTTGCAAAAATAAAGGGTTTCCCAATAGGGACTTGACAACTTTGAATTTAATTTGTGAACGCACTCTTTCACTAATCATCAAACTGTCACTGTCAATTTATTCAGCAAACTCAACATTTTCATCATGGTAAAGTACACGAAGGAGGAACGTCTGCAAATTATAAAAAATTTCTACCGAAATTCGGAGTCGGTGACTGCAACTTTAAGAGCGTTAACTCCAATTTTCGGTCGTAATTCTCGCCCTAGTAGACAGGTAATAACAAGTTTAGTGCAAAAATTTGAGTCTACATATTTTTGTGTGTGCGTGTGAGTGAGTGAGACAACGGGTTGGTCGAAGTGTCGAAAATATCACTGTCCTTCAGGCGTCCGTAGCAAACGATCCAAATCAGTCAATTCCACGGCGTTCTCAAGAATTGGGTATCGCTCAGACCACATTATGGCGTATTTTGCGTAAGGATCTTGGCTTACACCCATACATGATCAAGCTGACTGAAGAATTGAAGCCGATGGACCATTTGAAGCGATGTACGTTCTCCGATTGGGTTCTGGAGAAGATGCGGCAAGATGATGAATTTCATCGCAAAATCATCTTCAGTGACGAAGCTCACTTTTGGCACAATGGGTTCGTCAATAATCAAAATATGCGTTATTGGTCGGGTGAAAATCCACATGTGCTTCATGAATCACCACTGCATCCATAAAAAATAACTGTTCGGTGCGGTTTGCATGCCGGCGACATTATTGGGCCATATTTTTTCGTCGACGATAACGATCGTCACGTTACTGTGAATGGTCAGCATTATCGCGCCATGATCACCGATTATTTTTGGCCCGAATTGGAAAATATGGACTTGGACGACATGTGGTTTCAACAGCACACGCTATAATCGATTTATTGAAGAGTAAGTATGGTGAGCGTGTAATCTCAAGAAATGGGCCAATCGATTAGCCGTCTCGTTTGTGCGCTACGTGGGGCTACGTTAAGTCATTGGTTTATGCCAACACGCCGACGACGTTGGCAGCTCAGAGCCAACATTGAACGCGAAATAGCGGCCGTTGCGACCGAAATGTGTGGCCGAGTCGTTGAAAATTGGATCCAACGAATCGACCGCTGCTAACGTGACCGCGGTGGCCATATGAACGAAGTTGAGTTCCATTCATAAATGTTTTGATTGTACTTCAAGCCGATAATAAAGTTTTTGAAATATCTCAAATGGTTTGCGTTTTATTTAAAAAAAAAGTTTTCAAGTCCTTATTGGGAAACGCTATATATGGATGCACTCAACTGTGCTGGTGATTTTGTTGTGCAGTTCATCAAATCGCTGACTCCAGGTTGTCTTGACTTCCTCGATCTTGAGAAGAAAATCGTTCTGCATCTTCGAGATTTCAGGTTGTTTAGTAAGATGTTCCTCTAGGATTTTGGGGATCATTGTCACTATTTGGCTGTTTTACTGCAGGTGAAGCTGATTGTGTGGGTGGTGTATGTGTTGATGTCAGGCTTCTTGATGAGATAACTCTTGAGCATAGGTTCGGAGCAGACGTGCTTTTGAGAGAATTACCTTTGGGTGGTAGTAGTGCAAGCCGATGTAGGGTTTCTCGCTACACAGTAACCGGCAGAAAGTTTATAACCACTAAGGCCTGGGCGCCTCGTTCGTGCGATTAAACGCCGCTTGACTATTTTCTGTGGGGCGCTACGTTAAGCCATTGGTTTATGCCAACACGCCGACGACGTTGGAAGACCTCAGAGCCTTATTGGAAAACCCTATATTTGGATATGAAAAAGTCATTGTGTCTGTCAGATGGGTGCAGGGTTGCTCACAATTGACAACAAACGCAATCGTTTAACTTCAAAGGAGTGTATGGCGATGTTTAATCATAATCCGATTGAGTTCCTGCCCCTTTTCGTAGCCGTGGATGAAACATGGATTCATTAAAATACACCAGAAACCAAGGAATAGTCGAGACGGTCGATACGCGCGGTGTTATTCACATCGGTTACCTTGAAAAGGGTAAAACGATCACCTGCGCCTATTATGCATAGCTGAGGTAGATTCGACGCCGATTTGAAGCAGAAGATTACAAAATTAATAGTTCTTGGAAAACCACCCTTATTGTCGACTGTTGTTGGAAACGTAGGTAAAAAATCATAAATTCCTTTTTTTACCTGCTGCAGGTTTTCCAAAGTATTATAAAATCTATGGGTTTTTGTGCAAACTTGATGATGATTTTTTGTTTTATTATTGTTGCCTTCATAAGAAAAAAATAGTAAAAGGCTATGTTAATTAGGGATTTTCTGTAGAAAAGTGACCTCAAAGTAAGAAATTAGCAAGGGCAATGAAAATGGAACAGGCTTAGAAATTGGATATCTAAAGAGTCAAACAAGATATTAACTTTATTTAAACGCTGGTACAAAGGCTAGTATTCTTTAAAAAACAAGGTCCTATACGAAGTTTCTACCTTTAGTACTAACAGAGAAATTTCCGTTGACATGAGTCAGGGTACACCAAAGTAAGCCTTTTCTTCAATCTTCGATAAGTGCTGTCAAATTGGAGGTAGACCTTACTCTAGAACGATTTCTTTCATGGAATATACCCAGGAATCATTTCGCAAATTATCGTTGACGAATTAGGGGACACCCTGTATATTAAGTCAGTTATATTCGGATTAAACCACGTTTCTCTTACACAAAGAACATCAATACATGCTCCAGTTCATGTAATTTAATTTTAATTCAATTTAATTTAATTACCTCTTTGAGAGAACATTAGCCATAGCGTAAGTTGATGTTTCCTTAATACTGGTTTCCTACAATTCCGATATTGATTTTAAACAATTCCAATTAAGGAACGGGTACAATTAAAGAGGAGTGGTTTGAAAAAAGTGGGGTAATACAGAGGAAAAAACAACAGAATTGCAATAGAAAGCTTACCTTATGAATAGTTGGTATAAATAAGAACAAAAACTATTCGCATCCATTAGAAGCGAAGCAAGTAGGACCCGCGTCTTAAGTCCAAACTCACTGACCTATGCTGCTCGTAGAGCATAAAAAGTTCCATGTCCGGAAAACGACAAATTTTTGACCAACTTATGCTTTCACATGTCACTGTTGAAGTTGGATAAATGGGTTGCAACTTTCCTCACTTCTTGGTTTGCCGACCTTTTGGCCTATACGAATTAACTGCCTCAAAACTATTAAACAGTTGAAGAGTAAAATTTCCAACACCATGCAAAGAGATGGAAAGGAGATGAAACAACCACATTAAAGACTTCCTCCAAACAGTATACTAAGTCCCATTCAATCCTATTTAATTTGTGATACCAGAGAGCCTATTATTTGTACAGGACATAAACTATACGAATGAAATTGTTCCGGAAATTTTAACACTTCCAAACTATACCTCGACAGCTTTCCCTTGTTTAACCACAAAATTAATATCTTCAACGAACGCACCCCATAGAAAGTATCCGTACTTCAAAACCACTTATCCCTAGTGATACCTACCATTTTAAAACAGTTGCCAATAAATTTAAACATCCTTAAGGATGGTTTCCTGAATAACTTTGCAAACTCCCATAAATAATCTCTCTCTGTTCAGAACACGTTTCAAATTAAAACACTACTGCCACTAACAACACACACACAAACAGGAAGGTCGTCACAAGTAATTACAAACAAAATTGAGGTTTCCTATGCGTACCCTGACATTATTCCGTAAACGATAACATATGTCCCTGGCAATGCTACAGGATTTCGCTTATGCTGATCTAATTAACTTGAATCCCTGCTCCGTCGACTGACTCCAACTAAAACCTCACCCTCACTTTAAATTTCAAATTCAAATTCAAATTCAAATTCAAATAATTTCTGTAATAATTCGAGAAATATTCCAACACGCGTTAAGGACACCAACGTGATTGAACATACTAAAATATATCTGTATACGGATATACATACATACATATATTGGTATAATATGATGGTGCTACCCTACAACATCCGTTTCAAATTTTCCAGAACATCAGGACGGGACCAGGTCCTTTAGTTTAAAAGTTGGAGAGGAAGAAGTTCACAAAATTTAAATATGGTATGTAACTTGGCCTCGTCGCCATCGCCTTTACCATCCTCATCATTCAATTGGGTAGGGAGAGAGAGAGCGGTATAATACCATCGTCTTCGTCATCGTCGTCATCGTCATCGTCAAATGTAAGAAGTTCACCAAAAGAACCAGATGTACCAGATGACTCCGCAGAAGAAGCAACACACTAAGTGAATCAACTAGGAGTACGAGTGAGGAATACAAGTACGAGTATGTACCGCCAGTACCGCCAGTAAACCACTGCCACTAGTCAGGCGCAGGGAGGGAAATTACATATTTATTTCCAAGTCAAAACAGTGACATGTTTTTAATTAAGAGGCGTGATAAATGGCAGCACTAAATTTCAAAATGAAAATGGTATCCTTTGGAGCGCGTCACATCAGTCAAGGGCGTTTGTATGTATGTACTCGTAAACGTACGAGTATAAGAACTACCCAAGACGAACCTATTTTCTTAGCTTCATCGTTTGACGGTTGCCGGCTGACGGTAGTCGGTAGTCGGTAGTCCATAGTCAGTAGTCAGTAGTCGCTGCCGCCCTCATATCCCACAATTTAAATGGCTGGGAGTTGGAAGTTTAGTAAGCGATAGCAATGCCAATGAATGAACCCCAGACGATACCGGATTCCGGATTCTAAGGAATGTATACTCGTGTACTATGGTACCGCTGATGCTGTTGCTGCTGGTTTCGACGCTCCCTCATCAAAATTAATGGGGGAACATTTGAAAATAGGAAAAACCACCAAGACTAGGACGCGACTCGACGCTCATCTCAACATCGATGTTTAATTGCATATACATCCAGTCTAGACACCTGTTTAATGACTAAGATGCGTGCCTGTATCTGTATCTGTATCTGAAGTGCATCTGAATTCAACCACACGATGGAACCTCTATTGTTAGATGAGAAACGACTGGAGGAAATTTATTGCCCCCAACAAATGTCGTATGTCAAAAGATGCACCAGGGGAATAGGACAAGAACTATGCATCTCAACGAGCATCTATTCTCAATTCGATTGATTAAATTAAATTTTACATTTACAAAAAAAAAAAAACGTAGAATCTTGGGTGCATAATTTATAACCTCATTAGCGATTAAAAGTGACACCAACCGACACTTAAGCAGACGCACATCACCTTCAGATGCATGTTGGTGCAGCTTCAAGTATCTGCGGGATGCATCTTGGCATCTTAGGGCATCCAGCTGTGAGGGAAGAGATGGATTTTTCTTTTCCCCTTCATTTTTCTCCACATCTTTGGGTTGTTGAGTAATGTGATACACTGACTAGAAGATCCGTTGAAAGTAGGGGATTACATTGGGCGCACGTTCACTGTGCATGATGAGATGATAAAGCAGGAGATAGGGCACCCAACCAGAGGATGAGAGCAGGGGGGAAAAACTTAAGATGATGTCGATACTCTTTCCACATTGGGGTAAGTCAGCCGGCTTAAGTGTAATTGAATATTTTGTATAGCTACGTATTTAAGCGTGTTTGCTCAGCTTATGTAGTGATTTTAAATGCGTCAGGATCTTATGAATAAATTTTCTACTAAGTCCTTCGGGATTTTATAATGTTCATTTATGACTGCCGTTTTTACCATATAAGCGTATGTCAGTTTGAGGCAGCTTCCTCTAAAATGAACTCGCTAATCCAAGTTGTGACATTTATTGATTTGGTTTGAGGAGACCTTTAGTACAGGATATAGGTAGTTAAACTGCCAGATAAGTAGTTTTTAGTGGTCACCGACTGATTTAGTGTAACAATAAACTGTTCTTCTTGTGCCTCAGGGATACTTCTTTTCCTCTGATAAAGATACAACGACTGAAGACGACCGCCCAAAAATTTCCAAATGCGTTATTCAACAGATAAAGATGTGATATGCTCTTGGAAATCATGCTCAATCCAAATCCCATGCTTCCAGCAGCTCTTTTTAAGTCAATACAGCGTTTTCTTGTATCGATTTGTAAAGATTAGATCGATACTGATAGATTAGCCGATGTTTTATGGGGATTTCTCCACACAGGTTATACAATAGAGTATGCCCTTGCCTTACTCCCCTAACCATAGTGAATATGCCAGATGTTGAATTTAACGTTTCATCTTGAGATCATGTTGGAAATGGTCATTCCATGTAAATTGATGAGTTTTAGCGTAGGGCCTTAATGACTCAAGACAAGCAGGGTCCTCTTTATCTATATTACCTTCCTTGTTTGCTTGGAGGCTGAAAGTGATTACTACTAAATGACGATGAAGATAACAACCTCAACGATGGGGAAGATGATCCTATCAAACACCGTATCTGATGATAACATTTAGCTTAGGCTATGAGGATGTCCAGAATGGCCGAGGATCAACTGGAGAATCAGAGCTTAGGCAGCACAATCTGCTGCATTTATTCAATCTATGCCAACTACCGAAAGATAACCCTATTAAGTAGGTAAGGTTAGGTTAGAGTGGTCCTCGTTGATGTGTACTTGGATTAGTTTCAAATCCATTCTGATAACAATGGTAGAGCGTAAAAATCCGAAGCCCTAGCTACTCCTGGAATCAAAAGGATTTCGCTGATATTCATAGAAATGTCTCAGTTTCGGTCTTGGAAATATGTTACTGTCTAGGTAATGCATACAGATGTGTGCCAAAGAAGGGCAGGTACATACAAAGGAAGTACATGCGCTGAGAAAATCATTGTAAGGAGAAATAAACTGTGCGTGCCTTTCAACGATACAGTGGACAGCGACATATTTGTGAGACATATCTTCTCCGTAGGTTTATCACAACTTTGTATTGCTTAGGATTGATACGATGAGTCTACCTGTATTGTTCGGGGTAGTAACGGGTGCACCATCTGGAACTTCGGTATAGAAATGTTTAATAACTTTGGCAATTCTTAGCCGATTGGCTTCAGGAAGCACGAATGGTAAATGGCAATTTCAATTAAATACAGTTTCAACCATGAATAACATGGAAAACATTGTGGTCGTTCTGCGCCTTCCGACAACACAATCCGTCGTTTGGCCCTAAATTATATTGAGCACGGGTCTGTAGTGAATAGCCAAGAACACATTAGATAGCGTCCATGTCGTGTCCATGAAGCTATTAAGTCTGTTAAACAGAGTGTTGCCGAAAATCCAAATGTTTCGTACAGCCACCGTTCTCAGAGAGACCGCTTTAAGGAGGTGGACACAAAACCTTCACATATTTCGATACAAAGTGGAGTTGATAAGCCGGGTTGCTTGACTTACGCTAATAGCGTCATTCGAATAATTGAAACTGATCCGAATTGTTGGAAGCGAATTCTGATGACCGACGAGGCTTATTTCACCCTCTGTTGGCGGAGTAAACAAACAAAATTTTCGCTTTTTGGAACCAATAAACCTCATATAATTGACAAAACAGCATTACACAATAAGAAAGTGGCTGCTTGAGCCAGTATTTGCTTCAAAGCCATCGTTCGGCCATTACTCTGTAAAGTTGGAGAGACGGCCGATGGTAGTCTGTGTCGATGGATGTTGGCGCCTTTCGTGTGTCCTCAAATGCATGAAAAAGGTCAACAATTCGGCATACCATGGCACACTGCGTGCCAAACAGTGAACTTTTTGAAGCAAATCTTTCCGTGACGTCGAAAATCGATGACATGGCCTAGTCTTCAAGATCTCCAGATTTGACTCCTTCGTACTTCTTCTTGTGGGGCTATTTAGAAAGCACAGTTTATTCCAACAAGCCGAAGACTCCAATTAACTCAAAAGCAACATTCGAGCCGAAATAGCTGCGATACCACCTGAGACGTTGGCCAATGTTATGCAAAATGCCAGAAAATGAGCCCAACTTTTACATTGTGGTCAAAAACTAGCTCACATAAATTGTCAAGGACCGAACTTTAAAAACTCGAGACATTGTGAAATCTTTTGGTTTTCTCTTAATGTTATTAAACATTTCCATACCGAAGCTCCAGATGGCGCACCCTGTACCTTTGTGGCTTGACGTTGTCGAGTTGTCTTCTAAAATATTTGTTCCTAGGGATCCGAATCTAGCCAGTACATTGGGGAAGCAGTTCCTTGTCGCATCCGTGTGCCCCGGAACGCAACAGAGGTTGATCTCCGGCTGCTTAGCCATCTCATTGGGAGATGCGAGCCAATCTCTAATCACTCTCAAATGTACGAGTACGGTGTTTGAAGTCAGAGATCTGATCGCTACTTCATTGCCGATGTACGTATATTATATTGAAATGTCGTCGGGGAATATTCGACTCAAACTGGCCCAAGCAGTGGCCTAATATATAGCTGCGATTCCAGTTTAAAAGGCAATAAATTCATGGATAGATGGAAGGATTTGTGTATGCAGAGGTCTTCAAAGAAGAAGATGAAAATAGATTTACCACAAAAATAAGATAACATTTTCGAGTTTTCCCACGCCACGGTAGATTGGGGCAGGTCGCGGTGCAGCATGAGTAGACTAGTAAGTCCTACATTTAGCTCTATACATTGCTGAGTATTTCCAAGCCTGAGGGCAGAGAAATTGCAATCTGGACGCAGAAAAATTAATCAAAGAATCTTGAGAGGCGCTGTTTGAGAGATTTTGACGGGCCAGTGGTGCTGATACAAGCAACCAATTCTTTCCACGTCGTTTTGGTCTAGGCTGACGCCTAGGTACCTGGTACTCTACTAGAGACATTAGTAGAATGATGTAGAGTATTATGATTTTGCTTGTGAAGCCAGATTAAAGGCCAAGGCTACGTACCGAAGAAAAGAGAAGAATGTTTGGAGTGCCTAAAATCTTAACAATGACATTGCCCGTTTTCCGACTTATGTAACGGCCCATTGAGAGATAGATCCTGAAAAAAGGAGACAGTACATCCTCTTGGAGTGGTCCTCTGTGTGGTTTCTATCTTATAGAGCAGCGGTTTACAATCAATCCCCAGGCTTGATCTATGATCAGTTTTTGAACAGAGTTAATGATTAAGGAGGTAGAGGTGTTATTAAAAAGTACAACACCACGAAATCAAGGAACTCCACAAGTCCTTAAAAACTACAGTTTTTATACTCACTCAAGGTATGCGTGTCGAAAGCTAAATAGGCTTTTAGAATGTATTATAGGGTATCTCTGACTTCAGAAGAAACCATCAGGTCTTGAGGCCTTGTAAGCCTTGAGGCTGCAGACGGTTTAGTTAAGCTTTTTCATAGAGATTATGACCGGGATGATCTGTAAGTTGATAAATTGACCTAAAATGGCTTTCAGGTGAATTACTGAAGTGCAGCCCAGAAAAGTGTCAACCTATCTACCATCCGACTGCTTAAGTACGATCGAAATTTGAAGTGTTTTAGGCAAAATTTCCTGTAGTAAAGAGGATTCACTTTTGCTGGTAATTCTCTTGCAGTAGCTATGCCAAGAATAAGTTGGGCTTACCTTACTTCTTGTCTGTAAATCCTTATGAATGCCTTGTGGATTTTCCATTTACTTTCTGATCAAGACAAATTGGGTCCAGTTAAAATCTTTCCTACTCTTGCAGCGCAGTTTTTGAAGATTTGTGGTCCACGGGATCGTTTAGCCTCTGTACTTTTTTCTGACGAAAAGGATAAGGTAAAGCCAAGTTTTAGGAGATATTTGAGCTCTTTGTTGGGTTTGTCAAGCTGAATGTGACTTTCGCATATAGTCAGTTTGACGTGAGTGTGTTGTGCTTTTCTTAGGTCATCTTGCTACAAATGCGGTACATTATGGTGGAAGGCGATAGCTTTTTCGATATGCTAAATGTCGGTGGTCACAGCAGGACGGTTCATCCGACATTTTCCAGTTGTGTGTCGAATAAAAGAGACAATTTGGAACAAGAGTGATGTTTCGAAGTTCTTGGTGTTCAAGCATATAATGTGAATAATTGAAGCCCATCGTTAACAACAAGATTGGGCCTTGTAAGTGGGGCTATTGACCTGGTAAGTACTGCATTGATCAGATATTCACATTGTTTGAAATCCCAGGAAATATACAAGAAAAGTGTGTCAAAAAACACCATCATTTGGGTGCTACCACGGCTTCTCCGAATTTAAAAGCCTCACTAACTATCTCAATCAAAGCAGTAGAGGTTGATTAGGATCTTGACGAGGTTATGTAAAGGGTCTTTCATTAAGGGCTTCCTATCTTTAAATTTAAATAGAACAAAGTTTGTGTGAGATATCATCTAAATTTTTCATTCGTTTGAAAGGCATTATGTATGGAATATAACATCGTTAAAATGTCCGCCGCGGCTTCTCTGGGTGGCACGCATCCGGAATGTCCAATTTTCCACGACTCTGGCGCATAAATCCGGCTGAATTTGACCGATGGAATGGGTTATGTTGGCTTTGAGGTCCGCCGCGCTTTGTGGCTTATTCGCATAGATCGCCGTTGACGGTGATGGCCCGGCCAACATCGTTCTCAAAGAAATATGGACCTATGACACCGCCAGCCCAAAATCCAGACCAAACAGTTATTTTTCACGATGCATTGAACGTTCTTGGATCTCGTGTGGATTGGTGTCGTCCTCCAGAAATGAGCCACATCGCTGAAGATGATTTTTCGATGAAAATTAGGGTCAGTTTCCAACTGCTCCAGAGCCAATTCAGCGAACACACGTCGTTGTCTATTGTCGTTTACCTTCAGCTCCTGGGTCAGTTGAATTTTTTACGGGTGCAGGCCCAAGTCACGATGCAAAATTCGCCAAGTTGTAGTCTGCGAAAGACCATGTTCTTATGAGCAACGCGAAATCGACTGCCTCGGATTCTCCTGCACATGTGCGGCGGTGTTTTCGGCAGAACTTGCGCTTCGTCAACGTACTGGTGTTGGTTTATTGATTACTGAAAAAGTGGACTCAAATTTATCCACCACACTGCGAATAGTAACTTCGGTAGGACGATTATGGAGACGAACAAAACACAATTTGATCATTAGCACATGTTGTTGAATGCTATGTCCGTCCACGGTGATTTGGCAAAACAGACTGAATAAATGACAGCCAATCTGACAGATGTAGCTTTAACAATCTGGCCGCTATCAACTGTAAAAGTTCGGAAGCCTCTATTTAAAGACCCTGTACAAAGCAAGAATTCATTCACTTTCGAGTGAAGTGTTTCACTTAATGGTAGAAAAAATAATCCGTGCTATAGACATTGACATCTTCGGCACTTTCCTTGCTGATAAAATTTACAACAACGTTCGAGCGGAGAGCGCAGCATTTTCCAGCTTTAAGATGGATATGTCCAGTGTGATGGATAGGTTCAGTGGATCTAGTGGTAAACGAGAGTGAAAAGGAATACATTTTGTCAACAAACAAAGATTCCCAGTGACTTATACAACACCACGTTGCTGTGGACGACCTAAAGTTCGATGTGGTCAAGGATTTCGTTTATCTTGAATTCAGCATCAATAAATGTATGGCGCTGGATCATGGACGAGGACGAACAACGATGTTACAGGAAAACTATTTCAGTTTTCAGGTCCAATCCGTGGATGCGTACAATATTAGACGAAATCACAGCTGTTCGGTATGACGATATTGACATATTTAAGGGCATAAAAATCCAGCATCTGCAGTGCTGTACATCAATTTGAGCGCTCTATTCGGAATATAATGACTGGACTTGCAGAAAAATATGAACGAAGGATGAACGCAGTTGGAAATAATTCATCATTTGCCAACACCATGTGTAGTTAACACCAAGGCCAGTTCTCCTAAATGGCTCCTTGAATAAAGATTATGATGTCCATGTCATGTGTATAACCCATTTGCTAAACAAGCATCTTGCTAGTTAGTTGAAGGCTGCAGTACATATTGAATAATGAAGCAATCATAGGACAGAACATCACACGCTACCTCAAAGTATGACAGGCTTCAATTCGGTATCCATTGGTCATCGCCGAGATATGTGTTTTTGCGTAAAAGTTTGATCTGGAGCCATCCTCGTACTTCCTGAATACTGTGCTTTGACATACGAGTAGTTCCGCAGACAAGAGGGTAGTAGGTTTTGTAGATGGAGTAAACTGATACACTCTTATGCAAGACCTCGTCCACCAAGACCTTTTTTAAGCAGTTTATCAGAAGAAAACGGCCTTCCACTTCTAGTTAGAGATATGCATATAAATTATTGGGCGGTCAGACAAAACTAATCTGAAATTGCCTCAATACATCTGGATACATTATTGAAGCAATACCCACTTCTGAATCTCTCGGTACACCAGTAGGTATAGACGTCGAGGGTAGTGCAATTGTCGATATCCACTCAAGAGCCCAAGATCTTTGAATAGTCATTGTCATCGACTTATACTATCTTTCCACTAAGTAAACACACAGTCGTTGATTTTCTTGGCACTTTTCATGATGGCACCTAACACTAATGGCTACTAAAACGTGTCTACAAGCTATCAATGAATAAATGAACTCATTTCCGTAACAAAGTCTCCTTGCAACACGCACAAGATTGAGTAATTTCGAATACCACAGACATTTCAGCATCACGATCTCAAAGGTGTATCTTAAGCTACACCAACGCTAAGAAACCTAAGAAACTTCACGAAATCCCGGCTACTGTCTCTACTGAAACCACGTTCAACTGAGACAAAATCCAGAACATCCACGCCTGACTACGAGTATTTTCCGCGATAAAGGTAAATTTTCCATTAAGCAATCTCCCACTTCCCAATTATAATGCACTCACAATCGGGCTCCGGCTAATTGCATGATTTAATTTCCTCTCTCCTGGAAAATATTACATCACGCATGATTGCAAACAACGTGTAGTCTCATCAGGCGACAGCCGCCGCCGATAACAAGGAGAAACATTTTGCATTCAAGTCGCATACTACGAGTATGTATGAGCCGCGTCTAGCTTTTCCACCATGGGACACCGCCGCACACTCATGCCCATTTTTTAATTTATGCACTTTTGGTTGTTTTGTTGTTGTGTAGCTTAGCCGTATGTACTCGTTTTTCTCGGATTAAAGAAGTATTTCGTGCAGGTAGCGTACGGAAACAGGAGGCGGTATTGCCATTAGCCGAGGGGAGCAAACAAATAAGAAAAAAAAACATAAAAATAACCTCGTAAGCGGGTATCACAAAAGCCGGTAAGTATGTAAAATATTTACAAGTCTCCCCCCATGCCATGGCATGTCGCACAGAAATATCAAACACACACTGTCGTACAAATACATAAACCTAGTCGTGGGCTCGGCACGACGACGGTCAATTTTTCAAGAATGTCGTCGCGACGAGACGAAAAACACAACACGCCAGCCATAACACAGAAAACACCTTCGTTAGCCATTGCTATTGTCGTAAGTAGGATTTTTCTTGGTTTCGAGAAGCGACTAAAGTCTGTGGCGCGCCAGGCCATAGTACAAAATTTCTCCCATCCTCTTAATTGAACCCAACCCAAAGGAAACCGAACAAATGACCGTCATGCAATGATAGGCAAGAGATTTCGTCTGGCTTAAAGTTTCAAAAAAAAAAACAAAAGTGCCCCCTTAACCCACCCACCTGGGTAACATTTAATATCAAGCATTAAAAGAAAAATTAATGAAACTCACCTTCCCAGGGACATCCAATCACTTCGGCGCGCATGCAGACAGTTCGGTCATATTGACTATACGGATAGATGCGAACCTTCGATGCGAAAATGATCGGCTGCAGGAGGTTCTCCACCTCGCTGTAGGTGTTGATATTTGCCGGCAGAACCTGAAATCAAAAGTTAAACTTCGATTTAAGTCTCACCAAGGATGTGCCTTCCTGTTTTGTTGGTGGAGGTTTTTTTTTTTGTTTTTTTTTGGTTCTGGGACTATTTTCAGTATATCACTACTGGCGAATGCAGTAAACGGAAATTGCCACCATAAATCAGGAGGGCTTTAGCTAAAGCTAACAATTCAGACACATTTCGCAACACAGATAGACGAGCTCGTACTCGTATGGTTACTTACGAGCATTGTATATGCTATAGTATCACTTACCTCCTTTCCTTGAATGTTCTTCCAACGTATCCATTTGGTCATGCCTGGACGCCAGTACTCCAGCACATATGATTCGGTGTACTCCTGCCCTTGACCCTTGCCAAAGCGTCCCTGAGTACGTACGGCCGTGATGACGTGAACCTTTAACATATCGATTTGTAAATATTCCTTTAGGCCACGCGATACCATATGCTTGGGGCACCAGGCTCCACCGTTGTTGTCGATTTTCAACCTGCAACAAAAAAAAAAAAACAGAGAAAAATGAACAGCGGTTAGAGGGGGTGGTTACCAGGTTAAGTTAGGTTTACACAGGATGTAAAAATACGCAACGACTATAGTAATTAAAAGTTTGTGCGGTTCAGCGAACCGCTCTACTGCACTCCACCCCTGTGCTCTTGCTTCGATAAAATCGAAATTAAAAAAAAATTATAAATACATCCGCGTTTTATTAGCGTAATAAAGTCAGACAACGGATTTGGATAAAGCGAAGGACATGCCGATTCGGATTTGTGACTATCCATTCGAGCAGACAGTGGAGTCGAATCTGTTTTCAAGGGGCTGGCCAAAAGGATTGCTTGCTGGAATGATAAATGATGGAAAGATAATAGACGATGTTCGATGAGGAATGTGCGGTTTTAAAGATACTATGCACATCGATTATCTTTAGCTTCGCTGGGTAAGCCTATATAGTCCTGCGAAGATGATAAACGATTTGCAGGCGTTGACCGATTTTTTTTTTTTTGATTTAGTTTCAATGTTAATCAACTGTTATCTGCAAGATAAATTAACTTTGCTGGGATCCAAATGAAGAAAATAATAATGGTACACAACAAAGGAAAGGTGTCTACACTGATCCCCTAAGTTTTAGAAATAATTCACATCTTGTAAAGGCTTAAGCAAGGCCCGTTTTAAAATATTTCCCAAAATTATATTTGTTAAAATTTAGACGGAGGTCTTTAGTATGAGAACGGATCATTAAGGCAATGTGTCCATAGCCAGGTGTGAAAATAAAATAAAGAACGATGAGACAGTCATTTCAAGGGGGATAGTTTTGGCCCTTGACAGTGTAAATATTATGAGCTCCGATAGAGGTAGTGTTTGACAGAAAGGAAGTTGGGTGCAGGGGTGATTGAAAAGAAAACTGCTTCTGCCTAAGATTGAAGATTAATGAACTTAGCTCTATGGTGTCCAAAAAGTTAATTAAGGGAAATGATTTCCGCTTCACTAACCTTTCTGCATAGATGGTGAAACAGAACCTTTCCTGTATTTTACCTGGGCACCTGCCGCGTAGGCCTTATCCGACTAATATCAGGATTAATAGAATGTGTCAATCAATGTCCTTCGGATGGTTTCACTACCACCTCCAGTACCTACTAGAAGTCGTATACAAGGCACTATCTTCTTCCTTGGTACGCCTTCTACCTTGAAGGCGATTCGACATTTAAACGACTCCAAGTCAAGAGGAGGCACTCCCTCCGAATAGACAGAGCCGCAAACAAGCATACAGCCAAGTAAGGTCAATGTTTGACAAAAGAGGACTTTCCTGTGATGCACCAAATTTCACACAAGCAACAAAAAGACCACCGTATACGGTGCGCACAGCACAATTAGGAAACCCGCTATCATAATGCGCCTTACCTGCCCAACAACACTCGTCAGTTTCCCCTTGACTCCTACTAAGTGAGAAGTAAATACTTGACTTGGGTCAAATTTCTAAGGCTATCTAGATACCGGCAGATACCGGCAGATCGTAGGAGGTCGTGCCTTTGAGCAACATCATTACAGTTTTTCGTGAGATACGCTGACACATGCACTACCACACCAGTCCGTAACAATTGGGAGAACTGTATTCCCTATTTCTACCAAATCAGTTCTAGTCCAACGTTCAAGAATGAGGAGCAGCTCAACCACATATGAGCAGCACTGCAGACTTCGCGTATCTGCGCTAGCAGGAGGTCCATCATCTGGTTCCAAAGACAGTAAAACAGTCCGAGGTGGGTCGAAGCCTCGACTATTTAACATCTCCAATTACAGCGGTGCTAGGCCAACGGACTTTAATAGTGAAAGGAGATGCTTGAGGTTCCCTCGTACTTGTGCGTTGCCTCTTTCGGGCCGGAGATTTAATATTCAGTGGCCTCTTTCGAAGATTGCGGTAAAGTGCCTATGATACCAGCACCCACGACTTCAGTGCCAAGTACCTGCAGCCTAATGCGACCGTAAGACAGACATTCACAGAGGTAGTGCTCATCATGATAACTCACACAGCAAGCGTCGCAGCGTAGTGCCTCGCCACGTATGCCCCGTCTTTCCTGCTGAAAGATAGCTGGAAGGCCGCTGACCTCTTAGAGACGTCGGGAATCATTCGTTTGGTCTGCCGCCAATCTGGAGAGTCATGCCATTTGCTGTTGGGCTCATATGAAACCCAGCTGTCAATGGAATCTTTAACTGAGCGACGCAGGCAGACCTAGCGTAGGTTCGGTTCCTAAAAAACTTCTCTCAACTAACAAGTTCATCGGTGATACCATTGTGACCTGGAACCTAGATAAGACTCAGTGGATATAGCCTTCCGACTGCGTTCAGTGATGCTTGCATTCTCGATCTAGCTTGGAGGTCGTAAGAGGGTTTAGCAAGGCTCTAAGCACAGCATGGCTGTCGCTATATACTTAGATCGTTGCCATTAGGATTGCGTATATCTCCTCTTAAAAGAAAAAAGATGAAAGCGAAATCTAAAGTTGTAGTCACCAGCGCCGCATCCTATATCGGTCTTGTAGCCATCCGAGAAAGCCTGACTACATTCCTTTCCTGGCTCAGATTCTCGCCGAAACCAGTATTTTGTACAGGGAAAATCGATTTCGTATTTTTTCTGGAGCATGAGTTCTAGTGTCATTGCATCAGACGGCACGTCCATAGGGCGGGAGTCAAAAGATAGTCGGTGCGCAAATGCGTGTTGTACCAAAGGCCACTTCTTTTAGTGGCTTTTAAAGTGCCGCCCATGACATGGGAGCGGATTCTGTAGATTCCGATTAAATCGACTATTTATTGTCTTACTCTCGTAACAAAAGCTTATAGCCAACATTGTTGACAACCAGGTCAGTCGATAGTATGAAATCCAAGAGATGATTGTCCCGGAATCTAAAAGCAAGCAAGCGTCAGCTTCGGTTGCTTGGAAACCTCGAAAGTCTTATGCGCTGGGAGGGCCGTCCAGAGACTTGTTTTTCAGCGAGGATTTCACACTTCCGTCGATCAGACCTATGAGCTTTGCTGGTTATAGCAGTGCTCTTATCCAGATATCGCGTGGCTGTAAAACCACTGCTGGTTTTGTTTTAGTTGATGGGTTTAACCACTTTATGCGACTTTCGTCCTCTGAAATTGCAGCCGTTGCAGAGGGATTTCCGAAATTTGGTTCGGAACAGACACACGGTTTCTGTGTTACTTTCGCCAACCTGTTTCTCTTCTCCATCGCCGCTGGGGGAGTGATAATTTTAGCACTCGTGCCCTTGACAGAACTTGTCATCTCTTTGCGCAGTGCTTTCGTCCCAAGTGTCCGTTTCCTCTTACACAGCCCCTTAGAAGTTAGTTCTACAGAGTTTTCATCTTCTGGAGCCTGTTCCATCTTTTCGGTTCCCTAGATGAGTCGTCAAAAACAGTACTTTGACCAAATACTGGTCTATTCTGCTGGGGCCTCTCCGGTACTCTCTGCATCGTTCCGAATGTGTCCTAGAAAGAGCCGCAGGGGTCATTGGAATCAAGTAAATCAGCAGCTCCTGGATCAGCGCCTAGATCGGCGGGTTTTTTTGTTTTGAGTTGGTAAGTGCCCCCAGAATCCGTTCCACGGCCGCAATCGGAAAGACCACGGCTGTATTGTCGCTATTGCAAGTACCACTTGGACTATTATACTTTTGGATCACCTCTATACGTATCTAGTTTGGACGTTCTTGGCGCTTAGTTCGACGTCTCATCTGGGTTCTTGTCAGACTAAGGTGATAAGGTAGCCAACGAAAGAAAGGGACCTTATTACTCAATTGACAGATATTGGGTTGTATCCCACGAAATGTCCGATTTCGGGGAAGAAAATTTAAAGCCAATACATTGGTATTCACAAAGGAGTATAGTGATCACCTGTTTATAGAATATTCAACCAAATTGATCATGTTGCAATCGAGGCAAGGCACTCTTCTAGTTTTAAACCGTGCAGGTAGCCAATGTAGAGTTGGACCACTACCTACTTGCAGAAAAAATATGTCTAGGGATATTTCAGACACCTTAATACTCGTAATGGAGAAATACTGGGCGAACATTCAATGTTGAACGTTACCCACTGCGTATTCTTCAACCTCCGGCCAATGCCTATCCTATCTGCATTACGTGTTACAACGTACCAAACTGATATTTCAATAAAGAAGCTAGCTGCTCCATAGAGCCACTGAGACCTGTGATACCAGAAAAGGATTAGACGACTTCATGTACAGTCATATGGATTCTTTAACAGAAGCGTCGGAAATAACAGCTGATTCGAAAAGTTCCGAGACTAACAAAACTAAAAACCCATTTCTTTGGCAAAACTCGGGTTTATTCATCAACATAGGTTCCTTCTAAAGAGATAAAATCATTCCAGAGTCGCTCTAACATTTCTACTCGTATGCCTTTCTTATTGAACGATTTGTCCAATCCTTCAAAATGCGTTTCAGATCTGGAGACCACTTCTTCATTAAAGGCATACCGCTTTCCGGAGAGCATTTTTTTTAGATTTGCGAATAGGTAATAGACTCTGAGGGCCAACTCTGGAGTACACGGCGAATGTCATCACATACCAAATAATTTATGGGTATGTGATTGGAGCCGCCATCTATGTGTCAGTATCGGGACTTTTCCAACTACCTATTATGTTAAGCTGCTTATGAAGGCCTAACCAAGTGGAAAGTATTCGAATATGCTGTCAACAAAAGTGGGGTAACAAAACCAGTAAGACGTAACGTCCCAATAGACAGCCGAAACTAAAGCTACACATAAAGTTATACTCTGGTAGGCAGCTCATCAGATATCAGAGTCCATATAAGCCCCAATCATCCCAATCCTGCTCTATGGTGCAGAAGAAATATGGACGTCAACGAAGATATCTTTGGTCGTTACCAATGTAGGATTTGATCCACTTTGTGTTGACGGACTTTGGAAATGAAAGAAAAATGGTGTTCATTCATCTGAAATGATAGAAGCATCTCCGATTCCTATTCTAAGGGACAACAAAGTACAGGAAGGCGTCAAACATCTTGGAGGGCGTAACTATAAGCAGAACTCCTATTCTCAGCCCGACTATCCCTGTGTCCAGAAATGATCTCAGTCAGAATCTGAGCCAGGAAAGGAATGTAGTCGGGTCCTTCCTCTGCCTTCCAAAGATATACGTAATCCTGATGGGAACGAACTATATTGTGATGAACGAGCGGAGGGGGCGAAGCATTTGCAGCAGTAGGCACAGCCGAGCTGCACGTAAAGCTTTTTTGAACCCTCTTTCGGCTTGCAAGTTAGTGCGAGACTGTAAGACTTTCCTGAATGCAGTTGAAAGGCTAAATTCACTGATCTTGGCTCCAACGTCAGAATGGGATCACGAGAAATTAAATCGCCGATAACGTTGCAGGGGTAGGCTCAAAAGAGAGCTTTTCGGGACTCGAACCTACTTTAGGTCTGCCTGAGTCCTCGGTTAGGGCTTCAGTTGACAGTTGGGTTTCATATGAGCATGCTTACAGATGGTATAACTCTCCAGGTTGCCGGCAGACCAAACGTCACCAAAACGTTAACGACTTTCCTGCTGTCCCTCAGTGGAACTGACGTCGTGACGGAGCACTACACTTTTGCTTTTAAGTGCGCTGGCATAAATGATACAATATCCTGCGAAGCTTGCTGTGAAAGTGAAGAAGATGCTGCGCAGCACTGCCTCTGTGAATGTCCAGCCTACACTCGCATCAGGTTGCAGGTACTTCATGGTGGGTGCCGGTGCTTTATTGCTGAAGCGTTTATTGCGAGAAATTCTTGTAAAAGAAACATGGCACACGAGTGCTCTGAATGCTCATTTCAAACAGAATATAAAGCTACAGGCAATTGATTAAGAACCGCGTTAATTAAAGAAGTTTGTTGGTTGCTGCCTCGGTCCACCCAGGACTTAGTAAATAAGTAAGTAAATAATGGCATGCGGCATCGCAATAGAAACCAGAAATTCAAAAAAATAGAAAAACGATGTTAGAGGTTTCTTTTTGAATTGGAAAAATTTTTTAAAATAACCCTGGATCGCTTTCGTATCACGCATACTCAGATTGATACTACCAATATCAATTTGCTGAATTGACCGAAAACGAGATTTTGTTCAGCAATGAGGCTCATTTTTGTTGAATGGCTACATCAAGGAGCAAAATTCGCGCATTTGGGGTAAAAGAAAACCATCAGCAGTTTATTGGCACGCATTTACATCGACAGTCACTGGAGAGCGCTATAGATCCATGATTTCTAAATCTTTCGTTCCCCAACATAATGGCATTAATATTGAAAGGCTGTGGTTTCAAAAAGAATCAACACCCCACATAGCGCACACCACAATCAATTTATTGAAGGAACTGTTCCATGAGCGCATAGTTTCGCGTTGTCGAAAATCTGACTTCCAGATTGCGCTTTCTAGCGGGGCTTATACTATGTACATACGAGTATATGTGAGATGACAATACTCCAAACGATGCTATACAAGGACAGCAAACACACCTCTACAAACTAGGTAAACTTGTAGAAGTTTTATACAAGAAGATTCTGTGACAAGACGTAGAGCACATACCTAGGTCTTGACTACTCGTTTGAACTGTTCAACACAAATGAGTGCAGTGTCTGTTCTGAATTGGTTTTTTCACACAGCATCATTTTAGACAGGTCTTTGGCGCTTTTGTAAGACTTGCTTGCCAAAATCGACCTGAAGCGACAGTATATTTGTGAGGTTCCGCTTTCAGACTACTTCGAAGCTTGGAGACTGGTTTCCAATGAAATCTGAAATAATACTATAGTTTCATAAGACAGTCTTTTACTGCGTGCATTTTCTTTCTCAGACAGAATTGCCATTGAGTGATTTATATTGTAGATTATTGTAGAGTCCACAATAGGGCTTGTTTCATTGAACTCCCATTCATTTAAGTCTTAAGAAATAAATGCCAACGTTTACGAGTTCAGCGAAGAAATACGCTGGCATACAAATTGATCTTGCGCCATGTACGAGTATTTTTACGATCATTTTGCTCCCAAGAAAGCCCTCAGTTTCTCATCGATTTTCACACCCACATGGATTTAGTTGCGTATCTCCAAAATTTCGAAAGTCCTAAGCCCAGCTCCATAATGACCCCAACAAATCGAACCAAATTAACTCTTATCTCCACTGTAAAGCTATAACAAATCGAAACAAATGCAAGAACCACCAACAGATCTATCAGAAACGTATCTTTTGGGCGTAATTTACGAGTTTGCTCAATTGACAGCTGTCGCGTGAAGATCAAGTGAATTCAAGTGACCTCCAAGGTTTTATTGTCAGACGTATATAGTCGCAGTGCAACCATTTCGAATGGGTTCGGTCCCACTGTTACCCAGTTATCCAGCACTTGACTCTTAAATAGATAAATTCCTTCCATGCACAGATGGTGAATGGTGAGTGGTGAGCGCTGAGTGGTGACTGGAGGTAGCTATGATGACTTTAGGATAAAGCCAATGTCATTAGCATTTTAAATGAGTTTTTATGGGCGGACATTTAAACTGATGACCATGGTGATGGCATTGGTAAAACTTGGTGGTATGGTTTGTATTCGTGTTTGCCTGTTTGCCTGCCCGCCTGTGCAACAAGTTACAAATTAAGGTGGTGCGCAATGCCGTTGGCCGTATTTACCACAAGTCTAGAGAGTGTGTTGTGCATCCTCAAAAAGGCCGCAGAAATGTTTTGATTGTGAGAATGACAAACATTAAATGTTACGACATTGGCTTGACACTCGATTGTAAGAAATCTCATTAAATATCAGGAGGCGATTATCTCCGTGATTACGTACCTATGTACGATTTTTTTCAAGAATTCTGCATGCAGACACTCATGAAAGGCTGTTGACAGAGCCAGAAGGTCGTTATGTCCATGAATTAATTTCAGTTAGCTGGAGGATTCGTTTTAATACGCGTACTATGTCCAACTGCAACCTGCTACTGTATAAGAATTTGTTATCTTAACGAGCCGACAAATAAGGAAAAGGCATACGCGGATTTGTAAGATACAGTGGAGATGGGTTGCAAATCTGAAGTGCTAGAAGCACAGATTGGCTTACTTTAGATCGTTGAGAGGCGAGCAAACATTCCAGTCGACGAGATTCATCTTGAAAGAGGATTTTAAGATGTTAGAAGCTACCACCACTGGCATAATCCTCTCTAGATATCTTAATAAGTAAAACCATTACAAATAGTGCTATAAAACTGCAGTTAGTGAAGAAAACCGTGGATCTTTAAGACGTGATCACGTGGATTGGTATTGGTATAGTCCGAGTAGCCATACGACTCTGTTCTAATTAAGCTTTGGATACTACTGTGACTGTCCGAGTCATGAAAGGCTATTTGGAGTAAAAATTGTTTCTTACATATGGAAACATGCTTCTCGTCGAGGAATGAATAGAAAGGGATTGCGTGGAAGGTGAATGTACGGATGTATTATTGGTAATACAATACATTGTTTCTGTCAGCACCCAAGACTGGTCTGAATGAAAACTCTTTTCTTCAGTAATGGGAGAATGACGGTAGTTTTGAACCCGTCTCTACAATTTGGTTCCTAAATTGAATTCAGGTATCTCGTATGCTAAGACAAATTACGTGCGTTACCCAGAGAGAAAGCATTCCCTTCCCGTCTGAATTGTCCCAGGTATTTCACTTCTTTCCGTTTATAAATTCACTTACCCCGAGTTCTTTGTGCGTTGATAGCGTGCGTGCGTAGACCACGGCCTACACTAAAAAGCAGAAAAGTTGATTATTTGACGTTACTGTCAAGTATCAAGGCTTTTCTTTTCACCATATGATGACAAAAAAAAAAAAAGAGGCTAGAATTTAAAAGACGTTGTTTAAAGTCTGATGATGTTCTAGAGCTTAAACTATGGGCTGAACCCTTAAGGCTATTATTCTACAGATGGATTTAGACTAGGATTGCCATATTTTCCCGATACCTCGTCAGGACATATTGGTAAACGGTGATTTTTATAAAATAGTGCGCTGGAATACTACGCGAGAGGTTCGCTGCTCCATCCCAATCAAACACCAAATATTTTTGCGCGGCCCCAACTCCCACGATCGTCAGACAAATTTCTAAGGGTATAACTTTCACGAAGAATTGTCCCAAATATACGAGTATAATGCTTTTCGGATATAGCATGAAAGTGTACGTCCCTTTCATTTGAGTGAACAATTTAACAAGCAGCACGAATGGCTGCGAGAAGCAAGGCGATGTAGACTTTTGCTCCAATTATAATAATAAAGTGAAAACTGATGAATAACTTGGGAAGTATTTTATTAATTAATTAATTATTCAATCAATACTAGCAAGATATATATACATATATACATAGGTACCGTATAAAATTATTCTTTTTTTTGATTTTACCTGGGATAATAATTGTTGGTTTCCTTTTACGAATTTATAAAATTCTTCACAACTCAAGTTAAAATTAGATTTATATTGGAGAATAGTTTCCACAATATGGACTCCTAAATGGTTCCGTTCGTCCGCCCAGTGCGCGAACATTAATGAAAATACGCACTCCACCGGGCATGCTGAAAACATATTGACAAATTTTCTTGAATTGACTAAGCTCGTGTGACGTTTCAGTCTCAACAACCTTCACCAACCTTCGATTTGAAGCAAAAACGACCGCATTTGGAGAGCGAAGAGTTCCTTCCACCGGAATAACGCACCGCCGTTATCGTAGGTTACGATTTTTTTTTTATAATTTTCAAGGGATTTAAGTACCTTTAAAATCAGGGAGGATGGAAAGAGAGGTACCGGTGAACGCTGGTTTTAAATGTTTGAGGGTTATAATGACTAGGAAATAAAGAGCTAGGCAGGGCATTCCATAAGCGAGTTGTACGGCTTAGGAACAAATCACAATATTTCAGAGTACGTCCGAAAGTGGGCTTGAGCGTATACTGGTGAGCATTCATAGCGAGACGGGTGTTACGGTTAAAAGTTTGAAGAGGCGAAATGATACTGGCGATTTCTATTTGTGCACTGGTTAGTGTTCGAGGCTTTAAATAGTTTGAGTGATATTAGTATAACCTATGAGTTTTAACGCACGGTTTTGAATCCTATCCAGCAGGTGCAGATATGTTTTGGAAGCACCCGACCAGATGTGGGCATTGTACTCCAATTTTGGGCGGATAAATGGCTTATATTGTATATTGAGGTCAGATCAGAGGGAGTGAAGTATTTCTTACATCGCTTAAGGAAACCTCGACATTTCGCAGCATTTTTGACGACATCGAATATATGGTCATTCCAACGTAAGTTGTCATTGACACACATACCGAGAATGGAAAGTTTTTCAGTTTCGACGATGCAAGTGCTATTTTTGTATAATGGCTGGGTGTTTAAATTTCGCTTTAACGACAGCAGACAGCATTGTGTTTTGGAAGAATTAAATGCCACTCTGTTGATAGTTCCCCAATTTGTTATGCTGTTAATATCTTAATTTAATAAGCTTGACATACGCTGCCGTTCCCGTTCTACAGCCGAAGAGCAGGGACGTGAGTCCGGGAACGAATATGAAAAGCAGAGATACTGTCGTCAGCAAAGGAATACATTGGATTAGAAGTAACAGACAAGAGATCGTTGATGAAAATTAAAAAGAGTGTAGGAGACAGAACAGAGCCCTGGGGTACACCAGCATTTATTTTGTGAATATCAAACTTGAAACCATCCAAGACAACTTGAATTGAACGTTCCGAAAGGTAGTTTCTAATCCATCGAAGAAGAGAGTCGTCGATCCCAAATGCACTCATTTTCAACAAAAGAGTCTGATGCCAAACTCCCTCATCCAGCACGTTCTAGAGATTTAGCCTTCAGCGACTATTTCATGTTTCCAAACATGATGAAAGGGAAAGAGATTTTAATCGAATGAAGAGATCATCGGTGAAAAAAACGACCATATGAAGGCCTCGAGAACTCGTATTATTTGAAGGTCATCACAACATTGGATTATGATTATGTTGAAAAATAAAACGTTTTTTTTTTTTGCCGAAAAGTGTGTTCCTTATTTAAATTTTCACCCTCGTAGAGGGGGGACACCCTTTTCGTTAAAATATAAAATGCCCTCCTCTATATTAATGCACTTCGGAGCCTTGATTAAAGTCATCCGGTCGAATGATTTGAAATGATCCAGTTGTGACGCCCATTTCTCAATATTTCTCAAACGATGGCAATGCTGTCAAACTTTATAACCTCCTCTTCAAATTTTTTTATATCAATTTCTAGATCGGTACTTGTCCTCTTTAGACAAATTGTTTAAACATCATCCAAATAAAATTTTAGGTTTTACTCTCTCTTTGAGCATTTTTCTTATATTATCAATGAGCTCCTTGATCTCAATGATAGTGAGGTCTGATTTTTTCATTTTTATATCTGCTTATGAAAGAGAAAAGACTGGGAATGTGTAAATGAAAAATCAACCTTCGCCAAGGGGTTAAATTTGGTGCATTTGCCTCATTCTCAAAGAATTCTTTCAGTGGTTCCCACATCTTTAAAATCCTATCTATGGCTGACGGCAGGGAGAGCCATCTGGTATGCGAATGAGATAATATTGTTTGCAATGAGGTCTCTACATATTGAGAGATAGAGAATAAGGTGTCAAAATATGCTTAATGATAGCAGTTGCTATGCGGTCTGGCCGTAGATTGCTTGGATGCTATCTGGATCTGTATACGTTAAGGAATCTAGCTTGCTCAAACAGTCCAGTGAGTTAAATGATTGATCGTGGTTGATTATTTTGTACGCTGTTGTCAGTTCATCTGCACATGCTAACACACGTTCATTTCAATCAGTCTTTACACAGAAACAGTCTATTTTACGAGATATGAATGCAGATAACATTTGAGTTTAGTGTCTAGTTATCTCATTATGACGCTTGATATTGGCTTTAATTCCGAGGCCCAGGGAAATGTATGTATATATCGCAAACTGTGCAAAATGCTTCTTAATAAAAGACCACGCTTTAGTGTAGTCATCGCTAAAATGGCATTTTCTTTTTGGTGGAGCCACAGTTCACAAAAGTAAATAAGAATTACGAGTTACAAATAGCGATCGAACGAAACTTAAACTTGTGGAAAACAAAAGCGACGAGCTAACTCGGTAGTGTTACTGGAATGACATTCGGAAAGTAAATATGCGTAACTTGACGCAGGAAAAAACAGTACTCGTGTTTATGTTTGGAGCTACATTTCGGAGATATACATCACCAGCAATTTTGAAGGTATAAGTCAACTTTTTTAAGTAGTCGAAATCATTCCGCCGTGTTCTGTTAGTTCAGTTGGGTTAGAACTAAAATTTGTTGGGACATTTTAGAGCTCGTCAGGATGTCGGGGCACGACTGTTAATAACGGTGACATGTCCCGACGTATCGGGACGAATGGCAACCATAATTTAGACTCAAGTCTGTTACTTACTTACTTCAATTTATGTTATGATACAGTTCGGGCTTGGACCTAAACCAACAGCTCTCTACATTAAGTACGATTTTACGCTAACCGTCACGAGCAATGGATACTACTTTGGTTGAGGTCCCTTTCCATTTCAGTGAAATACGCCAATCCCTGGGGATAGATTTTCCAATAACCTAAGAACTGATGAAATACGGCCCTTCAGACAAAGTCGATGTATACATATGTAGTTCGTTGTTGTATCTTCTTCTCAAAATTAGGTCCTATTTATGACAAGGGCATTTTCATCGGCTTTTGACTATGTCCATGCTTCGGCACGGACATTCGGTCTTATACGTATAAAACGCCCTCTTCGTTGTCCATGAGAGGGATTATCAAGGAAATAGCCACAAGTAAAAGTGATTTTTCGTGTTGTTCTTTGAATTTACAGTAGACAAAGTCCTTTAAAACCTGAAAGATATAAATTTCTGTTGTAGCGTGCTTTTTAAGCCATTGGCTTTTGATTGACTAGTCGACAGTATATACCTTTAGTTGCTCTGACTCATCATGCTGCCAATCTATGTAGCTATCAAGCCCATGATGTTAATGTTGGTAACGTTCTACGTATACATTTTGCCTCTAATATTGGAAAGTTTGTTTCCTTTTCAGTTTCAGCTATGAGGATGAATGAATCACAAGACAGCATGTCACATTGTCGAAATACTTTTTGGACATCAAATGCATTGGTGGTGCTATTACGCTTGCCATAAAGTGGATATCTAGCCGATGTACTGTGCCTATAGTACGACAAATAAAATCTTGTGCGAGATGATGTTTAGAGGATCTCTTTTCTTGATGAGAATAATCATTCTCTTGGTAAAATCGCAGAACATCTGCAGAATCACCTTTCCATGGACTCTATGGTATCTCTCTTACTACTTTTCAAACCAAGAACATCAAATACGGCGCCTCTAATGGGTTGCTGACATTATCGCCACCAGTCTTATAAGATCTCTTGAAATTGTAGCCGTTCGACGTCAAATTCGCACCTTGGCTACAAGAAAGAAATGGTCTGAGTCAATATTGGCTTCTCGAAACGGTTGGTCGTCCATAATTCAAGAGTAGTGCCTTGTGTTGATCGTGGTGTCTGCCACGTATCCTGAGACGTTCGAATTGTGTGCTAGCTGCGATGACATAGCAAAAGTCGACTTGTCTAAGTCTATTTTTGAAGCTGGTATTCTATAAGCTATCTTTTACAACTGTGCCGTTAAAGGTGCCGATTTGATTGAATCACAAATAACGATCTTAACGTCGCGCTTAGGACATTGCTCACAAGTCTGGTCGAGGATGTCGTAGATGCTATGCTTGCCAAAATCTGTGCATGTGCATATCAGGCATTTTTTTGCGAATTCAGGCTTAATACGTATTGGCCTTCGCTCATATGCCTGAAACTCAAGACTTCTTGCACTAGTCTTTCCATGATACCAAATCCACATCCAAATAGGTGCTGCTTCTACTTTCCATAACAATCACAGTAGCAGATGATGTAGTTTTCCATGCTACTTTTACCCGGGCCATTCGATAGCACTTTTTGGATGACAGTGATAATCCCTCTGTAGTGGTTTAGGGTCGTTGGCAATTATGCAGCTGTATGTGGACTGTTCAGAGTCCGATAATATACGAGGCCAAAAGTCGTTGTTCATTCTTCTTTTGCTGGGATTTTCAACAGTAAGTCCATCCACTTCACAAGTTGTTTCATAATATAGAGTGTTTTACGAGGTCGGGCACCACACAACTTCAAAATTGTAGTGTCAGATCCTTCAGGCAATAGTTCCAGTAGCCCACCATTAGGGTTTGAGAGCTGAATGTTGTGGCAGCGACTCCTTTCCTCCTTTCTGAACTTTGACATAAGACTGGCTATGGAAGAAAATAACACGTCTGATGAACCAGTTACTTTTCGGCTTTGATGGCACATGTTCGTTCTTTTGAAGAAATGTTCAATTACAATTTGGTATAAATCTAACTAGATTTCAGTGATACAGAGTCCAACCACTCGATAGTTATTAAATGCAACTTGAGTCAATATCTTAGTGCATTTAATCAAAAACCAAAATCCCCGCAAGACAAATTCGTCTCAATACATCCAACGATAGTTAAATTCGAAGTCGAAAATACCCAACTGAGTCATCACTTCGATTCAATGGACAACATTCTACAGGTATCTACGACAACATTTCACATGTCTAAGCAAATCTAAAACCAATTAACATGTCCAGCCATGTGTGGGCGAAGACATCCCTCTTTCACGTCGCCCTATCAAAATATTCAACCGAAACTCCTTCATTAAAAGAAAAGCCAGCATATATTTTCCACACTCGGACTCGAAGTCCGACTCAATGCATTCCAATGAATGTACATATCTGAACGTGGTTCTCGGTGCTTAAGATAGCACCAGCCAAGGCAACAACTGATTACCAACCATGACCAATTCGTTATCTCACAACTCCAATAAATAACACGATTAATGTGCATCCGAGTACTCAGTGGCATATATGAGACACCGAGCATAACTAATTACTTCGACGTTTCAAATCGATTAAAGGACTTTCTCAAACATGTACGAGTATGTAGTCGGCATCGGAAACGAAGCCAGAATTGGAATCGAACACCAAGTCCAAGTCCAAGTCCGAAGCCGAATCCCGAGCTATGTGTGTGAGCTGCAGCACTAAGCTAATTAGAAGATCAATTTTTCATGTTCGGGTCATCGTGGCAGGAACATTAAGATAATCAAATGTTCCAGTTTTGGTTTTTGTTATTTGTTTTTATGGGCACTAAAAGGGGGTGATAAACAAAGCGCCTTTGTGTTGGATTTGGTATTGTTTATTTAATCCAAATGTTAAAAATGAATTATGGTGCATGGATTCGGGTTCGATGGAATGAATGATGGAATTTGGTTGTCACCTCCTTCGGATGGATTTGGCTTCGAAGGAAGATGGCATTTTGACTGATTTCGGGTAACGATGCTCAAACATCAGGTATGGGATTGAATGCCATGAATGCTTTTGGCATATTGAAATACTCGTCATATGGCTTGGTAAATGCACCATTGTATAGTTTTTCTGAATCAGGAATAGAACACGTTCAAAGTGACACATTCAGACAAAGTGTTAATCTTAGTGAGACGATTTTCACCTACTTGCAATGGTACATACGAATAGTCAGAGTTACACAGAGTACGGTGATTGAACTTCCTTTTTTTTGGCGGCCTTGTCATAGCAGGAAGACTTCTTATAAGTCAAATGTCTAGAAAAGTCCAGGTTGACAACTTTGACGTTAAATAGTAAAACAGTATGGAAATGACCCCACATGACCATACTCCAGGTGGTATTCGAAAAAGCGATATTCACCCGTGGTTTTCTCAACAGATTCTGGAGGTTTTGGGCTTGAACAATGAAAGAAGTCCTGAGAGGCATAGTTTGTTAGAGTAAAACTCCATTAGGAGAGATAGATGATTGGTCACTATCACTCTGGGGAACTACCGCTTTAAGGTGAAAGTGAGAAGAAGTCAGGATCAAACAAATAGCGCAAGGAGACGGTAACGATGTCGAAGACACGAGTGCTAAAAGTCCCATTCCTCCTCCAGCAACAGAGAAACAAAAATGGTTGGCGGAAATGGCGCCCTCTGAGACCGACCCAGCTTTAGAAACCGAATCTTTATTCTTTTCTCCTGCCTTAAACAGGGCTAAGAGGGAGAAGGTTTTCAGCACTACATCTGTAGATGAGTTTTGTGGCGCAAGATGAATGAAACCAGTGGTACAACTAACAAAGTCCGAAGTTCCAGTGGATAGAAATAGGACCAAGCGGTAAAACCAATTAACAAAAACCAATTCAGCTGCGGTGTTACCCATAAACCATGTCCGAACAAAGTCAGCGCTACAACCAGAAAAGATCATATTTCTGGTCAGACAAGTTCACTTAAGATCCAGCCGAAACCCATGCTGCAAACAGAACTCTTAGGATGAAGTAATTCGAGCACCTTTTTAATGGCTAAGCAGATCTGCCTCGTCAACATTTGTTAAAAAAATCAAACTGCAAGTAATTGACATAACGCTATCTGTTGGATGCTTCCATGTCAAATAGGAACATCAAACATCAAAATCGGATGTGAGGTCTCGGGCTTGCTGAAAAGGAAAAATCCGTGAAAAACAAATGAACACGTTTTAAGGAGGAATTCGGTCTGTCAATAATCTACCAACTCAGAACAAAAGGTGAAGCAAGCTGTTCAGAACCTGAACGGTGCCATCACCAAGTATTTTGAACTGTCGTGGCCAGGAGGGAAATGTACGTGGAGCTCACACGTCTTACGATGGCCAGAAAACTTCGAAACAGGTTACCTCACAGCAACCCTTACAAATCGAAGCCAAAAGAATATAAAAAGCTAATTTAGATTTCGACGAGAGCCGCTTGTAGAACCTTAGCGAAACAATCGAAACACTCGGTGGTAGATGTCCTCAAAAGAGGCAAGGTATTCAGATACGACACACTCAGGAGATCTGACGGCACCTAATCTAAGTCAAAAGCAAAGACTTCACCATTCCATGGTCAAGAAGTAATTCTCGTGTAACCTGCTCAGAGTCGGCTTACAACCAGCACCGATTACTCGAGGTGCAAGTAAGCTGAGTAACGAAACCCGCTGTAGCTGGCATCTGTCAACGGTTGTGGTGATGTTTACAGGCATTAAATACGCTGTTACTTTCTTTGATAAATTAAAATCGCCTGGCACCGTTAGTATATAAGCGAAGGAAACACAGAAGGGAATCTTCACTATCGAAACCCTCGCAAACAGTGAGAGTAATCTTTATTCCGAAAATCGGAAAAGATGACCACAATCTCGGCAAAAGCTTCAGACCTACCAATCTGATCTCCTTCACCTTGTACAGCATAGAGAAAATGATTGAGCTTCATGTGCATAAACCTGCTTTGTGAATGCATCCTCTGCCTACGATGCAAAATATGTACCAGCACGAAGATCCTGTAAGAATGCGCTTCAAAACCTTGCCCGGAACTTCGACATTGAAGTAGCTGTCGACGAGGCAGCTTTTGATGACATGTGTACCTCCGTCAAACTCACAAGTTTACAAGATTGGCGCATATGAGAAATTCTGGTGAATAGGTTCCTGATTGCGGATGATGAGTACGGAAAATATGTCAACATTTCAACATTTCTACTGTCAGCACTGAAACATATACATCGCAACTGTCTCTTCTAACCTTAGTCGTGATCGACGAATGACGCACTAAAAGAAGACTTTCAGTCAGTCCTTTCCAAACGAGGGTCTTTCTTGGCTGAACTGACCCATCTAGTTTTTAAAGGCATCACCATCCGATTCTCCAACGAAAGTAAGTATGTGGACGTCATCTTATATTTATAATAAGCTCCTTGGACTAAGCTTGTTACCTCCAAAATCTTCAAAGCGCTCTCAGCTATCTAGACTTCGGCTTATCGCCGAGGCGGTCCTCTGAATTTATACTGCTACGATAAAACCAATTACATATATTTCATGCGTCGGTTGTCGGATGCAAGAAACTGTCACGATCTGTCTCGGCATTCCTAACGCGCCTGGTTCTACTCCGATACACTGATGAATCTCCATTTGCTTGATATCCATATCATGGTCTGCACTATCAAAGTCATTTTTCGTTTAAAGAGCAGTGGTCTTTCGACAACACGCACGAGAGTTTTATTGACCTTGCTTGCAGACGGTCTTTTGAATCTGGTCTTATGGATATGCCGCCTGATGCAATGACACCAGAACTAATGTTGATATGAAACTTCGAAATAGACTTTCCCCGTGCGGCAGAATTTGAGCCCGGAAAGCAGTGTCATCACAGATGGCTCCAAATTGATCTAGGATACGACTCCGATGTATTTTTGGAGGACGACAAGGTAAGACTTTACTTTTTGTTAGGAAAACTTGTGTCTGTCTTCCCAGCGCAGATATATGGATGTAATCCTGATGGCAATGAATACGAGGGTTGTCTGAAAAGTTTCCGATCGAACATTTTTTCTCAAATTTTTATTTTATTTTTCTACATAGTCTCCTTGTAACTCTACACAGTTCTCCCAACGATGCTCCCATCTCTCTAACCTGTCCAAATAGTACCTGGCGTTTTTCTCTGCAAAAAAATTGTTCACGAAGGTGATTGCCTCATCATTTGACGAAAATCTCTGTCCCCCGAACGCAGATTTTAGATGAGGGAAGTAAAAGAAGTCGCTTTGGGCTAGATCTGGTGAATAAGGTGGATGATCAAGCAGTGCAAACCGTAATTCATGGATTTTCGCCATGGCAACCGCTGAGGTGTGAGACGGCGCGTTGTCTTGGTGAAACAGGATTTTCTTTTTCTGCAAATGTGGCCTGTAATGGTTTTTCTTTTTTGAAGATAATCGATTAAGATAAGTTCTTTACTATTCCAAAAAAACAGTCGCCATCACTTTCCCAGCCGGCTCGCCCTTTGCAGTCTACTGTTTTAACTGGATTTTTGTTTCGGGCGTAGAAAGATATATCCAAGTTTCATCTACAGTAATTAATCGGCGCCAAAACTCGGATTTATTGCGCCTAAACTGCGCCAACAGATTGTTGGAAATGTTCATTCGAACAGGTTTTTGGTCTAACGTAAGCAACCGCGGCACCCAACCCGCGAACAGCTTTCTCATGCCTAAATCTTGATTTAGTATGTAACAAACATTCTTTGGACATTTTCATAACCTCTACTCTCTCTGTCACTTTAATTCGGCGGTCGTCTAACACCATTTGGCGAACTTTAGCAATGTTATCATCAGTGGTTGTAGTTTTTGGACGTCACGAACGTTCATCATCTCCCTAGCTCTTCCAGCCACGTTTAAATTCAGCTGCCCAAAATTTCACTGTGGTGAAATGATGGTGCAGAGTCCTCATACACAGAGTCCAACTCATTTTTGATTTGAGTAGGCGTATTGCCTTTCAAAAACAAGAATTTAATAACAGCTCGATACACAATTTTTTCCATTTTCGCAAAAAACACTCACATGGACTCACTCAAACGACTGTCAACTAAAAACTACGCGTCCAAAATGACTGAAACTTCGGTAAGTAACTGTCAAAAGATGCGCAACCAGCATTCACTAGCTCACTATACGAGTGCCGCTATCTTTACGTTGCGGTCGGAAACATTTCAGATAACCCTCGTATATGTATTTTGTAAGAAATTGGTCAAGAGGAAGAAGTGTCGGCATCTGTAGTGATAGTCAAGCTGCGATGAAGGGTTTACTGGATTCTCTCATCACTTCCAAGCTAGGTCGAGAATGGGTTCCAGGTAACAATGGAGTCACTAAAAATCATCGATTGACTTACGAGACAAGGCTCAGAGGAGAGTTTTTCAGTACTAAAAACACAGAAACGTTGCCAGCATAAGTGAGAAAACATCTCGCGACATTTGCTGTGATTGTCCTGACGACACCACGGGACACAATCTCTATGAGTGACATGCCTAAGCTCGCATCAAGTACTCGGCGCTGATGTGATGGGTTACATTGCAGTATGTACTCATCATAAATGATAAATTCCACTAAAATGTACATACAAGAGTCACAATGGGCCAGTCCTTTGGCGATTGAATACAGTTTCACTTCAAAACATACCCGCTTACACTGTCATAATAAACGATGGTCCGCAAAGTACATTATTCTTTCAAAAGCTTTATGTTTTACATTTTTTATGGAAAAAAATATGAAAACTGAAAACAAACAGATCTATGCCTAGTGTCCCGAGAACAAGCACAAAACAAGTCAAGAGCAGAGATTTTCAACAGCAAATATGATTGTTACAAGCACCGTTGTATTCCAACAAGAAAAAAAAAACCCAAACCTCACAGTAATTTATATTCACATCGATTAGTAAAAATTTTTCCGCTATTTATTTAGGTGGAAAACGCTTACTAACAAACAGCTTTTTGAATTATTTGTAATTCTATAGCACTTTTTGCCAGCTGCTACTCGAGTCCATAATGCAACAGACCACCCCGATAACAAAAACACCAACCAACCAGCCAACCTCCACTCTGCATAAATCTAAAATGAAATCTATTATGAAAAATAAGAAAGAACCTTTCTGATGGCAACAAAAAAATCCAAATAAAAATAAATAAGTGAAAAACATTTTCTATCACAAAAAAGCCCTAAATCGTCATTTTGTTGAGTTTTTTTCTCATTTGAAACCAGCACCGACCAGATGCGTCCCTCCATGGAAAATGGCAAAAAGAAAAATAAATAACACACCAGTAACAGCAGTAATATTCAATAGAGGAAAAACATACATTTTCCAGGCCTCTGATAAAATACAACAACCGATACGATACGATACGTCCCGCTTGACACGAATATCCACAATTTATACCAAAATGAAAAACTAAAAAAACGAAGAAAAAAAAAATGAGAAAAATTGTGGAAAACCCCACGACCCGGGTGTGTAAAAAAGTGAAAAAGTGGAACTTTTCCGCTCTTCCGTGTCATTTTCATAACGCACACTCCCAGCACCAGTCCCAGTCCCAGACCCAGACCCAACATGACAAAAAACGACGGAGACGAGGACACAATATATGAACACCACACTTTTCCATATACTACAACTCATAAAAGTTGTGTTGAACTCTCGTAAAAAAAAATAAAGTAATAAACCAAAAAAAAAAAAAAAAATTGGAGCAGCCACGGGAATACAAGAACGTAAAATATCGGAGAGAAAAAAAGACTCGAAAACGAGAACTAAAACAAATCAGGATGGGTCCAGCCCTTGGGGCGGTGTCAGTCCTACTACAATACAGTACATTTCCTGTAATAGTGTGTCCTCTGTCAAACAATATTACACGATACTCCACCAAAGGTTTATCTGAAACGAGTATCTTTTATCTCGACTCGTACAATTAACTAATAAACACACTGGGGATACTTTTTTTTTTCGTTTGTGTTCCATTCAAGTTCTTATACAACACTCCTGACATTCGCCATCCAACATTCGACATTCGACATTCGACAACGAAATGGGTTCGTTAGCAATTAGGGACATCTGATGTCGTCATCTAACCTGAGGATGGATTGGGATACACTGACGACAACGTCTGCAACTGACAACCGAGCATTTAGGCGTCTGCTGTTACTATTACTCGTAGAACTGCCTAGTCGTACCACTACTGTGGTTTTTTAGTCAAACGTCAAACCGGCAAATGTCAAACTGTCATTGTGCCACCGTGCAAAATGGAATGCAAACGTGATTAATGAATCTACCTCCCATGCTCGACAAGAAAAGCTGGAAAATTAATTAATGTAACAACGACGGACGACAGTTGAGGTATACACAGAGAATTTTGTTACCAACTTACCAAAACAAAAAAACAAACACAACAACACACCTCTCTGTCAACAGTTGGTCCATTCGATGGAAAGGACACTACTCCAAACTCATAGCCATACTCCCCCCTGAGGCTGGTTATTTAAAATATATTTAACATGCGGCAAATTAAAGACTCAAATATCTCTATACCCCATAGATCCCCCAGGGGTGAATCGTATGTATCGTACGATGCAACTTCGACAGCCTGTTCTCCATCAAAATCTATTGGCGAGTGCGTAAAATAAGTGAAAATTGATTGAAATCATTAAAAGTTACTTTTCAGAGGTATTACACGACATGGATTAGGCTGCCGTTCAAATCGCCAAGCCCGCGGGAATTTAGCGACCGGCTTGTGCAAATAGTTTTAACACAAACGATTATCGAAAGTGGACTTTGCCAGCAGCAATGACGGTATGTACCTACATACGAGCAGTTTCCCAGTAATATGCCGATGTGGTGTTAAAAATTGAAAGTGGTTACCTACGACGTCGATTTACAATCGAATTACAATACTCGTACAATCCGTACGGGTGCATGGTGGATAGCTTCACTAATCATGCCGTAGCTGAAGCAAATGAGGTGCTACAAAGTAAAAGGAAAACCACACGGATTAGACAAGCTGAACAAATAGTGACAAAGCAATGGATTTACTGTGGTAAGGTGGATTTAATGGTTGACAAGGTTCTGTGTTTTAAATGAAAAGGAGCTTGAATCTAGTGAGCCACTACGGATCAGTATCAATCGGCATCAATTGACATCAATCCGCGTCAATCAACAATGTCTGATTACCTTCTCATTTGATTTGAAAAAAAAAAACAAAACTATCTGAGAAAATGTAGACACAGTCAAGTGTTTGATAGGTTTAACATGTTGACAAAGAGAATTGTCCTCTAACGTACGAGTAGTAGGTACCACTTAGTTCACTGACAATCACAATTCTTAAAGAGAAAGGGTTTTCATTGGCATTTTTAACTCGCAACTACTAGATTTCAGAGGTTCAGGCAGGAGGTGAGACAACCGGAAGTCTGTATGCGTTATTGGGTTTCCACATCAGCAAAAGTCGTTTACACATTCAAGAATACGAGTATCATTATGACTACAAAAATTCGCCTAAAATTTTTCCAAAAACTGTCATCGAGGAAACGGTTTCAGAATAAAAAAATCGCCGGAAGAAGACGTATTAAACTCGTGCGCTATTTAAAAAGATTCTAAAGTGATCTTGGGCGAACAACTAGCAATTCAACACCGACTTTTGCTGACAGAGGAAATCCAACGAAGACCGGCACCAGCAAAGAAACGATTTAAAAAAAGGAAAGACGACAGTTCTGTACACATAATACGCGACAATACACCAAGCGAAAGAACTAAGAACGCGATAAGGAACACAAGACAAGCTTGGACACAGTACAGCGGAAAAAGCGAAACCGATGAAGTGCGTCTTGAGTTATACTATGAACGCTGCAAAATAGTGGCAAAGAAAACGATAACTAGAGCATGTACGGTAGCAGTAGAGGCATAGTATTGGGAATGAGAAGATCTACAATACTTCACAACCTACAAACAGGCGACAAGCAACATAACAAGTGCAACGTTAAAGTACGCATAACGCAGCTAATACTCTAAGATTAAGGCAGAAGACTAATTCGCTAATGGAGAGCAACAAAATCTGCAATAGATGGAAAGAATTTTTTGACGCGCTACTAAACAAACAGTTCCCGCGAAGTAATATTTTTGCAGTTGTGGGACACGAATAGCTAATTTTGTAGAAGCGAAAGTTAGCGAATCAGTAAAAGAACTAACAGCATGCAATTGTGCCGAATCAAATTTTTTCTCTGTCGAAACAGAGAACTAACCCATTGCACACATTGTAATCCCTCAATCGTTCATGCAAAAAAAAAAATTAATAAACGTGTCAGTAGTAAAGTGCCTGCAGTACCTGAACCGGACGCGAGCGTAGGCCGGCCACTAACTGAGATAATGTTTCCCGGTGTCAACATCACTCTCATGTAAATGTCACCGAATATTGTATCGCTTATGCCGAGCACACTTAGGTGCTTAGCAACATCATAGCGGCTCATCACAACTCCAGAAAGTCGTTCCCACTGAGAAACAGGAAAGTCGCTGACCTCTTAGAAAGGCCAGGAAAAAGCATTAGTCAGTCGAAACCCAATTGTCAATGGATGCCCTAAACTAGGATGCAAGCAGTCCTAATGCAGGTTCGAGTCTTGAGAAACTCTCCTCGTAGCCTTCCGCGCTATTTCGTTGGCGAACTGATTACCTGAGATCCTCAGTGAATTCAGTCAATGCCTTGCATTAGCATTGCGTGTTGTCCGCTTGAAAAAAGTTCTCCTACAGAGAAGTGTAGTCTTTTGTTGTCGTCTTTCAGAAAGACACCAACGCCCAATTATTAACCGAATTTGAAGCTATTCGTGAAGACCCGAAGGAAAAGCCGATTTCGTACGCAACAAGAATTATGGTGTTACTGCATCAGATAATAGGGGCAGAAGGTCATCGAAACTCCAGTGTTGTACCAGAGACCACTTGGTTTTAAGTTGAAGACGACTTTGAGAGTACTACCTATAATATGAATACCAGGCGCGTTAGAGAACTCTCCATGATAGACCGATCTTTTGAGTCTACCGTGTCTTCCTTAAATTTTTGTTTTATCAGACGCCCGACGAATATATATATTTGGCTTTATCATAACCGCGTACATCCAGAGGAGCCACCTCGGTGATAAGCCCCTTGACTTACTGAAAACTTTGTGACGTGGCATGTTTAGTCTAAAGAAGTTTGTTATCCAGCACGACAGTCAAATATCAAGGTCCAGATGGCAGTGGCTTTATGCACTAGGTGCCTTCTCGTCTGAAACACAAATTAGTGAACTGACGAGTTCGATGTTCTGTCTGACTCCATTCAAAGCATTGTATTCCTGTATTCCTGTATATTCATATAATCATGGAGAAAAGTTTCCAATAAGAACCGTACGGCAATACGATTGGAACGGACTTAACAACTTCTTTATGAATTTAGGAACTGTTCAGAGACACTATTCTCTTTGGAATAAAATTCTTTATCCCTCATCGGATGAAGTGCATCAAACCAAAGAAAAGACATGGTATGACACGAGCTGTAAAGAGGCTGTCAGGGTTTGAAAAATGTAAAATTAGTAAAGATTGTTGGTCATTCGTCAAAAGTATTAGAAATTCTGCCTCATCCTCCATTCCAACGTTCGTTTACAATGACACTCCAGCCGTCAGCTCTTCTTTGTCTCCGCCTACATTTGAGTGCGTCGGCGAATCTTCTTCCGCACTCATGTAGTAGCAAGCGTACTTAAAGATCTTGACATTCACAAATCCGCTGGTCCAAATGGTATATCGCTCCCTCTTCTGAAGAGGTTTTCTACCACGCTGGCAAAACGGCTGCTTAAGCATTTTCATCAATCCTATTCTTTAGGACTCTTTCCGAACAGATGGAAAACAGCATTTGTCCTGCCCGTCCCTAAAACAGGTGGATCTTCTTCTCTCTCCTCCTACAGACCCATTGCACTTACGTCCGTTGTTTCCAAGGTCATGAAACGCTGATAAAACATCAACTCATGAAATATCTCGAAACATGAAAACTTCTCAATGAACGGCAGTACGATTTTCGTGGAACCAAAGCGTACGTCAATCTGGCGAAAGCAAGATAGTTGAACTTGACATTTCTAAAGCATTAGACAGAATTTGGCAACAGGCTCTGTTGTGAAAAATGTCTGCAGTGGGACTCTCCTCTTGAATGGATTAAAAGCTACCTTTTGGAGCGTTCAATTCAAGTTGTCTTGGTGTGCTGGTGTGCCCCAGGGTTCCGTTCTGTCTCCGACACTCTTTTTAATTTTCATTAACGATCTCTTGTCTGTTACTTTTAATCCAATATATTCCTGATTAAATTCTGATATTAACAGCATAACCAATTGGGAACCGATGTCGCCAAAAATGTTTCCTCAAACGATGTAAGGCATTCATCCAACCAAAATTGGAGTACCTCTGGTCAGGTGCTCCTAAAACACCTCTGCACCTGTTAGATAGGATTCAAAACCGTGCGATAAAATTAATAGATAATACTAATATCACTTAGACAATGGAGGTCCTTGAATACTGACATAATGTCTCGTGTCTTACTCGGTTTTATCACTATTTCCACCACCAGCGCACCATGGAAATCACCAGTAGCATTCCGCACATTAAAACCTTCAATCGTAACACCCGTTTCGCTATGACTACTCATCAGTGTACTCTCCAGCCCACTTTCAAATAACGCGATTCGTTCCCAAGCCGTACAACTCGCTTATAGAATGCCCTGACTAGCTCTTTTTTTCTAGTCATTATAATCTTCAAACATTTAAAACCAACGTTCGTCGGCACCTCTCTTTCTTTCCATCGCACGCAATCCCTTGAGCGCCCGCCAATTATAAAAAAAAAGTGTTGCTTCTGAACAACGTACAACAGCGTAACAGCAAGATCTGGACAATTAGGGCCAATGGACACTAATTCCCTGGTAAGAGATCTTCGAGTGAGACTCTGGGTCTTTGATTTTACCGTGGAAGTTACAGAACTCTTTCGGTTCACTCGCGAAGGTCGAAGACAAAGAAGACCTCATGCGATACAAGCGTTTAAGTGAAGAACGTGGGATCAAGTACAAACTCTCATTTATCTTCGGATGCCAGTGCCTTCACAATATCCATTGTATAGTCCGGAGCACCATAGTACTGCCATATATCATTGCCTCTCGGCTCAGATCTTAGGTAGTTAAAAGTAGAAGCATAACGTTGATCATTTCCAATCCCAATATAGTCCCCATTGAAATTAAATGAGTTAACACAAGGTTATTGTGTATATAGGTCCCTATCGATGTGGAAGATGGCTAAATTTTAGAGAATTTTGATGGCTTTCTGAACGGAGCATGTGTGGACTGTGCGAACAATAATGTCAAAATCGGTCTTCAATGGTAAACTGATGCCTGTAGTAGCTGAGAAGTATAGCCTCAAAAAATCAGCAATAGATTATGGCTTCCAACCATACTCGTAGTTGTCCTATACACAGCGCCTGGTGAGAATGTGGATGAAAATCGAGTCAAGTTCTCATTTCCAGAACAAAGTTATTGCGGAGTCTAGGAAGTAGAAAGCGCCATTTCGACTTAAGCATAATTTGCAAAAGATGAGGTACCCTAAATTACGACAATTATGGAGCGTTGACTAATCGGCCTGCTCACTTAGACCACAGGTTGTCCTTTGCAAATTTTACACAGCAACTTGTAGAGTGATTTTCTATTTAGAACCAATCGATTAATCAATTAATCTCACCAGGTCATTTTGCTTAGGCTCTAACCTATACGAGGTGTCTTAGCCCGCACTTGGCAAAGTTTTATGAAACTCTGGAGCAAGTACAGGAGGCACAGACTTGTTGACCGCTGTTATTCTATAACCGATTCAGTTGGATTTCTTGTTAGGTGCACAAATAACTTTTGACGTCCCTGCCCAGTCAGTACTCCTTCTATGTTTATGAATTAGAGTACAAATTTCCTCATTAAAATATATTACGAGTACATCTAAGGTGGACTTCATTATCTTCGCTACATTCTTTCAAACAAATCCCGTTCCTATTTCCTTGAAGTTCTAAATAAGTGATTCCTTTTTTCAGGGGAATTTTAAAGTCGACGATATCTTTGAAGCACACTCACTGTAAAATATCTCTCATTACGTGTCAAAGTCACAAGTTAAAGCCTTTTCACTGTCATACCTTTCTAACGCTTGGTTAAACAGTATGACTACATCTACACACTCATCGCCCACGCCAGACATGCCGTGCTGTGAGCCCTTGTGCGCTCCTAATACTACAGCGAAAGTCCCGTCTATATCACTTTCTACGCTCAGTCAAGATCAACATAAATTTAAATATCTAAACATCCTCTCGAAAATCACGACGTAAACGTACTTATTCCAAAATATTGACTCTGAAAAGCCCAATTAAATCCCTATCGTCAAGAATTACCATCGAACTGTTTTTGTTTTTATTCCTTCTGCCCTGTCTTCGGGTCTGTGTAGCCCTGTGTATACCGTTAAAATCAATAAAGCCTGTGCCTCTGCTGAATGGTGCTCGCTATGGGAGCGGTGGGGGGATGTATTATATTAAAATTGCGCATGACATTACTGCGAGTGGGTGGCTTACCTACGGATACTTGAGGGTAGGGTGTGTTCTTCCAGAGCATTCGTTTAAGTTCCCACGATTCCTCCATAAGGTAGCTAGAGCTCACACAGGTATTTTATTGCGGCAACAAATTACAGTGGAATGACAAAAGGGGTGGTTTTACTACGAAGCGGGTTGGGGTATGCATGGCAACGAAGACGAAGGATACAAAAAAAAAAGAAAAAACAAGGAATGAAGCCTTTTTACGAGTGTGTACTGCAGTTTCTCTTTAACTTGTACTTGCAGTGCCATGAGCTTTGTCGGTAGGGTACGAATAGCTTTTGTTGTTCGTCTTGTTCTTTTTTGGGTAAGAAAATGGGTTTATCACCCTTTTGGCAAAGCATGCATTTTGCTGGTAGTTAGTACGAGTAGCTAGTAGCTGGATGCTAGCTAGCATGCATTGCACGACTACAGTAGGAATTGGCTAAAATACCTTTCTCGAGGCTACTTGTAGATTATTTTACAACTCGTACTTCTCAACAAAATGGTTGTTCGTGTAGCAATTATTTTCGAAACGAGTGTTTTCCTTAAGTGGTACTTCCAACAGACGAAAATGTTTATGACACACTAGTGTTGTTTGCCAACAAAAGCTTAAAACTGAAGTGGTCACTTAAATCATCCGCTTCAAGTGTATTTGCCAAAAGGAACCACTATCCTTGGTAGTGATGGTGATGATGCTGCTTGCACTGATGTTAGGAATAGTGTTTGTATTATATTTTGTCATTCAATTAGCCGGAGGGAGAGCGGCCCAAGCCCCGGATTAGTTGGACAGTAATAGTGCAGATACTTTGCAGCAGAAGGTGGAATTGCCCCAGACCATGTCGTAAAAGATCTGTTTTATTGTGTAAACAGATCTGGTGTTTAGTTTTAATGTGTTCCGGATGAAATGGACCACAGTGGAGATATGGCGAACGACACATGATGACGTTTTGTGAAAATTCTCTTATTTTTTACAAGAAAGCCGGCTTTTATTGGATTTTACAACTTCATGTGAGAATTTTACTTCAATTTGATGAACGAAACTCGGTAAAGGAGGTACTGAGATGTCCAAATAAAGAGGAATTGCTCTATTTTCCTCAAATGCAACCTTCTATCTGGTTTATTGGATTTTTGGAATCGTTAAAGTAGAATGTGTTATGTTTCAGTGTGAACTATGAAAGTAGTTCCATCTCTAATTGGTTGTACGTTCTGTCCTCCATAATTACGAGTATACTTCGGTTTATTGCCGTTTTGATCGGGTTTTCTGGAATCCGTCCAAAGGGCCAAATTCTATGAATTGCTTGGGATAATTTTTTGCTGCCTCAGCATTTCATAATCTGTCTTTTAACCTCTGTAGATTTTATTAAGGATATGAAATTCAATAAGCATTTCTCTAGACCAATATTCTATTCCGAAGGTGGGATTCCAGTAGGCAACATTATCGTAAACAGCCGTGGATAAGTTGCCGGAGTGGAATAAGGTGCATGGTGATTGCGGACGATGACCCAGATATTTGTAAGCATTCTTAAAGTTGAAGAAAACTCTCCATTTTGTGAAGACATATAACCTTATGCATCCATATCTTGTGCAATGTTCTTTTCACGTGTGGTAGGCCAATGTGTAAGTTTTCAGCATTTGTCATGAGACCATCATCGTGGCATAATGAAAACAAGTGGCCCGAGATTTGATCCTTGTGGCACTCCATTTGTGGTATTCTCATGATTGCTATGGTGCTCTCGAATTAAGTTTTCAAACTTTTCCTAACAAATATTCGTTATTTTTACCATTCTTGTAACGGAAGACCAGATGGTTTTTCCAATTGTTGTTTCAGCAGCTGTCAATGTTACCAATGACATCTAGCTGTCAAAATAATCAGTAAGGTTTGCCATTTCACCATGCATCGCTTTACGCTTGCCGAATGTGAGGAAATCATTAAAAAATATCGAAATTCCGGCTCAGTTGTAAATAAGCAACGCGAATTTCGGCGTGAGGTCGGTCGTAATCATGGCATCCGTGTACAGGCAATTCGTCGCACCGTGGGAAAGTTTGAGCGTGAGTATCGACGAAAACCCAGAAATGTCGATTGGGCGCCGATCAGCTGAATTGGGCATTGCCAATCATTTGGGCCTGCATCCGTATAAGATTGCTCTGACGTAAGAATTGAAGCCGGACTATAGACAACGCCGTGATTTCGCTAATTGGGCGCTGGAAATGTTGACCGAAGATCCGGATTTTAGCCAAAAAATCGTCTTCTTGGACGAGGCCCTATTTTCGCTCAACAGCTATGTAAACAAGCAAACTTGCCATTCATGGAGCGAACATAATTCACAAATGTTCACCTAAGCACCAATGCATTCACAAAGATTGACTGTTTGTTGCGATTTATGGCATTGCGACATCATCGGACCTTATTTCTTACGAAATGAGGAAGGAGACACCATTACCGTCAATTGTCTCAGGTATAGAGCGATGTTAACCGACTTCCTGTGGTCAGAGCTCGACAACATCGATATATCTGAGCTGTTGTTCCAACAAGACGGCGCGGTGCTACATGCCATACAAGCGACGAAACGCTCAAAGTTCTGAAGGAAAAATTTGGCGACTGAATCATCTCACGGCGAGCGTTCATCAATTGGCTCGTGGCAGCCACCACTGGATTATTTCCTCTGGAGCTACGTCAAGTCCTTAGTCTACGCTAACAAACCAACCACTTTGTATGAGCTCGAGGCCAGCATTCGACACGCTATTGCCGGAATAACGCCGCACATATTGGACCGAGTTATCAAAGGCCTGACCTTCCAGTTTGAGGATTGTGCAGTTATATAAAAATCCTACCAGTTCTTGCGCCAATAGTTTCGAATAAGGAATTTACTTTTGATTAGCTTTTGACGATCCTGCAAAACTGACAAAAAAATATTAAGGACGTTCGAATCTGCACATAAAATAATCAGACCTTAGACAAGGCGCTTGCCGGTACATCTAACAAAGCAGATATTATTGTCATCGAAAAAGTGCGGTGGGATGGACTTAACAAAAAATCACTGTGACATATACTACGATGACTATCACAGATAACAAAGGCAGGATGTATTTGGATACGGATTTGTTGTAAGTCGTAGAGTAGGGCAAGAAGTTTTCTACTTTTGGCTGGTCTAAGCTCACCAACATCAGGCTGATCTGCTACCTGCGACTATTGCCTTATGCATGACGTTAAATCGTCATAAAAATACTGTGAGTGGCATCGATGCCAGGAAATATGACAACGACTAGGAAAACTGTAATCTGAAGAAGTGTGTACGCAAGTACATATCGCTAAAGTACTTATCTATGAAGCAGGCGATGCATAGAAGAACGAAAACGGTTCCGCAAACAAAAGATGAGGAAAGAACTTCAGTTTCCGAACAAAAATTTGAAGAGACAAGAAGGGAAATTTAATGGCAAAGCCGACACAGTCAGTGCCGGGGATATGGGAAAACCAATTTCGGTATCAGTTGGAGCGAAATATTCAACTTAGGCGATGAAAACCAAAATTTCAGCCCATCTGACTAAAATCGATAGAAAATTCTACATTTAAGCCTTACACGGATGCTGGATGGGACGGTTTTCCTGCCGACCTATTGAAGGCAGCGGGAGATGACCTGGTAGAGAGCATACACCAACTTATTTCTACTTAGCCTCATTAGTCTGATCCAAAAATTTTAGAGACCTTCTTAACTGGCCCAACTATAACGCCATCAGTCTTCTTAGCATCGTATACAAGATCTCGTCTGCCATAGTATATAAACATCTGAGACCATTTCCCAATGGTTAGGGATTTTGCCTACTCCACTAGTATCAACATGTCAAACGCTGTTTCTTTAGCTAAAAAAGACAATTGAGTAATAATCATACCAATCTTGCTCTATGGCGCAGAAGCGCGAAAATTAGCGAAGGCGGATGAGGATTTTTAGGCCATCATTGACATGGCATAAGAATACGACTGAGAAGAAGACATATGGCTTCATGTCTCTGTCAATAGAAGAAGCATAATCCAGTAACCATTATCCCGAAGTTGAATTCGTTTTATACCTTTAGGGGCGTTTGATAATCCGCACTACATCAGGTTGCCTTGTCAATATTAAAATGTAGAGAAAGAAATGTATTGAAAGGAAGTGTATGTATGACAGTTGAAATATATATCCCTAATAATATATCCCTAAACCATCTGTAAACTCTGAAAGCTGAAAAGAAACATAAAGTTCCACATAGACATGGCCCAAAAGTGTGTCCGTTTGTTACCCAAAGGGCTTCAAGTAGTTTATGAATTGTTATGCTGACTTCAATTTTACAAACACCGTACGACTTTGGTTGGACATAGAGCAATGATAACGTTGAAACAAAGTTAAACCAAAAGGCAAATAGGTCTACTAGGAACTACTCGAAACTGATACCTGAACTCTCTAGACACTATGATGATTGCAAATACATGCTCATAGTAGTGCGAAATTCTTAATCACAAAAAAAAACAGCACTTGCTTGTAAAATAGGAGCTTGCTTTCGATGATAAACTTCGAATATTTTTCAAGTTACCAGTAACCAAATATTCTTTACGTTTATTTTTCACGTGAGACTTTCACTTTAATTTTTCCTCAAGCGTCAGGCAGAGGTATTTAGCGAGCGGAATACAGATCTAGTTTATGAAGACCTGCTCGTTTTTCTCTACTGCTAGTATTGTCAGCAAACGTACCTAAAACAGACCCCTCTTCTACCGGTATATAGGGAAATATCAAGGAGTGACTATAGACTTTCACTTTCTTTGGGATAGACATATTGACACGCTTCGCTCATACCTGAAGAAAGCGCTCATTGCCATAGTCTATCTTGGGCATTACTCGACGTAACAGTTCCAAAAACAGACCTACTATGCCTTCGTTGAATCTAAGCTGAGGTATGGAATTATTGCATGGGAAAACTCGTCAAAAACGCACCTCGACAAAATATAAAAGCTTCAAAACGCCATCCTAAAGAGGGTTAATAACATCAATTCAGCCAAAACACTATAAGGAAAACAATTTAAGGTGTTCAGCAGATAGCGCTTGAATACTATGATAACACCCGCTATAGGAGGCCCACCGACCATCAACTGAATACAAGAAGACGGGCCCAGGGAGCTACGGCCGAAGGCAGTTCCTTCAATCCAAAATAAAATTCCACAGGCGTTAAGAAACCTAGCAAATATAAAAACCCGTAAAAAGCACTTAAAATCTTAAAAGTGTTTTTTCTCAAATTAAACAATTTTTGTTGACACATTTTATTTGAATTAAATTTGATTGAATTAAATGCGTGTTAAAACTCTATATTTTCGCTACAAAAATAAATTAAAAATAAGAATTATATGTAATGATGCTTCCAAACCAATATAATTCAAGCTCATGTAAACTATCCGGCATTGCAAAGTAACATAATCTTCTGCAGATAAGCCGAAGGGGTTCGCGGAAAATATTATTATTGCACACAATTTTATAGATGGTGACAATAAATAATAGTAAAGGGTGTTTTTTGTTAGAGGTTTGATTTTTAAACTGGCAACACTGTTTCTACATATTGTCAATTTGACAGTTGAAAGTTGTTTTGTAGTTAGTGCGTTAGTACTATCGTGCGATAGGACGATCACCCAACTTCGTCTGCAATAAGTCGACTGTGGCAGGTTACGCCGACCTGTTGAAACTCCATATTTTTTAGGTTTTCAGTTCCAATTCGCCTCAAATTATTTAACATTGAGTGATAGCCATCTGCATTGGCTGTGACCGATTTGCGTTTTATCATGAAACCAAACCAAACATTCTGTATTTTCATATACAATGATCCCTGTTGGCTTTTCACGTGTCCAAACGTGACTTAATAAAGAAGCCATTTAACCAAAAAGTCAAGTCTTTCTGCAATATGCGTCACATGGACATCAAGGAGGTGCCTAGGTCTTGGAAAGAATGCGAAATAGGTTGCATGCGGTCTTTACTAAATGACTCTTGAACAATCGCAATAATCTCTTGAAACCATTGGGAATTTCGTCAGTAAGTCAGGCATGGCACCATTTTGGAGTGAATAAGGCGATTCGAATTTTTTCATTAAACTCTCAATCGTTTGCTTATCAGGACGATTGCAGCAGCCCAAAATTGGAGTTAACGCACGTAATGTAATCGAAACTGACTGCGAATTTTGACAAACAATTTTTGGGGAATTTTAAAGGTTGGTGAAGCGTATACCAACTAGAAGACAAATGTGACATCTTTCCGGAAGTGGTATGAGTGTGGTCAGAGAGCCTTTATTGGAAAAATATGTCACAGATTTTCATCGTATAGCATTTCCTGAATAGCTTTATATCTTCTGTCTGCTTTATAGCAGTCTTGTGATGACGATGGTTATTCAGCTGCACGTGGGGTGTTTAAGGTCCGAAAATGCTGAAATCTGAACGTCGCTGCCCTGTTTTTGTTTTGTAGGGTCGAAAATGGTAAATCCGCCCTTATCCGAAGCTGTTAGCATAGGCCTAAACTAAATCAGCTAAGAAAGCGACAAAGACTCAATAATTGTTTCATTCAGATAATTTCCGGAATAATCGTGTGGCGCTCCCATTGTTCCGATTTGAGTTCTGTTTTTTTTTTGTTAAGTTCGTAAATCTGTTCTTGACATTCCCTCTAAATCTTAGCATCATAGCTTGACATTTGCAAAAGTTACATAGCCAAGAGTACATTTCTGTGTGTGTTGGCGACGGCAACGATTCTCTAAAAAAAAGGGACGTTTACCAGTGGCACGAGCGGTTCAAAAGTGGTCGTGAGTCAGTCGAAGATGATGAACGCAGTGGCAGACCATCGACATCGAAAACCGACGAAAACATTGATGGAGTAAAAGAAATGTTGGTCAATAACCGCAAATGAACCATCAGAGAGATAGCGGAGGACTTGAACATTGCCAATGGATCCGTCCAAGACATATTGGTTAATGATTTGGGTTTCCGTCGTGTAGCAGCAAAGTTGGTGCCAAAAGACCTCAATTTCATGCAAAAAAGAGACCGTGTTGACGTCGCTAAAGAGATGATTTCCGAGGCTGAATCCGATCCCACATTCATCAAAAGGATCATTACTGGAGACTAGACGTGGGTTTATGAGTACGACATGCAATCCAGACATCAGGCAAGTGAATGACGTTCACCAAATGAGCTGAGACCAGAAAAACCTCGTCGTTTTCAGTCAAAAGATGGTGATGCGGTGTAGTGCATCATGAATTTTTGCCAGAAGGCCAGACAGTAAACAAAGAGTATTATTTGGGCGTTATGAGGCGTTTGCGTGATTCGCCAAAAGAGACCAGAATTGTGGGCAGAAAACTCGTGGATGCCATCATTATTCGTAATTTTTTGACGAAAAATGCAACAAATACCATCCAAAAGCCACCGAATTCACCTGATATGGCTCCCTGTGACTTCTTTCTGTTCAATCGAGTTAAGAAACCACTACGGAGAGCGCGTTTCAGCAGCCGAGAGGAAGTAATGGAAAAATCGCAGGAAGCACTGATGGACATACCGAAAACCGAATATAAAAAATGTTTCGAGGATTGGATCAAGCGCTAGCATAAGTGTGTTGCAGTCGATGGGGATTACTTTGAAGGGGACAATATAAATATTCTCTTACAATATTCCCCAATGATATGCCAATTCCGTGTACGAGTACTGCATTATTCATTACTTAAGATAAAAACGTAAGGAGGGATATGAAGAGCCGTGTGTAGGCGATGACGGTCTGATCAAAAAAGCACTCTCGCCTCCGTGCCATCGGGAAATCAGGTGTTACTCGTAGCTATATTTTATTAAACTACCCCACACTTGACACTCACTATGGCAGGTCCACACTGTTTCGTGCAACACCCTTGGATAAAGATTTTATTCGTATTGACTCTCCATCGGTGTACAAAGAATTTGACATTAAGTCCCGGTCTTAGTAGGTAGGTCAACTCAAAACCAAGCTGAAGCAGTTAGCATGTAAAGGGTGTTTTTGTTAGAGGTTTAGTTTTTAAACTGGCAACACTGTTTCTACAGATTGCCAATTTGACAGTTGAAAGTTGTTTTGTGGTTAGTACGTTTTGCTATTTTACGATTAAGGCCAGAAGAATGCATGATTGTGCAAACTTATTTTGAAAACCATGGTTCCGTTTCCAGAACTTATCGTGCGCTAAGTCCATTTTACGGTCGACATAATCGTCCATCTGAGCAAAATATTCCGAACACGATGAATCGATTTCGCAACACGTACACTCTAGTAGATAATACGCATCCCCAAAGGCGACAATGAATGAGTCGATTCGCCATCGTGCACAGCAAGTGGAGCTATGCCCATCCACTTTATGGAAGATTTTAGGGAAAGATTTTGGCTTAAAATCTTATGAGATCCAGTTTGTGTAAGAGTTGAAACCGTGTGACCATTATACGTGTCGCTGAATGGGCCGAAAATATGATTCAGCTTGTTCCTCATTTTCAACGCAAAATTTTGTACTCCGATGGAGCCCATTTTTGGTTAAATGGATATGTAAACAAGCAAAATTGCCGAATTTGGAGTGGAGAAAACCCAGAAGCCTTTGTCGAGATGCCCTTACAATTATTAAAACCCACTGTTTGGCTGGTGGAGAGCGGACAGGGCTATACAAACATCGTTTTTCACTTCATCGTTCCTCTGTTGAATGGCATTGACGTGACAGAGCTTTGGTTCCAGCAAGATGGCGCGACATGCCACACGGCGAGCGACACCAACAATTTATTGCGGGAAACATTTGCTGAGCGGATAATTTCGCGTAATGAACCTCCACGATCCTATGATCTCACACCTTTAGATTACTTTCCTTCGGGGTATGGGAAGTCACTAGTCTATGCCGATAAACCAGAGACGTTGGCCGATTTGGAAGTCAATATTCGGCGTGTTATTGCTGATATACGGCCCCAGTTGCTCGATAAAGTTAAAATTGGACTTCACGATTGTGCTTCATTCGAACTGGTCGTGGCGCGCATATGCTCGATATCATATTTATATAATGGCATGAAATTATCTATTAAATAAAGCTAATATCATAGACATTAACATTAGCTTCAAGTACTACATCTCATATTGAATTTGTATAACTCTAAAAAAAACACCATTTAGTACTAAATAATTATGGGGCACTATACGAAAGTTGCCAGCATCTTTGACCCTGACTTTCGAAGTGTTGTTGCAGCATGATGTGACAGCGCAGTCTAATCACAGCAATGTCTTTAAGATAGTTTGAAGTTAGCATTAATCCGGCGGTGGCGTGTTGCTTGCTAGGGCGGTTTTCTTCAGAACGTAATTTGCTTCATAATTTTTTTTTCGGGTTATTTCTCCTCACTTCATGTCGCGTAACGATCTTGAGTGAGGAGCCGGCTTTCCGGTGTTTCGTCAGTTTCACGACTTAAATCTTCTTCATCCGCTTCCTATGCAACATTCCCCGTACAGTTGTAACTTAAAGCAGACTCTTTCCGAGGTTGAGGTTGAGTTTTTCTATATTTTTTTCGCAGAGTATTTCCATTTTAGTTAACCTGGCTTTTGGTTTTCACTGAAGTCCCGTGTTCGTGAGCCGAGACATCCGGAGTCGTGGGACTTCTTATTCCATATGTACTCGTAGTTGTATAGGATCGAGATGGAAAAGATCTCGATATTACTGAGGCGACCTCCGAAGAAGGTATACCTGTATAGTTAAGCCTTTGTTTTGCCCATTGGATACTTGTATACTCTAGAACCTCGGTATAGAAAGGGTGGATTTAAGTTGCCTCTTGGGACACGAGAAATATTCTAAGCCCTACTCGAAGCCTTCTTTTTTCCAACGATCTCCTTTTCTCTTATAAATATTTCTAACTCGTCAAAGTAATACAAAGTCGTAAGAGTTGTACTCTATGAAATTGTACCTAAACTATTGACCTATTTAAGGGAGGCCCGTCAAAGAAATATTCACACTATGACAGATCTGTAAAATATATACAAACAGATAAGAGTTTCCAACTCGATATAGGTTTCAGACATTCGTCGTATGAATTTTGAAGCATCCGTATTGATGGCGAATAGATGAAAAAAACTGTATGGGTAGCACAGTTGCATACTTAGTCTAAGTAGCTCGAGTACAACGCCTACAATATCTGGTACATAAAGACCAAATGGACAGAAGCGCTCCAGCTAAACGAATATTTGAGGACGACGCAATTGGGAAAGGTTGGTATCAATAGTACCCCGCTGAGAGGGATTTCAATCAAACTGAAGTGCACAACTGAGGTGGCTGGCATAGTTCTGGATCCACACCGGATTGCAATGCTTTTTAAGAAAATGAAAAACTATAAAAAGCAAAAACACTTAGATTGAGGACTCTTGGCAGTTACTTCCTTTAATGAAATGACAGATCTGAATTTCTTTAACTTTGAATTGAACAAATTTGAACAAAACCCAGCCTTTGGTTTCTTTCTATACCAAGGCCATGAAAATTTACCTATTAGGAGGTTCATTTGCCCGCCTTTGGTATTTACCTCCAAAGAACACTGTCACCATGAAACTTACAATAAACACAATGTAACAGTTATAATGTATTTTCCATCTGTTAAAATACATGACATTCCATATATTCGCGACTTGGAAAATAAATTGGCCAGACCCACCATGATGAATAGTTTTTCCCTGAATTGACAAGCAGACATCCCTGGAGAAAACCTTCAAATGATAATAATGCAAGTCACTAAAAGACAGTAAAGACAGTGGCTCCTGTTGCCTGCAAATTGCACGATACACAAGTCAACTACCATCAAACTGGCGAAAAAACTTTCCCAATATTTACCACACAAAACTCCAGTCAATAACATAAAATCAACCATTTCGCCAGTTCAATATGGGAGTTCCCGAGTATCTGGGTATCATTTCGACTACAAAAAAAGAAGAACGTAGTTAACTTTGTCATATTTTTTCGATATCACGAAAAAAAACTTTGGCCATACTCGTAATATGTGAGTCTCACACTTATCGCGTCGTCGTCGTCGTTGTCGGTTGGTGGCAAAGGAAGTCCTTTCTACTTCCATACTCCCAACAACACTGGGAACACACGAATGAATATTCGTATGTCGAATTCAAACCGAACATGTATGCGAAATATCATTCACGATGACATAAAAACCGGAGAAACTTACAAAAAAACAAATGGAAAAGCTTCCCAAAAAATAAAAAAATAAAAAACAGAAAAATGAAAAAAATGTGATCGTATATTCCTTCGCCAGGACATACTTTATATTTATGACTTTGGTCATAAAAAAAGAAGCGGAATGCGAAACGAAATTTATTACAAACAGCCAACGCCGAAACGGGTCGAGGGAGCAAACAGAGTCCTCGCGTCACTTTTATGTATAAATGACAGTATTTTCGAAATCCATCCTTTTGTTGTTGTTGTTGTTGTTTCTACTATTCTGTCATTTAGGATTGTTCATTTCGTCATAGTTGTTGTTATTGTGGGTGTCGTTGTTGTTTTCTATCTGACTTGGCTGGTGATGGTGTCTAGTTTTTGAGTTCTTGTCAGTTTGGTATCCGTAAAATAAATTCTTAAAATTATTTACTATGGGTGTACGAGTATACACCGTGTATATACCTAGCTTACCTAGTCGTAAGGATATTTCAACATTTGTACGATGAAGTAATAGGTGGCAGTGTACCATATTACTCCAACAAAGTATGAGAACAACATGAACTTACCTTGCATGCTGGGGGCCGACATTTCCCATGTCATGGGCTGAACTTGCTGTTATTTGAAAATCAGCTATAGATCCGGATTCCATGCCTAGAGGATTTTTGCATGTTTCTGGAATGAAAGGAATTTTCAAATTAACTTAGGCAAGTCAAATTTTCATCATGAGTATGAGTTGGTATACAAAATACTAAAATACTTAAATGGAAGGGTGGAAATTTGTTTGACTGGCTGTCGAAATAGCATCCATCATGTGCTTGTACATTTTTCTTTTGCAATATATATGTACGAGTATGTACATACATAGGTACTCATACATATAGTTTTCGCGAAACTGGGGATGGATGCCTATTGAAGAGACCAGAAAACGACTCTTTAATTGGATTTGCTTCATTATAGAATTTTCGAAAATTCTATTTACTACACAAACCAAAGTCAGTTGTAAGCTCTAGTGTATGTATGTACAAGTTGATGTGAGAGAAAACGTCCAGACCAGGGTGCTGTCCAAGAGGAGAGATATTCGATTAAAATGAATTCTAGCCATGTACATATCTGAATGATTTGGATAACTACATCTGAATACAAATGGCCAGGATGGTGTGTTAGACAATTTCCATTTAGCCTCGAGCGATGTTTTTCAATTTATGCTAAAACAGCCCACCTACGTACCTAATTGGCTGATGGACATTTCAATACTTTTCGCGCAGACATATTTAGCCCGAGGCTGGGCTATTGGTCCTATCACTAATAGAGTGATTCTATCCAGTACAGGTAGTCGTGTGCTGTGATATTGGTGGGTTTTCTCTTTAGTAGACCCACAAAATTGGAAATACTTCAGTTGATTGGAAAAAGTACTACCCCTGTTGAAGGTGGTTGAATCCCCATGTATTTATGTATCTATTCTTACGATTTTCTACTGATTTTCTACCCGTTGTGTGTAAGCAAAGAACGGCCGCTTGTACGTCTGTAAATTCGAGGAGCAAACTGCTGCTTTAAGTGATGAACATCTACAATACTTCTTCAATAGTAGTAGTAGCCGGTAAGTTTTTTTTTTCTAACGGAAAAGTTTGAAGAGGGTAAATATTGGTTGGTCTGTCCAACATTTCATTGCTCCGAAACAGCAATTTAATGCATATCATTGGATATTGACCGTAAACAACGATTGGATTCTCGAACGCCAACAGCCACCTTGACAACACAGAAAATTGTAGATATCTATGACTAGAGCGGGTATTAGTGTGGTACAAAGTAGACATCCTGGACAAATGGAGATCCTAGACCAAATTAGATGGTGGGAACACGGTATCCAACCCTCTGAAAACTACTTAGCCCTAAAGCTAGAGACAGTCGTATGTTCTATTCACCTTTTGTTGACAGAAAATTTATGGCCGGTATCAGAATTATCCAGGGTCACACTCCGTCGGAAATATCGTAATCGTGATGACATATCTTAACGAAAAGGTAGGTAGCCCTAGGTTTGAATATATGAAAACACAGAAACACGGCCTTGGGGACACAAAAATAAAACAACGGCGAATAGTTTGTCGACATTTGCAAAGTCAATTGCTTAATCATTGGAGGCACACAGTTTGACAAAAATGATCCACTGGATCTCGACTGATAGAACACGTATATCGGACAAGATAGCCAGCGCTTCAGAAATTGGATCCAAGATGGTGGCAACAAACATGGATCTCACAACGCAATACTGGTAGCCACTATTCGTCTTCATATTGCATCTGTTAACTGAAAGAGAACCACTTTGCAATATATGCAGAAACAATCAGAAATTTTGAAAGCATTGACCACCACCAGAATGCTGAAAAATGTTTTTATGTCTGGGACAGACACCAATGTCTGTAGAACGTCAAAAAGCCATCTGGTTGACAGCAGATACTTATCGACGGATCAATGAACGAATTGATCTCAATGCACATATTGCAGAGGCCTCAGCAGTAGAGGAAAGAAGTGCAATGTAGTGTAAGACGAGGTAAGTGTAAGACTCAAGAATCGACGAATAGGGGCAACGTTAACAGTATTTTTAAGGAACTTAATGCACAACAAAACGCAATAAGTGAAGAGAATATTGCGGCAGTACACAAGCCGTCAAGACTGCAATCAATCAATTCAGTGACATTTTTCAGCGCTGTACATCTCTCGAACGTCCCTTTTTTACGAAAACACTTGGCTACACGTCCGTATAACATCATACCCATTCTGAAGCTAAAACCGAATGACCATCGTGCACGTCGAACTCTTACTGATTGAGCTCTATTGACGACAGAAGATCAGGATTTTTATAGAAAAATCATCCTCAGTGATGAGGCACATTTTTCATGAAACGCCTTTGATTATTGGAAAATTGTTGCATTTGCTCAGACAAACAGCCGTAAGTGTTCCAACAGTAGTCAGTGTATACGAAAAAATCGACTGTTTAGATGCGTACTTTTCAGGGCGGAGGTGTCCTTGGGTCGTATTTCTTCCGAGATGATGCCGGTGAGTCGGTTAAAGTCAATGGAAGTCGCTATAATCTCATGCCAACTAATTCTTTTTGGCATAAAGTAGAACTGAAAGGCTTGAAGGATGAATGGTTTCAACAGGACGGTGTCATTTTCCACACAGGACGGGCCGTAATCGACTTATTGTAACCAAAGTTCGGTGGTGGTCTTATTGCCAGAAATGGCACTGCAAATTGGTTGCCCGCTCCTGCATTTTAACCACTTTTTGAGGCTACATAAGGAAGGTTCTGGTCTACGCCAAAAAGTCACAAGCTAAAGACGACTTGGAGGTGAATAATCGAAGTGAAATTGCTGAATAATTAGCCGAATCATGCGAAAAGGTCCTTAAAAATTGGGATACTCCATCACACATTGAGGTCCTTGTGTAGCCAATTGAATTTGTCTTCAAATGGCAAAAACCTAAACAATCGAACTGGTGAATCACACAATTTTCCTGCAAAAGCCTAGGGCCTTTGAAGTTCGTGTCGTCTATTTCCTCTAGGTTCTCGAAACAGTATTTCCATAAAAATGTTCGACTACGCGATATTGCCTCGCATTTATACAGTATGTGTGTTATGTCATCAACAGGTTGCAGATCACCGCAGAATCTGCAGATATCCGTATCTGACAATTTGTCCAAAGCTTATCTCTGTCTAAATTTATTAACTTCATATGTCCTTCAAGACTTGACTTGATGTTTTCAACCTCATAAATGTGCCCCCTTTTCTTGCAATCCCCTCCGCTTGTTGATTTCCTTTAATTCTGCAGTATCATGACATCCAGCACAGTCTTACCCGAATCATAGTTACACAGCTACATAGTTCCTTGAGCACTGTGCGACAGCTCCTGACTTTACAGAGTTGACGTTGGTTGATTACATTGCCTGGAGTGCGGCCTGGCGATCGATGTAGATAGCTATATCTCTTTCGGATACCGATCTCATCTGCATTTGCTCAGCCGCCCTGAGAACAGCCATAGCTTCTGATTGGAAGACACTGTTTGCGTCCGGTAAACTTATAGACACTCTTATCTCTGGGTCTTCTGAAAAGATACCAGAACCTGTTCATTCCTCTGTTTTTGAGCCATCTGTGAAAACTGCAATTTCATTCGACCTGATTCTTTAATTTTTTTTGCCAGTCCTCCGTCTCCGGATATATTATACGAGTATCATCCCGGAATGTTGAAGTCGACTAAGGAAGGAATTTCATGCGTTAGAATTGGATTGACTGGCAGTAGCTCCGTTAGGACTGTTCGAAACTACTGCTCTTGACGTAACCTAGATTAGTGAGTCGTATCGCACTGTTGCCAGCAAGTTTTTTGACCTGTAAATCAAGCGATGTTAGGTGCAAAACGGTGTTCAATGCTGCCGTAGGGGTGGTACGGAGGGCACCTGTAATGGTTATGGGAGCCGTTCTTTGAAGAAGAAGATTCCAATTCAGTGTTTTGTCCAGAGTCATACCCAGATCTTTCGCGCTGTCCGAAACGGACAGTTGAGTTTTGGGAGTTTGAATTGCAATATCTTGTACTTTCTGGTAAAAAGAACCAGTTCCGTTTTGGAAGGGTTGGCATTGAGACCACAGCTTTTTGCCCAAGTGCTGATCGTCTTCAGGGTCACCTCCATAATTTCGCTAAAATGTTTAAGTATTTTCCCTGCACTATTATGACCACGTGATCTGCGTGTACTATGCTTTTTGAGGATGTCATTGATAACCAGCACCCACAGAAGTCATCTGACTCCACCCTGAAGGGTTCCCCTAGATACGAACATTCTGACCGAGCTTTGCCCAATGGAACAGTTTATTTTCTTGCTTGCAAGCATGTTGCAAACCCAGTTCGTAATGCCCTGTTCAATGCTAGCGTCTACTAGAGCATTTTTAATGGCGGTGGAGTCTACTTTATTGAAGACTCCTTCAATATCAAGGAAGGCCACCATCGCAATGTAGACTCTTCCCTATTTTCCCCACCACCTCGTGCAGACCGGTTTCTACAGATTTTCCTTTCATGTATGCAGTCACAATTCAGACCTATTGATTTGAAATCTTTTCCTGTTATATGCCCCTGTTTGCCAGCTTTAGGTATAAAAACCAACTTAACTTCCCTAAAACCTATTGAGATATTGGTGTGTACCGTATTTTTGGCTGATTCTAAGAAATTCCATAATTTTTTGGATTGCTACCTCCGGTGCTTTCTGTATAATCGGTAGAATACCATCCGGACCAGAAGATTTGTACGACATAAAGGAGTGAATTGCCCACTGTAACTTAGGAACACCTATTTCCTCTTCGGAGAGAGAGAGAGATCAATGTCTGATACTGTGGATCCCGGAAAGTGGGTTTCCATCAGTGTTGCCAGAACTTCTTGGCTACTTTCTGCCTAGGTTCCTCCTGAGGTAGCTAGCAACGCTCGCTTCCTTTGAAAGCACTTTGCGTAACCTCGATACCTCGTCTGTTACCGCGATAGATTAGCAGTACTTATGCCATGAAGCCCTTTTTGACTTTCTAACTAAGTACTTGAATTCTTACATTCGTAATGTTACTTCCGTTTGCGTTTCCTTTTTACTTATTCAGCTGACTTGGAACGTTTTAATTTGTAGATTCTTTCTTGTAGAAATATAGGTATCCGACTAAGGATAGTATGTTATCGTTGTTTAAAGGCCCTGTGGGAAAGAAGTTCATCTGTCTTCAACGATTTCGCATTACCATCGTTATCAATTTTCACTATTTTGTGATGAGTGATGCTCATTGCGTCATTTATTTTCAATTACTCTCAATTAGTTGCTGCATATTTCCACACTGTGACAAGCAAGTATCTGTCTTCGTTTCATTAGGATTATCATGACTATGACAAAATTGCCATTACCGCGGGGTCTTTCCAGGCTCTATTTCATATTTCAGCAAACCATTCACCCCACAAGTTTTGTCAGACGCATTCAGAGTGTCAATTGTTGGAATTGCTGTCTCTTACTTATACAACTTCTGTGCCTGATGAAAGTTGCATTAGAGTTGTGTTAATTATTTGTTTTGATCTTAAGTCTTATAATATTATATAACGCGTCGAATACACTTTCCGCTTAACCCACCCACCCGATCTCTCAGTCAAATTTTAATTTTTGTCATTCCCTGAAAATTCCCAAATCAGACGGTTGTCTCAGCGACTCCCAATCGTACAACCTGATCATGTTCTCATTACAAGGAGTTACAAGGAGGTGACAGACAATATACTCGTACTTGCGCGATATTTGGGAAATTTACATCACGTGCTCATGTTTACGAGTACTACGTTCCCTGCATCTCATATGCAAATGATGTTTGTTAGAATTCTGCAAGTTACTGAGACTGGATGTCAAACTTTATTAACTATCACGAACCATCAGTTGGGTGTATGACTCTCTCCACTAACGTCTTAGAGTGCTCTCACCCCATTATGGTGCAACGTTCATATCAAATTTCTATTTCACTATAACGTCGCCACACTTCATTTCACCTTCAAACTGTGCACAGTGGGAACGAACAATCATCACTTCAAATATCACCGTTACACCACTCAAATCCAACTACTCAACTTCAAATTTAATAAACTCATGCCATAGATACAAAACGAATTATCCATTTCGCGTAAGTAATTCAAGTCCCTTAAGAGTCAATTCCAGTCCCAGGTCTCTCAGATCTCAGATCTCAGATCCCAGGTTCCAGACCAGAAAGCAATTCACACTCGTACAACGAATATGTATGTATGGATGTCTGTATGTACGAATATGTTCACTGCTGGCACATTTCTCGAAATAAAAATATCAAGTGTCAAGCACCTCTCTCACACTGGCACTGTCTAAAAGTCCAATATGCATCATATCCACTTTGCAAGTGACATCTCCGCCTGACGACTGACAACTTGAAGGCGCTTCGCTTTTATTTTCATTGAAATCCGATATTGGACGGAAAAGAAGTGCACCCCACCGGAGCCGAACTCGTATGCGTTGTGCACTGAAGTACTCTGAAGAGGACCAGAAGCAGGAGAAGCTGAAACAGCCCTTCATCGTAACATGACTGTCAGTGGTGGTACATTTGCTGATGACTTTGTCTATGATAAGACAAGGGAACTTGGATGAGGGCAACAATGGATGGGGTGTACTCGTTTACAATTATCGAACAACTTGTCATGTGAGATCAGGAGAGCAACAAATAATTCCAACGAATCGAAGGAGATGACTTTGCTGAGAAGGAACATATTGATAGCTTTGGCTCCTTCGCCATAGCTTCAGTTTTGGCTTTGGATATTGAATTCCAAATCATGCGTGCTGCCACATAAAGATGAAGTTTTCAATTATGCCAGATTGCAAGTGTAAATGGGAAAACAATTTGACGGATATACGAGTAGTCGTAATTGAATGGAGTTTAAGAGTTTTGGGCGAGGTGGATGAGGGCTTGAACAGGTGGGGAATTCGAGTTGATTTTGGTGGAAAAAAAGTCCAACTTTAGGCTCTCTCCGGTGTTGCATTACTCGTGATTTTAATTTTCCTCACAAGCATACCAACGATTAGAGGCGGAAAAAGTATTGGAAAAATATGCAGGATCCCCACAGTTGTAACAACGAAATTACTTGTTATTAGCTGAACGGTCTTGCCAACCTAGTTGTTGAATCCTGCTGTCTGTCGGATCTATAGGTGATTCTTCAGCTGTCACGTACGCCTAGTCTGGCTCTAATAGGTTTTGACTCCTACTGCTTGTCGCCGGAGCTAAAATCTCTACATTTGCCCGTACTGTCTCGAGTCGGCCGAGTTACCAACTCGGTCACTGATTTTCTATCAGCTAGGCAGAGTTGCGTTTGGTAGAAGAAATGCGGGTTCCCCTATAAGATACCTAGCTTCCTCCTTTCCGTCAGGGATTCCGACAATCTTACCTTCCGTCGAAGTCAGTCTGTGTATTTTCTCCAACAATAGGTCGTTTGGTGGTAAAAATTTGTTTTTTTATCAATCAATTGGTCCCAGTTTCCTATAGTACATTTTCCCTAACCGCCCTAAACCAAATAAGTGGCTTCCCACTAAACAGATCGATGATTTGAAAAGGTGCTCTTCCGAGACACTCCGTGCATCCATTAGTTCCACTATGTTACTCGTTCGAGGAACGCTTTTACCTGTGAACCGCACCGTTCACCGGAAAAGAGAGTCATCACTTGATCTACGAGTCTGGGTTCGACTCATTCTGACGAGTTCCGAACACTCGATGAACATTTGCTTGTGGTGTAACGCTGTCTTCTTAATATTCTTCGTTCTCGCTCTCGCCGTCCGTCAATTCCCCTTTGTAAGAGAATTAGCGCATTTCTTATGGTGAGCCGATCGTCGTCACATCCATTACCGATCTTGATGGAGTAGCGAGAATTTTCCAAAACCGTACGTCCTGCACAAATTCCGGGCAGGTATACAAAAACTAGGCATGGTGTTGTCGTCCTTAGATACGCTGTCATATGCGACCTTTAAGTCGACAAATAGATGGTACGGTAGATCTAGGAGAAAACCCAAGAAGTTCAGATCGATACTCATCATATTTTTATCCATTTTAAAGCACCATATGACAGCAACTACAGAGATGTGCTATACAGAGCTATGTCTAGTTTTGACATCCTTGCCAAACTCATCCGCTCGGACAGGATGACGATGGAGAAAGCTCGCTGCTGCATCAAGGTCAGTAATGACCTAAACGAGACCTTTGATATCAAAAAAGGATTTAGGCTTACTTGAACGAATTTTAAAAACTTCATAAGCCAAAATACGAGGTAAGATCTTTCAAAAGTCTGTTCAATTGTTGCATACGCCGATGATATTGATATTATTGGCAGACCACAGCGAGCTGTATGAACAGAAGTGCTAAAAATGGGCCTAGAGGTAAACGAGGGCAAAACAAAGTATATGCTGTCAACAAGAAGTGACACCCAACATTGACGAATCGGCCAGAATGTCACAATCGACAGCTATAACTTTGTGGTAGCAAGGGACTTGGTTTACCTCAGCTCTGCTATCACATCTGGAAACTACATCTCTTCAGAAATCAAACGAAGAATGGCGTTGTGTCTTTGGGCTGAGAAGTTATCTGTGTTACTACTCGGGTCTCTCTCGAACAACCAAGGAAACTCTATATAAGACCCTTGTCCTGCTCTATGGAAGCTTTCTAAAGCGGACGAAGATATTCTTGGTAGTTTTGAGAGAAAAATTCTTCGTAAGATATTTGGTCCCGTATACTTTGACGAGTTCTGGAGGAGACGATTCAACGATAAACTCTACGAGCTGTACAGTGACATCGATCTAATGAAAAAACTGCGCATTGGGCGTTTGAGATGGCTGGGACATGTAGAGCGAGTGAACATCAGCGCTCCAACCCGCAGAATCTTCGACAACGCAGCAGAGGAATGCCTCGCTTTAGACGGCGCGCACAAGTGGAAGGGGACCTCAACTAACTTAGAGTGCGCAACTGGAGGCAGTTAGCCAAAGACCGCACTAATTGGAGAGGCTTATTGGTTTAGGTCCAGGTCCACCCCGGTCTGTAACGCCGCCTAAGTAAGTAAGAAAGGTGATTTGCGCGCTCAAGGGATTTGAGGTCCCTTAAAATGTTTACGCACAGCATGAACGACGGAAAATCAGAGAGGAAAGAAGAGAGGTACCGATGAACATTGGTTTTAAATGTTTGAAGGTTATAATGACTAGGAAATGAAGAGCTAGGCAGATTATCGGAGATTATCGAGTTCAGACGTTAGTTCAACGACTTTAGGCATGTTGTAACTTTCAATCCTTAGCTTTCCCTTTCGTCAATGTAGCAGCATCTTTTCATTAGTTCGTTACACTCACTACATTCAGTAGCTTGGAGGAATGTTTAATCTATTTAATTTTTTGGTTTTTGTAAGAAAGAACTTAACACTCAAGTGAGTATGCGTACACTTATATTGCCGCATGGGTAATATTTTTTGGGAAATTGCACAGAAAGGGAAGAAAGGCATCCAATATTTAATGGGGAGACTAAATTGTTAGTGGAAGTCGACTTGTTGTTATTTTCTAGTCAATTACTTGATTTCAGTTGACTAAACATTGCGATTTGGAAGCCAGTTCTGAGGAACTTTTTGCATCCATCATGATTCATGATGCCGACCAGAAATCATCGTCTTTAGCCGGCTTGTCGAAGTCATAGTCCAACATAGTCCGCCAAATGTTTCTTACCGATTTAAGGATGGAAGTTTCTTATCTTCAGTTGCCAAGATGCTAGGTAGTTGAGTATGAGGCGGGGAGACTTCAATGAACTTGAAAGTCATGAATCTGTTTATGTATCATGAAGGCCGTCTTTGGTATTTATGTAGACTCAGTGTTATCCTGTTTCATTAATGCGCACGCAAATTTCCCATAAAATGCGTAAACTTCGAACTTCGCAAAGTATCTTTCACCAAGCATCTACGTCAAATTTCAATATTTTGCTTTTCTCGGGATTAATAATCCATTCACTTTGAGGGCGGAATCAAAATCTCGTTACAAATTATTACTTTTCAAGTGCAAAGAGTGGATTTATTGACGTATCTTAGCACCCTCTTTAGATAACAAAGACCAAAAATTAAAAAAAAAAATACAAAATCTGAATGACAATTTTTTATAGCTGAAACGTAAAATCTGTGTTTATGAGCGGAACCCAATTGTAGAATCTTTTTTTTCTTTTTAATTACATTTGCTTAAATGCACCAGAGATAGATCCTGACTTTTTTTTTTGTCTGTCATTTAAGGGAGTTTTTTACGGCCCTTATAGCAATTAACAGTTAGGGTGAGAAATATGGGAATAGGATTGGGAAAAGTAATGTAGGAGTTAATGGCTGTCCCACAAGTGCCTAGCAGAGAATGTAGGTTAAAACCTATTTGACACCAATATGTGCGGGGTTAGACTTAATGGATAATAAAGCGATGTTGAGAGCCAATTTTATGTACGGGTGTAGACAGTGCGATTGGAAGCCATAATGCGTCTAAAAGATTTATAAACGTTTGCAAGCTTTTAAAGACAAAAAAAAAACGAAAAAAGAACATAAAATTGTGGAAACAAAATTTTAGATGGCGATCGTTTTAGGGAAGAGGATTTCAGTTTGACAATTGCAATTAGAGAAGATGATGACCAGTTATTCTGTATTTCTGGACGGGACTCTCAAGTCCATCAAGTAATCTTAGAGTTGCTTCGAATTTATGGCATTCTCCAGATACCAGTTTGAGTTCCAATAAATGAATTTACATCCACCAGTGATTTATTATCTTTGACTATTCTGTATGATAATAACAAAGAACCATGCCATCACTTTAGAAGCAGTCATGCTTTATATTATGCACTAACTAGAACAAGTTAAAAGCATTAAGCCAATCATTGGTGATGATGATATCAATCATCGCGTAAGCGTAGGGTGGATGAAATGACGGGGAAACTTCGTTATCTTCTATGATCGAAAAATGTCCCCTAAGCTAAAGGGAAGGCTCTACACCGTAGTTCTACTTCCGGTGTAGTTCTAAAAGTAGCTGAGATGAATATGCTTCGCATGACAGCAAGAGTAACAAAGCTTGATAGAATAAGAAGTTCGAAGACTCGGGGAAGCCTTCGTGTAAAAGAACACATCACAAGCAAGATAGAGCACGACCGGCTCGGTTGGTATTGTATTGTCATCTTCAATGGAGAGATCCTTCGAACCCCTTCAAAAACGCGTTGCTACACAATCGCGCAAAATAGGTAAACCAAAAAACAACTGGATCACAGAAATGCATTTGATTGGGCTCAGTGACGAAGTGATCCGGAACCGCATCATCATCTGCATACATTTGAACCTTGCAGTGTTGTACAATGTTTGGTAAGTCGTTCACGTATTTTTTTTTTTTTTTTTGATTAAAGAGCCTAACACTCAATAGGGTATGACTGCATTTAAAATGCCGGAGCACGTGTTAAGTTTTTTTGAATATTGGACAGAGAGAGAATAACGATTGCTGGAGTCAGTAGTTATTCCGCTCCATGGGTGGCATCCAGCATTGAATGAGTGTTTATTATTGTAATTGGGATTGTTGTGGTATTCTAGGCAACCACTCATCTTACACCATTTTAGTTGTTTTAAAAAGAGAATGTCTGTTGGGCGCGGTTAGGATTGAATGCCGAAACGTGCGATTTGGAAGCCAATACATTACCACTTTAGCTACGGCCACCCACACATCCACGAGTAAGATGAAAAGAGTAGGTTCAATGATTGATCCCTGCGGCACTCCAGTATATACTCTTAAATCGTTCTAAGTATTCACACCAATGTAAACGCATTGCTTCCTTAGACCTAATAAGAGATAGGGGAAGAGTAGAAAAAAAGAAACAGTCGTTGAGTTTACTCCGAATGACCGCATGGTTGACTGTGCCAAATGCTTTTGAGAAGACGAGGAATCGTAAGAGGTTCGGTTTGCTACAATCGATTGCATTAGGAACCTCTTCTGCTATTAATGTCAGCACAGTTGTTTTTGGGTCGAAAGCCATGTTTACATAGAAGACCATCGCCATTTAAGAAGAAACGAATTTGTTCGAGTGCTAACTTTTTAAAGGCCTTCGACGTGTAAGATAGACTAGCAACTGGCCTGTATTCAACCGCAATCCTAACTCAGGAGCCGGGACTATTTTTACTATTAAAGATGTTAGTAACGTGAAGAAGTTTATAAGGCAGAAGCAGAACTTTGAATTTAGGCATTTGAGAGCAGAAGCAGAACTTTGGATCAGTAGCATTGGATTTTATCGAGAGGAGTGCTTCAAGAACATTGACTTCTGTAGTTTTATTGAAGCAGACAGCCACTTTATTGTCATTTGTAGTGTCAGACTCGGAAGGATAGGCAAATGAACTGCAAGTTCAGCTGGTCGCAATTAACATCAGCGGGGAGTATGATGTTTTTCTTACCGATGCCTAGGTCATAAAGTTTTTTTCCACATAGAATTCCGTGGTATTTTAACACATCTGATTTTCGAAACAATTCTGTTGCGCAATGAACGATATTCATTTAGAAAATCAGCGATTCGAAATCTCCTTCACTTCCGATAGGCAATGGTCACGTTTAACTAAACGTTTCTTGATATTATGGATAAACCGTTGAGGGGACTTTGAAGTGCGTACTACTGTTTTAGAGAGATGTTGTAATACCTGTTATAGAAACATTACTTGGTCGTCTAAAGAGGGCATATAGAAAATGCTGTCCCAGCATATTCGATTAGCATCCGAAATGTCTTTTTTTTGTTGCTATAAACCCATAAAATGCATGCACATAGCGCGGGCGAAGATGAATAAACGTTTGCATTTCTTTCGATACCGAGAGATACCGATCTACGTTGGTTTTGAATGTTTGTAGGTTATAATGGCTAGAAAATATGGAGCCCAGCAGGACAGTCCATAAGCGAATTTTACGGCTTAGGAAAGAATCACGATTTTTGAGAGCACGTCCGAAAGTATGCACTTATGCTACTGACAATTTCGTCGGAGCACTGAAAGTTGATATGTAATTATAGAATAGATGGCGATAGAACAAGGAAGGTCAAGCAATATTACGCCAGTGTTTAAGGGTGTCAATTGACTGTACAATATATGGGTCACCTATAAATATTTACTAGAGGTCGTAAGAGCACCTGACCATATATGGGTATTGTTTTGCAATTCTGATCTGATAAATATCCTATAATGGAAGTTTTTTTTTAAAGAATTGGCTTTGAACAACAACACTTTGGTTTGGCCTTTCACCGTAAATAGACATACATACATATGTACATATATCAGAACAACGCTTGCAAATTGTGCAAATTTATTTCGAAAATCGTGGGCCAAACTCCGAAACTTACCGTGGACTACGGTCATTTTACGATCAGCATACGGGGGTGGATCAGCAAATACCCGTATAAGAAATGAAGGCGCAAGCTTTTCTAATTTTTCAACGTAATCTCCGTTTAGGATACACATTTCCCAATGTTCCTGCAAAATAGGCTTCTGTCTCGCCGATGACTTCCTGGTTCGAGCTGAACTTTTTTCCTGTGAGCCACGTTCTTGCGTTGAGGAACAAAAAAACGTCGTAGGGAGCTAGATCGGATGTGTACAGTACAGAAGGTGCGTTGTCTTGGTGGGATATCACCTATTTTTGTCAAATGAGGCCGTATCTCTGTCAATTTCTTATCGAATCGGTTCAATTATTCGCTGTAGAACTCCTCTGTGATCGTGCTTTATTTCTTTAACAAGTCCATTTGGGATTATTCCCTTAGAATCCAAAAAGAATCGTAACCATAACCTTTCCACCCGAAGGGACCTTCTTTCCCATTTTCAGAGCGGATTCGCCTGCTCACTTGGTCTCTGGCATATAATAATTGATTCAGGTTTCATCGACGCGAAAACCCTCTCGTATCTCACAACAGCTCCGCTGCTTAAAAGTTAACAGTATCCGCTTGTTGTCCACTAGGAGCGCCGACAGCTTTACCGTGCCTAATTTAGCCAGTAAAGTGTTGATTGCCATTCTGTATGATAAGCCTACAGCCTCTACTACTTCGCGTACTTTAATTCGGCGATCAGCCAGAATCATGTCAGTGACTTTGCCAGCGATTTTTTCGGCTTTTCTTAATAATGGCCCCTGTCTTTCAAAACGAATACTTATTGATTCCACCCTCGCAATAGCCCATCTAAGCAAACAACTCAAATAGTCATGGATCGTTTTTACACCACGCATATTCTAGTCGACACTTATCGTCCACAGGGATGTCGGTCGTACAGTGTAGCGAAGTATTGTGGAGGATTCAAATGAGTCGATCATGCTCAGCAAATACGAGTACAGCTGTGTCTATCCACTTTATCGAAGACTTTGCTCGGTATGAAAATATCCAACTGGTGTAAGAATTGAAGCCATTGTACGCTTGGTAAATGGGCGTTACCAAACACTCTATTTCATAGTCGATATAACTTGCAAACATTTAAGACCAATGTACATCGGTACCTCTCTTTCCTTACTCCCTAAGTTTCCTTCGCTCGCACTGTGTGCACACGTTTTAAGGTAGAATAACCCCTTGAGCATGAGCTAATTACAAAAGAAAAAAACATACAAAATAAACGAAATTGCTTTTGATCGTCTTTCTCACCACAAAATTTTGTCATTTTTGATTGAATCCTGCGTCAACAAGAAAAATAACTACTGGTACATTTTGTGTAAAGAAAATCACAGATCCATATTTCTTCAAAAATGATGACAGCCAGAACATTCCAGGCATTGCAGAAGCGCTATGGATCCATAATTACTGATATTTTCATCCGCCAATTGAAAGACATTGATGTGGAAGAGCTATGATTTCAACAAGACGGCTCAATATGCCACACAGTGCGCGACACAATCAATTTATTGAAGACGCTAGTCTACGCCAATGAACCAGAGACGATGGGCGGCTTGGAAGCAAATTTCTGAGTTGTTGCTGATATAAAGGCTCACCTGTTCGAAAAAGTGATCAAAAACTTGGCCTCCAGTCCACTAATGACAATGGATACAAAATGAAATGCTGAAAATGTATTTTGGCAACGATGCTCTAAAGAAAACAGTGGTTTACGATTAGCATGCACGCTTCAGAAGTAATCGTGAAGCCGTCGGCGATGACGTGACTGAGAAACACGTCGTAAGCCACAAATCGCCCATCAGAGAGCTAGCAGAGTTGACCAATATTTCGATCGAATCCGTTCAGCGCGTTTTAACTGATTAATTAATGACGAAGGACTTTAATTTCCTGCGAAAAAATAAACAGCGTGTGAACATTCATCGAACGTATCTTCGTTGGTGCCGAGACGTCGGTTTATGAGTACGACACACAAACCATATATCAAACGAGTGAATATCGTGCTCCAAATCAGCCAAGACCGAAGAAATCAGGTCGTTTGAAGTCAAAAATAAGGCGATGTTCACTGTTTGCATGGATTGCAACGGTGGTGTGGATCATGAATTTCTTCCTGAAGGCCAGTCGTTTTTGTGAAACAATTCGGAGAAAAGGCATCGCGATGAGGTCGATCTCCCAATTCATAACTCAACATAACTGAAAGCCAACATACAGCCAGACCAAGGTAAGGAATGGATGAATATTAACGCGCCGACCCGAAGAGTTTTCCACTTCCACCCGGAAAGCCGATACAGAAGAAGGAGATCTCGTATTATCTGGAGCACAAATGGAAGGCGACTCCAACCTACTTGGAGTGCGCACCTAGAGGAAATTAGCCAAACACTACGCTTACTGAAGAAGGTTTATTATCTGGTATCTTCCTATTTGACATCTGAAGTTCAAGCCATATTAGAGCAACGATATGTCAAGGCCTTCAACATGGACGTCAGAATATACTCATATGTAATTGTTTTGGCCGTCGTAATCGTCCAACTGAGCTCAGTATTTGTAGTATTTCGTACCATATACCATACACTCTGCAGCCACTGTCAGTAAAAGTGTGGCGGAAGCACCGCATTTTGGCCTTGTGCAATACAATTTTGTGAAAATATTTCGGCCTACACCCGTCGACATCCAGCTGGTTCAGGAACTAAGGCCAATAGAACACAGCTTACGACGAGAGTTCGCGGATTGGGCTCTGACACTTATTTTTATCGGAAAGTCATCGTGCTAATCGATGAGGCTCTTTTTTATTTTAGTGGGTGGTGAGTGAGGCCAGTTCAGAAGAGAACAATGAGACTCAATTACACCCACAAAACTACACTGTTAGGGATGGTCTTCACGCTGATGTCATCATCGGTCACTATTTTGTCAAAAAAGAAACCGCAGCTCGAGTTTCAGCCAATGGCCAATGTTACTGGGGAATACGTGTCCCACTACCCATGAAACAATTGACTTACTGGGAACTCGATTCAATGACATTATCTCGCGAAATGAACCAGTGAAGTGGACACCTAAATCATCCGATTTAACACTACTCGATTACATTGAGCGGATATTCAGCCCTTGAAGACGAGTAGTCAGTGCTCCATCGTATCTGCATTGCTACTGTGACGTTTGAAGGATTTGTTGAATTCGCGGATTGGTATGCCATATACAGGTCACTCTATTATTAACCAAGGGTTTACGAGCGTGAGCGTCTTTTACATTACTCGACAGATTTATCGACTGTGTTGCACACGCCAAAACCACTTGATTACTGTTGCTGCGTCCAACATTGCGATACGTTTGTTAAAGCCAGGTGAACAACTATCGTGTATAACGAACATTTAAATCTAAGCGGCATTGTTCTGTCAAAAACACTTCGTGGTTTTCGCCCAATTCTGGCCACCCCACGCTAACTCTTTAGAAAACTCTCGATGGTTACCCACAGATATACTCCTTCTAAATAGGCAAATGTAGCTCGCACGAAGTGCTTCAATGTTCTAATGTTTGAAGTCTTCCAGTTCGCAAACACATTTTCAGGTGCCAAAAAAATTCTTCCACAACTAGTTGCAACCAGATTAACAGGGTACCACGATTGGTTTGCCATAAAGGCATACAGGACATCTTAAGAAGAAAAAGGATATTTTAATTAATCTATTTGCAAGCGCAGTCAACTGTACCTATTAACTTCAAACTCTAGCTGACTTCCATATATTCGTACAAATTCACCACCGAAAACTTCTATCTCATAATTCGCAGATCTAAAAGCCAAAGAAGAGATACTCGTATTTCATTGGAGATTTGGTATGAAACCACAATAAAGTGTATCGCTCCTCGAAACATCAATCCGTTCACGCTTAAATAGAGCACGTTACTCAAAATTGAATGCAGTGCTCTGGATATTTATTAGTTTCCCCATTGATCCTAGATTAAAGTGCTTGTGGTACGTGCCATAATGGAAGTATCGCAGATTCGATACTCCAAAAAGTCAGTCGAGTCGCAATAACTACGACATGAATTGAATCTTGATTCCACAATACAGAGGTATGTACATATACGAACTACTCGTACTCGTAATTCCCTCAATTTAGTCCTACCGGTAGAGAAGTGGTTTTTCGTAATTCTCTACAAAATTGCATAAAGGTTGCCATTCTCGTTATGGAAAAAATAAACGAAGAAAAAAGGAAGGGAAACTCCTCTTAAATAGCGTCATCTGGTATTTCCAAACAATAGACCCAAAATTAGATACTTCCTATCTGTCATTCAAGACTTCCGTCAAAATTATGAAATGCCGAAAAATTGTGAGCGTATGAGAAGGGATGACCCAACCAGCCGTTGTTACGTAGCTGTTAGGATTTAGCCTTCCCAAAGTGAATACAAAGGAATACGAAAACGTGTATTTTGGATATATGTAGTCGTACTCGTACTCTGGATCCGTCGGATACGTTACGGATACCATAGCCGTCAAAATGATGAAGCATCACCGAGTCAATAACGTAGAAGAAACGGATGAGGCCTGAAGCAGAGACCAGGATTGCCATGAGAATAGAACTCCAATTAGGCAACAAAGTAGTTGGTAGGTTTTAATTGGGTGTTATAACCTCGAGGAAGCAGGTGTGTATCTATCTGTGTGATAAAAGATGAGTTCGCAGTTACTGATTTGCCACATGGATAGACAGATAGATGAATTATCTTCAGTCATCTCGACATGCAAACGGGTGTGGTGATGGATCAATTTTGGTCACAGATGATATTTTGATTGATTATGTTTGTAATTTTTGTTTTCTCTCTGTTGCTTATTTTTAGAAAGATAGTTATTGCAAGGTAAAGATACAGGGTGGACTGAGTTGATTGCACGAGTAATTGTGCGATGGACAGAATGACGGCTGATGTAATTTTTAATAGAGAATCTTTTAAGGGGTGGTATGTATTCATGTTTGTACATACTTGAATGTTTATTTATAGATTTGTTATGCAAATGGTGACTGTTGCAAACATCTGTGGCAAATGCCAACGAATGATTTGATTTAACAATCAGATGGCTTTTAAATAGCAATGGATACATGCAAATGGATACAAATTTGCATAACGAATTTCACCCTTAGATACATACATATTCAGTCTAAATAAAATGATTGGCATTGACAGCTGTTTCGTTACTGAGGCCGTGAGGCATCGTGACGTGCTGTCATGTGACTTTTTCAACATAATATTTGAAACGATTGAACGAAACTCCTAAGCCAATACAACGAATAATAGTTTTAAGTCTACATATACCATCTATCTAGTGTATCCTGTATGTATATATGTAGGTATCCTGAACAACAAAAAAAGACTTATCCTGAAACCTGAATACTACCTGAATCCTCTTCTATGGCGCTGAACACGAGAATATGCGGTCGCATTTGAATTCATGTTTTCTCTTCGATCTTATCAAGAAGCTGACATCGGGCTAATATCGTACATCCTGAGTATATGGACATCAAAGTGTTGGTCCTACGTGGCAGGGATTTCAGCCCAGAAGTCGGTCGATCTTCGAAGAAGACCTACGAGCGAAAATGTCGTCTATGAGTTTCTCTGCTTTCAACGCAAGCTCTCATGATCACATCCACTTAATTATGATGTGAAGCATTCACATCTCATGGTTCCACATGGACTATTGCAACCGAGTATGTCAAAGCCATCTCTTTGACCTTTTGGATTACGATCTGCTGGGTTCTTCAAAGGTATTCAGGGTAAACGGAGACGTGAGCGAACACAATCAATCGTGCTGAAGGCATTTCTATGAGAGATGAAATTTTTTCAAAATCAGTCTGGCCGATTCGAGAAAACAGGTTTGGTTTACGCATCGTCGGGCAAAGAGTTGACAATAATTACAACAGCCACATCAATTGAACTCTTTGAATAGCTCAAAAAGCAACAGTGGTCGTGTAGGATCTGGAAGTCCTGGTTCGAATCGCAATTCATCGAGTAATACTTATTATAGCGAAAATGCAAATCGTCGAATAATTCAACGCCTTTGGCTGCCTCTGGTGGTTAGTCTCACCTTCAATCGCTTTTTTCACCATCAGTCTCCGTTGAAATTGCCAGCAGCATTCTTCCCCTTCAAACCTTCAGCCGTAACACCCGTCTTGCTATGAATGCTTATCAGTATACTCTCAAGCCTGCTTTAGGACATACCAGCTCTGAAACATCGTGATTCTTTCCTAAGCCGTAAAACTCACTTACGGAATGCCCTGCCGAGCTTGAGACCAGCGTACATCAGTATCTCCCTTTTCTACCTCCCTAACTTTCCTTAGGCCGCGGTGTGTCCAAACATTTTAAGGGTACTAATAACCCTTTGAGTGGGCGCTAATTATTAAAAAATAAAAAATACAAAAATTTGTTAATTTTTAAACTGGGGCATTCCCTCTTACCATTCCACAGCAGAGATGGGTGGCAATAATACTAACTCATCTGGGGGAACTCAGAGAGCCTCGGCAGTGGAGGTCATAATATTTCACCAATACTTTCCACACCAGCTTTTTCTATTAGTCCGCTAAGCATAGTCTGTAAGAAAGAGCATATGAGTAGTGGTGGTAGCGGAGGCCCTTCAATCTGCCTACGATTCAATGAAAGATACTGCCGGTGGAGATGTTGGCCCTGAAACTCATGACGTTAACCTGCATATATGCTGGTGTCTATACAAATCCTGGGTTGGATCAATCGAGCGGCAATATCTTCCTCATGGATTCTAGCTCCAGTATAGCAACCCTGTCTCCACGCATCATACCAGTGTCACCACAGGGTCTGTCTCCCGCTGCAGACCAATCCATAAAATCGACTCACCATTCAGCTGCCGGTCATTCTACTTGTATGCCAAATCAGTATCCGAACAACTACCAGAATGAGTGGAATAAGTCAAGATTACCACAGTATGATGCACACTGGCTACAGTACCTCTCACTGAACTCCTCATTTGACGGCTTTATGACTGCGCAAACCTTCTCTCAGAATAGCCTCGATTAAATACATGCCACCGCAGAACAACTACGTGAAGATAGTGACCCTCGATTTTTCGTTAACTTGGAAGGTGGAGAGTGACTTTTTTAAGGCCAAAAGATTTCACTTTCGGAAGTTTTCCAGTGACCGGCGAAAATATGATAACACCAGAAAATTAGATTACTGTTCCTGCGCAGTAGTCGGCGAATTAAAGAACTGGGCCACGTCAACGTCTAGATATAGTCATGGACAGCATACAATAATAAACATTCAGAATATATAAAATGCATAAAGGCAACCTCTATAGTATTATTTAGCAGTATTCAATCAATAATGAATTTTTGGGAAGCAGATCGGGCCCAGTACAAACCAGTTTATGCACACCACATATGTTCATGGGCATTCTATCGACTTCCATGTAGCAAACCCCTAACCAGGCTCTCCAACTGAATAGTAAACAATTAATTGGTACTTCATTCATTTAAAATGACAGGATGCATCGTATTTGTAACGTAATTGTAGCATGTGAGAAATACGAGTATCCTCCTGCATACCGTAATTAGTTGGATATAGTAATACACATAAATTATTTCTTGGAAAACCATTATAGTTAAAGGCTCTATAGAATTAAGTGTACGGATACACTCTATTAATTATGGATACACCTGTCCGTGACTGATACATGGGCTAGATGAATGCAATTCCCTATGCGAACGTGGTGCAGTGGGTGTGCCTTTCCACATAAGTGGATATAGGAACGAATTCAAAAATTTATGATAACTTTGTCTAAAACAAATTAGGATAGGATATCAAAAGCTACCGTCATAGTGTCATTTTTAAATTTTAGCTCTCAATTATAAGAGCTGTAAACGTAGTCCGAATGATTTTACAGCTTAAGAGGGAAATCCCTCCCTGATCAATTTAACATGGGCGCTAAACTCCGTCAAAATTAAAAGTTAATATCGTTTGTTAATTCACTAGAAGTACGAATGCAGTTCCCAGACAATAAACCACAAATTGTGGGCCCTTCTCTTAAACAAAAAAAAACATGACAAGATGAGCAACACAGTGAGCCTTCACAAAATATTTGTTTCAAAACAGCTGCAATGCAATCGAAACTTTTGCGTTCCTTTCCATGAAATGACATGAAAATTTAGGCAGAACAGCTTGAAATCAGGCAGCTTAGTTGAAAATAGTCAAAGTGCCCTTTATATCGTATAGATACTCTACAATTTATTTTCTTATTATATTCATATGAGTATTTAAAAACTTACGATTCAAACCCAAACATATATCACGTTTGGATGCAGATTTGTCATTGGATAAAGCCTTGTGCATCCATATCAAGAGAAAAATTCGCCAACACCAGCCTGACAAACGAATATGCCCCAGCAAAGGAGAAAGGCGACACTACCAACGAAGGTTTTTAAAAACTCTTAACGAGAAATTGTAACAGAGTCGTAAAAATCTTACTCGGCGCCCTTAATATTGCAATAGAAAAGGACACCATATCCGCAACTGGACCGAGTCTGACAGACTATGCAAGTGGCCGAAACAGCAAAACATGTTTCCCCATCCTATGATCTAGAAGGCTTCACAGCAGTCTCCTGATCGAAACGCGACAAGCCAATATTTTACACGTCCGGACATTCCGAAATCGAAATATTGGCTTGGACCAATACTTAGTAGAAAGCACGGTGCGAATACGAAGAGCACAGTGACGGGAAAATACAATATATACTATGATAAAGTTTAATGTCCGACGGCTACAATCGCCAGAGTATTTTCTGACCGCGTGTCCCTCAAAATCTTATAATTCCGCATTACCAACATCAAATGCGGAGGACTGCTGAAATACATTGATAATGCTGCAAGAAGACCGCTACAAATGCCGCTTCTATAGTAATGTACTAGCGTACGGCGTTCAGAGAAGGCGTATAATAAAGGGTTTTCCCATAGGGACTTGACAACTTTGAATTTAATTTGTGAACGCACTCTTTCACTAATCATCAAACTGTCACTACCAATTTATTCAGTAAAGTCAATATTTTCATCATGATAAAGTACACAAACTTTTCTACCGAAATTCGGAGTCGGTGACTGCAACTTTAAGAGCGTTAACTCCAATTTTCGGTCGTAATTCTCGCCCTAGTAGACAGGCAATAACAAGTTTTGTGCAAAAATTTGAGTCTCCATATTCGTTGTGTGATGTTACCGTTTCAGTGAGGTAACGGGTTGGTCGAAGTGTCGAAAATATCGCTGCCAAATCAGTCAATTCCACGGCGTTCTCAAGAATTGGGCATCGCTCAGACCACATTATGGCGTAATTTGCGTAAGGATCTTGGTTTACACCCATACAAGATCAAGCTGACTCAAGCATTGAAGCCGATGGACAATTTGAAGCGACGCACGTTCTCCGATTGGGTTCTGGAGAAGATGCGCCAAGATGATGAATTTCATCGCAAAATCATCTTCAGTGACGAAGCTCATTTTTGGCTCAATGAGTTCGTCAATAAGCAAAATATGCATTATTGGTCGGGTGAAAATCCACATGTGCTTCATGAATCACCACTTCATCCACAAAAAATAACTGTTTGGTGCGGTTTGCATGCCGGCGGCATTATTGGGCCATATTTTTTCGTCGACGATATCGATCGTCACGTTACTGTGAATGGTCAGTGATCGCGCCATGATCTCCGATTATTTTTGGCCCGAATTGGAAGATATGCACTTGGACGACATGTGGTTTCAACAGGATGGTGCCACAAGCCACACAGCACACGCTATAATCGATTTATTGAAGAGTAAGTATGGTGAGCGTGTTATCTCAAGAAATGGGCCAGTCGATTGGCCGCCTCGTTCGTGCGATTTAACGCCGCTTGACTATTTTCTGTGGGGCTACGTTAAGTAGTTGGTTTATGGCAACACGCCGACGACGTTGGAAGAGCTCAGAGTCAACATTGAACGCGAAATAGCGGTCGTTTCGGCCGAAATGTGTGGCCGAGTCGTTGAAAATTGGGTCCAACGAATCGACCGCTGCAAACGTGCCCGCGTTGGCCATATGAACAAAGTCGCGTTCCATTCATAAATGTTTTGATTGTACTTCCAGCCGATAATAAAGATTTTGAAATATCTCAAATAGTTTGCGTTTTATTTAAAAAAAAGAAGTTGGCAAGTCCTTATTGGAAAACCCTATACATCAGCACTAACAAAATTTACACACAGTACGTCACGAATAAAATGTACATACTTCTCTTTAATAAAACATTCCACACCACGAGAAGAGTAACTCTCATTAGTATTGACGAACAATTTATAACCAGGGATGTAATAATCATCTTTTTCAGACTCAAAAATCCATATTTCTGTTAAAAAAAACTAAATCTAAAGTACACTGAAAGAAATCCAGATGAACGACCAAGGCTGAGAAATTTTCACTTAGGCTTCTAACATTCTGATGGTCACAAAAGAATTTATTAAGGCAATAGGAACTTTCAGTAAGAACATTATCACCATTAGAAGTAAGAAGATTGACGGAAGAAAAGTCATCGGGAAAATCAAATTCATTCATCATTAATAAATGTATAATGACAGTAAGAAATTTAAACATGAAGAGAGCTTGCGCATACTTAGTCAACGAATTCATTGATATACTCGTATATACTCGTTCCATTGCCACTGCGTTTCATACTTTTGCTGTTGTTGTTATTCCTGCCACCAACGCTGTCAATCACTTTTGTGTTGAGAATGTTTTTGTGATTCTACTTTGCTCTCATAATTCTTTGTTTAGTATTGAGACCGGCGAATTGTAAGTGGATGACAGCAGAGACCATCGAGGTGGATTTATGTTTCACATTTTTTATAAGCACTTATCAATTTTTTCATCGGTATGTCTATAGAAAGGGCCTTGGTAAAAACTTGTTTAGCCTTAGCAAGTGCATTCTTATTTTCCACACCTGATATTCCTATGATTTCCACTGAGTTGCTGAGAAGTTACTGCTGCTACCAGTTGAACTTGCTTACCAAGACCGCCTTTACACGGTGCATGTTTTGAATCATACAAATGAGTGCAAAAGAGAGGGGTAATGAAACAAAAAATACGCAGTTAACTAAATTTCCACTGTTTGTGGGTAAGATTTTCATTGCATCTTTTTGACATTTCTTTTTCGCCTTCTTCTTTCTTTTTCGCATTTGCTTCATTATACCAAGGAATTAACAAGCGGGCTCATTTCCAATTATGAAACACTGAGCGCCAAAGATGAAATGAAAGAGAGCTGTCAAATAAATTGAAAAACCAAAGAATGGAGAAATGGTTTCGTGTAAAAATGCGCACCACAGAAGGACAGTTCAAAAGAAAATAACCAAAACATGCTAATCAAACTCATGCGCTGTGTAAAAGCCGTCCAACTGATCTACTTTTTTCTTCAGCTCGTAGTAGATTTAGTTGTTGCAGAAAACGAAGATTTGTTTCCTCCAGGCTAGAGAGTTTTTTATAGATCATCTGAAGCGAACATTCACTCTCAGTGTCATTGAACTCTTTGCTGTTGTTATTAGCAGCCAATTCATTGTTGTTGGGTATAGCGCCAATTGGAAGCCGTAAATGTAGAGAGCGACGTCTTTGAACTGAACACTTGTTTTAATAAAATCTGCATCTCGTTCTGTGATATTAATACACGAACAGTGAAAGAAATTAGCGCAGTCACTACAGTTTATTTTTGTTGTGCAATTCCGGTCGATTTTTAGAGAACACACAGAGAAATTCATTTTGAATTAGAAATTGTAGTTCTGTAATTACTAATTAATCACGAAGCTCAGTACACAACTGTTCCAACAGCTACTCTTACCTACCTGCCTACCTACCTAAGATGTCCAATATCCTTCGACCTAGAAGTAGCAAATCACAAAACGGAATCTGCCTCAATAACCAGCCGGAAAAATGTGGAATACGTGGACATAAAGGTAGGAGGTCAAACAAAAAAAATTGTGAGTGGGCGTGGCTCAAGTGGTAGTGTATTGGCTTCCCAACCGGACGGTTCGGGGTTCATTACCAGTCGTGAATGGTTGCCTAAATACAACATCAAGTCAATTTACACTAATAATTTAGTCTCCCTATTAAATGTTGGATGCCACCCATGAAGCGAAATAGCCCTGAGCCCAAACATCATTCTTTCCGATAAAAACTTAACACGGGTTTTGGCATCATAAGTGTAGTCATGCCCACTTGAGTGTTAATACATTGAAAATACATACGAGTAGGAGTAATATTCGACAATAGACCAAGCCTTACGCCTCGCATCGACTATTCGGGGCATCAAAGCTCCAGGCAGCACTTTCTGGAATACTGTCAAACATCGGAGGACCCGGATATAGGTATTATAGTATATTTCATATTTCATATTTATTTAAAAATTTATCTCTGTACAGGTAAGCTTACAGCTAATATTAACTATGCACAGGTTGAAGATGTATTTAACAATTATTTTTTGGTAAAATAAGAACTATAAATGATAGGAAAAGGTGAAAGAAAGAAAACAATAGGGAAGGAAGAGAAAGATAGAGAAAGATGAAAATAGAAAAGAAGAATTCTAAGATAATGAAGTCTAGTCATCTTTAGTATCGGAAACTTCAGTTTGCATCCAGGTAGTATTGAAAAGCCAGTTTTTTAAATTGATTCGCATTAGCACGTTTAATGTCTATCGGAAGTTGGTTCCATAGGCGAATCGAATGGACGAAAACCTGTCTAGAACTAACTAAATATTTATGGCGAGGTGGTTTAATTTGCAAAGATCTTTGAGATCGTGTAAAATCTAAAATGCAAGATAGATAATTTGGCGCCTTATTCTCGAGGATCCCATGCAGTGCTACAACAGTACGGTATTTTAGGAGCGAATTCAGCGAGAGCCCGGCTATTTTCTGCGTATATGCTGAAACGTGATCATATCGATTAAGGTTGAAAATGTATCTGGCACAACTGTTGTATGCAACATTTAATTTTTTTTCAGAGCAATAGTCCAATTTACAAAAAAGCTCACACCCATATAAAATCGAAGGAAGAACATATGACTTGACAAGCTGGAGCTTAATTTTAGTTGGCAAAAAGCGTGCAGTTGGACTAAGACCACGGAGAATGCCGTAAATTTTGCCTACTTTACTATTAATATGATCATGCCAGGTCATATTGCTGTTAATATATATGCCTAAGTTTTTAATTTTCGACACGAAATCTAATTTTAAACCATTAAGAAAAAGTTCTGGTGGTATTTGGTCTGTTTTGTTTCTACTGATTGTCAATGCTTTAGTTTTTTTAGGATTAAGGGCAAGTTGGTTTTGTTGGGACCATTGATGCAATGAGTCTAAATCCTCGTTTATGCCTGCTACTGCTTCTGATTCGTCAGACTTTTTGAACAATTTATAAATTTGCAAGTCATCAGCATAAATGTGGTGATAGCAGTTTTTAATACATTTTGAAACGTCATTTATAAAAAGCACAAATAGCAAAGGACCAAGAACGGATCCCTGAGGTACGCCCGAACATATTGGCAAGTATGATGATTGTCTATTCTCAGAAAAAACAGCCTGAAGACGACCCTGTAAATATGAAGCTATTAGTTTACTTGCTGTAGTTTCAAAGCCAAATTGATTTGTAAGTTTTTCAATAAGTATTTGGTGGTTTACAGTATCAAATGCTTTAGAAAAATCCAGCAGCACAACTAAGCCATTTTTGTTGTCATCTATTCCACAGCGTACGTCTTCAGTGACTTTCATAAGTGCCGTTATGCAGTTGTGTTTTCTCCGAAATCCAGATTGGTACCTTGTTATTAAGTTCTGTTTCTCTAAGTACCCTTTAACTTGATTGCTTATAACAGATTCAAGAACCTTGCTCATAAACGAAATAACTGCAATAGGCCTGTACTCAGGATTTGTTGGCGAAGAACTCTTTGCAAGTGGAATTATTTTTGCAACTTTCCATTTATCCGGATATACACACGTGGTGAGGACGGTATTAAGAATATGTGTAATATGTTTAAGGATATAAGGGAGCAGAATTTTTATGAAATCAGGATGGATGCCGTCTAGTCCTACAGCCCTAGATTTTATTTTAAAAATTACTTCTCCAACGTCCGTCATATGTACATTTTTAAGGTTAAAAGAACTACTCATGCCCTGACTAACGCTTGAAAAACTAGAGCCTAATGTACTGTTAAAGGATTGTGTGTATTGCACAAATTTTTCATTAAGGTCATCTAAATTAATGTTAATAATTAATTATTAATTAAATTAATGTTAATATCTAAAGTAATAGACTCAGCCCTGTTATACGCTGCCCCAGTTTGGGCGTGGGCCCTTACGACAAAGGAAGCAAGGAGAAAGATACGATCAAAACATCGATTTAGCACATTAAGGATAATCAGTGGCTGTAAAACGATTTCGGATCAAGCAGCTTTTGTCATTGCCGGGTTGATTCCCATCGATATTCTTACGGAATGCGGAGAGTCTGTAATAGGAGAACTTCTAGTAACAAAGAGGCGACAGTCATCAAAAGGATTAAGGAAGAAGAAAGAGCAACTTCAATGATAAGATGACAAGCTCGGTGGAACATCGATAGACCCACAGATTGATCTCATTCAAAGACGTGTGGACAAACCGAAGGCTTGGAAACTGTAACTACCATCTCACGCAGTTCCTATCTGCATGGCTTCGGACACGATAACATTTTTACTCAGACTGCCCAAATCAGGAGGAAGACACAGAGCACGCAATATTCCATTGCATACACTTTCTTTGATGGAGAACTAACACAGTCAATAATTGACCAAATGTTACGGTCAGAAGAAAATTGGATGAACAATCAAAACAAACTTAAGTACGAGCTGCGAAGGATCAAAAGAATAAGACGTACAAATGCAGCAAATATAGGAGACATAGCTAGAGTGCTTACCAGCCTACCGAAGAAATACCTAACTGCAGTCCAGCGAGGAAAGTAGTGTAAGTATTCCTGGAATCGAGCAATCACACTAGCGTGAATCGTCCATGCCGGTAGTCCGGGCTACTGGTATATTTTAAAGATTATACAATTTGGACAAAAATTAACGTCATTCGAAATCTGGCAAACTGCCTCTGTAAACGTCCTACGTAACTTAAGCTATCTATCTGGTTCATATTCGACTTTAAACTGAATATCACCACTGAGTGGCAAATAGACCCATCTGATCCATAAAACAAACACGCTCCTATTATTACTAGCGTTCGAGATAGGCGTCTCGTAATTTTCGTGCTAAAAACATTTACAACACGTAACTCTAGCCCACTTCCTCCAATGCAAGTCAACGAAAACGGAGGTTCCCAATGTGATCTAAGGAAAGCGTGGTTGAACCTCTAAGCCATAAATTCGAAATAAAAGACGCAGTGATACTTAAGCTAAGTGGGGTCAAATATAGCATGTGGCTCTCCCAGTCAAATCAGACTTTTCCCATCTTTTACTTTCGCATTCATATGCCATTGTGTGGGGTCCCTTATATCTCACGATTATACTTATAACAGTACTACTATACATACTCGTATACCAACCGGCTTGCTGTCCAACTAATTGGATAACACACATTCGAATTTCATTGAAAAGATTAGTCGCGCTCACTCAACTTTTAATCACGTTCATTCGAACAACCAGCTTTATAGCCTAATCTACTACCTTTCTCCACCTGGGAGATTATGGATACCCAAAAATTATCATATCCAACTATCAGAGGCATCGTTCTTCGAGTTGATTTCACGATGGAGAAATTAAGTTGCTTTATTAGCGTCTCCCAATGGATTATCATAGTGTCTAATGGAACCTGCGAGCTATTAATCTCCCTAAAGCACCACTAAAATCGATATTAACCAGAGATTCCAGGTTTCATCTACTAGCTCTCCCCGGAGATATGCAAACTATGTAACCATTTAATGACTATTCCGTGAGATTGCCACTTGCACAGATGAGTTATGTATGTATACGATTTGTAGATACTAATCTCACAATTAAATGTCCAAATAGAAAACTTAATCCAACTTACCAATATCCAGAGAGAATGCCACCTGCAGCAATGCCATAAACCAAACGATGCCAATCAAATAGCTGTCATTGTTGTAGAAACGCTTTCCGGAATATCGTAGCGCGTACATTTTCTGATTTTTATCAAAAATTTTTGTTTTCCTTTTACGAGTATTGGCCAACTATAATACTGGTCGTGTAGGTACACCCACAATCATTCCCGGCGATCGACCTGCCCAAGTTAATCTGTTCCACCTCCGTTGCACGCGCTCACGACAAAACCAAACCAATATGCGAACGGATACGTGTCCAACGCGCGTCGTGAATGTGAAAGTAGTATTCCTCTTAATGGGCAATTTTATGTGGCATGCGATCCCGCGTGCTATCCAAGCCTTGTTGTAGGTAACCTGGAAAAAACAAAAAAACAAAATAAAAAATAAACGTACACAGGTCTTAGCAAGGCTTAGTAAGGGCTATATGTAAATTTATGGTAAAAATTAATTGTTTGTCGTTAAAATATGTAGCACACCCTCATCCAAATGGCAAAGACAGATTGATGGAGGAGCACCACGAAAAGTTGGAAAAAAAAAACAAAATTATTGAAATAAATGTCTTAAATTAGTTGCGTCATGAAACGAGACGTGAAGGCATCCAAAAGATACGAACGAATTCGACTACTCATACTTGCTGCACACCACCATCAGCGCGAAGACCGATGAAGCAATTATCCCAGTCAATTGAATATAAATCAAGGGAAGTGGTGGTGGCTATTACTCGTATTCGTATATATTGTATTCATGCAAAGAGACAACACCAGGCACACTTTGACTCTAGGGGCCAACAAGGAGCATCGCGTACGAAAGTTAACTGAGCCTGACTGCCGGCCGGCGCTAAGAATACTCGACTGTATACACAACAGGTTCATCGGCAGACTTTTTTCCCACATGGGGTCTGTCATCGTCATCGTCATGGTCTTTAATCGTCATCGGCGACGGCAGCGGCCGGCTTCTTCAACGTCATGCCGTGGTACGTGGTACATCACTTTGCCTCAGCTACGAGTAGACCTTCTGTCACACTTCTGTTCTTATCTTTGATCATCGCCATGGGGTGTTTCATATTTTTCTACTCCTTCTTCATACTCTGTTTTGTTGATGTTGTTGAATTTGTTCCCCCCACGCTCTTGTGTTTATAGGAAATCTTTTTTTCTGTTTTTTTTTTTTTTTTTTTGTATCAGTGATGCTGTCAATGCCCCAGGCGACTGTCGAAACAGATGAATGACAGGCCGTAACCGCAGATATAAATGCTAATGATGCGAATGTTTCTCTCTTTTTTTATGGATTTTACTCGTAAAAGTATCTCTTAGTCAGGTGAGTGAATGTGGTGGTATCAGGGCAGAATACAATTGTTTTAACAAAGCTGAGTGTGAGTGTAAGAGATGGAAGATTTTCCAATTCCTCTAAGATGTGTCCTGTGAATTGTAGCTAGAAACCGACGGTAAATTGTAAATATACCAGAAACTAGGCTAATTTGAATAACGAATAGCCTCTACGGGAAGCAGAAAAAAGCTCCTCTATTGCCGTTGAACTTCCTTACTTGCTTAAAGGCCCCGTAAAAAGGCTGATTTTTTAAGCAGACTTGTACTCTCTTCGATTTCAAGCGCGCTTTGGTTCTGGCGCTTTGGTATCCGTAAAAGCGGAGCTTCGATCTGACTTGTCGTCTCGAATTTTTAGGATGTGATTTGAAAATCATCTTCGCTACATTTTGATATGTACAGCTCTCAGAGTTTGCGAACGTATTTCCTCCCCTATTCGTCGAAGGATTTTTCTCTCGAAAGTGTTCAATATCTTCTTTGTGTTCCTGTTTATCGTCCCTAAGCGGTAAATGGTGGAGATGCTACTTTCTTTGTTGACGATATGTACTTGAGTTTGTCCTCAACGACTCCACTTCAAGGCCAACTCGTTTCGGATGCATTGCAGTTGTCATGAAAGCCTCTTTGATGTCGAAGTCATCGGCGCATACCACCAGATGAACAGAAGATAATGCCTTCCAGGTTAACACATCTGTCCCAGAACTAGATTGAAGAAATCACATGACAGGGCATCATCTTGACGAAATCCAATCAGAAGAACTGTTGCCAAATTGCATGTTGTGCCACGTGCTTTTCAATGTCACGCGACATAGGTGGATCAGTTTTGCCAGAATCCCGAATCAAATCATCGCCTTGCAGAGCTCAAGATGGTGAATGCTATCACATGCAGCTTTGAAATCGATAAAGAGATGGTGAGTCTCTGCTTCAAATTCGTTGCTCTTATACAGGATTTGCCTTAATGTGAAAACCACGGAAGCCACACAACTACGAGTCGTTTAGTGTATTGAAGAAGGCGTTGAGACGTTCACACACGTACATTTGGTACTATCTTACATGCGAGATTAAGCAGGGATATGCTTTGATGATAAGACATAGGATCGCGCTTCCTTAAGATAGGGCATAAGCCATGCATGCTATCCTCCCCGATACCGAGTTGGTGATTTGACACATGTGTTCTACCACAACAAGAACTCCATGTTTACAAAGCTCTGCTGTTACACAATCGAAGGCGGTAATCTTGTGGTTCTTCAGCTTTTTGATAGCTGAATCAACCTCTTCCGTACTGGATTAGGGGATGAGTTCATCATTGACTGAAAGCGGGTTCTCTTTTCTAACTGATGCAAATTAACACATCTACTACTCAGTGGGACTCGGTAACTAGGTTTACTTCACTGATTGGAAATTTGCCTGAAGAGGTAGGGTAAGGAGGTTTCGTAAGCCGTTCATATTATTACACAGGATCTTCTTTTCCTTTCTTTCTGGATCGATACCTTTGCTTGCTGCCTTATTTTATCGCCCAGTCCTTAAACGTGTACAATGTCTGTGGTATCTGGTATCCATGAGTGTTCTTGTCGTGACATTGGCTCTACAGATTCTTGATGTTTGTGGATGGTGATTGCAACGTGGAAAGTCTCTCGTTTAGGAACTCTCCAGGCGTATTAAGGCTTTAGCGTAAAATTTCTTTTCTGGGCGGTTTGCAAATTTTTCTCCTAGGATAGTCGAGTTCTGTATTTGGCTGCAACAAGGAAGCCAGGAATGTTTGCACACTCCAAATGCTGGTTGATCTACTACCACGTGGTCGATTTGGTTGGCAGTTCGTCTATCTGGGCAGCGATAGGTTGCTACGAGTTGCTCTGAAATCCACTAACTGGTAGCCATTACCTCTTGTCGAGATATCGAGGCTGTGCTTTCGGACTTAGGCTGCAACAAGGAAGTCAGGAATGTTTGTACACTTCGAATGCTGGTCGATCTACTACCACGTGGTCGATTTGGTTGGCAGTTCGTCTATCTGGGCAGCGATAGGTTGCTACGAGTTGCTCTAGAATCCACTAACCGGTAGCCGTTACCTCTTGTCGTGATATCGAGGCTGTGCTTTCGAACTTATGTTAAAGATGTTTTCCTTCGACTTTAATATCATGCTCTGGAGAGACTCCATAGGCTCCCTCCAGGAGGTCATAGAGACATAGAACTACTGTTTGAACGAGTGTTAAGCGTCACCGAGTTGGGAGTTGGCATACATTATGCTGATGGTTTGGGATGTTGCCTCACAGCCAGGAGATCTTTTATCGGCTTTTTAAGTCCCTCCAACCTGCACAAGAAGGTAAGAAGCCTTCAATCTCTACGGTAGAATAAGTTAGTTATTGATCCAGAAAGTCGGAGGCATATGGAAGTGGTATTTCTGACCAAATATCTTCATGTTTCTGGCTGTTTTTTTTTCCTTATTTTACTCTTTCAATTAAAAAACTGCGTTGCTAAAGAAACTCTTTCAAGTGCCAAACAAATTGCAAACATATATAAGTACGGACAATGGATAACTATCTGCTCGGACTGCATCAGAGGATCAGTCAAAGACTATCAATTACGATTGCTGAAGAATAAGCCTAGATTAAGCAAGGAGAACGAAAGTAGACAATACGATTTTGTGCCTATTCTGAGGGTGACAAATTTTCTTCAGTCGACCTGGATCAACTAGAAAATACCTTTAGTCACAATGAAATCTTTAGTCTATCACTCAAACACAATCGAATCCACAGAGAACTGATGAGTTTCCAAGAAACTTTCAAATCCAAGGCCAAAGTTTATTCGGCAAATCTACTAATAGAATAACTGCCAAACAATCCATCAAATAAATTTCATTGTCTTTCCACTTAAGTCACAATTAATGTTCATGCGAAGAAACTCAGTTGTGTTGTTGTCGAAACAACACAATCCTTTGTAACCTCCTTCAACTTTGAAACTGCGGGCCTTTGTTAATTTAATCCATTACACAGGCATTGCACAATGAATCTCATATTTCATCCATTATTCGAGTTTCGCAATAAATTTCAATTCAATCTCATTTCGCTGAAAAGTCTTAATCAGTTTACTTGGCCGACCAGTATATTGAGTTGCAGAGATGAAGATCACTAATAGTTGGATGGCTGTCATCCAATATCTTTATGTTCTTGCATGTAGTGTGTATCGCGGTGGTAATTGGAGTAGAATTTGCAAATATTCTTTGAGAGGAATGCATGAGTAAACATATGCGATCGTCAGGCATAAACACAGAAAACAATGGCAAGACAGTCGATATTTGCAATAGGTCTATCGAAATGTAAGACGGCGTGGTAACAGCCTATTTTAGATTGAAAACTCATCTGCCCTTGGCGTATTTGTGAAGGAAACGCGTTGCTAATGGATAAATTGAACAAGAATGCTTAAGAAGTACAACATCAAAATTGAATCTTCCAGGCAACAACGCAGTAATTATTCACTGCTGAAATATGGATGGAGAATAGGTACATCGAATGCTTCATATTTCTCCCATGTACTCGCATCTGCATTGCATAAGAGCTGCTTGTGGAGGCGGCTAAATTTGTGAACCTAATTGTTATTCTATAGGCCGTTCTATTTTGGATCACCTCTGTTCATTTGCGGACTGGATTTTCCGACATCGACACACCAAAACCAGCTGAATTGCTCAGCCCGAAGTTTCTCCGCTCTAGGTTTCTTAAAGCGGAGACTTTAGTGAATAAGCGCACATATTATCAGAACGCGCTCGGTCATATAAGTAGTTCACAACATTTTCATTTCCATCGTTACAGAATTATTCCGATGTGTATAATAACCCTCTAAGTTTCAGTGGAATTTTTCTATCACAAAATACTGTGGAAACTTCGCGGCATTCAAGCACTTTGACTCTGAAATGAGAGTTGGGTTTGTGGGTTCGGCAATACGGAGAAGCAGCTATTCGATCATTTTCTACAGCCTTTATCCAATTATGAAGTTCAGACACATCGTTGCTATGATCGGAGAGAGGAAAAGAAGTCGTTTTGGACCTCTAAATCTGTGGTTATACCTGCTGTGAATTTCACATACCACTGCTAGGTACATCCTGGGTACATTCTGGGGTCTTAGCTCGGTTCATATGCCATATTTGTAAGATCTCCGAAAACTCTATCGAATGTCTTTTTCAAATCGATGAAAACGATATAAATACACATCTTCGGTGTGTCTCATTTAATCTCATCGTATGTCGATCCCAGAAAGCCGTAGTGCTTGTCACGGAATTTTATAATGTTTTGTTGTCAACGGAGATCCCCTACACTGCACCGACTACAGGAGAATAAATCTCCTCAATATCGTATATAAAATACAGTGTACCGTGTAAAGCGAACTCCTAAGACCTTTCGCAAACAGTCTGAAGGGCCCGCACCAGTGTGGTTTTGGCCAGAAAAATTCTTGGAAATGACTCGAGAGATCCAAATCGATACACACTACCACCTCATCGATTTCAAAGCGAACTATACGGAAATATGTCCAGTTTTAGGGATACCAAGCCCATTCTACAATGTTAAACCCGTGATCTTCAACATCAGAAAATGACTTAAACAAGGCTATGCGCTGCCAGGTGACTTTTCAATATCGTTCTTGGAAGAATTGTGTGAAAGTCGCAAGCCCGGAGGCAAGATCTTTCAAAAGTCGATTCACTTACTCGCATACTCAGATAGTGTTGGATATGGGACACATTTTTTTCACAGCTTATCAAAGCGAGCTGGGGTCCAAATATCATCTTGACATTGACAGAATGGGAAGAACACGGCAAGCCGCCAATGAAGCGTTTTTGACTATTGAAGCAGAAGCGGCAAAGATGTCAACAAAGAGTGCCACAAAACATAAATTTTTAGAACAAATCGTCACGATGGGCAGCTTCAATACTCAGCTAGAAAAGGACACTCTTGTCAATCGCTGTTTTTTTGGGTTAAGAAGGTAATTAACAAGAAAAGCTCTCTCTTGACTGAGCAAAAAGACTGTATACACGACACTGATCATCGCAGTCCTACTTTACTGCGCAAACAATGCTTTCGGGCGCATCAACATAATGGTTCCTTCCGGTAATGTGCGGTCCCGTTTGCATCAATGGAGAATGAAGATGATTCTAGAGCGAACTGTACGAGCTCTACAGCGATGTTGAGTTCGTGAAAAAAAACTCGGAAAAACCGGGTTTAGATGGCTAATTCACCTTGAACGCATGACCACCAGCAGCTTCCTACCCGGAAAGTTTTCGACTCAAACACAGAGGGACAGAGTGGTAGAGGACGATCTCATCGTTGTTGGCGCACACAAGTGGAAGGTGACCTAAGTAAACTACGTGTGCCCAATTGATGCCAGCATGCTAGTTAGCTATTACTTGTGTGCAAGATCCTGCACTTAAACGTTGGAATATACAGAACACTATTGTAGAAGAATGCAGATCGGTGATCATGTTGTCAACTTTGTGAGGAAATCGCAAGCTGGGCTGACTCGAGCAGATAAATCTGAACAGAGTACTTAAGCAAAGAACTAGTCAATTGTACTTCTTGTATGTCCCTTTAACTGGAATTTGAAGCCTTTCGTTGAGAGATGAGGAAACATTTCAGTGACATAGCGCCTACATTTCAGCACCATAAACTTGCAGGTTGATGTGGCCGTAGGCTAAACTATCACAAAGATAGTGTTCGGTAGTTCGCCACTCTCGCATCAAGCATAGCAAGATGTTATAGAATATTTCTCTGCTAAGCAAAGGCGCAGTGTCCGGTTACGACACCAGTAAGGGAGGACGGAAAGAAACATTCGTTTGATCTGCTGATAGTCATGACATATGCAGTTATGTTCACAGGAAAAACCACTGTCAATGGAAGACCTGGATGTCCTGGTCCTGAACAACTTTCTTCTGCGTCTTCACAAGCGATCGCCTTTTCCGTGTACATATTCTAACCTCGGAGTTATGCCGACTGCAATATTGAATTCCCCAGACAGTTTGCAAGTGGAAAAGGGAGCCAGCCAGGGTTTAGTCGCAGATTTGCTGTCGAAAGTGGTGCTGATACTTCTACCCGTCCACTGGTACATCACAATATAGTTCTTTGACATCAAGATAGTGTACATCTCCGCTTGGAAGACGGACGCAAGTTTTACTAACGAGCAGTTTAATCGAACGTTCGCCGTCGACCAAAAAAATACTGGCGTATTCTAGATCAGTTTACAATCCTTTCATGGCCCAAATTTTGGCCGATTTCATTTTCGCAGTAGTAGAAGTTCGAATGTCATTGCATCAGATGACAAGTCAATACGGCTACAGTCAAGTGTCCAGTACATGTTGTAACTCAGGCTAAATACCTTTAAACAGAAAATGTATTAAAGACTCTGCCCCATATGAATATCAGTGCGTTTAGAGTGAAGACAGACAGGCAGGTCTGGTAGACGCAGCAACAATTTATTTTCGTAAAAACTTATTTGACTGGACAACCGATGAGTAGGACACAATTATTCTTATGATAGCTGTATAAATCCAAAGGGCTCTCCTCAGTGACAAGCCCCATGTATGGCAAAAATATTCTCCACATTGACAGAAGGCCGAGAGCATCTTCGAAGTTTTCGGAGTGACACGTTTAGTAAAAAAAAATTGTTATCTAGGCTGACACCCAAATGTTTAGCTTCGTTCGGGAAACGGATGATAATGCCTGCCGTACACAATTCAGAGAGGAGAGCATGATCCGATAGAACTATAGAAAATATAATTAGTACTCTGAATTATGGGGAAGCCCTGTTCAGCCCCGTTGCCATATATTGACCACAGTCAATGTCCGTAATCAGAGTGCTATTCACCAGCATTGTATTTATCCACAAATCCATTGAATCATCTACGTCGCGTTGCATGGTCGAGCTACGCATGCCGTTAAAAGGTCCATGTCCATGAAAATGGCCAGAGCGTACTTCTTCTTGTAGAGTGCCCACCAGATTGTGAAGCACAGTCTCATATGACCTCTTTCGTTAAGGGCTCGACTAGCCCTTCAACACGAAGCAAGGTCTGAAAAAATCGAATGGAAAAGAGGATGGATAATGAACCTCCTGTCGAAAGAGGTGTTTTTTCTTCGAAGACGACATCCTGCTTGATATTACAATCGATTATGAATAACCCGTTCCCCAGAATGACAACTACTAGACCCATAGAAATGAATTTCGAACTCAATAACCCGAACGACACACATGAGGAAGGAAGTAAGTCAGATACGAGTACATTTCAGGAGCAAACAAATTTCAAGTTCAGAATATGCACAGGATCTACGATATATGCAACAGAAAAATCATGTTGTACGAGTATATCAAAAATGCGCAATTTAGAGTATAATTCTCTGGACCATCGTTGAAGATCGCAATTATTTGTATGTGGAGCATGGCAGGGCTTATCAAAACTACTTTAGTAGGATGTCCACCCACTTCTCGAACCCTCATCAGAACCTGTCATTCGCTAAAGAACGTGCCAACGCAAGCAGAACACATTAATCCAATTAGTAGCCCTGACCTATTGCATAAGATCCTATCTGGTCCCTCTTTATTTCCATCCGCAGATTGAAGACTCAATCTTATTTGAAATTTCGTTTCAATTTGTTCTCCTTTTTTCTGCTTCTTCTGTTTTTTTCTTTTTCTTTTTAACTGGCTTCTGTCGAAGTCAGTAGTAGAGTTAATTTAAATAAATAATTTCTCAATCTTCTGTTCATTGCTCCTAGAAAATCCATTCCAGTGGAGCACATGCTACATCGCAAGCGGAAATTGCAATTTGAGATGAAAAGGGTCGCTTCGCCTGCCTTGTACAATATACGAGTATAGTAATCGCACGTCGACTGTCGACGGTTGACTTTCAGCTTTCTTACGTTTCTTGTAGGCCTTCTTCTGCTTATTCGATTTCGTCTTGTCGTTGTCGTTGTCGTCATCAACATCTTCGACGAGCGCTAAGCTATAACGACATCACCCCAATACCGGAAGGCTTAGTCTGCCTCCCTCTCGTGACGTGTTTGCGGTGGCAAGCCAAGCCAGGCCAGGCAAAACCAAATTATGCCATACATGCGAGCATATTGCGAGAGAATTCTACTCCATTTGATGCGAACGATATTAATCATCATTAGGCTTGCGCAGGGTAAAACTAACACAAACTGGTGGCTGAAGCAAGTGAATAACAAAAAAAAGCACGCACATTGATCTGGAATCGAAAATCGGGAATTAGGAAACGAAAATTCATTCAAGTTATCGACAAAAAGGTTATCGATGTATCCAAGCGTAATGCGTTCGTTTATTCGAATCCCTTTCGTAGATCTGCTGGTATGTACAATACATTCGTACCTATGTTTGCATTTAACGAACGTAAAATTTGTGTTTCGCCCCCGCGTTATGCTCCAGTTTTCACTAACTCCCAAGTCGTTAGTGTAGAACGACCACTACTAACACCAGCATCAATTTCAGCACCTCTACCACGACCAACCACTAAGCGAAATGCGGTTCGATATGGAATGCTTTATGTGGCGCAAATTTTGTGGATTTAGGTCCTCACTTTCACACATATCCAAAATGCCAGGCCATAAATCAACCATGAAATTGTTTTGCTGCATATGCCATGTGAATGGGATGTTTAGGCCTTTACCTACCCGTCATCTCCTGTTCATGATGTCTGACCGACCATACATACGAGTATATGTGTGTTCGTCCTTTTGTTTTTTGGCAACAGACGAACATTCTCCCCCAAAAGACCTGATGGAGACAGAGAAAGAGAGAGAAAGAGAGAGAGAGAGAGAGTACGGATTATGATTTACTGGCAGTTCAATTTTCAGCACACAATTACTACACATGTTCGCATGTGTATGTATGTAAATAGGGTGGTTCTAGCCATAGAACTATAGAATACACTTGGCCACCCTCTAGTGAAACTTGATCTATGACATGGTCTATTAGGCAGAACTGGAAAACAATTTCAGTTCCAATTATCGCTCTTCCAGATACGAGTATGAAAGTATCGTGCTGAAATTTAAATCGAAATTCTTTATAGTGAAAGGGGGACTTGTGCTTTTGGGAAGGGGAGAGGGGGGCGAGAGGGCGTCCAACCAGGACACTGGGTCCTTAGGGAATTCCATTTCAATTGTGATTTATGAGTTGCCAGCAACTCCTCAGTTGGATCTCATTGGTTAAAATTGCGTTCGATTTTTTTTTTTCTTGAGCACTTTGCTAAGAATCTATTTAGTCCTGCATCCGTTGGTGAGTGGGTCGTTATAATGGTTAACCATAAAGCAAACCGTAAGTGGTAATCAATTATGACAGTCCAGACAATGAGAAAATCGAAAAAAAAAACAAAACTGATTGAGGTTGGTCCAAAGCATAGATAGTAAGCATTTTTCTTGAGGAGATTCTCTATCAAGCCGAAGGATTCGACTTCAAATGAATGATTGCGCCTTTGCAAGTTTTCCTTGGAACAATCAAGTTGGAAATTATTTTGCCGATTGCATCTGACACTATGCTGAAGATTATTGAGAAATGGTCAGTTTGAACCTAATTCCAATTGGACAACTGCAACACTAACTTTAGAGCACATTGAAGGCGATGTTAACAACGAAAATATCTCTTCATTCGACAGGAGCAATGTGCCATCTACTAAGAGTCAAGTACGAGCACAAAATAGAACCCAACTAAAAGTTCTGGTGGTGTGTAAATACAATAAATGGACAAGGTCAATAGCGCAATGTTTCAAGATCGCGTCAACTGCTGGGTCTGCCTTACCGCGAAGGTGGCAGGCAGGCTAAAACTGCCAGCGTGAAGTAGGACTCAATGTAGGATAAAAGAACAGCAAATGAGCTTCCCAGATGAAATCAGGTTTGCATGCAGCCTCTTTTATGGCTACTCTGAAGTATTCGATGCAAAGTCTAAAATTTCAATGTTTCTGAATTGGATCGACGGCAGCACTTATAACCTCGTACGGAGCTACTGACACCGGTGTTACTAAAACGCATGTCTAAGGAATACCTGCCCCTCCAGATTGGGGCTTACAGTTCGAGTCAACTCCTTGACAATACTCGTATATAGCACCAAAAGTAGCCATTAAACCGGATAAGTATGATACCACTATTGACGACCCATGTTATGCGAAAAAAAGCAAACGGCTTTCGGTACTGTACCTCGATCATAATGCCCTTTAATAGACCACGTAATGCCAAACAATGCGGAGCAGATTTAACCGCCATCCAATGTACCAGGTGTAATAAGTATGAAAGACTATGGCGTATACCTATATACGAGTACCATTAAAGGTAGGCAAGAGGTCTCAAGTTTTGGGCATATGATGGACCGCAAAATGACAATCCGAAACAAGGCCAAATCCATCAATATCAGAGTAATATGTGCGCAAGTCCCAATGCAGTAGAAGACGATGGCAGGGACAAAGACTGCTCAATGTCGTAAGACAGATATGGAGCTGGTAAAGATGGACATCTTTGATAGCACAGTCGGTAAGTATAGCCTGCACGACACTACTTCCGACAGTGGATTCAGGCTAAAAAACTTCGGTTAGATGCAAAATGTCATCGTAGCAAGCATACAGTTCCCGCATCTCGACATTTATATGGGGTCTTGGGGCCTCTCGATGCTGAATTTTCGAACGTTCCTGCGGGCCATTATTTACTCAGACAACACCTTGTCTGTAAACGACATCCTTATATGTTTCGAATAGAAGAGTGTTAACGCACTAGCTTATGCCCATGAAATAGCCATTCTGGTGGAAGAAAACATCTGCCAACGATCAGCGAACTAATGGAGTCGGCTTTGAACAGCAAAATGGACAACAGAAAATTATTTAGAGATAAAATTCATCAACTGAACTGAACTAGTGTTGTTCACAAGGAAAAGAAAGATAGAAAAGTTAAATTTTCCCAGAATCAACAGTGTTAGGATATAACTTGCATCCGAAGCCAAATGTCTAGGAATCATCTTAGACAATGACCTCAAGAACCTTTGGTAAACCTTGAAGACTCAGGCTATGTATAATACACTGGATCTACCCGTCCATAGTTAGACCAATTTTTACCTATAGTGCGCTGGTATGATGGAAAACCACGGAAAAGACTAGTTATCTCCGAAACACTCACACAAGTTCAAAGACTAGTGTGTGTCACAATAACGAAAGCGTTAAGGTCTACTCCTCAGCCTCCACTGGAGATAATGTTCAACCTGCATCTTTACAAAAATGTACAAAAATGTCGTCAAACTCCAAGTAGGGTCTGCGGATATCTGCTGGGTACCTGGACACACAAAAGTGAAAGCGAATGAAAAAGCGGAGGAGCTAGCAGAAGAAGGTGGCTCTCTACGCAGAAGTAACACACACAACGACATAAAAAGTCCAAGAGAAACCCTCAAACGCAAAATGGAACTTATAGCCATAGAACGAACAATCCAACAAAACATGCGCGTACCCTCCTCGGTCTCAACAAAGAAGACATTCGTATCGCTAACTGGCCGGCAGAATGAAGCGTCTTTTCAAGATTGTTACTGAAGCTGCAGGAAGTAAGAGGAAATAGAGACTATCCTGTACTTGCTGTGCGACTGCCCTAACCTCCAAATAAGCCGTGCGAAACACGTGGTGTACAGACGTCCTTGGGGAACTTAAAGACGTCAGCAAAGCAAAAGTTATAGCTCTGGTTGGTTTTCAGCCAACACAAGCTGGGTAGGACCCATCACAATAATAATATAACAGGGAATCACAATACACCAGTAGGCTTCAGTGTATGCTTGTCCCTTAGGGAATAGCACATCCTTTATTACCCAACCTAATCTAACCCAACGCTTTGTCTACCCAATGTACGAAGTCGGGTATTCTTATACCGTATACTGCTAAGAAGATATACAAATACCTTTGTCTATCAAGCTGTCAACATGATATCAGAGATGACCACCACTGCAAAATACGAGCTTTGACGATGAATGTCGGCCGGCGCATACAAAGACACAGAAATCATATAAAGCTATGCTGCAAAGGGGGGCCAGAACTGCTCATGGGCTTCTCGAAATGAAGAAAAAAGAGCACGAGAAACGCGATATCGAGAAAACTGGAAAACTGAGAGGTTGTCAGATCAGCAAAGAACTTCCATTCGTTCATGCAAAAACGAACAAGGAAACCCATCGCTGGAATATGGAAGAACTATTTCTGCAGACTGTTAGACACTATAGGGCAGAATGACGATGGGCAACAATTCTGTCCATCCGTATATGAGGAGAGCCATATACAAACTTGAGTCCAACAAGACTGCTCGTATTGATTGCCTAGCTTCTGGACTCTTCAAGACAGCGGGTGATGAATTTTTTGAAGATCATGTGTAAGACGAAAGCATGTGAGACAAATAGAACCTCAGCAATGTATGACGATCCTGTTGTCTGTGCCAACTGTACTCGTAAGATCTCCTCTAGTAATCGCCTAAAAACTTTGGCCAGCCAACTGATTGCTCCTTATCAGGGTGGTTTCAATCCTGGGGAGTTCAGATTTTCACATTATTGCAGATCTTGAAAAGACCCTGTAATTTCAAATCTACACTACGACAGTGCATATCGGGAAAATTTATACGAAATTATGTCTGGGATGCCTATCCCGGTCTGGCTTCGCAGGATGACCACTAGACCTTTGATGTCACAAAAAGCTTCCGACAAAGCCATTCACTGTCATACAATTTCTACAGCATCATACTTGAGAGAATTATGCAAAAATCACAAGCTAACAAAAGAGTTCCAACCTTTAAAACTCCGAGTAATGACAGAGACATTAGGCTTTTCCAAGTATTGAACATGGCTCTGGAGGTAAACGAGGGAAAAACGAGGTACACGCTGTCATTGAGATAGGACACACAACATCGGCGACTCGAACAAAATGTCACAGTAGACAGAGGTAGTCAATTAGCCAGGCTCCGCAGTTAATATAAACAACGGCACCACCTTATAGATCATTCATAGAGTAACTCTTGCTTTTTTGAGCTGAGAGTCTAATTGGGTCGTCCTATTTCGGATGACAAAAATTTTGCTCCTGATCCAATCCTCCTCCAGTTAGAAAACAACAGGACCCAATAGCTGGACAGACTTGATGATTATAGTAGTTTCCTTTTAAATGCGGCACCTCTGCACTATCTCTCCCGGGAATAGTGTTAAGAAGTAATACGATAGCGCTTATTCCTAAGGAAGTATCTACGTTTCATATCTTGTATAGATCCGGAATTTCCAAGGACACTGCCTATTTTTGTTTGAGCTGTGAAAACCTAGATGGGTGTATGTGCCATGCCTGAATCAGCGATCACCTTGCTGAGACAATGAAAACTCCCACAAGTGTGCATCAGCTATCAGCCAAAAATTATATCAATTAGCCGAACATGGTGGTATGCTTACTTTGTACGATGGACATCCTCGATACTTCTTGCAGGACATAAGTTCACCTTTCTGTAAAAGTCCACATAGAGCTGTCCCTACTGAAGATTTCGATAATTTCGTGGATAGTCAGTCTGGCAGAGCTGACTGAAAGTTGGAGGGATTCTTTTATTTTCTTGAGCTTGGCCACCGTTTGGCTGGTTCCTGTTTTGCAATATTTTCTTCTCCGTAGTATTGAATTCCTCTCTTGCTGCCCACATCAGGCTTATTTTTCTCTAGTTTTTCTTCTGGGTGACTGGTGGTCCAAAGTCGTGTCGTCTACTTTATCAATGATTGTGATAACGATTGTTAGGCACAGTGGCATGCTGGAGAGTTTTGTGAGTGGGCTTGGCAGGTATACCGATCGTTCCATAAGCTTTTAATTCTGTCCATGTCGCATGGTATTTTTGTTAGAGAGACGTGCTAGAGCCGATTTCTGAACTCCTAAACTAGTATACATCCAGTGAACTGGAGGCATACTCGTACTTAACATTGATCAGCAGATGGTAAACAAACCACAGTCTGCTTAGTGGATCTTTCTGTGATAGAATTTTGTGCCACATTTCAGCTTGTTTTATTCAGCTGCGAATTTGTGTACTCGGAAGCCACAATCTCCTATCGTTTCGTGAAGGCTGTTTTGCTCAACTAATCGACGACTACAAACGTATTGCTTACTAACTATTGCGTTGATGTCCCGAGACAAATTCGCACCACGTATTTTACAGGCAAATTTAAAACAGTGGTGGATGTAAGAGGATATTGTCAATTAAACATTGCCCTCGACACCAATAAGGCAACTCCTATTGCAAGGATTCTAAATATGTACATAACAAAGTTCAATACCATCGTTAAGGAGACACAAATGAGCAATGAAAATCAACTCAAAATCAAATCCTAAGGTGCGTTACTCACACTTCAATTACGAAAACATAGATTCCAGAATTGTATCTTTCCGTCTTAAATTTACAGAACTTGCAGTGTACGAGTACTTTCAAATGAAAACTCAAAGTCTTAACCTTCCTCAGTTGTTGGTACCACTAAAACTTCAGTTTTAAACAAACAAACATCCAACAATTCCATTCCAACTTTCTTCGTTAGGTATTGTAGCTACTTCGTCTTTGCGTTCGTTTGTCAACTTCATTATGCGTTTCGTTTATTTTTGGATAAATACTGTGACACTTCTTTGCAGGATGGTGGTTTCTGTTTATCTTTCCTACCTGGTGTTCTGGCAGCACTTTCAACTTAAGCAACTACCACAACAAAAGGCAAATCTTTGTCATCACCCTAAAGATATGAATAGATACCAGCAGTCAGACCAAAGCATTTCCAGCTTCAGTTGCGAAAGTTTCTTGTTTATTTGTCCATTATTCCCCTTTTAGCTGGCAACGATGACTGGCTCTAGTCTACCGCAATTCCCTTTGATTTCTTCAACGAGAATCTAATTACGAAAGAGTTCCATGCGAAACTCCTTTGATCTGCCGTGCAAGATGCCGCTCCTGTCAGTTCAGACTATTGAATTCTTTAACAACAACACTCGAGCAATCATTCCATTTCGCTGCAGCGCATTACACTGAACTGCACTCGAATGAGCTGCGTTGTTAGGTCAATAAATATTTATGTGCAGCGTCTATGTTATGTCTTTGTGGGCCGTCAGTATCATCATCGAATGAGCAAAATGAGCAAAAGATACGGATACGCGGAGTTCGCGAATTCCCTCCATTCTGAAGGGAATTGCTGGTTCCTGCTGGTTTTGTTGTTGTTATTTTTAATGTTGATGATGGTGCAGTAGTAAGTGATGGTTCTAGTTTCGCTAGTGTGTTGCTGTCCATTTGTGGTGGCATGGCATGTTTGTAGCATCGGAAGAGCCAAAGTGTTAATATATCAACACTTTGGGCGAACAGCTTTAAGGAAACACATGACAGCCCCCTCCAAGAAGAAGGAAAGGCTCCCTCCTTAAGAATGAAAATGATTCGCGAAGATATTTTATGTTTGTTGTTGGTAGTGGTGGAAGTGCTGGTGGTGGCGCTGGCACTTAAAGTTTCGAGTGGGTCGAAGAAGCAGTTCTCACTCAGCGAACCAAGACAGTGCAGTCAGAGTTTAAAAACACACACCACTGAGCAATGAGCACTGAGTAGTGAACACCAACAACACTGACTCTATTCGGATGGTTGACAGATCTGGAATTTTTTCTGACAGTTGGCAAATGTTAATTGCTGGCGCTTCACATCACATAGCATAGCAACACGCGAATTTGGAGTGAAATTCTATTTATTTCAACGGACCGAATGTCATGTCTCGTTTCGGCTTCTTTTATGACCTCCACTGTTGTTGCGAACACGATGACATGTCCCAGTGTAGATCTGTCACTTGGAGTCATTTTAGGTGCGGTGCTTGTACTCGCATGCTTGTAGTTTCTAAAAGTGCAATTTCTCATTCCTCTTCTTGGTCGTGGACGGTGGGATTGAATTAAATAAATGGCCTGGCCATTTGGATCCGTTTAGCTTTCCGTTATTCATGGATTTGCCTCTAAGTTGTTGTTTTCTTTCTCCACGGTTGCATTGAAAAATGCTGGCTTTAGCCAGAGTTGGAAGGATTTGATTTCGGACGTTAAAGATTGTAAGATAGAGAAAAGGTCTACGAATTGGAGGACTGGAGATAGTAGTGTCAATTGGTAGTAGACATAAACATGACATGAATGTTAACAATTGAGTGGGCTGAATACGGAGAGAAATTACTTTTGAACGCCTTTAGGAACAATTTATGAGTGTCCATGCCTTCGGCAATTGCCATTCAAAGGAATTGGGGTTTGGTGAAGATCATCATTCTGCAAGGTTTTTGGAGTAACTTTCTTAAACCTAAAAATTGGTCACCCCAGGTGGTGTTTACATTTTATATAAGACACCCATAGAGGCGGTAGTTAGGTAGGCTGAGGCTTGTTATTAGTAATTACCAAGGCACCATCTAATGATAGAGCCATTTCTTAGTAATTTGCCGTAGTAGAAAATAGTTTAGGCCTCTAAAAAGGGAACATTCTTGAGCTCGAGAACTAAGGATCTCGTACATGTTCATACATATGTACATATGTGTGCCCTACATAACATGTATGTCCTCTCTGTAATTTCTGTCATTTAGTGCTTGATGTACAAAAAGAATTCACAAAGTGTATAGTTGGAGACTTGTGATAGATGATAGGGAAGCCACAGAATAGTGGGAACCACGATGATAAGTATTTTATTTGGAAGATGCACCATAAATCTATTTGAGTCATTCAATGTGGGTGATAATCTACAGCAATTTTGTCCACCTAACTAATTAGCAACCATATTCCAAACGAATCCAATCCAAAGACCAATAAGTCTGCTGAAGAAGGAAGTTCTCCGGCAACCAAGAAAGGCTTTCTTAAAAAGAACGACAATTACCAGAGTACTACAACAAATAAGGATCTAACATCATAAGCCATTGGAGGACTACAGAGTTGAAAAGGTTTTTTTTAAATCGTTAAGACGTACTTAGACTAGTTGTAAGTCCATTGTGATACTACTGGGATCTTAAGATCATGCTGGGGAAAACCCATTCAGATCAATACCAAATCTGAAGTCATATGTAAGCATGAACTCTCCCTTTGGGGTGGCCGTGGTGTAGTGGTACTAGCAATCGCTTCTCACTCGGAGGGTCAAGGTTCGAATCCTGCCCATGACAAGTCTTTCAAGTTTTTCATTTGCGTAATTGGAACTCAAACAGAAGGCATAACACTGACACGTAGATTTGGCTGTTGTAGAGTTTCAAGCACAAAAAACAAGTGTACCTTCGAATCACTCTGAGTGAAGAAAAAACTCTCCGTCCTATTTGGACTCCCACCCCTGGAGAGCGAATATCGAAACCAAATAAACCAGAGTTTCAAACCACTACAAAAACAATTTTTCCTTTCTCCTCCTTCTACCTTTCCGCCCGCGCCCTGGTAACAGTAAAGGGTATCGAACTCCTTAGGCGCGCGTAAATTATAAAAAAAAAAACAGTGAGGTTTATCTAAAACATCCGCCAATCTAAGGGTCATGGCGCACTGTATTATTTGCTAAATCGTTGGAAAAACTCTCACTGCGAATTAGGTTTAAACCACAGCACCATGACGCTTCCACATGGGATCTACCTCCAACAAGTCAGGCTGGAGTCGTAGTTACTTGACAGTTGACTCTCATGTCTCTGATCAGATTACAATATAAGCCTCACAAGTCTCAAGACTAGCCACTGAAAGCCATCATCAATCACAGGTCTGATGCCCATTTGCATAAGAGCAGCTAATTCTTTGCCCCCGTTTATTATCAGACTACGGCATTGAAAAGATGCAGCATGTGTGGTTGGGTGTGGACAGTTGCAAAGGAAGATTCTGCTTCTTTTTCAGCTTTGCAGCTCCTGCAGAACTCTAGGCGCACTACACCCACAACAATCTCATCGACGTTGAGGATGCTTTCGAAACACAATCTTTGACGGCATGTGTAACTCAGCTAAACAACACGGCGTAGACAAACTACTAGTTTTGTGGATAAGACAAATGCTAGTAAATGGTGGTAAAAAAATGCTGACTATGGCCAGTATATGATGGCAGGGTTAAACAGGGGTCGCCGGAAATTGCCGTTCCTTCCCCACTGCTATGGTGTATATTGATCGACTCACTGCTCAACGTGCTCTATTGCTCTGACGTCTATACACAAGCATACGGGGATGATGTAGCTGTACTGTATGTTGGATCGTGTCTAGCAAATTTCTGCTCTAAGGCGTAGGCAGCTCTGGACATGATTGAACATTGATGCACTAGTATTGGGCTTTCAGTCACTCCTCTCAAAACTGAGGTCGTTCTCTTCACAAGAAAGAGGACGCTGTCTGGTCTAACTCTTCAAGTGCTTAGAGGGATCGCCATCCACTTCTCCTAAATATTTGAGTGTCATGGAGGCCGGTAAGATATGGGACTTTTCACCGTAAAGAGCCCTCTGGATCTACACGGCTATGATGAGACCAATTATATCCTATGCGCTGGTTGTCTGAAGGAATAAGATCTCACGAAAATATTATTATTAGTTATTGCTGCTTTCACCAGACTCCAAAGAGCGGTCTGTCTCGGATACATGGGGGCTTACACTAGCATGCCTCGCTCCGCTTTCGACGCATTGATGAATCTCCCTCGCCTTGATGCTCATATCATGGGCTGCACTCTCAAATCCATCTTCCATTTAAAAAGAAGTGGTCGTTGATACAACGCGCACAGAAACTTTGATGACCTTGAGCGCCGACTGTTTTATGACTCTTGGCTTATGGACATGATGTCTGATGCAATGAGACCACTGTTCCATACAAATCGGGAATAGCACTCCGCCCCTTCAAACCTTCATGCTCATCAGTATACTCTCAAGCCCACTTTCGGACGTTCTCTGAAATGTTAGTGGAATGCCCTACCGAGCTCTCTATTTCCTGTTCGTTATAACTTGCAAACATTTAAGACCAATGTACATCGGTACCTCTATTTTCTTCCACCCTAAATTTAATTCGCCCGCACTGTGTGTAAACATTCCTGAGCGCGAGCTAATTAAAAAAAAAAAAAAAAAAAACAGAGTTCCTTGTGTGGAAAAAATTCGAAATTAACCTTTCTGTTCCCAATACCGGTTCCGGCCAAAATCTAAGAAAGGAAAGGAATGTAGTCGCGTCTTCACGGATCTCTCCAAAATTGAAATAGGATGCGGCTGGTGTTTTTTTGGAGGACGATTTCACTCCTCTCTAGGAAAGCTTGTGTCTGTCTTCAAGCGGAGATATACTCTATCCTGATGGCAACGAACAATATTGTGAAGAACTGTTGGAGGGGCAAAGCATTTGCATTTTTAGAGACAGCCTTGCTGAACCCCCTTCGACTTCCAAGCTAGTTCGCGAATACAAGGCATTACATGGAAGGCTAATTTCACTGAGTTTTGCCTGGGTCACAGTGGGGTCACTTGCAAATTTTTTAGGACCCGAACCTACTTTGTGTCTGCCTGCGTCTTCGGTTAACGCTTCCATTGACAGTTGGGTTTCATATGAGCACAACTTCAGGTGGCACGACTCTCCAGATTGGCGGCAGACCGAACGAATTCTTCCCGACGTCTCTAAAAGGTCAGTAGCCTTCCTGTTATCCCTCTCATCAGGCTACAGGTATTCGGCGTTGACGTGCTGGGAGCTAGCAATGTAGCCACTTTATCACTAAAGCACTTACTCATCTTTCTTCGAAAGACTGAAAGATTTCATTAAAAGGAACTTACAAGGAGTGCAATGGACTAGTTCTTTGTCTGAGTGCTCTGTTCTGACAAAAACAAAAATACACTTCTGCCTCTTCTTATGCTCATCGTTAAGTCTGCACCAAGCATGGGCCTATTAGTCTAAATGTACCACATTTACTCGGTGAGTAGTGGAACTTTAGTAGATTGAGGCTACCAAACTGCCTATTATTTTCTCCTAGAGATCCAAGTTTGGCGAGTTCGTGAGCGGCACAACAGAGTGTGACTTTATGCTCCTCAGCAATCCAATGAGCGTGAATACACAGGCAAGTCCTACATTTAACTCTTCCATTGCTAAGTGTCCCTCAACCACAGGACACGGTTAATTGCAATTGGTATATGTCAGCCAAGTCTATGGGCAGCAAATGAGGCAAAGTTTGAACAGCCGGCGTTGGAGAAGTTTTAAAGGCGCCAGTGATAGTTACATATATAGGCAACCCGTTGCGTTTTTTTCCGAACAAGTTGTTGTTAGCTCTTCTTCCCAGTGCAAACCACCAAAAAGCTATGACATAAACGAAAAATGGTTTCCCAACCATGGTGAATCCTAAGTGAATGTCTTTGAGTTGTAGATGCTACATTGTGACTACGAACCTCTTCAACGAATAGAGGGTAACTCAGGTTACCCGCAGTTTACCTACCAGCATGAGACCTAGACACCTGGCACTTCTCGAAAACCTCAGAGTAATGCCATTTAAATTAAGTCGGATGAACAAAATGTTGGGTAATTTAGCCCTGAAAAACATAAGCATTGCAATCAGCTATTTAAACTGTGAAGGATTAATAGAAAGCGGAAATCACTTCCCAAGTGTTTATCCTTTGACTGGATCTCATTTTCTCATTTTCTCCGAAAGTATATCTAAACCAACAACTCGAGATAACATCAAAATTCCAATGGTTAATTGGCTGAAAATTAAAGAAAACTTATGCTCCTTCTGTAAGTTCAATTAAAAACTTCAAAGTGCATCTGTAATTCTTAGCAACAAATCAATAATCATTGATGTTATACTATAATGATAATCATCATCGGGATGATCTCCACCTTATTGCCAGCTCACCGTGTAGCAGCGCGCGATTTTCTAAAAATAACTTAAATACTTTGTAAACAGCAGTCAATTTGGAACCACAATAAGCTGCCGGCTTTCAAATCTGTTCCCATTTCAATTACGAGTATCTACTTCCCAGCTACCACCAGCCATCAACCATCAACCATCAACCATCAACCAACAACCGGCAAACATTTCATTTTGGGAGTGCGCGCGTCCCAGAAAACAGATTTATTTTCATCGAATAAAGAGTTTCGCCATTTGATATTCCAAATCTGTACGCCACGCTGCCATGCAGCAAGAAAACTCCATTAGCAACATCAAATATTTATTTACGCAGCTCCAGCTGGGAGGAGCATGCCTCAACGTTGGTGATGACTATGACTATGACTACGAGTATGACTATGACTATGACTGTAACGACAACGACGACAACGTCTCCTCAAGTCCCTAATATCACAACAGTATTGTTGCCATTTTCTGCCAATTTTGAAGCGCTAATCCAAAATGAAATCTCCAAATCCCACGTCCTGGCACCTACAAATGGGGACTACTACCGAGTACTATATATTCGCACTTGTAACTATACATATACGAGTACTATACCTCACCAATATGTTAGATGGTAGCGCTTCTAATGGTGATGGTGGAACTGCTTCCAACCATATCAACCGGCACCGCATCAAGCAAAGCGTTTCTATGCTGTGAGACTACTGTGCACTGTGGTGATTCGTACTGAAGGCGGTGGAGCGTAAAATTTATTTTTTCCCGCCCATTTACATAATTCGCGATGAAAATTTCCTTTGAAATTGCCAGAGATCCTTCATAACCTCATTATCGTCATAGTAGCAGGGCACAATTCACCCTCTTCTTAGTTTAGTAGCAGTAACAGCAACAGTACCAGGATTCTGTGGGTTTTTGCTTAGCTTACCCGCTAATATTGCCACGCCAGCAAAGGCAATACGAAAAGCAATGGCGTTCATTCTCAACTGCATTGGGGTAAGTAATATGCGAAGCTCATAAAGTTAGTAAAGGCATGGATACTTCTGGATACCCAGGATACTAATATATGCCTGGATGGATAGATGGCTGACTGGCTGACTGGTTGACTGCCTGCTTGGCTGGCCGACTAAGGCTAAAAAGGGAATACGAATACGTTACGCAACACGATATGAAATTATGCCGCAAATAGCCGTGCAGGTTCAGGTTATGTGTTCTGTACTCGTATCTAGTTATTCTATTGCACGCTGCGGGTTATGATTTTATGAAATGAATTTTCCTTTCATTTTAGAGGCTATTTAGGGCAGGCTAAGAGCTAAGGGTAATAATTGTTGGGGTGCTACTGTACTTGACTGTGATTGGAATTTGTACATAGTTAAGTTTCTAGAACAGATGTTTGCGTTTTTGAAAAATGAAACATTATCAGTAGGCACGAACGTGAACGGTGAAATGAAAGTGGTCCACGCCATATTGTGATTGAACTAAAGGGGACTTGCTTAATTTTCGAATCGATTTTGATACACTAACATCGCTGAGATGGTAAATGGATTCGTTACATATGTGGATATACGAGTATGCTGTGGTGTGCAGGTACAAAAATATGGGGTGCTTGCGTGGAGATATGGAAAATTATGGACTTTTGACAGAATACTCCGCCCTTGACGAGAGTTGGGATGCAATAAAGTACACAAGTTCGTGTTTAGCTTTGAGAGTGGAAGTAATTTAGCAAAGGTACTAGGCGAAGGAAAGTTGAAAGTGTTTGGTCTGAATGATGATCTCGATGGTTCAGGGAATATGGTAGTCTTCTTGCGAGGCTCCCCAAGCAAAGTAATTCAAAAAATTTTATCAACAGCTATTTGAGCTATTTGAGACTGCTATTTGAGACAGTTGTCAATCAATTAAAGTGTTCTTTCAATTAGAAGGAAAAAAATAGAGGCTCTCCATAAAATCGACAGGAATAGAGGCAAACAAGGAAGGTCGAAAGCAGTAGCCACGAAAATCACCACAGCGAGTTTCTATAGCAGTTTCTGTAAGCGAATGGAGCAAAACTACGTGCCGTGGTTGCTATGACTAAATATGTCATCGCTTAAACTAACTACCGGATGGAGCCATTCGCTAGGACGTTGCGTCAATTGGCAGCTCCTGGTACGTTGTACTAATTAAATGGTAATAATTAAAATGGTACCATTGTAAAGTTCATCAACTACTGCTTCAGATGCTCAGGTTCGATTTCCGATTTACGCCTGGAACAGCTGTACACTTGCTTTTGAAAGAGCCTCCCACTCGTTCGGAATCGGCGAAAAATTGTGCACATGATTCAAAAGGCGAACTGTTGTTCGTCAGCAAATGAACAGCTGAAGAACATCTTATTCTGCAGTGATTTCTTCAGCAACAAATCGGCAAAACAGGCTTCTTACTTAACAAGAGACTCAAAGCCATCATTTTGTCTGATGTGCCAGATAGGCGCTCGAAAGGAGGCACGAAGAGATACTGCGTCATTAGACGTGAAGAAAACTTTTAATTAATGAATTGCAACGGATTATGAACCTTTATCGAAATGACATGGCAGACTATCTCTGTTGTATTTCTTAAATAGAATCCTCCTCTGTGATTCCGGCGATGAGTTACTGACAAAGTTACTAGCGGTCTGCCTCAAGGATGGGTATGTAGCCCCCTACTTTTTATAATGCAATTTTACTCCCACAAATCGATTATTGATTTTCCTGATGACATTGACCAAAAACCCAACTCAAGAAGGTGTTCATTTTTACTACAACGAAACAATTGCAACTATCCTTCGCTGGTTATCTAGCACCGGTTTGCAACTCGCCGATCGTAAATCGTAACAGTGTCGGTCAGTAAGTTTATTTTATATATCTCGGAGTTGCTATTGACAGTGGTGTAAGTTTTAAACATTACCTAGACGGGGTGCGCGAGAAATCATCGAAAACTGTAAGTCCACTTACAAGGCTGATGAGTACCAAATGTTTTGGTACACGGCCCCCATTTGCCTTCTAGCAACAGCGAAGACGGTCTGGGCACTCATCGATTGCAGTATACACATCATGCATTGGAAAATTTCCACTCCTCGGACAAGGAGCACTTCAAAGACTCAACACTTGGATGTAGAGTAGTGCAAGCCACAATCCTTAGAACGGACCATAGTCTTGTAGTTTACTGGATTGCAGTCTATTCTGCCAGATGGTTAATTATCCGTGGAAATGAAGTTCGGAATGTGATTTTTGAGCCAGGTTTCAGTTTTTTTTTCCTTATGAGCTCGAGCTCGTCTTGTTGAAAGGATCACGATTTATTTGCGAATAGGGTTTTGTTGAGGGGATCCACAATGTTCTGTAAAATATCCGTTTGATTAACTTTCCCCGAGGTCAGTTATCGGTCCTATCGTAGGCGACACCTTACCAAACCATTACAAAAGCTGGGTGGTATTCAGACTCATTTCGTGATGACAGAGCACGAACGGTCAACCTTTTCTCGTCAGTAAAAAGAACTCACTTATGACCGTTCCTCGCGTACTGCTGAAGCAAGACTTTCGATTTTGACTTACGTTTCTGTTTCAATGCTTCTGTGACTAAGTGGCCGGTGTATATGTTGTATGTTGTATTTTGTATGCGTTCCTTTTGATAGATTCGATACGCCACGGCTTTGATGACTTGTGGCGGCTGAATTTTGCACGTTTGGCTATAACACCAGTATACTCAAATAACTTTCCGGTACGATACACAATTTTTCGTGTGTTTTCAGTGGCTGCAACATCCGAAAGATGTAGCCGTTTTCGTAGACGCATTTTTGTAGGCCAATTACAACAACACAATTTCCGACCGATCCCCATTCCATTATGGCAAACAACTGACGTCAAAAACTTCTTACGCGGGAACTCTGCATAAATATTACTTGTCAAACAGCCGTCAAGTTGAAGGGGATGCGTTTATTGGTACATGAGAATGAAAGTATTCATTTCGTGTACCAAAAGATTTGCTAGTTCTAGGTCTTCGATATTACTAGAACCAGAAAAACTACTACTTTTTGCTGATGCTGCGAGTTCTATACTTATGTTATGCAGCAGAAATATGGACAATTCCCGCAAGGGTTACGTTGGGGGAGTCGAATCTTTCTACCGGCTAAGCGCAGTAAGAGTCGCCAGAGCACTTCGAACTCTAACGGATGCTGCTATACTCGTCGTATCGTCTGCAATGAAGAATTTATCAGATTCCAAAGAGGAGTAGTCCATAATGCCCAAATGACGATGAAAAAAGGAAATACGAAAGGAACCGTAGTTTCTGTGCATGTGGAGGTGGTTTAAGCCAATGAAAATACGGCACCACTAATTGGAGCGGTCCCGTTGGTGCCTTATCCATAAAAGCGCAAAAAAAAACGTCACTCTGACCTGCTTCATCCCGCCGAGCATGATTGAGCAAAACGTCCACAAGACTGCTCTACGAACGCTTCCTCCTCTGTAACTTGGTTGATTCTTTGAAAAACTCTTTCAATATTTCCTACACCTACTCGTATGTTCAGGTATATGCAGAAGGTGAGCTCTGCTCTGAGCGCATTAAGCCCTACATTTATCATAGCTGACGATTGGAGAATTGATATAACTCAACTAGTGTGAAAAAGCGACCCCATCCGGTTTTTTTTTCGAGCAAACTTTGTTCAACTTCACATATCGTGTCGAAAACTACTATGGCTCTGTCGATTTTCTGGAGAGGAGATTTTAGCAAGGCATGGACCGTGCTAGCGATGGATCAATCTTTTGGATCTGAACCGCTTAAAGACCTATTCTAGTTTATATGTCGGTTGTTCAATGAAATAAGTTCTCATGTCGATTTCATCGAAATCCATATCATGGGGTTTAAAAGCCGTCTTCATGTTGAAAATAAAAAATTATTGGTTACGATGTCATTTAGCGCAATGACACGAGAATCTTGGATACTACAAAATCATGAAGTCAACTTTTCCTTTATAGGTTTTGGCACGAATATGAATATGGGCCGACAGCCTTAGACATCATTCCCCATTTAGTGAATATGTGAATGTGAATGTTTTCTTAGTGAAGAAATCATCCAGCTTTGCTTAAAGGCTTCCTTAACGGTTTTTTACCATTCCTAAACTATTTCGAGAACGCAAGGCTATAATGGTCACTATAGGATAGAGGAAATGAGATCGCTGATAAATGTATCAAGCACGGCTTAGAACTTCGCAGTGCTTCCTCTGATAATTGAGTTTCTGATGACCGCAACGGTATGTGGCGTGACTTTTCGAAATAAAGTTTAACAAAAGGTGTTACCCAACTTCACTCAAAACTTAGAAGTAGTTTCGATGTATTATAGTGAAAACACCCAGGACGGTTTTGTGATTCATGGTCCACTGGGCATAAGTAACACCATAGAATTTTGATGTGAGAATAACAGAGACATGACTAGGTTTACGTCGACATCAAGGGATGGCAGTAGGCCATATATAGCTGTGTAAAATCGAAAATTGCCATTGAAAGGAACAGTAGGAAAGTGCAGGGGAGAGCAACCAAACTGTGCTGTCATTTTTGACACTTCTTTTACATTATGTTAAGTATTGTTTGGCAAATCATCGTGAATAGACTCGCATCAGAAGAATACGTCCGTTTATTTAAAAAATCGGTCTTCAACTCAAGAAAGGTACAGAAGATTGCGCGATTTTGTTGGTCCTCATAAGTTTTGATAAATTTTGTGCCACATACACTGTACATGACGCAAAGCTAACAACGGGTCAACGTAATGTTCGTACAGAAGAAACTGCAGCCGTTGTAGGCGAAGACCAAAGATTATCCATCGTTCAAAAATTTGCCGAAAAGGTCTCGGCATACACCCGCATAAGATTCACAAAGATTTGCGATTTGACGCCATTTGTTTGTCTTTTATGGGGCTATGTAGAGTTTTTGGTATATGCTGCCCAAACACGTACTTTGAGTCGCAATACGAGTAGTTGGAGGATATGTCTTATTTTATTGCTCCTTAAGCTTTGTACACAATCGAATTGCTATCTACGAGTCTGTATTGTATTATCGAATTCAAACATGATTCACAAATTTCGCCTTTATGCGATGGTCTGTGGTTCGACTATTCATAGTAGCACTATTTTTGGAGCCTTGTCGCAATCTTTGCCAGCTCTATTAATCTCTCATTATCATCTCCTGAATGGGCAGATTGGACATGGATTTAAATTGCAATACGGTAAAGGTGGATCCTCATCGATTCTATATCAAATGTACCTGAGCGGTAGTTCGAGTGTAGTGGAGTCGAAGTGGCTGTTGTTAGACAAACCAACAACCGCTGCGACAAACGAAACCATATCCATAATGATCAGTTTTTAGGGCACTGTTCACTGATTTTAAAGCCTAATATGTAACTGTTCACCGTAAAAAAAGTGACTCGTCTTTCGCCGGATTTAAGATAAATGCAAAACAGATCACGCTATGCCCTCAAATGATTTTCTCTCTCCTTGCACCTAAAGTCTCTCCTTTCAAAGGTAATCCAGTCGCTAATAATCCGTCAGCTCATGAAATAATTCGAGACACGAAAATTTGAAAAACAAATCACTGTTGATTTGGTGATATCTACCGCCGAAAAGTGGAACCATAGTCTACATATATCTGGCGAAGCGAGATAGTTGCACTTGATATTATTAAAACATTCGTCAGAGTGAAAGAATCCCCCCTTCAATGGATTGGAAATTACCACTCGGTTCCCAAGTTGTCAAGTCGTTTAACCTCAAAATAAATACTGGTGTGACCCCAGGGTTCCATCTTTTCTCCCACACTTTTGTTTCTAAATAATCTCTTGCTGGCTAATCTAATCCAGTTTATTCCTTTGTTGGCCACAGTACCATCTGTTTATATGTATATTTGTTCTTGGATTCACGTCCCTGATCTTTATCTGTAAAGTGCGCATGGCAGCATTTATTAAGCTCATCAAGTTCCGACACAAACAGCATAAGTTATTGATTAACCACGAATTGAGTGCAATTTAATTTTTTTTTATAATGAGCGCGCGCTCAAGGGGTTTTGTGTACCCTTAAGGTACACAAGCGCGGGCAAAGGAAATTTAGGGAGGAAGAAAAGAGAGGTACCGATGTACATTGTTTTTAAATGTTTGCAAGTTATAACGACCAGGAAATACAGAGATCGGCAGGGCATTCCATAAGCGAGTTGTACGGCTTAGGAACGAATCACGATATTTTAGACAAAACAAAGTGAGACAGGAGACATTTCGTCGGTGTTCGAGGGTGTCCATTGATTGACTGATGTTAGTATCGTCAATAAGTTTTATCGCACGGTTTTGAATCCTATCTAGCAGGTGCAGAGATGTTTTAGGAGCACCTGACCAGATGTGGGCATTGTACTCCAATTTTGGGTGGATGAATGCCTTATATATTGAGGACAGATCAGAGGGGGTAAAATATTTCTTACATCGCTTGAGGAAACCTAGACATTTCGCAGCATTTTTGGCGATATCAAATATGTGGTCATTCCAACGTAAGTTGTCATTGACACACATTTCCACTCTGTTGATAGTTCCCCAATTGGTTATGCTGTTGATATCGGAATTTAATGAGCTTAGCATACGCTGCCGTTCTCGTTCTACAGCCGAAGAGCAGGGCCGTGAGTCTGGAAACGAATATGAAAAGCAGAGAGTACTGCCATCAGCAAAGGAATATATTGGATTAGAAGTAGCAGACAAGAGATCATTAATGAAAATTAAAAAGAGTGTCGGAGACAGAACAGAGCCCTGGGGCACACCAGCATTTATTCTGTGAATATCAGACTTGAAACCGTCCAAGACAACTTGAATTGAACGTTCGGAAAGGTAATTTCTAATCCATTGAAGAAAAGAGTCGTTAATCCCAAATGCACGCATTTTCGACAAAAGAGCCTGATGCCAAACTCTGTCAAATGTCTTAGAAATATCAAGTGCAACTATCTTAACTGACGATTTATCAGCATTTCCATGATTGAAGATTCGACGCACTCAAGTGTAGGCGGAGACAAAGCACAATCTGGTAGTGTTGAGCTGGCCGCAATGTGTGCAGCAAGCAGATTGGCCTTATCCAAAGAGCTGACAGCTGGATTGTCATTGTAAATGAGCGTTGGGATGGAGGATGAGGCGGAATTTCTAATATTTTTGACGAACGACCAACAATTTTTACTGCCTTTGGGACATTGCAGTATTTTTTGCCTCAGTTTTTGGTCGTATTGGAATTTCACACGCTTAGGAAAGGAGTTGCAGTCATTTCGGGTTCGTTTGAACTTTTTCGGTTTTCCTCTGTCACTGCACTGCACTTTTTTTGTATTTTTTTTTACACACGCGCGCGGTTGTTTTTTTTTTTTTGCACAGCACACAATGCTTTCAAAACACAATACTGTTAGCTGTCGGTAAAACAAAATTTAGAAAAGGAAAAGAAAATGGCACTTGCATCGTTGAAGCTGAAAAGCTTTCCATTCTCGGTATGTGCGACAAACGACACGGCGCCAACAATGATGGGAAAAGTCTAAGTTTCCTCAAGCGATGAAAGAAATACTTCACTTTGCCTGATCGGATATGAATATATGTATAAGTCATCAATTGAACAAGTGTCTCCAAAATGTTTCTGCACTTGCGAAGTAGGATTGAAGGTTGAGAAGGCAACAATTGCCCAGTCAATTGACAATTTTCAACACTGATGTAATATCACTTCCCTTACCTCGTTCCATCGCCATTTTCACCAAAACAATTACCAGTAGCACTTTGCGCCTTCAACAGCAATACCCCTCTCGCTATGAATGATCATCAGTTTTCCCTCAAGCCCACCTTCGGACGTTCTCCGAAATACTGAGATCCTTTCCTTACAGCTCGGTTATGGAATACCCCACCGATCTCTTCACTTACTAGCCATTATAACCTGCAAACATTCAAGACCAGTGTACATCGGTATCTCACTTTTTCTGCTCCCTTGCGTTACGGGAAAATATTTTAAGAGATTCGAGCCAACGAGCGTCTAATTTATAGCCAAGAAGATCTTCGAATTCAAATTGGAAACGTTTTCATGACTGCGAATGCATGTTTAGTAATGGACAGGGTACGACCAAGAGAAGGCAGTTGACTTATGGCTCTCCAAAATCATGCCACATCAGGTCTGTCTGGAAAACTATCATTTATGCAGCATACTTTGGTTTACATTTTTTCTCTTCTCAGATTAGCAACTGAAATGATGACTACGTGTACTCATATTTCGTGAAACTGGAATAGCCGAAGGCACCAACATTCTTCGGCGAATCAAACAAATTGCTTTTAGCGATAAAAAAAACATGCCCTTCTAACTTTTTTTTTTGTATTCTTGGTCGTTGAACTTGAAGGCGCCAGACTGAACCACACCTTTGCTTGTGGCTAAACCAGATTTTTTCCCTTCATTTTCCCAATGTTTTTATCATAACTAAAGTATCCCTAAGGCAATTATTAGGGAAAGTTTCTGTTCAAATGTTGAACAGTCCAGGAGTTGGCCATAATAGAATAGAACTTCAAATGGATGTGCTTACATTAACTAATTTGAATACACTCAATTCCTCAAGCAATCTTAAAGTCAAATGCATAGACCCAACAACGATTAACTAAAATATAAGAATAGAAATCCAAAATATATGCAGATGTTACTATCCATTCGAATGACTTGAAACAATCAGCTACGACCCACACGTTGAATGCACCCTAAAGCTATGCGGACACAACTTGAACCATCAAAAACAGCCACTGTCCTACATTTCATATTAAGTTAAATCAATTTTATCTACCATTCATATCTAATTTCAAATTTCCACCTAATCAACTCAAAATGCAACAAAATCGTAATTTTTCAAAAATTAATTCACACGAAACCGCTTTCCATTCGGTATCTGCCTTTAATGATCAGCACAACCCAAACCATGTCTCATTAACCGAATACTCTCTGTCTAATTTCTCATTCCGAATTCCTACCAGCCATCACGACGATCTTCACTTACCACAGCTGGAAGCCTAACCCTAAAAGCATTTAAATAATGTATCTGCACCTGTATCAAGGTTCTGAAGCGCGGCGCGGCCCTTCGCTCGTTGTGGGAAACACTTTTTCACACAAAAATTCCACTTCGAATTGAGTGGGGCTCAGGCGAGCGCCAGAAAAAAAAAGAAATCCAAATTGACAAAAGGCGTTTCCCCCTAAATTGAAATTGAAATAGGAAAATAGAAAAATAGACAAAATGAGGAAAATAGAAATAGAAAATGCATATGCATTCGGGGACAACATTCTCCAAACTCAAACCTTGGAAACTCGATGCTGCGTGTGCGGTCTAAAGATCTAAAATTAATTAATACGTAATCAATTAATGAAAGTCAGGTATAAGAGTGCGGTACCTTACCCAAAATGGGCCACAAAGAGTTATTTCTTCCGAGATATCATTTGTTTGATGTTTTTTTCTTTCTTTTTGGAAATTCTTCAATTGGCTGTGACATAGATGTATTTGCCACTGCAGGAAGCTGATGCATCTAAATGGAGAAATACGAGAATAAAAAAAGAGAAACTCACGAGATTTGAGATAAAGGCGCCATCCTCTTGCGAAAGACAAAACGCATTCTCTTGACAGGGAATATTTTTCAATTCGACTTGGTCGTAAATATAAATATTCGTATCTATCTTTTTCTAACGCGCGACCTCATTGTCCACAATTACGACAAATCTCATTTATCACTATCACTGGTCTGGCTGCATGCAGCACAAAATAGTTACAGCACGTAACGGCTGGAATTTGCAGCAAAGATACGAGTATACTCATCAGAGTTGCCACTCTTAATTCAATTGGAGTAAATCGAATCAGTACTTTGTGAAGTGCAATGAAAATAGACGAACCTTCACTTTATATCGGCTGTTTAAGCCCTTAAACAAATCTCCCCGCAGATAGCATGGCCTTACCGGATGTTGGCAGACCAATCGAATGCTTCCCAACAATGGCCAGATGGGCAGAGATTTTCCTAGTGGTTTCAGAAGGAAGCACTGTAGACTGCTTACTGACGTCGTTACAGGGCAGCATGATTTTGCCAAGTACCTAACTGTGTTAGGCATAAGTGACACAACATTGTAAGATGCTTTTTATGAACATCAGGTTGTATGTACTCGGCGCTGATGTGGTTTGCTCATCTTTTTACGAAAGACATAGACATTTCAGTAGAAAGAACAGAAGAGGAATACAATGGACAAGTTCTTCGCTCGAGTGCTCTATTCCAACAGAAATCGCATGATTTAAAGATGTTTAAGTGGCCGCTTATCCATTTAGTATACAAAATAATTGGAGTACTGGACTATACCAAGAAAATAAACACAGGAAGCTGTGAGTACACACGTGAGTAAGCTTCATTCTTGACCAGAAATAGACAGTTTTAGTGGACCTACCTTCTAAAATAAATATCGGATGCATCTGCTGTTAGAACTGGAAGTGTCTCGCGTGCAATTTACTAAAGTTGATGTTACATGACAACAAGAAGCTTCGGAAAAGAAGACAATTTGCACAATAACGAGATTCGTAATTTGGCCATTTAATAGATCACAAAACTAGGGGCACCTTTAGTAATAGATTTATGTTACCAGAGCAGCAAATGCTTCAAGACAATAAGGCGCAAAGAGCAACAACCTGGAACAGGCTAAAGTCGCAAACATGCGATTCACTAAAGCCCACATTCCGACTGAGGAGAAGAACGAACTTACTAATGACTGCTTCTATTTACGAGCTCCTAGACAAAATTTAGTGAAGCCTTAATATGACGTGTAAATCGTGCTGGGCGATTTTAATCTTCTGTCACTATAGCCAGCACATGGTTTTCACACCTTGACCTCCATAAAGGGATCCGGCTGGCTCCTGACCAACAAACCGTCAACCAAATTGACTGCATCAGGATCCACGCGCCGTACCTTTCTAATGTTTTTTACTTATCAATGTTCCGAGCATTATCTTGTTATAGCCAAGATGTGTAACAGCCCAAATCCACAGAACCATTGTGAGGAAATTCAACGTTAAAGAGCTACGGCAAAGGATCGCCATGGCCTTTCTGATCGAGTTTCCCTCGCGGTGTCCGAGTTGTAGCATCTAACGTGCAGACTAATGGCATCTCTGGCAAAATGCAATCAGAGAGGTCGGATCTGATTTACTGGGTTTCAAGCCGTTCCAAAAGAAACCTCTTTTTCGATCACTAATGCAGACTATGGATGTACAGAGCGGCACTACAGAAAATAATGAACGCTCTACGAGTAGAAAAGAAGCTAAGCACGAGAAGCGCTCGATCGGAGTCTTAAATGTCAAAAAAGGACTTAAACAAGCCGAAACGTTGTCATGTGATTTTTTCAACATCTTTCTTGAAAGAATTGTGCGAAATCCGCAAGCCAACTTCAAAGGCACCACCTTCCAAAAGTCGTTTTGTACAATTTCCGATCCCGTTTGCATCAATTTTTTTTTTCTTAAAAGAACATAACACCCAAGTGGATACGACTGCACTTAAAATGCCTGAGCATGTGTTAAATTTTTAGAAAATGGGACAAAGGGAGATTTTTGGGCTCAGTGGTTAATTTGCTCCATGGGTGGCATCCAATGGGGAGACTAAATTATTATTGCAAATGGACTTGTTGTTATAGTTTAGGCAACCTCTCATCTTACGTGATTTTAGTTGGCTGAAAAAAAAAATGTCTCTCGGGCGCGGTTGGTATTGAATCTCGAACCGTCCGATTTGGAAGCCAATACACTACCACTTGAGCCACGGCTACGCCTATCACAGGTTGTTCAGTGACTTTAGTCCGCAGGTAATAAGGTGAGTTAAGCAATAGAACGAAGAACATTCATTCAGACAAAATATAAGCGGTCGACCCCGATGGGTTTCTTCCTTTATACTGAGAAGAGTTCCATGGACCCTTTTCTGTTAAATAGTGGCTGCGGTATACTTACACTGCGCATTCAGTAACCTGAAACCAATCCAACCTTAGAGCTAAGACGATGTGAAAAGGGACAAAAGTCGATAAAAGGTTACGTCCTTTCTAAGCTAAAGGCGCCACTTCCATATTTGACTCCAGAACAAGGCCACTGTTTAGAGGAATGTCTCTGTTGTTTTGCGTGGACGCCTGATAATAAATAACTGAAGTTCACGGGATGCTCATACAGCCAAAAAAACGCTTAACCAACGTTTACCCACATTAGTAGTGCAGTACCGAAGCGGGATCCCTGTTGAGAGGACGAACCCTTCCTTTGGTATGAGTCGAGGCCGATCTAAAAGCTCTTGTCGACAGCACCCAGTACCTGTTATAACTCTAAATCGGGTCAAAATAAAACTGGAAGACCTTTCCTGCGTTTTAGGACTTATGAGTGCTTGTAACTGGTCAAATCGTAGCAACTATCGGTGGCGTCATCTGAAGATGTTTACGATAAGACCAGTATTTGTTTTACCCTCGTTTATTACTAGACTACGTCATTATTTGGGTGGAAACCCACTGTTCACAGGAGTGGTAAAGGTGTATATCTGGATCTGAATAAACATAGTGTCGACCAGCTCTGCTTATGAAAACGTTCTAAACGTCATATAAGGAACCCGAAAATGGCATGAGCACTATTTACATATATATGTACGACTATCATAGATTATGGATAAATTTAATTCAATAAAACACATACATACTCGTATGTATGCATACTGTATAAGTCGAGAGATAGGACTTTAGGACCAGAATTGGGAATTGGAATTATGTGAATGTTTCTAAGAAGAAAATTACCACCTAGATACGAGTACGAGTATAAAGAGGTCGTTCCAAGCTATGCAACTTTACAGAAGGAGAGAAGTCTCGTGTTGTATTATCAGGAGTACCACTCATGTTGCCATATAAAACAAGGAAAACAACCTCCTATTCTATGCCAATATTTTTCAAATCTACTCCCGTAAAGCCTCTCTAAAATGGCAACGCCAACACTCAAACACATTACCCAAATGTGCACGCAAGTAAGAAAAATCATAAATTTGTATCTCAAGCTGACCCTCAACCTTCAACCTCCATTTAGCGTTCATTTGTAGATAAAACGAAACATTCCAAAGCCCTATAGGCAGTTAGCTCAGTCAGGCAAATCATTGAAACCACTTGGTTTCCCTCCATAACATTTGTGTATACATACTATGATGTGATACATATGATATGCGGCAAGAAAAACTAGTCTCCTCTTAGGTACTCGTATGTATGTATCTTTGTATCTATCTGAACATATTTGTATTGTAGTTGATACCCAGTGGGATCGGTTAATAAATGTCAAAACCATTTGTAAATCAAAACCACTGATAAAGCTAATCGTGTTACGGAGTCCTTCTATCCCATCTACCTTCTGCATATAAGTCATCTGATGACTTAGCGCGTGCCTAATACACAAACTTCAATCCAAACTCGGCGGCGTCCCAACTCCTTTTTCCCGAAATCCAACCACGCGCAAACTACACAGATACCCACGACCAAAGTCATACTCCGGAGGAATCCGAAAAATTGATTTCAAGTCACGTAGCCCGGTCAACGTGATTACGAACTACATGAACATGCACAGCACAGATAATAAAATAACGACCAAGGAGGAGGAAAAAAAAATACGAGTACGAGTACATATATGTACGAGTATATGTATATAAATTTTTTTTTTCGTGGGAATAATGAAACGTAATCGGATGACACCAGCACACAATATGCACACCACACGAGCATATAAAGCCCATAACGCGATGACATTCCTGGACGGAATATTATGATGGGGCCAGTTCTTGGGTTGTTCATTATCAGAGTCGTCAGAGTCATATGTCGTTACGTTCTCCTTCCCCTGCTGCAAACGACTACAAATGTGTGTTCCTTTTTGTTCGATTTGTATGTAAAAAAAAAGTCAAATGGCTAGATCACCTGTGTGCATTGGCCTGGTGCTCCCTAGTTCCGGTCCTCTTTTTCGAATTCGGACTTGGCCTCGAACACAAGAAAGGATGCCGTGCATAATGACAAATCGAGCGGAGACAGTATGACACATAAATCATGTCCGGTGCCGAGTGTGCCTATCATCGTTTGGGTTTTCCTTTTCTTTCGGCTCCCTACTCCTGCAGCGAAGACAACAGAGGGTATATTCAACTAAAAAAAAAAAGGGACCTTGGTCGGTGTGATCCTTTGTAATTGTAATCACCCACTGTGTTATGGGCATTTGTCACTGGAAGCCATAATGATATTAATAAATTGATTTAGAATGCAGGCACTGGGATAGGGATTTGAGAATACCTGCTGCAGTGACAGTAGATATAGCAAGATGGGATCTACGATAGCAGTCGCACATGGGTGAGTAGGTTAGGGACTCACTGAATGGGAATGTGAATAATAAACAAAATTGCAACTGTCATGCTGTGCGGCTTTCGTGATTAAATTTTGCAAAAAGGATAATGGGATTGGATGAAAGGTGCTGACCCGGAGCAGCTTACAGAGATTTAGTACAATACGAGTATGGTAGAGGAGACAAAGTGGATAATTGGCGCTAAGGCGTAATAATTGCTATGATAGCCATTTTCATGCATGAATATTAACTCCGTTTATAAATGATTAACATGTATGGTGACTTAACTAGGTCACCAGCTTCGTTTTCATAACACAATCCTAGTGCAATGAAAGCAGACGCTACCAACTTGCTGATCATAATAAAAATACTACCACATGCAGGTCGAGATACAGTCAATTGAACTATGCTTCATCGTGAATTTCAACCGACCTTTAGGTAATGGGAGCATGTTTATTGCTCACTGTTAGCAAAATTAGCTCCTTTAAACAGAGTTCTTCTAGGTAATGAAATATGTAGCAGATACTTTTACCAGAAAACGGTTTGATCATAAATCCATGATATCAAGAGTACTTAAGGGCTTACTTAACAGCCCTGCCAAAAGCAACAGAAGGCACCTTATGTAACTAAGTACAGGACAGATGGATGAAAGATTACTGCAGGATCAGAAAGAGTTTCATCACAGAGACAATCGAGACATCGATGGATGCCACGTGAAGACCATATCCGCGGGACAGCTCACACAAGAATCTATTCTCATGGAATTCAATGACTAACGAAAGAGTAAAAGAAACTTTACCTTTTGCATATTTCTGAAGTCCTCCAGAAGCTTTAGGCCATTAACATCATATGTAGAGGACTCTCACCTCTGCCGTCCGGATATCAACACCGTTGAACCCTTTCAACGTGGCTTCACGACCAATTCGAGCCAGACAAGAGCATCGTCTTATTGGGAAATCTTCTAGAAAGTATGATGATAGGGATTTTCACTGTAAAACGGAACAGAGTCTTCCGTGACACCAAAAGAAACCTCGGAAAATACTCACAGTCCTTATCGAGAACTTAAAAAAAACATTGTTGCTGGCTCCTTATAGCGAAGGCGACTAAATTTCCGGTCACATAGAATCGTTCATACAACAGGCAATGACAGACAAAAAAGCGGGTTAGCAATTTCGAAACTCCATAAAAGTAAGGCTACTGTGGCTAATACTCTTTAAAGCAGCAAGTTGGAACCTATGCTCCAGCTAGAATTTGAAGCAAACACAGACACACGAGGTAGCAAAGGAAGCTTGAACCTAGGGAAGCTTGCATATGAGAAGAGCAACTCAACCAATTTGTTATGAAAAACTTGTGGCAGCTGGCTAGGAATCAGGCAAGCTGAAGAGACTGATTGGTTGACGCCGTGATTAATCCCGAACTAAGGTAGCATAGAAAATCTTATTACGTACAGGGCCGTCTCTATTTCCGCTAAGCCATTTGTTCAAGTATGGAAACAAGAAGAATTGGATAAAATGACGATAAATCCGGAGAATAAGACAGATTAGCGAGAAAATCGTAGGCAATTTATGAAATTTTACAATGGACGTGTCATGAAGGCACTGTCTTCTTTGCCAAATGCAGTCGTTCTGCTCTCACATTGTCGTTGCATTGGTCGTTTAAGTTGGCTTAGTAACGTTCGCCGTTGATGGTTTCCCTATTGAAGGTAATCGCTGTGGATTATGCCACGTGTATCAAAAAAACAAAACTGTCGACATGACTTTGTCCTCTAATAGACCCACATTGGCCTTCTTTGTCACCGATTCGCCCGGAGGCTCCCACTGACTCGACTGCTGCTTGATCTCCAGTATGAAGTGGTGGATTAAAGGTAAAGAAACCGCACCTAACCTCAAACACTCCTGCAGTTGTCTGCTTTCAACAGCAGTCACACACTTAATGACGCATCATGTCCCACATTTGACAGTAGTCTATTGAAAGAGGGAAATTGGAGGAACAATCAGGTCAAAGAAGTCCCTGCAATATGTCGGAGTGATGCTCGGTAACAAGCTGACATTCAAGGTCTAGGTCGAGTATTACAAAAAAAGGCATCGCTGAAGCAGTCAGCACTCCCTTAAATGCATCAGAACATCGTTGACCATGGATATGATTAAAGGATCCTGCTATCCAGAGTAGTCATTTCGGTCCTCCTGTACGCTACCCCGGTATGGGCGGATGCATTAGCGGTAACAGAGATAAAAAGAAAGCTGCCCGCAGGCTCTGCGCTATGATCCGGAATGATCCCTGTCGACATTTTTCCGAATGAAATGCAGAGGACACACCTTAAGTGAAACTCGTACCGGCAGGATTCCAAAATAAGAAAAGAGAGCTCCACAAATGCAGGTGGACCAATATTCTATTCATCAAACCACGGTATGGCAATAGAGAAGTGTAACTACTGCTTAGCACAGTTCCTGCGCCCGGGCTTGTTGGGTATTGGAAATGTCTCTATTTGAGCACGATAGTCCAATGATGTGTCCAGAATTTCCAAATGAGAAGAAGGATGCGAAACATGTGGTGTTTTAGTACCAAGCAAAGAGACCGTTAGGATTAACAGTGTGTTTGCAGAACGAACTGCGAAGGGCGGTTTCTTAGAATACAGGCTAGCTGCTTAAAAGATCCGCAAAATACTACCTTACGGAAGTCCGACAGAGTGGTTGACGAACCTGCGAATCGGTTATGTCTGCAGAACGGGCTTTTGGTACTTAAATGTCGTAAAAAAGATGATAGTTGACGGAAACAGTGTTGGTTTTGCAAGTTAAAATATAAAAAATTCTAAAAGTCACAGCTTTATTGATCTACCCTCGTAAGAGATCGACAAGTATCACCGCAATGGAACATGTAATTTTAGAAAACAAAACAAACATTACCCAGCAATCAGATAACACCGAAATCAACGTCCACTCCATATCGAAACATTTAACGCCAACCAGAAAGTCAATAACTTCTGCATCAAGGCGTTAAAGAAACAATTCACTGTCCTACGAGTATGTTGCACACTATGTCAATCCCAGGAAATTCTCAATTCAACTTCAAGTTAATTGCAGTTTTCACTGGCTCTGGCGCAGTAAAATTCTTTCTTGTCTTCGGCTGTATTCATTTCAAGTGTGTAGCAGATACAAGTAGTAGATTTCAATTATTTTTTTTCCTTAAATGCGGTCATCTCTTTGGGTAACCCAATTTAGTTCAGGCACTGACATGGTTGCCCAATGTCTTGTCCAATGTTCATCGCCTATTGTGTCCTGGTTATTCCTTCTGGATAGATGTAACACTTTGTTCTCGTTATCGTATCTGTACCATTGGGAATACAAAAAGGAAACAAAAACCTAAACTGCTCGTATTTAAGAAGACAAAAAAATACAACGCGAGAACACATAGTCGTTACATTACTTTAAACAAAAAAAAAAAACTGGCCGGATTGCCTCTCGAGCCAGCAGGTAAACTCACGACGACGTCGAGGACGGACGGACCCTGGCGTCCCATGGTCGGATAGAATTATGTACACACAATGTATATGTTCGAACGTCCGTTCAAATATTACAGACCATCGGTCTCAAGATGGTTATTTATTACACCAGGGCGGTGGTGGTTCCTGCGACCAGGGATCTGGGATCTGGGAATACCATCTCTCTGGGTCATTATTATCAGTATAACGATGACTGACCATTATCTGGAACATTGATTCGATTTGTATGTGCATTCGCACACAGATGGGCGGATACCATCGTCGAGAGAAGTATCTCTGTCTGACTGCATTTGATGGAGGGCGAGCAAAGGATCTTGTGTGCAAGAGCTATGGCTCCTAATTGCTATTTTCTCGTACCGTGCGTCGTTGCGCTGGACATCTATACAGCTGGTCATGGCTATGGATTTGAAACGAAAAAAAAAACAAATTAAAACAACACAAAATCGATGACAGAGAAATATATTCGAATGTTCGTTCCGATTTTCGATTTTCGATGAAACGTTGTTTTATTGCAGCAGATATTTGCACACATCAGGGATGCGGAGTTCCTATATGAAACGGAACAGTACTCAAAGCTTTGGATTAATTTCCTTTTTTCAGATAATCTCCCATGTAGTTAATTTCGAAAGTGCAGGGTCAAAGTGCACAGATTTTAGTAGGTACGTTAGTTCAAAAACAGATATACAGCTCCCACTCTGTGCTTGCTCTAAGTTAGACGCCAAAATCGAGCCAGTCAAATTTTGTGTTTGAGGACATACACTGCAAATGGGTCATAGGGGCCTATATGAAGAGTCGAACTTCGAAAGGAGCCTCAGATATGGTCAAAATCAACTCTATGCGCCACTAAACGCCAATATTTAGCTTAAGACACCCAACAGAACCAATGATGGGATTAAAAGTTGAAAATGATAGAAGAAAGCGCTCTGGAGTCCATCGGAACAAGAAGATTGGTGAGAGGTAAGCAGGGCCAGACTGACCACGGCTGCTGAATAAATGCAACGCCAAGAACCTGCACATCTAGTTCAAATGACAGTTTCGCAAAAATAAATCGAAGATGTAACAACAAAAAGCACAAAAACAATATAAGGAATATGCAAGGCTTGATTATACATATTAGATTGTTAAATTCCTAATCTTCAGCACGATTTTTGGCTTTGAAGACTTCTAGCCGGGAATCCTGTAATCTCAAGTGAGGAGCAAAAATAGGCCTTAGATGTACTCTATGTCTCTAAAGACGAGAAAAAGACCATAGGCCTATGTAACAAAAGAAAACCATTGTGCTTAGTGTTATACCGTAAATTGAACAGAGCAAATACTGAGCACAAAGGCAATTATGTATGTGCAAAGATGCTATCGCCTCTTGACGTCAGCCCTAAGGGCAACAGCCGCATCCATTAAAACTTCTTCCAGCAATGGGAAGAACTATTATACATCAAGTACTGGCTTTTGAAGCGACAGTCAGGATGCACTTAAAGACTTCCTGAACTCTCTCACTTCCAAGCCAGTTCGAGAATGCAAGACTTCACTGAACGTAGTCGGAAGACTAAGTTCACAAGTCTTGTCTTATCTGGGTCCTGGGTCACAATTGGATCACAAGAAATTGCCAGTCCAGGATCAGAGGAGAGTTTTCAGGACCCGAACTCACGTTAGGACTTCTTGCGCTGATAGCATGACTGCTCCAGGTTGGCGGCAGACTAAGCAAATGCTTTCCGACATCTCCAAGAGGTTAATGGTTTTCCTGCTGTCCCTAAGTACTGGTGTCGGGACCTGGCACTACAGTTTTGCATAGCGCTTACGTGTTCTGTGCATAGATACGAGTAAGCCACACAACATCCTGAAACGCTTATTGTTCAAGTGATGACAATAGCCTGGAACACTACCTCTGTAACTGTAGGGCATACGCTTGCATCACATTAAAGCAACAGCTGGAGGCTCATATTCATCTTTCTTCGAAAGACTGAACAATTCCAGTCAAAGGATCATACAAGGAGTACAATGGAATAGGTTTTCGTCCGAGCGTCCTGTTCTGAGAGAAACAAATTTGTAAAACCGCCTTGACCAAAGTAGTAAGTAGTGCCTAGCTGTGAGGGTAGCCGAGCTCTTTCATCATATAAGTCCCTAAGCCAAAGTGATGAATTAAGAATACATTACAACTAAGTACTTGAGACGACTTTTAAATATAGAAGGCTTACTGATATATGTTATAGCACGAAAGTATGGATCATCACCATATACTCAAGTGAGAAACGAGTATATGGCTTAGAAAGGAATCACGACATTATGATTCGCGGTCATACGGTTACAGTTTTGAAGGTACGCCAACTTCCAATTTTGCTTATTATTGAGGCGAGACGAGAGTGTTTCTTATATCGCTTCAAGAAACCGGGACATTTTGCATTATCTTGGCGAATTCAAATGTATGGTCATTCCAACGTAATTTACCATTGACACACATGCCGAGAATGGAAAGGTTTTCAGTTTCGACGATGCATGTGCCATTCATGGATAATGGCCGGATGTTTAAATTTCGCTTTACCGACAGCAAAAAGTAAATTCATTTCTATTCTATTGGTGTCTCCCCAATTAGTTATGCTGCTAACGTTGGACTTTCATTAGCTTAAGATGTTGCTGGCTTTTCGAGTCAACTACTAAAAAGCAGGGGCGTGTGTCCAGGAACGAATATGAAACGCAGAGAGTACCGTCAGCAGTATACTGGATCGGTAGTGGCGGACCGAGATCATTTATAAAGGTTAAGAAGAGTGTCAGAAACAGAATGGAGCCCTGCGGTATACCAGTATTTTATGTATATAAAACATGAAACAGTCTAAGGCAATTTACTCGTCGATTTCACATATTTTCGATAAGAGAACTTGATGCCAAACTCTCTCAAACGCCTACGAAATATCTTCCTTTCACCAGATTGGTGCAGCCCATGTTTTCACTTTTTGGTAATATATCCCACCAAATCATCAGTGAAGCTGTTGCTACAACAACCGTACCGCGAGTCATTAAGAAATTTTCGTATTTCGAGATATTTCATGAGCTGACGGTTTATCAGCGTTCATGACCTTGACGTAAGTGCAATGTGTCAGTAGGAGGAGAGAGAAGAAGATTCGCCCTTTTTAGGTACGGGCGGACAAATGCTGTTTTCCATCTTCTTCGAAAGAGTCCTAAAGAGTAGGATTGATGAACAAGCTTACACGGTGGTTTTGCCAACGTGGAAAAATACGTCTTCAGAAGAAGGGGATATGTACGTACCATCTGAATCAGTGAATTAGGTTCGCCCCAAGCAATGTTTGACGCGCTCTAACATAAGTGCATGACAAAACCTGGAAAGGCTGAGATGGCTAAGTAGTGTACACCAAGCGAATTGCCCTTGTCCAATGGAAGATGAGACCGATGGGTCATTATGTTTTCAATGAAGGATCAAAAATTGTAGTATCTTTGGGATTACAGTATTTTCTGTCTCAGTCTTGAGTCGTATTGAGATTTTACACGTTTAAGAATAGCGTTGCCGTCATTTCTAGCCTTTTTACCAGGGTTTATCGGGCAAGATCGAAAAATTAGTTCTCTCACCTTGACAGCCCCTTTACAGCTCGAGTCTCCTTTTGGTTTGATATTCTTGTCGTTTTCTAGCAGTTGGCGTTAAGTCCGCTTTATTTGGCATTCTTGTATTGCCATACGATTCTTTTGGAAATATTTTCTTTAACTGTGTGGTTTCAACGATGTACTTAACATATCAGGATGAGAATTTAAGAACAAGTCTACTGCATTGGCGGCGTGACTATCAACGTCAGGTGTCTTGGAAGCTGTTCGCAGCACACCGTCCTTCGGGTGTTATCCTAAATACGAGTAACTATTTCAGCATGAGAACACACGGATACAAGCCTCTGAATGGAATTAGGCAACGAACTCGTTAAAGGTTGAATTTCTGTGCAGTCTAGAGCTTCTGTAAATAAGCAATAGTGGATACATTTTTTCCCGAATTCCAATCCCGAATTGGAACAAAGAACACATTGTGGTAGAGTTGGGTAAGACCCCTAGATAGATCTATAACACAAAGACATTGGTCAAGATCTAGCCTAAGAAGGTGTTCTTCCATCCCTTGGAAGAATAACAGATACCGGTCATGGACTTAGTGCCTCATCTCTCGGAAGCAGATCTATTCGAAGAAGAAATAGCAGTCGTTTTCAAATTGTTGGGTACAATACGGATATTCCCGGCACCTAGTGTTGATATTGCTATTGTTGTATTGAAAGCATCAGAAAAAGTTGTCATCACATTTCAGGTTTGTAAGACAAATTATTGCAGTTTTAGCCTCGTTGATTTCGGAAGGTAGTGAAAGTAAAGTTTAGCCCTACGAAAACAAAGAAACCTCTGAGCTGCCAATACGTAGTAATTTTGTAATCTTCTCAGGGGAAGGATTCAAATATTATCCTCATATAAGTACTCGTACATGCGAATAGTGTCAAGCGCGCTTGCTCTGGCCTTATTAGATAAATGTACACACTGACATAGGGCGACAGCACACTGGACATTGTTCGGACTAGGCCTGTCTGGAAATCGAACGATGGGCTTCCCGCGTGACAAATACCCCCTATGAATTTCCTTTTACATCCCGTGGGTATTTCCCAGTCCTTTTTGGAAAAATAAGTGGAAAATTCCAGAGATTATCTCTGTGAGCACTACAAGAAGGGTACAAAGTAGATGGCACGGAATTCGAATACAACAAACGAACATCCTTTCTGGCATGCGAGGAGGATGTTTTATTTATTTGCTCTTGCAATCGCAATCGATGGTTATTTTCAGCTCTTCCTCCTTTTTTTTGGTCGTCGTGTAGTTGTTTGTCCTCACTCCTCGTTTAGTTTCTTATCAGAGCGCAATTTTCATAATTCAACGCGATGGATTGGATATTTTTTTCTTCTTCGCTGCGAGTTTTCGCTTTCGTTTGTCGTTCCAACTCGTTCGGTATGTTTTTTTTTTTTGTTTTTAATTTCAGAATAAACATCAGCGATTATCATCATCATCGGCGGTGTGCGTTATCGTTGCAAGGATTGTCGAAGGATGCACCATGTGAAAATGTCGACGCATGGTATGCCTAGTGTTTGCACATCTACTGTACACACTATGTCTGTGTGTTTGTATAGATACGTTTGCATAATAAATTGGCTGGTAATTTAAGTGGAAGGAAGAAGACGACGACTTTGCAGTTGTTGATGTTGCTGTTGCCATTGCCGTTGCCGTTGCTGATGCTATTGCCGTTGCCATTGCCATTGTTGTCGACGTCGATGTCGTTGTTAATGTTGCCACTACCATTGCCACTGCCACTGCCACTGCGACTGCTACTGCCACTATTGTGACAACACAACATCCTTTTTTTTCACATCCACAATCCTATGCCGTATACTCGTAAATATTTAATTTTTGAAAAATAAAATGAGGCGCACAGAGGCAACCACCGTACGGTAGGATGCCGTCCAATCCGGCCGATTCATTTTTGCTCTTACCCATCAACAACGAACGCCTTTAATAACTTAATAAATTAGATCACCGCTAAAGAGTGCGGATATGAATGAAAGGACTAAAGCAGCGGAGCGGTAAAGTGGCCGAACGGGTAGAGTACGATGCCCAATGAGTGATTAAAATTAATATCCGTTCGGAATTAATAATAATTAGTTGATAATTGGACATGCAGACAATGCTCATAGAACGGCCGCAAAGGTAGCCATTTGGCAATGCTCGTATCTGGCCGTAGATTCCAAATCAATTTCGATGTCAATGGCACTTGGAAAATGGTTTCAATGTGAATTGCGAAAATTGAAGTGGTCAAGTGGTGGTTTGGCAGCGAGTGTTGCTGGTGAGGGTGAACATACTACACGGGGACGTAGGTAATTAGGTTTCAGGTATCTACGAGTAAGTAGTGTAGAAGGGGTTTCAATTAATTCGATTGAGATGTCGAATTAAAGACATTCAAGAGAGGATTAACGATGGTTTCATATAGAGAATGCTTAATACTGCATATCATAGACATACTAATGACACGTATACAAATGAAAGCCACTTGTGGTTTGATTGTAGTTGGTATTTTCAATCAAAATTCAATCTTTTCAGCAAGAAACAGAGTGTGTGTTATGCCTGCAAATCGTGTTTATAGTCTGCAACATCCTTTGGGTAGGGCGTCCTCAAACGTTAAGTTTGTATTGTTGACTGAAACCGAATTATGGAGCTTCTTCTAATTGTTCCTAGTAATCCTAATCGTAGGACCTGAGTCCTAGGTACGTATAATGGGCTGCGGACAGAGAAGCCACATCTTGTTAACGGATGAGGATCAGTTCAGGAGATGGAGAGAGTATTGCACAATGGCCCTTTTAGACCGTATTTTAGCAGCCCTCCAGATTAGCATAATAAAATTGTAACCGCGATTATAGTACATACGACATACCTGTGGATTTTTTTCAGGCTTTTCTAGGACTAACTACAGAGCTACTGAAGCTCATCTTAATAAAAAAAAGAAAACAGAAATGAAGAAATGAAGTTCTGGTGCAACGGTCCAGGATGGTCCGTCCCAATCACTGTCTTGTCGCCTTGTCATTTCTGTGCACGGTGTGATTTTTTTCCGATTGAGAAAGCGAACATTGTTTCATATACTGCCGGAGGCTAGCCATTGCCCGACGATAGGGTGGTGCTGTCAATAAAAATAGAATTTGTGTCTTGAACGAGTATCAGATCCAGACACTTTTGCATATTAGTCGGTAAGCGTACCCACTGAGCCGCATCACCATTCCAGCAAATTCGCCACCACGCGTCAAGGATACAGCTCGTTATATTGCTCCAGTTGGCAATTAGCATGTCGAGGATGGTATCTTGCAAACTGAATTCGATAGAGAGATCAGCAAATACAGTCTGTTGCAAGTATGACCTGTACGTTAACCACATCCAGTTACTGAGAATTTGCCTGCTAATCATTCACTTTTTACCAGTCAACGTGTATGGGATTCGCTGTTCCCTAGTGTCCAAGGTAGTACCACTGGCAGTCACGGAGCTTTCGGTTGCGGTAGAACTGTACTCCAATTCGGATGTCATAATCGACGTCGGTTGCGGAAAACGTGGTAACGAAATATCTGAAAAACTTCGTGATTTCCCCGAGTTGTCAGTTTAAATCGATGGTGCCGCCGAATCCATCATAAAACGTACCGCTCTTGTTCCCAACACATCCAACATGCCAATCCCTACTCGTGAAGCTTCCATCTACACTGGTATCACTTTGTCCGAATACTTCTGTGATACGGGTTTCAACATATCCATGATGGCTAATTCTACCTCTCGTTCGGCTGAGGCTCTTCGTGAAATTTCAGGTCGTCTCGCTGAAATGCCTGCGGATTCCGGTTACCCAGCCTACTTGGGTGCCCGTTTGGCCTCCTTCTACGTCATGGCAAGTGTTTGGGTAACCCAGAACTTAAGAGTTCCGTTTTTATTGTCAGTGCTGTATCAAATCCTGGTGGTTATTTCTCAGATCCTGTCACTTCTACTACACTGGGTATAGTACAGGTATTCTGGGGTTTAGATAAGAAACTTGCCCAATGCAAACATTTCCCTCCATCACTTGGCTCATTTGGTACAGTAAATACATTCGTGTGGGCTATTTAAGGCAGCGGGAGATGACTTGCGGGCCAGAAAGCATGCATTTTGAATGGTAAATTAGCATGTTTTGCCCGATCAACAAGGATGGAGACCTTCTTAACTCCGTCAATCGTAAAAGCACCAGTATCCCTAACAGCGCATATAAGATGATATCTGTCGCCTGAAGTCATGTGATTGGTGCCTTTGGGTGCGGTTTAAGGGCCGGTAATTCGACAATCGACAGAACATTTACACTACGACAGATTCACAAAACAAAAACCAAAAGAGTCCGAATCCAAAGAGCCATTGGCATCCCTGGCAAGCTCATTCGACTATGTAGTCTAATGATGGAGAATTTTCACGGCTTCGTCAATATCGGAAAAGACAACCGAAGCGTTCAATGTCAGAAAAGAACTTGCAACTTTTTCAACATCATATTTGTGAAAATTATGCGAAACTCACAAAACTCACCCAAAGTCTGTATAACAACTTGTATAGGCTTATCACATTGACATCATTGAAAGGACTCAACGAGGTGTCACTTGCGAACGTACGAGTAAGTATTGAAGCAGAAGAGGCAAAGATGTGTTCAATTATGAAGATACCACACACAACATCGACGAATCAGAAAGGACGCCACCATAAACAGCATTTACTTTGAGGTAGCCAGGGACCTTGTATACATCGGGCATAAGTGGAAGGGCCCAGAATCCGGGCTAAGCAGTTGAGGTTCAAGGTTCACCCTGTACACCACTTAATAAGTAAGTAAGTAAGCATTCTGTCGGTCTAATTTTATGTTACTCTTTAACACATTTGGGTCTCTCACTATTAAGCCTTGAATAGTTGGCGGTTTATCAGCATTCTTTTCATAGCCCCCATAGAAGTATTCGAGTGGCATCAAATCGTATAATCTCTGTGGCCAAAACATTGTGCCTTTCATAATGAAAATTCGACGTTGGATCGAGTAGTCAATGGTTTGATGGATTATATGGAACGAAGGGTCATCCTGCTGGGACCATTTATTGTCCGGATCAATGTTGTCCATATTTTCGAAGTAATAATCGTTGATCATAGTCCGGTAGCGTAGGTCATTGACTATAATGTGAAAAATTAGAACCCATGATGCCACCAGTGTGAGGACCACTCCAAACAGTGCACATTTGTGATTGTAATTGGATTTGCCTTTCTCCAAGAATAGCAATTCTGCATGTTCACACGTTCATTGCACCGAAACACGATTTTTCCATAAAAACTCTCGTCAAAAGATATGGTCTCCAGGCTTAGTCCTTGCATCATCTGGATCTTATCCGGGTGTAGGATTGTAGGTCTAATGCATAAAAGCCAAACTATTGCAATCGACGCCAAATTGACAATTTCGGATCTTCCGGCACACTTTCACTCACAACGGCTACAATTTTGCCTGTAAGCACATTATGCTGCGCCGCATCGCTGATTTTGCGTCATGTAGGGTGAATGCGCTTCACAGATGGGATTAAAAAAAAAAACCAGACAATTCGAGGCAACGGTTGCAACCTCAACAGGACTCCGGAGGGACAATAATCAAATCAAAATTGATGGATTACTTCTGAAGCAGAGATACGAGTAGTAAAAACGAAATCCATTGTAAATGGCCACTTCACTAGTGTCTGGTGTTGCGCAAAGATCCATATCTGATGATAAATTGAATCAAGAGCCACAAGCTACATCTGAAATAGCATTGATAATTTTGACAGGAGAATGTAAAGCCACCTCGCGCAACTACACATCATTAGGACCAATGGTAGCAACAGCTAGATTTCTCCAAATAGGCCTCATACTCTTTCATGAAATCAAACACTTAACCCTGTGGCAACATCAAGTTGCTGTGTCCAAAAATTTCAAGAATGACTGCACAAAGTAAACTCAAATATTGGACTATCAATATCTTGATTTGTCATTATTCACGACAATGGAAATGCCTGACTATCAAAGTGTCAAACGGAGACAGCTCATAGCCTTAAGCTTGACATGACAGCTATTACACCCAACGGAGTCTGAAAAGAATATTGACACAAAATTGACATTTCCTATTTGAAACAGGTGGGCGTGATATATAGTATGTCCACCTTTACTCAGAATGATTAACAGCATACTTAAAGAAAAAATCATTTAATTTTGATGACCAAAAATATACGTACGAGTACTCGTATGTACGAGTATGTATGCAGGGGCAGGTTTTTGAGGTCGTCTGAGCCCTATGCTTTCAACCAAATTGAGTCATTGAAAGTGTGTCCGTCTTGTTGACAGATGGCAATTGCCATCATAGTGACATTTCTCATGCATGCATAATGACAAGTCGAAACAGTGGACGTCGAATTCGTGCCGTTGGCGTTAGACTGTCATCACTGCTTTTGAAATTGCGATCAATTGAATAATTGAAGTTGAAGTCTTGTTTGAACAAATTTTAATGCTCATAAAGTGCAATGGATTCGAAATTCATTTAAGCGGCCGCGTTTCGGTCTGCAACGTCAAGATAATGTTTTAGAATTACAAAGACAATTCAAAAGCTCCATTCCATAGGTAACTTAACGTACATTTATCGATTTTGGTTTCATTTTGTGAAACAACAGACTAAGCCCTCAAGTCGGATTAAAACAAGGCCATTGTGCTCTTTTCAACTTCAACCCTACCCTTTTGTTGTAACGTAATCCATGCGGAATTTTAAAAGTACGAATCAAATGGAAATCTTTTTAAATAAAAGGTCAAGTCAAAGAAGAGGACAAAGAAGACAAAGCTAATGAAAACGTTTTGCTTTTAATGGCCTCATCTAAACAATTAAATTTATTGGGTGTTGCCGGTCGTAAAAGAAATTAATTTAACGATCAGACAAGGAAGTCAGTAAGTACCAACAAAATGACACAAAAGGTTATTTTCATTAAAATTTTTAAATTTACAATCGCTTATTAACATTTCATTACGAAAATTGATGTGCAGCCAAGTCTTGGGAAATATTTTGCATTTTCGAGCATTTGATAGGCATGACGAGTTGGGTATTTGTTTCGATACAAGGTCGAGAAATGAGACATTTTTTTTATATTCGAGCAATACAGTGACCAAACAAACTCGAGTCCTCCGTAAGACAGAGGGATCTTTAGTATAAACGTGGTCAGAAAAGTTATAAAATTCCCTCCATCGACACCACGGGATAGAAAAGAAGGGGAAATGAGATATTTTCGTGAGACAAAACAAAGAAAAGGAATTCCTTTATTCCATCTTTGGTATCATGCGGGATGTACTGAACTATGACTGGATAAAGGTGCTCCTCAGTACCACAGGAAATGAGATGCAACGAGATGATTCCTCTAAAAGAACAGCCTTACAGCCGCTTTCCTTCTGTAGAATAAATTGCAGCCTGCTTACTGACAACTTATCCGAGCACTGTACTCTCTACGAGGGAATGAGAGATGTTATTAAATATGGGACGGACTAAATTCACTGGTTTCAACAGATTTCAACAGAAAAAAAATTTAAAAATAGTCAAATGCGAATTTATGAGTTTAAGAAAAATCTGGGCTAATATCATTCAAGTCTAAGTGTCACCTGGTTGTGGCGGTAGTTTGGAATAATTCCATATCCATCTATGCATGTGGACTAGACCCATCCAACCAAAAGAACTTCAACATAAATAGTTGGCAAACACGCAATTCCGCAGGCTTTGGGGCATGTCATGCTCTAAATAAAATTGCAAATCCTAAGAAATACCTGTGTTTGGTGACAACAGTAGCAAAGTACTTTAGTGAACGAAACTCCAGTCTTAGATGTACTCTTCATGACTGGAGTTTTACTCTGTCATATGAAACCTTCCCAATTGATAGTAATTTTTGTCCATAAGGAGACACCATTTAACCTCATAATCAATTAATCCAAACCTTCAAACTGGACCAATAGATTCCAATTGGACCACCGATGGTACGGTTTGACAGAAAATAATTGAGTTTTTCGGCAATTTAGGGGCATCTCTAATCGTCAAATAAGCTTGTATGGCATGGAGCTCTGAACAGAAAGCCAGTTAGCTTCGCTCTATAAATAAGACCATTGACAGTAACGGTGTCTCCTTTTTCATTTCGAAAGAAATAAGGTCCGATGATGCCCCCGTGACATAAACCGGACCAAACAGTCAATCTTTGTGGATGAATTGATGCCTGGCCGAACACTTGTGGATTGTGTTTGCCCAATAACCGAAATTTTGTTTGTTGACATAGCCAATGAGCCAAAAATGGGCCTCGTCCGAGAAGATGATTTCCAGCGCCCAATTAGCGAACTCGCGGCGTTGTCTATTGTCGTCCGGCTTCAATCCTTGGGTCAGCACAATCTTGTGCAGATGTAGTCCTAAATTCAACCACAAAATAAGCCGGGTTGACTCACTGCCCAAGAGCTCAAACATAACATTTGAAAAGACTATCATTACTATCTGGTTACCCTTTACTTAGATTTGATTGAGCAGCTGACTTAGAAAGATTGGTCGACCCAACAGCAAAGCTGTCAGCGTATATAGTCGTATGTAAATGACGCTGTTTCTTGCCGTCATATTGGGATTTTAATCTATAGGAACTCGCATTTTTGATCGACGTGGCACGTTGGTTGGGTTCGATTCTCAGGTCATATCCCAGAAACAAAAAAAAATATTTTTGCTGAATCGAGAGGAAATACCAAAAAATTTTGAAAAATTCTGCCTATTCAAAAGTCATTCGTTCTTGACAGTCGACAAAAAATCGTAGATCCCTCTCCCCGAGAACACTTTTCAAGACTAAATGACACAGAAAGCGAAGGGACTAGGCTTCGGTTGAAACTGGAATGTTGCACAGCAGTTCATTTATATATAAACAGGCGAGATCTGTATTTTTCGCTCCTGGGAGTAGAGACCTGTCTAGAATTATAGTCATATTATTCGTGGAAGACTCTGAATGCTTTGATGCTCGTCACTAAATATTAATTTATGGGTGGCCGTGGCTCAAATGGTAGTGTATTGGCTTCCAAATCGGAAGGTTCGGTGTTTGAATCAAAGACTCGCTCGAAAGACATTCTTTTTTTCAGGCAGCTTAATTCACGTAAGACGAATTGTGCCTATAATACAACAACAAATCCAATTACACTAATAATTATACTCCCCATTAAATGTTGGATGCCACCCATGGAGCGAAATAACCACTGAGCCCAAAAATCTTTCTTTCTCTCTCTGTCCCATTTTCCTAAAAACTTAACACGTGCTCAGGCATTTTAAGTGTAATAGTACCCACTTGAGTGTTAAGTTCTTAAAAAAAAAAACTGATTCCACCTCTTGGTATGGCAAATTGAGGATACGTCCTGATCGACCGTCTGAAAGTCTAATTGAAGAAGAGTTTGTCTAGTTTAAAACACGCTACGCAAGAGATTTTCCACTGCAATTTGAGAGATATTTTTCTGACGAGCAACCAAGAAAGATATCAGAAACGGATTCTTTAAACTCGTGTAAATAACGTTTACAGATCGTTCAAATTTCCATCGAAGTTAGTGGTCAATAGACGTACAACGTGAAAGGCCAGTTTTCGGGTGTTTTTATCGTCAAAGTGAAGTAACTTTGTCTGAAACAAAGAGGCAACAAGACTTACAACCGAAGACGCCTCCACTATTGTTGCCAGTTGCTATTTCCTTGTGAAAATATGTAAGGTAGTCAGCATTTACGTGCCTCAGAACTATAGCGTTGGTGATACCAGCAGATTCCGTTGTTTCTCGGTTGGCCTCCGCGATCTCGGCTCGCTTGAAGATATCGGCCGTTTGAACCGCTTGCTCTGGGTTGACGACGGTGTCGTGCTTCTAGTTCAAGTAAGTCCAATCTGCGTTAAATGCTGACCAGCACATCGTTACTAACAGCTGACATTGCTCGAAGCACTCGAAGTATTGTGTCCGGTACTTCAAAATAGGAACTTATCATGAAATTAAGTGGATATCCTATATCTATATTTTTGCTGTGAATTCGGGACAGTTGAATAGCTTACATACGAGTATGTGAGCCTAAGATGGGATAATAAGAAATAAATATTATATATTCCCAACAGCATGCGTTGTAAAGGCGGTGTTGTCATCCCTTCTTCTTATTTGTCGGTCATGTGAAATGAATGCGGATCAACTTGGGATGTCATTAGAAATGCGCTCACGACGTCGCTGTGTACGGCTTAAAGAAAATTATGTGCATACTAACTAATGGTCGGACATTCCCATTCCCATTCCCACTGACACGTAAAAAAAAGATGGTCCAAAATACGAGCTGCAAAACCGGAAAAAAAGTAAAGTGACAAGTCGCACTTAACATGGAGTACGTGGTGGAAACTTTATTGTTGCGGCTGTATCCTCGTAGTTTGTTGCTTGTGTGTGGGATATTTGTATTGTGAGATCCCCACAAGAATATTGCTGCTTAACTCGAGTCAATAATCAATCGATTTCGCGCCGTTTTCAACAGCTGGATATCTCTCGAAAGTCCCTGTAGCTTATTTTGAAAAAAAAAAACACTTGACTACAATTTCATACTGACCTAAGAGCGTAAGTCAAATGACCATCGCACACGTCAAACTTTCCTTAACACATTCTCCCCCACAGTATTTTTTTTAGAGTACAGCTAAATGCAGTTACTTCATGTGCACGTAAAATAGGCTATGAGAAGGAGAATTTTTTAATTTTTCCAAACACTTTTTTTTTTAATCGCAGTAGGCGTGTATCGACCGTCTTTATGAGCAAGGCATTTAAAAAAACAATTTGTGTCTTCAAAAAATTTAATCAACGCGATATTTTTCTTACTTCTGCAGCATATATTGGAAATAAGCATAAAGTTTAGTAAAAATTAATCCCCACATATTTTTGTACATACATACGGAGGTAAGCAACGCTAAAGTTAGATGTATTTTAAAAAGTACAGTGCATACATCTTTCTTTTAAGTATCTAGAATTGATTTAAAAACTATTCCTACTAAGCATTTTTATCGAAAACGTTTCCGTAATCTCGATGCCGCCCTAGAAGAACTTGGTAATAATACGAAAATAGTCAACGCTGATATCGTCATGATTTTTCCGCCGGTGGATTAAGTTACGGATGAAGAGGATACCGATGAAGACAACATAAAAACAGTAGAGTTGCCGCAAGATGTTAAAGGTGAGGTTGAGATTTTTGTGGAACCTTATCTAGCATCAGACGACGATATGGGGGAGCTCATATGCATGAGCATTTATCTATAAATGGATCAATGGTGAAGTATTTCGGTCGACATTCTTCTAAACAATTTATTAGAGGAGAACCTGTAAGATTCGGGTTCAAAAATTGGATGCTTTGCAGCAAAGATGGCTACATGTATGAATTTGACACATGTTGAGGAGCTAAAAACGTAAAGCCTTCTTTGAAAACCTTACCATTAGCGTTAAGAGTGTTTCTCGATCGTCTAAAGAATATTTTACTGTCCAAGTGACCATGCTATTTACTTCGATAACTTTTTTACTAGTTCTGACCTGATGAAGATTTTAAAGGAAAAGCAATTTAGAGCAACTGGAAGAGCTCGGAGAAATCGACTAAAAAAATGTTCTCTTCCTAAAAATAAAGAATTTCAAAAGCAGAAAAGAGGAATGAATTTCTTTGTGTCATATGGAAGGACAATGTGAAAATGTCAAGAGATGGAGCAAGGAAGAGCAGAAGAAATTAAATATTTATCAGCCCCTACTTTTCAAAAACTACAACAGGAACACAGGTGGCGTTGATCTGAATGACCAGTTTGTCAATACTCACTCCATTGAAATAAGAGGCAATGATGTCGTCTACTACGTCCAATGCCTGGAAGCTCCACCAACTAGTAAACAACTACAAAGGCGATCTACCAGAATTCACTAGAGCAACACCACTCCTTTATCTCAGAATTCATACTTTGAACCAAGAACATCCTAAACTCACTGTCAAACGAAGCATTGTGGAGAGCGCTGGATACCACTTTCCAAGAAAAAAAAAATACCTAGTCAACTAAGATGTCGCCAGTGTCACTTAAGATCGAAATGGTGTTGTGAAATGTGTAACTACGAGGTGTGTTCAGAAAATAGTGGGCATTTTTAAATTCCGCAGGTTTGGAGAGTCCGATTGTCAAAATATTTTTTTATAATATTGGTATACATGCCCCTGAAGTACGATACAATTTTCAGTTGTATTCATTGCTTACTTTGCTTGTGGCAGCCGCCAAGGTTAGACGTTTTTTATGAGCTCGGCGATTTTCGCTTGTTAAAAGAAATGGACCAAAGAATTTGTATCAAATTTTGAGTAAAAAGTTAAATAAAATGTAACAAATCACAATCAGAGAAGTCGCTGATGATGTCGGCATATTGACTGGCTCATGCCATTAAATTTTTTCGCATGTTTTGGGTATGAAACGAGTGGCAGCAAAATTTGTTCCAAAATTGTTGAACATTGAACAAAAACAGTGGCGAATGGAAGTTGCTCAGGAGTAACTAAATGAAGTCAACGACGATGCAGAATTACTGAAACGTGTTACAACAGGTAACGAAACATGGGTTTACGGATATGAGGTCGAAACTAAGGCTACATCGTCCCAGTGGAGGTATTTTGTTTCGCCAAGACCGAAAAAAAGTGTATTGTTGAAAGAGCTAAAGGCTATCCCAAAGATCGAGTTTGAGAAGTGTTTCGAGGATTGGAAGAAGCGCTGCACTGTGGAGTATTTGTATGACAAAACCGCTCAAAATTATTGTTTTTTTGTAAATTAATCAATTGAAACACAATATATTATGGAAATTCATTGTTTATTCTTAAATATTATAAAGATTTTTAGAGAAAATGTGTTTAATCAGAATCGGAAGGTCGTCTTCATCCTCTTTTTCTTCGACATCGTCCATACTTCTGTTTTTATCGTTTTCTAGACGCATAGACAGTTCGCTTGGTTTGGTTCTATTGTGTTGCCGTGCTCTAAGGCTGCTAAGGTATAGGTCTGAGCTCAGCACGAATCTGTGTACAAGCAACACGTGAATATTTTCGACTAAATTTCAGTCTATATTGCCGGAAGTGCTTCTGCCTCATGTATCAACACTGTGTGTATAGTTGGTGACATTGGATGCCAGCCGTATCGATCTATGTACAATTTAGCGGTATCGGGAATGAAAGCATCGAATTTGTCGGCATCAATTCTATATCCGCTAGAAATAACTTCCACGATAGTTTTAAAGTGAATTATCAAATTAAGATTTACCCTTGTAATACGAGAAAAACATTCCGGGTCATCGAAAAACTTTCTGGACGTGGTGCCGTCATTAGTATAGGGTTTTCCAATAAGGAAGGACTTGACAACTTTTTTTTTAAATTAAATGCAAACCATCTGAGATATTTCAAAAACTTAATTATCGGCTTGAAGTACAATCAAAACATTTATGAATGGAATTCGACTCCGTTCCTACGGCCACCGCGGGCACGTTTGCAGCGGTCAATACGTTGGACCCAATTTTCAACGACTCGGCCACACATTTCGGCCGAAACGGCCGCTATTTCGCGTTCCATGTTGGCTCTGAGCTCTTCCAATGTCGTCGGCGTGTTGGCATAAACCAATGACTTAACGTAGCCCCACAGAAAATAATCAAGCGGCTTTAAATCGCATGAACGAGGCGGCCAATCGACTGGCCCATTTCCTGAGATAACACGCTCACCATACTTACTCTTCAATAAATCGATTGTACCGTGTGCTGTGTGGCTTGTGGCATCATCCTGTTGGAACCACATGTCGTCCAAGTCCATATTTTCCAATTCGGGTCAAAAATAACCGGTGATCATGGCGCGATAACGATAGCTGACCATTCACAGTAACGTGACGATCGTTATCGCCGACGAAAAATATGGCCCAATAACGCCGCCGGCATGCAAACCGCACCAAACAGTTATTTTTTGTGGATGAAGTGGTGATTCATGAAGCACATGTGGATTTTCACCCGACCAATAACGCATATTTTACTTATTGACGAACTCATTGAGCCAAAAATGAGCTTCGTCACTGAAGATGATTTTGCGATGAAATTCATCATCTTGGCGTATGTTCTCCAGAACCCAATCGGAGAACGTACGTCGCTTTAAATGGTCCATCGGCTTCAATTCTTGAGTCAGCTTGATCTTGTGTGGGTGTAAACCAAGATCCTTACGCAAAATACGCAATAATGTGGTCTGAGCGATGCCCAATTCTTGAGAACGCCGTGGAATTGACTGATTTGGATCGTTAGCTACGGACGCCTGAACGGCAACGATATTTTCGAGTCTTCGACCAACCCGTTGTCTCACTGACACGGTAACATCACACAACGAATATGTAGACTCAAGCTTTTGCCTGTCTACTAGGGCGAGAATTACGACCGAAAATTGGAGTTTACGCTCTTAAAGTTGCAGTCACCGACTCCGAATTTCGGTAGAAAATTTTTATAATTTGCAGACGTTGCTCGTTCGTGTACTTAACCATGATGAAAATGCTGAGTATACTAAATAAATTGGCAGTGACAGTGATGATGATTAGTGAAAGAGTGCGTTCACAAATTAAATTCAAAGTTGTCAAGTCCCTATTGGAAAACCTTTTAGAACTGGGGGCCTTGCAAATTGGCAGCTTCGCTCGTGCTATTTAAAACCTTCAGGGTCTTTCTGTGAGCCCACACTAAGTCATTGGTCTTTCCCAATAAGCGAAAGAGCTTAAACAAGTTGGAGGCGACCATTCGACATATGTACTTTTATTTATGAAGACTGTTTCAAATATACGCAACCGATAAACTATAATGCCAAACATGGTGAACAGCAATCGCTACTACAGTTTACAAAAGAAAGCTCGCTATTAAATCCGTCAACTTTTCAACTGCTAGTAAAATAAAAATTAAAAATTCTGTTCATACTCGTAGGTGACAGTGCCCTGGAACGATTCAATAGAAAACCGATTTCATTCTAATTTACAGTCAAGATGTACTCATAAATCACTAAACAGATTAGAAAGTCAGATTAGGCCTCATTCGTTAAATCCCAATTTGAATGCAATAAAATTAGCTTTTTCAATCGTTTTTCTGTATAGAACCATCATATTTCGAAAATGAGTACATGCGGAGTAGCTGGTATTAAGCTATTACCAATTCCAGACAAATATATCTGTCAAACCGCTTATGACAGCCTATTCAAACATATTTATTTACATAACAACTCATTTTGTTGTTTACTACTGCAGTTTCAAACTGAATGAAATATTAGAGTATCGAAGGCTAACTCTTTGTAAAGATACTGAGAGCATTGACAGCAGCATCAAAAGCAATGATACACAAAGTGGAGGCTTAAATTAAATAAAATTCATGCGGAAGTGCCCGAACAATGCCGTATGACCAATAAACAGGCATTAGAACCTCGTACGTCTACCAGAATTCAAGGACCACAATTCCACACGGTTTGGGGTGTCGTGTCGGCCGATTTCCGTTGTTTTTTTATGGACTGTGGTGTGGCATTAAATTCATAGATGAGCACCAGCGTATTGCGTCAGGACTGAATTCGCCAAAATAAGCCTGATATGCGCTCACAAATCCAAACAGAAAGTTTATTTCCACGAGTCCTTCGACCAGATCAATGTCCTAACCACGAGACGTTAAAATTGTTGCTGATGATTTTCAGCCAATTAAGAGACGAAGAGCGTTTTTGGCGGTACTGTTGGAAAACACAGCTTACACGACAATAGCGCTCAAGAAGGCCTCAGATTAATAGGCTTGGTAATGATGCGAAATGTCATCAAATCTAACCCACGTTTGCTATATCTCAACCAGATTGATTACATTGCTATCAACGAAAGACACAGTTTTTGTATTCTGGATGACACAATGTTTCGAGGAGCCCACATCGGGTCAACCTTGTTGTTGTGAATACTCTAGATGACAGAACATTTAAGATGTGTTATGAAGAAATTTGGCTACAATTACCTGAGGCCACTAGACCGAGTCTCCCAAAAACTTTCGAGACCAGCTGGCAGAAGACAAATTACTAGCTATTAAAGATGCCTAATGTGTTAGGAACAACGAAACCCCTAATTTAATGTCAAATGTACTCGTATGTATCTAAAAAGGAAACATGGGAGACTTTGGTGCAAAGGAGCACTCTGTGAGCAAAGAAGACGTGAGGATCATCGGCTTATTAAAAAGAAAAAATAAAGAAGAGCTCGAGCGAGACCATGGGGAGGTCTTTCTGCAGAAATGACGTTCGGAACTCGTCAAAGACGCACATAAAAAATGGAAACATGTAGAGATATATATATTGTGATTGAAAGAACCAACCTTATAAAATTTAGGTTTGAAGTTTGATGGCGTTACGCTGTTTAGTATTTCTTTGGGAACCACGCTTTCATTAGAAAGGTCGCAACAAATATCAAAGCTAGATTCTACTCTGGGGGAGTCTGCTCCTTCGTTTACAATAATAAAATATTGGATAGCAGAGTTTAAACAAGGCCGTGTGAGAAATGACCACGCCGGAAATGGTGAAGGAAATCCAAAAAATGATATCGGATGACCGTCGATTGAAATTGCGTGAGCTAGCAGACTTGAAAGGCATTTCAAAAGGTCCTTTAGATCACTTGACTGAAAATTTTGACATCTTCATAGCAATGTAGATAGGTTTTTCTTCGATTCATAACCATGGATGAAACATTGTAGGTTTGATGTCGAAAATCAGGAGAAACTACTTATGCAGACTGTTTAACAAGGCGAAGATGATCAACATTCGGTTGTCAGGCTGAATAAGTAACAACTTCATCTGCGTTTTGAGCTGCTAAAAGATGTTGGCTGCCTGGGCTTCATTTTAAATTCAAGCAACGACAGCACTAGAGATCAAACGAAGAATTGCTGTTTGGCATGGAAGCATGTTTGTTTCGAGAGAAAAGTTCTTTGAGTGATTTTCGGTCCCGTCTGTGTAAACGCAGTTTGGGTAAGGAAATGAACAACGAACTCTAGAAGAAAGAAGAGGAAAGAAGAGCAAGAAGTAATCGTCTACAATATCAGTGACGGAATATCTTCGAATCCATTTTAGAGAGACCACGATAAGCCGAAGTTCTTTCCAAAAGTTACGCACAAATGGAAGGCAATATCAGCCAACTTCGTGTACGCAGCTGGAGGCAAGATCGCACTAAATGGAGAGAGCCGTTGGTCAGGGCCCAGGTCAAGCTCGGACGGTAGCACCACCTTAAGTAAAGGCTTTCCAGTAAATGCGGCTGTATATAGTGCACACGACTTACCTAGTAAAATCGGTGTGAATCAAGAATGGCTAAAAATAATGTTCCATACTACACTTCTTCAAAACAGTGGCTGTAAATTTTTTATATGCAATCCGGTTGGATTTTTCCATCTGGGGTATCCTGAAGAGCTAGGTTTGAAGTAACCAATACACCAGCACCAACTATCACAAGAAAATTCTTCGTCAAGAATGAGACGAAATAAGGGTTAACCACTTTCGTGGAGTGTGCGATGCCTATGTCATTGGCATCTCCAAGCCATAGTTCGTGTAAAAGGCGGTCATATCGAACAAACTTAAATTGATTCGTACATTCATACATTCTGATTATTTCCCGATATTTTTACTATTTTTTGATTTGGTTAGAATATTCAAATAAATTTTAAAATTGTAGTTAAGGCTGACTATCAAATCTCCAATGATACATATATCGTGTTAAACTTACAAGTATCCTCGCGCTTATATTACAACAATCGAATCCCAAAGTTTAATACGCAATTTACCAATCGCCTTAAATCCTCAAAGGCAATAAGCCAAAGCATGACATAAACTTTTACTTTTACGACCGAATATAAAGACAAACATAAACGTTAACAGCAATTCGAAATAACATCAATATCTCGTATCTTGCAGACGCAACAAAAAAAAAAACCTTATTGACAATTTGAGCAGAGTTTTAAAAGTGAACTTGGAGCCCCGTAGTATTCAAAGGACTTCATATTTCGTACGTTTATCTGAACAATAATATTTTAATGTTATTGATTCGTAGAACTGCGCTCTAATCTACCGAGACCTTTAGACAGCTATACGTACGAGTACTCAATATACGATTTTTATTTTTTATAATTTGAAAATTATTACATAACTCAACAGTCAGATTTAGTATTAGGCTGCTACGAAGCTGGTACGAAGATGGTGAATTTAATTTGCGGAGCTTTGAAAAGTAGTTACAATATTTTACCGGAACAACAAAGCAATTTTGAAGAAAATTGGAAAATTTCAACTCAGCTGAACCATACACAGTCTGTCTAATTTGATTTGGTTACGCAGAGTTCAGTTTGAAGGCTATCGAATCTGGTCTGTAGTGAACAGTAGTGCCTACCATATATGTATCTGATGATGATGACGGACACAGAAATCACTGAATTGAAGCTTGGACTTGTAAGGATTGACGGAATCAGAAATTGTTTTATCTGAATAAGTTAAGGAGTGAGAAAAAGACGGAACCTCACCTTCGCTGCAATGGAAAAATGAGCAGAAGCCTAGCAACCATGCTCCGAGATGTTAAAAGAGCGCTCGGCATGCCCAAAACGTGGATGTAAACAATTTTGAACGAAGTTTATTGGTAACATGCTGAGAGAGTTGAATCCACAGGAGGATTTTTGAAGAAAGAAAACGACGATTTTCGGCAACGTCAAAGCGTAATTGAGAAAGGTGTAGAGAAGACACTGACTTAATCCTTCAAATGGATGCGCATATACACATATACCAATGACGTATTCGGCACAAGGTAATGCACTGATTTTATACCACTATGTCTAGCACGATGTCCGCTACTTTTTTTACAAAATTGTTGTCTGACAGTCAGCACCGTGAAAATAATGCATCTGTGCAAACAAAGCTCTTCGCAACACTTCACTTTCCAAAAAGGACCCTATTGTCGTTTTTGAAAGCTCTCAGAGATTTATTTCTTGTATTGTCTAACAAATTGTTACACCAACTTAGCTCGCTTCTCGTCATGCTGTGAATAAATTTGTGAGTACAGAAGAAACTGCAGCAGCTGTGAATGAAAGTGAAAGTGTGGCCGAAGATCCGGAATTGTCAAATCGTTTTTGTCGATCACAAGAATTGAGCTCTTTTTTATTCGCTAAGTGGACAATTTCTGAAAAGATCTCAGTCTACAACCGTGTAAGATCCAGCTAGTACAGGAACTAAAGCCATATGACCATGGAATAAATGGAAAAAAATATGTAGTTACGATCTGCTGTTTACATGGACAACGAACTTCGGATCTGCATGTGGAATATTAGAACCCTTAATAGACCACTTGCAGCCGAAGAACTAGCGGAGGCCCTGGACTGTTGCAAAGCAGATTATATCGCCATCCAAGAAATGCCAAGGGGTGAGCCAGACAAAAATAGGATGAAAAACTGCTATATCTACTAAGGCGATTATGGATTCGTCGTTAGTCTCAGACTTAGGCAAAAAGTCTTGAGTTCTCGGCATGTGAACAAGCGACTCGTAACAAACCGTATTAAGGCTAAGTTTACTAACATTAGCCCGCACGCCCCCACAGAGGAGAAAGACGACGACACCAAAGAGCTCTTCGATAAGACCTACAAGCAGTGCCCTAGCTATGACATTAAAATTGTCCTAATTGTCCTCTGCGATTTTTATGCAAAGCTAAGAAAAGAGAGCATCTTAGGTAGTACCGTCGGAAGGTATAGAGTGAACGAAACCACCTCCGATAACGGATTCAGGGAATCGACATTGTCAAGGTGCGAAACACTACACTTGGAGAACTCCTGATCAATCAACGGTCAACCAGATTGACCATATTGCGATCGACATAAGACACTCCTCCAGTATTATGGATGTCCAAACTTTCCTTGTTATAGCACAGGTACGGTTGCGGATATCCCGAATAACGCAAAGGCAAGCTAATACTGAGAGCAAACTCAATGTTGGAAGGCTATAATCGCAAGAGATCGCCAAATCATTTTCCGATTGAATCTCCCTTAATCTGTTAAGAGATCCTATACCACCAGCATCAAGTATCGAAGACCAGTGGCAACATTGTGCTGGGAAATAACGAAACCCCTGGTTTGACGACGAGTTTCAGCAAGCACATGCAGCTAGGCAAGATGCATACAAAGCGACGCTGTATAGAAGGATGAGAGTTGCGCACGAGCTCTACGAGCAGAAGAGGAGAGACGAACACTGGCTTTTCAGGAGGAAAAAGAACGAGCATGAATGAGATTTTGAAGTTTCACCAAAAGGAACAAATGTCTAGTTTCTGACTCGTCCGCTTCTGCAGGATGGCGATGCAAAATGCACGCTGCTCCATCAGGTTCGGTGAAGAACTCATTTGATGCCAAAAAAGGATTTAGACAAGGCGACGCGCTATCATGCGATTTCTTTAACATCATTCTTGAAAGAATATTACTCGCATACGCCGATAATATTGACATAATCGGGATAAAGCAGCCTGATGTCAGTGGCGCTTTCGTGGTTATTGAGACGGGAGCGGCGAAAATCGGTTTAGCGATCAATGAGGGCAAGTTCAACTATATCCTGTGAAACAAAAAAGAACACCAAACACCGACGTCTCGGATGGAACATCACCCTCTACAGTTATAAATTTGAGGTAGTTAAGGACTTTGTCAACCTAGGCTACGCTATTAATTCAGACAATGATACCAGCGCTGAAATCAAACGAAGAATCCAATCGCTGTTTCTTTTTGCTAAAAAGGCAATTGACTAGTAAAGCCCTATCCCGAGCAACAAAAGTGACCCTGTATAAGACCTTAACAATTCCAGTCCTGCTCTATGGTGCAGAGTCATGGACTTTATAAACAATGGTTGAAGAAATTTCGTGGGGTGATTTTCGGTCCCGTTTGCATAGACGGTGAGTGGAGGACTGTACGGGCTGTAGATAGAAGACTGAATAATCCGCCCCCAAGGAACAGAGTAGTAGAAAAGACTGTTCAGACTCTTCTGGTTAGTGGTATCTTCGGTCCATCGGAACTCACGTCACAGTCAATGATCAACATCACCGGACAATGATCAGTGCATAGTTCTTCCAAAATACGGACAAAATTGATAATATGTTGTTTCAACAGGATAAAGGAGAACTCGATTCCATGACAAAATTTTATCGTTTTTGAAGCGAATCCTAATAAGTGATAAAATATAGGTCCCATTCGAAAATGTTGTGCGAAAGCGGTCTCAACAAACGGTGGCAAGGCAAGTATTGACGGCAAAGAAGGTGCTGTTGTGTTTTTGGTAGGATTGGAAGGGTATCATCCATCATGAGCTACTGCTTTGATTTGAATGTGTACTGCCAGCAATTAATGCGGCTGAACCAAGGAATGGAAACAAAGAGGCCAGAATTGATTAGCAGAAAAAGTGTTGTGTTTAATACGACCTTGGCTGGGAAGTTTTGATGCATTTTCCGTATAGTCCGGACAATGCGCCGTCAGATTAACATTTGTTCCGATCTCTCTCAACACTCTCTTGCTGCATACATTCTACAGCGATGTAATAATGATTCCAGATGCCAGAAGGTGGTCAAACAAAATGGACAATATCTGGTGCAATAAAATTTATTTCGAATATAGAAAAATTTGATCTGAATTTAACTTCAAATGGCGCGATACCTTTTCCCCAATCTAATACACTGTTTTTTTTTTTTTTGTGTTAACATGCAGAAAAACACAACCGCCCGTAATGTCCAGGCGCAATCTGACAGTGTAGTTCTAAGAACATATAGTTCTACCTAATGTCCAATTGTTTAGCTCAAGAAAAATGTAAAAATGGGTTACCATCTCTATTTACGAGTAAAAGTATTATCGTGTGTTTTAAATGAGGCGCATCAGACCATCGGACTTGGCGCCCTGACGCCTAATCCATCTTATCTTCCAGTACCGCACTTGAAGTGACTGAAATTTACAAAAATAAAAAAGGATCTCAAGCGTGCACGTCCAATCTCCTGCTGCGACAGTTAAAAATGTCATCACCGGCATCATCACTGTCGTCAGAATGAGAACTGAGTGTGGTATTTCTGGTTTTTGGAAATCGTATAGAACTTCCTGTTATGAATGATTCACTATAGCAAAGATATTCTGTTCAGCAGATTTAAGTCGTAAATAAGATACTCAATTGTTGACTAATCTGGGTGTGTTACTGCCTTTTTTTTGTTGTTAACATATTGCAAAACTATTGTCAAATGGAACCAACAAATGGTCTTTAGCAAAACTCCTGCTTAAATCGTTAATAAGTGTTTTTCGCTGTATTTACGTCTTTTTAAATTGTTGCGTACATTTATGTTTGCATTTATACTTTGCCATAAAAGTTAACGTCACGTACCGAACCCTCAGACTCAGTGCATTTAGAATTTGGCTGCAATTATATCGTTAAGGGGAATCTTTCAATGAACCGGGTATAGATACAGCTGAATGTGAATACTAACCAGTGGAAGAAGAGGCTTACTTGTAGACTTACTAGTTAATCCGTTTCAACTAGGTACGAAACTACCTCTACAAAATGTCATAACCAAAATCCCAAAATTTTTATTATCAAAGAATCTTTTGCACGGCTTACTACGTTACATCTAGAAGGTGGTTGCTTGTTGAATTATTGCCACTGCGGACTGTGTTTTTACTACTAAATGTTTAGGTTTTAGAGATTTTCTTTGAAAAAGTTTGCACCGTTCCACAAGTGGAATAGTAGGATCATACGCCAGTGTAACAAATATTTGCAAAAACATTTTAGTTTATGGGAACTTTTTTTTGTTTTGTGTAAATGAAATCATTTCACAACTTGAAGAAGACGACCATGTTTTGGCTGCTGAAATTTGTATAGCATCCCCTGTTAACAACGACATGAGTGATGAAGATAGCGGTGATGAAGAATCAGCAAATATTAATCATCTATCAAAGCTCAGCAGATTAAAGTCCGCCTTTGAAAAAAAAACGGATGCTAGTTGCAAGAAAGTGAAAGCCTGCAGACACTCCCGAAAGACCAAAGAAAGAGCATATTCGGCCAACGTTTTTAGAAGATTTATATAATCTAATACAATTTGAGCTTTTGCTATTCAGAAAGGTAACCTCACTTTTAGAGTTTCCACGGTAGAAATTAAACCAATTTTATTGCTTTTATTATCAGACTATAATAGCGTAGGGATATACCGCATGTATTTGGAACAAAGTATTGACTGTAAATTCAGGCAGTTGCATCTGCTACGTCGAGAAATAGGTTTGAGGATTTTCTGCGGTATTTTCACGCTTCCGACGATCCCAAACGATAAATTTGCAAAGAAATGAAAAAAATTAAAAGAGGTTCATTTAAGCAATGTATAGGGTTTTCCAATAAGGACTTGACAACTTTTTTTTTAATAAAACGCAAACCATTTGAGATATTTCAAAAACTTTACTATCGGCTTGAAGTACAATCAAAACATTTATGAATGGAACTCGACTTCATTCATATGGCCACCGCGGGCACGTTTGCAGCGGTCGATTCGTTGGACCCCATTTTCAACGACTCGGCCACACATTTCGGCCGAAACGGCCGCAAAGCATTCAATGTTGACTCTGAGCTCTTCCAACGTCGTCGACGTGTTGGCATAAACCAATGACTTAACGTAGCCCCACAGAAAATAGTCAAGTGGCGTTAAATCGCACGAACGAGGAGCCCAATCGACTGATAACACGCTCACCATACTTACTCTTCAATAAATCGATTTAGCGTGTGCTGTGTGGGTTGTGGCACTATCCTGTTGAAACCACATATCGTCCAAGTCCATATCTTCCAATTCGGGCCAAAAATAATCGGTGATCATGGCGCGATAACGCTGACTATTCATAGTAACGTAACGATCGTTATTGTCGACGAAAAAGTATGGCCCAAAAACGCCGCCGGCACGTAAGCCGCACCAAACAGTTATTTTTTGTGGATGAAGTGGTGATTCATGTGGATTTTCATCCGACCAATAACGCATATTTTGTTTATTGACGAACCCATTGAGCCAAAAAAAAGATGATTTTGCGATGAAATTCATCATCTTGGCGCATCTTCTCCAGAACCCAATCGGAGAACGTACGTCGCTTCAAATGATCCATCGGCTTCAATTCTTGAGTCAGCTTGATCTTGTATGGGTGTAAACCAAGATCCTTACGTAAAATACGCCATAATGTGGTCTCAGCGATGCCAAATTCTTGAGAACGCCGTGGAATTGACTGATTTGGCAGCGATATTTTCGACACTTCGACCAACCCGTTATCTCACTGACACGGCAACATCACACAACGAATATGTAGACTAACTAAACTTGTTATTGCCAGTCTACTAGGGCGAGAATTACGACCGAAAATTGGAGTTAACGCTCTTAAAGTTGCAGTCACCGACTCCGAATTTCGGTAGAAAATTTTTATAATTTGCAGACGTTGCCCGTTCGTGTACTTTACCATGATGAAAATGTTGAGTTTACTGAATAAATTGACAGTGACAGTTTGATGAATAGTGAAAGAGTGCATTCAGAAATTAAATTCAAAGTTGTCAAGTCCCTATTGGAAAACCCTTTACAGATACAATTTCTAACATCACTCTTTGCGATAAGCAGAAGATCAGTAAAAATATGTAGTTCCCGTCCAGGTAATAACACTGTTTACCAGTCTTTTTTTTTTTGCAACGTTGCTGATTTCGAATCTACCATTACTTTTTGTATAGCAGCTCGAGAAGAATTTGTGTAAACAATCCAAATAGTTTTTGTGTCATTTGTGGTGATTAAATGTTTAAAGAATGTCGCTTGAATGTGATTGACTTTGTTAAACAAACCTACGTGGACTACTTTGGGGAGCCATTAGAAAAAAATATCAAGCCCTGGATCCCAAATTTGGTGTGTTAAAGTTTGCATTTATAAAGACCTGCTTTTAGGCACAAAAGTCCAATGATCTGGTGTGAACCATCAAATCATCGTGATGACTGTTGTTTTTGTGTTGTGAATATTACCGGAATAAACCGCAAAAGTCTTTCCAAGTGGATTTATCCTAGCTTGCAATCTGCTTTTCGACCGGTTCTGAGTTGTAGTGATGAGTCAGTACCATGATCCCAACCCAGTACATCAAATCTAACATCTCAAGAACGTTCAAACGACAGTGATAATGGTAAGGATAGTGACTTTTATTGTGGAATCATTAGGTTGAGATAGACAACAATAGATGAACAACTGGTAACATTCAGTGGAAGATGTCCTTTCCGACGGTACATTCCATCAAAGCCTGCGAAGTACCGAATCAAGTTTTGGGTACTTTGTGATTCTGCAACGAGCTATTCTTGGAATATTCAACCTTATGCAGGCAAGGAACTCGGAAGTACCCCTGAAAGAAATCAAGGTATGCGTGAAGTTCTTACGACTGATAAAATTTTCACATCTTATCAACTGGGACAAAAATTATTGGAGAAACAGATTACACTACTTGAAACAATACGGAAAAACAAGCCCGAATTACCACAGTAAATGTAAAAAAGACCAATTTTTTCATCAAATTTTGCCTTTACCTAGAAAACTACTATTGTGTCTTTTATCCCGAAAAAAAGTAAATTTGTGAATCTTCTAAGTACATTTCATCACGACTCGAAAGTGAGTGATCGAACACCGAATATTCCGATTTGGAAGAGAGTCCACTACCACCTGAGCCACGGCCACCCACACCTCTTGTTTTGACCCGTCAATTTCCTGCAACGGTTGCTCAACGAAACAACTCTTAGATTGTACACTTTTAAAATCCCGCATTCTTGTGGTGACGATGGGATTTCCAGTTCCACTTTGAAAAAAAATGCCTTGAACGTGGTAGATAATTTGGCCCATCTTTTTGAATTAAGCATTTTCCCAGGAACCTTCCCACAGTTGTTAAAATACGCGAATGTAATTCCAATTTTCAAAAAGGGAAGCAGAAAAGAAAAAGCGAACTACAGACCGATTTCGTTGCTGTTTGTAATATCTAAAATATCTTGGTTTCAGAGAAAACCATTCTAACACATATTTTTAGACATAGCTAAGGCCTTCGACATGGTAGATCATAGTAGATTGAGTAAATTGTATTCGTGACTTCGTCATAGATTATCTGTCTTCTCTTAACAACAGAATGCAAAAAATAAAAATTGGCGACAGGAACCTAAAATTGTCAACCCCGGTGTTCCCCAAGGTTCTGCTCTAGGTCCCTTTCTGTTTTTAATTTACATTAACCCAATGTTTAGTCTTCCATTTGTCGGAAAACTTAAGGCTTGTGCAGATGACTCAAACAATCGCTTCAACCGATATGTTCACTTGTTAAGAATCTGATTTGCGAAACACAAGTTGATAATTTGCAGCAAGACTAACCTCATGTACTTCAGTTTTACCCAGAATTCAGCATCGTGATACATGCAGCGTGTTGCCGCAGATTTAGTCTACTCCAATGCGGTTGTAACCTTCTATAATGAAAATATTGGATGTAATATTAATTGTCTCCAGATTGAATTAGTCTTATAGGAACTTAGGAGTTGTAATAGACCAACACCTAAATTGGAGCTAAAATATTTATATTATAGTTCATTAAATAAAGGCCATATATAAAATGTCAAATACAACAAAAAAAAAGCAACACACAAAAGAAAACCATTACTGCTTATTTAATCGAAGAATGCAAGAGAAGGGACGAACTACTTGTATACCGAAGGTGGAAAAACAATAGAACGAATAGAAGTTATGAAGCTTATGAAGTACTTAACAAACTAATTGCAGTGCACAAATCTAACTTCTATAAAAACCAGTTTAGTGAATTTAATAGTGCTTCTCGCAAAACATGGGTCTTGATAAACCAAATTCTTGGAAGGAAAAAGACAAGCATAGACGACACCTTGCTTAAAAACTTCTCAACGGAAGTAGCTAAACCATCCAACGAATATGCAAAAGAATTCTCGACCCAAATCAAAGACGTAATTCATTTTTGCAATTCAACAACTTCGAACCATACAAATCGTAATTTGAGTAGTCCAATCTTTGTTTGTCCAACCAATGTTACCAAAATACGAAAAATTATTAGCAGGTTAGGAGAAAATAAATCACCAGGAATCGACGAAGTCCGCGTCATAGACATTAAAAAAACATTCTGCCATCTTTGCCCTCATTATTTGCAAATTAGTAAACCTTAGTTTGACACAAAGGGCAATTCCTGTAGAACTTAAGACCGACGTCGACCTATTTATAAAGGAGGAGTTAAAAACCAACCCAACAACTACAGGCCTATATCTATCTTACACGTTTTCGAAAAGTGTATGGAAGGAGTAATCATGGAAATATTGCAAGGATTCATTTACCAACATAAATTGATTCACCCAAATCAACATGTTTTCTAAAAGGGTAAAAGTAGGAAGGCCTAAATAGGAGTCAACATGTTCTTGTTCTATTCATGGATTTTAGTAAAGCTTTCGACACCATAGACCACAACAAACTAATAGATGCCCTGCAAGATATTGGAATAAGAGGAATGATAGCGGAGTGGCTAAGGGAATATTTACATAACAGGCTATTTCAACTAAAAATAAGCAACGTTTGTAGCGAAAGATCAAAAGTAGAATACGGAATCCCTCATCGATCAAAATTAGGACCAATATTTTTTATATTATTCACCAACGAATTTCTTCAAGTATTCAAAAACAGCATATCTGTTGCTTTTGCCGATGATATAGCCATTGTAGTACGCCACAGGTCTTTGGAAATTGCAACATCCATTTCGCAAGATGAGTTTGATTCTGCAGTAAAATGGTGTCACGATAACGGGCTGGTGATCATATCCGAAATCCTAACTTCAAACAACTGCAAAATTATATATATTTTAAGAAATAAAGAAGACAAATCTAAGCATGGGCCTAAAGAAAGCTCCTTATGCAGTGGTTCACCTTAAATACTATGTTACGTTGCCCGTTATGAAACAAGTATATTACGTTCTGGTTGAGTCAAAGTTAAGGTATGGTGTGCTTGCTTGGGGAAACGCAGCTCCAACCCACACCATTTTGTAATTAACTACTAAGCTTCATGCAATAAACATTGAATTATTATATACACAATCTTCTGCAGAAAAGCTATAGCTTCGCAGAAAATTATACAAAGTGTTAAACAAATTGTTAAACGTATGAATAAAGAATAATGAATCCACTCTGCGAAATTTTTATCGGCTTCCAAAGTACTGAACCTGAACTTCATCTCCTCATGTGGTAATCCTTCTTGCAGACCTGCTTCCCCAGAGCATAGCACTGAAAATGACACTGAAGGGGCTTTTTGCTTCAATAGAGTCACCGAAGTAGATGTTGTTGAAGCACTCCTCTCGGTAAAATCCAATGCTACTGGTGTAGACTGTCTTAGCCCAAAGTTTATAAAACTGCTTTTGCCTTATTTACTTCCTCACTTTATTCACCTCTTTAATACTATATTCACTACTTCTACCTTTCCCTCTGAATGGAAAAAAGTAAAAATAGTCCCGGTCCCCAAGAAAAGAATGAGGAATACGGTTGAATACAGGCCAATCGCTATTCTACCTTACTTGTCGAAGGCCTTCGAAAAGTTAGCACTAAAACAAATTCGTTGCTACTTAAGAAACGAAGATCTCCTAACTATACATCAGTCTGGTTTTCGGCCTAAAAGGAGCTGTAACACTGCCCTGATATTAATGGTAGAAGAGATTCGTAACGCATTGGATAAGAATCATCCAACGCTTTTATCATTGCTCGACTTTTCGAAGGCATTTGACACAGTCAACCACGAGGTCATTTGTAGTAAACTTAAAGACCTTTTCGCTTTTTCTTCTTTGTCCGTAGCTCTTATCAAGTCTTATTTAAGTGGAAGAAAACAGTGTGTTTGCATTGGTGAGAATAGTTCGAATTTCTTAAGTGTACATAATGGAGTGTCACAAGGATCAATCCTGGGACCCACTCTTTTCTCCTTATACGTGAACGATCTACCAAACATTGTTAAACACTGCAAAATTCATATGTACGCTGACGATGTACAACTTATGATAAGCTGCCCCACTGATGAAACAAACTCTGCTATAGACCTCCTAAACGAAGATCTTGCCAGAATTTATGACTGGTCAATAAAACACGACCTTCGACTTAATGCTGATAAGTCTAAAGTAATTTTCATACACCGTAGAGCTCCTGATCTTCTCTCAGGCCTACAGCTTTTTCACATCAATCAAGTGCCCATAGAGTGGGCTGTCTCCGCTAAAAACCTTGGTGTGATTTTTAATTCGAATCTCTCTTGGGATACACACATTAATTCTATCATCGGCAAGGTTTATAGTGGGCTTCGTACTTTATGGGCTACTCAACATCTTCTACCAACGAAAACTAAATTAATTTTAGCAAAAACTCTTCTATTACCTACTTTACTTTTCGGATGCGAGATCTTTTGCAAGCCTGACCACAATAGTCTCAGAAAACTTAACATTGTCTTCAACAATATTGCAAGATACAGTTTCAACATCCGGCAGCGCGATCATATCTCACACTTTTCTAAACAAATAACTGGTTGCTCCTTCTCTAGCCTACTAAAATACAAATCGCTATGTTTTTTGCAAAACCTTATAAAAACTCGAGAGCCAGATTACCTATTTAATAAACTTCAGTTCTTGCAATCGCATAGATCGTTCTTGCTAGTCCAACCAAGATACCATTGTCTTACTTCTGAGCGTCAATTCTTTGTTCAAGTTGTCCGGCTCTGGAACTCTCTTCCTATTGACCTGAGAAGAATGACAAGCACGAATAAATTTAAGTCGTCCTTACTCGCACTACTGGCTACAACCTAATATGCAGAAAATAATATGAACATGTTTTTCAACTCTCTAACTACTTTTTCTGTTTTATAATATTTAATTCTTACTTTATTTACTTATTTTTTTTATTTTTAATATTAACTTTGCCATCTCTCTCTGTAATTTTTTTTTTCCTTTTTTAATCTAAAGGCTTACAAATTATTGTATAAGATTATTCAGTCTTCCTTTGTAAGTAATATATAAGTTGAATAAATAAATGAAATGAAAAATGAAAATGAAATACTGCTCTACAAGGATTTAAAAACAAAAACAACATTTATTTTGCGATCTTCCATTCCAGTTTAGAATATGGTATTAGTTGCTAGCGGTTCTATAAAAATCTGTGATAAGAAAAATATGCTATTCGCCTCGTGTAACCAACACTTTAAATTGAAACTTCTGCCTGCATGCCACTTGTACTATTACTCGTACATAGTCCTAAAAATGTTCTTCATTAGAGATGGTTACCATCAAATTCCGATCAATGACACCCATTTAACCAACGAAGCAGCACAAGTACCATGGTTAGCATTCCACCTTGTCGCACCTCGAGCTTAAGAAACTTTTACAACTACTCAATGCAATACTCTTGCCGAAGATATACGGACCATCAAGGCTTCAAAGAAAGTTTTAATCAATGTACTCGTAAAATTGTGGCTTTTGAAATCTTAATTGTAAGACAAGAGTTAATTTTTGAGAAAAAAGAATTAAACAAAAAAGAAAATACAAGGTTTCCTCTGATTATAATGTAAAATCCCATAAAGTACTCCTACAGGACCTTAAATTCGAAGACCCGTCGGTATTCTCACAGAAATTAATAAAATGGTTAGTCAGTCAGGTATTCAAGAGCCAATCCATTTGCTGCAGCAACAAAGGTAAAAGATCTGTTCCATGTGTAACCGGGCGTTGAAAATGTCCGCATACAACGTTCCGTAAACGTGTGCTTATAAAGAAATTAAGAAACAAAATTAGACGGATTAAAAATTGTTATGTGTGATGGGATGACGGATGTCGTTACTATTACAACTAGGATGGATGGATATGGATGGACAACGGATCATCACTTTAAAGTTGGAAACAGGAAATCATCTTGCCATATACTCAAGAGGAAATCGCCCTGATACACATACGTATGTGTATGTTAGATCCATAGCAAGCTGTCGCCACAGCGACTGAAGTATAATATGGCAAATGAATTAGAGTGGCTTGCGCAAATGAAAATCCATGGTGCGACATTAAGCAATGGTATTCAAGCAGCAGTGCAGCAATCACGGAGCTCGACTTCAGTAAAAAAAATAAAAATGAGAAAGACTAATCAACTCTAACCAAAAAATTGTGGACAAACAAACAACTTTATGGGTGAAATAGTAAACTTCATTTGCCTTTTTATTAATTTTTTCTATTATAAAAGTTGAACTGATATTATTTTGATCGCAACTGTACATTATGTATGAGACTTCCTTTTCAAATTCAGAAAAGGCGAGGCAGGTACTTTCAACAAAATCATTATTTGCCCTAAGAACTTCTGCATAAACCATGATCGATTAGCATATGGATACGAAACATACACAAATGATTGGTCTACAATTAAGGGACGGCAATTCGTAAAATTCCCTGCGGCATGTCCATATGTACGAATCTATCCAGCTTAGCAATTAATCAACTCTTGTTTGAGGCAACAAATTACATTCAATCCATGATACTACCTCATATATAAATGTATCTCTCTATCCCAAAGCACGAAAATCCATTGATTGAGTCTGAATTAAAACGTGCCATAATTATCCATTCATGACATCTTAAAACACCTCCCATCTCCCTCAATCTCATGGATTCCATACAATACAAATTAGAAACATAATTACGAACGAAGAAAACCTTGGGCATTTCATCAACTCCAACAACAGGTCCAGAGACCAGAGAATCAAAAACTAACCCTGGTTCCCATGGACTCTCTGTCTGTTGGATGAAATTCACTTAATCATTGAACTCACAATTATTCAACTTAGTACGCATCTGTGCACAGCACAACCGAAATTATCATCTCCAACCGCCCTTAAGTCCCAAGTCGACAGTGTTACAAGAATAAAACTCTAATCAATCTTTCAGAGAGCAACAGCCCAATTCAGGCAAATGACAAGACGACAATCCAGGGTATCCATTCAAAGCGGATATCTCCAAATGGTGCCGTGGATTATATCCTATGTGACACACATATTGTGAATCCTTCTCAACATGGAGACGTGCTAACAATATCTTCTCTCCGGTATCCGAATCCCTACCAACGTAACAAGTGGCTGCGACAAGTAGCTCTAGTTGTAAGGATATACGAGTAGATACTACGAGTATACATGGCCGCAGCAGTCCGTTTTCGTCAGTCATGTTGTTTTTGTGCCATAAAAAAAAGAAAATTCACTTAGAAAGATTTATTTTCCTTGCAATCCTCCTTCACTTCACCCCAGGAGCAAACAATAAAATCAACATGTGGGACTGAGAAAAAGTCCTCAAAGTCAGTCAAAGGACTTGCCATCACCATCACCATCACCATCAGCATTACCATTACCATCGCCATCGTCATTGTCATTGCCATTGGCATTCAAGGAGCGCAATTCCAATGGGAATCCCTATTCTGAATGCAAATTAGAGTTGATATTTGCATTTGTGGTGCTAGTGCAGATACTGACTCTAGTGCACCTTGATGGATGCTAATTTCAAAGAAAAAAAAGAAAAACAAAAAAAAAGAAGAAAATATACCTTTGAATACTGCTAACGGTCGGTTCTGTATCCAAATTGTCTGAAACTGTTTTATAGGTCTTGAAAAATGCACTTTCCTTCACTAAATCGAACTTGAACACTACTTTTCTCAATAATTGATTGAAAAACACCCACAGATAAATGGATAGATAGATGGAGTTAACAGACAAACTGTCGACACTTTGATCGCACTACACGAACAAGAAAATCCGAAAATCACCACTAAAGTCGAACACTACGATATGTATGTATGTGTTGGTCAAAGATATTGTATCTTCACAGTGAAAATGAAAATTTGAAATTCACCTGGAACGATGGAATCTTGCTCGAATAACAATTTATTTTGTACTTTTGAAAATTGTATCTTTTTACCGAAACAAAAATAAGTATCTATCCAATGGAACTCGAGGAGCTACCGCACGACGAAGTTATCCCAACGAAAGTCACGCTATAACTGTTCAGATTTGGGTCTTTACCCACCAATCCAGGGGTGATTTTACTTTTCCTTTTGGATTGGATAGATGGTATCGTTCGTTGCACATAGCACAAGTATGGCACTAGCACACGAAAATATTGCCTTTACTGTGCTGCCTTTGCCCATTGCTGCTGGCTGTTAATGTTGCAGTGATGTGCACAACATTTACTTCCTACTTTACAGACTTACAACCAATGAGAAACATAATATACAATATATTCATCGAGAGAGTGAAGTGAAATACGTAGTGAGGGTTTGAGAGAGTGTCGATAGACAGAGAGAGAGAGAGAGAGAAGTTGCTTTTGGTTTGATAAGATAGTAGGTGCTAGTAAGCTAACTGTAATTTGGTAAAATGAATTCTGTAACTTTCATTGCAGAGTTGGTTTGAGTTTATTCTTACAACACTTCAACATCAATGTGTCTCTCTCTTTTCTGACTCTCTTTCAAGTTGATACTTTGCAGACCTGTCTTAATACGTTTTCAGTACTTTGGGAGTAAATTAGTAATTACAGTTTGCCTTAGTTTACCTGTGCGTGGTAGTTAATCCCCTGCCTGGTAATAGGTGCCAGATAGGTAAATGCAAATTAGAGGATTTAACGTCAAGAACAGATTTGTTGTGAAGATTAGGGGTGCACTTAAAAATTAAGACCCACAACATGTGGTTTTGTATATTAGTTTGAACTTCGGGGAGACAGAATCTTGCATAGATCTACCGTCTAGAGAAGTTGAGAGTATTTTAAAATTTAAACCATATAGACATTAGATTTGCTTACCAGCGTCGGTGTTTGTGTTTTATGTAAATTGTGGCTGGAAAATCAGTTGAAATAGCTAAAGTTACCGAATACAAACATTTAGGGAATGTTAATTTCATTCCGAATGCTTAACATTTGTCCGAACCCTTTCGCTTCCATTGGAATAATATGCCCCAAACAAAGCTGGAAGATTCGCAAAAAGGCACATTACAAAGAAAACGCTATTAAAAGTTGTCCCAGTGGTAATTTTAAGTATGATATATGCTATATATCCGCTATTTGTACATACTGTTCAAATATCCTTGTTTTTTGATTTTTTTTTTTAAATAAATTTTCCAAAAGACATAAAAATGAAATTTGCCTTAAACATTTCCATGGAGTTATCCCATTATCAATGCTGGGTAGAACCTTGAAGCGGTACAGGAGAGTCCATGTAAAAGGTCAGTCAGCTATATATTACATACATATATAAAGGGTTTTCCAATAGGGACTTGACAAGTTTGAATTTAATTTGTGAACGCACTCTTTCACTAATCATCAAACTGTCACTGTCAATTTATTCAGTAAACTCAACATTTTCCTCATGGTAAAGTACACGAATGAGCAACGTCTGCAAATTATAAAAATTTTCTACCGAATTTCGGAGTCGGTGACTGCAACTTTAAGAGCGTTAACTAGAATTTTCGGTCGTAATTCTCACCCTAGTAGACAGGCAATAACAAGTTTAGTGCAAAAATTTGAGTCTACATATTCGTTGTGTGATGTTGCCTTGTCAGTGAGGTTGGTCGAAGTGTTGAAAATATCGCTGACGTTCAGTCAATTCCACGGCGTTCTCAAGAATTGGGTATCGCTCAGACCACATTATGGCGTATTTTGCGTAAGGATCTTGGTTTACACACATACAAGATCAAGCTGACTCAAGAATTTAAGCCGATGGACCATTTGAAGCGACGTACGTTCTCCGATTGGGTTCTGGAGAAGATGCGCCAAGATGATGAATTTCATCGCAAAATCATCTTCAGTGACGAAGCTCACTTTTGGCTCAATGGGTTCGTCAATAAGCAAAATATGCATTATTGGTCGGGTGAAAATCCACATGTGATTCATGAATCACCACTTCATCCACAAAAAATAACTGTTAGCGATAACGATCGTCACGTTACTGTGAATGGTCAGCGTTATCGCGCCATGATCACCGATTATTTTTTTGGCCCGAATTGGAAATATGGACTTGAACGACATGTGGTTTCAGCAGGATGATGCCACAAGCCACACAGCACACGCTACAGTTGATTTTTTGAAGAGTAAGTATGGTGAGCGTGTTATCTCAAGTCTCGTTCGTGCGATTTAACGCCGCTTGACTGTTTTCTGTGGGGCTACGTTAATTCATTGGTTTATGCCAACACGCCGACGACGTTGGAAGAGCTCAGAGCCAACATTGAACGCGAAATAGTGGCCGTTTCGGCCGAAATGTGTGGCCGAGTCGTTGAAAATTGGGTCCACCGTATCGGCCGCTGCAATGTGCCCGCGGTGGCCATATGAACGAAGTCAAGTTGCATTCATAAATGTTTTGATTGTACTTCAAGCCGTTAATAAAGTTTTTGAAATATCTCAAATGGTTTGCGTTTTATTTAAAAAAAAAGTTGTCAAGTCCTTATTGGAAAACCCTATACTTAGGATATGTATCGTAGGACGAAATATGAAATATTATACACAAGATAAATATGAATAAGTCTCATGTTTATGCGTCTCATATCCATATGCTTGACGAAAAAGGTATTCGGGGTCGAATACTTGATTGGTTTGCAAGCTATCTTTGTGGAAAAATTCTCAAGGTAAACAGATCGAACTGTTTCAGTAATCTGCAAAATGCTGAGATGGGTGTACTGCAAGGTTCAATCTTAGGACCCCTCGTCTTCAGTGTGTACGTTAACGATATACTGTATCAGACTCCAATATGCTGATGACACTGCTATATTAGTTAGCAACAAATATATTATCTGTGCTGCTCTGACAATGCGAGCAGAGTTTGAAAACACTGACCGTTGGTGTCACGATAATGGACTTACTATAAACTCTAAAAAGACTAAGACAATGTATATCCGATCTCCCCACATAATAAGAACAGAATACAATTTCATTGTTTTGAGTGCCTGCATAAAAACATCTCACAGCACACGTCTAGCAATTCTTGTGTGCAGACTACATTGAAACAGTCAACATGTATCGATACCTTGGTGTTGTTGTAGACTGCAATTTCAAATGCTGCTTTGGCGGTTTGCATATGCTCTTTACCATCTGAGCAACTATGCACCTTTCCATCTTGTGAAGCAAGTGTACTTCGCCATAGTGGCGTCTATATTTCAGTATGGAATAATGGAGCTTCAAAGGGCGCAGAACAGAATATTCAAAATTCTATACGAGCTAAGTGTGGTAAAAGAAATTGGTTGAAAATTACAATAATCCAAGTGAAGATTTGAATCTGCTAACTGTCCGCAAACTTATTCCGTTTAATTTAATAAATAATAAATACTATGACCAAGGCAAACCGATATATGCATGGAAATGGGAGTAATTAAGTCGACTGTTGGCACAATTTGGAAGAAAAGGGAGGAGATCCTAGACCATTTCAATCAAACAAATTCGAAGGTAAAAAAAGTAAAAAGAGTGGATAGTGGATTGTTAAAGTGGTTTTGCCAACAAAGGGCTAACAATGTTGCTGTGAGTAGTGATATATTACAAGAAAAAGCCGAAGAGCTTGGTCGAAAGTCTACGAATCGGGAATGCAATCTTAGCAAAAGTTGGTTGAATAGATTTAAAAAACGACATGAGCACCGGAAAAATTGTTGCGGAAGCGGCAGCAGTTGAAATGGTATTGTTGATGGTCGGTTGCAAAACAAATGGCCAAGTATATATTAAGGGACACTTTAAGGATGCGGACATATTTAACGGCGACGAGACTGGCTTATTTTATAAACTGACACCTAATAGAACATTTCAAAGGAGAGACGTGCGTTGGTGGGAAACTATCGAAAGAACGTATAACCGTGTTGGCAAATTTTTTGGGGACATAAAAAAGAAGACTACGGGTCATAGGAAAACCAAAAAAGCCCAGGTGCTTGAAATACGTTAAACAAATGGCGGTGAACTACAAATCTTATCGGAGGGCTTGGATGACTTCCGAATTTTTTTTAAGTGAGTTAAGACATTACTGGTGGATGACTGTCCGGTTCATGCCAACTTTATCGGCATTTGCTTCTCATGAAGATGATAAATTCAATTGATAAGAAAGAAGAAAACTTTACAGTTAATCTATTGGATGCGATAAATTCAATTTATATGGCATAGCAAAAAGTTACACAAAAAACTATTTTAAATTATTTTCGACATGGCGCATTCATCAGAAGTGTAGACAATATACCCTTAGTTGACTGGCTTAGACTAAGTCACGATGAAGACATAGGATCTCAAAATGCATTAAAAATTGCTATCGATAGCGACGCTTTTGAGGAATATGTGAACTTTTATGACAACTTTATAACTGTAGAACTTCTGGGTGATGATGCAATTGGGGCTTCTGTAAGTGGTAGTGAAGATGTTGACGACGATGAGAGTGCGAATGTGGAATTTGTTGCAGCTCCAGTATCCTGGGGGCTTTTGTGTTTTCCTTCATTCAAAAATCACTCCCCAAACGAATTTTTAATGGACTTGCATGAACGTCGAATTGTTTTTAAACAAAACAATCTACAATTCACGACTTTTGCAAATAGAAATTAAATAAAAGTATAATGCTTGTGTACTGAAATACTATTTTCAGTATTTTTATTTATTAGTTTTCCTATTTTTCTTCTTTTTTGGTTCTCTAAACAAAAGTTGATTTTTTTTTCGCATATCACTTATAACGAACTTCGATTATACCGAACTAATTGGTCGGTCCCTTCGAGTTCGTTATAAGCGGACGTATATAATGTATAGCTGACTGACATTTTACATGGACTCTCCTCTACCGCTTCAAGGTTTTACCCAGCATTGATAATGGGATAACTCCATGGAAATGTTTAAGGCAAATTTCATTTTTATGTCTTTTGGAAAATTTATTTAAAAAAAAATTAAAATAGTGTGTTCAAATGTAAAAATAGCGGATGTAAAGCATAATCATACTTAAAATTACCACTGCACAGTGATTCAGCCGTAGGTCATAGGGCCGTAATACTGATGTTGCAAATATGATGTTATTTTATCGTTAGAGAAAACATAAAACACCTTTTTATTCACAGGTATAAAAAACATTGCAATTTCAAAGACGGCACAGTTAATTTTGTGCACCGGAAGTGGTAACATCTGATTAGTGCTCATTAGTTTATTTGTTCACATAAATTGGTGTTGTTTTTAAAGTGTGGTCTTTCCGAGAAATTTATTGTTTGTGATATAATTGTGCAATGGATATTCAAATTGAAGGTATGCACGATATTTTTAATGTAATTATGTTTCCCTTAGCAATGCGACTATTCATAACTAGCTCCGTCAAAATACACCTTAAACTTTTTTTCATATTCAACTAAGCTTTTACTTATGAAGGCACGAATCGCCATAAATAAGTCACATATCAATATAATATCATATTTTCCTAGTTTTAATAACCGCAAAGTCTAGGTGCTCCTAGGTGCTCTGAGGGTTGTTGCAGATCATTGAGGAGACTAGGTTTAAAAACTAGGTTTAGGCTAAAAAATTTTTTTAAGTTTTTATGTTTTTCTTTTGCAGGTACAATCATTACGTGTTCTTTTACCCGAATGCTTGTTTTAAATACGTGGATAGCTTCAAAAAATAAAGAAAGGTTTCGGGAAGTGTTTGGATCCCTTGCGAATTCTTTACCGGATGCTGAAAATATCCAGACTGATTGCTTGAGACATCTCCTTTTGAATCTCCGTAAACGGTTTGCCGCATATTGGAAGCAATTTAGGAGATCAAAAGCTAGTGGCCAAATACGAAAGCTGGTTAAATGAGACCGAAGTTTGCATAGTTAAAGTATCTGATGGAGAAGTATGTGGAAATCTACAAGTGGAACGCGATACAGAAAGGTGTTTGGAGACTGCAGCAAGAGGTTAGCAGTTTTATCACAGATGGACGATTCCGCTGTAACTACTTTACTTAGCAGTTCAAATCAATCAGAAATTTCTTTGGAATTTAACACGGTTGAAGTTGTTTCATTTATTAATGAAGCTAAGCTTACTAAAAACCAATATTTATTATTAAGAGAAGTGATTCATTCTAAAATACCAAATGTTTTTCCGTCCTATCATAAAGTGCTGAAAGCCAAAAAATGTTGCTATCCAACTGATATTCGCGTGACAGAATCTTCTGCTGAAATCAATTTGCAATCATTGTTAGACCAAACATCAAATCGCATTGTTGAATCTGAAAAAGTTGTGTTTGAAAGTCTTCACGAACCTAAGGATGACTTAGTTTTAATTGGTAAATGGGGTTTTGATGGCAGCACAGGCCATAGTGAATATAAGCAGAAATTTTCAGATTCAACTATCGAAGATTCGAGTTTATTTGTCACATCTTATGTACCTCTTCAACTTGTTTATAAACCAAATACCTGTGATGAATCAATCATTTGGAAAAACCCACGCCCTTCTTCTACTAGGTGGTGCAGACCAATTCGTTTTCAATTTACAAAGGAAACAAGGGAAGTCGCCTTGCAAGAAGAAGTTTATTTCAAAAGTCAAATTAACCAGTTAGACCCTACTTTTCATTTCATTTCATTTCATTTCTTTATTCATTGAAAGCTTACACATTAAGATAACAATAATCAAAGATTAGAGTTTTTCTCTTTCTGTTTCTTAAATACGATAAGATAAATAAAAAAAAAACAAGGAACTCGTAATATGAAATATACAATATACATCTCTCTTTTATCAAGCAAAAACTACCATATATAAGCGTAAGTATTAATACAATAAAATGTTAGTCAGAGATTGTCTGGAAATAAGACTGTAACTCATTCCGAAACTGTGCAATGGTACCTGACCTTCTTAAATGCTGAGGAAGGGAGTTCCAAAGACGGGTAACGTTAATGAAGAACTGGCGCTCCGAAGTAAGGTAATGATACCGCGGATGGACAAGCTGTTGGGATCTATTAGATGAACCAAAACGTAGTCTATTAAATAAATAGCTGGGTTGATGTGTCTGAATTACATTAAATAACAATAGGAGTGATCTGAAACGTAAAAGGTGGTCGAATGAGATGTTATAGATTTGTCGGGAGAAGTTGGAGATATGATCGAGGCGCCTCAAATCATAGATGTAACGCGCCGTGTTGTTAAAGGCAACATTAAGCTTTCTTCTGCTTAAAGCATCACATTTGCAGAAAATTTCACAGCCATATCTGAGTGTTGGAATGACTAGTGTCTTTGCGAGTAGCAGACGTGTGTTCAGGGGCGTATGATATTGAGAGGCCCATAATAGGCGCAGTATACCATAAACTTTGCCTACCGCCGCATTAATATGCGTATCCCAAGATAGTGTCCTGTTAAATAGCATACCTAGATTTTTGGCCGTTTCAACATATTCTACGGTCGAGCCGTTTAGATGAATTTTAGGAAAATATGATAGATCTACGGGCTTCCTACTAATCACTAAACATTTAGATTTGTTAGGATTAAGAAATAATCCATTCTTCTCCGCCCATACTGAGATCCTGTCCAGGTCTGCGTTAACTCTACTTGAGCAGTCTTCAATCAACCCAAGAGGGCAGCTGTTAAACAATTGGACATCATCGGCATACATGTGTATAGAGGATGAGCTGACAATGGAAGAGAGCTCGTTGACATACAAAGAAAAGAGAAGAGGTCCTAGAATGGAACCCTGTGGAACCCCTCTAGTTGTTGGAAGAAATTCAGATAGCATATGACCAATCGAAACAGCTTGTTTTCTGAGCCGAAGGTAGGAAGACACTAATCGAGTGGCCGATGTGGAAAATTGGAAACGGTATGCTAGTTTGTTACACAAGTTATCGTGATCCACGGTGTCGAATGCTTTTGAGAAATCTAAAAGAACTAAAAAAGTTACTTGGTCATCATCTATCGCCTTCCTTATATCGTCTACAACATTGATAACTGCGGTTGTACAACTGTGGTATTGGCGGAAACCGGATTGCATTGTAGACAAAAGATTGCATGAACGGATATGGGCATTTATTAGCTTTTGCATGATACGTTCAAACACTTTCGAGAAAAAAGGTGGAATGGAAATAGGTCTATAATCATGGCTATTAGCGCTCTTTTGAATCGGTAGGACTTTCGCCAGCTTCCATTGGGTAGGAAAAATACTAGTTGTTAAGATCGTATTGAAAATGTGTGTAAGAAAGGGTAATATAACTGGTAGAATGGCCTTAGCAAAAACTGGGTGTATTCCATCTATACCGACCGCAGTCGATTTTATAGATAAAACGCTTGCAACCACGTCTGCGCTATCAACCCCGGAGAACTCGTTGCGTTTACATCGATATTGGTGTCAAGACCTGTGTTACGCTTTCCAATTCCAATATCTCGTAGATTTTTCCAAAGTTGTCGACTTTTCATAGCTGAGTTTAATTTGTTACCATACATTTGCTTTTTTGCAGCACGAATTTTGGAAACCACCTGATTGCGTAGTGTACGGTAAAGACGTAGATGGGCGTCAATTCGAAAACGTTTCCACACGCTGTAGGCACGATTACGTTGTAACATGAGCATCCGAACTTCGTTTGAAAACCAGGGACATTGGTCATGTTTAGTCACTTTGACTTTAATAGGAACATGATTATTAAAAAGTGTGTTAATATTCTGAGTTAGGAACTCAACTTGATCACAAGGGCAGGACATACATGTAACACGGTCCCATTCGACATTTCGTGAGCTATGCTCCAAACTTAGGTAGTTAATGTGGTCAAAATCTCTGTATTCATAAGCTGTTACAGACAGAAATTTAAAAAATCAAAGGTTAGATATAATAAATCGTGTCTAGAGAATGCAGGTGCTGACAACTGATCGTATAATAATACAAATTTTATTTCACTAACAAAGAAAACGTCTAATAGTGTACTAGATTCAGAAGAAAAATGAGTGGGGGACGTCATATTGACCGGGAACAAATTAAGTGCCTTCATCCCCAGGACAAGAGAACTCTCTGCTAAGAGGTTACTATTCAGGTCACCACCAACTACTATTTTGGGATAGCATAGGGAGATTGTTTCGAGAAGTTCAAACAATGGCGTGATGTCAATATGCTTATTAGGCCTATAAACTGACCCTAACAGCATGGTGCCTGTTCCTGATTTAAGTTCAACAAAAACATAGTCTATCTGACTGCCGACTCCTGATTTGCACTTCAGATTGCATGATATGCCTTCACGTATATAAATTGCCGATCCACCTCCAACTCTACCAATTCTATCACCACGAAAGAGCTTGTAACCATCCACCCTGTAGACACTATCCTTAAAATCGTTAACAAACCATGTTTCAGAAACACAAACGGCATCAACTTTAGAACCTACAAAAATATCCCTAAACTCATCCAGTTTTGGATGCAAGCTCTGTGCATTTATATGACAAACTTTCAGACCGATCTTTTGGTTGCTTAAGACGCGTAACATAGCACGAACGACTCCATCACTACTCCCGTCCTTGCAACCACCATCAAACTTACTAATATCCATCGCTAAAGATTAAGCGTATTATAGTACGAACAGTCCGAGTTCGGGACAATCAGACTAATAGAATTATAAAAAGAAAAATGAGAAAACAAAAAGTGTAAACGGAAAAAGAGATGTATTGTGTTTATAGTAAATATTAGAAAGAGATAAGATAAAATGAATAGAATCAATAATTTAAGAGAAAAACGAAAGAATAATAACAAAAATAATAAGCTTACTATCTGCTTATTAGATAAAACAAAAACAGAGAGATTATTAACTTAATTATCCGTGTGAGCTGGCAAATCCGTTAAGCTTGTGATGTTATCGATATGAACAGCTTCATCAGCAGAGTGACACCTGACATATACGAGACCACGGAGTGTATAAACAGAGGACAGTCTATTTTGTTTTTTTAATTCAAGCGCCGCGCGTAGTAGGTTGTTATTGTTTTTCGTAAGGCACTCGCGCAGGTAAATCGTACGGTCAGATTGTAACCCAACATCTGTAAGAAAAAGTTTTTTCTTATTTGCTTTTACATATTTCGCAAGTGACGTGAGAATAAAGTTTCTATCATACTTCAATGCTTATTAATGGCCACGAAATTAAAATCACCCATTCCTTACAATTGACGATGGTAGATGGTAAAGTTTGTTCTGCACTTAGCGACTTATCTACGAGTAGGTGTTCCATTTGTGGTGTAACACCAAAAGAGATGAACGATTTAAATATCGGGTTATCCAATAAGGACTTGACAATTTTTTTTTAAATAAGACGCAAACCATTTGAGATATTTGAAAAGCTTTATTATCGGCTTGAAGTACAATCAAAGCATTTATGAATGGAACTCGACTTAGTTCATATGGCCACCGCGGGCACGTTTGCAGCGGTTGATTCTTTGGACTCAATTTTCAACGACTCGGCCACACATTTCGGCCGAAACGGCCGCTATTTCGCGTTTAATGTTGGCTCTGAGCTCCTACAACGTCGTTGGCGTGTTGGCATAAACCAATGACTTAACGTAGCCCCACAGAAAATAGTCAAGTGGCGTTAAATCGCACGAACGAGGCAGCCAATCGACAGGCCCATTTCTTGAGATAACACAGCGTGTGCTGTGTGGCATCATCCTGTTGAAACCACATGTCGTCCAAGTCCATATCTTCCAATTCGGGCCAAAAATAATCGGTGTTCATGGCGCGATAACGCTGACCATTCACAGTAACGTGACGATCGTTATCGTCAGCGAAAAAATATGGCCCAATAACGCCGCCGGCATGCAAACCGCACCAAACAGTTATTTTTTGTGGATGAAATGGTGATTCATGAAGCACATGTGGATTTTCACCCGACCAATAACGCATATTTTGCTTATTGACGAACCCATTGAGACAAAAATGAGCTTCGTCACTGAAGATGATTTTGCGATGAAATTCATCATCTTGGCGCATCTTCTCCAGAACCCAATCGGAGAACATACGTCGCTTTAAATGGTCCATCGGCTTCAATTCTTGAGTCAGCCTGATCTTGTATGGGTGTAAACCAAGGTTCTTACGCAAAATACGCCATAATGTGCTCTGAGCGATGCCCAGTTCTTTAGAACGCCGTGGAATTGACTGAACGGCAGCGATATTTTCGACAATTCGACCAACCCGTTGTCTCACTGACACTGATATGTAGACTCAAATTTTTGCACTAAACTTGTTATTGCCTGTCTACTAGGGCGAGAATTACGACCGAAAATTGGAGTTAACGCTCTTAAAGTGGCAGTCACCGACTCCGAATTTCGGTAGAAAATTTTTATAATTTGCAGACGTTGCTCGTTCGTGTACTTTACCATGATGAAAATGTTGAGATTACTGAATAAATTGACAGTGACAGTTTGGTGATTAGTGAAAGAGTGTGTTCACAAATTAAATTCAAAGTTTTCAAGTCCCTATTTGAAAACCCTTTATTTGATAAACAAGTTAGTAAAGATATTAGGATAGTTCGGAATAGTTTCCACCATTCTGAAGTAGGAAGTACACTTAGTAACACCAAAAAGGGATGGTAGACCATAAATTGTATCATAAATTGTAAATTATCGATGGGTGTTCTAATAAATCTATAGTACCGTGTAAAACGATTGGTGTGATATCTAATTTTACCCGGCCATTGACAACAGATGTTGAGAGTAAGTACTCAAACTTGATGCCTTGCTTAATGTGGTTGTAATCTATTATCATTTTTAGCTTTTTTTTAAACATTCTGATTCCTTTTTCCAGTTTCCATTACCTCAGGGTCATGTTTTGTGCTCAACATAATTACATCTCGGTTGTCTCTTCATTTGGCAATAACAACAGCTGAGTTTTCTGGTCTAACTATTTCGCCTTTTTTGAGTTTTGCGTTTGACACATCTTTCGGATTACCTACGCAATTCCTACGCAGCGTTCAAATTAAATAAATTTTGCGAGCAAGCAAAGACTTCGCTAAAACAGCGACGAATAAAAATTATCAGTGCCCATAGTTCTGCCTTTGTCGATGTAGAGTTCTGCTAAGTCTAACACTATTTGGGTACCATGTGACATTGAATTTGTCGGTATACCTCCTTGATTATAGCCGTTGTTTTTTCCGGCATAAACGGAGCTGGTATACGTGCAGCCATTAGGACCACACAGTTTGTAAACTTTCGCTTTGTATTTATGCGGCTTTTCGGAATTATATTCGTGAAGTCTCTAATGCCAGGGAATCATAGCCTCATCCTCGGCTAGAGTCTCGCCAGGAGTTTGAGCGTTCTAAAAACCCGTTGACTTTGGCTAAGCGATTGTTGCCAACTATTACATTATCCGCGAAATGAATACATTTTTAAGATAAGCTGAAAACGATTTTTTTGAAAAATGTGTTTTTGAAAAATGTATCTGTGCTCCAATAATCGTTGATAGAAGGGTATTCGAATATGCCCTTAATCAAGGCGGCGCAAAATTAATCACCCTATCGGAAGATGGTATAATTTTTGCAAATGGCGTCGTACGTAAATCATATTTGACATATGTGAACTAGACACCTGCAAAGCATGGAATAATTGTGTGGATGTTTTTGAGCAATAATTGGTCGGTGGTGTTAGCGCAGCGTGAATTTCGACGTCGATTTCCTAATCGGGTCGCGCCAACTGGGCAAACATTCCGGCGCTTAGCTACTCGACACAAACAGAGTGGAATCACAGGAGACCATGCAGGGTGTGGCCGCCACCAGACTGGCTGCCGATGTCGCTGAGAACGAAGAAACATCAATTCACGCTACAGGGCGATGATAAACGACTTCTTACTGCCGGAATTGGATGAGCGGGGCTTGGTGAACATGTGGTTTTAGCAAGACGGTGCAACCGCACACACAGCACGAGCAACAATGGATATTGTGAAGGAAGAGGTTCTTGGTAGCGTAATCTCCCGTTTTGACGATTTGGCATGGCCAGCAAGATCACCCGATTTAACCATCCCAGACTTCTTTCTTGGGGGCTACTTGAAGTCGGAGGTATATGCCAATAGGCTTCAGATAATCGCAGCTCTTAAGGAGAATATTCGACAGGAATACGAACAGTTATCACCGGAAATCTTGCGGAAAGTTATGGAAAATGCGATAAAACGGGCACAAATGTGTATCAACACTGGCGGCAGCCACTTGGCGGATATCATCTTTTCCACTTAACAGAAGCAATTGTAATGGTCCAAGTAAAGATTTCCATCACTCAAAGTCATTTTTTTTTTTAGGAAAGAAGTAATTCAAAAACAAAATTGGATGATTAATTTTGCGCCACCTTGTACATTAGCCATTCGAGGATTTTTTTTTATTTCACGAACATCTGCGTCAACCCATTTTTTGATGTGCGAATTGTGTTTTATGGTTCTACTAGCCAAACGGTTTTGAACATTCAAGTTTGTGCGTATAGTTGTGAGCTCATAAACTTCTTGAGTTACCATTTCTGAAAAAAAACAAAGATGGAATTCCAGAACTCTGTTAAGCATGGACTCGGTCGTTTCTTGAAAATGAAATCTTTTCAACGAATGACCATCTACAGGAGTCCATTCATACGTAATATGAATTTTATCTACATCTGACTCAGCCTCAGATAATAGAAACTCATCCAACACACTTGAATTGCTGAATTGTGCCACAGACGGAACATATTCTTCTGAGTCGGACCCTTCGAAATCCACTTCATGGCCAGAAGAAGTTCCATAAAATTTTCTTCCATCCACTGCTTATTTCACCAAAAACGTATTTGATAATGCACGGATGTGTATGGTGTTACATGATACACCGGTAGCCATGCTCTTAATATACTAAGAAACAGCACATTTATACAAAAGAATTGCAGAAAACTAATAAACGCCAAGTAATACACACTTGGCAGTAGAGTAATGTCTTTTGATTTAGACGTGTACAGTCAACGTGTTAAGAAGATATCAGCTCATAAGCTGTCCTTGATATTTCAAACACATTTAACAGAGTTTGACATCAGGCTTTTCTCGAAAATGTGTGCCTTTATGGATGGATTAGGAATTACCTTTCTGAAGGCTTACTTCGACTTCTCTTGGAAATGTCTGATATCAACAAAAATTGTTGTGTTGTGCCCCAGTTTTCCACAAACGCGACTAAATTTCATTGATACAGCGCTCGATTTGCTCCTTCAAGGCGTAGATGTCCGTTGGGATATTAGAATAAACCTCTTACTTCAAAAAACTTTAAAGAAGAAAGTCCAACGGAGTTAAATCGTAATATTTGGGCGGCCAATTCTGAGACGAATTTTTCTGGGCTGTATGGCATATGGCAGCGTTTTGTTGAAATCACATGTCGTCCCAATCCATATATTTAAGTTTTGGACAGAAAGAATAGTCCGATGATACCTCCAGTCCAAAATCAGCAGCAAACAATGACACTTTGTAAATGCATTTGTTTCTCAGCAATCACTTGTGGATTTTCTAAACCCAAAATTCGACAATTTTGACGACTCACAAATCAATAAAGGCGAAAATGAGCCTCATTGCCGAAGATGATTCGCGGAAGTCTGCAGTGATGATAAATTTCAGCCTGAGCAAGTCAGCTGGTTTTACCATGTCGTCAGAAAATCCGGTCAACAGAAAAATAATTAGATCACTCAAATGCAAAAACGTCGCCAAGCTCTTGACGAGGTAATCAAAAACAAAGCGTCCTGTGGGATAGTTGGTCCGAAAAAACCCACACTTTATGGCATACTTCTTACGTGTGATGTTATCAATCACTTTTGTCAAATTCCATAGAGTCGTCATATGTACGAGTACAAATAATACCCAGAGTAGAGTTCTCTGTCAATTGAAAGCCCTCAAGCTTATTTGGCGGCGGCATAATCTTTCAAGAGCTTTGCGTGCTCCACTTTGTTCCAACTAAACAAACTCTTGAGGGGCTTCACTCCACTTATTTACGTACCACTAAAACATAGATTATTATTATTGTCACATCAGTGTCATAAAAATAAATATATGACACATGCTCTGCTTTCAGTTTTAACACTTCCACTCCAAGAACTCACCCTTTGTTTACTCTAATTCTCCACCCTGTGGAAGTAGTGGAATTGTGTACCCAAGCTATCTGTGACATATGAGATCTATGACCACTGATTGATTTATCATTCGATAATCAAGTATAACAATTGAGACGTCATTCATTCGTCAATTATCTACCAGAGTTCTGAGTGCCCAGTTCCAGAAAGGATAGATGAATTAGAGGTGCTGGATCAGTGTTGAGCGTGATAGAACGCAACGATTACCCTCAAAGATCAAAAGCCTGACAAGCTAACGTAGCAGTTGATTGAATGCAATCCAACTCCTCGACCCCCTTCCCACTTTCAATGATTAATATGAATCGTAGCGATCGGATGGAGCGATGTACGAGTATATAGGGGACGCGGAAGAACTAATAAATTGGAAAAAATAAAAACATTTTTATGGCTGGAACGTTGTTAATAAAATATTTGTTTTGTGATAGGACACGCATACTCAAGTCGTAATCGATAAGGTATCAAAGATGTGAACGAGGTGTTTTATGACACCAAGCCCCTTACATAATGTATGTACTTATGTATGAACACATCTCGATAGGACTTGAATATAAATGCACAAAAGTTTAAGCCACGGACTTCATCTCACGGCAGGATACGCCAGCGATGTGCAGTTTATATTAATGTGATACCGACTTTTCAAAAATGAGCTTGTAAGCTGATAAGTCAGTGAAAAAAATACAAATACAAATAAAGTAAAAGAAACCGGTTGCAGAGTGAGGATATTAAAGGTTCAGGTCTTTGGGGAAAGAGTTTCATTTAAAGCATTCCACTACTGGGGAAGACCAATGAGATATGGCCATTAAGCGATTATGAATTCTGAAATAAAAAGAGGAGGCCCACTCTAAATCTTGGAAACAGCATCCCTTACTAGAAAAGATGAATGCAGGAGTGAAGGTAGGATTTTGATTACAACAGCAAGAACAGCATCAGCAAACATTAATAAAGGTCTCAGGATGCGACACAAATTGCCAAAAATCCAGCGCTCACAGAGGCAACAATAACAGCGACACCAGCACATTAAAATGAAAAACCGGAAACAACAACTGCAGAAGAAATAACCACAGAAGCAGCGACAAATATAGCAACAACAGCAGTAACATCAGCTGAAGAAACAGCAACAAAAGTACAGTAGCAGCAAAAGAAATAGCAACAGTAGAAATAACAGCTCCAACAACAGAAAACCACAAAGCAATGACTGCCACCGAATTCAGGGTCACAATTGAGCTACCCAAGTCAGCCGTATTTAGTAACTGTTTTGCTAGACCATTTTGTTTCGATAGATATGCGATTCACTGGAATAAAAAATAAAATTCTAAGATGTAGTTCTTCGGGTATTACCGTAGATCCACATCCTGCTCATTCCCAACAGCAAAGTGGATGGTCTAAGGAGTATTAATGATCAAGGCCACTAGGTTATATATATGTATATTGGGAAAAATTAAAGAGAAACAATGTGTTCAGCGCTAAAGGTCCGAGCGTGCAGTGTCCAATTGCGAGAAGCAAAAATGGCTATAACTCCTAAAATAAGCGTCTGAGGAGGTCCAAACCTGACCACAAAAATGGCTACAACTCATAAAATGAGCGTCTGAGAAGGTCCAAACTTGAACACAAAAATGGCTATAACTCCTAAAATAAGCGTATGAGAAGGTCCAAACTTGAACACAAAAATGGCTATAACTCCCGTCTGAGAGGGTCCAAACTTGAACACAAAAATAGCTATAACTCCTAAAATAAGCATCTGAGGGGGTCCAAACTTGAACACAAAAATGGCTATAACTATAACAAAAATGGCTATAACTCCTAAAATAAGCGTATGAGAAGGTCCAAACTTGAACACAAAAATGGCTATAACTCCCGTCTGAGAGGGTCCAAACTTGAACACAAAAATAGCTATAACTCCTAAAATAAGCATCTGAGGGGGTCCAAACTTGAACACAAAAATGGCTATAACTCCTAAAATAAACATCTGAGGGGGTCCAAACTTGAACACAAAAATGGCTACAACTCCCGTCTGAGAGAGTCCAAACTTGAACACAAAAATGGCTATAACTCCTAAAATAAGCATCTGAGGGGGTCCAAACTTGAACACAAAAATGGCTATAACTCCCGTCTGAGAGGGTCCAAACTTGAACACAAAAATAGCTATAACTCCTAAAATAAGCATCTGAGGGGGTCCAAACTTGAACACAAAAATGGCTATAACTCCTAAAATAAACATCTGAGGGGGTCCAAACTTGAACACAAAAATGGCTACAACTCCCGTCTGAGAGAGTCCAAACTTGAACACAAAAATGGCTATAACTCCTAAAATAAGCATCTGAGGGGGTCCAAACTTGAACACAAAAATGGCTATAACTCCCGTCTGAGAGGGTCCAAACTTGAACACAAAAGTGGCTATAACTCCTAAAATAAGCATCTGAGGGGGTCCAAACTTGAACACAAAAATGGCTATAACTCCTAAAATAAGCTTCTGGGGGGGGGGGGGGTGTGTTTGGTGCAGCATTTGCAGTGAAAAGTGATTGGGCCTTACTTTTTTGAGGACGCCCATGGCACCACCGTAACCGTAACCGGTGAGGGCTACAGATAGAGCTTTTTGCTGCAAGTTGCTGAATTGGATCTCGAGTATTGTTGGTTCCAACAGGACGGGGCAACCGCTCACACAGCTCGGGCAATGATGGAGATTTTGAATCACCAATTTTCAGGCTGTGTGATCTGTTGTTTCGGCGATTTGAACTGGCCGGTCAGATCGCCAGATCTGAGAACGGCAGACTTCTTCCTTTGTGGTTTTTTGAAATCACGCGTTTACCACAACAAACCACAAACCCTGCAAGTCTTGAAGTCAATATGCCGTAGAACGAGGACAAATGTGCATCAACTCCAGAGGTGGTCATTTGACGGATATATTTTTTTCAATTTTACACCTTCATGTACACTTTTTATAACAACATGGCAGCCAATTCATAAATGACATTAATTTTACGCTACCTTGTATTAGTGCTAGGTTATAGCGCTATTTATCGAAGCTTTTAAATGATCCTGGGTAGACTTGTTGCCGATGCCGTTTAGGAAAGTCACATTATAATCGCGGATGATTCCAATGTTCTCGTATGGGTCTCAAAATGCCGCAGTTCCTATAAAAATCAAAAAGCGGACCCGCTGTACTTAAAGCATTTTCTTCCCTGGATATTCTTTTAGCTAACATCGAAACTACAAACATATTTAAGACAGCAAGACCAAGTTTTGTCATTGGTGGCACTTTTGCAAGAAGCGGCCTGCTGAGAGATAATAACTGGCATGTACTGTTTACCACCGGCGCCAGCAACCATCCGCATTAAGCCGACATCATTCAAATGGTCTAAATGGAATATATCAATACCCTGAATGAAGATTGTTTAAGCTTCGTCGTTGTCGAGGCAATAATTGAAGCCAGAATTGCAGGGGATTTTCTAACCCAGGTACCGCGGTTAATAATCAATTCATGTAATGCTTCAATGTCTAGGCTGGGAAAGGTAAAACACCGACTTCCTGTATACTGATTGACCCCCGAAATCACGGAATCAAGATTGGCATGCCAGCGAATGAGAACAACACTACCACCTCTCCCGGATACTGATGACTGATTAGTGCAATACACACGCCACGCATATCGAGAAGCAAGATCCCGACAAAAAATAGTGAGCAGAGCACTAATAAATATAGAATCCGCGGAAAGACGAAATACTCGTAACAGCTCCAGTAGCGATAACCAAGCTGTTCTGAAGGCTTTGTTGAACCCCTTAACTTAAGCTTGAAACTGTCAGTTCGGTGCCATATGACAATGGGATCGTGAGAAATGAGGCCGCCGATAAACTTGCTAGGCAATGCACGGAGGAAAGATATTGCACTTAAGTTTGTTAGGCATAAGTGACACCATCTCCTGTGATACCTGTTATGAGAGTATTGACGACACCGATGAGCACTCTCTCTGTGAGTGCCCCGGCGTATCAGGCTGTATATACTTAGCACAGATGTGGGGGTCCTGGTACTCTAGATACCTTATCACAGAGCACTTTCACATCAGTACGCGGAATACCTTCAAAGAAATGCTCGAAGGCGTTTTTAAATCTTTACCAGTGTAGCACTGGAATGGCGGACAAAAATTACATGAAGGTTCTTAGTGGTAAAAGGACTCAGAACAAGCGGACAAGCCATGGTCATGTCATATTACAAGACAAATAGTGCGAGAAGTAAGTGATAAAGTGTTGGCTAGAATCTGGAAGTTAGGATTAAGAAAATGACAAGGAAAGATGCAACGATGATGTCTCAAGTCCTATTGCGAGTAAGGAAGGGGAACAAACCACCAATTTCGTATCGTATATAAAGGGGAAATTTAGACCAGCGGGTATGATTTTCTATAAGTCTGTCAGGTATATACGTAACATACATCAAAATATCTTCTTAAGCTTTTGTATGCCATGATAATTTTTGGTCCGGAAAATGTACAAGACCTATAAGGATACCGATACCGGCACATCTTTTTAACGATGCAAGTCGTCATTACTTAAAACAACTATAGGAGCAGGGCACTACCTCTTTTAACCATCGCACTGATTTCTTTTAGAATCAAATAGGAACGTTGAGGGATATCTTTTATATTTCATACAAAAGACCTAGCCCTCACCTCAAGTTGATTTGGATGGCGAAAGCTACTCATGCACGACTGCATTTCAAAAACAGGGACAACTTTCAATAGCCGTTTAACATTGATACGTTCGATGGCAGCTCTAGTGCGAGTCGTTTTCACTCTGACGTATTTGATTTCCAAAAGTGATATCTTGAATGCACATCAACCTTGCTGAACCGTTTGCGGTGTGTGCACTTCTCACGTCATGCTCCAATTCATTTCAACTTGTTTTTCTGTTTTTTTTTTTCTTTTCTTGCAGGCGGCATGAAGCACTGATGTCAAAAATTTAAATTGTTGACAGCTACCAGTGGTTCGGGATTCAGTGTTCAGAGATGATTGCGTCCTTGAGTGGAGCACACAGCAATGCATTTGTAAAAGTTACCGATGAACGTTCGATATTTAAAAAAAAAAAAATCATCGGATGACAATAACTGGTAAGAGGGTGTATCTTTCGGCAGGTAATGAGATTGGTGGAATTTTTCCGAAAAATATCATGAATGGACAGGTATTTCCGGATCTCTATTTTCTATGAATAAAAATCGCATTTTTGTCAGGATAAGCAGCAAGGAAATTGGTCAACGAGTATTTTATAGATTTCTTGAATGACAATTACCGAGCATAAGCATAGTAGGAAGATATATTCGATAAAATCGCATTGAATAGACAATAAATGTCCAAATTAACTTATGCCTTGAGGATGTATTTGAATTTTAAAAGTTGTTCGTGGCAACTCCAAATCGAGATGTTAGTGAAATCACCGGCTACTGATAGCCTGATTTCCTAGAAATATCTTGTTCGAACGATTGAAAATTTATAAAAACTCAACGGGCAATGAAAAACTACGATATAATCTTCTGCATCTTCAATTAAGTAATACCATAAACGAGAGTCTAAAACCACAGCCTCATATTTTGTTTATGCTGACGGTGTTCCAGATGTCAGCTCATAGGGTAAAGTTGAAAAACAATCCCTACGATTAACCTGTGAATGCTCATCAGAATACCCTCAAGCCCACTTTCGAACGTACTCGAAAATATCGCGATTCGTTCCTAAGACGTACAGCTCGTTTATGGAATGCCCTACCTAGCTCTTTATTACGTAGTCATTATAGCCTTCAAACATTTAAAACAAACGTTCATCAGAACCTCTCTTTCTTTCCTTCCTGAGAAGAGGCACCGCCTTCACGTCACGGACACCGGTTAACGATCGTCTTGTAGGCTTCTCTTATTGGACAAGTTCTGATGTTATTTTCCTTTTTATTCTTTCTTGGACCTCTCGGAATCATTCTTTCAGTAAACTGAAAACAGCCAGATAAATGTTAGAAAAATTCCTTATACAATGTGGAACAGTATACGTTGAGGGATGCATGTCCAAGGGGACGCTTAGTCACTTCGATTTCAATCTCTTCCTCTTAGCAAAACGGGTTCTGCTAACCAGTGACTTAGACTTACAATAGAGACGCCTCTATAAATGCATCAATTCCCAGAGATGCAACTCGGATGCCTGTCATTACTGTGGACCATCAATTGGACTGGTCCTGCCGTTTCTGACACCGAGATGAGAATTGAAGAAGGGAATCTGGCAAGTTGGTGGACGAGTTTAAACGAAACCTCTAAACAAGCTATGAAGCAAGGTCAAGCTATGGAGCGTGCTCCAGAAATACCACTTCACTACTCGATAAAAATAGTACCGAAGTGAAGCATATGTGACCCGAAGATCCAACTCCACCGACATCGGAAGCTAAAAGAATCCAACCCGAAAACACAGTAGTCAACAGGACTTCCTATATCAATGTAGTGAGTCATGTAAGGTGAGATTCCGGTCGATATAAATCTCAAATTCTTTATTAATGAACAAATACAGCCACCATTACGTGGTTGAGGTACATTTTCTCTAAAGTCACAGAGAAATGCGGTCTGGATGTGATGTTAGTGGAAGAAGACTCATTTCCGAAACCACATACAAGTACAGGGTTCTTTCCGCAAAATTCTCTCATATTTGGACGTAGAAGACACGGGAATCAACACCAGAACTTTGCTAGTTCTGCAAAGAGTAGAAGAGAAAAACCTCGTATACGTGGCTTTGTCATAAATGACTTTAAGGCTCATGCCAACTACTGATTCAAAACTTCAATGGTCGGAACACAAAATTTGCATCATCACAACTGCTACCAGTAGTAAACTACCCAAACTCAATGCAGCTACAAATAATAAAAGCAGCCATCCAGGAAGCATCTATAGCTTCTGGATTAAGGTCGAGGGTAAGAGTTCCTCTAACCTCATCCAAATAGACCAAATGCCACAAATGTAGCACGCACTACAAAAAGTAGAACTGTGAGCCATTTCGTCTTTCGGAAATGGTTGCTTATGTTGGAGAGGTAACAACAGTACCCCTAAAAGCGCTGTAGGGAAATCTACACCATGCTTAGGGTGCCTCGGACATCTTTAGCAAACACAGTGCCAGAATTCAATAACAAGGACTGGTGCAGCGCCTTAAGGCTGTCCACAAGGAGGTATTGTGTGTTTCGAGAAGATGAAACTCCGCGTGAATTACGGGCAGTATAGGCACAGTTATTCAGGCGTTTATGGATCCAACGTCTGAGATAGCTGCGCCATGTTGAGTGAATGGACGCCACAGTTTCGGCCAAAAGTTCAATTTCTTGTAGTATTATCTTAAGGGGTGGCGCAGAGTAGGACGACCGCACCTGAAGAGGACCTCAACAAACTTTGAGTACTGCCCTGGAGGTAGCTGGTGAGTGGCCATGCAGGAGTTTTTTTTGGTTGAGACCTATGTTCACCCCAGAATATAATGCCACCTAAGTTAGTAATTGATTACCAAATGCCTTCCATATGATTAAGTCAAAATGTCGGTATTTTATCAAAACACTTACTAGCTACGAATTATGTCATTCTTCAGATAGTGGATATACAACTGTAGCCGACTCTCTGGTATCATTTAGGAAGAAGTACGCCTCAAGTTTAAACGAGCCAGGAATGACTGCAACGTCTTTCGAATTCAATACGACCAAAATTGGTCGTAAGCAAAAAATACTACAATATCCCAAAGGTAGTAAAACCTTTTGGTCGTTTGTCAAAAACATCAGAAATTCTGCCTCATCCTCTACCCCAACGCTCATTCACAATGACATTCCAGCTGTCAACTCTTTAGACAAGGCCAAACAGCCTGTTACATACTTTGCGGCCAGTTCAGCACTCCCAGATTGTGCTTTCTCTCCGCCTATACTTGAATGCGTCGAATCTTCAATGATGGGACAAATCTACTTTCGCACTAGCAAGAGTACTTAAAGATCTTAACATTCACTCCTCTCCTCCTACAGACCCATTGCACTTACGTCCCTTCTTCTTTCCAAGGTCATGGAAACACTTATAAACAGTCAGCTCATGAAATATATCGAAGCACGAAAACTTCTAAATGCGCGGCAGCACGGTTTTCGTAGCAACAGGTCTCCTGGTGATTTGATGCAATGTCTCACCGAAAAGTGAAACCAATGTCTACATCAATCTGGTGAAAGCAAGACTTGATATTTCTAAGGCATTTGACAGAGTTTGACATCAGGCTCTTTTGTCGAAAATGCGTGCATTTGTGATCGACGACTCTCTTCTTCAATGGATAAGAAACTACTTTTCGGAACGATTAATTCAATTCAAACCTGGATGGTTTCAAGTCTGATATTCACAAAATAAATGGTGGTGAGCCCCAGAGCTCCATTCTGTCTCCAACACTCCTTTTAGTTTCCATCAACGATCTCTTGTCTGTTACTTCTAACCCAGTATATTCCTTTGCTGACGACAGTACTCTCTGCTTTTCATATTCGTCCCCTGACTCACGTCCCTGCTCTTCGGCTGTAGAACGGGAACGGCAGTGTATGCTAGGCTCAATAAATTCCGATATCAATAGCGTGGCCGTGAGTCAATCGAAGATGATGAACGCAGTGGCAGACCATCGGCATCGAAAACCGACGAAAATATTGACGGGTTTCCGTCGTGTAGGAGCAAGGTTGGTGCCAAAAGACCTCAATTTCATGCAAAAAAGAAACCGTGTTGATCGCAAAAGAGATGATTTGCGAGGCTGAATCCGATCCCACATTCATCGAAAGGATCATTACTGAATATGAGACGTGGGTTTATGAGTACGACACGCAATCCAGACATCAGGCAAGTGAATGGCGTTCACCAAATGAGCCGAGACCAAAAAAACCACGTCGTTTTCAGTCAAAAAGGAAGGCAATGCTCACGGTTTTCATGGATTACAAAGGTGAATCATGAATTTTTGCCAGAAGGCCAGACAGTAAACAAAGAGTATTATTTGGGCATTATGAGACTATTGCGTGAAGCAATTCGCCGATTCGCAATTCGACCAGAATTGTGGGCAGAAAATTTGATAACGCACCGTCGCACAGTGCCGTCATTATTCGTAATTTTTTGACGAAAAATGCAACAAATACCATCCAACAGCCACCGAATTCACCTGATTTGGCTCCCTGTGACTTCTTTCTGTTCAATCGAGTTAAAGAACCACTACGGGGAACGCGTTTCAGCAGCCGAGAGGAAGTAGTGGAAAAATCGCAGGAAGCGCTGATGGACATACCGAAAACCGAATATAAAAAATGTTTCGAGGATTGGATCAAGCTCTCACATAACTGTGTTGTGTCCCGGAAACTTTTTGATGTCCCAAAACTTTGACAATTACACGGACTTGGCTTCATTGGCTTCCAATTTGCGCCTCCACAGAATCCTCATTAAATCAGGACAGAAGTGCATCGTTGAAACAGTTTATTCTACTTTATCTAATGGGATCAAAATATTACAAAAATAACACAATAAATATCCAAAGTAATTAGTTGCTTTAATGGACAGTGGGCATATTTCGGCGATGTCATTGGATAAAAGTCAGCCCTTCGGGGCTAAATTTACAAAAATTGTAAATAGAGTTTGAATATGTTACATATCTGCTATGTTTGAAAAAAAATGTTTTATACTGCAAATGAGAACTAATTACTTGAATCTGAGTATTGAAAACAAATTAGTGCACCAAATCAACTGCAGCTGTTTATCTTTATGTAAAAAACAAAGCGCCAAACAGAACATTCTACTGCAATCGAAATTTTTCGAAAAATTCGAATTCATTTCTAGGTTTATTGTATTTGTTTTTATTGTGCAATATTTTCAGCGCTTCATTCAGTTTAATTAAAATTTATGTGAACGAGCTAAACAAACTCAATCTCTCATATGACGTTCAACAATAATTGCACGTCAGCTAGTTCATTGAACCAAAAGTTATTAGTTTGACTTTTTTTTTTTGTGTTCGTCTCTATTTCGTTGCACGTATTTGCGACAAATGTGCGACCCTATCACCATTGTATGTCATCAATTAAAAATAAAAATCCTCGTGTAATGGAATTTTTTAAACTACAAAACATCCTTTCGTCATACTTTTTATAACTACAAAAAAATTAATTGACAAAACGACTGTTGATCATGTACGAGTAGCACAATGATGAAACAGTGTAAACAAAATTGGAAAACATGTAGGTTTGAAGTTACCGTAAAATTTACAAATTCGTGAGGCCCGAAAATTGATAAATTTATTAAGAACAAGACTGTTGGTAAGTTTGGCCAAGTAGACTAGTATCTATATGTAGGTGGCTCATGAGAAATTTTGCATTTGTTAGTCAATAACAATTTGACTGTGGAGCTATAGACATGAGCGCAGAAAAAGTATACTTGGGACGTTGCAACATTCGGTTCGAAAAGCCCTGAGACTAGCATAAAGGGTCCGCCATCTAACGTTTTATTTTTCAACTAGGGCTTATTTCGTGAATGGTAACACTTAGTCTGATTTGACAGGTAATTAGTTTTATCCTTCCGCTGAACGAGTGTGGTTGTGTATATGCTTGAATAACGCTGGGAAATATTGCGACATTACTTTGAAAATCCGATGCCGATTTTGCCAAAGAAATCATCTTTTCAGATGAAGCTCATTTTGATCTTGGCGGGTATGTAAACAAGCAAAATTGTCGCATTTGGGGCACAGAAAACCCGCACGCATACATTGAAAAGCCGATACACCCAAAATGAGTCACTGCTTGGTGCGGATTTTGGTCCAGAGGCATAATTGGGCCATTTTTCTTCGAAAATGAGCAAGGAGTGGCCGTTACAGCCAATGGCGATCGTTATCGGGCCATGTTGAACGAATTTTTGTTCACAAAAATTGAAAATTGACACAGCCGAAGCTACACTCGATGTTTTGCGCCCTGTTTTTGAAGATCGCATTATCAGCCGCAGAGCTGATGTCGTTTGGCCACCTCGGAGCTGCGATTTGACACCGTTGGACTATTATTTGTGGGGTGCCGTAAAAGATAAGTGTTACGCCGACAAGCCAGAGACAATTGACGCTTTAAAGGACAATATTCGTGAAGCCATTGGTGAAATACAGCTACACATATGATAATCGATAATGTGCTTAAAAATTGGACCGATCGTGTAGGCTACTGCATGGCCAGCCGAGGCAGCCATTTGAATGAAATTATTTTCCATTATTAACCGGAAGGATAAAACTAATTATCTGTCAAATCAGACATGAGCTAAATATTACCATTCACGAAATAAGCACTAGTTGAAAAAAAAAAGTTAGATGGCGGACCCTTTATAAGAACACAATTTTTGTACAAAACCTTATTCATCAACATAGTCTCATTCCAACCTTAAAAATACGCTTCAGTTTCAGTGATCACCTCTTCTTTGGAGTCATATCTCTTTCCGACGAGGATTTTTTTGAGGTTTGCGAACAGCTAACATGATCCATATTTTATCCATTGTAACATGCCGCATTGGAGCTAAACAGCTCCAAACAGCGCTCCGAATCATCAGCACGTTGTTGTTTTTGGTTAACTATGAGCAAACGCGGAACCAACTTAGACTAGAATCCAAATAATCGCCCAAAATATGATATACAAGGTCTATTGATATCTTTACGATGCCGGCTATCTCACACACTCTTCTTTTACGATTGTTCGAAACGATTTTGTAGATTTTTTTTATGTTTTTCCCCGTAGCAGCTTCATTTGGGTGCCCAGAGCGTTCAGTATCTCTTGTGTCTGTACGACCACGTTTGAATTCGGCCTTATAACACTTTTCAAGCAATTCTTGGGTTTTTTCTCATCAAGACGGTGTTTTATAAATGTCTTCAGCTGTACAGTTCAAGTCGTTTGAGTTCCCATTTGATTATGCGACGCACCTACGGCGAGGTCTTTCTTTGTTGCGTTATCCCTCCGGGTTAGAATTGAAGCTCTACAGACTTAACTATCTCAGGCGACTGAAGGCAGTTTGCTCGTATATTTCGCCGTTAAATCTCTTCCACCGAATCAGTATCAAATGTCTTACGAAGAATATTTCTTACGAAAAGATAGTTTTTGATATACTTCAGCGGGACAATCGAGGTCTTTTGTACAAAGTCTCATTAGTTGTTCAGGATAGGACCTTACTAGTGAACTGCGTTCTTAGTCAAAAAAAAAAAATGCTTTGCTCTCATTTAACAGCTTCCGTTTAAATACTACTGAACGCAGCCATCAGAGCCTGCGGCCTTGTTGTTCTTAAGCTTTTTTATAACTAAGCCGACTTCTTCTATACTGGGTGGTGGAATTGGAATTTAGCACCCGTGGAAATGCTACCTAAACACGTCTACTATCCCCTGTGCTTCGGTGACTAGGTTTCCTTCGCAGTTTCGTTGAGCCTGTGTTCCGGTCTTGAAGCCAGCCGCCAGTTGCTTGGCCTTCTTGGAAAACCTCCGGATGTTGTTTCGATCGCCGGACTCTTCAATCTCCTTGAGCTGGGAGGCTGCGTAGAACAAATCCTTTCTACGCAGGATCTTCTTCTCCTTTCTTCTTCTTACTCGACACTCTTCCCTAGCGGTTTCTCATGTGCATCTTCTCTCACCTTTTTCCAGTATAAGCATTCATCATCATACCACGGGCTCTTTTTCCGGGGAGGCTGATACTCTACAGTGGTTTCGGCTACCTTCTTAATGATTTTGCGATACTGGAACCACTGATTGTTGGCATTGGTAGTGGGTGTCTGCAATATGGAGAGTTTCTCAGTCAAGCGCTCTCTGTAGACTCTGGCTACGTCAGGTGTGCTTAGGCGTCCAACGTCGAATTTCTTCTTCTGAGCAGTTCGCAGCTCTGAACTTAGCTGCAACAAGAAAATTGTCAGAGCCGACGTTTGCCCCTCAGAATGGGTGCACGTCGAGGAAGCATCGATTAGCACATTGTCGATTTGGTTGGCGGTTCCACCGTCTGGACGCCACGTTGCTGTGTGGACCCTCAGCTTCTAGTTCTACTTATCATCGTATTACGAGCTGCTGCAAAATCGATTAGTCGGTATCCGTTGTTTATTGTCGTTTCGTGGATTCTGTGCTTAGCAGTCAACCCGCCAAAGATGTTTCCCTTTCCGACTTTAGCATTGAAGTCCCCGTGCATAATTTTGACATCATACTCCGAATAGCCTCCGTAGGCTCCATCCAGAAGGTCATAAAACTCCTCCTTGACAGGGTCTTCAGGGTCTTCATATTATGTTTATATTTTGGAAGGTGCCTTTGATGCGAATTACAGCCAGGCTATTACTTATCGGCTTAAAGTTCATGACTATTTCCCTAAGCCGATTTCCCACGACGAATCCGCATCCTAATACTTTTCATCTTATCTGGTCCTATCCATTGTATCTCCTGGATCGCGGTAATACCTCCCGTGCACCGCATGAGGACAGATTCAAGCTTTTAAGTAGCACCTAGGGCGTACAGTGTTCTTACATTCCATTTACATACTCTCAAATCGTAGTCTATTGACGTCCCGACGGCATGACATTAGGACAACAGGCCGGACACTAGCGTATGCCTTAGTAATACTGTAGACTTTCCTGTTGTCGTACCTATTCACTGCTTCTTCAGCCTTGGTGAATAGTGCGTTGATTTAATTACACTTATCTCATATTACATTAGCTCTACTACTGAGGCTGCTGCAATCCATGTTCATCAATCTTCGAAGAACATTTGTGTAGCATCTACCATTGGGTGGTGGTCCTCCTCTATTCGAATGTCAGTTCTGCGTTTGTTACGGACTTCTTGGATGCTATTGTTAAGACGTCAGTTAAGGCTTAAGTGATATTTATGGTTTGATGTACTTTCTCCATAAATAGAGAACCAGATGATATTGTGGCAATCTTTGTGTCGAAGCGGTCAACAAACCCCGAGGCAGATACCTTAAAGGACGATAACTTACACGATAACTTTTCTGCAATTACTTGGCAGGAGCTTGAGCATTACAGTTTTAAATAGACATTCTTCCCCCAGGTGCTGACCTTCAAGTTGTAGTGCCTTGTATTTTTGTAATTCCAAACTTCTGGGACCTAAAGAGTAGTTTTTTCAGTTTAATCCACTTAAACCTCCTCTCCATGTATAAATGCCCAAATGATATGATATAAATGATTCATAGCTTTCCTATGACTGAAAAGTATTTTAGACAAACACCATCCTGGCAAAAATAACAAAATTCAAAACAGTCTAGGGACTCATATGCGAGTCCGAGTGATTCTTTTGAAAAGAAAAAGGTTCTCGACTGAATCTAATTTTCCTCGCCCGTATGCTTTTATTAAGTCTCCAACCGTTCCAAAGTACCTACAAAGTATTGACATTGATAAAAAAAAAATCGACGCTTAAATGCCTCTTTTCAAATTACCCTCAATTGATTTCCTTACAAGCAACCGATGTAGCCCCATTACTTTCAACAACGGCACACCATATGTTCCCGGTGAGAAGAAACTGAATTTTGAAAAAGTGCTAAGTAATCAATTTAATAATAAAATAGCAGAGTTCTCTTCCAACTCTATCCATTTATCGAAAAACGTTCGTCATTATGTATGCCGTTGCCTCTTTACTACCGCGCCAATAATATTTTGCATATAAATCATTGGAACGGTAGAGAGCCTTCATTTCCCTTACAATAAAAATAAAATACCTTCACCCTGATTACTGCAACGACGACGGCCCACAATAAAGTAACAAATTCAGGAATCCCGAATACTCATGCCCCAATGTGTATCCATCTCCACCTTCTCAACCGCCAGCATCATGATAAGAATTTTAAGCAAAAGGAGTTGGTTCTGTAAGTACGGGTGTACGAGTGTACAATAGTGTAGTTCAGGTTGCCATCCGATAGGCATATGCTGTAGCCTGTAGCCTGTAGTCTTGTGCCTTGTGTTTGTGCCCGTCGCCGCCTCCTACTACCAAAAGTTGAAAGAGTTGTTATATTGAATTCTGCACACTGGGGCTACAGCACCTGCGACATGTTTGCGTCCGTCTGTCTGGGTGTTTTATGACTATATTAACCCTTATTCCAATCTACACAACGTACGTTGTAGCCAGCCTCAGAGGCAGCATGAGCTGAGCACCAGTACCAGCACCAAGCACCAGTACCAGTTCAAGTAAACCGAACCAGCTATATGTACATCAACTGAGCTTTGGAACAAATAGAGCAGGAGTGGTGAGGGCCCTTTTTCCACGTCTTACTTGGTCTATAAATAAATTGACTCAGCATGGTCGTAGTTGTTGTTATTGTTGTCTGGGGAAACCAGCAGTGCAACAGTGGCGTTTTATTGGAATATTTGAATAAGATGATTTTCAATCAGCAATGTGCGCACCCAGGTAAACGTGAAACGCTTCAAAGGGTGCCCACCACAGTCACAAGTCCTTTACGGTATGAGGAGCAGCGTTCAAAATAAAAAAAAAACACCAACAAAATGAATAAAATAAAATAACCAAACACTTTGTGGTAACACGTTGGCTTTGTTCAACAGTGGAAACAAAATGTTTAACAACAGATCATCAAGAATTGACTGTTACATGAAATTCAACGTTTTAAAGCTAATGATGGCAACAACATTTTTATATTTATTTGGTGCAAAAGTCGGACGACCAAAAAATTGGCAAAAAGTATGTGGTTGACTTACAGTGGCAGGCCTTTTAGAAGCAGCAATATTGGTTCGTGAGAAAACGAGATGATGTGTTTGCGGCTTAGCAGAAAGTCCCACTTAAAGGTCTTCATGTGGCAGTGGAGAGTTTGAAGTGGGGAAATGCCGTGTCTCCTGCCCCATTATAAAATACATCAAGTGATTGGTCTGTGAGCCGCAATCGTGAAACATTTCATTGTTCGGAAACGTTCTGAAAACACCTCGAATACGAACAGATACTTCGTTGATGATCATTGGTTATCGAGCACTGAAAACGATTAAAATAAAAACTCAAAAACCACCTCGGCAACGGAAAAGTGGGTCTTCAAAATTCTAGGTTTCTAAATCCAGAGCGGGTATCCATGAGGTATAGACTGAACATCGTAGCAGTTAGTTAAGTTAGATAGTGAGAACCCGGCATCTAGATTCCTGGTCTACTCGGGAAAACAAGTCAACACCACTTGAAAATATTGTTGCAGGGCTCTTACTCAACACTTGAGATAACAAGAACGATTTATAGAGTATTGAGCTATTGTAATCGTGTAGAGATATTTTAACACGAATATAGGCAATAGCATATAGTGGGACCACATGGCCTCGTCGACATAAGAAATGACTATGGCAATAAGTTCGTTGACTTTTACAATGTAGCCTCTTGTCACTGGAGGCACTTTATTTATCCAAAAGGACTGTCAAAAGATAAGCCGAGTCTTGACTGATCGACAACGTAGATCGATCTCTTTAGAGGATGTTTTAGATATTGCATCCACAATGTCCGCGACATCGGGCATATGCAGGTATAATGCAGATGAAGGACTTACTTTCCACAAATGCAGTCAGTAGCTTCACACTTGAGAGTGGACGACATGAAAAATATGTTTACACCTGAGTCAGCCACTAATGCCGGTAGACAGCAGGTGACGGGCCAATGAATGTATTGAATTCAAGCCACGGATTGTAGCGGCCCCAGCAGTAAGGCACTCCAAACTAGAAGTAGAGTATCGCATGAAGAAATAAGAAGTGCAGCCTAGTGTTTGACCAGCCTCGCGTAACTACATCAGTGCACTCATGAAGCAGGAAATAGATGTGGCAGTAGGATCGTTACTCACACATATTACTAAGGAACTCGCTGGTGGTCGAAGTTTCAAACTACATCTAGTAAGAGCACTAGACGGATATCTACTGACTTCGGATGAGGAACAGCTTTCTAGGTGGTAGCAACAAGCACTTAGTCAACAGTGACCTGCACCCCGGCTCAGGTGAGGCCACAGCGTAAAAAAAAATTGTAATTGCATCTTCTCTGCCAATAGCCCTGAAACAACATATACTGTAAGGGCACTTGTGTAGCTACCAGACGATCGGAAAACTGCTGATTGTCCTATAATTTCAAGCAGTTCAAGTTCATAACGTTGTGATCGCCCTATTTTCTGGTGTACTCATCCAGATTAAAATTGCATGTGCGTACTCGACCAGTAGCATAATAACGGCCTACGCAGTCAGATAGTTCACAATCCTGTACAGACGAGACACAAAAAAATGTGACCAACCAGTTAGTAGCCTCGGATATGTTCGGACCGAACAAACAGCGGAGATCCTTAACTACTAGAAAGCCGACATAACGGCCATCAAAGAAGAGCAATGAGGTGGACCGCAAAAAAGACGAAAAATTGAGATTTCTACTATAGAGAATACAATAGACAACCGGCGCGATAAGGTGAACAGTCGCAACGTTTATTCAGATACGGATTCGTCGTCAGTGGAAGACTTAGGGAACATGTCTAGAGTTTCAGGCATATAAGCGATCGCCTGACAACGACTTGCGTGAAGGCTAAATTCGCCCATATAAATCTCATAAACACCCACTACCAGACAGACGAAAGGAGACAGACGACCTTACCAAAGACGGCTTTTACGAGCTCCCGCTATAAACGGGATGAGAAAATCGTTTTTCGTGATTTAAATACCAAGCTTGGCCAGTAAGTCGTGTTGGGTAATACGGCCAAAAAGAGCGGCCTTCTCGAAATCACCTCCGGAAACAGACACCTTTTTATTGATTCTGGGGCGGGATGTAATGCAGCTATAGCCTGAACATGGTTTCAACACCTTGATATTCATAAAGGGACGTAGCTGTCGCATGATCAACAAACCGTCAGTCAAATTGACAGTACCAGGATCAACGCACCGCACCTTTCTTATGTTTTAGATGTACTAACTCTCCGAGCAGCTAAATTATCTTGTATGTTGTAGCCAGGATATAAATGCGAATATCTTCAGGACTTTTATCGATCGAGTTTCACATTACCTTATAAGGATTCCGATGCCGCCACCATTGAATGAAGAGGACCAGCACCATAACTGTCAAAGAGCAATCAGAGAAGCTGACTATCCAGGAACTCATGGATCGATGCAGATGGGCGAATCTAGAAAAACAGCGGATATACGAGTATAGAGCGGCCCTCAGAAAAAAACAAAAGGGGCTTGCTAACTCTATGAGCAGAAAATAAAAGAGGAAAATAGGCTTCTCAAAAGAAAATGAAAGAGTGAGAGAAGCGTTTGATCGACGTCATACTCGTAGAGGGATGCTATCAGTGAAATGAACTTTGACCAAAAAATACAACGAACATGCCAAAACCGGAACAGCAATTTCCACAGAAGAAGTAGTAGAACACATTCGATGTTGAGAATCTGGAAAGATGATTTCTGCAGGCTGTTAAACGGTGATGATGAATAACATGTAATCGCAAGACAGAATGAGCCATTCAACATGGACGAAGACAGATAACATTTCCATCCAAGATGAACTCAGGCCAGCACTTTCCAAGTTAAAGTCCAACAAATCAGCTGAACCTGATAACTTAACTGCTGGGCTGTTTAAATCAGCAGGTAATGATTGGATAGGAAGCATACATCAACTCATTTCTAAAATTTGGATTGACGAAAGTACGCCCGTTGAATGTAACCTCAGCAGTATTTGTCCGATACTAAGGAAGGGAAGATCCGTGAACTACTTGTACGTTAACAACGTTGTTCTTGAAATTTTTTTTGGTAACTCGTTAATCAAGTCCAGAAGCACCATCTCTCAAAAGTCTATTCAGTTACTCCCATATTCAGACGACAGTGCCAGATTGGAAAAACATAGTGAGCTGTCAGTGAAGTTTGAGACTATTGAGGCAGAATCGGCAACAATGCGTTTAGAGGTCAACGTAGGAGGAACAAAGTTTACGTTCGTTATCGATGCCTAGGATACAGCGTCACGATAGGCAGTTGCAGCTCGAGGTGGGAAAGATCTTTGTCTACATCTGCTTCGCTATCAACTTGCACAACGACACCAAGACGGATATTAAGCGAGGAATCACTCCGGCTAATCGCTGCTGTTTTGACTTAGATTAAAAAGACTTTATATAGGAGCCTGATCACACTAATCCTGTTTGAGCCATCAAAGAAGCTTGGACATTGACGAAAGTGAACGGCCACTTCCAAAGAAAAGTAATTTTCGATCCCGTTCGCGTCAATGGAGAATTGAGGAGACGTTTCAACAGCGAACTGTATGGGCTTAACAACGATGCCGACGTCATCCGAAAATCTCGGATAATTCGGCTTAGAGGGCTCAGTCACCTTAAACAAGCTTCCCGGATGTTTTTAATTAACACCAACCCAGAGGGACAGCGCAGTTAAGGACGACCCTATCTTAGGTGTCGCACACAAATAAAAGTGGACTCCAGCCAACTTTGTCTGCGCAACTGGAGACAGCCGTTGTAACGTCGGGCTGAGGCCCTGGCCCAGAATAACTCAGTTACCATTATAAAGGCGGTAAAAGATTTGTGGTACACAATGGTAAGTTGTCATGGAAATTTGAAGTTCAGAGGAAAGAACGTCTAAGTTGCATTCCTGCTCCTCTGCTATTCCTTATAACAATTAGTGAAATTATGCTCTGTCTATAGGATGTATGGGGATTGGGTAGACTATGACACTGAACCCCCATAAGATGGTCTATATGGTGTACAATATGAGGTCAGAGGCGAGCGAGGTACTGCTAAAAATAAACATGGCTGAGACAGAGGCTATAAGCACCTCAATTTATCAGTTCTACTTTATGGGTGTTTTACCAGAAAAGAGGCACTAAGACCTGCAAACCTTCCTAAGTAGATATTTTTACAACACCTTAAGGAACTTCTGGCCGAAACGAGTATCGAACGTCATGCAATGGAATCGACTTACCTCATTAGGTAGCGGAGCCAGCCGCTCTTGCAGACATGGGGAACGACAGTTGAAACAGTCGACAGTCTTTAGGGAAGACGTACGGGGATCTCAAGCGCATTGCAGAACTCCGATCACGATGACGAGTAGCTTTGTTGATGTCTTATGTCCCTCGAGAGTTATGAGTGCCTTACGAAACGATTTAAGAATGTTTGTGAAACATTTAAAAGCTTTATTTTTTCATTGGTTTTTTTGTTACAATTTTGGTTCATTACTTTTGATGGCAACTGTTATTTTTTCGCATGTCCTAACTAAGCTGTCAAAACGCAGGACGCTGTTTTACATTATTTGCGTCATTCAGTAAGTTTATTATGCCGATGGAAGGTCTACACTCCTGGTCAATCGATGATAGATTGCAATAGCGAATGCATATTAAGCGCGCTCTGCCCCCCTTTGTTAGTCCTGAAAGGGCTTTTCAACGGCCACATCGTGATTGTGTTGTCTTATATGTGGACACACACCCAACGAATAAAGGAAGATACATAAAGTTATTAAAGTATCTTAAAACGATATTTGTATTTGATTTAACAAGGTGCGGATGCAATATTTCACAACATACGAGTACGGGCTTCACAGGCCGCACCGATTTTTTCCTTCTTTTTTTGTGGAAAACATAAATGTTTAATGTGCCTCCCTACACATATACACGTTTATGTTCATAAACAGTTTATATATGTAACAATGAAATGTTGTACAGAAAAATGAATGGCCGGGCTAACGAGAAAAGCGATCAATTCAGCTTTGTCTTGTGCGAGGAATTCAGGAAGATAGCTTCCAAAGTGGTCATCATCAAAGTAAGCCAGTAGCGATGGTTGGAGATCTGCGTAGAAAGAAACTGGTCCCCGTTGACGTCTTTGAACCAATACGATTTTTTCAACTAGCTTAAGAAGGGAGTGCTAGACATGTTGCGCTTCCTAAGAAACCAGTGACCCGTCAATGCTTCAAAGTAGTTGCCCATTAATTGTCAATATCTTTCGCTAGATTTCTACGATTATGCAGTTGCTTGAGTTTGCAGCGGGTCCCAGAGAGACCTCCAGCTAAAGCTTGGAGTTATGGTGTACTTTCATTTGGCTCCTTTGAACGTTGTACCTATTTTTGTCGCTGTCAAAGCGATACTCACAAATGCATTGCTGACATCATGCTGGGTTTTTTGAGTATGGAAAGGGTATACCTCTGATGTATGTGATACTGAAGTTCTCAGTAAAGTCTTTGCTGAGTGTGATAGTGTAGGGCGTATTCTCCATTATCATGGGTCTGTAGAGCTCATTTTGCAAGATGAATATTTTACGAAACTAGCCCTACAACCACAACACAATGACAAAGACCTATAGGATCCTAAGATAAGAGTTCTCATACAACGGTTGTTTGCAATCGAAGATCGCGTGAACGATTATGCGATTCTACTCACAGAGCATACTTTCTGACTATATTTTACAGACAAGCTCTTAAACAAGCCCCGCTGCTTTAAATATTGACCAGAACACGATTTATGGGGTAGTGCACACACTAATCCTAGAGGTGAGTCAATCTTTCATTTTCCAGTAAGAACTTATCTTGTACTCTGTAAATAGTCCTTCTTTCATTTCTGATAAACCCATCGGCGATTTGACGTTACCCTTTCCTACTGATGAACTCAAGAAGTTCATTACCGAGCTATGCTCGAAATTTATGATAACATACGCTTCATGCGTACATCTGCACCTGGAAGAAAGTCATAAGTTTTCCTAACGAATAGTGAAATCTAAGGTTGTAGTCCGTCAAAAAGGCACCAGCGCTGCATCCTAAATTGGAGCGATCCGTGAAGCCCTGACTACACTCCTGGGCACAGTAAAAGTCGATTTGGTTTTCTTTTACAGCAACAGTTCTGGTTTCATGATCTGAATATAAAGTGGAGAGAGATTCATTAATGCGTCTGGATCTGAGCCAGATGCGCTAAGGAAATCTCCCATGCAGTCAATACAGACCGTTCTTTGGAGTCTGGTAAAAGCAGCGATGATGTATTTGCGTGAAAGTTCATTCTACTATGCAATCGACGCCTAGGACTTAATTGTTTTTAGCATAGCTGTGTGGACCTAGGACCTCGGCGAAAAACCCCAAGTATTTCCAAAAGCCCATTTACACAGCCAAAGCAATTTGTTGTCCAGGATGACACCAAATAGCTTGCTTTGTGGGAGAAACAGATTGTGACACATCTAAACACTAAATTAACCAGTTTTGATAGGATTAACTGGAGGACGATTTCTAGCGCACCAATCGTCGGTCATGTATAATTTTGCCAGCCCTTTAGGGCATACAATTGCTAGGCATGATCCAACAGACAGTACAGCCACATCATATGGATATGCCTGGGCGTTGAGTAGTAAGTCGGTCAACATGCACCATAGCAGTAACGATACGACGCCGTTCAGGAGGTAACATCTGTTTACCCACATCATCATATTTTATCCACAGACAGCATCTACAATAAGGGTCTTATGCACCATCATTGCTCTCATCCACGCAGCTAATGATTCGTCTACGCTGTGTTGTCTGGCCGCGTTACAAATGCCATCAAAATCTGCGTAGTCGATAGCGCCCTTAATATCGATGAAAATGATCAGCCTGCACACTGACTTGTTGAGTACGCCTTGATCGGCGTCCCAATGGTGGCTTGTGGATATTCTACAATTTGAATTGAACAACTTTGCTTCCGAACGTAGCCATTCAACTGAAAATGAGCCTCATACTTACTTAAGGTGGCGCTATAGTTCGGGGTGGACTTGGGTCTCAACTAACAAGCGTCTGCAGGCAGCTCGGTCTTCAACAAGCTGCCTTAACCCTTCTGGCTAAGTTGATGTGACCGTACAGTTCGTTGTTGTATCTCATCACGCACTCACCGTCTATACAAGTTGCCAAGAGCACACTCATCCATTTTTGATAATGTCCATGCCTCTGCGCCAACGAGCAGGACTGGGATTATTAAGGCCGCATATATGGTCAATGTCTTTGTAGGATAAAGAAGCAGCGATCGACTAGAGTTATTCTTCGTTTGATCTCAGCGCTGGTGTCGTTTTCAGAATTAATAACGGAGCCTAAGTTGACAAACTCCTTAACCACCTCAAAATTATAACTTTCGATCGTGACGTTCTGTCAGAGACGTCGGTGTTTGGTGTTAACAGCATATACTTGATCTTACCTCATTGACCGTTAAACCAATCTTCGCCGCTTCCGCCTTTATATCTACGAAGTGCTGGCGCGTGAGTTTTGCACTATTCCTTTAAGAATGATGTTAAAGGAATCGCATAGCAGCGCATCGCCTTTTCTAAATCCTTTTCTAGGCCGATAGTGGACTTTCATGGCCTAAAACCATACTGATATGGACGCATGAGGTTGTTGAGGAACGGCTTCAGGCATTTACACAATACGGCACATAGGATCTTGTAGGCGATGATGCCCTTGCAGTTGGCGCAGTTTGGAATGTTTAATTTTTTGGGGATCGGACAAACAATGCTGAGGTTCCATTCATCGGGCATACTTTCGTCATATCATATTTTACAGTCATCGTCTGCTGCTTTGAAGAGCTCGGCAGTCAGGCCGTCCGCTCCAGCAGCTTCGTTGTACTTAAGCTTAGATATGGCTATCTTCACTTCACCCAGGTCGGCTGGACGGAATTTTTGGTCTACATCGTCCAGGTTGAAGTGATTATAATCGACGTTATACAGTCTAGAGAAATGTTCTTTTAAAATCCTCAGTATCGACTGCGGCTCAATTACTATGTCCCCTTGTTCGTCTCTACAGACTTCGGTTCGGGGTTAGTGTCCGTGACAGGTTTTTTTTTCACCTTCTTTTAAAACTCCGGAATCTCATTCCTGGGGTACCATCTCTCAATTCCATCGACCGTCTAATGCTCCTTCTTTTACCTCCTGAGAAGCCGATGTTCTTCTCTTCTCTTGGGCTCGTAGAGCTCTGATTCTTCTAAGGAGTTTCGTTGTAAAAGTGAACCTCATAGCTGACCAAATTTTTTTAATTTGTTACTCACCTGATCAATGGTAATACGTAAGCCAAGACCTTACCGCAAAATCTTCCATAAAGAGGATGATCACAGCTCTTATCGATGTATGGTGCACGATGACGAATCGGCTCAATATTACGCTCCACAGCAGCCACAGTTTCTACGGTGCACACTATATGACGTCTCCACGAATGCCTATTACCAATTAGAGATTATTCGAATTACTTGCTCAGGTGAACGATTATGAACGATTATGAACCACGATTTTCAAAATAAATATGCACAATTTGCAAACATGTTTTTGGCGTAGGTCTGCTCAGGAATACAAATCAGTAAACAGACTTTAAAAACACATAATAGGCGTCTGGGTGCACCTCTTCAAACAGGCTCAATTCGAAGTGGAAGTTCTGTAGCAATTAGCTTTTATTTGCCACCTGTATCCATAGCAATTCAATTCCAAAACTCAAATCTGAATGATTTGAACGATAGAATTTGGAGAACATCCAAAACCGCATTTTTCAAAAATAGCTTCATAAAACAACAAATCCATGTTCATCATACTCGTATTCCCTGAAATACGAGTATCTGCGAATTAGATCAACCGAAACTCATAATGTATTCTCTTGATTTATGACTTCATTACCTGGAACGTGTTGCTATACGAGTATACACACAGGTCTCTAAGTATCTGCTTTATTCAGGCAATCTGTTTTACTCGAGATAAAAGGTCAGGTCAGAGAGCTTTGCACCAACTCAGCTAGCACACAACAACTACAGAGGCTTAGTTCAAAGATACAAGTACTAATGGCCAACATTTTACCACGGATAAGCTCTTAATTAGTGACTGCATTACGAATTCGTATTCCTTTGAACCAAACAACGCTTTGCGAGTAGGTATCACACCGAAGCTATGGAGTTAACCGAAATATTTATACATCGTCAGGCAGTGTGAGCACTCATATTGGGTGCCATAGCACCATCGGTCGGACACTAGACTAGACACAAGGGATCCTTGCCCAGCTATGTATGTACATACTCGTACTATAGGTAGATACATTGTCAGGTCGCACTCGAATTCATATTGAAATCTGATTAATTATATTTCCAGGATAATATCGATTTCGTGACCCCATTAAAGTCAATATTTTCTCTCATTAATTTCGCTTCGTTTCGTCCTTGTTTTTACTTCCTCATTTTTGTGTTTTTTTTTTAATTTAATTAGGGAAATATGCGCGTGTTTTTTTTCTTGTTTTTTTTTTTTTAATTTTATGTTGGATAGCAATTAAAATTTGTAACCAGGTGCGGTCCAGGGGAGGCTTTATTTACAGATACTTTGTTTCGGCCTAATCGGTGAGAAGGAAAGAAACCAAAATCCTTTATCCTTGAGTACACTCTGAAGGTGGGTGAACCCTTTTGAGTTTGCTTTTCTTATTTTTTGATGTTGGAGGGCCATCTCTCGAACATTGTTTGCATGGTACCTTCAAGGTAAGGTTAAAGTATTGGAATTTCAAAGTTACGTGTAGAGGGCGTTGAGTGAGTACGTAAAGATGTGTAAGTGTCTGTGTGTGTGTATATGTGCGATTAAATGGAAAACCTCAATATCAAAGTTAACCCTTTTTTAGGGGCCAATATATATTGTAGTATCACCTTCAGTTCGAGTCTTCTACTACTGTTGCTGTGTTGCTCCGGATGGTTGAAAGAATCTCAAGCAGTCCTTTGTGGTGTGGGGCCTTTTCTTTTGTTTTCCCCCATCCCCTTTGATTATTGGATCGATAAATCATTTGTTCGGAAAAATAAAAGAACATTTCGATAGCAGGAGCAGAAAGCGAAAATTGAATGGAAAACTTTTCTCTGTATGTGGTTCCATTTCAGTGGAACAACAATTTCAAGAATTTCAACTTTTTTTCTATTTTGCAGTTTTTCAGTTTTTTTTTTTGTTTTTACTTTGAAAGTTCAGCAGTGTGAGCTAAGAAGGGCAACCTAATCGAGTAAGGAGTTCACTTGAACTAGGTTTTGAAGGCGAGGCGAAACAATTTGATAAACTAGGGTAATCTGAAACCACTGGTGAGTTTGATTGGTCGGTTAAAATGGTCCACCAACAATCTACAGGTTGGGAAACTATTCGACACCGTAGGACAGCTGGATTTGGAAAGCATTCCTAAGTCATTAGTGGAACTGTTTTGAAATATACTTTACGTAGATGGATACAGGGATGACGGGATACGGGAATGGTGAATTCCAGAGGCAGAATAATTTGTAATTTTAAGAAAAGAATTCGCTCAGAATCTTACTTACCAGCCGAGAATCCTCAATAGCATGATCTCTCCGGAGGTTACTATAGTGACTTACTCCAGTTCATTGAGATCCCTTTTCACTTGCGAAGGTCACTTTAAATGCGGTCGTCCTCTCCTGCACCGTCCTTCGGGGTCATTAGCTCCACATAGACTAGCCATCTCAAAGTTGGATCCGTAAACGCCTGATTAAACCGATGTCGCTTTATAGCATATACAGATCACGGTAGAACCATCTCCTCCATGCCCTTCACTACAAATAGGACTGAATATCATTCGCAGTGTCTGGGGCCAAATGCTTCTTCATCGGCTTTCGATAAAGTCCAAGCGCCATAGAGCAGAGCTGGAATGATTAAGGTCTTGTACTAGGTGGCGCAAAAGTCATATTTGCAAATGTCAGTTCAACTTTAACATTTGTGAAGTAAACTATACTCGGAAAGAACGCGGAATAATTGTTACACTCTCTTTATGGAACAATTCGTCGGTGGTATTGTCGCAGCGTGAATTTCGGCGTAGATTTCTCGGTCATCCGACACCAACTGGGCAAACACTACGACCTTTACCCGCTCGCCTAGAAGAGTATGGGACAACACGAGATGCTGACAGGTCTGGACGGCCCCGGAGCAGTCGTCGCTCAAGAGGTTAAGGTACCCTTAAAATGTTTGAACACAGCGAGGAAAATTCGGGAGGAAAGAAAGATAGGTACCGATGTACTTTGGTATTAAATGTCCTGCTGAGAATATCGCAGCTGTGGTTGAAGATGTTGCAGAGGACCCCGGTGTACAGACCAGACGACTTGCCACGCAATTGGTCATCAATCGGCGGTCTTTACAGAGAATTTTGGTGAAAGATTGTAAAATGTTCCCTGAAAAAGTGCAGAGAGTGCATCAGCTGTTAGCTGTTGACTGCCAAGCTCGTGCAACCTACGTTGAAGCCATCCTGAATCTCAACCATGAGGAAGACAACTTTTCATCGAAAATCATCATGAGAGACGAGACCCATTTCCACCTCTGTGGATATGTGAATAAGCAAAATTATGAGTATTGCTTCTGGGGCACCAACAATCTACTTATAGCCCACGAAGAGCCATTACTCCGGCTCAAAATCAATGCATGGTGTCCTGTTTATGCTGGAGGCGTCAATTTGCCTTATTTTTTCAAAAACGCCGCTGGCCAAACGACTACAGTGGACGGCGAGCGCTATAGATCCATACTAAATGACTTTCTCCTTCCTCAATTGGATGAATTGGGACTGGAGAACATGTGGTTCCAATAGGATGGAGCAACGTCACATATTGCGCGAGCCACAACCGAAATTCTGAGGGCTGTATTTCCGGGTCGACGAATCTCCTGTGTTTTGGAGATTTGCACTGGCGGGCAAGATCGGCTGATTTAACCGTTCCAGACTTCTTTTTGTGGAGTGTTTTCAAGTCACGAGTCTATGTCAACAAGAATCAGACTCTTAAAGCCCTCAAAGAGAATATCCGTCAAGAATGTGACGACCTATCGCCGGAAGTTCTGGCAAAAGTAATGGAAAATGCCACAAATCGGGCCCGAATGGTTATAAATTTTAGCGGCGGCCACTTCGCCGATATCATTTTCTCGACTCAATGGAAAAAATGTTAACACATTACATAAACATAATCTAAAAGCAGAACCAACGTTTTTCATTCCTAAAAAAAACTGCATCTCAATTACCTCTCGAACCAAAAGAAACAGCGGTTGTAACTTAGCGCCCAATTTCTGTGCTAATGTCGTTGCTGTTTCTTACAGTGGAGACAAAGTACACGAGGTCTACCAATGGTCACGTCTTGGCCAAGCCATCGGTAGCAGACATTGCTAATTACTTTGCTTTGCTCTCGTCTACCATCACCCGAATTTTGGCCACCTCCGCCTCACCACTTACTGCAGCTTCATTGACAGCTCTCTGTGTTAGTCCAATCAGATCCATGTCATCTGCAAATAATTGTGCGGACTTAAGAAAGATCATTCCTCGTTTGTTGGCCAGTTAGTTTTTCTTTCTAGAACGATGTAAAAAGAGTCACATTACGGCGCTTCGCCTTGAATAAAACCTTTCTCGGTTAAGTCACTACCGACCTTAATGAAGCAGCGAAAATTCTCTGTAGTCATCCAGCATAACCCGACAAAATTGAGCGGGTTATCAAAACTAGAAATGGGGTTGTAAAGTCCGTCTCTATGCACGCTGCCATATGCGTATTTGAAGTCGACAAATCGATTTGATCTGAAATTACCCGGTATTTGCCACAATTTGCTTTAGTGTGAATATTTGAATGATAGTGGACTTCTCTGGTCTAAAACCACACTGATATGGGTCATTTAGATCGGTGACACAAAATGTCTTACAGAAAAGATCTTATAGCCGATTTTGAGGAGAAATTTTCCCCAAAAGTGTCTCCTTTTTCGTGAATCGCACAAAAGATACTGGAATTGGAGAAATGTTTTCCTCTGACCATATCTTACAGATGATCTAGTGTCTGTTCAAAACCAGGTCGTCTCCAGCTCCTTTAAATAGGATAGCAGGCAGTCTGTCTGTGCCATCAGCTTTATTAGACTTTAGCTTCGATTGAGCTTAACTTCGTCTAGGTCAGGGGAAGCCTCGTAAATTGTCGTCTTCTCTACTACTAGTTGTCCATGTTCATCTTTGCGGGCTTGCATCATGGATGTGCAACCCTGGCGTGTTCGTTTTATTCTCTGATAAAACTTTCGAACGTCATTCCTGCAGTAATATCTCTCCATTTCTCTGATTGCGCGCTTCTCGTGCACCTTTGGTTGTTTCCCTAGAAGCCTGTGTTCTTCTCAAGAGCAGGTCTCGTTACTCAATGGGAGCAGCTTTTGTTTCTTGTTTGGCTGAATATGCATTCGTTGTGAAACCAAGGGTTTCCTTGTGGGAGAGCCACATCAGAAGCAGCTTCTCTGATGACTTGCTAACAACATTTTCATGGATGTTCTATGGTTTGTGTAAGAGGCTAAGATTTGAGAAAGCGTGAGTTAAACACGATCAGGAAAATCTCTAGCGGCCCCTTATGCAGCTTGTCGACGTCGAATGCTGGTGGTCTTAGTTTACTCCGTCGAGCCTATGATATCCGTATTTGTAACCTGGCTGCAACGAGGTAAAAACGGGTGAGACAAAGACGATGATTTATTGCGCAGGTTAGGTTTAGCGGGTGAGAGTCTCAAATTGGCACGGAATGCAGTCATAATTCTTCCCAAGCTACGAGTTAATGACCCAAAGCGATGTTAGCACCTCGGAAAGTTCGAACATCTAAAATATTAAAGGAGTGTCTGGCATCGATCGATTATAGCTTTGTCCTAAGAGTTGCTAGATATTTCGACACAGATGACTCCTGTTGCATTCAGTAGATTAGAGCGAGAACGTTGTTAGCCCGGGTTCTCTTTTTAACGGCCTGCCCCGGGAAACCGAAAAAGTAGAGCGAACTCCAGAAGAGGCACCTTGGGCGGTGTTGAGGTCAGTTTTACAGTGAAAGGAGACCGCAAGTGCAGTAGAAGGTGCACTCTACCTCTCTGTCGGTGGTAGAGAAGAGAAATAGATGATCGTATGTGACACTCACTCAACCCGATTAAGCACTGTGAACTGAAATTGCATCACTTTCTTCGTCTCGAACATTTTTAAGAGGAAAAAATTTACTGGACTACAGTGTACGGAAACCGGAAGAATTTGACAAAAATAAAAGTCGATTGATGTAGTCAAATTCACCCTAGGAAACAACCTTGTGACCTGTGACCCCGCGCACAAGGTTCGACTAAAACCGGTGCTGCAACTAGCAAAATTTGGAGTTCGGATGGCATTTGGATGTTGAGGAAAAATCCACCTCCAAGGAAAGCCCGAAAGGCCAAAACGGACGAGACCGACTAACCGATGGCGTTATTTCTTCTTTGATGCTTCGAATACGGTAAGAACAAATCGGGAAATCTTCTTCTTTCGGGCTTCGACAAAACTTCGATTAAAACCAATTAATTCGGGTATGACACTTCCTATTTTCACCTCTTTCAGACAAGAGTCGACTATCTCTATACTTATCGATTATATTCATTCAGAGGAACTTTCCAAGTTCGCTACTGAATCGCTATACAGGAGGCTTTCCCTGTTGAACACCAAATATTACATAACATCCATTCAAGAATCATGGGTGTGAGCTATGGAACTTCTTCCAAAGGCGATGTCGATTACAAAGTGATGACAATTCTTGTGGAGTGAGCTAGTGTAGTTCGAAGCCTGAAAAAAAGTTCTGTGGGTCTTGACATCAGCCAGGTGCCGATCTCCTCTCCAAAAATAATACTTCTTGCTAGATGTACGTATGTATCAATTTATTTTAGCATATCCTCATATTTTGAGTGTTGCCAGCTGGGTAGAGCGTAGCAAGAAGGAATTTATATCCGGATCTATACATTTACCTGCGTGAAATTCGCTTCTTAAGAAGGATAGTTACCACACGTCCATATTCCTTTCTTACTTGTATTGTCGGCGACTGAAATAGTGCGATCTTGGATATTAAACAGTTCTTCCGAAGGTCTTTACCAGGTGATCTTGGGTAACTACACAGTGGTTTAGATTAAGCTGAATAAATTTCATCATTTGGACTTATGCACTGCTTTCCAATCTTTATACATACATCCCTATTTCGTCAAGATTTTTACGTATTCAATTTCATGTCATTTTATGTTCCTTGAATTTACAGCTCTTCTCTGTCTGTAACTTCCCTAACCTCCAGCACCATCTCGTCCATTTATGCTCATCTAATGCATGTTAATCTTCCTCATACTTTGCAGAATATGTGCGTACGATTTTCTGTCACTTCAGATTTGTACTCTTCTGACGGGCCCGTTTTTTTTTTTGTTCAGTGGATTTCTATCCCACTTATCCTAGGTTTACCACCTTTCTTGAGAGTCAGGGTTTGCCGTTTTTCATTTGTTTTTTTTTTGGCGCTGTCTTCCTACCTTCCTACAGAGTCTTCTACAATTTGACTTCCTTTTTAGCCGAAATTTTACTAATGTTGTTGCTGTTGAATCCTTTCGACAAATCCTGTGCCTTTTGTTCTTATTTTTCTTTTAGACATGCAGATGCAGTTCTGATTTGCTTTATCATCCTTTTTAGTTCATTATTGACGTCGTTCCTGTCTTTGACGTTGTCTGCCAGTCTTTGGATGATATCCATCAGGCTGGCAGTAAAAGTTGTTTTTTCTATCTATCCGCTTCTGTGCTGCTTGTGGCGTTTTCTTCTTTTATGTTCCATGGGATTAATGACGAGTTTGGATGTTTACGCCGATAAATATTTCCATCTTCTTATTACATTTTTCTGACGGCTGATACATACATCCTTAATTGCACTTACGAGTATATCTAATTCTCCAAGTCTTCCACTACTATCACTACCATCAATGACGTTGTCGAATAAAAAGCGGGGGCAGATCAAACTAGTTGTCTTATCGTAGCAGTTTTCTGAACTTAACGCCTCTGAAGATTGCTACTATTTGACCAGTTGCAAGCTGCCGGTCATCCGTCCTGTTGGTGGAGGACCACCGGTAGTATGTGCATACCAAGACTTAAATTACGGTACGTTTTAAGTCGGGAGCCCCCTGGACTTCGAGGTGGGCCCCCTAGGTCGAGCGCCACAGTAGCTGTGCTTTAAACCTAAAATCGCAGCAATAAGTACTGGGTGCTCTGATCCTAAGATCAGCAAGAGGTTTTAGATCGGCCTCGACTCATAGCAAAGGTGAACCTTGTGCCTCCAACACACTTCCGAATTGGTATTTATAATACATGCAAGCGATGGCAAGACATATCCTTGCTCCCATGGATGTATGGGTATCCCGTAAAATTAAGTCCCGAGTTCATGTAAAACGCTAGATACATCTGTTTCAGTATTTCAGCCATTTTATCATAGTACAGTATCCCCCGTTGCCACTTTAAAGTATGACTGGCATTTACTTGAAAATGGTGCCTACTCGTTTTGTCAGAGAAATTTCACCGGAGTTCAGCTGTAAGCCAGTCATGTAAGTCCTGCATAAATTCTACCAAAGTACCTCCATTCGCACTACATAGACAAAATACATTTTTAAGTAGTTCAACTGAAAGCATATTAGCTAAGTACTTATGCACAATCAAATACAACACGAACCGCAAATTCATTTGAAGTATTTACAATTCCATAAACCCAGTAACCCATACAAAAAAAAAAAGAAAAAAAAAAGGATTCACCATTATCTGTATTAGTTTTACGGTTAAATGCATTTTAGGCTTCAACAACCAGATAAAATCAATATTGAATTAAATAGATTTAACCTCAATGAATGTTAAACGCTAGACAATGAAGCAGAGGACACAAAGATTGGATTTTTTGAAGTACACCCTCTTCAAAACTATTGAACCATAATTGAATGAGGAGCTCTGGATGTATTGTTAGCTCTAAATAAATACTAAAGAGCTCTCATTGACCTACAGCTGTGATTAGTTATGGGAATTTATTTCTAACAGAGATTTCCAGCTGTGATAATAAAGTTTTCAATTTTGAATGAATTAAAGGCAAATACCAGGACTTCATTTATTTGTAACAGATGAGAACTGTTGTAGATATGATTCATTGTTTATGGTTTACAAATATATTTATTTGTTGTTTTTATTGGACAATATATGGTATTTATTATGATTGGTTTGATTGGGGCTGCAGCGAAATAGGGCTTTTGTATGGACATTAGCAGTAATGTTATTATCAAGCGGACCTTTGTGTAAGGGAAGGTGCGAGGGAAGGATACTCAAGTGCGTATTTCGTCAATATCTGCTCACCAACACTGAATCGAATTTACAGATGTGTTCAGGTTGGAAGTCGACCTTGGTCCGGTCATATGTAGCTTCTCAGGGTTTGTTTACTTAATGGCACTGCATTCATTTCTTGTCTTGGTAGCTAGGTTGGAGGCATATTAACTATGTGAGTTATGAAAAATTGTGCTTCCAGTCTTAGCATGCGAATTTCAGACATTTCTTGTTAACAAAATCATATAACAGTGCAGCACAATGTCCACAATACGGTAGGTAAAATTTGTTATTTTAAGGGACTCTCGCCACTACAATCGGTGCGGGTAAGATATAATCCTTCTTTGAGGCATGAGCGGAGTAAATCTTGCAAACGAGTTAGTGTATTCTTCCTACCCAAGAAGTCCAGCCTTGTAAGGCTTAAATTAGGATATTGCCACCTTTATCCATTTTGGCCGGATAGACAGGAATCTTGGTAATGTTCAAGTTAAAAGGTTCGTCATGCCTACTAATGGAGTTTTTCCTCAAGACGCACCTTTCTTCTTCCTCGATTGCTCGCTTCTTATGTTTTTTTCTTTTTTCGCTGGAGAAACCAATGTTCTTCCTCAACGTGTGAGCTTATGAGTTTGACAATTTCGGCCTCGTATGGTCGGCTTAAGACTAAGTTCAAGTTTTATTACCTAAAATCGTCTGCCAAGTGCCTGAATTAACCATGATTGAGTGTGCGCGTAGCATAGCATACTGCCATTATACTCGTACAAAACAACCAACCTTTTTTTGACGATTTGTGAACAGAAATCGAACAACTGGCTTAGAAACAAAAGGAACGAATTTTCCATGACCTTTCCGCATAATTTCTTGCGCAATGTTGTCCTCAAAATATCTTCCAAGTCTCCTCCCATTCGTTTAAAGTTTCTGGCTTTTTGGCATAGATCAGAGACATCAATTAGTATAAAGTGGCTTCTGCTGAAATACCGGAAATTTAGCTTATTAACTCTGGCATTTCACTGCCTCACCAGCACTACCGGTCTCACATTGTGAAGTCAATAAACCGATTCTAATTTGTCCGTTAAATATTCAAATGTTCGCTTATAGGGACCACTACAATGACCGAAAATTGGAGTTTGCGCACGTGATGTTCTCATAGGGTTAGGGTTATGTAACAGTGGCTGTTGCAGAAATCAACCCAATATTGACCCATTGTGATGCCACGTGGATTTGTGATCCTCCTACTCTGGGCACCAATTTGAACGTCTTTATTCTCTAGATCGCTTAAGTCATTTTACAAATCAGCTCCTAAGTGGAGCTTCCTTCTTTGGGGGAGAGCTGGATTGCAGGATTGTCTCCTCCTTCTCCTCCTCGGCCATGCAGTTTCTGCGGAAATCATTAGTAAAGAGGCAAGGCCTTTTTGCATAAGACAGCGTCCAGTGATGAAACCTATGATAGCGCTGAGATGTTTCCTATTTTGAACGAGCAAACACAAAAACAGCGATTCAGATTGAGTTTTGGCCAAATTTGTTCGATCGCTTGATATCTAAGAGTTGTTCTTCTACTAACATCCAACTTTAGTATTGTAATAGTTTGCATGTAGCGATTGGTATACTGATTTTAATTTATTCCGGTAGGATAGATTGGATCGCTAAGATAGGAACTATTTGACCTTTAATGTCTCGGTGCTTCGGCACCAAACATAAGTGCAAGTTGAACTCTTCAGACATCTCCTTAAGGGACGATAGGCAGTTGAGGGCTGTTTTATAATCTTGTGAGGCTGAGTATAGGGATTTAATTGCGGCCTGATTATCCGAAGAGATGCGAATATGCAGATATCACGTTTTTCTTCATTCGGGAGCGGACTTCTTTAATCGCCAACATTTTTGCCTGGAACACGCTACAGTGATTTGGAAGGCAGAGGTCTAGATTAAGCTTATCTCAGAAAACACCGCTACCAAATCCGCTATCAGTCTTAGATCTATCTGTATAGAAGTGGATTGACTTGTCATCCATGAAAGCATCTTCCTCCCAGAAGGATCTAGAGGGATATACTTACATGAAAGCCTTTGTCAAACCAATGTTGGGGTATAGTATACCTAAATGATGTTCTCAGGGAGGATTAATTTCTTTGTCCACTGTGTAGTCGCTTTAAGGCGAATAGCTGCGTTAGTAGCCACTTTCCTGCTGAAAATGTTGAGCGGTGTCACGTGAAACGGAATATCCAGTGCCGTAGGGGTAGTACGTAAAGCTACACAGACATGCTGTCTTTTGGGCTTTGCTTAGTTTCCTGCATATGACTGCAGTGTCTAAGGTCGTCCGCCAGACAACCACTACGTACGTGAGTATCGGTCTTATAACCGAGACGTTTAGCCAGTGGGTAATGTGGATTGAAGGCCACATTAGTTCCCAAGGGCTTTTTGCAAGGGAATAGAGCTGCTGTAGCTTTCTTGACTCTTTCTTGAATGTTAGGTTTCCAGTTTAGTTTCCTATCAGAAATATTGTATTTGGCTGTATAGGAGAAAACTAAACTGGTAGGTTGATTGAGGGAGGGACTACGATTAGAATTTTGCATTTCCTGGAAAAGAGGACAATATGAGTTTTATTACGGTTTACTCATGGGATAATCTGTTAGGATTTAGCTGTAAGAGTTCTTTAGTGGTTTTAAGATGCTTACCTGAGACGGCTATAGCAACGAATGTTCTCATAACTGACAGCGAATTTTCGTAAACATTTCGGGGTATTTACAAAAGTGGCTGAAGAGTATAGAGAAATTGGTCGATCAACATGTGAGCAAAGCAGCTTTGCGAATGCATCCTCTACCCAAAATTCAACACAAAAACAATGCGGAAAATCCTGGGAGGGTGCGCTTCAAAATCTGATGGGCAGACTTGAAGGTGCACTCGACAAGGAGGAATACACGCTGGGCATTTTCATCGACATTTAGAAGGGCAACGCAGCCTATTTCCGCATAAGTGGCAAGTAACTCAGCCAGACAACTCGGCATGGATGAATCACTAGTTTTTTGGGAAAGAATGCTGTATGTGGATGCTCACTGCGGCCAATATGTGATGGCAAGGTAAATAAATGTTGATCGTATGGAGGAATCCTGCCCACACTGCCATGCTGCAGTGTCTACTAACTCCCTGTTGAACGCACTTTCAAGTATTAACGTATGTCGGACCACGTGATCTCTTTAAGTCACTCCTCTCAAAATTGATTCTGTCCTCTTTGCAACAAGGAGGAGGCTAACTAGTCTAACTTTTCTAGTGTGTTAAGGCATTACCATCCGTTTCTCAAACGAAGTTTAGCATTTGGCTGCTTCTTGAATAAAATATAAACGTCTTTGGACTAAGCATGCTAAGACGAAAACCTTCAAGGTTCAGCAAGAAATAAGGCTTGTCGCAGAGGAAGCGCCCTGGACTACGACAAAGCCATAAAAAAAATCACTTTCGCTTTTAACGGACTCCAAAGATACGGTCTTTACCAAGCACGAACGGCTCTATATAGAGGAGAGTCAGAACTGACTGCGTCCTCAGTTAAGGTTTCCATTGATATAAAAATATGAACATACCTGAGGATATGACATGGCGGCATAAGTGATACAGCATCCTGCGACGCTTAGCTTGAGACTGATGTGAAGCCGCCGCGCACTACCTCTGTAAGTGTCCCGCCTATGTTCGCATCAGGATGCATTTACCCGGCACTTATGTGGTGGATGCTGCTACTGTAGATACTGACTGAAACTCTTACTCATCTTTCTGTGAGCAATTTCATTACAGCGAGTATACCAGGAGTACAATGGAGTAGTCCTTTAGGTAGAGAGACGCATACCATTCCGTAAGTAGTGGTAGGCAATCTGAAATATAAATGTGACATCCGTCATTTGCATGAGTTCAGGAAATCCCTTTTCTAAAAATGTTACGCATCTGAATGAAATACCCTTTAGCAAACCTAGCAATATTCCGTAATTCGTTGCCGCACAAAATGACTCAAAATGCGGTGCGTGCGATGCTGCTATTAAATGTGAATGAAATACTTTCTGCATCTCTGTTTGCTCTTTCCCTTGCTAAATTGAACATGTCTTGCCACACAAGAGGCAAACTCTCATTCATCTAAATATTCTCAATTCCCATGGAATTTACCGAAGCAGTATTTCTTCATAAACAAATTCCAAGACCTTAATTAGTCCGGCTTAGTCAGTCCATTGTTTAAACACCAACGCAACCAAATTATACCAATTTATCTCCAATTAGCCACCAAATCGTTATTTTACAAGCATTGAACTCTTTTTGTTTTCCCAAAAAACATCTTCCCTTCGATGCCAGTATCTCCTCCAATATCTCTGTAAATGACAAGCGTTAAACTCAAACGTACGAATACGCTGTGAATTGCTCATCTCCAGACCTCCAGACCTGCTGCAGCAACCCTCCACTGTAATATTGAACATCTGCAACACTCTCCCGCCTTAATTGCAAACACGAAAACATATAAATAATTCTGACACGATCTTCCTTTGAGTCTCGAGCACTTCCTCCATTCCTCCAGATCAAAAGGAGTGCATGACACACCCGATTGCACATTAAAAGGCGTTTTGAGCGATTTTTTTCTTTGCTCGTACTCGTATATGAGTGTGTTTGTGTTCGCGCGATTTAAATTCGGAGCAACGACAATGCAACATGAAATTCTCAAAAAATAAAATACGCGCCAAGCGTTTTCGTAATCGTCGTGTTTGCGGTCCTGGTCGTCGTCGTGGTTGTCGGTTGTCGGTTGGTGCCACATGTGCTGATGATTATCATTCTCCAGCTACAAATCAAGGAAATTAGCTCCACCGACTTTACGCTACATAGCTGCGGGGTACTTGAGAGATGTTCCTGGCATTCGTTTTAAACGGTTGAATGGACTTAGCCTGCGTTTAATTGATGACAATTCGGCCCGCGAAATTCCGTATGCGGTTTTCAGTGACAGAAAAATAGCAGAAAATTTGTGACATCTTGAGAAATTGGTTTTCTCATTAACATTTGGTTGGGGGACGTGATGACCTGAAAACGGTCGTAGCTGGTGGTATTGCTTGAGAAGACTTAAAATGTATTCATATGGTGGACCGTGATTTCGCAAGAGTTAGGACAGTCTCTGGTTGCTATGTTGACTTTCGGAGCTCAGAAAAGGTACTTTACTGCTATTTATACATTTTCTAGTAGCAGAGGTTAGGATATCTGAGGAACAGACCGAAAATAAACTGATGTCGTGGTGAGCGTAGTTTTTATAGTTTATGGTAGCCAGGGCTACCATTTCCGACCACGCTCGGTCAGTAAACAAAGTTCCGTCCGGCTTCGGTGAATTTTTTTTTGCAATGGATGATTCTTGTAAACAGACCGCGGCCGTAAGATTTTGCTTCTTTCTCGGAAAAACTGGCTCATAAACTTTTGAAATGTTAAAAACGGCCTACAGGGTTGATGGTATTGAGAGAAATCAAGTACTTCAGTGATTTTCCCGTTTCAAAGTCCTTCTACTAAACGAACTGATGAAAATGTTAAAAAAGTTGGCGAAATCATCCAGGAAGATCGAGGACGAACTCTTGATGAGGTTGTGAAGTTATCTGGAGTGACATAGAGTTCAGTGAAGTGAATTTCAACAGAAAATTTTTGGATAAAAAAGGTGGCTGCCAAATTCGTGAGCCAGCTGCTGACTGCTGAACAAAACCAAAGTCGCATGAAAGCATGCTGTGCTTTGAAAGAAGAGTTCCAAAATGATCCAAACTTTTTTTTTCCAAGGTCATCACACGTGACGAATCATGGTGGTAGGGTTACGACCCTGAATCGAGACAACCAATCGCCCCAAAAAAGCGCGTCAAGTGAAATGAAACTTCTAAACAATGCTGATTTGTTTTTTCGATGTGAGGAGAGTCTTAAACCCAAAGTTTGTTCCACAGAGTAAGACATTTAACCAGGCTTTCAGCCAGAAAGTTTTGAGAAAATTGGTCAGCAGTTTGCGGGGGAAGAAGAGGCCTGATTTGTGGCATTTGGGCAACTTTTTTTTCACTACGATAACATCTCTGCTCACACAGCTCTGTCTGTGGCATATTATGTGCTTATGTGCTCACATCCCTGTGGAATATCGCCCATATTCACCTGACCTTGCCTCCTTCAACTTTCTTTTATTTTCCCGAATGAAAAGAGACCTGAAAGGAAAGCGTTTTGTAGACATTGCTGAGATGGAGACAAAACGACGGCAGTGTTGTCAAGCATCACAGAAATGAATTTAAAAAATGTTTTGGACAACAGAATAAAAAGATTAAAAAATGCGCCAGTGTGGGTACTCTGAAGGGGACTGAAGCTCTTTTGTTCAGAAATCCAATAAATGAATTTAAAAAACAATTCCCTCATACATTTCCAGGCCTTCATTCTAGCTCAGGTAAACATAAGTCCATTACAAGTTTTTTTTTAATAAAAATGTCCTTATGCTGTAAGATGTGACTAACCTCATGCCAATCTCATTTCCGCCTGATGATGTCCATGGGCCACGTAAATTTTTTAGTTAAATATGTGTAATTTGTCTTTGCTTTGCCGATTGGCTTCATGCATATGTAAGCACATCGATTGAATATCTCGTGGTCGTGATCGTATCAATGCTGAGCAAAATAAATATGAAACCATACAATCTGCCGGTGGTATTGTGGCAAATATTTTCTTTAAAAATCGATCAACGATGCGTGCAACTTAAGTCAGGACTCTTTCACTTATTACGAGTATGTGAATGTTTGTGGTTGCTTCGTACTATTATCAATAATACTTTAACAAAGCCATAGCTTCTGACAGCGATATTTTGTCCTTTTTTATCCGGAGCATGTACAAGGGGATTTTCGTTAGGTGCGGCCTATTTTCCCAATAGAGCTGGCTTCCCTGAATTCACGCCAATAAAGATGCTTATCGCTGCAAAAATGAAACTGACTTAAATAGAATTACCAACATTTAATAGAAACTATCACATCTGGAGACAGTTCTATGATCTCTTTACATAGCTTATACACGAAAAATTGTTTACCTCTGCGAAGAACCTGTTTTTTTTCCGAATAAATGTTACTGGAGAAGCAACAATTACTAATTGGCCTGGAATACTTTTTTCGAGGGTTTCGACAACCGAGGACTTCTGCTGACAGCCCAATTGAACGGCTTTCTGTCAGAATCTCTTGCAAGCTACATTATAGAAAGAAATGCAAGCAATTACGAATCTGGGGTTGGAAGTAGAAAGCCATTATCAGTCAATGCGAAAGGAGGGGTGCTTCTTCATGACGTGACAAAATAGGGACAAGGAGTATCTCGCTAAAAAAAAGACCAGCTTCTGGATCAGAGGTGAGTTCCAGTAGTGATAATGATATCTCCACAACTATAAATGGTAAGGTGCAAGAGTGGATTGCATGCACACGAGTCCCAAGGGGAATGTACAGAGGAGATGAAAGGGAAGTGGTCAGTTCGTTGAACCCCAAAAGCCATGAGACCAATTTGTCCATCACGTGGGTGGACGCTAACGTGAATCTACCACCAGAGTAGCAACAACGGCCCATGCAAAGCTTCCAGAATGTACGTCAAAAATCAGTTGTGACCTCGCATCAAAGAGAAAATCACTCCTCAGTTTTACCAAGCGAGTTTATCCTAGGCTGCCACACGGTCAGCAGTCAATTTTTCCACCTCCGCTTTCAACTGGGAATCCGCCAATAAATAACAACAGGCGTTTTTTTTTATCTATTTTTATCTATTCTGTATTCTATTACAGAAACCTCTGAGGCATCGCGGCTTAGAAAAATCCTCTCCACAAATCCTATGATGCCCAGCTGTTTGAAAAAACCCGATGGCTCTTGGACAACCTCAAGTGATGAATCACTCAACCTGCTTCTGGACACCCACTTTCCAGGTAGCTCCCAACTCGCGGCCAGTAGCAGCCCAAACAGGCCTACTGCAACCGTGACCAAAATTCATGGTCTGATTACGAGAGACAAACTGCCCTGGGCGCTGCATGGCTTCAAACCATACAAGTCTGCTGGTCCGGACGGTATTATACCTGCCGAGCTACAGAGGTCCTCAGATATTATTCTACCAGTGCTGGAAAATATTATGAGAAGCTGTGTAGAACTTATCCAAATTCCACTGTTATGGAGAGAAGTCAATGTAGTATTCATTCCCAAAGCTGGAAAATGTTCTCATGTAGTCCCAAAGGACCTCAGACCTATAAGTCTATCATCTATCCTTCTGAAAACTTTAGAACGACTGATTGATATCCATATTCGAGCTAAACTTGATCCAAGACTTTTATCTACGGCTCAACATGCCTACTGTAAAGGAAAGTCGGTGGAAACGGCTTTGCACTCTCTGACTAGCCACATCGAACGATCCCTACAATATAAGGAGTACACAATAGTTGCTTTCCTAGACATAGAGGGCACTTTTAACAACGTCAACACATCCGCAATCACGACTGCGCTGTCAACTCTGCAGGTAGACGGCTCACTTGGGGAGCTGATCAGTCTAATGCTAAAAAGCAGGATAATCAACTCCAAACTGGGTGAGGCTTCTCCTAAAAGATATGTCAGTAGGGTTACGCCGCAAGGCGGTGTCCTCTCTCCCCTTCTCGGGAACTTAGTAGTTAATATAATAAGTAGTTGATATAACTGAAAGCGGGTGGTAGCAGAGTGATTGCCTATGCGGATGACGTTGCCATAGCCGTCTCAGGAAAGCATCTAAATACCATTAAAGAACTCCTCCAAGTAAATCTCAACAGATTAACCCGCTGGGCAGATCGCTGTGGATTGGGAATAAACCCCCATAAAACTTATCTTGTCCTCTTTTCTAGGAAATATAAAATTCCAATCATAGACCCTCCATCAATAAACGGTACCAGTTTAGTTTTCTCCGATACAGCAAAATATCTGGGTCTCATTTTTGATAGGAAACTAAACTGGAAACCTAACATTCAAGAAAGAGTCAATAAAGCTACAATAGCTTTATTCTCTTGCAAAAAAGCTATTGGGAACAAATGGGGCCTTCAACCTCGCATATCCCATAAGATATGTCATAAGACCGATACTTACTTACGGGGTGGTTGTCTGGTGGACGGCCTTGGAAAATGCAATCAACCGCATTAAACTAAGCAGAGTCCAAAGAACAGCTTGTCTATGCACAAGCGGAGCCTTGCGGTCTACCCCCTCTGCGGCATTAGATATTCTGCTTCACTTGACACCCCTCGACATTTTTAGCAAGCAAGTAGCTGCGACTGCAGCTATTCGCCTTAAAGCGACTAAATAGTGGACAAATAATTCATTTGGCCACGCCAATATTCTTAATATATTAGGAATCCTCACAGAGAACATCGATTACACCATACCTGAACTTTGGTTTGACAAAAACTTCCATGTAAGCTTCCCCTCTAGATCATTCTGGGAGGAAGATGCTTTCATTGTGGCGGTGTTTTCTCAGATAAGCTAAATCTAAGCCTCTCTTTCCGCCTTCCAAATCACTGTAGCGTGTTCCAGGCGGAAATTTTGGCGATTAAAGAAGCTCTGTCCTGGCTGAAGAAAAACGTGATATCGGCAAAGGATATCCGCATATTTTCGGATAGTCAGGCCGCCATCAAGTCCCTGGACTCGGTCTCATTAAATTCTAAAACCGCCCTTGAATGCCGATCATCTCTCATGGAGATGGCAGAGCAGTTCAACATTCACCTTTGTTGGGTGCCGGGCCACAGAGACATTACAGGGAACTGCAGAGCCGATGAACTCGCCAAAATTGGAACCACTCTACCTATCCTACCGGACAAAGGTAGTATAGGTATACCAATTGCTACGTGCAAACTAACACTAAAGCTAGATGCCAATAAAAGAACAGACCTTAGGTGGACTGCTGGACAAACATGTCTAGCGACCAAACTGATCTGGCCAAGGCTGGATCTGAGTCGCTCTAAGTGTCTGATCCTTTTAGATAGGAAACATCTCAGCGCCATAATAGGTGTCATTACTGGACACTGCCTCATAGGCAAGCACGCAAGAAGGCTTGGCGCTTTTACTAATGATTTCTGTAGAAGCTGCATGGACGAGGAAGAGGAGGAGACAATCCCCCACCTACTCTGCACCCAGCTCTCTCCCAGAGAGGGAAGCTTCATCTAGGAGCTTTCTTCTACAACGACCTAAACGATCTAGAAAAAATAGACGTTAACAGTCTACTACGCTTTATTATAAGCTCAAACTGGTTCCAGTAGTAAGAAGATCATAGATTCACGTGGCATCACAATGGGCCAATAGGCCTAAGTGGGTTGGTATTTCCAACAGCCACTCTTACCTAACCTAACCTATCTATTCCAGCGAAACACCAATACCGATATCAAGCCAATATCATTGATATTTTGTGTTCAGCAACCGCAGACTTTTCAGAGTGGCTTTCCGCCAGATGCTCCTCCAATACCTACAAGAAACTATTTTGGGGCACGACAGTCTATATTAAAAATCTTCACATCTTTAGCGGTGGTCCAGAAGACTGGGATATTTTTATTTCTAGCTTTGAACGTACAACATAGCTCTGTAGATTTTCTGATGAGTAGAATTTAGTACAGCTACAAAGAGTACTTATGGATCAAGCTCTGAAGCCTATCCGGAGTCTACTGTATCTGCCCAGCTATCAAGGCTTCGCCCATCAATGACGTTGTCTAATAAAAAGCCCGGGCCGAGCATTATACTAGTCTTATCGAAACGGTTTTCAGATGACGCCACGGAAGGTTGCTACGGTTTGACCAGTTACAAGCTGTCGGTCATAGGTCTTGTTGGCTGCAAAACCACCGGTAGTCCTTACGATTACGGGATTACGGTACCATGGAAATCAGGAGCCCCCGGATCTCAGTAAAGGGCTGACTTGAAAAGGTTGGCCCTCTTGTGGGGCGTCATGGTGGCTGTGGTTTTTGGTTTGACCCATTGTAGAGTTACAAATAAGTACTGGGTGCTGTGACCCTAAAATCAGCAAGAGGTTTTAGGTCGGCCTCGACCCATACAACGGGTGGAACTTGCGTTGGAGGTACAAGTTCTGCTTTGATATTACACTATTAATGTAGGTGAGCGATGGCAACACATATCCTTGCCTCCATGGATGTATGGCCATCGATTGAAATTATGTCTTCATGACAGGTGTTCATATTAATCCTTGATTCGTTGTATATGCCCAGCTGTGTGCCGTAGGAAATATCTACTCCGAGAATGATGTTTGGACGACCGGAGCTAATTCTGAACTCACTGCAGTGAAAAATCCAAGGAAAACCGCAACCCAAAGTAGAAAAGGTGGAGACATTACTAAATTTCGCAATCTCAGTGCTGCACTGAAGGGTCTTGTGAGTCACTTAAACAACCCTATGCTCTTGCAGGAAATACGACGGTCTATACGACTTGATTGGGTCCTATATAGAAAGACACTGCTCACTTGAACACTGTCTGAGTGCAAATCCAAGGCTACAAACTGCGTGATAACCCCAAGTACATCAGCGGCGATTACTAAATCAACTAAACATAGCAAGAATGAAAAAGGATTTCTCCACGCCCATGCACCAAAGCTCACTGTATTTCACGAGAAGCCAAACCTATTTGGCAACAAAGAGACGACCTCTAAGCGACATACGAATGCTATCGAAAGTAGCTGTTTGGTACGTAGCTGAATCATCTCCACAATGAGCAAAAAGATAGTAATTCGCATCAGGCGAATGTATGGCAGTTTAACCAGAAGTCCAACCTAGCAATGCGCACATTGATAATATCATCACGGTACTTTTATGTATAATTCGCGTAATCCTTCTCGTTCAAATGAAATCCTACGCCTTTTTGGACGGCGGATCCTCATCCTTGGATAAAGAGGTAGCAGATATTTTTGGACATCGATGGAAGGCATGAACCAGTATGTCTCAGATGGACTTCCAATACACACCAATACGAGACCGATTCTAGAGTCGTAAGTTTCACATTTCTGGTTTCGACATGGACAGTAAGATGTACTCGTTCACAAACTTCAGCTACCCCTACAAACGATTAACACCGAAAATCATCGAAAGCAGTATAGGACCTCGGGGAATGTACCAATTAAATTTTATACAGACGTATCCCCTCGATTATTAATTGGAAATTGGGGTCGCCCCTCAAATGGAAAAAGGGGAAAAAAGCGTGATATGCGATTTGTGCCGACACCCAAGAAATATTTCACCAAATTCGAAAACGAAAACAGGACCAAAATTACCAGCGTTTCCTTTGGGTTAAACAGGATAGCATAACTTGGAAGAGTACGCTGTGACGGTCATGACATTTAGTGGAACTTGTTCGTGTTAAAAATAAAAACGCTAAAGGGTCTGAAGCCTAACGAATTCCTTCGAGCTGCTAAATCAAATCTTCGAAAACACTACGTTTATGACTTGATGGACAGCGTGGACACAGAGCAGGAGGCGATAAACTAGCAAATAGAATATCCTGCATTCACCATCAAAAAGGATTCCACATACGGAGTTGGATTTAATACTCTAAGGCAGTAAGTGAAGCATTGCAGTCTTTGCATACATATGAAGTTAACTTCAACACAAAAGAAGAGCTGGAGACTGAGAAAGTTATTGAGATGTGGTGGCATATCCGTGATGGCTACTTAGTGTGAGAATCCCAACGAAACGCGAAGTGCTCCGGTTTCTCATAAAAATTTTCGATCCGTTGGGACTCTTGTGAAACTTTCTAATGTTCTAATATTGCTACAAGTAGTTTGGCGCAGCAGAGTCGGCTGGGATGATCCATAAATGGCTTCATTGGATCCGCCTTCTGTCGCAGTTGGATAAAATACAAATCCCTAGATGTTACGTTTCAAATCACTTCGAAAGCTATCCTGATATGAAGTTACACGTGTTTATGGACACCAGCGAAAATAGATTCGCAGTTGTAGCATACGTACGATCGAGTCTGTGAAATGTGCGCTCATAGGAGCGAAGACAAAGGTAACACCCTATATAACGCTTTCCATTCCGCGGTTGGAACTACAAACAACTGGCTCACACTCTATGTGCTTTCAACAGCATTTTTTCTGGTCCGACTCGAAAACTGTGCTGAGCTGGTTGCGGTCTGATTATCGCAAATTTGTGGCGAGATATTAGATGGTACCAAAATAAGCGAATGGCGCTGGATCTCAACGTAGAAGGAACGAAATGGGGAAAAACCCTGACTTGATGGGCATCAAGCGCCTAGTTCAAATCCCCGGTCTTGGCCGATTAAGGATTCCGCAATACAAATAACTGACATAGGCTCAATTTCTTGGTGCTCATAAAAGGGCCAACCAGTGAGATTTTCGAAAGGACTGCGACTGCTCCATTGTGCTGCACGAGTTCTTCGATTCATATCAAACATGCAAGCAAAATTGAAACAAAGCGCTCCCAACATTGGATGCACCGGGGTGGATTATTTTAGACCAATGTGTGTCGTTAACATGCATAGGACTAAAAAGAGGTACGAAGTGTTGTTGACATGCATGACAACTCTTGCAGTTCATATTGAAATCGTCCATTCCCTGAACACGGACTCCTGTATATTGGCGATACGCAATTTAATGGCTCATCGAGGAACACCGCTCTAGTTCTTCAGCTATAATGGAACAAATTTTAGAGGGACCAATAGCGTGCTAAAGAAGTCAGTTCAGAACATCAAAAACAATAAACTCATACGGATGCATACTATAGCGGCTACAAAATATATATTCATTCCATCGGGGTTACCGCATATGAGTGGAAGATTGATGCGCCTTCTTCCCTCCGTGAAATCCGTGCTGCGTCAAATTAACCCAAGCCGTACTCCTACCGATGAGCTGCTAAGAAGTATGTTGTTGAAGGTAGAAAACATTGTAAACTCTCGCCCTCCGACATACATTCTTATTGACAACGAAATTTGTCTACCACATCTAATCATTTTCTCTTGGACTCGTCTAGACGTTCAAAGCCTAGGACGAGTGTTTGACGATGATAAAGAGGTGCTTAGATGCAATTGGATGATAGCGCAAAGGTATGCGTAACAGTTTTGGCGCATATCTATCCTCGAAACTGTTTTCTAAAAGGGAGCGTCGTTGAAAAAAAAGTTGGCTAAGGATGAACAAGTAAGAAGCGCTACTGTTCTCACTCAATCAGACATTTACCAACAATCCACGGTAAAGCTAGCTATCTTAGACGTCAGAATATACAAGGAGATAAGTCCATAGAAGGACACTGTTGTCTGTTGTTTATTGGCACTAAAGTGTCGAGGCAGTTCTACCAGCTAGCCCCAGCACTTAAGTGTCACAACACTAGCACGTTTGAAAACATTGTCGGCCATCGGAAGAGGCAGATAAGGAAGCAAAAAAACACAAAATTTGTATTCATTTTTTATTAAAAAATAATAAATGAATTAAATTAGCAATGATTCACAAATTTATCTAGTTGCAGGTCAGAGCAGCTCTTAATAGTTGCAGGTCGCATCATCATTGAGATAATTTCCTAGAAACTTGAAGACGCAACAATCGGATGAAAAACGGAGTCGTGTCTTCGTGTGGTGTAATCTTTCCTTGCGGGTATTCCCTTGGCCATATGTACTACGAAGGCTTTCTACTCCATCAGAGACCGTGCTACATGACTGCCTACCTTATATTTTTATCCGTTGTCTTTTTAGAAAAGGGTGTCGCTATAGGTGAACATCAATTTTGTCAGAAATGTTGAAATTCATTGCCTTAGAATGATAATGACGGCGGGACCATTCAACACGATTTCGGGGTAACAACACAAGGATCCCTCTAATAGAAGAGAAGTTTTGGTCAAGGCTTAGATTCGACCGGTTTTGCCACCTTAAATTGGTCATTAGCAAGGTCATCAAGTACCACCCTTGGTGTTACAAATTTAGCATAAAGCTCAAAAACTTTTGTCTACTTCACCCCTATCATATGTTTGCCTCCAAAGTTGCTACAATATTCACTTAAAAGCCCAGGTGAGTAACCAACGTTCAATTCGATGTTAAAGCAGTTAAAAAATTATCAGCCAACGCTTTTAAAACAACCGAAATATATTTCACAGTTCGTGAAAGACGGTTTTTGTAAAAAAAAAAAATTAATACTATGCTAGTGCGTGATTTCCTTACATTTTCTTGTGGTTGACTGAACCAATCCACTCTATTCAACCGCAGCAAGGGTCAAAGGACTTCCCAAAGCATCATAATATACTCGTTCGTAACATAATACCTCCAGCTGTCCTGAGTAGAAAGGGAATTTCGAAAGCTGCTCTCGTAAATTTCGTCAGTTGAATTCCCATTGTAAGGCAGACGTTCGCTTTCCTTTGTTAGGACGAGCTTCCATGGCAACAATTGCTAGCTGCATACAAATAGGAGTAGTGTCGTTCCTGGAAGGATTATAAACGATAATACGCTACTCGATCTATTTGTTTTCGCTTTTATTGTCCCTGAGTATTCTTTTATTGAAAAAACGTTTCTGTTTTTGTTCTAAACTCTGTTACATCCATCCACTGAGCTATTCATGAGTTGTAGGAAGTAGAATGTATTGTATGTTTGTTCTCGTAGTCCTGAAGCGGTGTTCTCGTTCACATCGCGTGAGATGTCTCTTCCCACAATATCAACTTAGAAGCACCCACTAACCACCCAACCACCAACGTGATATTCGTTTCGTACGAGTATTCATACACCCGGTCATATGCTATATGTATTGGTTAGGTACGAGTATGCGAGAAAAATTGATTCCCGAATTTGTGAATGTCGCGTGTGGAATGCCTTTACCGTAGTCGTTGTTCTGTCCTCATCGTCCTCTGTCGTGCCACCACACACAACTAAAACGAGAAACACAATCGCATTGTGAATTTTGGATTACGTGTAGTAACTACCGTGTGCTTTTTTCCTTTTTCCACCTGAAGATAAATTTTCCTCACCACTGTTACTACGAGAGTATGTGTAGCAATGGCAGTACCAGGGCTACCAACATATCGGGGGCGCACAGAAGGGAGAGAGAGAGAAAAAGAGAGGGAAAGAATCAAAAAAGGGATAACAACTTTAATTTCGGGAAGACACGCAATGGTACTTTGTACATGCTGGCTGTCATTTATTGTTTTATGGGTCAAGCACGTGTGGCAAATACGTAAAAACGAAATTTCGTTTGCATACTCAGCTTGTAGCAAAATTTATAGGCCCGCCGAGCCTTGAAACATTGAAAACCCTGCCGGAATCTATTACACCAATAAGACTTATACTTAGTCAGTAACATTCTCTTGGTTTAAATTAAAAAATGACACTTTGGCGTCAGTCGCTTCTTTTGTAAGCAAACACTATTCGTTCGCTGTCAATTCGTACTCGTAGTACTCGTATGGATCTGTGTCCTTACTACATATGAATGCTCGTGCGATGAAATGAATGTCAAATGTCGCCTTTCGATGGAATCTTCCAATTTCAACACTCAAAAACTGGTCTTGCCATCGTCTTTTGGATTCCTGCGTTTGAATGTGTGTAAAGAGCAGGGATGTGTGGATATTTTTTGGGATTTGTGCGGGTAGGAAATTGAAACTCATTTGGGTGGTGATTAATGGCGGTTAGCTCTGTGTGCCTATGTTGTGTCTTGTGTCACATCGAGACAGGAAATGAATGGAAAAACATACGCCCTTACGTAGGGCATGGGTTTGAGATATTTTTGTTTTATTTTCTTTTTCATTTGTCGAAGTGGTTTTCTTTTTGTTTTTGTGAAGAAGTGGTGTCCTCCGTCCATGATCGGTAATCATCCGCTCACAGATTGTCTTGGTCCAAATTGCTAATGAGGTTTTAAGTTATGCACTCAGGTTTTATGGTAAACCAGAAACTGATATTAATCGATGACATTAAAAGCGTATTACGGAACGAAATTCCGTAGCTAGACTGTCGGACTCGAATCGAAGGAGTCGATGCGTAATGTCGCTTTAATGAGCCCACTACTATGCTGTTTTATGTTTTCGATTTTTGGAGAGAACTAGAGTTTGTTGGAGTTATTACTAGGAGTATTGCTACTAAAAGATACTACTACTACTGGGATGGACAGGGTTTACTATCTGTTAATTAGTTTACGGTTATTAAACGAGAAACTGGTTAAGAAAATGAGATGCATCGCTTTTGAATACAGTCGGGTGCAAAGCTATAGAATCCAAAAGCTTTAAGCAGTTGCACTTGGCCTAAAAATGTTCTAACTTCATGTTCAATGATACGAGATCTTTTTTCCAAAAGTCCAATCTCAAAGAACGAGGAGGCCTAGTTTCCTAGTTGAAGCAATAATGTTAGATGCCTTGTATCGGCAGACAGGCTTTACAGTCGAAAATCCCAAGGTTCTGAAACGAATCAAGGTGTGGCGTTGAACTATGCCCAAAGACGTTGGGACTAAACGTTAAATTGTTGGATAATATTGAGACGACGCACAAGACTTCATTCCAGGTGGTATTTGTAATATCGACAATCAATCCGAGATTTTCTCAGGTGCAGACGGGCTTATGACGGCTTGTTCCGAGAAAGCGAAATGGTCAACTGGACTCTAGAAGAGGAACAATCTGAAGGTCTGTAGTCATGAAGTGTAGAAGAATACTTGAGGCAAAGCCCTTGTAGGTTTACTCCTCCCGTGACGACAGACAAGAGAAATCTCTAACTACGTCCCTTCTGTCGAGCATTTTCCGGGTGGCATGAAACCCATGCCAAAACCAACAAAAGCAGCATATCCAGTGGTCGGAAATCGGATGAAGCGGTCAAACATATTTATTGTCAAAAAGAACAAAAAACAGTATCTTTACCCACACATGTTGTCCGGATGAAACCGGCGTTACAACCACCAACATTTGCGGTTCCGGCGGACGGAAGTCAGTCGATATGGTCATACTCACCATGATAAACAACCCTGATGGTAGTTTCAAGCGCGCCCAATATCCGGCAAACACCGGTTTTGCAGTTGGTGTGGGCCAAATTTGGCTCTCAGTCAACATTTGTTACGAAAATAAGAACGAAAAGTAGTCGGTCTAATACGATCCAATAGGTACGCTAAGGAGATTACCTGCCGGAGGCTTCTATTTCCGGCCATAGGTGAATCTAATCCAGAATCGAATGTGAGGTCTTGGCTTTGATGGAGGGAAGGAAAAATCCAGTTGGATACACTTTATGGAGAAGGTCGGTTAGTCTATCAATGGTTCGTCTAAACTCAAAATGAAACAAAAAATAGTGGAGGCTGCTCGAAAGTTTTGAACCCACTTGACTAGCCAGAAAAAAACTTCTACAGATGGTCCATTCGCAGATTGGCAACGACTACTTAACGAGGAGGAAACATTTTTAAATTGGTCACTCAAGACCAATTTGGAGGAAGACCAAAATCTCAACAGATCGGAGAAAATGGATGTATGTACCTAATGCGGATTTCAAAGAGTGCCTCTTAATCGACTTTTACAACGAGGTCGAAACACATAGCCGAAACCAGCAGCCTAGACAAGAAATATCCAGATCTGATCGCACCTATACTAAATCGAAAGTTTTCTTAAGATTCACTTCCCGGGTCACCTGTTAAGAACTGGCTCACAACCAACTCCTATCATTGATTCTACCAGGAAGCTGAACCGGCCGTAGCTGGTACCGGTTGTGGTCACGCATGAGCCCACGAAATACGCTATTGCTTACTTTGATGGCTTCAAGTCGCTCGCGATGGAATATATCAGTTATGGCCAAACAATTTTTAAATCAGCTCTGAAGAGTATCTTCAGTGAACTTAGATTTGCTGCAGAGAATTGAAAAAGATAACTACACGCTCGCCAAGATTTTCATACCAATAGGTTTAAACCAAGGCAGGGCAATGCTTGTGGACCCTGTTTGCGGATTCTGCAGCCTTATGTGTCGGCGAGGGTAAACAGGGATTGCGTGAAGAGCAGCCTTATGTTTTCCTTAATTTTGATTACAATGCACTATATTGTGAAGAACCGATGAAAGGCCAAGGGGACAAAAGGTCAAGCTGACCTTTGGGTCTTCCTGGACTCTCTCCCCAATTTCTAGGTAGCTCGAGAATGCAAACCTTCTCTGATTGCAGTCGAGATTCAGACTGAATTTTACTAACTTTGTTTGGCTTCTAGGTCTCAGTGAGATCGTAGCGAATGGGATCACCGATGAGCGTACCATGCAAGGCTCAGGTTAGAGATTATCAGTATCCGCTTGCGCCTTATAGCTAGTTGCTATCTTGATTGAGCCACTATTAATAGTTGAGTTTTATGAAAGCAAACCTACAAATGACATGGCTTTCACTGCTGCCAGTAGACTAAACGGATGCACCTCGGAAACTTTTACTTTTCACAGCCCTGAGTAAAATGATCCTTATGTGGCCGTCCCAGTTAAGACTTCATTATACCAGACTCCAAGACCTGTTACGTTATGAACAAATTCATCCGCCGTGTTTCCAGGTGAATGGCTTGAAGGCGGCTTGAATCCGGCACATGCCTGTCAATCAGGAGACATTTACATTTTTTTAGGCTTAATTGTGGGAAATTTATTTTAGACCACTCATGAATTTGGTTTAGATCTTTGATATATCTATATATTAACAAGACTAAGCCCATTAGTTACATAGAGTTGGACGTAGTCTGCGTAAATACTTATGTTTGAACGAGTATACAATGACTTCTGGGAGATTATTTATAAAAAGCAAAGGACCTAGAATCGACCCTTGTGGTACGCCTGTTAACGTCAGACCAAAGCTGAACTGTGCGCCATTTATACAAACAGCTTGCTTCCGACCTGAGAGGTAGGACGTTACAATGACTACAGCAAAAGAAGAGCAGGCATTTAGAGATCTCAGCTTTGTAATAAGAAACTCGTTGATAATTGTGTCAATGGCCTTGGAAAAGTCCAGTAGAGTCAAAAATGGTAATTGGACTTTATCGATCTCGGTGCGAATATCATCAGTATTGCTGTAGTGCAGCCTAAATCCAGATTGATATACACTTAGTAGTTTATTTTGTCGCAAGTGCGTATATATTTGTGAGTATCGCAATACATAGGTCGGTGCACCGGAATGATTAGGGAGGAAAGGAAGATAGGTACCGATGTACGTTGGTTTTAAATGTCTGCATGTTATAATGACTACGAAATAGAAAGCTCGGCAGGGTATTCCATAAGCGAGTTGTTCGGCTTACTGATGAGCAATCATAGCGAGACGGGTGTTGCGGCTGAAGGTTTGAAGGGGCGGAATGCTACAGGTGATTTCTATAGAACACTGGTGGTGGAAATAGCGATAAAACAAAGTGACACACGAGACATTTCGTCGGTGTTCGAGGGTGTGTCCATTGACTGGGTGATATTAGCATCACCTATGAGTTCTGAATCCTATCTGGCAGGTGCAGTGATGTTTTAGGCGCACCTGACTAGATGTGTGCATTGCACCCAAATTTTGGGCGGATGAATGCCTTATATATCGAGGCCAAGAAAAGTATTTCTTACATCGTTTGAGGAAACCTAGACATTCCGCAGCATTTTTGGATGTCGCAGAACGACATCTCTACAGGAGAACGTGCCTAAAGAAAGCAGGAGCAGAGACTTGACTAAAAAGGGCATTTTGAATATTGCTTGTAAAGGATACAGAACACACTCTGTTAGATACTCCATTAGTAGACCTGGCTTCTGATACATACATCACATCTACATTGGAACCAAAAAACAAATTTCTGCATTCATCGAGTTTAGACTTTGTGCATTCAAAATTAGGATGCATTGTTGACTTGATCATCATAAGGAACAGCAGCAGCAATTGTGTTCAAGCGTTGAGTTGAGTAGACCAAAAAAGCGTTGCCTTCGTGTGTTTGGCGTCCATATATTCTTCCCCCTCGGGAATAGACTTTCCTGCTGATTCTCTATAATAAAGACTGTAAACTGATTACTAGTGCCGTAATGGGGCACTACGCTTTTGCTAAGCACCAAACTGTACTAGGTATAAGTGACCCTACATCTTACGACGTTCTTTGTAAGAGTGATGACGATACCACACAGCACTGTCTGTGTGAGTCTCTGCCTGCTGATAATCGTCGCGTATATTCTGCCCACTGGTTCCATAGGAACTTTTTCACTAATCTGTGCACATTTCTTTCTACAAAAATGCCAGAAACAGGAACTTACGTGTTGCACAATGGACTAATCCTTTTTCTGGATACTCTTTTCCAAATCTTAGGTTGTTTCTGCTAGCTTTCCAAATCAGGGGAGGAAATTGCTTCTTATACTCGGAATCATAAACTGGATACTCTTTTCCAAATCTTAGGTTGTTTCTGCTAGCTTTCCAAATCAGGGGAGGAAATTGCTTCTTATACTCGGAATCATAAACTACGGCAAAGTAGAAGCATGTATCAGCTTGAAGAATCACTTTACCATATATTTTCTAAGTCGCATTACAAAGTTCAGTTCCAATGACTCCTAGTATGCGGACGACCTTCACAAGCGGAAAGTTAAAGCCTTTGATGAACCTAATACGATTTACAGGTGATGTGGAAATTATTTGACAAATAAGCCGTTTCAATCCCAACAATGAAAGAGGTAGGCGAAGTCTAGGTACGAGTTTCCGGCGAACCATCCATTTAGATAGGAAGAATGCATTTCGAAGAGAGGTTCTTTGGCCAATCTGGGTTCCACTTAGACCAGAGGATTAAAAAATTCAGCGATATTTTAACTGCAAACTCGCAGCAACTTGCTGTTTTATTATTTCCACTCTAAGGCTACAGAAAACACTACAGAAACTTAGATTGTCTAGATGTTGGTGGTGTTGAGACAGCAGCTCAAACTTCTGTTAGGCTTTGAGATGTCACCCGTGGAAGGGCATAATATTTCAGGCTACGCCATGGATACGACGAAAACGAATTTATAAGCAAAGGCGAGTCGAGGAATAGCTCAATTCAAGAATATGTAGTTGGTTGGTTACTTTCCAGCCGTAGTGTCGTTTTTTAAATAAAATCGTAACAGCGTGCCTACCTAAACTTCACTTTAATCACCTTGATATGTTATTCCCAAACAAGGAAGACATTATGAAACGTCAGACCAATTAGGCCCCGATCAAGAATGTATTTAAGTTTGTTGGAAAAGAGTTTTATTACCTTTCCACTCGTATTCGCCTACCAGTACGTGCTTAGTCTGCCTCCAATACAGATAGATAGGTACTCGTACATATTCATGGCTCTTTTAGTCTCGTTCGCATATTAAATTCGTTAAATTTAACTAAGCTGCTTAAATTGCCACCATTTAACATCTACGACTACGAGTATGGTATCTATTATATTCAAAGCCGTTTTCGTCTAAATATTGTATTTTCCAACAGAGCTACGCAAACCAGAGAGACTACCAGAGTAATTAAAAAAGATTTCCCTTCAAATGAACGAAGACAAGAGCCGCAGCAACAGCAGAAGCATAGTGTATCAAGTTACAGGGAACAAAGGTATCATAAAATGCTCGTAAAAATGGAAAACGATCTGCACATCTCGTTGTGGCATAGTGTGTTTAAGCGTACCACGAATATGTTGACAGTAGGAATGACAGCGGCGAAGGCTGCTGCCATGAGAACGACATTGACATCTTCATTTTTAGAATTTAATTCGATATTTCTCCGTTGGGAGTTTTGGAGAAAAGTAAACAGAAGGTAATTGGAAAAGGACACGGCACAAATGCCTGGCAGCATTGTAATCGAATTATAATCACAAACATATGAGAGAGGGTATAGGGTTCCCAATGGTCCTGTGTCCCAGTGTCCCAGAATTCCATTCCAGTGTTTCACTGTTGCTACCTATTCACATACAACATAAACACAAACAACGACCACGAACGGCAGAAGATGAGCAAGAACCAAGAAAATAGAAAATAGAAAATCGAAAAAAAAGAAAAACAAATTCCCAACAAATCAGGACAATGTCGGTAAGGGTGCTCTTCAAAAGAGCCATCCTTTATACACTCTCTCGTTTATTTGTTTAATTTTCAAAGAGCTTTCCCCGAAGGCAAAGATAGCACTCGAATAAAATTGGTCACACCATTCGAGTGGGTAGTGGAAGCATGAACCGGGATGTACTCGTACATACTCGTATCTTAGACGATTGGTAGCAAATGATTACGAAATGCATTTATTTCTTGGGAAAGAGTGCTTCAGTGCACAAAATTACAGGAAGATTCTAATTGAATTATAGTGTGTGAGGTAAACAAAACATTTCATTTTCGAGATAAGTACACTTCTTCAGCCCGACAATGGGGGTTAAAAAGGAATCGAGGAATTTTCGAAATGAATCAACTGTCAGAAGTAGGAAACAACACATACATATGTACATACATGCATTTGTATCGTACTTAGAGTGTATTTAAACATCATCTGGCGGTCCTCAATTGTGTAGACAGTCAAGATTGGGTCTTGACAAAATCAAAATCCTGATCAGCATTACCATGCGAAGCAAGCTGGGCCTTTTGTTCACTGACCAAGACTTGTTATCAGAAATTACTTCTGAAGGAGTGTGGAGTGCATTACTCAATTAAATGATGTCCATTCTCCTCTATAGTTGAATTGAATCTTATGGATATTGGCTAGTCTACGACGAGTGCTCTAATTAATAGAGTAGTTACGTCTCCATTCAATTAAATGCTGCAAACGAAATATATCTGATAGTTGGTGCCAGTGTCACATTCAGAAATTGTTTGCAGAATGGGCAGCGCACTCAGACAAAGATTTAAACTATTGTGCTCACTCTTTGTATGCTCGTTTTACCGTTTTACTGGAATTTCACAATTTCTCGTAGAAACATTAGTAAACGCTTTAATCATAAAGTGCTTACAGTACTACCACCTACCACATCAGCGCCGAACACCTGCAGTCTGATGAGATCACTTTAAAAAAAAATCGTGTAGCGTTCGTTTGGTGTGCCAGCATCTTGGAGGTTCATTCTGTTCCAACTGTGACCTGGAACCCAAACAATACTCAGCGAATTCAGCCTTCTGACTGCGTTCAGAAAAGTCTTGCTTTTTCGAAATAGCTTGAAAGTGGTGAGAAGATAAGCAGATACTTCGCCCTATCTACTGATTCTTCACAATATAGTTCATTGCCATCAGCATTGTGTTCATATCCATCTCCCTTTAGAGGACAGACGCGAAATTTGCAGTCTAGGATTCCAATCGAATGTTTTCGTCTTTCAAATATACACTAGCGCAGAATTCTAGATCAGTTTTGGAGACATCCGTGGAAATCCGACTTCTTATACCTCTCTCGATCAGATTTTAGCCTCAATCTATCCTGGGCACAGAGAAAGTCGATTTTGTAGCATATTTTCCGAGCAACAGCAATAGGGTGTTATTGCATCAGACGTAATGTTTATCAGACCAGGGGCAAAAGACAGTCGTAACGCAGGTTCAACAAAATTCCGGTGCGTGTCGTACTAAAGACTACTTTCACATTGGTGCTAGCCCATGATATTTGATACGAAGAGGAGAGAGATCCATCAGTGCGTCTAGATCAGAGCCTGATGTCCCAGGGAAAGCCATCATACAGCCGAGTAAGACCATTTATAAGAGTCTGATAAAAGCAACAGTGACGAATTTTCATGGAAGGTTGTTCCATCAGTATTAGGTCTTACCATAGTCGGGTAAATCTAGAGGACCCTCTTCGATGTCAATCTCGAAAAAGACGAATCAGCCTTCACTTTCTCGTGAAGAGGACAAGCTCAGATTTATGAGAATTGACTGATTTCTAGCGCAGAAATTCTCGATCACGGCAAGTGCCATCTGCGCTTAAGAGCTAACGGTCGAGCGGTACGGTGCGACAGAAACATTATCTGGATATGTTTGAGTACATACGTTACCATGGTAGTGGAAACAGGACACCGTTCAACCCTCATTGCCATTGCCATCACATATTGGCCGCAGAGAGCATCCAGAACCAGGAGTCTATTCACCAACATTGCTTTAATCCTCAAAACTAGTTATTCGTCTATTCCATTTGGTCGTCATATTCCGTCAAAAATTGGGTGTCGAAAGCAGCCTAAATGGCGTTCAAAATACTCATTCTTGTCAAACTCACCTTCAATTCTGTTCACCGGGTTTCGCAGGATCTATAGCGCTGGTAGGCGGGTCGCATTTGGGGCAGAGGATGCATTAGCATCTCCTCAACATGAAGGAAGTCAGATTAACTGATCTGAAGCTGTAGGCCAGGTATACCAGGACGAGGCCAGCAGTAAAAGTTCTCTTCAATACGAGTATTTCCCTCAAATTTTCTATAGCTTTTTGTAGAATAACTGAATATATGACATTAGAGTCAGGCAACTCGATATCGTCACAGGAATCAAAGTGTATTTTGTAGTCTTATCCGTCACTGCAACCGATGACAGATACCAGCTGACATAGTCTTTTGCAACTGCAAATAGGAGCTAACTGTGTGCTGGTTCTGAAAGGTTACCTGGACAGTCACAATCATATGACGGAAGGTCTCTGCTTTTAACTCAGTATAGGTGCCATCTTGTTTACTTTCTTAGGTTAGCTCGATCATTAGCTAACAGCCTCCAGTTGTGCACTTCAAGACGGTTGAGTTCTCCGTTTACCTATGCCACCCACCTAAGGCCAGATCTTTCATTACGGCGCTATTACTCAGGGTTAAATTTGAAGACTCTGCGGGTCAGAGCTCTCCATTCGAACTACATGTGCTAGACATCTCAGACGACTGTGACCAAGTTTTCTGACTAGGTCGATGTCACCATACAGCTGGTATCGTTCGTAGTTGAATCTTCTTCTCCTCGTCAACGCAAATGGGACCGAAAATCTTACGAAGAATTCTTCTCTCGAAACCATCAAGGATGTCTTTATGCACTTTCAATAGATTCAATGCTTCAGCGTCATAAAGTAGAATTGGAATGATTAAGGTGTTGTATAAAGTCTCGTACAACTATAATAGTACGGGATTGGGCCTTACTTTTCAATTGCCTTCTTAGTCCAAAGACGTAGCGATTGGTAGGAGTTATTGTTCGCTTTATTCCTACAGAGGTGGGGGAATTGACAGCAGAGGCAAGACAGACAAGGTCCTTAACTACTTCAATTCGGCGACGTTGTGTGTCCCTCCTTCTTGACAACATATATGTACTTGGTTTTGCCCTCATTTACTGTACTGAAAACATATTGGCAACTTCCGATTCAATACTAGCAAACGTACCATTGACAGCCCGATGGGTCATGTTTATTATGCCAATACGATTGGCATGCGCTAGTAGTTGCACAGACTTTTGAAAGATTGTACCAAAGTGTTCGCTTGTGAGTTCCGCACAGACTATGCCGGAGCAGCGAGCGTTCTCCATAGTCGTTCTGCACAAACGGACGAGTTCGATAGGGATGCGAAATTTGGACATGGCTCCATGTAATATAAATAGTTTGTCTCTATAAATGCTGTCATATGCGGTCTTTTTGAGTTTTTTCTAGGATCTGTAGGGGTGTGAAGTCTGAAACCGAGCTGATAGGAACAAATCAGGTTTTTGTGAGAAGAGTTTCAGACTTCCATACATTATGACAGATAAGAGGATCCGATCCGATGTTGAGGAGGCTTATATTTCTATAGTTGGTGCAGTTGATGGGGCTCCCTTTTATAGCGGATCGGGTATATGGTGATGAGGTTCCATTCATCAGGCGTGCTCTCTTCTAACTACATGTGAAGAATCTGTTGGTACATGCTACCCATCAAGTCATTTTCAGCAGATCTGAATACCTCGTCCGGTAAGCAGTCAGGTCTGATATGTTTGATTTTAGCTTAGATACTGCTTACCTTACTTCATTTTCGTCAGGTAGACGGAAGTTTTGACTATCGTCGTCTAAGTAGAATGGTTTACTCTACATGACGGCCGAATGTTGGATTTCGTCGCCGTTATTCATTCTCCAGAAGAAGTCTTTCCATATTCCCAGCACCGACTGTGACTCTACTACGTGGTTATCTTCTTCCTTTCTACAGGCTTCTGTCTTGCCTTGAGACCTCCTTTTTACCAGTTGGTAAATTTCGGTACGTGCGCTTCTGCGTTTCCAATGCACTGTTTGTATTCTTCCCGTTTCTTATACACGCAGATCTCGTCCTTCGTTACAGCACCTCTTTATACGCTTCTTGTTTAGCTGCGTGTGCTTCCTGGCACTCTTAATCAAACCAGGGATTTCTTGGTGGTCAGTTGCGGCGTCTTTGATGGCACGTTGTCAGCGTTGCCACTGGTCGTCAGTATTTGATGCTGATGGGAGTTGTTGAGAGATTTCGGGATACAGGTCCGTCGTAGATTCTGGCGGTCCACGTTTGCAGCTTTTCTACGTTATATCTTCTCGCAGTAGTTCTTCTTTGTTATGGTGCCTAGGAATCCGCATTCGTACCGGAAGATATAGATGCCCAGAATACTGATGGCGTACCTTCCGATCCGAAGGCGCCATGTCACCGCCGCAAAGTCAATAAGCGTAAGCCCGTATCAGACGTGGTATCGTTCAGGCTATGCTTAGCAACTTTGCTACCAAGGATGTCCTCCATTGGCCATATGGCTTACCGAGGAGCTCGCAGAAACTTTCTTTTGTGGCGTTGTATTTGCCTTCCGTAGGGGCATAGGCGCATATTAGGCTTATGTTATTATGATGCGTATTGTCATAAGATGATCGCTCACGTGTTAGGAGCTCAAAGACTTCTTGACTTAGCCTGCCGCATATGACAAATACGCATCCGCGTAGCAATCACCATAGTATACTCGTATATCACAGTTTTTCGTCCTCTTTTTGTTCGGTCCATCCCATTGAACTCTGTGGATGGCTGTGATATCAGCGTGATAGTAGTCAAGGGCCTTTGCCCTTGTGGCCTGTTAAGGACCCGAACATTCTACGATATGCACATTGTCGTTGGGCAATGTCCTTGTTTCGCTTACTGTGGTGGTGAACAGTAAGGTCATTTATATCCGGGGCTTGTTTTTATTTCGGAACTTATTTGATTTTTTCGCCGTGGGATAGTTATCCAGTAATCCTCCTCTGGCTCCTCCATGGCTCCTCCGCCACCATCCCTTTTCATGACTCTGCATCAGTCTTAATATTTCCTTACTGACTTGATGTCCGAATTTTTATGAGTAGTTCAGTAGTTTCGCAATTGGACGGATCGGCGTTCAAATCTCAACTGAATCCGAAGGGTATTCGTTTTGTTCGGGTTCTTCCTGCTTCACAAGTACGAGACTTGCCAAGACTTACCTGCTTGCTTCTTACCTTTATAGCTAATTTTTGATAGCAGATCAGACGATAGAATAAAGTGTATGAGATTAGTGTCTATCACTTTGCATATCCTTCGTCCCGTCTTCCTGGTTGGCTTTCGCGAGGCCACAGATCATCAGCCTGTTGTTCGAGCGATTTGTTGTCGCCACGAAGTACCCAATTTATTAAGATTAAGTCAAGTACAAGACTTATACGTTGACATTTCTGGAAAGAAAGCTTCTGGCTTAGAAGTTTTGAGTAGTTTGAAGTATACCAATTGTGCGGAACTGAAAGCAATTGACTTTGGGTTCACTAAGCTGAAGAGAATGCCTTGTAGAAATCTGATTCCGATACGAGCTACACTCCTTAAAGTTATACGTAATACGTCTCGTACCATAGTTCCACCGTCGAAAGGAACTAAAACTCTCAACTTAAAGTGAAACGAAATGTCATTTGAAACACGATGACATCCCTACTAGAAACACAAATCACACTTCCGCTAGTATTCCATTAAAATGCACCAGAATCAGTAAAATAGAAACAAGGACCTCTGTTTGCTTAACTCTTTACCTAGAAAAGAGAATTCCCGTCGAAAATCAGATCGCGGCACTCTAATCTTTTACATTCGCATAAATCTCATTCGAACGAGTTAATTTCGACAACCTTCACGACGGGCATGTACTACTTATCTGATGCTCAACTTCAAGCTGAAATAATAATTCACAGCAATGTTACAAGTTGCAGATTAAAATTAGTACACCCTGTGGCATTGACAATATAAACAAATACAAAAACACAAAATGAAATAATTTAAACTTGCGTTTATCACACATTTTCAGAGACAACATAATCGGGTAGGGCTTTACCTGTTCCAAATGCGGAACACCTTAACTTGTTTAGGATTAGCTGAAACTTTACTGCTTTTCGTCCTTGTCCTGTGAGTAGATGGTTTTGTGTCGGAGAGCAAGCAACTCCAACAACCCAACAGATACTCGTACAAATGCTAACGAGAATATTGTTGCATCAGGTGTTTAAGTGAAACAAGGACTTAAATTTGGTGATTTATGTTAGAAAACTTAAGAACTGGAGAGTCTACATGCCAGATAACAAACTGAGATAATAATAAATTTTGTGTGCAATTAAAAAATAAGTACCTTCCAGGAGGATGATGCTTTACTCTAGTATTAGTCAGAATGCCTGGGCTGTAGTTATTCTTACTGTTATTGGTGTTGGCGGTTTAGATTGAAATTGACTTGGTTAGTGGATAATTATGAGTGTCCTGTAGTCGGTCGTGATATCTATTGTCTTTACTTTAATTGTTGACTGAAGTCATGCGAAAAACCTTTACGAAGGCAATAAAGAAGTACGTGAAAGTATTGGTGGTACATGGTAGCTCTCGAAAGTGGAGATGTTAACGATGTTTACCATCCGTGAGATGCTAATTTTGTAGGCATAGATGCTGGCTAGTTCTTCACAGACGAATGCCAGTAGCTGAAAATTGCAATGACTCTTCTAAATTAATTGAAATCTATCGGTTTTAGGACTCTAATTCTATCTAAGGTTAGCTCTGGAGAGTATCTTAAAGTAAATAGATACCACAAAGTTCATAAGCTTCTCTATGACACTAATTGAAGTTGGTGTGTGATCTGGTTTTGCAAGAAAGGTGGATGGAGAAGAACCTAGAATTCTCCAAAAACAAAAATCGATTCCATCGTCTACTTAAGATTAACTAGCGGAACTGGTTGAGGAATTTCCTTAATTTCAGTAAGAATCGTAGGTCTTAGACAACTAATGTGTCCATGGTTTTTCCAATTATTTATTGAAATTTAGTCATCGTATTCGCTAGGAGTGCTTACCCACGGCCTGTTATGTTTTCCATGTAAATACTCTATAGAATCGAGCTGGGCAAAGTCATATCAATACCTCAACTCGGAGAGTACCGAGCAGCTACAGCATGTACTGACTAATTTCTATGTAAGCAGACGACTCCTTCGTGCCAAAACATACTCAAGAGCCCTGGGTAACGTGAAATCAAGTTCACGGTAGTAGAATCGAAAACAGAAATACCATCTTCGTAAGAATTAAAGGTTGATCAATATTGCATCTTTCCTTCTTTAGGAACTAGCCCTAGCTTATATAGAGCTTATCCCCTCTTTCGAATTGGTAATAGATAAGCTTCTAACTGGGAATACTACAAGGATCTCCCAGCAGCTTCAAAACTGAACTTAGAATACCTCGATAGAAATTTTGAAGACCTATTTTTGAGAGCGAGGTAGAGTACTTCGAATCCTCAAGACTTTGTCAAATTTGCATCTCCAAATCAAACACTCCAAAGACAAATGGCTCCTGAATAAGGGAAGAAATTACCATAAGAGTATTTATCGTGTTATTTAGACACCACACATCCAAATAGCCTGCTTACTAGAACGAAGGAATTAATTGAGCTACGAACAGCTTCAGCTGATATAAGTCCTTATGACCAGATAGCAACTTTCCTGTCATGATCTGAGAAACCTCCAGACTAAGTGCACACTCCCAAGTCATGAACGAAGATCAACGTGATTTTTATACGTCTAACAAGCAAAGGCTCCCAAGTTTATCAGAATAACTTCAGACCTTTGGGCCCGATAACACTCCCTCTGAAATCAACGTTTATCTGAGCATAAATCTAACTTTGTTCTCAACGTCTCAGCAAGCATAGTACAGCCGTACACTCACTACTAGTAGTAATCTTCGGCGCACAATTTACATGGAAAACAAATGACGACACGGTTTTCGTATAGGTTTCGAGAAGATGAACGTATCGGACTTCGAAAATGCTGAAATCAAGTCTTTATCCAACTGCCTCCAGTTGTGCACTCCAAGATTATGAATATTGAGGTCTCTTCTCTTCTACTGAGTTGTGCCTCTGGGCAGGAAACTGTCGAGTTGAATGGTTTGTTCTGAAAACGTAGTTTGGGTTGTGCCCTTTGTTTAAGAGTCTGAAGTGCCTTTCCTATGTCCTCAGATCGACTCAACATGAGAAGTAATTGATTTTCTCCAGAGAAGCCGCTGTTGTTTCCTGCTCCTTGGCACTTAAAGCGCATGAGTCGCTCGCGATCATATTTTTACGCAGCACTGATTCAAAGGCGAGTTCTTTCTTACTACATATGCTTGGCTGCAGATCTTATCAAACTAAAGGTTCCGATAACGTGGACGAGTAAAACGTAACGCATAAGCTGTGGCATTTCGAGAGACTTCTTGAGATCAATGTCACTGATCTTCAGCATTTAATACACTAAATGCCTTGACGAGGAATGCGCAAACGGCAAAAGTTCTGGCGGTATGTTGCAATCGCAACCATTCGACATTAAGCCTCCTGGCAGTGCTTTCCTTTGTTGTGATGCCAGAGATAGCCATAGAGTACCTTCGTTGCAACTATCTAGTAGTCCCAGTCTACATTAGCGTCTCGTTCGTTGATGATCAGAGGTTTCTTATGCCATTATTGAAGCCAGGCAATCTTGTGATATTCAGCTCTGCCTTAAAGCGTCAATTAGTCAGTTAGCTCAAGTCCGGTTCCAGGTATGGTTTCGTTTAGGCTTTGCTTTTCGATTGTACTATTATTACAATGCTCACATGTCCATAGCCCAAGACTTCTGGACTGCTTACAACAAATCAGTAATCATATAAGGGGAGCATTCCCTTGTTCTATGTAACAGTAACTCTTGGTAGGCTTGTCCATCTACACTTATATCACTTCCTGGAAGGATGGTGATATCTGCTTTATAACATTCTATAACATTCTCGTCTGAACGTAGCCTGGAAAAGACCCAGATATTTTACGTGAAGGTCAAACATCGTCGTTAGGTCGTCAAAAGTGAATCCGTCCTTATGCGAGGTTGCCCAGATGAACTGCTGTAATTCGACCAGGTGACCTGTGTGTATATAGTAGATTCTCTTGCCGAAATAACAAATGCTGCCTTCTCTGAGATCATTTGAACGCCGCTGACACTTACCCATTCGTCACTTCAACGTTACCAGACAATTTGTTGGATCGTTCGCAACCATTGACACTGCTTGAGATGAGCAGTACATTGAGGATTCTCCGCACTGGAAATTTTTAATCACCATACAATGGCATACGCGTGCAAGAATTGAGACAAGCCTCATTGTACGTATACCCGTACTGATACGTGCGCTTTCCCACATTTCACCCAAGTCACCCATAGTCGGCCCTGATGTGAAGCGCTGAATATATCAACGACTACTTCAATGGGTATCTTGGATACCAAGAAGACAAAAATACCAGCGCTATAAACGAGACAGCGTTTACGGCTGTGCTCACATTCCCGTACGCATTTCTGGCTTCGGTCTAATCGACTCTTCGTCCTAGGGGTCTCTACAATGAAACTGGCCCTGCCCAGCCGTGGAAAATATTTACGATTACGAAGCATCAACAAGCCGCGTATACGGACGGATTTGCTGCTGATAACCGCTGCAAACGAAACATGGAATATTAGGTCCATTAATTGGCTACGTACAGCAGAAAAACTAGCGGAGACCCTGTACTGTCAGCGCCACCCAAGAAATGCGATGGGATGGACCAAACAAAAAGAATATGAAAAACTGCAACATATACTAGATCTCAAGACGTCTTGAGCTTCCGACATGTGTAGGAGCGCATCGTAATAATACGTATTAAGGACTATAATAGAGGAGAAAGATAACAACACCAAAGATAGCTTCTACGAGCTGTTGGACAAGACCTACGAGTAGTTCCCTAGCTATGACATTAAAATCCGACGATTTAATTCAAAGTTGGGAAGCCGCATGGCACCAACTCCGATAAAGGATACAGCCTAATCGACTTTCTGCGGGCCGAAATATTGTCGCAGCGAGGCTAGCACTCGGTTCTCACATCTCGATACTCAAAAGCGGACTTGGAGAACTCCGGGTCAATCAACCGTCATCCAGATTGACCACATTACGATCGACGCAAGGCTCTCTTCCAGTATTATTGATGTCCGAACGTTACGAGGGTCAATATCGACTTGGACCCTTATCTTGTTATAGCCAAGGTAGAGTTGCGGATATCCCGAACATCGTAAAGGCAATCTAATGCTGTAAGGAAGTTCGACGTCGGACGGCTACAATCGAAAAAGATTGCCAAATCCTTTTCTGATCGAGTTTCCTTTAATCTCTTAAGAGGTCCTATGCCGCCACCATCAGGTATTGAAGACCAATGTCAACGTTTCCAGAAAGCCATCAGAGATGCCGCCTCTAATATACTGGGTGTCAATCGGCCACCACAACGAAACTACTGCTTTGACGCAGGGTGCCGGCAAGCACATGCAGCTAAGCAAGATGCATGCAAATTGGCGCTGCATAGAAGGACTGGAGGAGCGACGAACACCGGCTTCTCAGAAGAAGGAGCATGAGTAATACGCAGTCGAGGAAGTTGAGAGATGTTACTCCAGGAATGAGATTTGGAAGTTTTACCAAAAAGTAAAAACAAATACAATGGACACTAGTGCAGAGCCGAAACCTGTAGAGACGAACAGGGTAACATCGTAGTATAGTCACAATCGACGCTTAGGATTTGAAAAGAGCATTTCTGTATACTGTACAATGGAGGATGGCGAACCAAATACCGCTGTCAGACTAAATGGATCTTTCAACCTGGACGATGTAAACCAAAAATTCCGTCCTTCCGACTTGGATTAAGTGAAGATAGGTATATCTTAAGTCCAACAAAGCAGACAGCCTGACTGCCGAGCTCTCCAAAGCAGCAGGCAATAACTTGGTAAGGAGCATAGACTAACTCATCTGTAAAATATGGTCGGACGAAAGTATGCACGATGAATGGAAACTCATCTCGATCCTCAAGGAACGAGACCCTCAGAACTGGGTCAACTAGAGAGGCATTAGTCTTCTTAAAATCCTATCTGACGCGTTATGTGAACTCATGAAGCTACTCGTTAACAACTTAATTATTCCATATCAGTGAGGCTTCAGCCCAGGAAAGTCCACCATCGAAAAATATTCACACTATGCACGAGCTCCAAATCGATACACACCACCTATTCATCGAATTTAAGGCCGCCTATGAAAGCATCTAAAGAGACGAGCTATACAGAGCAATGTCTTGCTTTGGCATTCCTGCCAATGGAGAATGCAGCTGCTCCATCAAGTTCGGTAAAGTACTCAGCGAGACCTTTGACGCCAAAAAACGATTTAGCAAGGCGACGTGCTACATGCGATTTCTTTAACATCATTCTTGAAAGAACAGTGAAAAACTCACACCCCAACACAAGAGCTACAATCTTTCAAAAGTCTGTCCAACATAATCGTGCGTGACATAATCGGAAGAAAGCAGGCGAAAGCGGCGAAGATGGGCGAGCATATTCTGTCAACAAGAAAAGACACCTAATACCGACGACTTGGAGGTCCTCCCCTATAGCGCAGAGGCATAGACTTTATTGAAATTGGATCAGGGTGCTCTTGGCTGCTTTGAGATGAAAATTCTTCGAGTGATTTTCGGTTCCGTCTGCATGGACGACGAGTGGAAGAGGAGATACAACGACGAACTATACGGGCTGTACAGCGACATTAACTTAGCCGGAACAGTGAAGATCCAACGATAGAGATGACTTCTTCGAATCCGCCACAGAGGGACAGCACAATAGAGTAACACACTGACTTAGGTGGCGTACGCAAATGGAAGGCGACCTCAAATAACTTAACGTGCGAAACTGGAGACAGCTAGTTAAGGATCGAGCTGGCTAGAGACGCTTGTTGGTTGAGGTCTGGACTATAGCGTCACATCACAATGGACATCAATGCAAGATGTATGTTAGAAAGTAAAGAAAAGGGTATTTGGAACCGAAAGGCTCGTAGAGTGGGATAGTTTAAGTAAATCGCTTTCGGGTGGTAGATTCAAGTGCCACTGTAACCACCACACCAATTATACGATGTCTTCTGTAATTACAGGGAGGCACGAATTTTCTCAAGCGTTTATACCAATAGGGATAGCGCTGCTTACAACTCAAGTTGAGAAATGGTAGCGGTCTTCAGGAAAGTTACTACGGTTTGAGCCGGTTCGTTGGGATCATTCGTCTTTGTATAAATAGCAGCTGCATAAAATGTGTACTGGCGCCATACGGCCCTGAGTTGATGTAACTTCTCCAAGTGACATACTCACTTCTAACAATTCTGGCAGCAGTGGTCATCCCAAGAAATGCCCGTTGGCCAAAGCCATTAAATATGGATTTTGCAAGTGATGACGGCCGGTGTGGTTTTATAGTTTGTACATGAAGCCAAAACCTACAACCGTTGCATAATATTTCTATCGGTCTGTATGTTTGTTCGGGTTGATCTCGGTAAGAGTTAAACCCATTTCGGTGGGGTTTTAACTGGATAATAGAGTATTTTATCAGGAATGATACAGTCTACTTTTAATCTTGCGTTTCAACAATCACGCGCATTACAAAGTCACTTGATGACTAGTCTTATCGAAGTAAATGGTGAATAATGCTATCAGCAGGCCGTCAAATAGTAATGAATGACAGAAAAAGGGTAGCACAAACGTATTACGGGCTTATATAGTGTTCTTGGTTTATTGTATAAATTATTTCTTCAAAATGAAATATCTTTCAAACTATCAACCTACCATGTCAGTGCCTCATTCACAGGCGAAACGTTTAAAATATTCATCATGTCGAACAACATACTTCACAGTATGTCATTTCCATCAAATGGTTCATCAATCACGACGATCCTTAAGTAAATGTTATGTCAAACGCAATCTGTCGTTTATGTAAATTCCAAATGACAAATGTGAAATTTAATGCCGACCTAATAATTAGAGGGAGCACGTGTAAGGTTCCCAATTGTTGGTGTTATTTCAAACTATGCAACACAACATCAAATGAGTAGTTACACTCCTAGATGAGCAGGGACCTTACAAGAGGTGTGTTACAGATACGCTTCAAAACATCTGCAGATAACCTATTTGGGTGAAGTAATGATTTCGAATCGATTAAATTGGGGTTGACATTTGCGAAGGAACATTCGAATGCATATGGTATGTCTACAGGGGAGAAAAGGAAAAATACGATTAAAATACAATAAAACTTGGGAAGGATTCGGGTGTGTTAAAGGATTGAAGCTGTCTATGAAATACACAATGGTTCTCATTATGATAAACGTATATTCCTCGATGATATAACGATCCAAACTTGAGTTATGGAGAAGTTTATGTAGTCTTTTGTTCGCTCTTACTTCAATCCGGGATAATTTTCGAAGACGGTTAGACAAATACAGGAGATTTCGTCTTTAAAACGAATTGGTCGCTCACTCGAGCATTTGCTGGCGCAGTGGTTCACTTCGTTGATTCTTCACCAGAACATCTGGTGGCATAAGGCAGTGACCGACCTCAGAAAGTGAAATCTTTTGCCTGTGAACAATTTTCTCTTTTTCCTAACAAGACCGTTGTTTCATCAATTTATTTATTTAATTTATAAGGCCGAAAGCGCTTACTCACATACTCAATCCAATTTACTATTTTTCTGTCATACATTGACATAGTGAAGAGAGGACTTTTAACGATGTCAACATGCGCTCTGGCAACTAATCTGTAATGTGTTTGACGTCAGCAATTGCCATCTAATTATGCAAATGGTGGTTCAAGCCACGATCGTGCATTGTCCGTTTTTTTTTTCTTCTTTAGAGGAAAGTCAATAAGGACCTTGTCTTACAAGAATCATAGCAGATGAGAGCGCCAAGCACACCAGCTAGCTAGCCTAAATTACGTGCAAATGTATCATGATCACCAGCTAACTGAGCTCATACGAGGGTGGATACTAGAGCTCTTGATTTCAAGCGTGTATCTAATTACACGTGTATTCATGATACGTGTACACGTGTAGATTATAAATACACGTGTAATTATAAAAGTGGCGCTTCTTTTTTATATTGGGTTGTTCAGAAAATAATCTCGTTTTTACTCAACAGGGGACTTAATTATTTTTTTCACAGCCAACTTCACACTTAAGGCGCATAACCATTACAAATTTTGACAGCTGATATGGAAAGGCTTGCTTGTGAAAAAGATCGATTTATTGTACGCAGTAGTTTTTGGTTGGTGCCTTTCAAGTAAGGAAAGTGCAAAACAGCATTTTCGGCATATTTTACTTTCGAAAATGTAAAAATCCTGCTCAAGGAAGGTAACAATTATCAGATGTGTTTGGCACAGAACGCCAGTGCCAAAAGTGTTTTGCAAAATTTTGATCTGGCAATTTTGATGTTGAAAATGCACCACGTTCTGGAAGGCAAGTTGAAGCTGATGAAGATACAATAAGGGCATTAATTGATACAAACCGGGAAAAACCACTCGTGAGATCGCTTATCGAATTCGACCGTTCATGATCATTTGAAACGCCTAGGTTTAACCTCAAAGCTCATCATATGGTCGCAATGATGTCTTCGATTTGCCTCTCAAACGTTAAGAAAATGATCCATTGTTGAAGCGCATCATCACTGGGGACGAGAAATGGATTGTCTACCACAATGTTAAACGCAAGAGATCATGCAGTAAAAAAGATGAAATGGCACTAAAAAATATTGGAAAGAACATTAGTTATTTTAGGTTTGTGAACTAGTGTATTGTAATTAGTCTTAAAGCAAGTTATAAAACCATATAGAATGTCGTAATCTTCAATTTCAGCATGATGCAAGTAAGTGAAATTAACGATTAAAACAGTCTTTCAACTGGACCTTCTTTATCCAAGAAACGCAGAACACATAGATGGACAGGTTGGACCAAATGCCTATTTGGTTTTGCTCCAGTAAAGGCTTTCTTCAATTCATGCAAGTGATTACACGTGTATTGCTAAATACATGTAACAATAAATACACGTGTAAATATAAATACACGTGTCCGTTCAGGAATAATTTTATTACGCTTTACGTGTGCACGTGAAATACGGGGCTCTAGTGAATACATATAAGGCCATTTGGACAGGATATATTGGCAGCCTGTTCTTTGCTATGGGCGTGATTTAGAAAAAGTTATTCGCTGTCACTGTCTGCGCTGTTCGAATACAGGATAGGTGACAAGCAACGAAGCTGTGAATCACTCGGAGTTGGGGCATTCAGTTAGGAGTAATCCTTAGTTAGTATGGAGATAAGGTAGAAGAACGATATAATGGGTGTTTACTACAAGTGGCAAATTGTCTTATCTAGGGGTCGAAATGATTGGGTTGGAGTCTTCTTGACTATTGGATTATAGACCGTCGCGATCTAATGTGTCGGAAAAACGAGTGTTACTACACTACAGACTTTTTTTTTTTTTTTTTTTTTTTTATTTGCACATAAATTTTCTTTAACATTGTTTTACCTGCAAAGCAAAGTGCTTATCTGCAGGTGGTTGGACATAACACTGATACAGTTCTGAAGTGATTTCAAATTGAAAAGATTAGGTTTAAATACAATTAGTTCGTTTTGAAGTTATATGACTCTACTAATATGACTCTACTTTACATGATGAAATTCAATAAAATGTTTTTTAATCTCTTTTTTCCTTTTTTTAAAATTAGGAATAATTTTCAGTAACGATGGGAGCGAATTTAACAATTTAGGAACAGTGCATCGTAGTTCTTTGTCTCCGTACGAGTTGTAAGCTGTCGGGACTTCTAGCATCCCTTGGGCACGTCTTCGGGTGTTTAGCATGTGGTTGATGGGTTGAAGAAACCGTCGGTCGTCCATGTAAGTTAGGAGTGTTGTCATCTGAAAGATTGCCTTTACATCTAAGACTTTAAAACTTGAATTAGTGTGTCGAATAATTTTAACAAGACGATGTTGTAGGTTAGATATCTTCTCCAGGTGGGTTTTTGCTGCGTTTCCCCAGGCCAGAATCCCGTATCTAATGCGTGACTCTGCCAACGAGTAGTACACTTGCTTTAGTACCTCCATATGTGAGTAACGCTTAAGATACACCATTGCAAATATAGTGCTCTTAAGTTGGAGACGCAGTACGTTGATGTGCTCACGCCACAGGAAATTCTCGTCAATGGTAACTACGAGGTATTTAATGGTTTTAACTACCTCGATTGTGCTGCTGCTCCTTAGTAATGGACAACGATCATTTCGATGAAAGATTTGAATAACTTCCGTTGGCTTCGATGGCGTCCGAATATGCATCAACTTAGTTTTATTTGCGTTGATCACCAGGCCGTTGTCATGACACCATTCAGATACGAGGTTGACCTCGTGTTGCAGTATCTTTATGGCTAAGTGCAAGTCCTTGTGTTTTACGACGATTGCGATGTCATCAGCGTAGGCATATGCAGTAGCTTTTTTAAATGTTCTTAATAGTTCATTTGTGAACAGTATAAATAATATGGGGCCCAGTTACACTTGTGGCACGCCGTATTTGATCGTTCTTTTTTTGCTAAATGTGTCAGATATCTTGACTTGTATTTCTCTTTCACTCAGATAGCTTTTAAGCCAGTTTGCCAGCACTCCTCTCAGTCCTAATCTGTTGACGCTTTCCACAAGTTTTTCAGGAGTCAGGGTATCAAAAGCTTTGCTGAAATCTATAAAGAGCACAAGTACGTGGTGGTTTTTATTCAGTCCGCCGTTGGTAAATTCCCCCAGTAAGGATTGAGTGCTCTTGCCCTTTTGAAAACCAAATTGGTTTGGATGAATCACTTTGTGCTTCGACATAAAACAATTAACACGATTAACAACTACCTCTTCCAAACATTTTTCAACCGCTGGTAGAATTGAAATCGGCCTATAATTCTCCATATCTTTTTTAATTCCTCCCTTGTATATTGGGCGAATTATTGAGGTTTTCATTAGTTTTGGTACACAGGACTGACTCAAACTACGGTTTACGATCTTCGTGATTATAGGAGTGAGATACATAGCATTTATTTTGAGATCAACTGGTCTAATGTTGTCTGCTCTAGGACCTTTTTTGTCACTCAGTTGACACAGTATTTTGTAAACTTCAGGCTCTGTTGCTTCCTCTACGTAAATACCTTTTTCAAGTTGCCAGTTCTCATGGTTTGAGGTTTTTGTATCACAGATATGAATGATGTATTCCGCTTGATTTGAAAACCGCTCCGCAAATTCCTCAACAATGTCTTTTAAGCCATCGGCAGCATTTGGAAAATTACTTTTAATTGCTTCGTCTACTGAGCATTTCTTTCTTCCTAGCAGTTCACTCACAATACTCCAAGTTTTCCTCGGGTCGCTGTTGGCATTTAAAAACTTTTGCTTGTAGTATTTGGCTTTTATAAGTTGAATGTTTTTAGTAACTGTGTTTCGATATCTTTTGTATTCATCTTCAAACGTCTTACATCTGGGGCTGTTTTTCCACCTCCTATATAACTCATCCCTTTTTTTGCACATTGGGACTATTTCTGGAGTTATCCATGGCTTATGCTTCCGTGTTCTTTTCCTTGTGGTTATTTTACTTGATTCAGCATAAATCTTATTCATTTCTCCTACGAACTTATTGTAGAGTGCTTCAACGTCATTTTCTTGAAGTATATGTTGCCAGTCTGTACTCTGAATAAGCTCATTAACTTTTTGCTGATTAATATTTTTAACCTCGGTTTCACATGGTGTTTCAGAGCTATTTAAGCTTTTCGTTGCATATAAAACAACGTAATGATCAGAGAGATCGGTTTCAATAACTGCTGAGAATATATCACGCTTAGTTATACTGACATATACGTGGTCAATTATCGTCGCTGTGTTATTTAAAACATCAATACGCGTGGGACATTTAATCACGCATGTTAGCCCTTTGGAAGCCATCATCTCCATATATTTTAAAACAAGTGAGTTATTCTCGTCTCTGATGTTAATATTGATATCTCCCAACACGATATTCTCATTATTCCCCTTTATAATTCTATCTAATTCTTCAATAAACCTTCCAACACTCGAGCTAGGTCGCCTGTATATTGCATGTACATGCTTTTGTTCACTGTTATGGCAAATTTCTAGGTGTATGCCCTCGCAATTTATTGGGCTAGCTGGTAATATTTTGTAAGTTATATTGTCTTTTATAAATATTGCAACTCCTCCTCCTTTCGTCGCATCACGGTTTAGAAATTCAGGATTAAAACCGTCGATGTTATAAAAAATTTTTTTTTTTTTTTTTTTTTTTAAATGAGAACCATTGTTGTATTTTTAAATAAAGTAGACTTGGTTTGACATGGCGCTGATTAGGATTGGAGCTGCTTGTAGCACATAGCGAGCCTTAAAGACTTAGTTGGCCTTTGGAGTGGAAGTGAGGAACTCAACCTCTTTTCGTGTTTTTTTTTTATGGAGGCTTTATTAGTGTCGTCGAATAGAGGGATCATTTTCATCGTATAGGCTTCATCGCGACGAATTACTCCACTGAAAGCCGGCGATCCCTATATTCGAAATCACTAGTGAAGAAAACTGGGCGACTCTGGGACAAATTATTGCTCCTAGAACCGTTTAAGAGCTATGTCTAAGTTGGGACGTAAAGACCGCCATTGAAAATCTCAACACTCGAATCATAAAGCAGACCATTCTACGAAGGATCTACAATACTTATCAGTTTTCTTACAGGGAAAAAACCGCATGATATTCTTACCATCCACAGAAGTCATCCGTAACATATGAGTTGCGTGATCATGGGAAAATATTAATAGAATATTCAGCGGAAGATCAGGGCCTGATATGGCATTGAAGGACAGTCAGCATCACCTTATAGTCTGATCTACGGTATGTACGGTCGGTGACTTAATATTGGCGATACATGTGATATCCTTGAGGGATAAATTTTTCTAATTTCGATTGAACCCAAACCTCTGCCATTTATATTGCAATAATTGAACAAGAAAGTCCTGGTGAGGATAATCTTCTATATTATGCCTTTTTTGAGCAGCTCTTACCACATATTGTTGCTTCGTTGTCCTTTATTTGACTTTGAACTGCTCTTGAAGTACTTTTTATATGCACTTTCCGGTATGGCCTTCAGCTCCTTCCACGAACTTCGTTTTGTGACCTCAAACAGGGTTTACAATTTTAGGTTCGGTTGATCGATGGGATTAATAGTGTGTTTGGCCTTAAACTCGGTCACAACTGTCGCTCTATGCGATTGCGCGTTATCATCGTGTAAAATCAACGGATTGTTGCTCCACAAATCAGGTCATTTCTGCCGGATTTTCTTACGCAAAGCATTCCGTACGGTAATGTGAAGAGAATTCCAGAAAACTGGAACTAGTCGTGTGGCGATGCGTGCGAAAAATCTGCCAAAAACGAGCTAGCAGATCTGTGAGAAGTGTTATGCGATCATTGCAAAGTGGGATACTTCTCCTCAGCCGAATCTCCACAAAATAGCTCATTGATATCTGGAGTGCGAATGCCTTTCTACCAAAGTTCCCCAACTCTCCATCCTGGACCGGTTTGTCAATACCTTACTAGATACCTTTCTCGGTTCAAGTTCTGGCTAAAACCATTCCTGGGCACAGGGACAGTCGATTTCGTACAGGGAGATCTGGTGTCACTGCATCAGACGGCATATCCATAAGATCAAAGCCGAAAGACAGTCGCAAAGTTACCGAAACTCCCGTACGCATTGTGTCGAATAAATTTTCGTTTTAAACGTAAGATGGCTTTCAGAGTGCGGCCTCCGATAAGAATATCATGTGGATGGAGGAAAAAGCTGTTGTATTTTCATAAAATTACGCCAGGACATACTTGGTCTAATCATAGCTTGATCTAAAAGAATCTGCCTGCTTGAAAATCATAAGTCTTGTCAAAGCTGCTTTACACTTCCAGAAAGCCGGCAGCTCTTTGGAGTTCTAAAGCATGACAGGTGAAGCCGAAGAAGTTTGTTATCCAGGATGGTAGCCAAATACTAATCTTCGTCAGAGAAACGGATGGTGATGCAATTAAACATTTGATGGTGATGCAATTTGGATGGATTGACTAAAAGCCCATTTCTAGTGCACCAATTGTTGGTTACATCTAGAACTTGCACTTTAGTACAGACAGTCACTCTGCATAGACCAATAGAAGTACAACTAGATGAAGTAGCATATGCCAGAGCCAATACTTAAGAAGCATTTAGAGCGTCAAGTAGCGAAATGACTAACACGGAGCATGGCAGTGGAGATAAAGACGTCGCTTTCCTGGCAATCTTTGTTTACTGCCGCCCTCACACATTGGCCGTAGTCGGATTCCCCTATCAGGGTCCTATTCTTCAGCGTTCCTCTTATCCACAGAACTAGTGGTTTGTCTACGTCGTGTTGTCTGGCTTATTTAAGCATATCGTCAAAAGTTGAATTTCGAAGAGCACTCTAAATGCCAAGCCCGTCCTTCTTCTTGTCAAAAGAGCTTTCTATTTGGTCACCATATTTTGAAGTGCACTTCGCAGTATCTTCTGCCTAGTTGAACTGAATATGCGTTTCCAAAGGCTGATTGATATAAGACACCTAGCGAGAATGTTTCCATCTTTTCTGGTTTTATTTTCCACCATATGCTAAGAAATGCTAATGCCTGTATAGTTGCCAGCAGCTACGCTATACATTTTTGAATCATAATTCGATACGTGACATTTATGCAAGACAAAAAACATCTTTAATAGCCCGGTCCGTCACCACAATAGATCACAGATAGCAGGCTGTGCTACTCATTTCCTTGCAACTTCAATGATATAAGCTGGTAGAGACCATGTTCTGATCAGGTCATATGACAAGTGAGTCGCGAACATAAGGCAGAAACACTCTGTCTTTCACTTTGTGTAACTGCGATCAGAAGTGTTTCTAGCCTGGCTGGTGTTCCTATTTGGAGCTCTGTGACCAGATTTTACTGAGTGTCTCGATTCCTTCACAACAGTCTGTAAGACGCACTCTTTAAAATCCGAGTTGGCTCCGCATATTCTGTTAACATCGGTTCCAGTCTTGTGTTTCCAGTGTTTAGAAGTTTCTGGGTTTCCTTCTAATATATTGCCTCCACAATGGAATAACCAATCAGCAGAAGATTTTCCTGGCTTGACACGTCAATCGTAATAAGCTGGTGAGGACTTCGTTCTTAGTTTATGGGGCGCATTGTCATGTCGAGTTAAGGAAGAACGTGTGCATTTGGTTTTTCTCTGATTTGTCCTCTTCAACAAGGTAGAGAGCTCGCATAGGACTTAACTGAGAGTCTACAGTTTTGATGACTATGTCTGTCGATAGTACGAAGTCCAGGAGATGATTATTTATTATGTACTGCCGCAAAAGTATTCTAGTATTAGGATCGCAGCATACGAGTTCTATCTTGTTAGAGACCGTTTGGAGTAGTTCCGAAAATTGTTGCAGATGCAACATAGAACAAATTGTTCAAGTTTAAATGGTGTACAAAAAGGGAAGCGCTCCAGAGGTGAGTGTTTTCCATGATTCCTGCATGCATATCTCGGAAATCCTCATATACAGGGACGCAATAGCTAACTTGGAATGTTGAAGGTTGATGAGAGTACACATATATAATATAAAAGTGCTGAAGTCCTGGTCTATTGTTTGTATATATTTGGAAATAAAGTAACCTGAGTTATACCACGATTTAATGGTCTGGACAGAAGCTCTGGGAGGAGCCGTCCGTGTTTTCATAATTCTTGCTTTACCAGTGAGAATTAATTTTTAACTTTTCAGCGTCGATTCCAGGGTTATGAGTATAAGGGCGCGTCTTTACATCCTCACTTTTCCTGAGTTCACGAGATTAGGAATATAGCGTGCGTTCGCTTGGGTTTCCTGAAAACATCCAAAATCCAAGTTTGCAAGGAGAGGTTTTTTGCACGGACTTGCCTAGTTTTTCATGAGTTTGTTGTGTGGACCTAAATGTTCCGTTTTTCATATCGAAGGCTTCTGTTTGAATGCGAATATTCTCTGTTTTAGCTAGCTCCTACAGTTGATCTATGCGATTTGTGCACTTAGCATCGTTCAAACTATCGCTAATTCCAACTTTTCCAGTTCGAAGCGTTAGAGGTATAGGTAAAACAATCGTGTCCTCCTAGCCGTTTCGGAGTTTCCTGTGACATCTAATTTCTCTCCACGTGTAATTATAAGTTAGGCCACCAACAGGGTCGTTTTTCAAGGTGGACTTCCGTCCATCAGAACTATGACTTTTGCTGGTCCTATCATTGGTTTCTTCCGGACATCAGGTTAAGGAAAGCCAAGTTATCACTAAGTTAAATGTGGACGTAGATTTCTTCCATTTTCTGAAAGTAACTCGGTACCCACAGTTTTGCAAATTGTTAATTGAATACATTTTTTACCTGAAGTTCATTTAAGTTACATTTCCTTATAAAGTCCTTTCCAACAACAGAGACTATTAGGCACTCATCTTCCACTATAATTTATTTTCAGAAATCCGAGAGATTTTCTCATCACTTCGTTTCTATCTGACGAATCCTTTCTTTGGTAAATAATAACTTTTCTATGGTTTTCCTAAGACATCCGACTTATTTTCTTTAAGGTAATCGGAAGAATGAAGGAGAACTTCCTCCCCACAATAACTTTCACCAACAACCATGAAAGTTAAAAGTTTCCTCAAAAACTTTAACCCATCTGAGAGTACGTTTAGGTAAGTACGTAAGTACTCACATTCTATCAGAAACAAATAGTGAGTTGAGTTAAAACCCTTTAGTGAAATTAATAACCTCCACTTCAGCTAAATTACACCGCACAATGCGTCTAATAGCGCCATTTGACTTCTTTTATATACACGTTCCTATCTAAAGAAAATCCACAATGAAGCCACGTGTCACTTCCCCCCCGTCTCCACCACCTATTATCAACAACTTAACAACAATAAAGCAGAGTGCCACTTAGAACTCCATTATACGCACTCTCAACCTTACTTTACAATTTTGACAATAATTACCACCCACTTTGCGTCAAGTGGTAGCTCTGACAGTGACACTTACAATTAAAAGTGATAAGTTATCCTGGATGAGGTCGTTCGTTTGTATGAAACGAATAGTGGCTGGCGTCTTTTCCACTCCACTCTCATTGTTTGTCAGCTATCAAGACAGTCAGGCAATTATCAATTAAATTTTTCACAGACTCACATTGTTTTTGAGTTCCACCCTCTTGCGATTCGGTAAGTCCCATCCCAATCCTAAACCGAGTCCCATTCTCTCATGACCCTGTCTCTGTCGCAATCGCAATCCCAATAGCAATCGTAATCGCAATCCCAATCCGGTTCCGACATAACATCGCATCATTAATTCTTTTTTTGCTGTCAAACAACCAATGTTCGAATTTCTGTATCAATTTGGAATTTTCGGTTCTTGTATCCTGAAGCTGGAGAGTACGCTCCTTGAATGAGAAATAGTACGACTCTAGTCCTTCGTGCTTCGTGCTTCGTGTTTCGTTGCTTAGGCCGAGAGATCGACCGTAACCGAGAGATGCCTGCCTGTCCCTGTAGTCCGTGTAGCTGTTACTGAAATATTGAGGTTGCTCACTCGAAATTCAAAGCACGTTTGGGCAGTTATTGAATACAGCTCATTGTAGCGTCTTCGTTTGATACACTTTCATCCCATTTTCGCTTCATTTTAATTTCGAAAATTTTATTTTTTACTTTTGTTGATTTCTATTTGAAATCAATAAAATTGCAAAAGATTCAGTAGCACCAACCGGTGGGTACTGGTATCGGCCGGCCACCCGAAGACGCGTGGGCAAAGTGTTTCATTTAATGCTTTGCAATAATTTCGCGCTAATGTTAAATTACGACGTAAAACGTAAAACGTAGCTTTACGAGAATGAGTCGCAATAATAGTAAAAAAAAAGGGTAGACCCGAGGTGTACAGGAATGAACATAATTTGGATCGGATTAGATATGATTGCAATTGAGGGAAGCAAATAAAATCGTAGGCTATGTAGGTGGCTGTAGGAGACGGCTGGTGTAATAAATATTTGCGATAACCTCTCTGAAATGACCCAGTTGCGCCTTTGGTTCATATAAAACCACACACTTGACGAAACTGCCATAGATAGGGCTGGATGGGGCTATGTGGTTGTCGTCAGGAAACATCAGGACAAGTGGTTTTGAGTGAAGTTGTTTAGAAGAACAATGAATTTATTTGGAACAAACTGCCAAGACATGTTATGTGCCTTTTGCACGTCACCTTCACATTGTCTTCCACAATCAATGTCATAGCATTCATGATTTTAGAAACTGAATACATTGCATGGAAGGATATGTCAGTTTAAAAACAAGGGTAGTGCCTATTTCATGACATATTCTGATGACTTTTACAGCTCTGTGTTAAAGAAAATGAAATTCTATGTTAGACGCCCGAGCACGAGTGCAGTGGTCATCAAAGAGACAGCCGATATCACATATCACACTGGGTCACCAGACCCCTACAAAAAATGCACATGGTATTCGTATGATGACTTGTGCGTTCAACTGCAAAAGGTGAAAGAAAATGCATCCTGCAGAGTGCCACAAGCCAACACCAGAGCAGCGTGAGAAAAGTATCTATTCAGAAGGTGACAGGAGAGAAAAAATCCTTTGTATGTAGGCAAAAAGGCTCGCGAGCACAATAATGTATGGCATTTTTAGAAAAAATGCCAAACAACTAGCTGAAGGCTATGAAGTTGGAAAGTAAGTCCAAGGAAAACTAGCCACCGAAATGCAGTGAATAGTGTCTAGGCATGTTGAGGGAGTGAAACAACTACAAAAGAATCCAATTCCACCTAATGAAAGCGCATTCTCTCGTACTGGTATAGAAGATATTGGCCAGCTTTAAAAACGGTGAAGAAAAAGGCACTGAGGTGATGCAATGATAGGGAGCATGCATTAAATCATCCAACAACTCGTAGTAGGTGATAGTATGTTAGTAATATCCCAATTATGATGGCACAGTCCTTTGAGATCCTGTCCAATAAATTGTGAATGGCCGGGCCAATAACGAGAATTTCTTATTCTTCACACTGAAACAAATCTTAGTCGAAACGCACTACATATTCTTCGACTTTAGAGCTACATATTACAGAAATTTTCAACAGGACCGGAAGAGGTCAGAGGAAATTTTCCATGAAGGCAAAGTACAATGGGCCATCAATTTATTTGACCCATTCGAAGCCCCTGGTGAAGATGAAATCTTCCCAGCACTCCTCCAAAATATTTATAGTATCACACAAATAACCCCACTTCTGATAAACATATTGAGAACGGGAACCATTTATGCATGGGGTTCCATTCCATAAAATTTGAAAGACGAAATGGTTAAGTTCATACCCAAAACAGGTAGTAGACCAACTGATTTACCCAAACCAATAAGCATACATACAGACCAATAAGCTTCACCTTGTTTTTCCCAAAAAAAGGGAAAGAAATACTTGATAGACATATCAGGGATGGTCCACTATGTAGGAATCCACTTCATTAAAACAAGGAAAATCGACAATGAATGCTCTGCAGGATCTCAGTGGAAAGATTCAGAAATCTTTCAATGTCAATTGCTTGACATCGAACAAGATCTCAATAACACCGAATGCGCCTTGATACTACTACATGTAACTCGATGCTTAAAGGTCGAAACATCAATGCCACATTAAACATAGGCAGAATCAGCGTCATATCTGCGAAAGGTTGCCCACATGGTGTTGTCTTCCTCCCGCCTATGGTCAATATCAGTAAATGAACTGCGAAATATACTCAGCAATGACAGTTTCTATGTCCAAGGATTCGCTGATGACATTGCGACCCGAAAATATATCGGAACTCTTCCAGAGGGGACTCAATGCTGTTGAATGACAGGTACAAGAAATTGACCTAAACGTCGACCCCAGAAGAGCATATTTAAATATTATATAAATAGATATTTAAATATTATAAAAGACATTAGTGAATTTACTTCGCAGCAGGGCTATAACACTACATAAACGCTTACACAGGCTGGACTAAATAAACTGCAAAGACTTGCCTGTCTCTACTACGGGTGCAATGAGAAGAGCAATCATCGCAGCATTAGAGGTTCCATTGAACCACACACCTTTACAGAAAGAATCTTTGGCAAAAGCCTATTTGCTTTTCTCGGTGGATGAGGACAACTGCAATATAGTTCACACTGAGCTTTTACTGAAACTCCTAATGAAATATTAAGAATTACCCTTACAGACTACCCTGCACTTCTGTAGAAATACCTACAACAACAAATTATTAAAACTGAGGTTTGTGGAGCTCTAGATATACCACAGTGATCATTATGGCCTCTGAGCGACAGAGTCCAAATATATTTGAAGTAACTTTCGTGGATGCCTGTGACTTAACGGCCGCTCGACTGATAATACTCGTAGATTGATATATCCTTATGGGATATATCCACTACTCTGCTGCAGTAATTTCTGTTCAGTATTTTGATTTTATACAAGGTGCGGCAAGATAACTTCCTTATTTCATAATGCAATAACACAAAAAGACATATTTTAAATTTTTTTTATTAAAATGTTAAACATTTAAAGTTGTGGTTTATAGCACATTCAAAATGATATCGGGTAAGTGACACCCCCAATTGTCGATACACCGGTTGAACCGAATTCTGGTGTTTTTTATCACTCTCTCCAGCATATTGACCTGATTTCAAATACCCCCACAAAACGACGTCACAAGAGGTTAAATTGGGTGAAAGTGCCGGTCACACCAAATCACTCCTTAGTGAGATGATGTGCCCAGACAAGTGCACTCGCAACACAGATATCGATGTCCTTGAAGTATGCTCCGTCCTGTTGAAACCATATGTCCCCTATGTCTATGTCATCAAGACGTGGCAGAAAAAACATAGCAGTCTGTATTGACTCTGATAGTCTGCTCATTTTTCTAGAAAAACCCAGTTGTTCCTTTCTACACACAACCAGTTTCCTTGAACCTTGTGACCCACAAAAGAATTGATTTCATGCTAAGGACTGAATTACAAGAAACAAAACAAAATAGAAGAAACATAATTCTAGGATCCCCTATCGAACGAAACCACGCACTCTCTCCTGGGACTCTTAGCAGCTTCAGAACGCTCACTCCAAATAAGGAAGTTATCTTGCCGCACCTGGATTTCCGATTAAAGTTTACTTTTGGGATAGTATAGTCGATTGCTGTATTTCCGGCTTTCAATCTGCTAATAGGGCACCGGTGACCATCTGGGTTGTCTTCAATCATTTAACTCCCTAAGGTGTACAGCATTTTTTGATGCAGTTTGTAGAATGTTGAAACCAATTGAAACAATATATTTCATTGGGGATCTACTGATTTCATCTGTCTGAACCTTCCTATGCGCGGGTAGCATTGGTCTGTGAGACCAACAATTTACTTTTCCGGGTTTTTGAATAACGCTCCAATTCATTGCTTTCTGCTTTATAGTAGCTTCCTCATTTGTCACAAACTTCAATTTAGTGTGGTCTTAGCCTTTGAAGGACGTGTGTAGGCATTAGGCAACAATCGGTCAATGAAACCGACGGAGGTATATGTGTGACATTTTTTAGCAGGTATAGATTTTCTGCCTACCTTTGTTTTATATTTAATTATTTTTTTTATATATAGGGTTTTACAATAAGGACTTGACAACTTTTTTTTTAAATAAAACGCAAACCATTTGAGATATCTCAAAAACTTTATTATCAGCTTGAAGTACAATCAAAACATTTATGAATGGAACTCGACTTCGTTCATATGGCCACCGCGGGCACGTTTGCAGCGGTCGATTCGTTGGACCCAATTTTCAACGACTCGGCCACAATTTCGGCCGAAACGGCCGCTATTTCGCGTTCAATATCAGCTCTGAACTCTTCCAACGTCGTCGGCGTGTTGGCATAAACCAATGACTTAAGGTAGCCCCACAGAAAATAGTGAAGCGGCGTTAAATCGCACGAGCTAGGTGGCTAATCGACTGGCCCATTTCTTGAGGTAACACGCTCACCATACTTACTCTTCAATAAATCGGTTGTAGCGTGTGCTGTGTGGCTTGTGGCATCATCTTGTTGAAACCACATGTCGTCCAAGTCCATATCTTCCACATCGGGCCAAAAATAATCGGTGATCATGGCGCGATAACGCTGACCATTCACAGTAACTTGACGATCGTTATCGTCGACAAAAAAATATGGCCCACTGACGCCGCCGGCATGCAAACCGCACCAAACAGTTATTTTTTGTGGATGAAGTGGTGATTCATAAAGCACATGTGGATTTTCACCCGACCAATAACGCATATTTTGCTTATTGACGAACGCATTGAGCCAAAAATGAGCTTCGTCACTGAAGATGATTTTGCGATGAAATTCATCATCTTGGCGCATCTTCTCCAGAACCCAATCGGAGAACGTACGTCGCTTCAAATGGTCCATCGGCTTAAATTCTTGAGTCAGCTTGATCTTGTATGGCTCTAAACCAAGATCCTTACGCAAAATACGCCATAATGTGGTCTGATCGATAACCAATTCTTGAGAACGCCGTGGAATTGACTGAACGTCAGCGATATTTTCAACACTTCGACCAACCCGTTGTCTCACTGACAAGGCAACATCACACAACGAATATGTAGACTCAAATTTTTGCACTAAACTTGTTATTGCCTGTCTACTAGGGTGAGAATTACGACCGAAAATTGGAGTTAACGCTCTTAAAGTTGCAGTCACCGACTCCGAATTTCGGTAGAAAATTTTTATAATTTGCAGACGTTGCTCATTCGTGTACTCTACCATCATGAAGATGTTGAGTTTACTGAATAAATTGACAGTGACAGTTTGAGGATTAATCAAAGAGTGCATTCACAAATTAAATTCAAATTTGTCAAGTCCCTATTGGAAAACCCTTTATTTTCAAAATCTGAGATAGAGGAAGAAGAAATAAGGCTATTGTTTGATAACGAAAGTTCAGAATCTAACTACGAAGATGGAAATGATAGTGACGTTAAGGATTGTGTTGAACTTAAGGAGCAATTAATTGGCACTTGCACTGAGCAAGACAGTATCTCAGATCCAGAAATCAATGAAGAAGTTCCAGAAAACTCTAGAGATTTTTACATGGGAAAAGATAAGGGTATAAGCCAAATTACAATTCCAACACAAACCACCAAATAGAATATTTACAGCCTATATTCGGAAGAGGAAGAGACTCCTCTAAAACTGATAATATCGAAATTCAAACACTTCTTGGTTGCTTTTCCCTGGGGTTCGTAGAAATAGTCGTTTGAATGCAAAAGATCTGTTCAAAACTGATGGTTCTTCGCCGGAGATCTTCCGTCTAACGATGAGTTGGAATCGATTCTATCTTCTTTTGCGGTATCTAAGGTTTGACGATAAAAGTACCCGGACTTATGCGAGCTTCTGTAGATGAAGAAGAGATCGTACCATCTTTCAAGAAATATTACACTCCATCTCGATTTGTAGCAATCGATGAGAAGCTAGAAGCATTCAGAGGTCGTTCAAACTTTAGACAGTTTATTCCATCAAAACCAAATAGATATGGAATCAAAAATTAGGCTTTGACAGATACCAACATGTTTTACACTCTAAATATGGAAGTCTACGGGAGAAAACAACCTGAAGGTCCCTATTTGGTGGATAATTCATCAGTGACATTGATTTTACGTCTTAGTAATGTTAGCTCTAACACTGGCCGCAACATTATATGGAATAACTTTTTCACAAGCCTTCCCCTGATTGTTAACTTGAAAATTACTTGAAAAGATCGACAGTTATTGGCTCAATTTGAAAAAACAAGAGACAGCTACCTAAAAAATTCACCGACGTAAGACGTCGCGAGGAGAAATCCAGATTATTCGGACTACAGCCATTGTTGACACTACAACGTTTGACTGCTGTACACCTTGAAACTTTTGAAAACCAGTTTGAAAACGGTGATACTTTAGTATGTTCGTGGAAATGGAGCTTTAGTAAATCCTAAAGTGATACTGATATTGTGCTAACAGGCATAGTACCTTTAGAAATAAGTAAAGTTGGTTCTGGGACTGAAAATATCTGGACAAATTAAAGGACATCTTCTCCAAGATACTGCCATCCAGTACGTTTCGGATTCACAAAGGAAAATATTGAGACAATAACAAGAGGAAGCCGAAATAAATTACCTAGAAGCCACAAGGGTAACATTTAACGACAAAACTATTTTATTGTAGTTAATCATGCTTTATTCAAAACAATGGTAGATGGCAAAATATGTAATGCTGTTATGGAAAACAGGGCAAGTAGGCTAGTTTGATATATATGTAAGGCATCTCCTAAGAACGTGAACAATATTGAACTTTGCTTACAAAAACCTTCTGACACCACTGCCTATTCATACGGCTTACAAAGTCTTCATTCCCACATTAGATTTATGAAAGCACTGCTAAATGTATCTTACAAAATTAAAAATGAAAGCTGGCCGGCAAGAGGTGCTGAAGAGAAACTAGGAGTTAAAAATAGAAAAGAATTATTACAAAATGAACTTAGATCGGAATTGGGAATCTTAGTAGACTTTCCAATGACGGCAACACGGCCCGAAAATTGTTTAATAGGTTTAGACCCGAAACTGGTCAAAAGTTTCTCAATTACTTTAAAAGCATTAACTTCGGGTTTGAAAATTGATACCAATAAATTCCGTACTTATTGTTTGGACACAGCAATATTATTTATTTCCAAATATAATTGGCACAAAATGCCTGTAAGTCTCCACAAAATTCTGTTGCATAGTGTTGACATCATTGAAATCCAATCCAATTCCAATCCCTATCGGACAGCTTTCGGAAGATGTCTAGAAGCCCGTCAAAAAGATTACAAAATTTTTCGAAGCGCGCTTCAAGAAATATGTCCTGAATCGCAACAAATACTGATGTGCTCCATACCATGTTGATATCTTCTGATTCAAGGATAGGCCGATTGCGACATCAACCAACGCGACAACACAAGATACCACCCCCTGAAGTCATCCACATTTCCAATCAAACATAACAAAAAAATTTAGCTAATGACCCTAAATCGACCACGCCGCGTTGTGGGTATATATTGCATTCTTATACGTCCGGAGTATATGTGAGCCAGCACTGATGTACGTTTTTATTTAGTTCTTTTGCAGCTTGATGGGTAGTATGCTGTTTTGTAGGGCTTACGGCTATCAATCGTTTATCATCATCTATCATCTATGATATCAGCAACCTGCCCACGGCCAAGTCTCACCCCAGTGCCTTTCCCGGCCCTGCACATTGAGAACTTTGTTTTCAACAGCCACTCCAAGAACTCTATACACATGGATGGTCTGATGATCCTCTTTTTAAACTGCCTTTGAAAATGTTGTCAGTTAGTATCTGCATTTTTATTGTTTTGCTGCTCTAAACAGTCGCTTTACTATTTCCCTATCCCTAGATTGGACAAGCTTTTTCGGAGCCTTTTTTCAATGTTGATGCCATGTCGTTTACTATACTTGCTTTACTGACTAAATTACCTCTTTTGAAGCGCCGCTTGCGGGCATACTCGTATTCTGTGAAAATATTCCAATTTGTCCTCCGCAAGTGACGATAACTGCTCTTTCCCATGTTAAAAAGGTTAGAAGCTTGTAATACTATCTTCCGAAACCTATAATACTTACTCGATACAGCAAGTGTATCGGTGTTGGATATGACTATGATATCGGTTTTTGACTATATAAACAATAAAACGGTCTAACAATAAATGCAATCAAAATTCACCTCTTTCATTGTTGTCAGAACTACCCCATACCGAGTAGTGGAGGTTGGTGTCGCATCCGATCAGAAGATCTCAGAAATCGAACTTAGCATAGTCCTCTAGTAGTTTTGGTGGTAGTGGTTTTTCTGAGTCGAAGGCTGTATACATAAGCTGATGTTATATCAGCGTCTTGTGTCCCTTCCTTTCAAAGATTATTACTAATATTGAAATTAAGGCTTCATTAATTGTTTTTTAAACAAGAACACAACTGCGTCACTTGCTGTTTGCATTCTTCCTGCAAAAAATGTTATACAAGCTGTTGCAAAGTCTTCAACTGATTTCGGAGATTGAAGGTTCTTGCAAAGGAACACAGTCAGCGCCACCTTTTATTAGGTTGAGAAAGAAGTTGGCGCTATTTGCGTTACTACAATATTTGATCATTGTTATTGCGTCAATGGTTTTCGGGTCTCCGATTGCTCGAACCATAGCCCGACTAACACCATCTATAATCTTCCATCTGTAGTTTTTGTATGGAGGATAAAATCACCGATTGGCCCTCAATCAACGCTGCTCTGAGCCAGCCGAGAGTTCATTAATTCTTACATTTCAGGACACTGAATTCCTGGTGGTGGGTCATCTGTCAAATCAATGGGATGTTGATCCTGTCCTTAAAGATTGGGGCGGTAATGTCGAGTTTGATCTGATTGTGGAATAGTCCTCATTTTTCGTCGCCTGGTATAAGCGGGTGGGTGGCCGTGGCTGAAGTGGTAGTGTATTGACTTTCCATTCGGACGGTTCGGGGTTCAATACCAGCCGTGACCGAAAGGCATTTTTTCAGGCAACACTGAAATCTCGTGAGGTGAATGGTTGCCTAAATACTACACCAAGTCAATTTACACTAATAATTTAGTCTCCCCATTAAATGTGGATCCAGCCATGAAGCGAAATAACCACTGAGTCCAAATATCTTTCTCTCTCTCTCTATCCAATTTTCCGAAAAACTTAACACGAGCTCCGGAATTTTAAGAGTAGTCATACTCTCTTGAGTGTTAAGTTTTGTTTAGAAAAAAAAAAAAAAAAAGCCCTGGGTTGGAGCGCTTGGCTCTAGCAACTCTGAGGTGACAGTTCCGAGTTTCAAGAGGGCCTGATGTTAAGACCTGAAACTCGAGCATAGTTGTTATCATTGTGTTGCCCCTAACATGACCTTAAGTGACCTAGGTAAGTTCTCAATACATAGTAGATAGGTATTACCAGAATCGAAAAGTTTGCAGTATGGCCAAACTGGCTCAGTATGTGAACAATGAAATTCAGGACCAGAGTCCTTATAATAATAAATCTGGTAGGCTCGATTTATAACCGACCTATGAATAACTGAAGAAACTCTTCGATTTAAATGCAGGAGACCCGGTGGTATTCAATTTGCGGTCATCCATATGAAATTATGTGTTGCAAAACTTAAGCAAATTTTGACGCAAATGTATACGTAAGACGTACCTGAAAAGTTTTGACTTGGAGTCCAATAACAGATGACTGATTTGTAAACGTTCTAACATATCAAAAAGTACTTTTAATCTACTGTATGATATAATAAAATAGATGGCTGTATTGTTTTTTTTTTTGTTTGTTCATAAAAACGCAATTTCAATACTCTGGTGAAGTTTGAGAAAAAAAAGTTCTACTAACATACAACAAGATTAATGGCAAAAGTTTTGGCCTACTTATGCCAAAGAATACTCGTACCATCCAATATCATCGTAAAATTTCACATAAGTTGATTTTCTAAATATTCCAAAGATTCTCTCCTCCAAATCCTGTGATCGATGGGACACAGTTCTCAGTTCCCAGTTCCCAGTTCTAGTTCTCCTAAGGCGGCATAATGTTAACTACAAAGTTTTACTGGAAAATAGAAAACATTTCAAATAAATCATCGTTCCATCTCCAACTTTAACAGAACCATCTCCATCTTAAGGTGTCCGCATTACAAGGGACCATTATTAAAGCTTAAAAAACGAAGGACATCTATTATAATTAATCAAAATAAATGAATATCTTAGTCAATAGTTGGTATCTATCCATTTTTGCATCTATATACATATATATACATTTCACGGAATTATCTCTTTGAAGAGTACCGCCTGGGGACTGTGGGCTGCAGAAACGCCAAAGCACTTGTTTGTCAACGAAGTTATTTTAGCATGAAAAAGTAAAAACAAAAATTTAAGATGAAAAAACACAAGTAAATGAGAAATTCTTCGAAAATTCTTCGTCTCCATTTTGAAACATAACTGCGTCGCCACTTTACTGTGAAATGTGTCAATTTAACTTCCACTGTAACTATACTATTTCCTTGTGTGTTTCCTGTTTCCTTCTTCATGTCTGCTTTCAGTATGGATCTCCCTTTAAAAAAGAAAACAACAAACGAAAAAAAAAAAAACAGAAAACGATAAAGTAATCCTCCTTAAAACCGACTGATTCCGACATTGAGATACATTCACTTTCTTATGGTGAAACTACAAGTACGAGCAGTAGTAATGATTTTCTCACTCTCAAGTCAGTCACATTCATTATGAGGTAGTGCTTCTCTACACTTGAATGAATAATGTAAATCATCCTAGGTAGGAGTATCTTTCTGGAAAGCAAATTCCTTTCAGCCTTTCAGTTTGACTTTTAAAAATATATGAATCATGGTGTGTTTACTTGAGCGTCATTAATACTTCATCAGTCAGTCACCCTTGTTCAATCACTTGTGCGCGTAACTTACCACACCAAAGGATTAGACACACACACACCCTTCTTCCAAATTTAACAACCTACCAACTATAAGTCATTCCTTCATTTAGCACGTTTTAAGGTTTCCACAATTTCCATATGCACTAGCTGCTTCAAGAGTGTATCACTAGCATTCTTCAGTATATCAGTGTTAGTCAATGTTGCCAATGGTTCAGAAGTGGCCTTTAACGTAACAGAGAGGGGCCAACTCGGTTAACATCTAAACATAGATCTTACACCATTACTGCTGACTTGCTACAATTCCGGGTGAAACTGGGCCTCACCCAACAAGCCTCTTCAGCTATCACGATCTCTCGCCAGCTGCCTTTAGTACCGAACTCCAAGCTGATTGAGGTCTGCTCTGAGTTGCGTGCTCGACCGCAGATATGATCGTCCTTTGTTGCGCCGTCCATCTGGGTAAGACTCGAAGACTCGTTGAGCCGGAGTCGTGGTGTCCATACGCTCAATATGGTCAGGCCATCTCAGACGTTGGATGCGTAGATGCCTGACTTAACTGCTGTCGCTGTACACAACGTACAGTTCGTAGTTGATAGTTGGATCTCCTCTTTCATTTAATACAAATGGGATCGAAAATCAAGCGCAGAATCTTCCTCTTTTTAGTCCACTTTCGACAAGGATCAAGGTTAGAGCACAACCGGATTGATAAGAGTTTCATATAACGCTAACGTGGGATTGGGCCTTGATACAAAACAGCCTCCTTATCCCCAAGAAACAGCGACTGGCAAGAGTAATTTTGCGCTTGTACTTGTTTCTCCGAAGCCAAGATAGACGAAGTCCTTTACTACCTCGCGTTTATAACTGCTAATGGTGACATTCTATCCAAAACATCGGTGGCGTACGTCCGTTTCTAAAAACAGAATGTACTATGTCTTGCCCTTGGTTACAGTCAGAGCCATTTTCGCCACCGCAATACTCACGAAATCTTCACTGACGGCTCGCTCTGGTGGTCCAATCATATCAATGGTCATCTCCGTACGCAAGTATATATAATAATCGTGCGGACTTAGTGAATTTTGCACGATTCCTTCTAGGGCGAAGTTTAATAAGTCAAATGACATCGTTTCGTTGACACTGAAGGTATCGATTAATTCATTACTGACCGTGATGGAGCAACAAGAGTTCTCCATTGTCATCCTGCATAGCCTGAAGAGTTTGGCAGGGATAACGGAACTGTTCATGACTTTGTATAGCTCGTCCCTATGTACGCTGTCATATGAGGCTTTGAAGACAACGAATAAATGATGCGTGTCGATCTGAAATTCTCAGCTTTCTTCCAAGATCTACCATACGATTAATAGTTGATCGATGGTGGACTTCCCTGGCCTAAAACTGCAGTGGCATGGACAAACCAGATCCTTCATGAATGTTTTCAGACGCTCACATAATGCAGACGATAAAATTGTGCTAGCGCTATTTAGGATACTTATCCCTCTATAATTAGCGCAGTCTCTCCATGTAGAGCTGACCCTATCTTACAGATGAGCTGGTGTAAGTCCCCATATAAGTTATCTGCAGGTGCTTTAAAGTGGAGAGTAGGGGTATGCCATCTTTTATCTTCGATATCGCTACTTGAACTTCGTCTGGATCAGAGGAGCAGAACTTCCGTCTTCGTCCAGGGTGAATGGATATTTCTGGCTGGCTGCCGAATTTTGATCGCCGTTCTACAATCTGCAGAAGTAGTCTTTCCATATCCTCGTATTGTAATTGACTATGCTTGCAGCCGTATATTTGGGAGAAAATGGGGACCTAACCCCAAGACTATCCTATGGATGTACAGGGCTATCGTCAGACCCATCTTAACCTACGGCAGCTTAGTATGGTGGCAATCCACAAATAAAACTAGCAACCTGAGATTAATGATAAAAAGTACAGAGGAGGCACGACTCATGGCATGAGTACGACGCACGCCAACGGTGAGACTGGAAAATATACTTGGCCTCCTGCCTCTAGCTCTATACATGCAGCAAAAAACGCTTTAAGTTAGAGTCAACTAATGAGTGAAAACCAAACCCGAAACGCCACCCATCGATCCTTACAAGTGAACTAGGTTTAGGCTCGGACTACATTCTCCTGCATTTTCCCAAGCAGATAGTAATGGGACTGGAACCAAATGGTACCAAACTCGATATCCATTTTCACGGATGGATCAAAGGTGGAGACAAGAACCGGAGCCGGGATTTTCTTCGATCAATTGAACATATGATGTGCATGACGCCTGCCGGACTATTGCAGTACAGCGGCAATAAAGGCATTATTCCACGAGGATATTACTATATTTCTTGACAGGTCAATGCGGCAGTCGAAATCAAATCAAGGCTTGTGAAGCGCTGTCGTGAAGAGGTTAATTTTCTTTGCGTTCACCATTCCAGTAAGCTTACGCTATGCTCAGTCCTTGACCACAAAGGAGTGGCAGGGATCCTCCCTAGAAATAGAACTGGCAGATCAAAGTATCAAACATTCACCCTGCACTCTAAGAATCCAACAAAGGTGGAAAAACTTTCCATCCTGCGAGATCTCAAGACGGCTATGGCTAGAACAAGTAAGATTCTCTTGAAAAGCAGAGCTGAACTATCTACGCTTGTTGGATTGCTCACTGGCGATAATTTTCTGTGGGTGCACGCAATAAAGCTTCGCCTTACCGACAGCGACCTCTGGCTCAATGGAGGATACCTTCCACTGTTTGAGCTACTCAGTGATTTGTGGCAAAGAACTTTAAGAAATTATTACTTTCACGACTACTCAGACCTATCTGCTGCTTTACTTAGATCTCTTTTCAGATTCACGGATGCAACAAGATGGCTTAGACCCGCTTAGTTTCAAAACGACAACCAACGCAAGACGAAAAGCGGAAACTAGAACTAGAAACTGAAATTAAATCCCCATCCCTTCTAATTCCCCCACACGGACATCACAATAGGTCTACACAAACTTAAGCGTGATGAGGTATAGAATAGATATGGCTCCAGATACCTTCACTACCCGTCAACCTAACCTAACCTAACTAACTTTATCGTTTTCGTTTTATTTTCTGATGACTGTCATTCTTGCTGTAACTTCCTTCAACTCCCTCGATGGGCTTTCTTTTTTCGAGAATCCTGGGCAGTTCCTTCCTTTTTTGCTCATAAAGCCCACGCAGCTATCGTCCTTCGAACCCTTTCTTTCATTTAAAACCAGTTATTTTGAAAACCAGTCTCCAATTCGGAGGATGACTTAACCATTTAAAGATGCTGCCATATGATGCAGGAACCAATCATCCTGCCGTTTGCGTTCTACAGCCGAAGGGCATGGACGCAAACTTGGCAGATAACATATAAATCAGAGAAAACTCTTGTCAGAAAAGGAATATATTAGATTAGAAGTAACAGACAACAGATCAAATATGAAAATTAAGGAAAGTCGGAGACAAAACAGAGCCCTGGGGCATACCAACATTTATTCACACGTTTTCAACCAAAAAGCGTGATGACAAACTCCACAAAATAATTTTAGAATATAAAGTTCAACTGTCTTACTTACGGCAGAAATGTGTAGACCTTGGTCCCCTTCTTTCGGTGAAACATGCCATTAAATCACAAGTGGACCACTTAGTACGAAAACAGTATTGCCTGTCTTTGAAAAGCTTTCGTGTCTCAAGATATTTCATATGGTGATGGTTTATATGGGTCTGTATGAGGAGAGAGAAGAAAATTTGCGTGTTTTAGGTATGGACTGTAAGATTGAAAACGCAGTAGTCTTGTCAGCGAGGAGAAACACATTTTCAGTAATTTAAAGAAAACCATCAGAGTATGACGAACCGAACACGGAGATAGCGTCCTTCGTCATTGAAAAGTCCTAAGCTTACCAGCCATCTTTGATAATAGAAAAGACACGTCTTCGCTGAGATCTTAGTATGTATTAAGAAACTGATAGTGGCAAAGCATTAGACTGGGCCCATCAGCCGGCCACATACAACAAGAGTCATCTGAAAATCCAAAGAAAAATAATAATAATAATCAATAGTTACGAGATTTTAAAATTTTTATAAAAGTTTGGACTTGTATTCAGTTGCCTGAAAAAAAGAATGTTTTTCGGGTGCGGTTGGGATTGAACGCCGAACCGTCCAATTTGCAAGCCAATACATTACCACTTGAGCCATGACCGCCCACAATGAAAGTGTAGACAAAACCACCTGTGAACATGAAAAGATTGAAAATTTAGGGTCCTTTATTAACTTTTGTAATGCCAATTACAAACAAACAAAATCTGGAGTAAAGCAAGGAAGTCTTTTGAGTCCTCTTCTGTTTTCAATATTTTTGGATGATCCAGTTGAATTTCTTCCGGGCGGGTTGCCTCTTGAGGGATTTCCAATAAAACTCTTACTCTACGCCGACGACATCGTAATTTTCGCAGAAACCCCAAGCATGCTCCAAATTATGATTAACAAGCTGCAACAGTATTGCCATATGTGGGACCTGCAAGTTAATACCAGCAAAGCCATGATTTTTCGAAATGGTTGGGTGAGGCACGTAAGGAATGAAAAATGGACCTGGCAGAACGTGGAACTGGATATACTCAAGGAATACAAATACCTCGAAGTTCTGGTCACCTCACAGGAATCTTTTAAAAAACACTTCCTGGGGGAACTGAAAGAATCTAAACGTGCGATTAATTGCAACTGGAAGTGAATTCTGTGGAAAAGGAATGCTGCACCAAGTACAATATTTTTGAGGCGGTAATGAGGTCAATAATGTGCTATGCAGCACAAGTGTGGGGTGTTTGGCATTTTGAAGAGGTAGAACAACTGCAGAGGTACTTCCTTCAGAAACTGTTTAGGCTGCCTGAAAATACACCAATGTTACATCTGGAAACTGGACTACCAACGCTACATATCTTCACGCTTAGACTGCACTTCCTATATATCAGAAAAGCTTTTGCTCAACCAAGTCATCGTCTTCCCCACAAGGTTGCTATGTATCTTAAAAACCGAAACCTTAATTTCTTTGCGGAATGGTCAAGGCTCAGCCAAAAACACAATGTGCCTTTGCACGAACTAATCGGAAATGAAACAAACTGAGAGAGCACACTGCGCTTAAAAAATCCACTACTCAACACGGCAGCTTTTCGGGACGCAAAGTCAATAAAGCCAATCAAGATCCACGTACAGAATACTACAGCATGAACTTGGGGAAAACAGCTACTTTAATGACCGGAACAGAGTAGAGTCCATATCAACAATATTTAAAGCCAGAGGCGGACTTTTGCACCTGAACTAAATGCCATACAGAAACAACGGAGGAGACGAGTGTACACTGTGCAATCTGGGAATGAAAGAGGATGTCCGGCATTTTATTGGAACGTGTCCCATATTAAATTCAATCAGGAGATCCTTTTGATGAAAAAATGCCCTATCACTAAATGAGATCACAAATATCTTTCTCTCGGCTGACGGCAAAAGCCAAAGCTTATTTTTGTTAAACTTGTAAATATTGTAACAGAATAAACAAATATTACTCTTACTAACCTTGTAACAGATTGTTACCTTGTAACAGGTAGCACAATGTTCGGGCATGAACCTACCTTCCACCAAATTGTCTACTCAGCAATAAATTATCGTTTTAGAGATGACTGCTGGATGTCAAGAACCGATTAGTAGCCGATGTGAGAATGACATTTTATGACTTATGTATAGATCGAGTGCGTGTAGCTTCACTTAAGAGTTCTCGTAACAACGTTAGATCAGCCGGGTATAGATCCTTTAGGCACAAGATTTTGGAACAACAAGCAGCTCGATCCCTGCCAATATTCAAAATTATTGGAGGAATGTGAAAAATGTTTTACACACATGTCGATCCCTCGAAGGCCATAGGACGTGGTTTTCTGAGCGTGCCAGGGGATAGACCGATGAACGTCGTCAACATGATGATCGCATTTTACCTATTCGAGTAGTAGGGACATTTGTGCTTGAGCCACTATATCATATTAAGGTGAGGGAAGTGCAACATAGCGCACCACGTGACAAGAGCAACCATACCATAGAAACAGCTACCGAAACACACAACACAGCATGCAGGTGTGATATTAGCACACTTTAGACAATCTCCGAAGAACTGACAGATGGCCATTGCTCTAGCTGGTAGCCGGTAATGGCTCCGGTTGAGGATGAGATCAAACGTTGAAAGAAACATTCAGCTTAGGTATTCGTACTTAATCATATAAAGGGTCTTCCACTAGGGACTTGACAACTTTGAATTTAATTTGTGAACGCACTCTTTCACTAATTATCAAACTGTCACTATCAATTTATTCAGTAAACTCAACCGTTTCATCATGGCAAAGTACACGAACGAGCAACGTCTGCAAATTATAAAAATTTTCCACCGAAATTCGGAGTCAGTCACTGCAACTTTAAGAGAGTTAACTCCAATTTTCGGTCGTAATTCTCGTCCTAGTAGGCAGGCAATAACAATTTTAGTGCAAAAATTTGAGTCTACATATTCGTTGTGTGATGTTGCCGTGTCAGTGAGACAACGGACTGGTCGAAGTGTCGAAAATATCGGTGCCAAATCAGTCAATTCCACGGCGTTCTCAAGAATTGGGCATCGCTCAGACCACATAATGGCGTATTTTGCGTAAGGACCTTGGTTTACACCCATACAAGATCAAGGTGACTCAAGAATTGAATTGATGGACCACGTTTGATTGGGTACGTTCTCCGATTGGGTTCAGGAGAAGATGCGCCAAGATGATGAATTTTATCGCAAAATCATCTTCAGTGACGAAGCTCATTTTTGGCTCAATGGGTTCGTCAATAAGCAAAATATGCGTTGTTGGTCGGGTGAAAATCCACATGTGCTTCATTAATCACCACTTCATCCACAAAAAATAACTGTTTGGTGCGGTTTGCATGCCGGCGGCGTTATTGGGCCATATTTTTTCATCGAGGATAACGATCGTCACGTTACTATGAATGGTCAGCGTTATCGCGCCATGAACACCGATTATTTTTGGCCCGAATTGGAAGATATGGACTTGGACGACATGTGGTTTCAACAAGATGATGCCACAAGCCACACAGCACACGCTACAACCGATTTATTGAAGAGTAAGTATGGTGAGCGTGTTACCTCAAGAAATGGGCCAGTCGATTGGCCGCCGATTGGGGCTACGTTAAGTCATTGGTTTATGCCAACACGCCGACGACGTTGGAAGAGCTCAGAGCCAACATTGAACGCGAAATAGCGGCCGTTTCGGCCGAAAGGTGTGGCCGAGTCGTTGAAAATTGAGTCCAGCGAATCGAGCGATAATAAAGTTTTTGAAATATCTCAAATGGTTTGCGTTTTATTTAAAAAAAATTTGTCAAGTCCTTATTGGAAAACCCTATATATGTCCCCAAGTCAGATTTGTACATAAACCCCAATATATGTGGGTGAGAGGTTACTACCATAATCATAGTACTGAGAAACAACAAGGCAATAAGATTCAAAGGTATTCCCATGGATCTTCTTCATCCACTTGTAGGGAAAGCACGTGAGTCAGATATTTTTCCTGACCACTAGGAAAAAGGACTGATTGTCAACCAATCTAGAAATAAAAATTCCAGAGGTAGGTGCTTGTATGAAGAAGTGCTTGAGTGAATAAAGCAGCACCTAGAATGGAAGGCATATTCGAGATGAGGAAATAGGAGTTTTCCGCATTGGGTTTTTCCATGTCGACCACACCACCACCCTCCGGTATATCTACCTAACATTTCTATCGGAGAACGGCTCGATACCTTCAGGCAAAACCATCCAACGATGAAGGTGTCAGTGGATCTACGAAGTACTACGAATTTTACGGCGGCCGTAATTGACTAACGAGACAGCATTGTCAGTTTTTAGCCGAAAAAGGCTTTTGAATTGCTCGATGATTGATATACAATCCCTTTATTCCCTTGGCAGTTGGACACTTTCAAACTCATGAAAAGCTAGTTTCACAGCTTCAGGATGTGTTGCCTAAGGTCGTAGCACATGCCAACAGCTTTAGGTCACAGAAAAGATATTTAGATCCCGCACCAGACCTGCAAACAATAATACAATATAACAAATCATTTTTATTGACAAAAGCACGGCTCTGCATCCCAGTAGTCGAAAAAAGGGGCAAAAAGGCCGCCAAACTGGTCCAACAGCAACGCCAATGTTGACACCAACCCTCGAATAGCCCACAAATACACCCCATCGACCGGTTAAACGAATTCGAATAAGTGTTCTTCATTTCTTCATGAACTGTATGCCTGCTTCAACTCTTCAAGTTCTTCAAGTTGAACCCGAAATGGAAATCAGTAGTGAAAAACAAAAGTTTAAGGAGTTCAGCTCATCCTTCGGGATTAGAGACATGGAAAAAGGGAAACCTTTTCTTCCTTTTTTTTTCATTTTTTAAACGCTGGTGATGAGGCTTTGGAGCTGCCCCTGAAATGGACAAAGTTCATTGAAAGAAGTATTCATCTACTTTTGGCACACACCAAAGGACTACAACTGCTGACTACGGGTATATGATTATTGAAAGGGTGGTGACCTTTTGTCGTTTTTTGGTTCGGGTCAATTGTTGTGCTGTTTGCACATTTGTATGTGTGGGGAAGGACAAGGTCTGTAGCTATGTATACTTCTGATACTTAGAAGGCTTTGCTACCAGAAAAACTTGTTTACCACTACTGAGAGTAGGTTTTTCTTGGAAAACTGCCAACGTCTGGAATGTGAATTATGTACTCATTTTGCTGTGAATTTTCCATTACATTTATTTTGTTTTGTGTACAGTGGAGCGATAAATGGGGGGAAGAGCGACAGAACTTGCACTAACCAAACAAATGGCTGGCCAATGGTAAATTACAACGACGGAAAAAAGTGAAAATATATTATTTGCATGTACAATGGGCAGTTAATAGCTGTATAATTATTCAGAGCCTTATGAAAGCTAGGAGAGGTGGACGGCAAAAGGCACAAATCCAGTAGGGAGTTCTTGAGCAACCCTGTAATCAGTCACGTTTCCTAGGTTCAAGTAATTAGAGTTGCTGTACAGCTTACATCAAAATTGCAGCAATTTAAAGCTATAGAAATGCTCAGGCGCTGCACTTTAAACTTTAAGGCAAGCACAGCGTGGATTGGAAAAAACCGTCATTCTAACTTTTAAGTGGCAGACATAATCACTTCAAAAATTGCAAGTGTTCCATCGGATTATTATCTAAAGTTTGATTGCACTTATTACAAACCGGAGTTGATGCGAAATTTCCCGGTGTTGTTCAAATTATCGACAATATTATTCCGACCAGGTTCTTATTTTAGATCGGATTTGCCAATGTTAATAAGGTGCAAAGGATTTACTTGTTACCATTTTACTGGTCTACACTGCGAATGTTTCCAACCTTTCTCAAAGTATTTTATCGCTTCCAAGCGATTACATTCATATACTCGTGTGAATGGGTCTGATTCCTTTCTGAAAGCAGCAGACAAGTTTTTGTTGGCGATGTTAGGGAGACTATAGTTAGCGCTGTTTAGAGGGTCACCCTTCATGAAGATCATTAAAGAATTCCCCAGGCAGGTCATTAGTTTAGGTATCGCTATCTAGACCTTTTCGGAATCCGCCGGACGAAATGGTTGTCGTATATTACTGAGGCGGAATGTTGGTGGTTTTCGTAGTCAAACTATTTGCACAAGTAACCCTTTCAATATTCAAAGGACATTTCCAAGATTTGGTGGAAGAAAGAATGCCTGAAGAATGGAAACTTAGCACCATTTGCCCGACATAAGCCTCCTTAAAATCGCATATACGATCTTATCCCGCATCTTGTGTGAAAGCCTGAAGACATTTAACAACTCTGATTATCCCCTTTCGACCAAACATTTACATTACGGCAGATCCTGGAAAAACACCATGTCTTTACGATTACGAGCGCATATGACAGCATCTATAGAGATGAGCTGTATAGAGCCATATCTAGCCAAGCTTACTAGGATAGTGCAGAATACTTTTCGACATCATATTTGGGATTAGCCACAGAGACACGATTTTTCAAAAATCTACACAAATACTTGCATATGCTGATGACATTGTCATCATTGGCAGAAACCAGTTATTACCAGTGCGTTCCTAAGTAATGGAATGGCCAGAACTAAGTGTAAGCTGTCAACAAGAAGGGACACACAACATCAGCATACCGGAGAGAATGTCACAATAGACACTTGTAATTTGTTTGGCTCCGCTATTAAATCTGATAATAATCAGATCAGATCATCGCATCAGAAATCAACCGAAAGGACTACTCTTGCCCATTGCGATTTCTTTGTCATAAGACGGCAAGTGAGCAATAAGGCCTTGTCATGAAATATTAAGGACACTCTGTATAAGACCCTCATCATCCCAGTCCTGCTTTAGGGCGCAGAAGCATGGACGTTAGCGAGGGTGAATAAAGATATCCTTGGCCGTTTCGAACACAAAATTCTTCGAGTGATTTTTGGTCCTGTTTGTGTTGACGGGATTTGAAGGGGGAGATTTAAGAGCTAACTCTATGATTTTTACTTTATCTGAGAAGTCCACATTAGGCGCCTAAAGATGGCTAGAGCATGTAGGGCGAATGAACACTAACGCTGCAGCCCGAAGAGTGCTCGATTCCAACCCGGAATCTTTTGATTGAGGCTCTGCGACTGTAGGTTCATCTAAGTAAGTGCGAGTTAGAAAGTATTTTATAAATACAATTCGCTGTCCAGAACAAACAATAAGCTTGAGACAATTTTTGGTGCTATGCTTTTGAACTATGTCAATGAAGATGTTCTTCTTTTTTAAGTGAAACTTGTTCCGGCTTACTGGGCAGTAATTTCTAACTCCGATGAAATGAAAAAGTGACATGAAGATGTTCCAAACTCCGGTGAAACGAAAAAGCGACATGAAGCGATTTCCAACTCCGATAAAACGAAAAAGCTACATGAAGTGATTCCGCACTCCGACTCCAGTAGTGCTCCTTCGTAGCCGATAAAGTTCTTCCACTTCAAACTCTCCTTAACAGCCATCTCGTTGTGAAATTTAAAACTCCAATGAAACAAAAAAAGCGACTGCAGTCGGAAAGGGGTAGCGCGCGTGGTAAGGCATCTCGGGCAGAATGAGACATGGGAGTGGAATGAAAAGGCTACAAACTCGGAGTAGGGAACACAAAAAGAGGGCGCAACGGGAGTGGTGTTGCACTACCTCGATTGAAATGAGAGGTAAAGGAGGCATCATATGTAAGTGCGCCATGTAAGAGTTACGTGCATAGCAAGGCCATCAGCATCGTCATCATCATTGTTGCCATCGTCAAAGTACCTATCTAGACATTATTTGGTAACAACACCAAAACAATCATCAATATGCAGCTACGAAACGAACAGAGAATGACACAAATACGTCGTTGCGTCTGTTTATTTTACCTATGATTCGCTATTACCACCACCGAAGGCACTAGTCGAAGTCATTTAATATTGTAACTCCTGGAAGATGGGACTTATTAGGGCAATAGGAAATGCAACGTAAGCGGCAATCATCTCATGGGTTTCATACTATCGTTGGCTTTCAGCCAACTTTTGTTATAAAGGTAAGACAGCGAATAATCGACTTAACGGTATCCCACAGGTATGCAAACGAGATTACTGACTGGAAAGTATTATCGAAGATCTCCACGTCGGACCATTCATCGAATTCAGAATCGGATGCTGAGATGATGAGACTTCAATATTGAAATCAACTGCACACGATTTAAGGAAGAGTTCGATAAGTAGAACGGTGCTGCTCTAAGCTCAGGACAAGACAAAAGCCAGAGCAAGCTACTGCGAATGTGAACGCAACTCTCACCAGGTGTTTTGCATTAGCATGTCCACCTAGTAAGCAGTCCTGCAGAATGCCCGTTTTTTGGTGGAATGCAGCGTCTTCGTACAGCAACTAAAGACTAATTTGGAGGAAGACTGGAATCTTTACTGATTTCGAAGAGTGCTTCTTATAAAGATTTTTGCGAAAAGATCGAAACTGTCAGTAAAACCAGTACGCTGGTCAAAGTCCTCAAAAGGAGAAGATAATCCAGGGTGGAACCACTCAGAAAATCTGATGGTACCTATACGGAGCCGAAAGCAGGGATTCTCTGTCCCATGCTTGAGGCTCACTTCCCAGGTAACCAAATCGGAACCAGCTTACAACCAGCTCCTATTAACGAAACTTCTAGTGATCTGAGTAACACAACATGCCGTAGCTGATATATCTCATCGGTTGTGATGAGGGCTGAAGATAACAAACGAGTTGTTGCTTCCTTTGATGGCTTCAAGTCGGCTGGCACCGATGGCATATACCCAGTTATATTACAAAAAGGTATAGATCAGCTGCTAGTAACTCCGAAGAGAATCTCCTGGCACTGGCATACATACAGGAAGACTGGTGAACAGCGAGAGTAGCCTTTATATCGAAATTCGAAAAGAAGGACTACACGCTTGCCAAGATGTTCAGACCTATAAGTCAGACTTCCTTCATCGACATAATGGTCAAGATCCATGTGCGCAAAACTGCCTCACGAATGCATCCCCTGTCTGTGATGCAACACGCCCATCAACGGGGAAGATTCTGAGAGAGTGTGCTTTAAAATCTGGCCAGCAGAACTGAAGGCGTACTCGACGAGAAGGAACACGCATTGAGCATTTTCATCGATGTTGGGGATGCCTTCGACAACACAACTTTTGACGACATGTGTAACTCGGCCAGACAACATGGCGTAGACAAATCAATAGTTTTGTGGATAAGCGCAATGCTGGTGAATACAACATTGATTGTGGAAACTGGCTGTAACCACTATGGGGTAGCTGGGGTAAGCAGGTGTTACCCGTAAGGCAGCGTTCTGTATCCACTGCTATGGTGCATGTTGTCTATGTACGGATTATGTGGCTGTACTTGTCTGTTGGATCATGTCTAGCGACTGTCTGATCTAAAGCGCGGTCCTAAAAGAATTTCCAGTAATCTTACCTCTCGGTACGGATCAGCTTAGATTAAGTCCTATAAGTTTACCACTTGTTTACACAAAATGAAGCAAAGACAAACATTTCTTTTAGAAAACTATTTACTTTAAGTCTTATTATCATACAGCACCAAATTAATAGCAAAAGTCCGCCTCATAGCCATAATATTGGACAAGGCAGAGCACATTCAGGATGACATCTTCCAAAAATACTTGAAACGTGAATTGCAAGCTGATTTTGAAAGCCCTACTTGCCCAGAAACTTATATCCTGTATGTTCTGCTCCAACATTAGCAAATCGATCTACAAGAAACTACAAAATATTGAACCAAAACTCAAAAATTCACAAATCTCACTCACATCTTTGTCAATCTCTCCAGTCCGTCTAGCTTTCTTCCTGCACAACAAAATCATCACATTGTCGCGAAACTCTTTACATTCAAAAATTAGCATTTCCGTCAGTAATGCCAGGACGTAAATGTCAATTACCGTCGTAAAGCATGCCGGAGCCATTAGAAACTCATAGTAGTTGCCATCATTGTAAGCCCTATATAAAAATATTGTCAATATGTAGTAGGCGGTTTGAATGTCTAGACATAGCGCCGTGTAGGTGAGCATAAGTAGAGCTGAGTAGAATTCATTCAACCACTGCTTAACCCGATGTATACGGAATGAGATACTGATAAACAGACTAATATCCTGAGATAGTTCTGGAATTTTCTCTCCTGAAATGGCTTTATAAAGGTGGTTGTTCATTTTCTTGAAGCAACACACTAACACCAAGTGACTGAAGACATAACTCCAAAAATGCGCCTCCAACAGGTAGAATCCTATGAAGAATCCCTGCATCAGAAAATCCGTCTGACTGATGTGATCATACGAACGATAAAACGCCAGAAATACTTTAAGAGTTAGAACTGGTCTAAGTTTAGTTAACATGAAGACATCGCCATCAGTCTTGGGCTTCAGAATATTGAAAATGATCAACATTTCATTGACTGTTGACAGGATGGCTTTGGCATTCCGGAGATAGACTTTTGACAAAACCATCGCACAGATAAGGTCTCGAAATGTCTCATAGGCAAGAAGGAGTTTCTCCTGGACATAGAACGATTCGGTGGTGATAATATTTTGGAGTATAACAGAACCTGCTGTGTAAAATACAATTTGACTCACAAATTTCAAAAAGCTATAGATAATTTTCGAGATACGCTGACGCGATTTCGAGAACTTAACTTCTTGCGCAGTTGCATTGTATCTGAAGTGTATCAGACAGAGAAAGAAATTTATCCTGTAAAACCACTTGATTAAATTTTTAATACTACACTGTTTTTCTAAATATTTAGAGCCTTCCTCTGGTGCGGCATAGGATTCTTCACTAGAGGGTGTATACAACATTGTGTTGGAATTTTCGGTATCGGAACGACTAAGTTTCAGCTGACATGAATTTTATTACGATCGATAGAAACTAATTCCATTTAATGGAAAATTAGCCATTAAAATGATGAGATTCTTGATTGTCAATATTGAATTTATTGTCCATTCGATAGCGCCGTAATGGCGACATTTATTGTGCCCTAAGACATTTGAGGTACAATGAGCATACAATCCGTAACGTATATGATTCAGTTGGCCTTTTCACTTAGTTTGTCGGGTCTCTGTGAATAGTTTTGCTTACGAAGGGGGGATGGTTTATTAATTATCTTTAAATACATATACTTAAGTAGGATTATGCATGCTAATATGAGAGGGAATATTGTCCCGAACAACGGAAATCCATGCTTTGGAGACTTCAAAGTGAATCTTTTATCAATATATCTCCCCAGCAAGTCTGGTTTTTACCTGCTGTAAATTTCAAGTCTTTCGACACCTTTGTCTACTTGTGTGCAATGTTTAAGCCGAATTCGTCATACATAACCTTAGAATCTGCCATCATAAACGAAACTTCATATCTTGTTGCAGAATTACTCCCTTATAACGACTCCTTAGTGGGGATCCTTCTCAACCTGCATATTGTTAGGCCAGAAGACAGACACAGGCATGGTATGCCGGATTTTAAGGGAAATTGGATGGAATTCGATGTATCCTTTCTAGTTGAGCCGCCCGCTCGCAGATGTACGAGTAACATTGAAAATAACCTGCCTCGCTAATCCTCCAATTTCAGACCTATCAGTCTGGTTTCCCTCATTTGAAGAACATCGAGAGACTGGTGGAGCAAAACTTCTATGCAAACACGTCCGTGTGGTACACTTGTGTAACATGTCGACCGCCACTGAGTGCACATGCCAACCAGTGCACTCGTAAACTTTTCCGATTTGTACAAAAAACACCGCGTGAGCGTGTGAAAACAAAAAAAAAATAAAATAAATAAAAAAATAAAACAAAAAACAAGTAGTGCAGTGCAGTGAAGGAAAAAAAATATTACACAGTGCAGGTATCCCACCATACAGAACCAGCAAACTGGACGGCAATTTTTTTCCTCTTTTTATAATTTACGCGCGCCTAAGGGGTTATGATACCCTTTTACTGCACAGGTGGAAAGATAGAAGGAGGAGAAAGGAAAACATTGTTGTGATGTAGTGGTTTGAAACTCAGGTACATTTGGTTTCGATATTAGCTCTACGGGGGGTGGGAGTCCGAGCTTGTGGGAGCTTGTTTTGAGCTTGAAACCCTACAATAGCCAAATCTACGTGTCAGTGTCATGCCTTCACACGCAGATTTTCCTGACTGAGTTCCAATGACACAAATGAAAAACTTGTCATGAGTAGGATTTGAACCTTGACCCTCCGAGTGGGAAGCGATTGCTAGCACCACTACACCACCGCCCGACTTTTAACGAGTTTGATACGCTGTCGGACTAAATTCAAAGAATTGTATCCCTGTAACCTCCCTCCCTAACGGGCGATTTCAATTTACATAATTCTGGTTGGCTTCGACATTCTGGACAGACAACACCCGCAGGACGGTGAGTTAAGATCTTCTCTGCGGAAAATAACTTAACTCAACTTGTACCTAAATGAACCCACATGAATACCAGACGTTGATAGTCATACCGCCAACACCCTGACAAGTACAAGATCAATGTACTATCCCATCTAGGCTCGTCAGACCACTGTGTCATATCAGCTAATTTCTCGTACACCGACCACACAGTTAGAGAAAAGATTCCTAAAAGAACCGTAAGGCAATACGAGAAAGGCAATTGACAGGTTGTTAACAACTTCTTTAGAAACTCTAACTGGTCGTTACGTTTCCTTGATAACGACGTGGATGCCGCTGCTGATATGATCACAAACACTATTCTCTTTGGAATGAGATCGTTTATCCCTCGTCGAATGAAGAGTATCAAATCAAAAGGCATGGTACGACTAGTGCTGTAAAGAGGCTGTCAGGGTTAGAGAAATGTTTTTTCGGTCCTTCAAGACTAGCCCGACCGAGGAAAACCGAAAAAAAGTTTAAACGAGCCAGGAATGACTGCAGCGTCTTTCTTACGCGTGTGAAATTTCAATATGACCAAAATTTGAGGCAAAAAATACTAGAATGTAGTAGGATAGTAAAACCTTTTGGTCGTTTGTCAAAAACATCAGAAATTCTGCCTCATCCTCCATCCCAACGCTCATTTACAATGACATTCCAGCTGTCAGCTCTTTGGATAAGGCCAATCTGCTTGCTGCACACTTTGCGGCCAGCTCAACACTCCCAGATTGTGCTTTGTCTCCGCCTACACTTGAGTGCGTCGAATCTTCAATGGGACGAATCTACTTTCGCACTCGTGTAGTAGCAAGAGTAAATCCGCTGGTCCAGATGGTATATCTCCCCTTCTTCTGAAGAGGCGTTCTTCCACGCACTTCGTAAGCTTTTTCACCAATCTTACTCACTAGGACTCTTTCTGAGCTGGTAGAGAATAGCATTTGTCCAGCACGTCTATAAAAAAGGCGAATCTTCTTCTCTCTCCTCCTATAGACCCATTGAAGTTACGTAGTGGAAACGCTGACAAACCGTCAGTTCATGATGTATTTCGAAACACGAAAACTTCTGAATGACTGGAAATTCCGGCATGTCTAACCGAAAAGTGAGACCAAAGCTTACATCAATCTGGCGAAAGCAATAGATTTTTCTAAGGCATTTGTCAGATTTTGGCATCAGGCTTTTTTGTCAAAAATGTGTGCAGCTAGGATCTACGATTCTCTTCCTCAATGGATTAGAACTTACCTTTTGGAACGTTCAGTTCAAGTAACCTTGGGCGGCTGCAAGTCTGATACTCACAAAATAAATGCTGGTGTTCCCCAGGGCTCCGTTCTATCTCCGACACTCTTTTTAATTTTCATCAACGATATCTTGTCTGCTACTTTTAGTCCAATATATTCCTTTGCTGATGACAGTACTCTCTGCTTTTCTTATTTGTTCCCGGGCTTACGACCTGCTATTCGGCTGTAGAACGGGAGCGGCAGCGATATTACCGCATAACCAATTGGGGAGCTATCAACAGAGTGGAATTTAATGCCATTATCCATGAATGGCACTTGCATCGTCGAAACCGAAAAACTTTCCATTCTCGGTATATGTGTAAATGAAAACTTACGTTGGAATGACCACATATTTGATGTCCTTAAAAATGTTGCGAAATGTCTAGGTTTCCTCAAGCGATGTAAGAAATATTTTACCCCTTCTGATCTGGCCTCGATATATAAGGCATTCATCCGCCCAAAATTGGAGTATAATGCCCACATCTGGTTGGGTGCGCCCAAAACAACTCTGCACATGTTAGAAAGAATTCAAAACCATGCGATAAAACTCATAGTTGACATTAATATCACTCAGACAATGGACACCCTCGAACACCGACATAAAGTTTACTGTCTCTCTCCGTTCTATCGCCATTTCCGCAACCAGTGCTCTGTAGAGCCAGTAACACTCCGCCCCTTCAGATTTTTAACCCTAGAACCCGTCTCGCTATGAGTGCTCATTAGTATTCATTCTTAAGCTGTACAACTCGCTTATGGAAGGCCCTATTTCTACCCGTTATAACTTGCAAGCATTTAAGACCAACGTATATCGGTACCTCTCTTTTCATCCTCCTTAAGTGCTAATTATGAGTTTGAGGGTTCCAACGGGAACCCCTAAAAAGTGAGAAATCAGTGGACACTGTTGGGATACCAAAATTTCCACCGTCCAATTAGGTCAATATTCAGTTGATAAATCTCCATCACGAAAAGCAGTATTTTATGTAGAGTCGTGACTCAGTGTGTTGAGGATAAGAATAAAATTTCGGATAACCACTTCGCTTTTAAGGCGTTGCACATGCCGTGACTTAGCTGGAATTCGAATCAAATGGAATAAAAGCATGAATGTCAGCATGATTGACCTTTTAGAAGGGCTTGATGAGGGGGTCTCTTCTCAAGCTGAACAGAACGGCTATATACTTGTATGTTATAAAACACTGCTGTAAATTTTTTTTAAGTGGAATTTCTTATAGCTCGTTGGGCAGTAATTTCGAATTCGGATGAAACGAAATAGCAACATCAAGTGATTCTGAACTCCCATGAAACGAAATAGCGACATGAAGTGTCCTTTTTGCATCAAATAACATAGATGGCATTCAAAACGGTGGGATGTTTGGCTCTTTATTCCCACTGTTTGTTCCAAGGTTTGAAGTTAAGAAAAACTATTATTTATTTTTCAATATTTTCCTAATATCTAAGTTGTACAAGAGTTTCGTGTTTGTGCACGTGAAACAAAAAAAAAGAGGAGTAAGGAACGTTAGCAATTAGTAATTTTAGATTTTATATCCAACTAGCATAGAGCAAGAAAACATTTGGGGCGCAATTAAGTTATTGTATGAAAATGGTTACAAATGAAACATTCAAAGTATTGCTCATCGCTAGCTACAACTTTTTCCCATCTTTCTGAAAAAACTCAAATACCGTTACAGTAAAAGTGTTCATCTTTTGAGACTATCCACGAATTAAGCCATTTTTTGATGCCTTCATATGAGGGGAATTACTGATCAGCCGGAGCAGTTGCCATCGAACGGAACAAGTAATAATCCGACGGCGCAATATCTGGGGAATATGACTTCTCATTTGAGAGTTTCCAGGTAGGTTTTAAAGGGTGAGGCCGAGAGTTTTCATGCTGTAGAATCACCTTGTCGTGCCTCTGCTCGTATTGTGGCTCGCCTCAATCGCAGCAATTGAAATCGATACCGTTCCCCAGTGATGTTTTCGTTGGACTTCAACAGTTCATAACAAATAACACCGACTTGATCCCACCAAATACACAGCATAATCTTCGAATATTCGACCGAGCCGAGGACGTAGAAGAACGACCGGACAGTCCCCATGACTTCCTTCTCTTCGAGTTGCTGTAATGAATCCATTTTTCATCACCCGTCATGATGCGATGAAGAAAACCATTTCTTTTTTGCCGCTGGAGCAGTTGTTCACAGACGAAAAAACGACGCTCAACGTTCCTTGGCTTCAAATCAAAAGGAACCCAAGTTCCTTGTTTTTGAATGCCTCCAATTCAGCGTCTTCGAAGGATTTTGGCCTTCCTTCACGCGGTCGTCAACATCGAAATCACCGTCTTTGGAGCGACTCACGAATCTATCACGGCACGTTGTTTCACTTAGAGCGGCATCCCGTGAACTTTTTGGAGCTCTCGATGCGATTCAGCCGCCGTTTTCTTCGAATAAAAGAATGAAATCAACACTTTCCACAAATGACGATTATTTGGAACAAAATCAGGCATTTTCACACAGCCAAAAGTATATGACGCCAAAACAAAATCACTAATGTGTCAAAACGGTTTATTTACCATATATCTAAGCTTGGTTCATGATGTTTTGGATATGTTAAAATCTACCAGCGCTTACTGCTGGAGCCATCTATTGAGAACTTAGTTGTGCAACATCAATTTTGACAGCGTCCAGGAACGCCACAGATGATGAGTTCCTTGTTTCACGATGTTGCACCGCTATTTCCACTAGTAGTGCTCCTACGTACCTATAAAAGTCTTCCACTTCAAACTCTTCTTAACACCCATTTTGCTGTGAATGTTAAAAGTCCGATGAAATGAAAATGCGTTGCGTTGACATACCAATTTGATAGGTTCATGTTGGACACTTTGTGAACTTAGAAATGGATGTAATTTCCGAAACAATAAATTCTCTCTTTTTGTTGTTACACCAAGGGAAGAGATGTGTTTCAATTTAAACCGCATTTTTCTACCCATATTCCATCTAAAGTGTAAAGTGCAAATCCTACACACTTCCCCAACCGTTTTATGTCAACCAACTCGATGTGTGGTGGTGGAGGTACTCGTAATCTGCTATATAACCCTTATTCGGCCAGTGTCTGTATTTGGTTGTCCCGTGCGGTTCAACTTGGGACCAAGTTTATTGGAGAAGGTTCAGGTGCTTGAGAGGGCCTCTCTTCCTTTGCACCAGAGTCAAAGTACATAAAATTCTATCCTAATGAGGTCTTGCTTATACAAAAGGGCGAACCTAATTAGAGTGAAAAATTTCGTTATTAAACTGACTCGAGGGCACATTGCTAGAGCAGTAACTTTGACCAAAAACCTTGATCTACGGAGCTTATGAAGGAAACATCATAGGAAATAAAACAGAACCCCAATCCTGTAAAAATGAACAACAAACACAAAAACACACCCGTGGTCAGTGCTGAAAATGTGAAAAAATTACTCTGCACTCTTTTATCAGCGATGATGACCGCAGGAGTAGACTGAAATATTCGGCGTCAAATATGACTGAACTAATGTTAAGCGGCCAAATTGTTCAAAGCATAGTTTTTGACAAAAAGTGTCATTAGTGACGCAGCGAAAATCCGCAATTTATAATCAATTAGCCATTACAACGACGTAGAGTGACGCTATTGGGGGATATTACTTTGGAGGATGGTAGATGTTGTAATAGTTACTGCTGAACTCTTTTTTATAACGGAATTCGCTGTATACCCAGCACATGAATTTAATCCCAACAGGATGGTGCCACATTACATAAAGTCGCCAATTTTGAGAGAAACGTTTTCGAGCCGAATAACGACCTAGGACCTGCGATCACCTATTTGAACGCTACCGGTTTTCGGTTTTTAGTTTTTCTTATGAAGGCAGTCTGGCAAACAAATGGTGATGTGCCATTCCGAATTGACTCTTTTACGTTGCCGTCAACCGTTTACTTCGTGCGCAAACAACCTTTGTTGGATGTGGCTCAGCTTGAAAGACCCCTACTGCGAAGTTAAGCCCACATGACATTCTTGTAATATACTCGTAAGTTCCCGCACAGCATCGATGTTTTTTGGCACAACAATCGATTTTTGACGATCTGCACTAAATTCGTCCTGGAGTGAACGAAGACCGGGATTGAATTCGGAAAATCAGCGAAATACTGTGGCCCAGGATGATGCTTCATCACCAAAAGTCGATGCGAGTTGTTGAGTTAAGCCATTGCACGAAAACTGTTCACGATTTAATTCAATTTTTTGGCTGAGATGAATTTGTCAAGTCTCTGTAAAAGACGCAAATAGCATTCGTACGACAAAACCTTCTGTGCTTCAAAACCTTTACAGTGCTGATGCCAGATTTTACGTGTTTATACCGGTGTTGCAATATTTCTGTCACAGACATATCTGTATTGCTACGCCTTAGGTTTGGCTTAATTTGTGAATTTTAGAAGCATTCTATGTGCCGCTTAGATTGCCTCGCTAGTGGGGCCAAAATTTAGCTGAATTCACTCATGGTTCACATATTGCGCCATTTATGCCGTAAAGTGTTGCCAACGAAAAAAAACCCGACAGCTGAGAGTTCAGGGTCATTATAAATGGTTCGATACACGAAAGAACAACGCGTTTTCATTGTTGAGCAATATTTCGAAACTAATGAAAGTTTGGCAGCTACAGTTCACAATTTCCGTACAAAATGTGATCGGGGTATTGATTTGATTTCATCAACTGTGAAGAGATTAATTAAAAAATTCAGTGAGACTGGATCAATTAGTGATCTTAGACACTCTGACTGCGTATTTCAATAAGTCGTTCCACATAAAACATCGAAGCGATTCGTGGGAATTTTGCTGAAAGTTCAGGAACATCATTTTGGCACCGTGATCACGAGTCGGACATTTCGAGAAGCTCTATACGGCGTATTCTCGTTGAATATGTTGAATACGTCCGTTGAATGGATTATGGAACAACAACAAGTGGATGCTCATTTTTCAAACAAATTCATCTTCAGCAATGAGGCCTATTTTTATCCTAATAGCTTTGTTATTTTCGAATTTCGGGTTCAGAAAATCCACGAGTGATTGTTGAGAAACAAATACATCCCCGACGTGTCACTGTTTGGTGCGAATTTTGAGCTGGAGGCATCATCGGACCATTGTTCTTTGAAGATCAAACTGTACAGGCCATAACATGATATTCCAGTTTTCTGTGTCAAAATATGAATGTGGACGACATGTGATTTCAACAAGACGGCCACATGCCATGTAGCCCAAGACTCAATTCAATTATTGCATGAGTGATTTCTTGGTCGTGTAATTTGCAGTTTTGGTGATCAGCATTGGCCGCCCAAATCATACGATTTATCGCCATTGGACTTTTTTCTTTGAGGTTTCTTAGAAGTTTAAGGTTTATGCAAATAAGCTCACGACCACCCGCGCGGATTAAACTGAGCTCCGTATCAACGAAATTCAGGCGCATTTATGTTAAACTGTAGTGGAAAATTTCGACAGAAGAGTGCGTATGTGCCAGCAAATTTACTATTTTTAATTAAAAACCTCTGTTTTCTATAAAAATTTCTTCCATAAGTTTTTGGGACACCGGTTCAGCCGATTTGTGAACATCGGCTCGAACTTGAGCCCCTACTACTCTGAAAAAACCAGCTTATTTGCTCAGCCATAAGTTTGTCCACTATCGGTTTCTTAACGTGGAGACCTCAGCGAGTGGATTTTTTCATTCAGGTGGCATTTTTCTCTCACACTTTACCATGAAAATAGGTTAAGCCAAAGTTGTTCGTCAAAAACTAAATGGAAAACTGTTAAGGAACTTGGAGTTGGAAAAGAGATTCCAAATATAGCCGATGACATTGACCGTGAACTCTCAAACGCTAAATTCGTCACAAAACCATCCTCTTTCACAAATGAAAACGAGTGTTATGCATTTGATCCTTCAGACAACTCCTTCCCCAATGAATCTTTCGATTTCGTATGTATTAGTAATCAAGAGATTGTCGAAGCTGTTCTATCAATAAAGTCAAACGCAACCGGCATCGATGGTGTTGATCCCCGGTTCGGTTGTCGTCCCAATTGATGACTTTAGAAAGTCTTTGGATAAAAATATGTTGATTTTCTAATTCTCTTAGACTTTTCAAAAGCGTCTGACACTGTTAACCATGTTCTTCTTTGCCGATAACTTCAGACCATGTACAATTTCTCCAAATAATCGGCAAAGCTTATTTATTCCTACCTAGTAGATAGGCAGTAATATGTTGTGGTCAACAATAAAACTTCGAGCTTTTTTAGGGTATCGAGTGAAGTTCCTCAATGATCAATACTTGGACCTATCCTGTTTACTATGTACATCAATGACTTGTCACAAATTGTCCAATGGTGTCTGATCCATATGTATGCCAATGAAGTCCTATTGGCTTTGAGTGGAAATATCAATGACTTAGATCAAGTCATTGCTTTAGTAAATGAAGAATTGGACAATATTTTTCTCTGGGCTCAACGTAACTCTCTACGTTTCAATCCGGCAAAGTCGAAAGTTCTCGTGATTCATAGGAAAGCACAGAACCTTTCTACCTTCCCACCGATAAAACTTATTTTTAACGAGTCCCTAACATGGATTGACCATATAAACACTGCTATTGGCAAAGTTGACTCAATTACTAATAGGAAGCTTAATGTTGTATATAACAATATTGCTCGGTATATCTATGGCCTCTGAAATTCTGAACACGTGTCCGTTTACTGAAAGTGTATTGTCGGCTGGTCGTTCGATAACCTGCTAGTGCTTCGATCCTCGTCTTGCCTGCATGACATCATACTGACACATCAACCTGAGTATCTCTATAGCAGATTAGTTTTTCCTCGGTCGCAAAGGAACTCTGAGCTTAATGCAAGCTCCACATTCTTGCCTGACATCGCAGCGGAAATTCTTCGTTCATGCCACTCGCTTGTGGAACTCTTATAAGATTTATCTTACTGTGATAATAAATTTCAAATCAAATCAATAAGTATAAATACAAATAATGCAGAGCCGTCAATATACTATCTTTCCCTTCTTTCAAATCAATGAAGTCCATGTGTAGACTTTTCAAAACCTCGTAATTCGTCTTCATTATAAACTACAAACATTATTGATTGTCATGAAGCATAAGAATATTGCGATCTTGGATATTTAAAACCCTCTCTACACCATCCGGTAGTTGTTACAATTTCTCGTGTCGCCTTTGCCTTTATACAGATGAAAAAAAAATTTTCCTCCACTGCTTGGGTATCAAATTGCGTATCATTATTTTATTGGACAAACTCGAAAGCCCATACTTCGAAAGATAAATAATTCGGCCCGACTTCACGTCCACGGTGCATTCTTTTTACTGCTTCGCAATCCACGGTTTTCGTATAATCTACTGTTTCGTCTTCGTATATTTCGACCATTGAATCTTCTCTGAGAGTTCTTTTGTTATGTCCTCTTGCTTTCAATAGATTGTGAATTACCTCTATTAATACCCGACACAATGACTACTTCTACCCCTTCATTCGCACCGTTTTTGTAACTTTCGATCTTTCGACTAGTCTGATTGAAGACGTACCCTCCCTGTATACATTCAGTAGCTTCTTTGAAAAATCAATCAGTTATCCCTGACGGAAGACATCACTGAAGAAAGAAACTAGTCCATTACACTCCTTCTATCTTCTTACTGGAATTTCTCAATCTTTAGTAGAAATATGAGTTCGCGCTTCTGTAGTAAGCAGTCTGTATCACCTGCAGCCATCATATCAACGCCATATCATATCTACAGCCTGATGCGGGCTTAAGCTGGATACTCACAGAGATAGTGGTTAGCAAAGCGCAGTACCTCGTCATGATGCTAGAAAGCGACATCCATGCTAAGGAGCTAAGTCGCTGACCCGGTCTCTTGGTAACATGGAGAGTTATGCCATCTGCAGCTATATCCATATTAAATGTGACTACCAATAGTTACACTAACCTAACCCTCGTCCTAACGTATTTCGGGTTCTGAAAAACCTTTCTCTGAGGCTTACCTTACCAAGTTCATAGGCGAGTCCATTTTTAGTGATCCCATCGTGACATGAGTCTGAGTGAATTCAGCCGACTGTGTTCAGAGAAGCCTTGTACTCTTGAACTAGTTTCGTTGCACTTATTTTGTCACTTAAGACCTTACGTAGTAATAATAGACATAATAGATTTTGTATGCTTTCGTTCTAATTATCGGCCTCTGTTTCCAAGAAATGCATCCGTTCAACTACAATGATATCTAAGGAGTCTATTAATGTAGACAAATCGATGAGTATGCTAAGAAAAAACTTTTTACCTTCTGAACGAAAAATACAGCCATAACCTCCTGACATAAACTCGTCATAGGATAAGTGGTGAGTTGGGACTATGTACCCTCGTCACTGCAGCCAGGTTAGGCTTGTTGTAATTTCCTAAAGTTAGAGCTCACCCATGATACTTGAAATTTTAATAAACGCGGCTATATCTTGGAGTGAGCTGGCCGTGATATCTTCTGCCTCAAGGTATGGATTACCTAGAAGACGTGTTCTGCTTAGCGGGTATAGTGGCATAGGATATGCTCTGCTGTTTCTTCATCCTCGTTGGACATGCGACAGCCGTTGTCTTGTGTTATTCCCATAGCCTTAAGGTTGTTTTTGCCTCTGCCGTAGCGGGTTAGGAACCCGATTACTGAGTGTATCTGACACCTAGGAAGCTGTGGGAGTTGTTTTGTTATTTTGAGGCATGGGGTCGGTAAAAATGCCTTTGCTTTGGGGCAGTTATTTATATATCTTTTTAAGGAGCTAATTAGTAACCCGCAAAATGGTCGTGGGAACATGAATGTTGAAGCCGAACCTTTTCTGACCAATTCGTCTGCTCTTTCATTACCATCATAACCACTGTGATCTGACACCCAGATTAAATAGAAAAGTGTAATGCAGTCCCAGATAATTCTTGAGGTTATCTCAAAAGCGTTGGTAGCAAGTAGGGCTGCTTTTCTGCCAGAGAGAATATAAATGTTCTTGTTGGTGGCAGATCTGTTTAAATTCTCACTTATACAGAGCTCTATTGCGTGTACCTTAGCTAGATATACAGAGATGGTACTGTTTATACTTGTGAACAATGAGGTATTGGTGGTTTCTCCGAATATACCTGCTCGAACTACTACGTCTGTTTTGGATCCGTCTGTTTACCACACCAGTGAAGCTCTTTTGAACAGGGTTCTGTTCTGTTAACAGTTTGGTCAATCAGGGAATATAACCTTGAAGTTATGGTTGAAGTTGTAATTTTTCAGACAGCTGTCTATAAGAGTAATTCCAAATAGTTCCAGTAAAATCTTTAATGAACTATTTTGGAGTTGTTCTCATCCACCGAGGCAAGTCTTTGAAGTTTATTTAGTCCTGCCACTGTAGACTTTTGTTTAGTTCTGTGGCACCATATTGGATATGCATAAATACTCGTAACTATAGGTCTAGCAATTGTTGTGTACATTCAAAGTACCATTTGAAGCCCAGTTTTTACCCAGTAGAATTTTGCCGGTCCACAGTAAGATCCTGAGCTTTTCTATGTTTTTTTTTTTAAATGTGTATTCCAAGTGAGTTTCTAATCCAGGGTCCTAGTAATTTTACTTCACTTGAAAACTTGATGGTTTCGCCAACTATGGCGCACTTTCTGGGGTTGCCGTTTGATCCAATCTTCCTGATTGCACCAGCCAGCAACAAGATTCAGTGCCCTCTGGAGGAGTTCCAGGATATTTTCTTGGAATTTTCCTCTGATAAGGTTCGTCGCTAAGTCATCTGCGTGGACCTTGGACATAGAAACCTTGGACATAGTATAGTTAGGAGTTACCATTGGGCAAATTAACTTTGCAGACGTAACGCTAATTCTGTCACAGCCTAATGTAGCACTAATATTTTTACCGCTAAGCATATGATTTATCCAGTTGTGTCTACGCCTGTATTTTGGATGCATCTGTATATCTGGGCGCGTTCGGTGTTGTCGAAAGCTTCTTCGATCTCAAGGAAGCAGTTTGTTTATCTTTGAGGGATTTCTAAATCTTTGTTGTGAGTTCCTGAAGAGCCCGTGTTATCGATTTTCCTGATTGACAGGTTTAATGAAGTGGATTCCTATGTAGTGGGCCATCCCTGATATGTCTATCAAGTATTTTTTCCCCTTTTTTTTCTTAGGAAAAACAAGGTGAAGCTTATTGGTATGTGTGATTTGGGTAAATCAGTTGGTCTACTACCTGCTTTGCGCATAAACTTAACCGTTACCTCTTTCCAAATTTTTGGTATGGAACCCTAGACATAACTGGTTCTGAATATGTTTATCAGAATTTTTGGAGAAGGGTTGGGAAGATCCCTGAATCCAATCAATTGACGGCCCATTTTATTTTGCGTTCATAAAAAATTTCTTTTGACTTCTTCCAGTTCTGGATGGTTGGTCTAATGTTCTTCCTCTGGTGACGATTATCGGGGGCAATGGATGTGGTGGTGGAATTTGGGGAACGTTTTTCGGATAAGAGCTGTACCGTCCGTAAACCGCTTTCCGCATAGGTGCGATTCGGTTTTTTCATTAATCCGATTCGATTTGTGTGCTATTTAGACAAAATTCTGTGTATACGAGCACTACTTCAGAGAGATCTTAGCAGAACTTTTACTATGATTCTCGTTTTGCTCTTCTAATTTCTCGGTTATACTTTGTGAGTGTTTCGTAGTACTCAACAAATTCTCCATCGCGTTTCGCCCTGGGAAAAAGCTTCTGGAGTGCGTTCTTAATTTGGCGGAGTGGAGCGGTTGCCTGACTTTTCTTTCTCTGCGCAAGCCTGATGTAGGCAGATTTATTTGCAGCGTTGAGACTTTCGCAGCCAAGCTCTAGGCTGACAATGTCTTCTATGCTTTCTTAGCAACTGTCTGTAGATTTCATGAGTTCTGAGTTATAGAGGATGTCGAAACAGATTTGTCAATGACCAGTTGAAGCATGCCAATTCCTAGTAAATTTTTATTACAAATAGTGAGGTCAAGGACTTCTTTCCTAATTCTGTTTATAAAGGTAGTACCATTTCTGTAGTTTCAAGACTATTTTTGTAGATGAATTCTACAAGAGACTCACCTCTTTTGTTGATATTTGAGGTGCCCCAGTTTGTATGGTGGGCGTTCGCATCGCATCCAGTTATTATGTCGGAGAAAGGCAGAAAGTCCAGGTCGGAGGACCTGGGTACGTTCAGTGGATAGCTCAACTATTGCCACTGCCATGCCTTTATTTGTAGGGTTTGGAATTGGAATGGGTGTTATATTCTAATTTAACATAATACAACCTCTAGGTCTTCCTTTATTTACGGAATCATAGTGTAACTCACCTCAGAGGCCTCTTATGCAGTCCTTGTAAGTGTACGGCCCGTGGACAAAGACAATAGGCAATCCCTATTGAATCTATGACTTAATATCACAGAGGCGGCTTTTGCATGCTGCAGATTAACATGGGCATATGGTAGCAGAATTCCCAGCACTTTTAGTTTCTCCATTGGACTGGCTCGTTTCTGAAGTCTTGGATTCTGAGCACAAGTCTTCTGAAGTCTCTTTAGCCATTTTCACTGAGCTGCTAGTTTCAGATAGGATAGGTTCGGCTGTCTGGTCTGCCGGCCTTATCAGTTCCAAGTCTCTTTCTCGGGTCGAGTATATTCTTTATTCTGGACTATTCTTTTTTCTATTCTTTTATTCTAGTCAGGACCCGCAAGAAGTTAAGGAAAAGCTTACCTCTTTGGCTTAGAATGTAATCCTTGGAAACCTAATCCACCGCGAATGTAATGGTTTCACATTCCGTTCTTCTCCTTAGTGACCCTAAGAACTCGCCGGGGTTTTGTTCAGCGATTTAGGCCACGAAAACCTCCTTATTAAGGGTATCTGCTTGTGGAATGAAGACAACGCAGGTGAACAACTTTGGGACATCCTGATTTTGGATTATACACAGATTTGCGTTTTCCGTTCTGTATTCTGCCTACGGCAGACACGAGCTAGTTTTTGGTTACTGTATCGTGGCAGATGATCGACAACCATCCGTCTCTAGCTAACACCTTGTAGCACTTTTTTTTTTAAATTTATCAACTTCATTGCCTTGAGTATTCCCTTTAAGCAGAAAATAAATTGATACAATATCTTGATTCGTTCAGAAGTTACTACTTTTCTAATAAAAAAAGTCATTTGGCGCCCAATGCGAGGTTCCAGGTTGTACAACTTGAAAGAATCATATTGCTAGCTCTAACAGAGCTAGGGATAACTAACCCGCTTTGCTGGAGAAGTGTCTGGTAGGGTGCTGTTTTCATATATGACAAATATTGATTCTTCATTAAGCCTTTTGCATAACGGCACGCAACGTCTCTGGCCCCAAGTTTCTCATTTTGGCGCGAATATTTTGCGGAATTTTTTATATTTCTTTATTTAAAGCCTTTCCCTTAGATAGCCCCACAAAAAGAAATCAGACAACTTCGAAGATTTAGAATCGGGTAAGCGAGATCCGCATTTTTCAAAATCAGCCAGTCACCGAAAAGTTCTCCATTGTAATCCATGCGGTGTGTGCTGTCACTTCATCCTCCTGGAATATTGTGTTATGGTAATTCTGAACTGGCGACGTAATGGAATTCTCGATCGGTGCGGTGCACCTTCTAAGTGATAGCTGGTGGATGTTCATCATCGTCTTCAAAAGCATATGGACCCATGACTCTGTCGGTCACAATTCCCCGTCGAACAGTGCATCTACTATAAGAGGGTGAAATTGGAGTTGATACAACCCTCTCGGGTTCTCCAAATTCGGCATTTTTTTTCAACATATCCCAGGAAATATGGATGTAACTTTTCCTGTTCCTAGGCAATGGGCAATGGACTAAGACTTTCAATTACCTTACAATCGAGGTTCACAAGTTTCGCTCCATTCGCTCTATACATATAGAATGCAGTACGTAACTCTGTCAACTCTTAGATCCTCGTATAATCTTACAATCGAAGTTACTTTTCCAGAAAATTACTAAAAAAAAAAGCTGCACGTCTTTATATTCAGTGTTAAATTACATTTACTTCAAGACCTGTTAAAAACTTAAAGCCTTCTTAGAACGATTCCATCTGTAGGACCCTTTGACTTGACATCACAATTTTTTTTTACGTTTTTTCTTTTGTAGGTAGAGTCATTTCAAATTTATGAAATCCCTCCTTCATCCCATAAATCAGATGATTCAGGTTTTTCTCTGCGTTGCTTACTTGTATTGTATATGCCCTTGCTGTGTATTTTTCTGCCATGTGCAATTCAATCCTTATAGATCTGTTCTTTTTCGAATCTGAACTACGGTAAGGAATTCAATCCAGCAACTCAACATTGGAATGGCAATCGATTTATTCGATTAAATATACGAGATACCTTGGCCGGTACTTTGGCCTCTCGTTTACATGATGGAACTCTGGCAAACGTTGACGGTCGTGGTCAATTCGTATGGATGGTAAAAGATAATATTCGTATGTACCTACATACGGTCGTAACTTCGTAGATTCGTACGTACTCGTATATACCTATGAGATGGTCATATGTAAAAGGATGGTGGGAGCTTAGGAAAAGGTAACTTGCACGTTACTCCTTTTCGATGTTTCTGGAGTCATATTGGATGCTGGCTCCCATACCGCTTAGATACATTTGCTTTGGGTATTGAAGCATATCATTGCGTATACTTTTAGATTTCCCATGAGAACGGATTAATCCTCGTTCGTAAATCTTACATGCTTCAGTCTTTGTACATAAACAACGTTCTTTTGAGCATCGTGGTAACTGCATGCTGCTTTTTCGTTCTTAACAGAGTATTTGAATTCGTATCTACTTTAATACGTAACCAAGACTCCAAGATACCACTACGACCTGATACTTATGCTATATACAAATGTATTTGGATGGAATTGAAGTTTGTGTTGTTTGCCGATATGGATAATCTAGGAACAAGCTTTTTGGGATTTGCTTACCTTACCGGTTTTGCATTGCTTTTCTTTGCATTCAGCATGAGATTAAGATTCAAAGAGCAGAATATTGATACAGGTGCCGTGTATGTTATATCTAATGCGAATCCATTTGTAACCATAATGGGTTGACTGCACATCTGACCATGGTATGAGAGGATTGTACTTTCAAGTCCTGGGAAATTGACCATCTACGGTGGTACTCACACTATTCATTTTTGTGGATTAGCAAGATGGAAGAACTCATTTCTACAATTCAGTTTTAGAAAGGTTAGAACGATTTAAGTTTTGGGAAAATTACAAAAAAATATTTTTGATGTTAATTTCCAATTGGAAGGTGGCGTAGATAAAGTTTTTTTTTCAAAACAGTGTCCAATGTATGAAATGCATCCCACAAACTTTCCTCATCATCATTTCACACAAAGTTATATGCTAGAACTGATTAAACATTAAACATTAAATTTAAAAAAAAAAGTGAAGTTTCTCATCGAAAAGCTCTTGCATTTATTTATAATCTAAAGGCGAATGATGGAAGGAAGTTTAAATAATTCTTATTCAGATTGATACTACGTGCAATGTTCACTAAGCAATTTGGAATGCCAGATTTATATGTAAGAAGCAAGCACTTCTATAACGATTATGAAGAAAAATTTTGTGTTAATGTAACATGTACACAACTGTCCAGACGACATCTCAAAAAAACTACTCGAGCACAATTTCGACCACTTTTCATAGAAGGCAACAATCTTTTTATCGACCGTCGATGTTTGAGTCCGCCGAATACTACGCAAGAGGGTCTGAGTTCGAATATCGACCAATGCAGAAAAACACAGAAAACTATCACTTTTCTGATATCGCTACAGTTTTGGCGGGCAACCGCAAACCTCCGGTGGTAAAATTTTCTGACTCTAAAAAAGTCTCATCCTGCAGTCAACAAAAAATTGTATGTCCTTCTCTCTAAACCCAAAATGATAAGACGAACAATGCAATCTGTGTAGAAACTGAAGCTTGATCCGTATCGGACTGTTGCCCAATTAATCTATCATGTTTATACCATACACTTTGTCCTACCAGTATAGGTTCAGACATTTTACTACTGCCATTAAAAATTGTAGAATTAGACCAACCCTCCGCAACGATCTTACTTAGTTAACTGGTGCTAAAGTCCGCGGCCGACCTGAGCCTCAACCAACAGGCCTCTTCAGTAAGTGCGATTTCCAGCTAACTTCCTTAAGTTGGGCAATCCAAGCTGGTTGAGGCCCCCATCCATTTGTGCTCATAACCTAAGGGGAGGCCTTCGTCTATTGCGTTATCCCTCCGGGTTAGTATAGAAGCCGGGCCGGAGTCTTGGTGTTCATTTGCTCAATATGTCCTAATCGTTTGAAGTATTAGGTTGCACCACATGAAATGTCCGATTTTCGCTCAGTCTGAAATAAGAAGTGAACATCTGTGCCAGAAAGTTACATTTTCTCTTTTTTTTATAAAATAAAGTGGTACGTGTGCTTGACGTGTGAGAATTCTACGTTTCGTTACAAATACCGTTATTCGTTTTCTAGGAATTATTTACCATACTGTCGGCAGTTCAATTTCGAACCCCCTTCCCTTACGAATTTAAAATGGGACATAATACGTTATTGGCAATGAAAAGCATTAATGACGCATTTCAGGATGTAATATACAATGTTGGTTTGGAAAGAAATTTCAGTCTCGAAAATGAACCACGTGGGAAGCCGGAAATGTTAGTTGACGACAATGTTTTAAGAGCAACGGTGGATGCGGAGTCAACGAAATCGGTGAGGGAGATTGCACAAAGCATTGGAGTATCCCCAATGACAATAAGTCGACACCTTTCTCTCATAGCAAACTCGATACGAATGTATACCTCTATCCAATTCTATTCAGTGAAGTCTTGAATTCTCGAAGTCGGGAGTCGTAAGAAAGTTAGGCGCAGCCTTAGATATCTCATTGGCTTTGTACTTTCAAGATTTTCCTCGCAGCAAGCTCTTACATGAAAAAGTACCTGCCAGGTTATCCGAGAGTAGGAATGGGTGTAAATTTATTACCTACACTAATGCGGTTTTTATTGCATTTCGCCAAATTAGTTTCATATCGATCGCAACATGTGCCAGACTAATTCGACTAGATTGCACTCTATAGTAGGTTTATAAAAGATTTCTTTTTCGTACAATGTGGATGTATCTAGAGCCACAACGCCGGATATATATAACCAAAAGTATTAAGCGCTTCTATAAACTAAATTTCTACCTTTGTCTGATTCATTTTAAGTACAATACAAGGACTCAACGTGTTGAAATTTTTAAGTTTCACTACATCATCTCGAGCTTGATTTATTACTTCTTAAAATTTGCTGGCGGTATTTGGGTAGTTTCTATGTCTGCTTTTGCATATGACATTGTAATCCACAACAATGCAATTAACACAAAAAACTCGTACTATGCACAAGAGCAAATTTTATATTTCTTCAGTTTGTATAGAGCCCACATGTACCCCTCATTTTTATCCAAAATGTATCTCCAGAACGCTGAGGGAATTGTGAGTACATTAAATGAACTGCTGCTTATTTTTCGCAAATTAAAACCTAAGACCGATGGAGAAATCTATATATTGCCGGATCTACAGATGGTTTTAAATATAAAAATCTTCATGACAGCGTATCGCATCGCATTCAATTGTACGCGTGTTGATAGGCTTGTAGTACCTGATGGTGCGGTTGTCGGAATTTATCTACTAGAAGCATTTTTCTGGAGCTTCCTCTACAGTCACATTGTATTGATATGTTTTGTAAGCAAGATGAACGTTTATCTAGGTCGAGCTATAGCGGGCGTAAAGGAACCAGAGCTAGCAGATGATATATTTTGTTTCATCGAGATTTCACATCAGCTCTGTCGAATTAAAGTTTGGTTGAACAAATTCTACTCATTGCTGGTGATTGTCACTTATACAGGACTCTGCTTGGACATCACATCATCATATGAAGTCTTAAAACAAATTTTCATCCGCAATGACGTTTTTTGTCTGCTGGAAATCCCTTTATGTGTCAGTGCAGGATTTGATATTTACTTATTGGCGCTGTTTTCTGAGAAATTTGCCAAAGAACGAAGTAGATTCCAGGACAATATTTCTGCCCTAGCTTGTGAAATGGGAATTGATTATAAAAGCAAATTGAGCAGAGATGTTCGTACTCACAGCTGAGTATCATTTGATGTATTTTTATTAATCCTTTTGAATTTTTTCAGATTGATTTGCTGGCATTACGACACAAAGTTCAAGACACAGATGCTTGGAAGTATGCTGGCTTTGTTATTGACCAGGGATTTGCCTTTAGCAATTACTTTGAAGTTGTTGTTTTGAACGCTATCTGCTTCGGGCAGTATTATCTTGGCGAGGTGGTGTCACAAAATTAATAAATCTTTACAGCGATGCATTCAGATATAATGTTTCGTAAGATCTTGCCCGAACAAAGGCATAACAATTCTGGTTTTGTAGTCTATTAATACTACATTTCAGTGCCTTGTAAATTTTTGGCATCATAGCAGCTAATTCTTTGCCTTCGTTTATTATCAGACTACGGCATTGAAAAGATGCAGCATGTGTGGTTGAGTGTGGACAGTTGCAAAGGAAGATTCTGCTTCTTTTTCAGCTTTGCAGCTCCTGCAGAACTCTAGGCGCACTACACCCACAACAATCTCATCGACGTTAAGGATGCTTTCGAAACACAATCTTTGACGGCATGTGTAACTCAGCTAAACAACACGGCGTAGACAAACTACTAGTTTTGTGGATAAAACAAATGCTAGTAAATGGTGGTAAAAAAATGCTGACTGTGGCCAGTATATGATGGCAGGGTTAAACAGGGGTCGCTGGAAATTGCCGTTCCTTCCCCACTGCTATGGTGTATATTGATAGACTCACTGCTCAACGCGCTCTATTGTTCTGACATCTATACACAAGCATACGGGGATGATGTAGCTGTACTGTATGTTGGATCGTGTCTAGCAAATTTCTGCTCTAAGGCGTAGGCAGCTCTGGACATGATTGAACATTGATGCACTAGAATTGGGCTTTCAGTCACTCCTCTCAAATCTGAGGTCGTTCTCTTCACAAGAAAGAGGACGCTGTCTGGTCTAACTCTTCAAGTGCTTAGAGGGATCGCCATCCACTTCTCCTAAATATTTGAGTGTCATGGAGGCCGGTAAGATATGGGACTTTTCACCGTAAAGAGCCCTCTGGATCTACACGGCTATGATGAGACCAATTATATCCTATGCGCTGGTTGTCTGAAGGAATAAGCTCTCACGAAAATATTATTATTAGTTATTGCTGCTTTCACCAGACTCCAAAGAGCGGTCTGTCTCGGCTGCATGGGGGCTTACACTAGCATGCCTCGCTCCGCTTTAGACGCATTGATGAATCTCCCTCGCCTTGATGCTCATGTCATGGGCTGCACTCTCAAATCCATCTTCCATTTAAAAAGAAGTGGTCGTTGGTACAACGCGCACAGAAACTTTGATGACCTTGCGCGCCGACTGTTTTATGACTCTTGGCTTATGGACATGATGTCTAATGCGATGAGACCACTGTTCCATACAAATCGCCAGTAGCACTCCGCCCCTTCAAACCTTCATGCTCATCAGTATACTCTCAAGCCCACTTTCGGACGTTCTCTGAAATGTTAGTGGAATGCTCTACCCAGCTCTCTATTTCCTGTTAGTTATAACTTGCAAACATTTAAGACTAATGTACATCGGTACCTCTATTTTCTTCCTCCCTAAATTTAATTCGCCCGCACTGTGTGTAAACATTCTAAGGGGACTTTAGCCCCCTGAGCGCGAGCTAATTAAAAAAAAAAAAAAAACAGAGTTCCTGGTGTGGAAAAAATTCGAAATTAACCTTTCTGTTCCCAATACCGGTTCCGGCCAAAATCTAAGAAAGGAAAGGAATGTAGTTGCGTCTTCACGGATCTCTCCAAAATTGAAATAGGATGCGGCTGGTGTTTTTTTGGAGGACAATTTCACTCCTGTCTAGGAAAGCTTGTGTCTGTCTTCAAGCGGAGATATACTCTATCCTGATGGCAACGAACAATATTGTGAAGAACTGTTGGCGGGACAAAGCATTTGCATTTTTAGAGACAGCCTTGCTGAATACAAGGCATTACATGGAAGGCTAATTTCACTGAGTTTTGTCTGGGTCACAGTGGGGTCACTTGCAAATTTTTTAGGACCCGAACCTACTTTGTGTCTGCCTGCGTCTTCATATGAGCACAACTTCAGGTGGCACGACTCTCCAGATTGGCGGCAGACCGAACGAATTCTTCCCGACGTCTCTAAAAGGTCAGTAGCCTTCCTGCTATCCCTCGCATCAGGCTACAGGTATTCGGCGTTGACGTGCTGAGAGCTAGCAATGTTGCCACTTTATCACTAAAGCACTTACTCATCTTTCTTCGAAAGACTGAAAGATTTCATTAAAAGGAACTTACAAGGAGTACAATGGACTAGTTCTTTGTCTGAGTGCTCTGTTCTGACAAAAAAAAAATACACTTCTGCCTCTTCTTATGCTCATCGTTAAGTTTGCACCAAGCATGGGCCTATTAGTCTAAATGTACCACATTTTTCTCGGTGAGTAGTGGAACTTTAGTAGATTGAGGCTACCAAACTGCCTATTATTTGCTCCTAGAGATCCAAGTTTGGCGAGTTCGTGAGCGGCACAACAGAGTGTGACTTTATGCTCCTCAGCAATCTAATGAGAAATATGCGGCAGTTTCTAACCACTAACCAAGTTAGGGATCTGATTGCTGTTTGGCTGCCAGTGCGGTGCATATTGTAATATTTGACGCGGATATTGGATTCATGCTGAGCCATTGAGTTTTATACTTGCAGACGGTACACAACGTAAGTAACCTGAAGCAAAGCTCCCAAGAGAATACTCTTACATCTTGGAGATGTAATAGGGACTTGACAACTTTTAATTTAATTTGTGAACGCACTCTTTCACTAATCATCAAACTGTCACTGTCAGTTTATTCAGTTCAATATTTTCATCATGGTAAAGTACACGAACGAGCAACGTCTGCAAATTATAAAAATTTTCTACCGAAACTCGCAGTCGGTGACTGCAACTTTAAGCGCGTTAACTCCAATTTTCGGTCGTAATTCTCGCCCTAGTAGACAGGCAATAACAAGTTTAGTGCAAAAAGTCTAGTACATATTCGTTGTGTGATGTTGCCGTGACAGTGAGACAACGGGTTGGTCGAAGTGTCGAAAATATCGCTGCCGTTCAGGCGTCCATAGCCAACAATCCAAATCAGTCAATTCCACGGCGTTCTCAAGAATTGGGCATCGCTCAGACCACATTATGGCGTATTTTGCGTAAGGATCTTAGTTTACACCCATACAAGATCAAGCTGACTCAAGAATTGAAGCCGATGGACCATTTGAAGTGACGTACGTTCTCCGATTGGTTTCTGGAGAAGATGCGCCAAGACGATGAATTTCATCGCAAAATCATCTTCAGTGACGAAACTCATTTTTGGCTCAATGGGTTCGTCAATAAGCAAAATAAGCGTGCTTCATGAATCACCAGTTCATCCACAAAAAATAACAATTTGGTTCGGTTTGCATGCCGGCGGTGTTATTGGGAAATGTTTTTTCGTCGACGATAACGATCGTCACGTTACTGTGAATGGTCAGCGTAATCGCGCCATGATTACCGATTATTTTTGGCCCGAATTGGAAGATATGGACTTGGACGACATGTGGTTTCAACAGGATGATGTCACAAGCCACACAGCACACGCTACAATCGATTTATTGAAGTGTAAGTATGGTGAGCGTGTTATCTCAACAAATGGGCCAGTCGATTGGCCGCCTCGTTCGAGCGATTTAACGCCGCTTGACTATTTTCTGTGGGGCTACGTTAAGTCATTGGTTTGTGCCAACACGCCGACGACGTTGGCGATGCTGAGGACCAACAATGAACACGAAATAGCGGCCGTTTCGGCCGAAATGTGTGGCCGAGCCGTTGAAAATTGGGTCCAAAGAATCGACCGCTGCAAACGTGCCCGCTGTGGCCATATGAACGAAGTCGAGTTCCATTCAGAAATGTTTTGATTGTACTTCAAGCCGATAATAAAGTTTTTGAAATATCTCAAATGGTTTGCGTTTTATTTAAAAAAAAGTTGTCAAGTCCTTATTGAAAAACCCTATACATACTAAAATTTCAAGGTCTTCGTAGCCCTGGGGATTCAGCAATAGAATTTCCACCAATTCAATCCCCGCTATTTTCAATTAGTTGGAAGATAGTCCATCTGATTACTGACGGGCTAAATTCGCAGCTTCCTTGTCAAATTTGGCTACTACACATAGTTTTTCGCAAAATTCCTTATTTTAATCATGCCGACAGTAGGAGCACTTAACTCGATGGGTAATATCCTCCGCAGAACTTCTAGAATTCATTTATTTATTTATTCCACCAAATCCGAAGGTTCGGTGTTGGAATCCCAGCCTCGCCCGCAAGACATCCATTTTTTCAGTTAACGAAAATCAAGTAAGATGAGTAGTTGACTAGAAATCAACAACAAGCCAACTTCCACTAAGAATTTAGTCTCCCCATTAAATGTTGGATGCCACCCATCGACCTAAATAACCACTGAGCCCAAACATCTTTCTTTCCCATTTTTGAAAAAAACACCACGGGCTGAGGCATGTAAAGTTCATAAAAAAAAAATGTACACAACTTTCTTAGTCCATCTTCCTTCCTCCTTCAAAAAAGTTATTAAAATAAAAAATGTATATGTACAGGATGTCCCCTAATTAGTCAAGACTAATTTGTGAAATGATTCTTGGGTATATTCTAAGAAAAAAAAATCGGATTTAGAAAAGGCTGACTTTGGTGTACCCTGACCCACGTTAACGGAAATTGTTGGTAGAAACTTCCTTTTGGACTTAATTTTTAGAAGAAATATTACCCTCTATAACTGAGTTCAAACAAGGTTAATATCTTACTTGAGTCTTCGGATATCCAATTTCTAAGCCTCTTCCATTTCTCTTGCCCCTGCTAAATTTTAACTTTGAGGTCACTTTTCTCCAGAAAATGCGTAATAAACATAACGTTTTACTATTTTTTTCTTATCAACGTAAGCTATAATCAAAAAAAATCATCAACAAGTTTGCAGAAAACCCATGGATTTTAAGATACTTGGGAATACCTGCAGCAGGTAAAAAAATGAGTTTATGATTTTTTACCGCGTTTCTAGCAACAGTTGGCAATTAGAGTGGTTTTTGAAAAATTAATGACTTTTCAATCGCAATCGATCAATCGCAATTAGATCAATTTGGATGTTGGTTTATTGATCAGGAGTCCCTTATGGATATCAGGGTGTAGAAAGTATATGCTGGCTATAGTTACATTTCTTTCTGGCTCAAAATCGATGAGCCTTTTGTTACCGGCAACTATCACTGGGAGGTATAGCAAGCACTACGCTAAGAACTTGATTGTAGCATTCAGCAATTTTCCGAAAAATCACAGCGCACATTCCCTTCCTTGTGCATCAGCACCCTAATATATGTTACGGTGACTTCAACAACCACCATAGTCTGTAGCGATACCAACCCGATGGTAAGGACGGGAATCTTTAGGTTGTGGTGGAAAAAAATCACATCCTAATTGATCTTAACACTAGGACAGGGGAGCTTTCTACTCCAGTCTGTAGAAGGAAAGAACGGAGTATAACGCGAAAAAGGGAGGGGCGAATTCCATCTTATCTCAGAAGCCCAAGATCGACTCGGAAATAGTACTAAACTGCATTGTTAATAAGTCCAAACCATTAAAATATTATTTGAAGAATTTAACGCCGGAGTTTTTTGAGCAATCACGAACTTTTTCTATACAAACGGTTAGAAGGTGCCATAGACAGCTGCAAATCAGGTAAAGCTACGGGACTTGACCAAAACTACCCTGAATTAACTAAAAGCTTCTGAAAAAAAAAACCAAAGGGATTTTATAAAAGAGTAACTATCTTAGTGTATGTTGCTCCTATATCAGTTCAAATGGCATGACATATGATCTCGTTGCATCATTAGGTTATGCTTATGCTTAGGTAGTTGGAACATTTAATCGAAAATACGATTTGCTGCTTGGAAGTTTGTCACAAATTTATTCGGATTGCCGCAGGGCAATCTTATCTTAATATAGAAGTTAACGAAATATTATACAAAAGTCAGCAACAAGCGCACACAATTTCGTATCTCGCGCAGTTCTCATGATGTCACCAGATACCTGCACATCAAACACCTTCAGCCAGTGCAGACGATAATCCCAACACGCGCAGTCTATTTCCCGTTAATGTCACCAGATACCTGCATACCAAGCACCTGCAACCAATGCACAAAACACCTTTGCTGTGGGAACCAATAACTTGCAGAATCAGCTAATTGTTACTATTTAAGGTATTACTGTTTGTTAGGAAAACTCAGTCCGAAAACGCTGTCCGAAAAATAAAGTTTTTTTTATAAAATTAAAAATATAAATCTTTAATTGTCGACCCAGCAGGGACCGCGGTCCAGTAGCTGGTATAACAATAAGCCCTAAAGTAGTGCAAGTTTGTGACTTTAAATCTGTAAAAAAAGCTCTTAAGTAGTGCATACAGTGAAACTCGGTGTAAAGTGCAAACCTACCAGTGAAAACCGTGGTCCCAAAAGACCCTGTAAAGCCCTCAAGTAGTGCTAAAGTGCACTCAAGTAGTGCCCAGAAAAGGTCGAAAAAATAACGAAGTCCCTCAAGTAGTGACAAATAAAATAAAGCCCTCAAGTAGTGCTAAAGTGCCCTCAAGTAGTGCCTAAATAAAACAACGTCAGCCAGGGAAAAGAGGCCCCTAAGTAGCTTGCGACAAAAGCAAAAAGGAGACACATCAGTCAGCAGCCCTGCATCCAGAATGAAGATTCTGATTTTTATGTAAGCATAGTAATAAGATTTTAATAAAAAAAAGAGAAATAAAATCAATTAAGTGTGAACAGAAATTATATCTAATATTTTGACAATTTATAATCTTACGAATTAGAATAAGATTTTAATAAAAAAACGAATTATAAATCAATTAAGTGTGAACAGAAATATTTTGACAATCTATAATTAAACATATTTACGAATTACAAAATACTTTAGAATACGAGTGTATAAAAATTATTTCCAATTGGAAAGTAAATAATTTATAATTAAGAATTTTTTTTTTCCTCATAACTCTTATAATATCCTACTTCCAACACAATTAAAAAAAAAACACACAAATTACAGTTTAAACTTATATCTTCATTCATATTCATATATTACCTGTAACCTGTTAAACAATTACTTAGCATTATTATACCTTATTCTTTGATCTTTGAACAAAAAACTAAAGATGGCTGACAATAGTATCTTACGACCATCCGTGCTTAATCCTTCTGCCGAATCTAACCCTTCCCAAGATAACCCAAGTACTTCTCATCAAAGGACAAGAATTGATGCAACACCAGTATCTACTCCTGCCCTTCAGACCCTTATCGCTACGATGATCTATGATGTTCTACGGACCGAAGGTAGATCAATAATTCACTCGATCATGAATCCGCACGCGGATCAGTTTACAGGAAATGATCAATCTATACTACCTGAACAAATTAATAACATTAACGAACTGGACAAAATTCTCGACGTAGTACGTAGCCTACGTGAATTCTCCTGGCAACCGGGCGAATTCAGCTCTTGGCGTAAGAGCGTGGAAAGGATTTTAAAAATTTACGATCCAATGAAAGGATCACCCAAATACTTTGGCATTTTGAATGTCATCAGAAACAAGATAGTAGGAAACGCGGACCATGTCCTTGAGTCGTACAACACTCCTCTGGACTGGGACTGCATTTCTCGATGCTTGACGCTGCATTACGCAGACAAGCGAGATCTAGGTACCTTAGAGTACCAAATGACCTCGCTCGTTCAAGGCCAAATGACTATACAAGAGTTCTACCAAGCGGCTTACGCTCATTTATCTTTGATACTAAATAAAATATCCTGTATGGACGTGACTAACGAGTCCCTTAGCTTGCTAATGCAAACCTATCGAGATAAGGCTCTCGATACGTTTATAAGAGGCCTTAAAGGTGATCTCCCCAGACTCCTCGTGATCCGAGAGCCTGTGGACTTACCTCAAGCTCTTCACTTGTGCCTAAAGCTAGAAAAACCTTCAGAGAACAGCCCATCAGCAATACGCCAATCAGAGGTCAGCACCACATCAAGGAACTCAAAGACAACCGAACAACCAAAACCAATTCCAGCAATATCAGAAACAAAGCATTCCGCAAAATCAGCATTTTTCTACAACACAAGCTCCACGACAACCTCCTCCAGAGCCAATGGATGCGTCGACAATCCGAACAAATGTAAACCAACCACAGCGTGGCAACTGGCCACCAGCTCCCAAAAGGCCATCGATGCCGCCATCACAACAGGTGCATCCTTCAAAACTACAAAGAAATTACCACGTTGATACCCAGTCGGTATCACCAGAAGAAGAAGTACAATATGAAATGGAACAATACGCGCAAACTATAGCAAATGACGCCCAAGGAAACGGCGAGACGCTTCAAGAATACGTTGAGCAGTCACAACAACTCTATGACGAGACGGAACAGTTAGCTGAACTGAGCGATATACATTTTTTAGACTAACCGACTCCTAGCTGCCATACTACGAGTGTGCAACGAAGGAGGGAAAAATCTTAAAAATTCTTATTGATACGGGTTCCAACAAGAACTACATTCAATCTTCTCTCATTAAAAATTCTTTTCCCAATGAAACCCCTTTTTACGCCAATTCCGTTGGTGGTAATATCTTGATAAGCCACCACACCTTTGTTAACATATTCGGATTGAAAGATGTAAAACTTAAGTTTTTTCTCATGCCTCAACTCAAATCGTTTCACGCCATACTGGGAAACGATAGCCTGAAAAGCCTGTCTGCAGTAATCCATACACAGAACAACTATATGGTCATCGGAGACAAAGCCAAAATACGCATTAAACAACTAATCTCCCAATCCGTCAATGCGATCAATATTCGAACTGGTCACATGTCTCCAACGCAAAAATCCTCAATAGACAAAATCATCCACGATTTCCCGAACCTTTTTGACGATCCGGATGAAAAACTAACTTATTCAACCATCGTCAAAGGAGAAATAAAAACAACGGTCGATTCACCGGTATACTCCAAATTTTACCCTTACCCCATGTCGAAGTTGAAAATCAAGTAAAAACGCTTCTGAACAACGGCATTAGACCTTCACGGTCCCCATACAATTCACCCGTGTGGATTGTTCCTAAAAAAACCGATGCTTCCGGCGAAAAAAAATATAGGCTTGTAATTGACTATAGGAAGTTAAATAGTATAACTGTGGCCGATCGATATCCGATCCCACAAATAAATGAGGTCCTCTCACAGCTTGGCCAGAATAAATGGTTCACTGTCATCGACCTAAAAAGCGGTTTTCATCAGATCCCCTTGAAAGAATCTGATATTGGAAAAACGGCCTTCTCGGTCAATAATGGCAAGTACGAGTTCACGAGATTGCCATTCGGACTCAAGAATGCTCCATCAATATTTCAGAGAGCACTCGACGACATCCTTCGCGAGCATATTGGCAAGATATGCTACGTTTATATAGATGGCATTATCATCTTTAGTCGAGATGAAGGAACACACGAGCAAAACGTCCGAACAATTTTCCGCACTTTGCAAAGCGCAAATATGAAGGTACAACTTGATAAGTGCGAGTTCTACAAACAAGATGTAGAATTTTTGGGATTTGTTATCTCATCTCAGGGAATAAAGACCAACCCGGAGAAAGTAAAGGCGATACAAAATGTACCATATCCACAAACCCTGAAAGAACTTCGCTCCTTTCTCGGACTATCAGGGTATTATCGCCGATTCATTAGGTATAATGCCAAACTGGCGAAACCCCTAACAACACTTCTAAGAGGATAAGATGGACGTTTGTCCAAAAACCTCTCGAGTAAAAAACCCATCCATCTTAACGATGAAGCCAAGGAAGCATTCCAAAAACTCAAGAACTCTCTAACCTCAGAAGACACCATACTAATGCACCCAGATTTCAGAAAAGACTTCGAATTGGTGACAGACGCCTCAAATTATGCCATAGGTGCTGTTTTAGCCCAGGACAACAAGCCGATAATGTTCATTTCAAGAACATTAAACAAAACTGAAGAAGGTTACGCGGCGAACGAAAAAGAGATGCTCGCCATCGTTTGGGCTCTTAACACGCTGAGGAATTACCTTTACGATTCAGCGAAAGTCATCATATACACTGATCTACAACCCCTTACCTACTCCTTAAGCAACAAGAATAGCAATACAAAATTAAAAAGGTGGAAAGCGCTTTTGGAAGAATACAATCATGAGATTAGGTATAAACCAGGCAAAATGAATGTCGTTGCCGATGCACTTTCCAGACCTCCAATACGTTCAGGAATAAATAGTCTTACACCAACAATACACAGTGATGAAAGTTCATCTGAGAACTTAATATTCAGTGTGGATTGTCCCATAAACGTTTTCAAGAACCAAATTATCCTTAACACCGGAGATAACCCTAGCCAACAATTTCAAATAGTATTCCCTTCCTACCACCGCCATATAATTACAGAACGTTTCTACACTAATAATAACTTGATTGAAATTTTAAAGGCACGTCTAAACCCAGCAGTAACTAACTGTATGAAAACAGAAGAACGAGTAATGGGTTTGATTCAGGAAATCTATAAAGAATATTTCACTAAATATCGCATAAGATTTTCTCGAACTTTAGTTGAAGACGTTGTAGATGACCAGAGACAGGAAGAAATAATAATAAGTACCCACCAACGTGCTCATAGAAACGAGCGTGAAAATAAAGTGCAGATTCTCGAAAAATTTTATTTTCCAGCCATGTCATGTAAAATCAAAAGAATAGCAAAACTTTGCTCGATCTGTAAAGAGAACAAATATAACCGTCATCCAGACAAGATTGAGATTCAAGCCACGCCAATACCAGAGTATCCAGGCCAAATAATACATGTGGACATTTTCTCCACTGAAGGCAACCTAGCGTTGACTTCAGTAGACAAATTCTCTAAATACGCTCAGGTAAAGAAAATCCAATCAAAAGCTGTTGAAGACATTAGACAACCACTTAGAGACATAATTTTCGCATATGGTATTCCGAAAACCATAGTATTTGACAATGAAAAATCGTTTAATTCTATCCCGATATCTTTTATGCTTGAAAATGAGTTTGGTGTACAGATACATAAAACACCTCCCTATACGAGTTCATCAAATGGCCAAGTAGAGCGATCTCACTCGACTCTTGCTGAGATCATGCGATGCTTGAAAAAAGAACAGGTACACAAATCCTTCACGGAATTATTAGAAGCAGGCGTAAATGCATATAACTTTTCGGTTCACTCCGTCACAAAAAGGAGACCAGCTGATCTATTCTTTAGCAGAAACATCGGTTCCGACCACTCCCAAATAGAAAAATCCCGCTCAGAGAACAAAAAAAGATTGAAGGTAAAGCAAGAAAAAGACTTGGCTTATCATAACAAAGGTAAACCTCCAATTAGAACCTACTCACCTGGTGACATAATCTATGTCAAGAAAAACAAAAGGTTAGGTTCTAAACTCACCCCCCAGTATACCCGAGAAACCGTAAAGGTAAATAAGAAGACAACAGTGCTCACCGAATCGGGTAGTGAAGTCCATAAATCGCATATAAAGGTCTAACGTACACTCCATTCTTTCATCTCTCTTCCAGATACCTTATACCTGTCTACCTAGCTAACGTACAAATACTGGACTATACTAACTCTCGACTACTGACAATAAATACTGGAACAACCCGACTACAGGCAGGAACGTTCAAACTAGTACACGAGATCGATCTTTCCAAATACATACAAGTCATAGACGCCATAGAATCATCTGTGAAAGCGAATTTCCAAACCTCGAATTCCAATTTCTACCTCCTTTCCGAAGAAATATCCTTTATCAGATCCCACATAAAACGGCTTATTCCCGATCATCCAAAAAGTAAAAGATCAATAGATTTTATAGGAAGTGCCTGGAAGTGGATATCTGGAAACCCAGATGGCCATGACTTCCAGATTATACAAGAAAAAATGAATAATGCGATAGAAAACAATAACAGGCAAGTCATTATAAATAAATTAATAATAGATAAAATAAATGAGGTAACAAAGGAAACAAATGAGATAAACAAACATATAAAAACTAATGAAAAAATATTAGAAGAATTATTATTTAGTATCAAATATAAACTAGACCTAATAAACGATGAAATTACAAATATTGGATATGCTTTGCACTGGGCAAAGGCCAATATAATTAATTCCTACATTCTATCAAATATGGAAATAAATAAAATTAAAGAAATCATAGAAAATAAGCAAATACCTTTTAAAAATATAGAAGAAGCAATAGAATTTTCGGAAGTCAAAATCGCATTCAATAACTATACATTAATTTATATTGTAAGTCTACCGATTGTAAATGAGGAAATTTTGTGAAAAAACATAATAAAAGCAATAAAGCAAAACGAAACTATAATAAAAAAGGACTATAACGAAATAGTAAAATGTAAAAGCGAAATTTTTGGTATAAGTACCCCATGTAAAGCAATTAACAAACTGTCTATTTGTTCATATTCTAACATTGTTAACATAAGCAACACAAAATGTATTCCTAACTTAGTAAGAAGTCTTCAAGCAAGCTGTAATGTCATCAATAGCCAGCACATACAACCAGTTGAAGAAATATCAGCCGACATTCTATTCCTCAACCAATACCATGGGCTTATAACAATCAATGGAGATCAGGTGTCATTAAACGGAACATTTCTTATAAAGTATCATAACGCTAGCATTAAAATTGGGAAAACAACGTTCAAATCAGTTGAAGTTACAGACTTTGCTCCACTACCGGCAATCCACCAACCTACCTCAATAAACCCCGAAATGGAAGAACTGCTCTCATTAGAGATGATTAAGCAGTTGCACACTCATAACACCCAGCACATCCAGCTGCTAAGGAGAAACATCAAAACCAGCACGATGTTATTTTTGTGCTCGGCTCTTAGCTTTGTAGTTATCATATTGGTCATTCTCAAGAAAACAATGAGTAAAATGAGGCCAGTGAGCAATAATAACATAAAAGACGAAAAGGTTACAGAACCAATAGAAGTACTCAAAAGCTCTCCATCGCAATCAAGGCCAGCAACATCCCGCATAAACTAGATTCCATTTTTCTAAGTGAACGGGGACGTTCACATTTAAGGGTAGAGGAGTTAACGAAATACGAGTATTATACAAAAGTCAGCAACACGCGCACACAATTTCGTATCACGCGCAGTTCTCATGATGTCACCAGATACCTGCACATCAAACACCTTCAGCCAGTGCAGACGATAATCCCAACACGCGCAGTCTATTTCCCGTTAATGTCACCAGATACCTGCATACCAAGCACCTGCAACCAATGCACAAAACACCTTTGCTGTGGGAACCAATAACTTGCAGAATCAGCTAATTGTTACTATTTAAGGTACGAGTATTACTGTTTGTTAGGAAAACTCAGTTGTATTTTGAATGGACAGAATCGCTGTCCGAAAAATAAAGTTTTTTTTATAAAATTAAAAATATAAATCTTTAATTTAGACAAGGGGACGTTTGGTTACCCGATCATAAAACACTAAACCATATCGATCACATTGTGGTCGACGTAAGATATGCCTCAGGAAACTTCTGGACATCCAGTATTGACTCGGATCAGCATATTGTTCTAGCCGAGGTACGAACGTAGACTTCTATTCAACTGCATTCAGTGAAGTCTTGCATTCTCGAAGTAAGGCTCTAAGCGCAACCTTATCTAAAGATGCGTTAGATATCTCATTGGCTTTGTACTTTTAACATTTTACTCGCAGCAAAGTCTTACATGACAAAGTACCTGTCAGACACGAAAGAATGGGTGCAAATTTATTACCTACACTAATGCTGTTTTTATTTCTCCAAATTAGTTTGATATCGATCGCAACATATGCTAGACCAATTCGACTTGAACTCCATAGTTGGTTTATAAAAGATTTCTTGTTCGTACAATGTGGATGTATCTAGAGTCACAACACCAGATATATATAACCAGAAGTATTAAGCGCTTCTATAAACTAAATTTCTACCTTTGTCTGATTAATTTTAAGTACAATACAAGGACTCAACGTGTTGAAACGTTCATGTTACACCACATCATCTCGAGTTTGATTTATTATTACTTAAAATTTGCTGGCGGTATTTGGATAGTTTCTGTGTCTGCTTTTGCATATGACATTTTAATCCACGACTATGCGATTCAAACAAAAAACTCATACTATGCACAAGAGCAAATTTTATATTACTTCAGTTTGTATAGAGCCCACATGTATCCCTCATTTTTGTCCAAAATGTATCTCCAGAACGCTGAGGGAATTGTGAATACTTTAAATGAACTGCTGCTTATTTTTCGCAAATTGAAACCTAAGACCGATGGAGAAATCTATATATTGCCGGATCTACAGATGGTTTTAAATATAAAAATCTTCATGACAGCGTATCGCATCGCATACAATTGTACGTGTATTGATAGACTTATACTACCTGATGGTGCGTTTGTCGGAATTTATCTACTAGAAGCATTTTTCTGGAGCTTCCTCTACAGTCACATTGTATTGATATGTTTTGTAAACAAGATGAACGTTTATCTAAATCGAACTACCGCGGTCATAGAGGAACCGGAGCTTACAGATGATATATTTTGTTTCATCAATATTTCACATCAGCTCTGTCGAATTAAAGTTTGGTTGAACAAATTCTACTCATTGCTGGTGATTGTCATTTATACAGGACTCTGCTTGGACATCACATCATCATACAAAGTCTTAAAACAAATTCTCACCCGCAATGACGCTTTCTGTCTGCTGGGAATCCCTTTATGTGTCAGTGCAGGATTTGATATTTACTTATTGGCGCTGTTTTCTGAGAAATTTACCAAAGAACGAAGTAAATTCCAGGACAATGTTTCTGCCCTAGCTTGTAAAATGGGAATTGATTATAAAAGCAAATTGAGCAGAGATGTTCGTACTCACAGTTGAGTATCATTTGATGAATTTTTATTAATCCTTTTGAATTTTTTCAGATTGATTTGCTGGCATTGCAACACAAAGTTCAAGACACAGATGTTTGGAAGTGTGCTGGCTTTGTTATTAATCAGGGATTTGCCTTTAGCAATTACTTTGAAATTGTTGTTTTGAACGCTATCTGCTTCGGGCAGTATTATCTTGGCGCGGTGGTGTCACAAAATTAATAAATCTTTACGGCGATGCATTCAGATATAATGTTTCGTAAGACCTTGCCCGAACAAAGGCATAACAATTCTGGTTTTGTAGTCTATTAATACATAAGTGCCTTATATATAGGTATAAGTATATAATAATTAAATTTGACTAAAGACAATTCGTTCGATTGACTAGCTAAGCGACAAATCCTGTTCCATGAAAATATCTTTTATAGACGTTCAAAAATTTATTACAAGATGGGAGTTTATGGAATATTGGGTTGTATCACATGAAATGTCCGATCTTCGCTCAGTCGGAAATAAGAAGTTCTCGAGTGAACGTCTGTGCCAGAATGTTAAATTTTCTTTTTTTATAAAATAAAGTGGTATGTGTGCTTGACGTGTCAGAATTTTTGCGTTCGTTGCAAGTACAGTTTTTTTTTTAGTAATTATTTACAATCGAGTCTCTCAAAATCTTTCGAGAAGCGCAGAAGATCGGTGGCGAGTTTTCACCAAGCATTAGAGACGCTGAATGTTACGTTCTGGGTTTAACCTGACAACCGCAATAAAGAAGAAGAAGAGTTTCCGAAAGTATTATACATATGTACATCAGAACAAAATGAATACAAGACGACGCTTTAAAAAAAGACGAGAACTACTCACGAAATCTATGTGTAAATGGGATGGCGTCTCAAAAATTAAAAAAAAAAAAAAACAGAAGCAGACAAGCACACCATTAAACAAATTGATAGGTGCTACTGAAGGAATGATATGATTAAGTTCTAGCAAAATGTGGGAAGAATTTGCATATGATGTAAGTAACGAACAGAAGCTTGCAGAGATATGTAGGTATTGAACCTCGGATCACAGTCGTTTAATTTTGAAGGAGTAATTTTGCAGACTGTTGGACGGCGAAAACTACCAACATTACACTGTCAAACAGAATGAACCATCCAAAATATTCGTACCACCCAACCGACCAAGCAAAGGTCTGGACAATGGTATCTAATAAAAAACTAATAAAGGCCTGTGAAACAGGCGGAGCAGATGGACTATCTCCAGATTTATTGAAAACAGCGGGGATTGAATTGGTGGAAATTCTATCGCTGAATCCCCAGCGCTCCGAACACCTTGCGATTTTAGTATCTATATTAGTTGCACTATTCATATTCTCAAAGAATTGATACGTTTTAAGAACACAAGCGTTTTTAAGTGAAATATTTTTAAGTTGAAAACCTGTTTTATTACCTCCCTACTTCTCTTGCCAATAACTCCCAATTTTCAAAACAATCTTATAGACGGTAATCAGTGTGAATTAGGCCGTAGTCTACCATCGACCAGTCACCTTTCGGTAGACCTTGGAGATACTTAATTATTCAAAGGGGTAGAAGAATACTGCCAGTGACGGGCTAAATTCGCAGCTTCTTTGTCAAATTTGGCTACCACACATAGTTTTTCGCAAAATTCCTTATTTTAATCATGCCGACAGTAGGAGCACTTAACTCAATGGGTAATATTCTCCGCAGACCTTCTGGAATTCATTTATTTATTTATTCTTCCAAATCCGAAGGTTCGGTGTTGGAATCCCAGCCTCGCCCGCAAGACATCCATTTTTTCATAACGAAAATCAAGTAAGATGAGTAGTTGACTAGAAATCAACAACAAGCCAACTTCCACTAAGAATTTAGTCTCCCCATTAAATGTTGGATGCCACCCATCGACCTAAATAACCACTGAGCCCAAACATCTTTCTTTCCCATTTTTGAAAAAAACACCACGGGCTGAGGCATGTAAAGTTCATAAAAAAAAATGTACACAACTTTCTTAGTCCATCTTCCTTCCTCCTTCAAAAAAGTTATTAAAATAAAAAATGTATATGTACAGGATGTCCCCTAATTAGTCAAGACTAATTTGTGAAATGATTCTTGGGTATATTCTAAGAAAAAAAAGTCGGATTTAGAAAAGGCTGACTTTGGTGTACCCCGACCCATGTTAACGGAAATTGTTGGTAGAAACTTCCTTTAGGACTTAATTTTTAGAAGAAATATTACCCTCTATAACTGAGTTCAAACAAGGTTAATATCTTACTTGAGTTGGATATCCAATTTCTAAGCCTCTTCCATTTCTCTTGCCCCTGCTAAATTTTTACTTTGAGGTCACTTTTCTCCAGAAACTGCGTAACAAACATAACGTTTTACTACTTTTTTGTTAGCAACGTAAACTCTAATCAAAAAAAATCATCAACAAGTTTGCAGAAAACCCATGGATTTTAAGATACTTGGGAATACCTGTAGCAGGTAAAAAATGAGTTTATGATTTTTTTTACCGCGTTTCTAGCAACAGTTGATAATTAGAGTGGTTTTGAAAATTTACTAAACAAAAATGGCATAAAAGATTAGAAAAAAAATTAATTCATCATTTTTACGCCAACGTTACAGTTGGTTGGAAACACTATTTGAAATGTCTGCATTTACAAACCAAAAATACGCAGACATTATTTACGTTTATGGGTTGTGCAATGGAAGTTCAACTAGTGCTCAACAAAGGTACCATGAGCTTTATTCTAACCGCGACGACTTCCTAGTGAAGGCGTATTTGGAAATACGTATGGAAGTCTTCGATAAACGGGATCATTTTGAAATACACCACCGAATGCGGGATCTCCACAAAGGAGAAGGATTTCGGCTGATGAAAGAATACTGGAAGCTATTACAACTGATCCATCAATCAGCATCAGACGCTTTGCTTTGCAATTCAATGTTTCCAGACATAAAATTCCTTATGGACTGCATGGAGAAAATCTTAGACCGTACCACCATACACCTGTGTAACTACTGCTTCCCGATGATTTGGAAAACAGACTTGACTTTTCTAACTGGTTGCCGGAGCTGAGCTTGGATGGAAACGTGTTTATTAGCGGAATTATTTGGATGGACGAATCTCTATTTACAAGAGATGGGATCACAAATTTTTAGAATCTTCATACATGCAATACCAATTCATCCTCAATACGTGGGCAGGTGTAATTGGAAACAAGTTAGTCGGCCCCTTATAACTACTACCTATGCCAAATTCTACAAACTATCTGGAGTTTTTGTAAAATGATTTGCCAGGTGGACATTACAATGATTCAACTAGATTCACCATACTTCCAACAGGATGGTACTCCAGCCCACTATGCTCGTGAGATTAAGAATTGACTAGATGAAGAGTACGGTAATCGTTTAATAGGAAGAAATGGACCAGTTCACTGGCCTGCCAGATCTCCTGATGTATTGGATTTTTTTTTGTGTGGCGAAGAATGAAAGGACTTGTTTATTCAACAGAAATAGCAACTTTAAGTGAATTGGAAGATAGTATTCTCGAAGCGTCATCAAAAGTGAGTCAGCAGTTAGCATCAATAAACATTCGCAGTGAAATCCAAAAACGGGCTCTAGCATGCACACGAAAGGAGAACACTTTGAGCACCAACGTAACAGATTTAGATATTGGATATCTGAAGACTCAAATAAGGCATCAGGTGGAGGTGCATAGACAGACACCATATACAACCGCTTTCCACTACGGAGAGGGATATACACGATGCATGCTTCCAGCACCTGGAACCTACGTACTACACGACTGTATACTCTTTTAAAATGTATACCTTTTTGTACAAAAATTGCAACGCCACCTCCCTGAGTGGAGTTGGGTCGGTTTCTCCGTACTATTTTGTATCTTCTGTGCCTCATTTTGTGTCTCTTGGTAAGCTTAGTTTCGCTAACCAAAAGCACATCAGGGGCTTGGTCTTTAAGCAACTTAAATAGTGCGGCTCGTCGTTCGAGCCTAATCAGTGAATTCACATTCACAGCAAGGACCTCCAGGGTTTGCTCCGCCACGTACGTACCCATTACGGCAAAATGTGCGTTAGGCCAGGCAGCAGTGCGTATACTTGATCCACCCGCGCGGTCTGTTCAGTTAAATGACGTTGTAGCTGAGCCATCTGCCCCTGGATAGAGAGCAAGATAGCTAGCATGTCAGGTACTGGTTCAGGTGCTCTGGGCGCTGGGGCCTGAGAAGCAACCTTCGCTTGCTGTACGGTATTTCCCCTACCTGCCGCCATTTGGGCGTAGGTAATATGGGGAGTAACGGCTGGAGTTTGCAAATGCACGGGTGGACGTTTAACTTCTACGTTCTGTTGCCGGGCCAGATTTATTCTTTTGATATACTGGAATTTAGGACAACCCCGATAATTTGCGGTGTGTCCCGTGTTCCTACACAAAGCACAAGAGAGTTGGCTTTTTTCAGACGCGCCGTCCTTACCCAGAGCGCATTCCTCGGACTTGTGGTTCTTTCCGCACTTCACTCATCGAGGCTGCATTTCGCAGTTCGACGGCGTGCCCGAACCTTTGGCAGCGCACACATTGTAAAATGTTTTCGCTCCTCTTTAATTTCTCCCAATGTACAATTTGTTAGTCCAGGACTTTAATACTCCTTAGACCATCCAAATTGCTGGTGGGACTTAGCTGGACAAGGAAAATCGGCAGTTGCCGCTTCTCCCTTTTGGCTCTGGCTGTGGTGAAAGGCTTGACCCCCACGAATTGGAGCCCTTCGCACTTCTTCTCTTTCAGCAGTGCAAGGAGCTCCTCCGGATCAGTCGACGGTTCTAATCCCCTCAGCAGCATTGTTTGCAGCTTCTCCCCTTTCGGGGTGTAGGAGAAGAACTCCGTCGTCGTTTCCTTCAGTAAACTTTTAACTTTGTGGTAGCGCTCCACTGTATTGCAGTGGATCGCGTACCTATCTAAACTTAGTTTTTTAATAAAGAAATTGTTGCCTATGGCCGACTTACATAACTCTATTGTATCCTTCAATTCCATTTTATATGTATTAATTGGCGGCACCCTTTGGTTAATTGATTTCTGCTGCTAATTTTGCTGTTTTTGCTGCTGTTGTTGTTGCTGCTTCTGGTTTTGTTGGGTTTTTTGTGGTTGCAATTTCCGTTTGTTCTGCTTTTATTGTGCAGTAGTTTGTTTTTGTTGTTGCTGGGTTTGTGCTTGTTTTACATTTGACTGCTGTTGTTGTTGCTGTTGTTGAGAATTTCGGGTCTCTTCCAGTTCTCTCGTCCTTCTCGCTAACTGTTTAGCTTTAATTACAAGAACTCGTTCTTCCATTTGTTTAATGCTGCTGTTAAGGGATTTTACTTCTTCTTCTTCGTCCTCTGATTCAGAAGCCATCAGAGAGGCGAAGCTATTGTTTGACCCCAAGTGATGCCCTTTCCCACCATCGGAGTCACTACCGCGTATTTTATGTTTTTCCCCTGCTGTTTTGGCTTCTTTCCTTACATAAACCCGCATCTTCGCGGGTGAAGTAGATAGGGCGATGCGTTTAACGGGGTTGGAAGTCGGATTTGCCTTTCTCCTCCTCTTGGACGTAGTACCAAGTTGCCTGAAATAACTGATTCATTGGCTGATGTGTTTGCGTCATCCGCTGATCCCGCCATTGGGGGAGCGGAGCGCTCACTTTTATCCATCGCCTGCTGTTATCTGTCTTATTAACACTTTTATTACACGTGTTTTATTAGATAACAAAAAAAAAAGAAAGAAAAAAAAAGTCTTGTTCCCCTGACGGGACTCGAACTCGCGCAACTTTAGCTGCGATCAAACACCACTTGTACTGGGCTGACTGACCCTTTATAAAAGTTTGTCCAATAATGTCTTTCACGTAATAAAAATATATACGAGTATATATATATATATATTTTTTTTTTTTTTCCTAGAAAAAAGCCGAAACACGTTTTTACTCCACGACGGTCTGTGAGCGACTACCCTTTCTTGGTTATCACTAGGGGGATGGCCCACATGATCGTGGCCAAGGTAAGAAGATGACAGCCGGTAGGCACATTTGGTAGTTTCTAGTCTGGCAACGGTTAAGTCGGGGTCGCTGAGATTAGGAAGTAAAATTGGATTAAGGCTACGTTTCACTAATATACAAGTTCTGGTCTTACCTTTACCTCTCGTATAGAGCGGAGCCAATACAGGTGTCCTAAGTCCACGAACCAAGCCATCTGCAATCCATGGTTCCTGGATTGGGATAATGTCTTCCGCGTGTTTTGCAAGAGGCAGAATGCGTGCGGCCGAAGGCTTTTTTAGGTGATAGAGATTAATCTGTAGAAACCGTATCATTGCTACAGTTTTCCAGAGTAGCCTCCACTACAGTGCTGTTCAAGTCTTCCGATTCGGAGGATATGCTCAAGAGCTCATCTGCCTCTAATCGTATAGGACCCCATTTTGCTTCGTCATCGGTTTCCATTTCTGACGGGATGTCAGAAGAGGAGACCGACGGCTTAATTGTCACCTCGGATATATTGAAGTCGTCGATATATATAGCGGCTTTCCAAGATCTAAGTTTGTATTTGGTGGTGTCTCTGTTAAACTAGGAGGGGTTGCTTATCAGCATCCAGCTCATACTTTTTTTTTATAGTAGCGCGCGCTCAAGTGGTTAGAGTACCCTTAAAATGTTTGTACACAGCGTTGGCAAAGGAAAATTTAGGGAGGGAAGAAAGATAGGTACCTATCGATGTACGCTGGTTTTAAATGTCTGAATATTATAATGACTAGGAAATAGAGGGTTTGGCAGGGCATTCTACAAGCAAGTTGTTCGGCTTATGAATGAATCACGATATTTCAGAGGACGTCCAATAGTGGGCTTGACGGTATGCGACGATATCTCATAGCGAGACGGGTGTTACGGTTAAAGGTCTGAAGGTGCGGAAAGCTACTGGCGATTTTAATGGAGCACTGATGGTGGTAATAGCGATAAAACAAAGCGAGACAAAGTAGACCCTTAATTGTATTGACTAGAGGGGTAAACTACTCCTTATTGATCACGATCAAAGCGCATATATTCGTATAAGAGCCCCTCAGTTCCTCCAGTTTCGCGACTTTCCAGTCATGAGTCGGAAGGGTCGAGTTACTGAGTCTGATGATTTGCAGAATGCTTTCTGGGGAGGAGGGTTCGCCTGGGGTCCAGGTGCGAGTTCGAGATCTGCTAGGGATGTCCTCCTTAGATACGACCACGAGTTTTGCACCTGCCTAATCTCTCCTAAACCACCTATGGCTTTAGTGCAAAGATCAAAGAGATCTCTGATTGACACATGCTTGTGAAGAGAGGTGGTCCGGTGTTTCCCAAGAGGTTGCTCGAAAGCTTTAGCTTGACCAGCTGCCACCGTTCAGGTGTTATTGATCCGTCGACATCGCTCCTGTCGATTACCGCGATCATTATTGCGTCCTTCAGGACGTTTAATGGCCCAAGAGTTTTGGTGTTGTAAGCTTTGGGCCTCTTGAGAACCGGCACTGTGTCGTGCCCTCTGACGCTTGGAAGAGTCTTTTGGTGTTTTGGGAGAAGTGGAAGCAGTGCTTAATCTGTCTTTTAGGTTGTTGTTAGCCCAATCAATCTTGTTCCTTATTTCCGCACTTCTCTCCGCCACCGGAATGGATCCGAAGGTTTTGATGATGCGTAAAACATTTCGGCGTCTTAGACAGAGTCTTAGATGAAGCTTCCGATGCAGCTGAGATCCAGATTCCTCCTTGGGGGAAGAAGTTTTAGTAGCAACGACAAGTCCGTGGCCTGCCACAAATTTTCTGATGCTAAGTGTGAAAGAAGTGGTTGGACCATTTTATATACAATATTTGAAAAAATGCAGCGAGAACCGCGTTACGGAATTTATCTTCCCTTTAGTCTTTAGTAGTTAATCGTCAGAAGACAGACTATGGGAATATGGGAATAACTTTGAGGATTATGTTGAGGGAAAAAAAGCAATTTCTCATATCTGCAGGAATACCAGCTTCCAAAGCTCCCAAAGAAACTTCTGTGATCATAAAGGGAGATGCAAATTAAAAATAAACGTAGACAAGCTTGAAAAGTAACTTGGTGGCTCTTCTGTGAAAACTAAGAGGAGATATTATCATCGGAATGTCACTTTCTTTCAGAATATCCTGGTTACCAAACTCACCACGAATTGTACTATAAACAGCTTCTTTGAAGTAAGTCATAGTGAAATGGCCGAGACATACGCAATACTGATGGCAACGAAATACATATATTGTGAAAAATCGGCGAAGGGGGCGAAGCATTTACATCTGTAGTGGGCTGTAAATAAAGACGTTAGTGAAAGGACTGCCAGGAGAGCTCTCATGTAAATTGGTCTTATATCGGCAATCAAGGTGAAGAAGAAGACTTCATTATCTCACAAAAATGTGAAAGCAAGGTTAAAGTTCTGCAAAGACCACAACAATTGGACGGTTGAAGACTGGATAAGGTTAATATAGTCTGATGAAACAAAACTCAATCGTTACCAATCAAAAGGGAAAAAATACTTTTGGGTTAGGAGACCGTAAAGCACGGTGGAGGTAGCCGCATGGTTTTGGGGGTGATTTAATTGGTGGCATGTCGGACCCTTGATGAGAATCCAGACAAATTTGCCGATGTTTGTTAAGAAATGTGCGTATCCCATTGAAGAGATCACCTCCAGCAAGATGGCGTCCCCAAGCACACAGACAAAATCGTCAAAAACTGACTCGGTAACCAACTTTTTTCGCAATTATTGTTAAATGGCCCGCAAAAGTCCGCATTTGAATCCGAAACGGAATTTGTTAAACGGCAACTTCTGGGATACGAAAGTCCACCGACAAACCTAAACGAATTTTGGACCAGGGTTCAAACCGAATGCAAGAAGATACTAGACGGAACTATACAAAAATTGGTAGAATAAATGCCAAAGCGCATAAAAAGTGTAACAAGGATCAAAGGGCTATGGACAAAGTACTGGGAGCTTGCTTTTAGCTACAAGGATTAAAACGTGCAAAAGTGAATACTTTGGACTATGAACTACTTTTTTTTTTTAATTGTTAAACACATAAATATGTAAATGAATAAAATAAAATGAATTATACTGAAATACTGCACTTAGGTAATAACAGTGTTTTTACATTTTTGGTATACAGTTTTGCTCGCCACTATAAGTATTTTGGGCGTAAGTAGCCCAACATCCAGCGACGATTGCTGTGAGAGTGACGATGACACCGCCGATCTAACTGCTCGCAATTACATATATAATTAAGTAAGTGAGAAGAGGTATTTTTATGAGAGTCGTAACGAAAACACATTTTAGAACCATTTGCAACCCTTGATACTCAAAGAGTGCATTCAAGCTCTCATCTTTTTCTGTGAGAACTATACTTGTATCCTAGCCAGACCATATGAAATAGGTCTATATTAGTCCTGCTTTCTATCAACCATAAGAAGAGAGTAAGTGGCACCTTTTCTAAAGGCAACACCTGCAACAATGTAGGAAGAGTACTCGTACTGTCAACATTTTACTCGCAGCAAGGTCTTACATAAAAAAGTACCTATCAGACACGTAAGAATGGGTGAAAATTTATTACCTACACTAATGCTGTTTTTATTTCTCCAAATTAGTTACATATCGATCGCAACATATGCTAGACCAATTCGACTTGATTGAACTCCATAGTTGGTTTATAAAAGGTTTCTTGTTCGTACAATGTGGATGTATCCAGAGCCACAACACCAGAAATATATAACCAGAAGTATTAAGCGGTTCTATAAACTAAATTTCTACCTTTGTCTGATTCATTTTAAGTACAATACAAGGACTCAACGTGTTGAAATTTTTAAGTTTCACCACATCATCTCGAGCTTGATTTATTACTTCTTAAAATTTGCTGGCGGTATTTGGCTAGTATTTGTGGTCCTCCTTGGATTTTACGGTTTCGTCTTAAACGATCCGATTCACATAGAAAATTCGTACCATGGACAAGAGAAAACCTTAAATTATTTCAATATATTAAGAGATCATTCCTGTCAATTATTTTTATCCAAAATGTATCTCCAGAACGCTGAGGGAATTGTGGATACATTAAATGGACTGCTGCTTATTTTTCGCAAATTGAAACCTAAGACCGATGAGGAGATTCATGTATTGCCGGATCTACAGATGGTTTTAAATATAAAAATCTTGATGACAGCGTATCGCATCACATTCAATTGTATGCGTATTAATAGGTTTGTAATACAAGATGGTGCTTTTGTCGGAATTTATCTACTAGAAGCATTTTTCTGGAGCTTCCTCTATAGTCACATTGTATTGATATGTTTTGTAAACAAGATGAACGTTTACCTAGGTCGAGCTATAGCGGGCGTAAAGGAACCAGAGCTTATCGATGATATATTTTGCTTCATCGAGATTTCACATCAGCTCTGTCGAATTAAAGTTTGGTTGAACAAATTCTACTCATTGCTGGTGTTTGTCACTTATACAGGCCTCTGCTTGGACATCACATCATCATACAAAGCCTTAAAACAAATTTTCATCCGAAATAACGCTTTCTGTCTGCTGGAAATCCCTTTATGTGTCAGTGCAGGATTTGATATTTACTTATTGGCGCTGTTTTCTGAGAAATTTGCCAAGGAACGCAGTAAATTCCAGGACAATATTTTTGCCCTTGCTTGCAGAATGGGATTTGATTACAAAACTAAATTGAGCAGAGATGTACGTACTCGCTGTTGAGTATCTTTTGATGAATTATTATTAATTCTTTTGAATTTTTTTCAGATTGATTTGCTGGCATTGCAACACAAAGTTCAAGACACAGAAGTTTGGAAGTATGCTGGCTTTGTTATCGACCGGGGATTTGCCTTTAGCAATTTCTTTGAAGTTGTTGTTTTGAACGCTATTTGCTTCGGGCAGTATTATCTTGGCGCGGTGGTGTCACAAAATTAATAAATCTTTACAGCGACAGTCGACGACGATAAGTCTCCTGGTTCATACATACGAAATGATAAGGCAAGTATTGCTACTAATAGCCAGAAAGAAGATACGTCTACCTATTAGCTGGCCTCAACCAGGCAATTTTAGAGGACACTTGTGTTCCATTCAAATATAATATTTCGTAAGACCTTGCTCGAGCAAAGGCATAACAATTGTAGTTTTGTAATCTATTAAGACTTAATTTTAATGCCTTATATATAGGTATACGAGTAAGTACCTGGTGTATGCATAAGTCTTTTCCGGTTTAACTAGAAGATGGCGCCAGCGAAAAGTACGCAGCGTATTAATTTGACACATATGTCATTTTGTTCGTCTAGCATTTAACTATTCGTACAAACACACACAAGTTGAGTCCGCCAAAAACTAGCGTAATTGTGTTATCGTTCAGTGATCATGTCGAGTTTTGTGCCTGAAAAAGAACATTAGCGGCACGTATTACTTTTCTTATTTAATCAAAAGAAAAAGGCTGTTAAAAGTCATGGTTTGCTGGTAGAAGCATATGGTGAACACGCTCTATCACTTACAATAAGAGAGACCTGGTTTCGACAGTTTAAAAGTGGTGATTTCAATGTGAAAGGCAGTGAGCGCTTTGGTAGACCACAAAATTGCGAAGACGAGCAATTGCAGGATTTATTGTATGATGACACAACTCATTACCTGTGTCACAAGATACAATCAGCATTCGTTTACGAGCAATGGGGATGATCAATAAACTCGGTAAATGAGTCCCACACGATTTAAATGAACGAAAAATGGAAAACCGTAAAGTCGCTTGTGAAATGCTGCTTCAACGCCACGAAAGGAAATCATTTTTGAATCGAATTGTGACGGGGGACGACAAATAGATTTATTTTTCTGCACCAGCCGTACTCCCCAGAATTGGCACCATATGCAGAGCAGCACTTCAGCGATTTCGAGGAAGTTGGAAAATGGCTCGACGAATGGTTTGCCGAAGAAGACAAGCAGTTTTACTGGCATGCTATTCATAAATTACCTGATAGATGTAGAAGACGATGGCCAATATTTTGAATAAAAATAAAAAAAGCAGGACCAGTAATTTTCAAATTATTGGAGGAAGAAACACTTTGGAATACTTTGCAACTGATACTGAAAGTGTACATTCTAGTTCTGATTTTTTTTGTGAGAACTGTACTATAATGGGTTTTTCAATACGGACTTGAAACCTTTGAATTTAATTTGTGAACGCACTCTTTCACTTATCATCAAACTGTTACTGTCAATTTATTCAGTAAACTCACCATCTTCATGATGGTAGAGTACACAAATGAGCAAAGTCTGCAAATTATAAACATTTCCTACCGAAATTCGGAGTCGGTGACTGCAACTTTAAGAGCGTTAACTCCAATTTTCGGTCGTAATTCTCGCCCTAGTAGACAGGCAATAACAAGTTTAGTGCAAAAAGTCTAGTACATATTCGTTGTGTGATGTTGCCGTGACAGTGAGACAACGGGTTGGTCGAAGTGTCGAAAATATCGCTGCCGTTCAGGCGTCCGTAGTCAACAATCCAAATCAGTCAATTCCACTGCGTTCTCAAGAATTGGGCATCGCTCAGACCACATTATGACGTATTTTGGGTAAGGATCTTGGTTTACACCCATACAAGGTCAAGCTGACTCAAGAATTGAAGCCGATGGACCATTTGAAGCGACATACGTTCTCCGATTGGGTTCTGGAGAAGATGCGCCAACATGAATTTCATCGCAAAATCATCTTCAGTGACGAAGCTCATTTTTGGCTCAATGGGCTCGTCAATAAGCAAAATATGCGTTATTGGTCGGGTGAAAACCCACATGTGCTTTATGTATCACCACTTCATCCACAAAAAATAACTGTTTGGTGCGGTTTGCATGCCGGCGGCGTTATTGGGCATGTTTTTTCGTCGACGATAACGATCGTCACGTTATTGTGAATGGTCAGCGTTATCGCGCCATGAACACCGATTATTTTTGGCCCGAATTAGAAGATATGGACTTGGACAACATGTGGTTTCAACAGGATGATGCCACAAGCCACACAGCACACGCTACAATCGATTTATTGAATAGTAAGTATGGTAAGCGTGTTATCTCAAGAAATGGGCCAGTCGATTGGCCGCTCGTATGTGCGATTTAACGCCGCTTGACTGTTTTCTGTGGGGCTGCGTTAAGTCATTGGTTTATGCCAACACGCTCAGAGCCAACTTTGAACGCGAAATAGCGGCCGTCTAGGCCGAAATGCGTGGCCAAGTCGTTGAAAATTTGGCCTAAAGAATCGACCGCTGCAAACGTGCCCGCGGTGGCCATATGAATGAAGTCGAGTTCCATTCATAAATGTTTTAATTGTACTTCAAGCCGATAATAAAGTTTTTAAAATCTCTCAAATGGTTTGCGTTTTATTTAAAAAAAAAGTTGTCAAGTCCTTATTGGAAAGCCCTATACTTATTAGTCCTGCTTTCTGTCAACCATAACAAGAGATTAAATGGCACCTTATCTCATTGGCTTTGTAGATACGTAAAGGCAACTCCTGCAACAATATAGGATGAGCACTCGTACTTTCAACATTTTACTCGCAGCAAGGTCTTACATGAAAAAATACCTGTCAGACACATAAGAATGGGTGCAAATTTATTACCTACGCTAATGCTGTTTTTATTTCTCCAAATTAGTTACATATCGATCGCAACATGTGCCAGACCAATTCGACTTGAACTCCATAGTTGGTTTATAAAAGATTTCTTGTTCGTACAATGTGGATGCATCTAGTCCCACAACACCGGATATATATAACCAGAAGCATTAAGCGGTTCTACAAGCTAAATTTCTGCCTTTGTCTCATTCATTTTATGTACAATCCAAGGACTCAACGAGTTGAAACTTTCATGTTTCACCACATCATCTCGAGCTTGATTTATTATTACTTAAAATTTGCTGGCGGTATTTGGCTAGTTTTTGTGGTCCTCTTTGGATTTGACAGTTTCATCTTAAACCATCCGATCCACATAGAAAATTCATACCATGCACAAGACAAGATTTTAGCGTATTTCAACATATTCAGAGACCATTCCTGTCAATTATTTTTATCCAAAATGTATCTCCAGAACACTGAGGGAATTGTAAGTATATTAAATGAACTGCTGCTTATTTTTCGCAAATTGAAACCTAAGACCGATGGAGAGATTTATGTATTGCCGGATCTACAGATGGTTTTAAATATAAAATTCTTGATGACAGCGTATCGCATCGCATTCAATTGTAAGCATATTGATAGGTTTGTAGTATATGATGGTGCGTTTGTCGGAATTTATCTACTAGAAGCATTTTTCTGGAGCTTCCTCTACAGTCACATTGTATTGATATGTTTTCTAAGCAAAATGAACGCTTATCTAAGTCGGGTTATAGCAGGCGTAAGGGAACCAGAGCTAGTAGATGATATATTTTGTTTCATCGAGATTTCGCATCAGCTCTGTCGATTTAAAGTTTGGTTAAACAAATTCTACTCATTGCTGGTGATTGTCACTTATACGGGACTCGCCTTGGACATCATGGCATCATATAACGTCTTAAAAGAAATTCTCATCAAGAAGGACATTTTCTTTCCGATGAGAATCCCTTCATGTGTCACTGCGGTATTTGATATTTACTTATTGGCGCTGTTTTCTGAGAAATTTTCCAAGGAACGCAGTAGATTCCAGGACCATATTTTTGCCCTGGCTTGCAGAATGGGATTTGATTATAAAAGTAAATTGAGCAGAGATGTACGTACTCGCTGTTGAGTATCTTGTGATGAATTATTATTAATTCTTTTGAATTTTTTCAGATTGATTTGCTGGCATTGCAACACAAAATTCAAGACACAGAAGTTTGGAAGTATGCTGGCTTTGTTATCGACCGGGGATTTGCTTTTACCAATTTCTTTGAAGTTGTTGTTATGAACGCTATTTGCTTCGGGCAGTATTATCTTGGGGCGGTGGTGTCACAAAATTAATAAATCTTAACAGCGATTCAAGAGAGTCAACGATGATAAGTCTCCTGGTTTATACATACGAAGGTATAAAGCAAATATTTCTACTAATAGCCAGAAAGGAGATACGTCTATCTATTGACTGGGAGATCCCTAGTTCATATGACCACAACTGCAGATGTTATGATTCTCCAGGTTGCCAACAGACCAAACGAATAAAGGAATAAAGACTGCAGGCTGCTTATACTGGTATCGTTACGAGGCACTGCACTATGCTAGGCACTTCTTAAATGTGCTGGGCATGACTGATACAAAGTCCTGCGAAGCTGCCTGGGAGGGTTTATCTCTATGAATGTCAGCTCGCAACAGGCTGTAGGTACTCGGCATTGACATAGTAGAAGCTGTAGACACTTTATCACTGAAGTGCTTACTCATATGTCTGTGAAAAACTGAAAGATTTGATTAAAAGGAACTTGCAACGTGTACAATGGGCTGGTTCTTTGTCAGAATGCTCTGTTCCCACAGAAATAAAAGTCATAGTGAGAGAATGAGAATATAGAAATGCAGACTTTACTACCTCAACGAAGTCTAACATCCCGCCTTAGGCAGAAAAGGCAATTACACCGACCAAAACGAAGTAAGGAAAGGAATGTTCTGAATATTTTGAATAATAAGTTGCTGGAAGTGACTTTTTGTAGGGTAGATACCAACTCAATTCTAAGATCTGGTCAGAAGAGTGTATTCCTGATGAAGGGGATCACAGAATCGTTTATCTGATCACCAAAAAGAACATCACTCTACTGCGCCAACTATAGAGGTATTAGTCTCCCCAATATTGCATACGAAATCCTATCTGCCATATTGTGCGAACGTCTGAAACCCTTCTTCAAAAACCTGGCTTACCCCAATCAGTGTAGCTTCGGGCAAGGAAAGAACACAATCGACCAAATTTTCGTAATCCGGCAGATCCTGAAAGAAAAACTCAAGAAGTCAACATTGATACCCGCTAACTTTTCATAAATTGCAAACTCATCCGTCTGCGCCGAAAGCGATGGAAATCCTTCGCTGATCCGCCGATTATTTACCGATATCTGTGATATCAAAAAGCGTTTAAGAAAAGGTGGTTCGTTATCATGTGACTTCTTCAATATCTTACTTAAATTATACGGATATGACCAGATGTAAAATGTGGCCGATGATGTTGACATGAGTAGCAGAAAACGCTGTGCGCTCGCTTGTGGTTTCGCTACAATTGAAACCGAAGCTGCCAAAGTGGACTTAGCGGTGAATGAGGACAAACCCAAGTAAATGTTGTGACGACGACAGTTATAACTTTGAGGAAGAACCTCATCAGTTCTGACAGAAACACCTCACATAAAATAAAACGAAGGATTACTCTTGCCATTCGCGGTAAGTAGATACGAGGGGCGTTCAATATATTCTCGGTATCTATATGAAGGAAAATGCGAATTCAATTTAAATTGTTTTTATTTTTCAATATAATCTCCCCTAACATCAATGCATTTGTTACATCTTGAGATAAGCTTTTTTAAACCCCCAAAAAAATAAATTTCCTCTTTCTCTGCAAAATACCCATTTATTGCCGACTTGAGTTCTTCATCATCCGAAAATCTTTTTCCACGAAGACATTTTTTCAAATCCGGAAACAGGAAATAATCACTAGGGGCAAGGTCTGGACTATAGGGTGGGTGTTGGATTTCTTCGAAACCACAATCTCGCGCAGCAGCCTTGGAAACTCGCGCCGTGTGAACAGGAGCGTTGTCATGAAGAAGCAACACACCCGCTGCGAGTTTACCCCGTCTTTTCTTTTTAATTTCCTCCCGAAAATTATGCAAAGTGGGAGCGTAGGATGTGGCGTTGATGGTTTCACCTTTTTTTTTTGTACTCAATGAGCAAGATTCCTTTGAGTCCCAAAAAACTGTGGCCATGAGCTTCCCGGCAGACGGAGTGACTTTGAACTTCTTCGGGGGGTCTGTTCCTTTTTTATGTCACTGCATGGACTCTTGTTTGCTTTCAGGGTCATAGTGGTGGACCCATGTTGTCCCCAGTAACAATTCGATCCATAACACCGTCCGCGTTCTCACTACACATCTTCAAAAGCTCTCTACAGCATGCGATTCTCACTTTTTTCTGAGGCGCTGTGAGCATTCGTGGCACCCACCATGCACTGACCTTTAAAAGGTTAAGATGGTCATGAAGAATGGTGTGAATGGTACCAATTGAAAGCGTGGTGATCTCTGCCATCATTTTCACCTTTATTCGGACATCCTCAAGATCAAGTTTTTCGACTTCTTTGATGCTTTCTCCCGTACAAGCAGTAGCCGGTGCGCCGGAGCGGGGGTCGTCTTCAATGCTCTCTCTGCCTCTCTTGAACTCACTTGACAACTTTTGCACAGTTGATAATGAAGGTGCGGAACCCTGGCAAACAGCCACCATCTCTTCATGAATAGTTTTTTGACTTTTTCCTTGCTTAGTGAGAAATTTAAGTACAGCGCGATGCTCAATTTTCACCATCATCGTCTCAGTTGCCATTATGATTTTGTTTAACTAGAGATAAAACGCGAATTAATAATCACATTTATATGAAATTTTACACGAATGCACTAAAATAATAGTATTACTCGATAAATAAGTCAATTTATATATACAACCCCAGCTTCACCCCGATACCGAGAATATGTTGAACGCCCCTCGTAATTGAGTAGTAAAGCCCTAGCCCGAACAACTAAGGAGATTCCTTTTAAGACCTCGATCATCCCAGTCTTACTTTATGGCCTTGAAACAGGGATCAGGTACTTCTTAAAATATTCGGTCTCGTTTGCGTTGACTGATTTTTCTGAAGGGATTTAACAACGAAGTCTACGAGGTGCACAGTGGTATATACTTGGTCAGAAAACTGCGCATCAGTCATCTGAGATAGACACCAGTGATCCGTCAGGCAGAGTCTTGGAGTCTAATCCGAAGTGACAACGCAGTAAAGGAAGACCTCGCCTTAGGTGGCGCGCACAAGTAGAAGGAAATAGGAGACGTACTGCAGTTTAATCTGGCTATGAACCTCTCTCCATCGACTGAGCTAACCCTCAGTGAATGCAAACTTCGGTAGTTTCAGTTTAGTAGACGATTGTAAGCCCCATCCAATATATCATCAAAGACTATGTTGACTTGCTTCTCAAAGATCACTTGAATCCATCTTTCATAGCAAATTGACAACTCTTTGTTTTTGATGCGATTTACGTCGTATTTTTATCTTCTTCCTTCCAAGCGTATAAGCTATTGTAGATCCTGAAATCAAACCAACAACAACACATACAGTTACATAAACCGTATACGAGTACTACCAAAATAATCAACCACAAAAGAAGATACACAAAAGATTGTGTTTAAACAACACAAATTAGACTTCTTTAGTAAGCCCCAGAAAAAAAGGCAAAGAACAACTCCAAATAGCTAGTTTTATCTGTTTGCGATTACGAAACCCGATTTCTTACATTACTCGGTTACTTGGACACATCTCCAAAGGATACAATTAAAAAAAAAAAAAAGAAAGCTCACAAAATTCAACAAAATAAAACCCAATATCTGTAGAATTTCTCTCTTCTTCACCACTTGCACTCTCACCATTTATCCGTTTCTTGCAAACACTTTTAAGTAAAACCCAACTGACAGGTTAAGAGCACTTTACTTCCTTGAAATTAAATACTAATACGAAAACAAAAAAACGAAGGAGGAAAAATGGAAAAGAAAAATCAAGGAAACGAAAAATGGACAAGGACTTTGAGTGCCCATGAATTCATTGATTAAAGCATCGTAAGAGGAGAACGTCTTTCAAGCAGACAGATATTCGTCGTAATGCTGAAGCCCCTTTGCTCACAGAAACAAATGAACAAAAAAAGAAAAGAAATCCGATTGACTTGACATCTTGTAACTCTTCAAATCAAACGTCAACGGATCGAAAACCATAAAACATAAAAACAAGACAAAATGAAGACACAAATACAAAAAAAAAAAAAAAACCGAAAATATGAGTACCTTCAAGACTTATCTGCTAAGAACCCATTACAGCGATCCTTATCCTACGCGGATTATAGTTTATTTCCAACCCTGGACAGACGTCATCCCTCTTCAATTTTTCCAATATCTTAATTTACGTTAACCGACAGCTAAGTGACGGCTTCGGATGTACTTTTCACAAATGAATATAGACAAACTAAGGCGGCTTTGACAAGCATATTACAGATACTTCCAGCTAAAAACAAAAAACCGAATGCCGACCGCGAGAGTAAGGCAGGAGATGCAGGTTCTAGGAATTGGTCCATTTCAGCGATTGCCTATTTAAAATTTGAGGGATTCATTTTTTTTGTTTCTATTTAAAGGTTCTTCGCTGGATTGGGCGAATGGAAGAGATGAAAACTCAAAGTCAAATCAAATCTGACTAAAGCATCAGGTGTCTCTTTATGACAATCCAAAATGGGTAACCGTCGCATCTGTTGACTAATACAACATTTTCAACAAATCATATGCATATATAGTAACGGGTGACCAGATAGCAACCAGATATTTTTTCCAATTGCTATTTTTCAGCAGCTGTCAAAGTTACCCACTACATCCAGCCATCAAAACATTCAGTAAGATCTGCATCGTTTTACGCACGCCGAACATGCGGACATGATTAAAAACGAGAATTTAGTCGTGAGTTCGGCTTTGATCATGGCTTCAGTGTGCAGGCACCGTGGAAAAGTTTGAGCATGCGTACACTCTTTTGGATCTTAAACCACCAACTAGACAGAGATTGGTATAAACTGAAGAAAACATAGCCGCCGTAGCGGCCAGTATCGAAGAAGACCCAGAAATGTCGATTTGGCGAAGATCAGCTGAATTGGGCATCGCCAGAGAGAAAATCCGGCTTATTTAGCGGTTGGATTTGGGACTGCATCCCTATAAGATTGTGCTGGAAAAAGCATTGAAATCGGACGGACATAGACAACGCCGTGAGTTCGCTAATTGGAAGCTGGAAACGTTGGCCGGATATCCGGATTTTGACCAAAAAATCATCTTCTCGGACGAGGCCCATTTTTGGTTCAGTGGCTATGTCAACAAGCAAAATAGTCATTATTGGAGCATACACAAACTACAAGTGTCCGGCCAAGCATCAATGCATCCACAAAGATTGACTGTTTGGTGTTGTTTATGGCATAGCGGCATCATCGGACTTTATTTCTTTCGAAATGAGGAAGGAGACACCGTCACCGTCAATGGTCTCAGGTGTAGAGCGATGTTAACCGTCTTTCTGTGGTCAGAGCTTGTCAACATCGATATATCCGAGCTGAGGTTCCAACAAGGCGGCACTACATACCATACAAGCGACGCAATGATCCAAGTTGTGAAGGAGAAATTTGGCGACTGTGTTATCTCACTGTGAGCTTTCATCAAGTGACCGCTGCAATCATCCGATATGACACCACACGATTCTTTTCCCTAGGGCTATGACTTTGGACTAGCTCGAGGCCAACATTCGATACGCTATTGCCGGAATAACACCGCACATATTGGACCGAATCACCAAAAATTGGACCGACCGCTGGAAGCAGTGCCGAAGCAGCCATTCGAATGTTGTGCTATTCGACTCATAATGACGTGAACGTAGCTTCAAAATAAAGCCAGAATCAATTTTATATCTCACACCGTTGTTGTCTTATTTAAATTTTTTTTTGCTATCGTTCTTATCTGGTCACCCTTTACATCGTAGGTTTGCAGGCTTTCAGGCCATACGGCATGACTGCCGAGCTATCTAAGGCAACTAGGGATAAATTAGTAGAAAACATTATAAATGGGACCTCAGAATCATTTGTCTGACCTAAGCTTCGGGTCTAAAATGCAGTCTGGCCTATGCAGATGATTTGCCTGTAGTGTTTTCACCAAACGATTGTGTGGTCTATAATGCAGTCAGCCTTAAACGTGATGGGTGGTAGGTTGGGTTAGGTTAGAGTGGCTGTTGGAAAACTAAACCACATAGGCCTATTGGCCTACTGTGATGCCACGTGGATCAGTGATCCCCCTGCTCTTGGAACCAATTTCAGTTCCTGATTAAGCGTAGCTGAATGTTAACGCCTATGTTGTTAAGATCGCTTAAGTCATTTGGGAGAGAGCTGGACATGTACTGAGTAGGTGGGAGATTATCTCCTCCTCCTCGTCGTTCATTAGAAAGAGTCTTTTGTAAAAACGACAATCTTCTTTACATGCTTGCCTATAAGACAGTGTCCAGTAATGACACCTATGATAGCGCTGAGGTTTTTCCTATTTTGAAAGGTCAAACTCTTAGAGCAATTCATATACAGGTTTGGATAGATGTTTTAGGTCGGTAGACATGTTAACCCAACAGTACACCTAAGGTTTGTTCTTCTAATAGCATCCAGATTTCGATTTATGTAGGATATTTAGAGTGGTTAGAATTTTGGTGAGTTCGTCGTTCCTACAATTCCCTGGAATATTTCTGTGGCCCGGTACCCAACATATGTGGATATTGAATTGCTCTGCCATCTACCTGAGAGACAATCGGGAGTCAAGGATGGAGTTACAATTTTGCGAGACTCAGTACAGGAATTTGGTAGCGGCTTGACTAACCGAAAAGATTCTGATATCCTTTGCAGCTATCAATTATTCTTCAGCCAGTACAGGACTGCATAATTCGCAAGAATATGCTACATTGATTTGAAAGGCGGATGAAGAGGCTTACGCTCAATTTATATGGGAAAAGACCGCCACCAAGCCCACTGTCAGGCTTGGGTCTATCCTACCAGAAATATCTAGAAGGGATGCTTATATGAAAGTCTTTGTCCACTATGTACCCGCTTTAAGACAAATAGCTGTGTTAGCATCCACTTGCCTTCTGAAAATATCGAGGGATGTCAAATGAAATAAAATATCTAGTGCGGCAGTGGAAGTGAGTAAGTAATCGACAATAAGTCGAGAACTGAGGCTTCTAAAGTGTCTTTCAAGTGGATACAAATGCAATTCTGATGCCAACGGGGTATTTTATAATGTAAAGAGCCTGTGGAGGAGCCGCTGCGCTTCAAGCCTTCCTGAATCCTCTAACGTTTTCCAAGTAAATTAGAGAATACAAGACTTCACTCGGTAGGCTCATCTCATTGAGTCATGTTGGAAACCCAGAGCATAATGGCATCCCAGGAAATGAAATCGTCAGTGAACTCGATATTCAAAGCTCAGCTGAGAGTTTTTTAGGACCCGAACTCATGTTTGACCCGCGTTCGTCCTCGGTTAGTAACTGCAAATGATGCCATGACTCTCCAGAGTTCAAATATTCCAAATGCCTCTATGAGTTCAGCGGCTTTTCTACTGTGCCTCGGATGGAGAGACTGCAAGCGCTTACTCATCTTGAAACTTCAGTAAATCGAACTTACAATTGATTAGCTCTTTTTCTTAGCACTCTATCTCAACAGAAAAAAAATGGTTGCCTTAGTAGTCGCATACAGTTCCATTTTGACATAAATAAATCATCCAGGACTCCTAAATTAATATTTTGTTTCAATAGAAAATATGCATGATACTAAAAAGCAATGAACTTGTGAATTCAGTGGTTAATCTATTGTAGCTGTGCGCATTTAGTTTTCGTTTTATATGATTGGGGACATCTTGAGATCGCAGCGCCGTTAAAAGATCTCTGGGAACTTTGCCAAACGCTTTGTCCAAGTAGAGGTTTTCAGAGCATCGCTATCCTTCCCCATTGTTATCCGTAAACCTTGAATCGCGTCATGGATTGACTGACCTCTCACCAAGTCGCATTGACTGTCATGCAATTTAATAATATTATCTAGAACTCTGCCGTGTTTCTTCACGGTAAACAACATTAGCTCTTCAGACCGATTGGTAGCCGTTGCAATTTTTCGTGACGCCTTTGCCTTTATATAGTTAAACAATAAAAAAAAACAGCTTTCCACCACTGTTAACCATCTGTGAGTGGTGAGTCGTTCACACCCATCCAAAATAAGGGGTTTTCCAATAGGGACTTGACAACTTTATTCAGTAAACTCAACATTTTCATCATGGTAAGGTACACGAAGGAGCAACGTCTGCAAATTATAAAAAATTTCTACCGAAATTCGGAGTCGGTGACTGCAACTTTAAGAGCGTTAACTCCAATTTTCGGTCGTAATTCTCGCCCTAGTAGACAGGCAATGACAAGTTTAGTGCAAAAATTTGAGTCTAAATATTCGTCGTGTGATGTTACCGTGTCAATGAGACAACGGGTTGGTCGAAGTGTCGAAAATATCGCTGCCGTTCAGGCGTCCGTAGCCAACAATATAAATCAGTCAATTCCACGGCGTTCTCAAGAATTGGGCATCGCTCAGACCACATTATGGCGTATTTTGCGAAAGGATCTTGGTTTACACCCATACAAGATCAAGCTGACTCAAGAATTGAAGCCGATGGACCATTTGAAGCGACATACGTTCTCCGATTGGGTTCTGGAGAAGATGCGCCAAGATGATGAATTTCATCGCAAAATGATCTTCAGTGACGAAGCTCATTTTTGGCTCAATGGGTTCGCCAATAAGCAAAACATGCGTTATTGGTCGGGTGAAAACCCACATGTGCTTCATGAATCACCACTTCATCCACAAAAAATAATTGTTTGGTGCTTGTCACGTTTCTGTGAAAAATCAGAGTTATCGCACCATGATCACCGATTATTTTTGGCCCGAATTGGAAGATATGGACTTGGACGACATGTGGTTTCAACCGGATGATGCCACAAGCCACACAGCACACGCTACAATCGATTTATTGAAGAGTAAGTATGGTGAGCGTGTTATCTTAAGACAAGGGCCAGTCGATTGGCCACCTCGTTCGTGCGATTTAACGCCGCTTGACTATTTTCTGTGGGGCTATGTTAAGTCATTGGTTTATGCCAATACGCCGAGGACGTTGGAAGAGCTCAGAGCCAACATTGAACGCGAAATAGCCGCCGTTTCGGCCGAAATGTGTGGCCGAGTCGTTGAAATTGGGTCCAACGAATCGACTGCCGCAAACGTGCCCGCGGTGGCCATATGAATGAAGTCGAGTTCCATTCATAAATGTTTTGATTGTACTTCAAGCCGATAATAAAGTTTTCAAAATCTCTCAAATGGTTTGCGTTTTATTTAAAAAAAAGTTGTCAAGTCCTTATTGGAAAACCCTATACATACCATACCTCGGAGGCTATATGACCCTGCACGACTAGACGCAACCGGTTCGCTTTCCATAAACTCTGGCTTTTTTTCTTTGTACACTTCCGCCGATGAGTAGTTCTGCGCGGGATTTCTTTGTTATTCCCCGTTAAAAGGTATCTCTCGCCTACAATATATTCTGGTGACTGGATCTCTTCGCCGCAATCTTTAAAGCATCAGCTCGTTGCCGTGCTACCGACGTGGCACTTCTTTTATTCTATAGGCTGTGAAGTACCTCTTCTGATTCCCGATGCAAGTCCTCTGCTTCTATAGCACGTGACCTAGGTAGACTTCATCCGCTTATTCTTTGCAACATTTATAATCAAACTCAAGATTCGCTTGAAAGGCTAGCCTTTTGTTCACTGCCAGCATTTTCGTCTGCTTGCAAACCCTCACAATATTCCAAATTTCGTGTCCAGCTATCAGTTTTATTCTCATTATCATCAGTCGGTTGTTAGTTTTTGATATGCTTGCGTTCTGGTCCAGGAGCTGTCAAGGTAATGTCAACGGAGTTTATTGCTCTTTTCCCTTGATATACAACTACGCATAATTATTTAAAAGAGGGTCCAACACCAAACCACTAGTAAAAGCTATGTAAAAATATAAATTTTTATCCAAACAAATATCTGTAAAACCTTTTACCATTCAAATTAGTTGGACAATTTTCTAGCACCTAAGCACCATTTTGCTGAATGGCTTTTTGCAATTAAGAGCACCATTCCCGCAGGATGAAAAACAAAAGAAAAGAAAAACCAGAACGTAATGTTACCATATACCGGGCACTACTTGACTTTCAATCATTCCTCTTTCGACCCTCCATTCCTCGTATTTACCTGTCAAAATATGAAATGTGAAAATGTGAAAATGTGAAAAACACCCGTGCTGGTGTTTTCCAACCAAAGCCCCACATTTTGCTACCCGAAAATTGTCACAAACTTTTCACTGTCCCATTGTATCACCAGAACAGGTGGAGAAGAGTGAATGAAAGAAGCCAACAAAGGAAAAAGAAGAAAAAAAAAACGAAAGCGAACACAGTTAACAGCCTATGTTTTAATATGACTTAAAACACCGAGATAAACATTCGCAAAGTTGGCCAACACATTTATGCTCACCTTTTAAAGATTTATACGCGATGTGACTGATAAGGCACAACTCGAACATTATGCGATGGGGAGCTTTATGGTGATGGCTTCTGAAACGCTCGCTTTTGCACGTGCTACCAACCCCAAAAAAGCTGCAAAGACAAACAACATAACTCCCTTTCCCGTTGCCGGATTTCGTTTTCCCATCCAACACTGTAGTTTCCTCAAAATTTGGCGGGAATGGATTTTTATGTTATATTGTCCATTTCATCCCCCTGTTGGTTGATTTCATTGGTTTAACAGCAGATACAGCATATAGTAGTTGGAGGGGGTTTGAGAGTAAGACTAAGGATATGGCTAAGGCCCGCATTGTTTGCTTCTAATGTGCTGCCTCATGACCGTTAACGTTAAGTTTATTATTTGATCCAGTGCATGTCGATGAGGGGGGTTAGTTAGAAGAGCGGGCTTGCCTAGGGATAAGGACTCATTACAGGCATATCTAAATTATGAATAGTGTATTGGTTGCTTTCACCAAGGGGTAACGCTATAGGGGGTTGGCAAATTGAGTGGGCAAAGCAAGCTAATACAACTTTAGGTCATTTGTTCATTAAAGAAAGTTTATATGAAGGACATACTAGCACACATTCGGATGACATCTTGTGTGTTTCTGTAGTTTATGTACATACTCGTACATACAAATATACATGTATACGAGTATGTACTCGTATGTGTTTATCGTTTGATGTTTTGTCGTATAAAATCGTCCTTATGTTCTTTTAATGTCACTGTTGCATGAAAAGTTCCTTAAGTTGGCGTACTTTATTTATTTTTTTTTTTTTGTGTCCTTTTGTGTGTGAGCCCAAGTCTGAGGTAAATTGCTCCAAGTTCGTTAATTGCGTTAAGACCAAAGAGCTTAAGGGTAGATACCCAACGTTAAAGCAACCCTTATGCGATTTCTCGATTCGTTGGTAGTTAGTAAGCGTAAGATAGTTGAAAAATGCATAAACGAGGTTGGAATTAGTAGGGTGTGGATCCTTAGTCTACACTACATATACACACACTCACATATATACATAATAGACGAATGTTTTTGATGACAAAGGTGACAAGGGAATTGCTTGTAGGGCTTTGGCCCATGGACAAGAACCCTACATACTTTAGCAGTTTTAATAAATTATCAGCTTATAAATTCCTTAAGCATAAGTTGTGAAGTTGAGTGATAATGAGATTCCAGATACACCCTATATAAAAGGGAACTAACTAAGAGTAAAAACCGGGATGGGGTGGCCGTTTTAGTTTATGATTAACATTTGAATGAGATCAACATCATTTGAAAGTGTCAGGAGTTGACTTGGTTGAAGTGGGTGTCCGACTGACATGTTATGTGTTCAGGTAAATCTGTTGTAGCATATTTTACTGCATTTACAAAGCAGGTGTGTGCTAACATACATAAAACTTTATAGACACCAAAGTCAAAAGTTAGTTAGAAGGAAGAACAAAGCACGATACAGGAAACACACTAAAGGAATCAGATAGAGGCCTATTAAATATTCCATGAATGTTTCTGAATTGACCAAAAATTACCAAACCATCATACCTTTAAGACATAGAACAGGAAAAGTCTTAAGAGGAATTTCAACTGTCCAGCAAGGCCGCCAGGTTGGGAATCGTATATGAGGCTAACTATCAGGCTGCGAACATATCTTACTCTTGCCACTGCTACATCATTGATAAACTTGGATGCTGTAGTCAGTAATGTTACAACAAAAGACTCTAAGGACATGGATGAGGCCTCCGATCAATTCTCCAAGTTACGCGTACGCCAACTAAAGCGACTTCCATAGGGAAAAACTGTCATTACACGGCTGTGACAAACATGACACGACAAAAATGCCACAACTCGGAAGGATAAGCACACCAGGAGGCCGAAACCGAGTTATCCGATTTGCGAAATGAGATATTTAGTCTACGGGAAACATAATAATAATAATCGGCATGTTGACATGCCAGGACATCGGACCAAGAAGCTACCAGATAAGCATTCTGCTCCGAAAAAGACGCAAATAAATTCGCAGAAGAAAAGAAGCGGAAACAACAGCACGGATCGAGCCAAAGTAGGCAGGCAGAGTACGCTGAAGCCACCCAATGAAGAAGAAAAGGCGGCGTAAGTTAGCCAAGAACCCACCGCAATTATATTTGAGAAGACCGGATATAAATAAAGACGGATCCTAACCTTCAAGAAGTGGGGATGAATATGAGCCGGATCTCCTATTCTCCCTAAACAAATCCGCGGATCTTACAATAGTGTAAAAATTGGCCTATAACGCATGAGGTCTTGCTAGACTGCTAAGATATTGACAAAGTGACGTCTAGGATCCAGTGAATTTCGAATTCAAAACAACTATGTCTAAGTTGTTGAGAAAATCTTATGGTGGAACGCTATCTGCTACCATAAGCCTTCCCGCCGAAATCGCTAGCAATTTGTTAAAAATCAGGAAAGTGCGTCGAATACGAGAAAAAATTGTGTTGAAACGCTGCTTTATATGGTTCGGTTCGGAAAAGCCCGTCGGATTTGTGTATTAAATGCTACGGAAATGGCCACAAATTAAAAGACTGCAAAACCAGATCAAATTATCTTCTTTGCAAGGCCAGCAGCATTGAATCTGAATGAACATATTACCGGTAGTATTAGATGTCCAGACTATAAAAAACGTTCTCAAAACTATATCCGAAAGATTTCAATATCCTGTGTTTCTTCCTTGTCCACGATACGAAACCGAGAGGATAATATCGTTGCGTATATGCTTTAAAACGTGGAAAACTCAACTATTGTAAGTAATATATCAGTGGACATATTCAGCAACTTTAGACGGTTAGAGCGTCAGCAGGAAGCATACATCTAACCAGACCAAAGTAATGCCTTACGGCGGTACCGCAGGAGTAACAAGTTGGTCTGTCCAGGTAAGGGCGGTTTTAGAAGAAGCCAGTACTATTAATGGGTGTCGGCCCATGGGTGCCTCATGCAATGAATGCACCTTCCAGAGCAAAAAAAAACAATCTGCTCCTGAGGAATGTACCTACGAGCCTCTCGACAAGACACGCGAGAAATGCCGTAAGCTTAACTTTGGAATCCTCTTAGGTGATTTCATCACCACATTAGGAAAAGAGAACATCTTTGGTAGAATTATCATACATGAGACCTCATCTGAAAATGGCCTAAGTATTTTGATTTGGGTGCGGAATGTAATGTCACTATATCTACATAGCCACACGTTTCACCAGATCATAAACCAGTCAAATTGATCATAGTGCAATGGTCGCAAAATGCTCTTCCAGTATTATAGATGTCCAAAGATATTAAGCGGCCAATTTTCGATCGCATTATTACCTTTTAGCAGCCAGGGTACGTTTATTAATATCTCAGACTCCACAACAACTGTTAAATACTGTGGAGAGATTTAACGCTTAAGAGCTCCAATCACAACAAACTGCCAGAAAATTTCCCAATCACGTCGCTCTCAACAGTCAATGCCCTAAGAATCCGCATAAGTACTGAAGAACAGTGGCATCGATGCCAAGAAGACGTCAGAAATGTCGCATTTGATCGGTGGATTTCACGCAACCACTGGTTTGCTATAGAGCATAGGCAAGCACATGTACGAAAATAACTCGCATACGAAATTTCGTAGCATGAAAGAACTCGACCGGCTGGCATGCTCTATAGGCAAGGAGGAGGGAAGAACATCGGCTTCCCTAAAGAGAAACAAAAAAGAGAAGAGAAGCGAGCGATGGAGGAAATGGAGAGAAGCTATTCCAAGAAAAGGTAAATCGAACTTGTCATGTCGACAAAACCTGTAGAGATAATTGTGGTGTAGAGGAGGAGAAAAAAACTATTTCTGGAGAGTGCCAAATGGCAGAAATAACCAAAACTCCGCTGTTAGGTAGAAGGAGCCATTCAACTTGGCAAGGAAGGCCATGATTTTCGCTCACCTAACCAAAATGAAGTAAAGATAGCAACATATAAATTAAAGCTTAATAAGGGTGACGAGGCGGCTGAAGTACCCAGCTATAAAGGCAGCATAAGATGACTTGATAATGGTCGGAGGATAGTACGCCTGATGAATGGAACCTTAGAATCATTAACCTGTTTCACAAAAAAGAACATCCTCTATACTGCATTATCTAATGGCGTAGCAGTGTACTTGACATCGCTTACAAGAACTTACCTACCATGTTGTGTGAACCTCATTCAATGATCAGATTGGCGCTATATGTGCAGAGTTAGGAGTAGTAAGTCGGCAGATCATGGATGAAACCTAAAAAGTCCAGATCGATACACCCCTGCCAAACTCGTCAGATTGCGCGGGATGATAGTGGAGAATATTCGCTCCTCCGTAAAGGTCGGGAGCAATATTACCGAGACATCAGATTTCAAAAAAAGGTGATGCGCTATCATGTAACTTCTTAACATCACAAAGACACAACTTTCATTCGCCGATGACATTGATATCTTGGACAGAGCACAGCCATTTATAACAGATGCGTTTGCAAATATATTTACCACATAAAACAAAAGTGGTAAATATGGGTTAAGCTGTAAATGAGGACAAAACCAAATATATGCTGTCGACAATAATTTAACGAACATCAAAAACACCTTACGAGTGTGGATCAAAAAGTCTGCGAATTTTCGAATGAACTTCTCGTTATACCATTGTTTCCTTTGAGCTCAATGTACGAGTATCTCCAAAATAGGAGTTTATTTGAGCGAGGGATGAAATTCTGATGCACTGATGCATTGTCTAGATGGTGAAGCACTTTCCTCTTGGCCAAATGCTCTCGTTTTTCTTTCAAATCAAATAAAGGTAACCGATGTTGATTATACTGCGTGCCTTTAAAAAAAATTTATTGGAATAAGTTTTTAGGCGTCAAACCAAACCGACTGTCCCCTCTTCTACTTAACTTTGTAGCAAACATGTTCGTCCACGGTTAGAACGATTAGAACTTGACCAGATTGCGGTTGAAAAACGCCAAACGCTACTTCGAAATTGTCACACGAAATTCACTTTTTTGCATTTTAACCACAATTCACTCCGTTGTTTTTTGCATTCGATGTCTGTCATACATAAAGTAAATGACTACTGACGTATGGTAGTTGCTGGGAGCTATTTTGCCGCTCAAGTTACGATGCGAAAAATTCGAAAAGTCCCAGACTTATTGATCCACTCTCGTAGTTAGAAATTGTTTCTACCCCAAATTCGCTATTAACTGTCGCATAAAATCAACTAAAGAGTTCCATTTGCCAATCGGTATATTTTTGGCCTTAGAAGGCATCTGAGAAGGCATCTGGGTAATACGGTCTTTCAAAGAAACTTATTTTTTTTTTATAATTCAAAAGATTTAAGTACCCTTAAATTGTTTGCACACAGCACGAGCGAAGGAGAATCAGGAAGGATGGAAAGAGAGGTACCGGTGAACGCTGGTTTTAAATGTCTGAAGGTTATAATGACTAGGGAATAAAGAGCTAGGCAGGGTATTCCATAAGAGAGTTGTACGGCTTTGGAACGAATTACTATATTTTAGTAGATATTAGTATCACCTATGAGTTTATCGCACGGTTTTGGATCCTGTCTAGCAGGTGCAGAGATGTTTTCGCAGCTCCAGACGAGATGTGGGCATTGTACTCAAACTTCGGGCGGATAAATGCCTTATCTATTGATATAAAAGCCTTATCGGAGGGGGTGAAGTATTTCTTACATCGCTTGAGGAAATTTAGACATTTCGCAGCATTTTTGATGACATCGAATATGTGATCATTCCAACGTAAGCTGTCACTGACACACATACCGAAAATGGAAAGTTTATCGGTTTCGACGATGCAAGTGCAATTCATGGATAATGGCTGGGTGTTTAAATTTCGCTTCAACTACAGCAGACAGCATTGTGGCTTGGAAGCATTAAATTCTACCCTGTTAGTAGTTCCCCAATTAGTTATGCCGTTTATATCAGAATTTAGTGAGTTTACATACACTTACGTTCCCGTTCTACAGCCGAAGAGCAAGGGGTCATGAGTCATGGAACGAATATGAAAAGCAGAGAGTACTGTCGTCAGCAAAGGAATATATTGGATTAGCAGTAGCAGACAAGGGATTGTTGATGAAAATTAAAAAGAGTGTCGGAGACAGAACGGAGCCTTGGCGCACACCAGCATTTATTTTGTGAATATCAGACTTGAAACCGTCCATGACAACTTGAATTGAACCTTCCGAAAGGTAATTTCTAATCCATTGAAGAAGAGAGTCATCGATCTCAAAAGCACGCATTTTCGACAAGAGAGCCTGATGTCAAATCCTGTCAAATGCCTTAGAAATATCAAGTGCAACTATCTTGCTTTCGCCATATTGATGCAAGCTGTGGTTCCATTTTACCATCAAATCACAAGTGGACCTGTTGCTATGAAAACCGTATTGCTGGTCATTGAGAAATTTTCGCGTTTCGATATATTTCATGAGTTGACGGTTTATCAGCGTTTCCATGACCTTAGAAAGAACGGATGTAAGTGCAATGGGTCTGTAGGAGGAAAGAGAAGAAGATTCGCCTTTTTTATGGATGGGCTGGACAAATGTTGTTTTCCGTTTGCTCGGAAAGTGTCCTAAAGAGTAGGATTTATGAAAAAGCTTACGCAGTGGTTTTGCCATTGTGGATGGAGGATGGAGGATGAGGCAGAAGCTTTTACTACCTTTGGGAAATTGTAGTATTTTTGTCATATTGAAATTTCACACGCTTAAGAAAGACGTTGCAGTCATTCCTGGCTCGTTTAAACTTTTTTCGGTTTTCCTCGGTTGGGTTTGTCTTGAAGGACCGAAAAAATATTTCTTGAAATCGCCCATAATAACGATTTCAATATGAGGGAGGATACAGGGATAAAATTCTTTAAATTCAGTCCGACAGCTCATTGAACTCGTTTAACGTCGAGTTGCTGTCGAGCTTGGGGCTTCTGTAAATAAAGAAGTAGTGGATAATTTGCTTACGGAGATGAAATTTTAACCACATGAAATTGAATTCAGGATTGAAACTACATTGGTAAGCTGCGTCACTACGCACGTAAATTTGCAGAATTATGGATGCAAACGACGGTGGATAAATATATCCTTTTTCAACTTGAACACAAGATTCTTTGAACTTTTACAACTCAACTCCATGGAGATGTACGAGCTCGTCTTAGGTGCTATTTAAAAGTGCGTATTTGCAGCTCATATATCGCTCTAACTGGATATATTTATTAGTTGAGGCCCTGGTCGGTCTTACACTGTAGAAATCTACTTTGGCTGCTTTGGACTTTGCCTGATTAGTCCAACGAATCTGGAATAATTCTTCGTTAGGTTTGTGTTCCGATGTTTAAGTTATTAAAGTTAATTCCGGAGCATAAGTTAGAGAAAACTGTGACTATCAATAAGACACAGAGTTGGACACTATATGTGGATGTTTCATGTCTTTTTCTGCTGACATCTACTTAGAGTTGTCGTCTTTTATTGTCAAATCAAGTGTAGCAACTCCTCGTTCAACGCATGAAAACGCTTCGCTGATAGTCCGCGGTCGGCATGTGTTAGCAGCACGAAAAATATTAAAGGAACAAGATTAAAGGAGACATGACACTCTATTGCCCTGTCTTAAGGCTTTTTCCTTTATATTTTCCGCCGATTTTAGCTGCAGAGCGAATGGCATTGTAATTTTGCACAGAGTAGGTTTGACAGAACTTGAAGCACGCAGAGTTTTAGCTCTCTTAGCTGTCTTTTAAAGTGATAGAGAAGATATTTCATCCTAAAACTTATAGATGGTGTTTTAAAAACTGAAGGCCCAATATTTGGCATAGTTGAGTTATGCGGACTACTACGTACTTTAGAGAGCCTTCTTTTTCATCCATTAATAGCAATACCCCACTCATCGGGCTTGTTTTTATCTAATCAGGTGCGTTGATGAAAGTGAGTTGGTGAGTGATCCTTACCAAGTTCTCACTTGATGCTTCGCATAAATCAACGAGTAATCCGTCAGCTGCAGCATTCTTGTTCATTATGCTTGACAACAGAAGTCTGAGGAAGTGTACTTACCAAATTCTCAGTATCGGCAATGATTCCTTGAATCTCTTCATAAGCTTGTATTCGAGGTAAAATTGCTGGCATATTTCTGAATATTGTTACGGCCAAAATATCCACATATGTAGCATAGATAAATCTGGGTAGTTATCCGCGTTGATATTGGTGTTTGGAAGGACATAAACTATATTGAAGTCGAGTCTTGCTTATTGATAATCAAATGATCTGGTTATCGCCATGTTCCATGTGGAATCTAATGTGCCGAAACTTTACTAGATGGCAAAGTCGATCAGCCTTAGTTAGTTGGTAGATGTGGTGTCACTTTTCTGGCAGTGTAAGAAAATTTTTGACAAAACATGGACCAGAGCGATATCATGCGACTTAGGTTTTGTAATAAGGCGCGTTCTATTCCGTGAATGATTGATCTTGGCCTAATAGAAGCGCTCGGAAAATACTACTGCCTAGAATTTGTGCTGCTCGGTTGAGACGTTTACTAACGAAATACCGGTATTGAGTCTCCACTCTTGAAGATACCACGCACTACATTTGCAACGCTTCAGAATTGTTGTGATGCTGGCAACAATATAAAACGACACTTCCCCATCTGTATACACACGATATACGAAGAAACTATTCTAAATGTTCTGTAGTCGTCGAATTCATTGCAACAACAACTCATAATATCTACTATCGAACTGTATTGGTGGATGATGTAGCTTATTGAACGACATGGAACTCCATACAGATATTTGTGTCACTTTTTGATTGATTTAAGCATGAGTATCTGTTGACTAAATTCACTTCACAAAATGCACATATCTAAATACTATCACACTGTCCATCCTAAAAAAAAATATATAATCTGATCTCCATTCATACCATAGTTGTGAAGTGAAACTAGTTAACTCAAAAGAACTTTAAATTGTCTCTTATCAATCCACGGATCCAGGCAACGAGCACATCGTCATTTCTCGAAGGGCCATTAGCAAACTTCAATTTGACTTTCATTTAAGCAACACTACGCTCACTTTTTCCCTTGGAACATTAAACTAATCGCCGAAGATCTATTTCATTCCGCAGCAGATATTCTCTATGATTTTGAACCACCTCTACCCCCAGGACACAATGGTGCTTTTAAAACTTGTTAAAATCGCCATCTGTTTCACCTTTTCAATCGATAAAACGTTCTTAAAATCGTCTTCCCTAAAAAGGACCGAAACTCATTCTCTAGGTACCATCTCAACCAGATAATCAACCCAACGCATCCTTCAACTTAAAAAACAGAAGTTATGATCTGACTTCTATGCGCTTTTGAAGATTGCCTTCCCCTCCCCTCTTCATTTGTGTGCAAATTCACAGTTCACCGAATCTCAGAAATTAACTTAAATTTGAAAGTTACTCGTTAAAGTTGTTGCAATCGAAACCAAGTCTTTGCGACCACGTCAGCGGGCGACCTGATGAACATGTCCAGGTAAGCAAGGTAAGACGGGCAAAACGGGCAAAACGGGCAACCCAAAGCACCCCAATTTCAACTCATGCAGAAAAGTTCTGTTTCAAATTAGCACTACCTAAATCGGGATCTGTGCGACGACTACTCATTGCGATAAAAGTAACTTCAACTGTTAAAGGCACTCGAGTATGATGTTAAAGCGAGATTTTGTAGATTTTGCACCTCACTTCACTTTAATTAAATTTCATTTCGCAGAAATGAAATAAAAAAGAAAAATAAAATCAGCAAAAAAGTGAAATAACAAAAAAATTGGATCAGGGTATCCAACAGCGACTACCGGCGAACCGCTGCCACCAGCAAACAGGAAACACTTAAAAAGTCGGACGTGTAATGCTCTTACTGCTGGTATATATATATACATATTTATCTGCCATGGCTCCCAAGCCAAGTCAAGTGCAATTCCACTGCACAGAAAATTGTTACAATTAAACGTTCCTTGCTGGATGTGTGCAGAGGACTTTTAATTTGACATTCATATTTAATTTTTATATTAATTGCAGCTGAAGTATGTTAACGATGGCTCGTTACATAACTTTTAACAATGCTCCCGTTGATTTAATCGAAATTTTTACAATTGCTTTGTATTTTACAATTGAAGTGAACTATGATGATTCCATGATATCGAGGGTCCTTGAAACAATTTCCTGACTTAATGAAGTCAGATACAAGATACGAGTATTTCACTTTTTTTCACACAAAATCTTGTGACTGTCCGAATAAAAATGGACTCCTCTATACGAAGAGCTGTTGTACTATTACAGCTCAACTGGGTATAGGTATAGGAATGGAATCCAATTTCGAACTTTAATTAATTGGACCATTAGGAGTCCAATCTTGACTGGATTTGCTAAGGTGCAATGAATGGACTGAGCCACATAAGGAAGACACATGGCGGATAAATTTACGCGATTGAATCAACGCTGCCATCAACATACAGCATTGGAGATGCCTTATACGAATATGACCTACTGCTGAAACTGAAGCGGCGTTTACTGTTTCCTGAATACCCGGGTTAGTCCCATGCGATCAGAGGAAGAAGATGAGCTCTTGGGCACATCTTCAGAATCGGAGGACTTCAGCAGCACCGTATTGGAGGCTATTCTGGAAAACTGTAGTAATTTCTCCAGATTAATTTCCATAACTCAAAAAAGGCTTCGACCGCACTCATTCCGCTTCTGTCAAAAAAACCCAGAAGACATTATACTAATCCAGAAACCATGGATTGTAGAAGGCGTGGGTCGTTGACTTAGAACACCTGTATACGTTCCGCTCTATGCAAGAGACAAAGGTAAGATCAGAACTTATATATTAGTGAAACGTAGCCTTAATGTATTTCTACTTCCTAATCTCAGCGACCCCGACTTAACCGTTGCCAGACTAGAGACTACCAAAGGCTCCTACTGGTTGGCATCGGCTTACCTTAGCCACTATCATGTCGATCCTCTCCCTGGTGATAACCTAGAAAGGGTGGTATTGGATGCGACGCTAACGATCATCACACCGTATGGGGCAGTACCGACATCAATGATAGAGGTGAGTGACTTTTTGACTACATTTTAAGTACTAACCTCTTTATTTGCAATATTGGCAATGAGCTAGAACTAGAAACCGACAGGAAGTGCTAAATATCACTCTTGTCTCCGACAGCATCACTCAAAGGCTACCTGGATAGTATCGTCTGAACACTATTTTTTAGACCATCCAATTCAGCCTGAGTGGTGCTTCCCCTTGTCAACCAACATTCCAGAACTACCGGAAAACTGATTGGATAAAATACAGAAACGCTATCCTCTGAACTATCAAGTCCCCCTTTCAAATTAGCTAAAAGCACAAAAAAAGTGACTGACTGGGACTCATACAAAGAATCCCTCAAATTATACAAAAAAGAACTGCGGAAAGCAAAGCGTCAATCTGGAGGTCATCACTCAACCTGCTACTGGACACCCACTTTCCAGGTAGCTCCTAATTCGTGGGCAGTAGCAACCCTAACAAGCCTACTGCAACCGGGACCAAAATGCATAGTCTGATCACAAGTGACAAACTGCTCTGGCCGCTGCATAGCTTCCAGACGGAAATATTATGAAGAGCTGTATAGAACTTATCCACGTTCCACTGTTATGGAGAGAAGTAATGTAGAACGCGGAATAATATAATTTATAATTTCGGAGCAGATTTCCCGGTAGTCCGATACCAACTGGGAATACAGCACGACGTTTGACCGCTCGCCTAAAAGAGTATGGGATAGCACGAGATGCAGCCAGGTCTGGTCGGACCCGGTCCAGCCGTTCTGCTTAGAATATCGCAGCTGTGGTTGAAGATGTCGCAGAGGACCCAGTAGTATCGACAGTCTTTACAGAGAATTTGGTGAAAGACTGTAAAATGTTCCCTTACAAATCGCAGACAGTGCATCAGCTATTAGCTCTTTACCACCAAGTGCGTGTAATCTACGCTCAATCCATCCTGAATCTCGACCACGAGGGAGACCACTTTTCATTGAAAATCATCATGATCGACAACTCCCATTTCCATCTCTGTGGGTAGATATGTGAATGAGCAAAATTAAAGCTTCTAGGGCACTAAAAATCCGCGTATAACCCACGAAGAGCCATTACTCCCGCTCAACTTTACTGCATGGCGTGGTGTAAGCGATATCGGGTCTTAAGCCTTAATTCTGAAGGCTGCATTTCCGGGTCGCCTATCTTCAGCACTCTTTCATTAATGACCTCTTGCCTGTCACTCCATATCCACCATTTGCCTTTGCCGATAACAGTGCTCTTTTCCTTTCATATTAATTCCCGGAGTCATGTGCACTGCAGCGTATGTATGTTAAGCTCATAAAATTCCTTCATAAACAGCATTGGCGAACCACCAATGCTTCCAAAACACGATGCCATCAGCTGTCGTTAAAGCAAAATCTAAATACCCGGCCACTATCCATGAATGGCACTTGCATTATCGAAATCGGAAAACTTTCATTTTCTGTGTATGCATCACTAACAACCTAGGTTTCCACGAGCGATGTACGAAATATTTCATCCCTTCTGATCTTGCCTCAATATATACTCGTATATAGATGTCCTAAGGCGTCTCTGTTCTTGCTAGACAGGTATCAAAATCGTGTGATAAATCTCATATGTGATGCTAGGAGTAATATCACTCAGATAATTGACACCCTTGAATAACGACGAAATGTCACCCGCCTTACATTATTCTATCGCTATTTTCATCACCAGGCTGCATTGCCAATTGCCAATAACATTTCGTTGCTTCAAACCTTGCCCTCAAGCCCACTTTCCTATGTACTTTGAAATATCGTGGTTCTTTCTTAAGCCGTACCACTTGCATGCGGAATGCTGTTTATTTCCCAGCCGTTATAACCTACAAACATTTTAGACCAATGTATATCGGTGTACCTTTTTCTTTCCGAACTCCCCTGGCTCGTGCTGTGTGAAAACATTTTGAAGCTACGTAAAATCTGCAGGAAGGGTGCCGACATCAGATCGAGTAGTGATCCCACATTCTTCGGCACAGTAATCGATGTACTTCACCATTTTGCGCCTCTACAAGTTCAATACATGACGAGTGGTGGAATGACTACTAAGCTCATACATGAAAAGATAGGAAAATAATACTAGACACTGGAGAATATTTGATATCCAATATGAAACTTTGGCAGGAGAGGATATTGAATCTTTTTAAATGAAATGTCTATCACTTTTGCTTTAAGGTCACCCAACTGTCCCGCCCCAATCTCAATCAAGTTTGTAATTGTTTTTTAAATAAAATTTAAACTTAATTGTCTGATAGTTTATTGTAAATAATTTTGGTGCACTGTTAACGACCGAAAACAAACTTCAAATGCGAACAACCTACACAATGGTTCATCACCATTAGTCAGCGAGCATAATTATGAATGAAAACGCAATATCAACATCAGCAAATACACAAAGCAAACAGTTGAGATGTCCAAAGAGTCTTAATTTGCAGTGCAAATCGCAGTTTACAAAATAATTTCTCGGAATCTATCTACGAGTATCTGGCGTGAGGAAGCACGTTAAACACCCTTAATTGAATAATTGAAATGAATTGGTTCGTGGTTCGAGATTGTTGAAGATGCTATTCAACCAGACTGTCTTGCGTTTGCTGAATGCTTCAAGGGTTAAGTGGTATACAATTCTCTCTGATTTATACGAATAAATCATTCTAAATGCAATAACACCATGGGCATTGTCACCAAGTATTTCCTTTCTACACTGATGATTCAACGTATATCTCTTGTTTGAATAGGATTAGATTAATTTACAGTAAATTGTCGAAATAATAGGATTTGGTTTTTCGAAAGCCGTATAGTTAAAAATCCTATAATTAAATAATAAGTTCTCGGGAAAGTAGCATCAATTGTCTCGTATGTCTTTAGAATTCGCATGATTGGTTGGCCAAATATGTTCCTCTATTTTGTAAAAGGAGATGTAATACGTAGATGGGTGTAGATGTTTGTTGCCATTAAAGGACATTTACAGGATTCATCAAGGCTGATCTTTATGACAAGTACAAACTAAAGCAATTTAAGTCATGGAGCAGTTTACCACACAACAACGCAATTTTGTTACTAAAAATTCTTATGGAAATGGGTGTTCTGGTCGTGATTCTTTCGGCCAACAGAATCGCCCTTGTGAGTACGGAATTCGCTTAACGGTTAAACGTTATAAAAGTTATTGAGTCGCAGGTAAAGCAATATATCAACGTCATCGTCAAAGTCAACAATTGGGCATTGCTTCTATTACTTTTTCGCAGATCAGATATTTTCTAAAGAATCACATTTTTGGATGGATAGATACGTAAGCAGGCGACATTATGGTATATGGCTCGGAAAACCGTCAAGTGATGGACAAAGAATCAATATAAAGGGCGTTTTTTTTATAGGTTTGGTTTTTAAACTGGCAACATCTGTTTCCACAGATTGTCAATTTGACAGTTGAAAGCAGATTTGTAGTTACTATATTTTGCCATTTTGCAACGCGTGTAGATTTATTTTGAAAACTATGGTCACGTTCGCCAAACTTATCGTGCGTTACGTCTATTTTACTGTCGACATAATCGTCCATCTGAGCAAGTTATTCGGAATACGATATCGAAGAAGTTACTGCCGTTGTGGAGCGCAGTGTTGAGGAGAATCCGAATGAGTCGATTCGCCATCGTGCACGGCAATTGGAGCTATGACCATCCACTTTGTGGAAGATTTTACGGAAAGTTCTTGGCTTCAAAGCTTATAAGATCCAGCTTGTGCAAGAATTGAAATCGCGTGACCATTATACGAGTCGTAGGTTCGGTGAATGGACCGAAAACATGATTCAACTTGACCCTCATTTTCAACGCAAAATTTTGTTCTCCGATGAGACCCATATTTGGTTAAATGGGTATGTAAACAAACGAAATTGCCGAATTTGGAATGGAGAAAACCCAGAAGCCTTTGTCGAAACGCCCTTACAACCATTAGAACTTACTGTTTGGTGTGCTTTATGGGCTGGTGGAATTATCGGCCCATACGTGTATTTCTTTAAGGACAATGCCGGCCAGAGAGCGCTATAGAAACATGATTTCTGACTTCTTCGTTCCTCAGTTGAATGGCATTGATGTGACTGAGCTTTGGTTTCAACAAGATGACGCAACATGCTACATGACGGGTAACCGGAGCCAGAATCAGGGGAATGTTTTTGGTGAATGGGTCGTTGCGCGCAATGCCCATGTTATCACCGGGCCGAGTGAGGTGTATACCATTGATGCGGTCAACGGTGGCAAGAGTGACATTGACGCTACTTTTGCCAACGAGGCAGCTCTTAGGGCGTTTAGCTTTAGGTGGCGTGTTAGTGTAGGGGTGAGTGATCACAACTGGATTCAGTTTGAGATCGAGGAGAGGCGCTGATTGGAGTGTTTATGGTGCGCGTATATTTGCGGAGGTTTCCTCCCTGACACCGCAAGTTAACGGTAGCTTAAGCATTGACCGGCAAATCGCGCACATCAATGAGTGCGTATGGTATATAGCTCGGAAGGGTAAGTTGGTGGAACCGCTGTCTGACAGAGAAGAGAAGGGTGCTCAGAAACCTAAGGAAGCGACTCCGCTGAGAACTTGGTTCAGCTGGACATTGCCTTTCGGCAAGGGCTCGCTGAGTACGAGAGTCTCATTGTCAGCACAAAGGAGTCTCACTGGAGAAACTTTGCCTCTAACAACTTTGCGTCTATAAGATTTGCCGTAATGCTAAAAGGACTGCTGACATAGAAGGCATTCGTGTGGATAATAGGGTTTTATCCACATGGAGAGATTGCTTTACTACATTGCATGATCAGTTCTTCCCGAGAGAGGAGCGCTTTGAGGACTCTTCATATGAAGAGCCTCCGGTCCGTCCGGAGTTAAGGACTAAAGAAGTCGAGTATGGTGTTTCACTTCTTCGCTCCAGGAGATCTCCTGGAGCTGATGGAATGACCGGAGAGATGGTGAGAGCCATCTGGAAGGCCATCCCCGAATACCTACTTGGTCTTTATAGCAAATGTATTGCTTGCAGCTACAATACTTCCCCAAGGATTGGAAGGTGGCAAGGGTGGTTGTGCTCCTGAAGTCCACTGATAAGAATAGGTCTGACCCTAAATCTTATCGGGGCATCAGTCTGCTTCCGGTACTAGGAAAAATACTGGAAGGGGTTTCGGAGAGGATGGCGGAACCAATGTCCCCCTACCAATTCGGCTTTACAAGAGGCAAGTGTGTCGAGGATGCATGGTCTTTCCTAGAAGACAGAGTCCTCAGAAGCAGGGCCTTTGATAACCTGAATTGACAGAAAATAGTAACCAGGTTGCAGGAATTGAGCTGTCGGGAAATTGGGCTTTGGGGAAACTACTTTTCCGACAGAAAAGCGAGTGTAGTAAGTACGCACGATAGCGTCTCAATTAATGTTGAGAGTGGTTGCCCCCAGGGGTCCATCTGTGGTCCTTTTATTTGAAACCTGATGATGGATTCACTCTTGCGGCGAATAAACGAGCTCTGTGGGTGCTGCGCCTACGCAGATGACCTGCTCCTCATCCTTGAAGGCCGGTCTATGGCCGAAATCGGGGTATTAGGATAAAGATCTCTAGCAGTCGTTGCTGAATGGGGACAAAGCAGTTCAGTTCAGTTTAAATGCATTTTTTATTTGATTTCATTAATTAACACTTACAAGCTATACAAAAAAACGCTTAAAAATTAGCTTAATTAACTTAAAATTATCTTATTCTAACTTACTGGGATGGGGACAAAGCGTTGGGGTAAGTGTGTCGCAGGATAAGACTGTTTGAATGAAGCTCAAGGGCAAATTGAATGTAAGACGTCGGGCTCCTGCGATACATTTGAACGGCGTTGGCATTAGATGTGTGACTGAGATCACATATCTGGGCATAACGATGGGTGAGTGTATGAACTTCATGCCTCACCTGGTTTGAACCAGACAACGCATGCTCAGTGCTGTAGGACAGGTAAGGCGCATTCTGTGATCTGACTGGGAACTCAACAGGCGTTCTGTCCGTATCATATACGATGGCCTTTTTTGTTGCCTGTGCGACATATGCAGCATCGGTATGGTACGACAGGGTTATAACTGTTGATGGACGAAGGAGGATCTTACTCGTAACTTGCCAGAGAGTCGCCTTGCTTGGCTGCTTACCGGTTTGCCACACTCTCTCCACAGAGGTAATGCAGGTGTTGCTTGGTGTGCCACCTCTGGATCTGGAAGTGATACGTCGTGGTATTGCTTTCAAGATCAGAAGGTCTCCCTCTAAATGGGCGCGATCGGGTTTCCCCGGAAGAAGTGGATGGCCTATCCCTGAAGCAGCGTAAAACCTTGCTACATGCATGTGTTCTATCTAGATGACAATGTAGATGGGATGCTAGCGAAAATGGCAGGGTTACTTCCAGCTTAATGCATTCTTGCACAAGAGAGGGCTTAGCGGGGTTGCGAGCTGCTCATGTGGAGCCACTTATGAGGACTGGCTTCATGTCCTATGTGAGTGTCCCAATTACGCTGACATTAGGAACCTGCAGGCTATGGCCATCACCTTTAATGGTAAGGCCTACGATGTCAGTGGAATTATCACTGATACCGTACGGTTCGAAAGAACCCGTAGTTTTGCAAAAGAGGTATTCAATAGAAGGCACAGTAGGGAGCTAGCGGGTAGATTTTAGACATTTCAAATTGTTGTAAGGCCGCCAGTCCTGGGCAGTGAGGTGCCCAACTGGAAGTAACCTTAAGGTTGCGAAGCTCGACCGGAAGCTATATTCTGGTACCATAGGAGGTTAGAAGCCCCCGGAATCGTTCCGGCCTGACCTAGGAGTTGGCCCCCTTATGTTGTAGTATGCTACGACCTGCGCTCAACCATGGGATTGCTATGGAACCATCTGATTTGTTCGATGTGGAGTTGCATTGCAACCGGATGCCATGACCCACAGAATGGCGGAGGTATTAGATATGTCTCGACCCTTCAGTAAAGGGGAAGTTCGTGCCTTACACACGACTTCGAATCTGGTACTGGTGCTAGTACTTGTACTTCCCGAAGGCCGCTTATCAACGCAAAGACGCACCGTAGGCTTAAGCCCTCACGGCAAATACCTACGTAAAACACAAGAGACATCTGTGCGCTCACACCTTTAGATTATTTTCTTTGGGATATGTGAAGTCACTAGTCTATGCCGATAAACCAGAGACGTTGGACGATTTTTAAGTCAACATTCGCCGTTTTATTGCTGATGCATCACATATCACAGTTTATGTGCATCACATCTTATGTGGAATGGTAGTGCAAGCTCAGAATTTCTTACACGGAGTGTACTTCAGTAAAGAGCTACGCAATTCGATCATAGCTATGAGATCCAGTAAACCTGGTACACCCTAAAGCTACTGACCTTAGAAGCTTCTCTTACGGCTAGACCAGACGTCTGACGTCTTTCAATTTTTTCTTATTACTTGCATAAAAATCATTCAGACTGCGGCCTAAAGTTCTTCGACTCATTAACTTCAATCCAAAGTTTTCAATTTTTATCACATTAAATAATATACAACCAACGCATCCCAAAGAACCTACTGCGTGGTGTGGTGTGTGTCTTTATCGAAGAGACTGTTACAGTGAATGCTGAACCGTATCGAGAGCTATTGATCAAATTTTTTTCCCCAGACATTTGATGAGTAGAATGTGGGTAAGCTCTGGTTTCAGCAAAGTCTAAGTAACATATTATTCTGCTGCAAAAGTTGCAGGTTCAGACAATGTGGTGGCCAGAAATATTGAGACAAATTGAGGAGAAAATAAAACAGACACGAACCATTAGTTACCTCCAAATTTCCGGATTACCTTTGGCAGACCATTGGTTCTGTTTAAATTTGATAATAAGTAGTACCTTGTGGATCATGGACTTTGAGATATCTGGAAATTGAGAAAATGAATCGAATGGGGATGACATACATCATATTTGCAAATCAAATTTCAGTCGCCACGGGATACCTCAATACATTTGTACTGACAGTGGAACTCAATTTCAAAATGTAAAAACGTCGTATTTCCAGAGGTTTGCGAGAAGTTGGTCATTCGAAATAATCGCTAGTAGCCCAAAACACCGCCTGGCACACGGGGCTGTGGTAGCGGGGATGAAAACAGCAAAGAACTTATTAAAGAGAAACCCGAGGGAATTCGAGTAAGCGATACTGGCATACAGAAATACACCACTTTCAAATGGATACAGTCCGGTAGAACTGATACGAGTATTTACAATATACGCGTACATATCAAATATAAATTTACGAACGAAGCTCGATTTTCAAAATCTCAAACATAAGGAAGCGTCATACGGGAATAGGTGCAAAACATTTCATGATACGAGTAAGAGACATGGGGTGAAAGAATTGTATGGGAAGGAACATTTTTGGGAAAGCAAAGCGCCGATAATATTTAATTGAAACCAAACCAATTCATCACAGACAAATCTTAATACAAATAACACTTTAGATGATGTTCGATCCGACAACAACGGCAGAGTGACATAGCGGAAGAAGGAAAATAAACCAAAGGTGTAAGTAACGAATTGTCTTCTGAATCGGTAGCCAATGAGGGAAAGGAAAATCTCCGGCTGGATAGCAAGACGCATACAAGTAGCAGTATCGCATATCATTAATTTTAACTAAGAAATCTTAATTTAATTATGTCGTGTAAATTGAAGTAACTTAACCAAATCTTTATATTAAAATATTAAAACTAAAACATTGTTAATAGAAATTTTGTTATAATAGTTTATGTAGTATGTATTGATATTTTGTCATAAGTCATCTGAGAGAATGAAATGGATTCATCCTTTTCCTGTTCACAAAACATAAAACAATTACTGTTGTATAATGGTGTCACCTAGATTCATAAATTAAATTGCTGGATTAAACTAAATGCGACGCCAATAATCAGAATGGCATATTTCTTATATGAGCTAGGGCAACCTATTTGATTATTAGAGATGAACTCTTAATATCCTTAGCTCTATTCCAGAAATAACGTTCCGAAGTCTTTCCAGAACGTGTAAAGCATTTACAAAGTTAACAAGACCCGAACAGAAACGTTCAGAGATGTTAGAGTCGCAATCGGGGTTGGGAATATAAAAAAGTAGATTCAGACAATGTGTTTGCTAATGATGACAATATAAAACATATCATTAATTCCAATTAATTTTTGACAATTAACAATTAATTTAGTTGTTAATTGCAATTGAAAATTGAAAATTTAATTGTAGTTTCAACAATTGAATTATTTAATTGTTGATTGTTAATAGCAAAAAAAAAAGACAATTAAAAGTAAATACATTACTTTCACTTAATTCACTGGCAACAGTGCAATACGACTGGGTTACTTCAAGAGCAGTATTTCAGACACGGAACGATCCTAGCGGGGCTACTGCCAACCAATCAAATTCTAACGGATGATCGACTTTGACATTCCGTATGATATAATAGATCCGGAGAGTTAGGACTGGCAAAAAAATGCAATAATCAGGTCAAATGAAATTGCAATTCTCACAGAAGACGGTTCGAAAACAGAGGAACGAACAGGTTCTGGTATATTCTCAGAAGACCCAGAACTAAGAGTGTCTATAAGACTACCGGACGCCGCAAGCAGTGTCTTCCATTCAGAGCTTCTGGCTGTCCCAGGATGGCTGAGCTAATTCATATGAGATCGCTATCCGAAAGAGATATCGTTATCTACATCGAAGCCAGGCCGCACTCAAGGCAATGGAATCAATCAAGGTCAGGTGCTATCGCAAAGTGCTGACACTGCGGTATTAAGGGAAATGAACTAGCTTTCAAGAAAAGGAGGGCTACTCGACAATTGTGAGACTGCCAACATCAAATCACTCCTTTGCATAGTGGGGCGCACTATCGAGAAAAAAATCATGAAGACCGCCAACTTAAGGCTATCCAAGGCTCTTTGGCCGCTTTTTGACGTCAAAAGATCTAGAGGAAGTTAATAAAATTGAATTATATCATAGGACACTATCTCATGCGGCAACACGCAAAGAGATTCAAATTGTCAGATACGGATATTTACAGATTCTGCGATGATCTACAAGCTGTTGAGGACATAACATACATACCGTGTGAATGCAAGGCAATATTGCGTAGTCGAAAAAAAAATTTAGTGAAACACTTTTTTGAAAACCTAGAGGAAATAAACGGTACGAACTTCAAAGGCCTTCAAGGCTTTTGCAGCGAATTTGGCTGTTTCACCAATTGTTTAGGTTTTTGCCATTTGAAGACAAATTCAACTGGTTACACAGGGATTGCGATGTGGCCTCTTTTGGTGCCTGGAGTCTGTGTGATGGCATATCCATCATACCTCTGTTTAACCTAACCTAACCTGCTCTAGTTCAATAATATTTCTCGTCGTTTCTCACTTTTCAAACATTTGATCCGATAACCTATGCGATTTTAGCAAATTGAGCATAGTTTCATAGGAAATCTTTCCTTCCGCAACGCCAGAGGACGACAAAGGGGTGTTATATTTAAAGAAAAGATCTTTGATCGTTGGGTATCTAAATAAAATAGTTAAGTCTTCACTTTCTTGAGCAAACAATTTAAGCGAAGTATCTGCTGTTCAATACTCCGGCATTTATTGCTCACGACACACCCTATTATTTTTTGTGAATGGCTTTTTGTTAAGACTTCTGCGACGCATGCAAAAGGGATTCAAGTGTCTGTTCAAAAATTATCCGTCCATAATTTATTACACCACCTGCAAGCAGCACCAAACGAGGTTTTCCTGAGTTGCTTCTAGCAGGGCGAAAATCATTGGAAGAAGGTTGCTGCAATTTGATCAGCTGGGTGGAAGGACAACCGGTAGTATCTACCAGGACTTAAAACTCGGACTTCGGTCTGCGCCTGAATTGAGAGAGGTGGGGCCACTAGTGGGAGCGTCATGGTGGCTATGGTTTAAACCTAAAATCACATGAATGGACTACCGCCACACCACTCACAGTGCTTGTGAGCCGGCTTGGCGCATCCTGTCCGAATGGATGTATGGGCATCCCGTATCATTCTATGACCGGTGTTGACGTAAAACTCAAAAGACGATCTGTATCTCAACAAATGTAGATATTATGAATAAAAGTTGGACCGACCTCGTACACAATACTGATGACAAGGAGCAACATATTATATATTGAGAAGGATCTCTAGCGAAAGGCAGGCCTTGCTGAACTCTATCATATCTTCAAACCTACTTGGAAAGTACAATACTACAATAATATTCTCTGAACGAAGTCGAAAGAATGAAATCATTGAGGCTTGTTCACCCAGTTCACAAGGGGATCGCGGAAAATGAAATCGACAGTGAACTTGTTAAGCAAGGTTCAGAGGTAAGCAAGGTTGTAGCAGTGTCGTTACGCTTTTACTAGAAACCTTAGTGTGATGGGTATACCATAAGTGCGTCGCTTAATGTGAGAATAAAGGTGATATCGCGGAGCGCTTTTTCTCCAAGTGCACGGCCTATGCTCAGACTGGAGATACTCGGCGTTGATAAAATTGCATATGAATATGTACTCATATCTATGTATTAAGTGCGCAACTAAATTCCGTTTGCCAATAGATGGTTCCAGCAGTAAGTGCTGGTCGATTTTGGCATATCCAAAACGTCATGAACCATGCTTAGACATATGGTAAACAAACAGTTTGGACACATTAGTGATTTTGTTTTGGCGTCATATACTTCACGTCATTTGCGGGAAGTGTTGATTTTGTTATTTTATTCGAAGAAAACGGCGGCTGCAGCTCATCGAGAGCTCCAAAAAAGTTTACGCAGATGCTGCTCTAAGTGAAACAACGACGACCGTCCAAGTGAAGGAAGGCCGAAATCCTTCGAAGACGCTGAATTGGAGGCATTGCTCGATGAGTATCCGTGTCAAAGGCAAGAAGAACTTGCTTCAGCATTAGGAGTTAGTGAGTTACCAGCCAAGCCATTTCCAAGCGATTGCATGCATTGGGAATGATTAAAAAACAAAGAACTTGGGTTCCTTTTGATTTAGAGCCATGGAACGTTGAACGTCGGTTTTTTGCCTGTGAACAACTGCTCCAGCGGAGAAAAAGAAAGAGTTTTCTTCATCGCATTGTGACGGGTGATTCATTACAGCAACTTAAAGAGAAGAAAGTTATGGGGACTGCCCGGTCATGCTTCTACGTCGTCGGCTGCGTATTTGGTGGGACCAGGTCGATGTTATTTATTATGAACTGTTGAAACCCTACGAAACCATAACTGGAGAACGTTATCGACTTCAATTGATGCGATTGAGGAACGAAAAAGTGATTCTACAGTATGACAACTCTCGGCCTCACGTTGCCAAACCCGTTAAGACCCAAGTGGAAACACTCAAATGGAAAGACCTACCCCACCCGCCATATTCCCCATGTGGTTTGGCTGATTAGCAGTTCCGCTCATATGAAAGCATCAAAAAATGGCTTGATTCGTGGATAGCCTAATAAGATGAACACTTTTACCGTAACGGTATTCGAGTTTTGCCACAAAAATGGGGAAAGGTTGTAGCTAGCGATGGGCAATACCTTAAATGATTCATTTGTAATCAGTTTTTCGCAATAAAGATGCATTTTCATAAAAAAACGGCGATAACTTAGATGCGCACCTAATGAAGGGATTTCCAATAGGGACTTGACAACTTTGAATTTAATTTGTGAACGCACTCTTTCACTAACCATCAAACTGTCACTGTCAATTTATTCAGTAAACTCAACATTTTCATCACGGTAAAGTACACGAACGAGCAACGACTGCAAATTATAAAAATTTTCTACCGAAATTCGGAGTCGGTTACTGCAACTTTAAGAGAGTTAACTCCAATTTTCGGACGTAATTCTCGCCCTAGTAGACATGCAATAACAAGTTTAGTGTAAAAATTTGAGTCTATATATTCATTGTGTGATGTTGCGTTGTCAGTGAGACAACGGGTTGGTCAAAGTGTCGAAAATATCGCTGCCGCTCTGGCGTCCGTAGCAAACGATCCAAACCAGTCAATTCCACGGCGTTCTCAAGAATTGGGCATTGCTCCGACCGCATTATAGCGTATTTTGCGTAAGGATCTTGGTTTACACCCATACACGATCAAGAAGAGACGTACGTTCTCCGATTAGGTTCTGGAGAAGACGCAAAATCATCTTCAGTGACGAAGCTCATTTTTGGCTCAATGGGTTCGCCAATAAGCGAAACATGCGTTATTGGTCGGGTGAAAATCCACATGTGCTTCATGAACCACCACTTCATCCACAAAAAATAACTGTCTGGTGCAGTTTGCATGCCGGCGGCGTTATTGGGCCATATTTTTTCGTCGACGATAACGATCGTCACGTTACTGTGAATGGTCAGCGTTATCGCGTCATGATCACCAATTATTTTTGGCCCGAATTGGAAGATATGGACTTGGACGGCATGTGGTTTCAACAGGATGATGCCACAAGCCACACAGCACACGCTACAATCGATTTATTGAAGAGTAAGTATGGTAAGCGTGTTATCTCAAGAAATGGGCCAGTCGATCGGCCACCTCGTTCGTGCGATTTAACGGCGCTTGACTATTATCTGTGGGGCTACTTTAAGTCACTGGTTTATGCTAACACGCCGACGACGTTGGAAGAGCTCAGAGCCAACATTGAACGAAATGTGTGGCCGAGTCGTTGAAAATTGTGTCAAACGAATGGACCGCTGCAAACGCGCCCGCAGTGGCCATATGAGCGAAGTCGAGTTCCATTCATAAATGTTTTGATTGTACAATAAAGTTTTTGAAATATCTCAAATGGTTTGCGTTTTATTTAAAAAAAAAAGTTGTCAAGTCCTTATTGGAAAACCCTACATATGTACGAGTAAATATTCATATTTGAGGTATTGGATTTATGTGCTGATGTTCCTAAAAAATGTATAAGGCAAACAACTTTAGAGGTACTCACTTGTTCATTCCAGGTTTCGAGAGGTCAGCACCTTGCCAATCACAAACAATCCGTGGCTCTCAAAAGCACCGACTGGTCCAGTAGCTTTTTAAAGCTAAACTGTGGTACTTGGGCACGTGATTTCGAATATATCATCAGTAGATATCTATTACTCCGCTAGTAAATATGTATATCAGTATCTGCAGATAGATTGATTACTATTAAGAGGGCGTGCTGCTAGCAATTTCATTGCTAGAGTGTTAGGTTAGCTGGTATCTATAATACTAGAAAACCTCAATTGCTTTTCCAAACTTCATCCCACTGAAGATCCTACACTATACGTTGAGGCAATGAACACACATAATTAAAAAAAATTATTCTAAATTTAGGTGGTATATTAGATACACCCATTTATCAAAAGTAAACAGCAAAGTCATTTGTTATATTTTGTTTTTGAGGAATTTTCAGTTGCGGTTTGCTTTGAAGTTTGCCAGGTGATTAACCTCATGTCATGTTCTCTGTGTTTTTATCTTCAAACACTCTTCAATTCAAACTCAAAAACAGATGACAGCCCTCAATTATATTTATTCAAACTAATCGATAACAAAATTACAACGATAATTAGTACATATCTTTATCTTCTCTGTTAACTGCGGTCAATGAAGTAAAAACTGCGGTATCTTTCCCGGATAACTTTGTCATTTGTTTGCATAAAGAACACATTTCCTTTCATTCCATTGACATGAGCATTGAATTGGAATTTGTGGTAAAAACGAATGACAGCACAGAACAGGACAAAAAAAAATCGAAAACCCTTCAATACCATTCGAATTGTAGAACAAATTGAATTGCCTTATCCGAGTACTTGCCCACCCCAGTAGATATTATACATACTCGTACTCGTACTATTGACGATTGAATCGAATTTGACATTTCGTGTTCTCGGTTCTCGGTTCTCGACTCTCGGTTTCATTACCGGTTCCCTACAATATTGTATGACTATTCATATCTTCGTATCTCCTCGGGCCTAAGTAAACATTTGAAGATATTACGATATATTGTAGCCGACTATTCACAGACCATCCCACGAAAGAATCGGCCGATAACCACCTACGTGTACTGTCAGTAGGGTTTGCCCAACAGATCATATACTCGTACATACTCGTACTCGTATGTACATATCTCCAAAATCGAAAACAACAAAATAATTGGTTATTGATAAAAATGCGAACATGTATTTATTACTCGTATATGAGGCAAAAGTATTCATTCGGTACCCAATATCCGGCGATCCGTTGTCGTTCCGGTTGGTAGCGTTCACAATAGCCCATGAGATACTTCTACATGATAAATGTCGTCGTCTTCGACTGTCGACATGTCGACATCAACAACAACAATGACGACGATATGTGAATTCATTGGCTCATAAAATGCGGCACTGCTTTCGGCATCTTCGAGAATTTCTTTATTTATTTTATTTTATTATTATTATTTTTTCTTTTCGTTTTTTTCTTTTGCTGTCCTTTTTCCAAAATAAGACATGTTTCTGGGCTGCTTGGAGGATGTTGCTGCCACTTGCGTCTAGTGTATGTGGTGTCTTCAATAGGATTTGGACAAGTAGGCAAATAAATTTGGAAAAAAATCTGTCTGGAATGGGTAGCTCCGAGTTATTGTTATGTTGTAATGTTGTATTTTGCGATGGTTATTGCGGGATATTGTGCTTTTAATTCAATGTTTTTCATTGGTATCGTCTTCTTGTTTTTTTCTTTTTCCTTTTTTTTCTGTTATGCTCCCCCCGATTTGATGGCTTTATGCCCTTGAAGTGGATACTAGAATTGGCTAATGCTTGCCTGAAATTGCCCATCGATGAAGTACAATGAAGGAGGTAATGGTCCTACACAATGAGTTGTTGCAAAAGTTCTACTGACCAAATCGACATACATACTCTACGTTCCTTGTGGATCAAATATTTCAGAACAATGGTTATTGGTCGAAATGCTCCTAGTGCTATTTTATTTGGTCTTCCACAAACGACAGTGAGAAAATTTGCCCTGAATTCGGTACAAGAAAGGTATCCGTACACATTGTGCATCTAGTTCTAGGATATATTTTGGATTTATATCCATCGACAATGACAACCCGCGTTCGTACATCATTGATAGTGACAGATTCCATAAATCCCGGTTAAAACCATTTCCCTAAGCATCTTTATGAATATTTAGCGAAATCGTTTCTGTTTTGAATCATGCATGGATCGGTTATTGGTGTACGTCCATCTCCAGTTATCGGATTTCTTACAACTAATTATGTGGCAAAAATAAGTCTTTTGGTAGCAATATCAATCAGTGAAATCAAAGAAAAGAACTCTTTCTTTGAGATAACTCTAGTACGAGTACCTCGCCGTAGTCCTTTCAATAAAAGCCCACTTTTGCTTCTGACACACAGTAGATCACACACACACAGAAGATCATCGGCTTTTCCTGAAGAAAATACAAAAGCGCAAGAAGCGCACAATTGAATATACTGAGAGTTTGTACTCCAAGAACAACGTGCGGAAGTTTTACCAAAATGTGAAACAAGTCATCAAAACCCATACAGAAATCTGTAGAGATGTAGTGGAAACCTTGTAGGAGAGTCACAGTTGGTGATAAGAATACGAAAAAACCATAGACGACAGTAGCCAAAACCTTCGTCCACCTGAACAAAATTAAGACAGGATAGCAATATCTAAGTTTAGTTCTAACAAAGCGGCGGCATCTGATGGCCTATAGTATTTAGAGCTGATGGAAGTGACTTTGTGGAGAATTATGTGTATGGTACACCAACTCATATCTCAGATCTGATCAGAAGAGTATATGCCTGATAGATCGAATCTCAGCATTGTTTGCCCGATTCACAGGAAAGAAGGCTCCTTTCAGATTTACACCACCGAAGGTTGCTACGATTTGACAAGTTACAAGCGGCGAGTACTTTTGAGTGGAAGGACTACCAGTACTTACAACTCGGTACCATGGGAGTCAGGGTCTCCTCGGATTTCGGTCCGCGCCTGACTTGAGAGAGGTAGGCCTCTAGTGGGAGCGTCATGGTGGCAATGGTTTAAATCTAAGATTATAGGAAGGGCCTACAGCTTGTGCTTCATAAGTGCTGGGTGCCGTGACCCTAATATCGGCTCCTTCAACTGAGCAAACTATTGACGTATATAGGCCTCCTCAATATTACGTACAAGATTTTCTGTGACACACCTGATTGGATCCTATCAGTGTCACACTTTTGCAGATTCTGGAAAAAACTCAAAAAGTCCAAATCGATCTTTCATGGATTTTAAGGCCGCGTATGACAGTATGATAATCCGGCCAAATTCGTCCCTCTGTGCAGAATGACGATGGAGAACGCTACGTCAATATAGGTAACGACTTAAACGAGACCTTTGATGCTGAGAAAGGTTTAAGGCAAGGTGAGGGGCTATCTTCAACATCATACGGGTACATGAAAGAATTAGGTAGAACTCATACCGATGATATTGACATAATTTGCGGAACTTAGCAGGCTGTCACCGGTGTGAGAAACGGATGCTGCCAAAATGGGTTTGGCGGTAAATGACAAAAAAAAATCAAGTACATGCTGTAAACGAGAAGGTAGACACACCAAAGACGAACTGTCCGAAACGTCACAGTCGACAGCTATGAATTTGAGGTAGTAAGAGACTTTGTCTACCTTGGATCTGCTATCAATTCTGCCAACAACATTCTCGTAGATATAAAACGAGTGCTGTTATATAATGCCTTCCAGAACAATTTAGGAGACTCTACATAAGACCTTGGTCATATCTGCTTTACTTTAAGGTGTTTAAGCATGGCGTCTATCGAAAGCGGATGAAGATATCTCGGTCATTTTGAGAGAGCAATTCTTATTGAGATATTCGAGGAGATTCAGTCATGTACGGTGGATCAAGATTAACTAGTCTTGCCTGCACTCCATGCGGGAGTACGTAAAGATTAACCACACTTTCCCTAGCTACACACAGGAACGTAAAATTGTCACTGTAAGTTTGGAGAACATGAGACTTAGCAACGCTATCAGTGCCAGGGAATAGAAAACCTCTTCTAGCCGTGCATCGGGTGAATGATAAAGCAATCCACGGCGTCTAAGTCCTGCTTTCGCATCTTCGAACACGTTGATAAGAAAACGTATAACGATTGGACTTCGGTACAGAGAGATTCGTTTCTCTGAACTATCGACAAATTACTGTATAAACCACCACTCCTGCTCAGAAAACAAAAATGCAATCTCATATTTATGGTTCTTGACATGTCCGACATTGAGAGAAAGGTATCGTTCTATAATTAGTAGCTTGTACAGCGCTACTTACTAAACTGCTTTTACATATAAATATGCTATATACCACTTCCCATTTTGAACTTGGTGGGCCTCATCACAATCTGCAATATTGATGAAGTTTGATCTGCTGCTAATCTGCGGAAACTTATTCCTTTCAAAGACCTCAAGGCCTTAGTTCAAGGCTCCGTCCGAGCTGCCTGATCCTTACTATTCTGGGGTATTAAACTTCTGAGCTCTCGGTCAATGGCTACCAAAAGATTAAAAGTGCTCCAGTTTGACATCCACAAGTCCACATTCGTTGCCTCAAACCTTAACATCTGCCTCACTGAGAGCGGCGACCACATCACCCTTATCTAGGAGCTTTGACTCAATCTAACACAGACTACATGGCAGTCGCACTGCTATCCTCAATGTACGGCAGAAAGACATGGCTCGTATCTAGGTACTGTCCTCTAATGACGACGCACCACTCAGACTTTTAAGATAGCTAACTCGCGAGGTTGCTCGCCAATGACACACTTTTAAGTGCTCCTTAATGCTAGTCATCGATGGACTCATCGGGATAACTGTCAGACATATAGGCTATTCGTACTATGGCGCAAATCCGATCACAAACGAGCTGATCAACCTCGGCAGAGGAGGGTGTGGATGATATGCTCAACGATTCAACGATTGTTACTCAAGACTTCAGTTCTGAAGGACCTTTAGGGAAAAAGAAAAACGTGGAACAGTGGTGCAACTCATGGGCAGCTTTCCTGTTTTGGCATGCATTGGAATACAATCCTTAGTCAGTTCCAATTTCCAAGATTTAAGTAATTACCGATCTTGACAGATTTATCAAGCAATTTCCATGGCTCCAGCAACAGCTACGACATCACACCACCGCGCTCTGTAAGTGGAATCACAATGGATCAACAATTATTCCAATCGCACCTCAACGACGATCTCTCTAGGTTAGGTTAGGTTAGGTAAGAGTGGCTGTTGGAAATACCAACCCACTTAGGCCTATTGGCCCATTGTGATGCCACGTGGATCTATGATCTTCTTACTACTGGAACCAGTTTGAGCTTTTAATAAAGCGTAGGAGACTGTTAACGTCTATTTTTTCTAGATCGTTTAGGTCGTTGTAGAAGAAAGCTCCTAGGTGAAGCTTCCTTCTCTGAGAGAGAGCTGGGCATGTGCAGAGTAGGTGGGGGATTGTCTCCTCCTCTTCCTCGTCCATGCAGCTTCTACAAAAATCGTTAGTAAAAGCGCCAAGCCTTCTTGAGTGCTTGCCTATGAGGCAGTGTCCGGTAATGACACCTATTATGGCGCTGAGATGTTTCCTTTCTAAGAGGATCAGACACTTAGATCGACTCAGATCCAGCTTTGGCCAGATCTGTTTTGTCGCTAGACATGTTTGTCCAGCAGTCCACCTAAGGTCCGTTCTTTTATTGGCATCTAGCTTTAGTGTTAGTTTGCACGTAGCGATTGGTATACCTATACTACCTTTGTCTGGTAGGATAGGTAGAGTGGTTCCAATTTTGGCGAGTTCATCGGCTCTGCAGTTCCCTGGAATGTCTCTGTGGCCCGGCACCCAACAGAGGTGAATGTTGAACTGCTCTGCCATCTCCATGAGAGATGATCGGCATTCAAGGGCAGTTTTAGAACACAATGAGACCGAGTCCAGGGATTTGATGGCGGCCTGACTATCCGAAAATATGCGGATATCCTTTGCAGATATCACGTTTTTCTTCAGCCAGGACAGAGCTTCTTTAATCGCCAAAATTTCCGCCTGGAACACGCTACAGTGATTTGGAAGGCGGAAAGAGAGGCTTAGGTTAAGCTTATCTGAGAAAACACCGCCACCAACTCCGCTGTCGGTTTTAGATCCATCTGTGTAGAGATGGATTGACTTCTCCTCCTCACAGAATGATCTAGAGGGGAGGCTTACATGGAAGTTTTTGTCAAACCAAAGTTCAGGTATGGTGTAATCGATGTTCTCTGTGAGGATTCCTAATGTATTAAGAATATTGGCGTGGCCAAATGAATTATTTGTCCACTATTTAGTCGCTTTAAGGCGAATAGCTGCAGTCGCAGCTACTTGCTTGCTAAACATGTCGAGGGGTGTCAAGTGAAGCAGAATATCTAATGCCGCAGAGGGGGTAGACCGCAAGGCTCCGCTTGTGCATAGACATGCTGTTCTTTGGAGTCTGCTTAGTTTAATGCGGTTGATTGCATTTTCCAAGGCCGTCCACCAGACAACCACCCCGTAAGTGAGTATCGGTCTTATGACCGAGATGTATAGCCAGTGGGTTATGCGAGGTTGAAGGCCCCATTTGTTCCCAATGGCTTTCTTGCAGGAGAATAAAGCTATTGTAGCTTTATTGACTCTTTCTTGAATGTTAGGTTTCCAGTTTAGTTTCCTGTCAAAAATCAGACCCAGATATTTTGCTGTATCGGAGAAAGCTAAACTGGTACCGTTTATTGAAGGAGGGTCTATGATTGGAATTTTATATTTCCTAGAAAAGAGGACAAGATCAGTTTTATGGGGGTTTATTCCCAATCCACAGCGATCTGCCCAGCAGGTTAATCTGTTAAGATTTACTTGGAGGAGTTCTTTAATGGTATTTAAATGTTTTCCTGAGACGGCTATGGCAACGTCATCCGCATAGGCAATCACTCTGCTACCCTCCGCTTCCAGGTATATCAGTAGTTCGTTAACCACTAAGTTCCAAAGAAGGGGGGAGAGGACACCGCCTTGCGGCGTACCCCTACTGACATATCTTTTAGCAGAAGTCTCACCCAGTTTGGAGTTGATTATCCTGCTTGTCAGCATTAGATTAATCAGCTCCCCAAGTGAGTCGTCTACCTGCAGAGTTGACAACGCAGTCGTGATTGCGGATGTGTTGACGTTGTTAAAGGCGCCCTCTATGTCCAGGAAAGCAACCATTGTGTACTCCTTATATCGTAGGGATCGTTCGATGTGGCTAGTCAGAGAGTGCAAAGCCGTTTCCACCGACTTTCCTTTACAGTAGGCATGTTGAGCCGTAGACAGAAGTCTTGGATCAACTTTAGCTCGAATATGGATATCAATCAGTCGTTCTAAAGTTTTCAGAAGGAATGACGATAGACTTATGGGTCTGAGGTCCTTTGGGACCACATGAGAACATTTTCCAGCTTTGGGAATGAATACTACATTGACTTCTCTCCATAACAGTGGAATGTGGATAAGTTCTACACAGCTCCTAATAATATTTTCCAACACTGGTAGAATAATATCTGAGGATCTCTGTAGCTCGGCAGGTATAATACCGTCCGGACCAGCAGACTTGTATGGTTTGAAGCTATGTAGTGCCCAGAGTAGTTTGTCTCTCGTAATCAGACTATGAATTTTGGTCACGGTTGCAGTAGGCTTGTTTGGGCTGCTACTGGCCGCGAGTTGGGAGCTACCTGGAAAGTGGGTGTCCAGAAGCAGGTTGAGTGATTCATCACTTGAGGTTGTCCAAGAGCCATCGGTTTTTTTCAAACAGCTGGGCATCATAGGATTTGTGGAGAGGATTTTTCTTAGCCGCGAAGCCTCAGAGGTTTCTGTGATTTTGTCACAGAATGACCTCCAGGATTGTCGCTTTGCCTTCCTCAGTTCTTTTTTGTATAATTTGAGGGATTCTTTATATGAGTCCCAGTCGGTCACTTTTCTTGTGCTTTTTGCTGCGTTGAAAAGTTTTCTGCATGTGTTTCTGAGCAGTCCTAGTGCCGATGTCCACCAGTGTGGCTTTTTCTTGCCTCTTGGTTGAATAAGAGGGCAGGAAGCGGCCATAGCCTTATTGAGAGTCAGAGTAAATTCCCTGACTTTCATGTCGAGCTCATTGGTGTCACGCGGGGGACTTGATAGTTTGGAGGATATCGTTTCCGATAGGATTCCTCTATATTTTGTCCAATCAGTTTTCCGGTAGTTCCGGAAAGTTGGTTGGAGAGGGGGAGCATCACTCAGACTGAATTGGATGTACCTATGGTCCGAAAAGGAGTGTTCAGACGATACCATCCAATTTGTTAGCCTTTGGGTGATGCTGTCGGAGACAAGAGTAATGTCTAAAACTTCTTGTCGGTTTTTTGTTATGAAAGTGGGCTCATTGCCAATATTGCAAATTAAGAGGTTAGTACTTAAAATATAGTCTAAAAGTGACTCACCTCTATCATTGATGTCGGTACTGCCCCATACCGTATGATGTGCGTTAGCGTCACATCCGATTATGAGGCCAGTTTTTTGCCTTCCCGCTTCCAGTACCACCCTTTCTAGGTTATCACCAGGGAGAGGGCCCACTTGGTCGTGGCCAAGGTAAGCCGATGCCAGCCAGTAAGAGCCTTTGGCAGTCTCTAATCTGGCAACGGTTAGGTCGGGGTCACTGAGGTTGGGAAGTAGAAATACATTAAGGCTACGTTTCACTAATATACAAGTTCTAATCTTACCTTTGTCTCTTGTATAGAGCGGAACGTATAAGGGTGTCCTAAGTCCACGAACCACGCCTTCTGCAATCCATGGTTCCTGGATTAGAATAATGTCTTCTGCGCTTTTGGAAAGACGCAGAATGAGTGTGGCCGAAGCCTTTTTTGAGTGGTGGAGATTAATCTGGAGAAACCGTATCATTGCTACAGTCTTCCAGAGTCGCCTCCACCACGGTGTTGTTGAGGTCCTCCGATTCTGAAGATGTGCCCAAGAGCTCATCTTCAATCTCTGATCGTGTAGAACCTCTATTTGCTTCGCCATCGGTTTCCATTTCCGACAATGTGTCTGAATCGGAGACCGACGGCTTTGTAGTCACCTCGGACAGATTGGAGTCATCGCTATCCAATTCTGGAAAGGATATCGATGCTCCAAGATCCACGGTTGTGATGTCAGGTGTTAAAGGAGGAGGAGGTTGCTTATCAGCATCCAACTCATCCTTTTTGTACACCCTTAAATGAATGGACTCGAATCCAAACCGAATCATGCCTTTCGTCTGCGCCAGAGGATTAAGGGATTCCTTATTGATCACAATTAACGCGCATCTATAAGAACCCCTTAGTTCCTCCAGTTTCGCGACTTTCCAGTCATGAGTCGGAAGAGTCGGGTTGCTGAGCCGGATGATTTCCAGGATATTTTCTGGAGAGGAGGGTTCGGCTGGAATCCAGGTACGAGTTCGAGGTCTACTAGGAATGTCTTCCTTAGATACGACCTCGAGTTTTGCACCTGGCCAAACCTCTCCTAAACCATCGATGGCCTTGGTGAAGAGATCGAGAGATCTCTGGTCGGAGCAAGCGATGAGCTTGACATAGCCTTGGTGCCAGCCAGCGTCGCTTGTGATAGGAGGTGGTCCTGGGTTCTCCCGCATGATGGCCAAGAAGTTGCTGGAGAGCTTCAACTTGACCAATTGCCACCGTTCCGGTGTAATGGAACCGTCGGTATCGCTTCTATCGATCACCGCGATCACCAATGCGTCCTTTAGGACTTCGTTATAAGACTTCAGAGATCTGCTGTTGGATGGCCCAGGGGTTGTGGAACTGTGAATTTTGGGCCTCTTGGAAACCGATACGGTTTCCTCCAACGATCTCTGACGCTTAGAGGAGTCTTTTGACATTTTGTGAGCAATGGAAGCAGTGGGAAATCCGTCTTTTAGGATGTTTTTAGCCCACTCAACCTTGCTCTTTATTTCCGCACTTCTCTCCACCTCCGGAATGGATCCGAAGGTTTTGATAATGCGTGAAGCATTTCGGCGTCTTATGTATAGCGCCTTAGATGGAGCTTGCCGATGCGGCTGAGCTCCAGATTCCTCTTTGGAGGGAGGAGTTTTGGTAGCAGCAACAAGTCCGTGGCCTGCCACAAACTTGCTGCTGCTGGGGGCGGGGAAGTGATAGGACCATGGCTTGCCACAGTCTTAACACTCCCCGAAGGAGTTTTGGTAGCAGCGACAAGTCCGTGGCCTGCCACAAACTTGCTGCTGCTAGGGGCGGAGGAAGTGATAGGACCGTGGCTTGCCACAGTCTTAACACTCCCTGAAGGAGTTTTGGTAGCCGCGACAAGTCCGTGGCCTGCCACAAACTTGCTGCTGCTAGGGGTGGAGGAGGTGATAGGACCATGGCCTGCCACAGTCTTAACACTTCCTGAATTCTTTTTATTTGGCTTGTTCCTTTTGCCTTTAGAGGATGGCGCACCATGGCCTGCCACAGTTTTGCCTCCTCTCGGCAATGTAGGAGCCTTGTCGGTAGTCGGTGTAGTCACCGTTCCACCGCCCGGTAATTGAGGAGTACCGGCCTCGGTTTTTGTTGTCAGGTTGTTGTCCATAATAGTCCCACGAGTAGCGGAGAAAGGGATGTCCATCTGTACAGAGATCCGCCATATACAGATAAGGCTAGCTAATCCGGAGGTCGCCAGGTATCCGGATACTCCGTTTGCGACTGAGCTATTTTTGGAGATACTGGGCCCTCAGCCAGGTTGATCTTCGGCACGGGCCGTATAACACCTTGATCCAGCCCAGGGGAATGATGGAGTGCTTTGGGAGTTGGGGAGGGGGGGGGGGGGAGCATCCTTTGGTTTCAGGACTCGTCTGGAGAATTTCTTCTCGAGAGTCATTGACCCTACTCAGCCTCTACAACTCGACAAGTTCGATGCTCACGGTAGAAGACGATCTCTCTAACTGCTGCCATATTTGCTAAAGCCTTATGGTGGTAAGGGTATACTTTAGCCCTGCATTGTTAGCACATTTGTGTGTTTTAACGGGCTACTTTCAGCAAATTATCTGATCGAATTTGTATTGCAACCATTATATGAGTATCTACTGGCTTTGTCATACTAGTACGCGGCTTTCGTCATCTGATAAAACTTTTATTTGGCGTCTACAGCCCCGACTCGTGCAAGAGGAGGCTTTTACGTGTAATTAAAATAAAAAATAGCAGCCCCGCAGGAATGTTCTAGTCATGGTTTTATATAAATTGTAGAAAATACTTGCTTCGTCGACTTTTATCTTGGAAGCGGATATACCAGCTTGACTTTGAAAATTCCTCCCTATGTACGCGGCATTTGCGCTTCCGTCTGTATGGACGACTGCCGAAATATCGGTCAACAGATATGAATGTCGAATGAAGGTACAAATATCTATAAACCCAGGCATAAATCTTTCCATCCATCAGCTCCAAATCGGTCTAGGAATAATTTAATTAGAGTATCCTCAAAAATATCTCTAAAAAAAAGTAGGTACCTACCAAAATTTTTTCGCAGAAATGCTTCCATTCAGACTCCAGCATTTTAGACATCAAGACAAGCAACTACATGTCAAGGATTGCTGTAATACATGAGGGGAATCACATTGCAAACTCAATTACTTTCACAAGTTCGTCCCTGTTTACAATATAAAAACGTGATAATAATGTGATATAGGGAATTGATGTCTAGACATCATCCCATAAAGGTGACCATAGCATGCGACGAGTAAAACCCATTTAGTCATTGCTTCAGATGATGTATGCGAAATGAAATTTCGATAAAATCACTCACATCTATGGATAGTCCTGAATCCTTTGCAACTCCAAACGGCACTTCTAGTTGTTGATTTATCTTCTTAAAGCGACATCCGAGAACGAGCTGGCTGTAGAAGTAGCTCCAGTTGATATACCCCAAAGATAGCACCTGTTATGAGTTATATATTGATCACAAAGAACTCGCCATATAGAACGATATACATACTGTCATGAACGTCTTGAATAGGAGTGAGGTTTTGAAATCGACCGATGAGCAAACGTCTGATGGTTTTTGTCTTCAGCACAATAGAAACGCTCAACAGTTCGTTGATGATGGGTATCATTTCGGCTGAATTCCGAAGATAAAGCCTTGAGATGATGAATGTGCAAATTTGACCATGAAAAATCTTAAATATTGTCAAAACGTCTTCTTCTGAAGATTCTTAACGATTGATCAATGTATCAATAATCTTCTTAATATAAACATGTACGCACAAAATGGCAGTACAATCAGTGATACATACCCACCTTGGAGGATTGTAAATATATTCAGAGGCAAGAAGGATTGTAGTTGAAATTGATCAGAAAATTGGGTTTGCGGAATCGATGCTCCTTCTCAAAACTTTCTGCCAATAACCTGAGCATTTATGGAGATTGGGATGAGGATTTTCCACTTCGAACTGTTTTAATTTTTTTTTCTCCCGAAAATCATGACAAAAAATTGCGTGCGATTCTTAATCACTTAAAATACTTTGAAATCAATGTGCAAACGGGGTCGAAAGTTACTGGAAGAACGTTTCTCTCGAAGCATCCGAGTGTATTTTCTTCGGATTCCGTCAGTGTACAAACTTCTGCATCGTAACAGCCCGTTTCCACAGGACATAATTTCAGTCATGACATCAATATGTCCAATGTAGACCGCAATTTTGTGAACCTGACTTATGTCTGGACATCCAAATTTGACTTTATGTTTTGTCTTCCATGTAGACATTAACTCAGGCTGAAATTTGACATTTGAAATTTCAAAGCAGCTTTTGAGAGCAAAATTCATCTGTTTTGATGCTCGGCGCATACAAGTTGATTGTGCGAAGTAAAAGTGGTGGATTGTCGGCTTTCGTAAAACGACATATTGGAATTAATTGAAATGCACGCGTATAAGTAATACGAAAAGCTCTGGAACTTCACAAGCCATCTCTACAAACGAGTTGACCTAAAAAACAAGGCTTGGGAGGAAATTAGTAGAAGGCTTGGAGCAGAAACAAACGATGTAAAGAGCAAAATGAAGCCGTTCCGCTTATGTAGCGGGAAAAAGGAGAGTGGACGAAATGAAGAAATCGGATGCTGGGCCTGATGATGTCTTTTCATTTCTGGAGGATGTAATATCATAATTTGGTGAAAAACTAAAACCGATTTCAATCCCGTAATAAAGGCCTCTTGATAAAAATAGTAATAACCAATATACACACTTTTCTTACAGTATGAAGGTAATAAGTCGCCCAGCTAAGATTATTTGATGCCAACGATTTCTGTTCGACACAAAGGACGGGAATGTATCAAATGCACAAGCCAGTGCTTTTTATTTAGTAGTAAATGCAGGGTCTTCCAATAGGGACTTCCGAACTTTGACACTTAATATCGGCCATATTGTTGAAGCTACATCTGTCAAATTGGCTGTCATTTATACAGTCTGTTTTTCCAAATCATCATGGATGGACATAGCGTTCAACAATATGTGTGGATGATAAAATGAAAAACTATTCGCAGTGTGGTGGATAAATTTGAGTCCACGGGTTCAGTTAAACTAACACCCAAGAAACCCAAGATCTGCCGAAATCATCTCCGCTGTCCATGAGAGTGTGCAGGAGAATTTGGATTCGCTCACGAGAACCCGGCCTTTCACAGATCACAACTTGGCGAATTTCGCGTCGTAGCTTGGGCCTGCACCCGTATAAAATTCAACTGACCCAGGAGCTGAAGGCAAATGACCATAGATAACGACGTGTGTTCGCTGAATGGGCTCTGGAGCAGTTGGAAACTGACCCTAATTTTAATCGAAAAATCATCTTCAGCGATGAGGCCCATTCCTGGATGAATGAGTATGTCCGAGTTATCGAATTTTGGACGGTACCAATCCACGTGAGGTCCCAGAGCGTCTAATACATCTCGAAAAAGTCACTGTTCGGTGTGAATTTTGGGATAGCGGCGTCATCGGTCCATATTTCTTTGAGAACGACTTTGGCCAGGCCTTCACCGTCAACGGCGAGTGCTATAGGTTGATGATTACCAACTTCTTTTGGCGTGAATTGGATGATATGGATACCAACGATATTTGGTTTCAATAGTACGGCGCTATGTGCCACACAACATGGTCATCTCACGTGGAGGTGATGTAAACTGACCACAGAGATCGTGCGATTTGATCCCGTTAGACTTTTTCTTGTGGGGTTTTCTCATTTATCAGGGTTTTTCATGCCATCGGTCAAATTCAGCCTGATTTATGCGCCAGAGTCATGGAAATTGGACATTGGACATTTCAGATGCGCGTTACCCAGAGAAGTTGCGGCGGACATTTAAATGATGTTATATTGCAAAATTCGATGATATTTCACACATACTTTGTTTTATTTAAATTTAAAGATGGGAATGAAAGACCGTTTATGAACATTGTGATCTCATAAGTAAAACAATTCTTTCTACGGACTGCACTGACAGGAAATCGCTTGTAACGCTCAGCAACTTGGGCATATCAACAAAATATCTGAATTTACTGCGATTCAAAATGGCAGTATAGGACGGGAAAGAAATCTCAGAGAACTTTGCTACAAGTACGGGTGTAGAACAAGGTTACCTATTCAGTACATTGTTACTCGCTCTTTTCCTCAATGATCTTCACGATTTCATTGGAGGTAGCCTGCGCATCGATGAAACACTAACACGAGTCTTACGAGATCATCATACTGTCAGACGAAATACAGACACAATGATAAACAGACTAGAAAAATACTGCGAACTCTGGAACCTGACAATAAGTCCAAAATAATGATATTTCTAAAATCTGGAAAGAGGGCCGCTGCAAAGAAGTGGCGACTTGTCACATTGAAGTGGTAAATAAATACAGATACCGAGGAATAATAATGATCCCTGGATTATAGCTAAAAGAATACCTGAAAGAGAGGGAAGAGCACTTGCAAATATTTTATTCCTAAAAAGAATATTAACCGTTCAGAAAAGTTAAACATATTCCGAGCAGTAACATAGTCAATTTACTGCTGTCCAGAGATATTTTATAAAAAAAAAACTTTTCAAATTGCTACATTTCATACCAAATTCTGCCCTGAATCTAGAAACGGGAGTTACTGAATTACATCTGTCTACACAAAAGCTTCACACGGAGAACATCCAAAAACCAATTTTCCGACATGAAGTTGCGGTACATCGCCTACCCTCATAGAAAAGAAAATATATTAGTTTAAATAATGATAGGGAATCGTCGGTGATGTAGGCATAAACTGGAGCAGTTGTGACTTCAACTGAAATACTCAGTCCATGTACGCAAGCAAATATAAAAGAACACAGGTCAGAAAATGCCGATTATGTAACCTTAACGAGAAGGAAACCGTGGCTCACTTTACCTCACTCACTCGTAGAACAACGAGCTAAATATTTCCAAAAAAAATATCCTCGAAGAAAACGAAGTGCTGCGATGGTGCTGGGTTTTCCAATAAGGACTTGAAAAATATTTTCTTAAATAAAACGCAAAGCATTTGAGATATTTCAAAAACCTTATTATCGGTTTGAAGTACAATCAAAACATTTATGAATGGAACTCGAATTCGTTCATATTGCCACCGCGGGTACGTTGGCAGCGGTCGATTCGTTGGACCCAATTTTCAACAACTCGGCCGCTATTTCGCGTTCAATGTTGGATCTGAGCTCTTCCAACGTCGTCGGCTTGTTGGTATAAACCAATGACTTAACGTCGCAACACAAGAAAATAGTCAAGCGGCATTAAATCGCACGAACGAGGCGGCCAATCGACTGGCCCATGTCTTGAGATAACAAGCTCACCATACTTACTCTTCAATAAATCGATTGTAGCGTGTGCTGTGTGGCTTGTGGCATCATCCTGTTGAAACCACATGCCGTCCAAGTCCATATCTTCCAATTCGGGCCAAAAATAATCTCTGATCATGGCGCGATAACGCTGACCATTCACAGTAACGTGACGATCGTTATCGTCGATGAAAAAATATGGCATTGTAACGCCGCCGGCATGCAAACCGCACCAAACAGTTATTTTTTGTGGATGAAGTGGTGATTCATGAAGCACATCGGGGTGGCCGTGGTGTAGTGGTAGTAGCAAACGCTTCTCACTCGGAGGGTCCAGGTTCGAATCCTGTCCATGGCAAAATCAGTTTTTCATTGTATAATTGGAACTCAGACAAAAAAATTCTGCGTGTGAAGGCATAACACTGACACGTAGATTTGCCTGTTATAAGAGCTTCAAGCAATGAAAAAAATACTGGGAATTATATCTCGAATCACTCTGAGTGAAGAAAAACTCTCCGTCCTATTCGGACTCCCACCCCTGGAGAGCAAACATAGAAACCAAACACACCTGAGTTTCAAACCACTACAAAAACAATTTTCCTTTCTCCTCCTTCTAACTTTCCGCCCGCGCCCTGGCAACAGTAAAAGGGTATCAACCCCTTAGGCGAGCGTAAATTATAAAAAAAAAAAAAAAAAAAAACATGTCGATTTTCACCCGACCAATAACGCATATTTTGCTTATTGACGAACCCATTGAGCCAAAAATGAGCTTCGTCACTGAAGATGATTTTGCGATGAAATTCATCATCTTAGCGCATGTTCTCCAGAACCCTGTCGGAGAACGTACGTCGCTTCAAATGGTCCATCGGCTTCAATTCTTGAGTCAGCTTGATCTTGTATGGGTGTAAACCAAGTTCTTTACGCAAAATACGCCATAGTGTAGTCTGAGCGATGCCCAATTCTTGAGAACGCCGTGGAATTGACTGATTTGGATCGTTTGCTACGGACGCCTGAACGGCAGCGATATTTTCGACACTTCGACCAACCCGTTGTTTTACTGACACGGCAACGTCACACAACGAATATGTAGACTCAAATTTTTGCGCTAATCTTTTTATAGCCTGTCTACTAGGACGAGAATTACGACCGAAAATTGGAGTTCACGCTCTTAAAGTTGCAGTCACCGACTCCAAATTTCGGTAGAAAATTTTTATAATTTGCAGACATGAGTTTACTGAATAAATTGACAGTGACAGTTTGATGATTAGTGAAAGAGTGCGTTCAGAAATTAAATTCAACGTTGTCAAGTCCCTTTTGGAAAACCCTTTAGATGGGAAATCTGGAGACCAATGTAGTGTATTTCACTACAAATTTGTAAACGATGCCTTTTGGTATTATAAACTACTCGTGGATGAATTTAAATTTTAGGCTAATAGATGATGGTTCTTCCAATTGTTACAATTCAGAAGCTGTCAGAGTTACCAATGACATCCAGTCATGTCATGTCATGTCATTCATCCATCGTCCGGAAATTATTAAAAAATATTATGGAAATTCGTCGTAGCGGTTAGTATCGAAAAAGACCCAGAAATGTCGATTAGACACCGATCAGTTGAATTTGGCATCGTCAAAGAATCAACCCGGCTTATTTTGCAGTTGAATTTGAGCCTACATCCGTATAAGATTGTGCTGATGCAAAAATTGAAGCAGGATGACCATAGATAACGCTGTGAGTTCACTAGTTGAGCGCTGGAAATTTTGTTGGTGTTTGGTGCGGTTTATAGCGTGGCGGCATCATCAGACCTTATTTCCTTATACCAAATGAGAAGGAAAGGCACGACGTGATATTTATTTTAGGATTTGCTTTGCTTAAAACATTAGCGATTTTCCATGACTGTGGACATCATAAAACAATAGTTGATGACATGAGTCAACTAACTTACAATTAGGGGCAAAATAAATTTCATGAAGCGGATCGGGATACCGTCTTCTCCGGCAGAGCTAGACTTAATTGCTGTCACACGCGCAATAAATTCAGTTTCTATTACCACTTCAAAATCGTCCAATCAATGCCTACATTGGACTCAAGGTCTTTCCCAGTGATAAGAGATGTAATGATATTAGCAGTGCCAAGAAAAAGTTGTTAAGCATGCCAGGGTCGAATCAGTTTTATTAATGGGGTCTTTTGTTTGGTTTCGCCTCAGCCTGTATGTTATTTTGGGGTTGAGGACCCATGATTTTCTCAATAGCTGGTCCATAGGTATTGTGTAGGCTTGCTTTTTATTTAGGTGAAATAAGCTCCCCAAGTCAGTTTTTTATGCTGGGGTACACCTTCTTCCTTCAAATACACAGTAGTTTCCTCTACGGAGAAGTTTATCTCTCTTTTATTTGTAAATGGGATAATTGTTGTTTTGCTAGGATTAATTAAAAGCCCCTCTTTTTACACCAGTTCCAGGCATTTGTCAAGCTATCTTGCATGAGATTCCTGAAAGTAATTGCATGATTGCTCCTAATGATAATAGAGATATCATTTTACTTCGTCTGGAGTTCGGAATTTGCATGGGTTCATCTTCACAAAAGAGATGATAGTACTCCACCCTAAGGACAGTCATTCATGACTTACATTTGCCTTTATTATCCTTAAATGTCGTGTGTTGATAATCCAATTTGTAATCTTTGGATTTACTGAATGTACAGAGGGTTATGCTTTTGGAGACTAGTGCCCTTCCTATGCCGTAGATCAGTATGTGTATTGCAGGGTCTGTAGATTTGTGTTTTTAGTAGACAAATTATGAGTTGTAAAGCGGAATTCTACAATAGATAATATAATATGTCCCCCCTTTTGTATAGATCAATCAGCCATTGTCCCTAACATGAAAGACGAAAGGTTGATGGGTCGGACGGATTTCGGAAATTGTGTATGTTGCCTCTCTCAGATATGAAGACTACCTTAACTGCTCTATAAGCCACAGGAATGTATTCCAGACTGACTCTGAAAATTCTGATCAATGTCGAAATGGGTCTGCTAGTACCTCTACACAGAAATGTTGAGAAGATAGCTTACGGACCCGTTGATCTGTTGGGGTTGAATGAGTTCACTAAGTTCCTTTCAAACCTTTGTTAGTATGGAGGGAAACTATCTTCTATGAATTTTTAATTCACCATCTGGTACGTTAATCATGCACTCAGGGATTTGGGTCCAGAGAAGCAACTCTAATATTTCCCTGAAAGTGCCCGTGTCGTCCGCTTTATCTGTGCTGCGCCCAAATGTCCCTCAAGTCATCCAAGATCCCCTCTTGGACTTCCTTAGTTCTATGTTACACGTAGTGAGAAACATTTTATAGTCCTCCAAGTTATTTGCTATTTTGACCTTATTGGCCATTTTCAAGTTTTTCCAGATTGTTGTTTTCCCAAGGCAACTTTTCCAAGAAGGTTTCGTCTTCGGTGGACACCATTCATAGCATTAGCGTACAATCACGTCGGTTAAGTCCGTGACTGACCCATCGAGTTATTCTGTTGTTTTTAAGACGATACAAGTTCATTGTTTTTGGATTCCTGTAGCATTCTTTCCGAAGCCGTTTAATACCAGGAGAATATGTTTATGGGAAAATATGGAGTCCCTGTCGGAAACCCTCTCATACTGAACCAAATCAGAGGAGATATTGTTCATAATAGTTAGACCCAAGACCTCCTAATGTATCGCATTAGCAAAAGATCGTTTTTTCCAGTTTTAGAATTCCAAGAGTAACTCACCTCTCAACCCACAACTTGTGTGTGAAAACACTCACTAGTCTCTTGACATTGTTAGGTGGTGCGTTCACAGAGTCGCCAGGCAATAACAACCCTTCCTCTGCTGCTATTTAGATCAACTTCTACGAAAATTGTAACTGTGTCCCTGTCTAAAAATCCTCTAAAATGCGAGACTCTAATGCCAGAATTGACAATGACTACGTCTGGCTGCAGTTTTATCATTGAGACCCTGTAAACAGTTTTTGTTGATCCAGGGTTTCGGTAGTAGCGCAGTGTTGAGAATACCATCGGCAAACCTGCTGTTAAGCTTTTCCATTGCTGCTTTAGATTTACTTGTCGACACCTCAGTTTGCATGCGTTTTGGTATCGGAGTCGACCAGTGCCTCGGCATCTTATTGGAGCTCTTTACTACACGTTTTAGGGTACGGCAAGCCCGAACATTGAATTCTAGATTCTTGGTGATAGTAACGCATGAGTGAAGAATCTCGAATTCCTCTATGGCCCGCAGTATTGAATCTTCTCTTGGCGACACATTAGTCAACTCTGTATTTGTATTCTCTCTACAATGCAACAGAAAAATCCTATTTTCCAGAGAGAGGGCTTGTCCATCTGGGTGCTTTGAAAAGAATTCATTTGATATAGCTGCGTCAGAGTAATTCCTTGTGAAAACCTACTTCCTAGACACCCTTTAGTACGTATTTGGAGGGAGAAGTGGTCCAAATTTTATTTATTTCTTTCAGTGGCGGCCTTGGATGGAGAGATCGTCTCCTAGCAGCTTCTTGTTCGACGCCTCAGGCGGATTTGGGTCCGTGAATCTCAACCGTTTAAAGACTACCTTCACTACCTTGTCGGATTTTGTAACTATGGGTTACTGTAACCTTGATGTATGCTTCTTCTCTACTCAGTCCATCTTTACCAAAGTATGGCAGACGTTTCCTACTGTCAACACTTAATCTTTGCTGATTGATATTTGGGCTTATTAATTTCGTTCCCACAAGTGAAGTAGTATGTTGGTTCACTGCATCTGAGCCTCGGTAGGGTAGTAAGACCTTTCTTGGAATGAGTCCGCGCCTGTGCACCACAAATTCAGCATATTAGTGACCACTTTAGCCACGTATCTATCGGTATATGCTTTCCCTCCTTGAATTGCTGATTTTAAGAAATTTACTCTACTCACTGGACTATATTCCCAGAACCCCGGGCAGAGGTAAGATCGTATCCAGAAACTTGATACTAATAGCCACCACGAAGAGATTGTAGTCGCACTTCCGACAGGCAAGCAGTTACGGCACAGATTCTATTTGACCCCCAGCGGCCCCCTAACTGCTGAATATAGAGAAACTTAATTAATGCAATTTTAAGGCAACATTTTAAGGACTTCACAGGTTATAAGGTCGTAACTGGAAGCTTTCTTTCTTCTTTTTATTTTCTGAGTTCCATTTACGTTGCATCGGTTATTGCATAATTTTCAGCTGCTGCTTCAGGTGCAGTAATATTATTACGATGGAGCCTACAGTTTCCTTTCGCATGAGCAGCAAACATGTCATATCGGCCATAAGTTATTATTTTTTTCTGTTTTTATTGGGAACGCAGAGACTTTAGGTCTTTTAGTTCCCTTAACTACTTACACAGTAAATAATTGGATTATTTTTCTACTTTCAAGCTGCAAGGTTTCTAAAATTTCTAGTAGTCTGTTCTAGCGAGAGAAAACAAGAGAAACTGGGTCCTCCGAATAATCGGTCCTTCCATTTTGTAGTGTCACGGCTACACCATAATGTCAGGGTGCGGGATGTCCGTCGTTTAGAACCTGATGATTTTTATAACCATAACCCTATTCGTTAGTTGCTGCTTAACCGGGCTTAAGCTTTTCCTTACTTACCATTTTTGGGTGACTCAACGGCTAATCATTCGAGATCGATAAAAACGAATAATACACAAATGGATCCATTAGTTGACATCATTACCATATGTCAAAATTATAATTATACCCAGAACAATATAAATCAATCCACACCATTTGTCATTTTGAGTGGTTCTTTCGTATATAAAACAGGAATTCGTTGAACGTTTAAGACCAATTCCTAGTACGAATATCCCCGCTCATTGTGCTGTTCGTGGTGTAGTTTTGTACCCAAAGATATTAGGTTTGACAGTCATATATACAACTGATGCAAACAACTTGTTAATTTTTATTTTCTTTTGAAAGGATTGAAAAGGATTAAACAGAGCTCCTTAGATTATCTTCTACAAAATGTTTACAGTCATTCACTTGTTTTTTTTTTTTAAAGCAGCAAGAATCTTCCAAATTCTTCATTGCTGCCAATGAAAGGGTATTGTTGCAATAAACTGCAACTAGAAATAGAAGTCCGAGATCAAAAATGTAATTTACAGAGTCATTCAGATGTCTTGAATGCGTTATCCTACTCAAGCAATACAGAATTGCATCGAAGGCAAATGGATTGATAGAACTAAGTTTTAGACAGCCTACAATGAAGAAATGAATTATCGATAAAGTTTGATACAACAAGGATGATTTCAATGTAGTAGATCATTGAAGATTATAAATTTCAAAAGAATGTTGATTTTTAAACATTTGTCAAGTGCCGAACAATAAATATGCGCAGACATGTGTGTTATGAAAGCATTTCTTCATTGAATTGCAACATCTCTCCTTACTGTTGTCAAGTTCCTCTCTGCCTATTAACTACTCGTAGCTTATAAATATTTAAACATACAGTCCCGCATCTGAGGCTGATGCTGAGGCAAGTAAATTTCAAATTTCAAAGATTGGATTGCAAAATGGTCCATTCATGTATGTTGTACTCGTATAATACAAAAAGGTAATAACAATGTGATATGGGGAATTGATGTCTAGACACAAATCCATAAAGGTAACCATAGCACGCGACAAGTACCTAACACCGATTTAACAAATGAATCAGATGATGTTTTCGAAATGAGAATTCGATAAAACCACTGATATCAATGCGTAGTCCTAAGTCCTTTTTATGTACATACAATAGCTACACCAAGGTGTTGATTTACCCTAATAGAGGTAGCTCTATAAGTACGTATTTCTGTAGCAGTTACACTGTAAAGACCACGACGAGTTTGAATGTCATGAACCTTTTAAATAGGAGTGTCGTCTAGAAGTTGACTGATGTGCAAAAGTCGTGTTTGCGGGGTATCTAATACAATAGAAAGGCTCAGTAAATTCTTGATGTCATTTCGGCTAATTTTTTTTTCAGAACTTATCAGTTAAGAGGGTACGACTACTCTAAAGATAACTAGGCACGTGCTAAGTTTTTTGGGAAATGGGATAGAAAGACGAAGGAAGATGTTTGGGATACGCTTGTGGAACCAACATTTAATGAGGAGACTAAATTATTATTCGTCTAATTGGACTCGGATGCAACCAATACATGATTTTAGTTGCCAGAAAAATGGAAAGTCTTTCGGGCGCGGTTGGACCACTTTTTTTTAATTTCATTTTTCATTTATTGATAAATATAGTATGTACAAGGTAGCGCAAAATAAATCATCCAATTTTGTTTTTGAATTACTTTTTTTTACTAAATAAAAACAAAATGATTTTGAGTGATGGAAATCTTTACTTGGACCTTTACAATTGTTTCTGTTAAGTGGAAAAGATGATAACCGCCAAGTGGCTGCCGCCAGTGTTGATACACATTTGTGAACATTTGATCGCATTTTTCATGACTTTCCGCAAGATTTCCGGTGATAACTGTTCGCATCCCTCCTTAAGGGCTGCGATTGTTTGAGGCTTGTTGGCATAAACCTGCGACTTCAAGTATCCCCAAAGAAAGAAGTCTGGGATGGTTAAATCGGGCGATCTTGCTGGCCATGCCAAAACGGTAGATTTCGCGACTAGGAATTGCTTCCTTCACAATATCCATTGTGGCTCGTGCTGTGTGTTGCATCGTCTTATTGAAACCACATGTTCACCAAGCCCCGCTCATCCAATTGCGGCAGTAAGAAGTCGTTTATTATGGTTAAGTAGCATTCGCCAGTAACAGTGAACATATTGCCGATGGGGTCCTCAAAAACATACAGCCCTATCACTCTACCCGCGTGAACGCCGCACCACACAGTAGCTTTGATCGGATGTAATGGCTCTTCGTGCATCACACGCGGATTTTCAGTGCTCCAGAAACGAAGATTTTGCTTATTGACGTAGCCGCTTAATCATACTCTTCGTTGTTGAGTTTGAGGATGACGGTCAGGAGGCATTAACTTATGCACTGTTTGCACTTTGTACGGGAACATCTGTAAGTCTTTCATTAAAATTCGCTGTAGGATCCGTCTGGTGATGTCCAATTGCGTGGCCCGTCGTCTGGTTGACGTTTCTTCGTTCACAGCGACATCGGCAGCCACAGCCGCGATATTCTCGGCCGAACGACCAGTCCGGTGGCGGCCACGCCCTGAATGGTCTCCTGTGGTTACACTCTGTTCGTGTTAAGTAGCCAAGGTTCCGGAATGTTTTCCCAGTTGGTGTGACACGATTAAGAAATCGACGTCGAAATTCACGCTGCGCTAACACCAACGACCGATTATTGCGGAGTATAACGCTCCATTGCTTGTCTATTTGTATACTGCAGCTGTCTAGTTCACAATACGACGCAATTTGCAATTTAAACATTCCATTTTCTTTCTCTTACCCCGTTTATATGACAGCTTAATGCACAATGATTCAATACGCTTATAGTAACACCACTTCAAACCGTATGAAAATACTCAATACGCATTAGTTCATATCATATAAACACTTTCAAATAGCATTGAAACATTTTACTCACTCGCGCTCTCATCATTCTGTCATCTGTCATCTAAATTCGTTTCCGTTTGGGCTTTTCTCCTCGTTCCGAAGAAGAAAAGTAGCGTAAAACCATTTTGTCTCATTTTTTCAGAATCAAAATCTCTCTTCTCATTTTCATTTGAGAATCGAAATTTCTCTCCACAATTTTATGTCAAAATCTATAAACGTCAAATAGTATTGTGTGTCAAACTAGATTTCTGTATTCGTGCAATCGGCTGTGTTTGGCTAATTTATTATTCGCTATTCAAATTGATTCGCAAACAAAAATATATTTAAAACATAAAAGTCCGAAGAAGTTCTTAGTGTTCCATTTAAATAAAAATCATGGTACACAACAAAAAAAGTCTTCTGACATCCCAAACGAAAACGCTGCCATTTACACGCACTTCGAACTTACCAAACTCTCAGTTCAATCCGCTGTTTGTTAAACTCTCTCAATTTTCTCTCGCTCATTTTGCATTCGGTTTTGGATAATTTCATATAAACACCACACTTTCTATGCATACTGAACCAATGCGCATGCATTATCTGAAATTTGTAAGTTCAGACATTTGGTAACTGCCCAACACAATAACGAAACGCTTGGTGCAATGCTATTAGATCGCGGTGGCAATCCGGATAATCGCGAATCCGTATAACTAAGGTATTACTTGGGTTTAGGAACAATCCATTAGCGACGGACCAAGCAGATATTTGGGTAAGATCCTCATTAACTGAGAAAGCCAGTTCTTCAAGATGAAGTTGTACGTCATCAGCATACAGATCACAGAAGTGTGGGTGCAGACTGATTGAAGATTGTTGATAAACATGCAGAACAATATTGGGCCAAAAACTGACCCTTGTGGAACCCCATGTACTAAGTCCTTCAGGGAAGAGGATTTGTCGCCAGAAGTAACTCTCTGGAATCTATTTGATAAATAGCTGCCACTAAGTTATCACTGAGACCAAATAAATTTTTGAGCTTCCACCTCACAATATTGTAATCTACCCTATCGAAGGACTTCAAAAAATCAAGCAAACAGAGTAGACTTACATACATGACTCTTGTCGAAATCTTGCCGTATTTCACCGAGTAAGCTGTAGAGCAACTGTGATTTGCTCTAAAACCTGATTGTTTCGGGTAAAGCAAGTTGTTGATTGCTACATGGCTTAATATTTATTTCTCTAAGACTTTTTCGAAGACTTTCGATAGACAAAGTGGGATGATAATTGGTCTGAAGTCAGACGGGGAATCGGTGTTTGTTTTTGTTTTTTTTTGTTTTTGCAATTAGAAGGTCCCTTGAGGGCTATAATGGGTACGCCGTCTTCAATTATAGCATCAGACTTAGTAGTGCATTTATAAACTTCAACTTCACTTACAACTTAAAACCCTTCAAGTCTATATACAGGGCTCGCCAAATGGATTGAGAACACCTTTGAAACATCGGTCTTTTTTAAGTTTCGCCAAAGTTTTTTGTCAGATGAGCAGGTACTAAGCTCTTTGAATGCTTCCCAATTGACATCAGTTGGTCTGCGCTTCCATCTGCTGTATAATTTATTCCTTACCTCAATAGAGTTAATCACATCAGAAGTGCACCATAGATAGCTCTGATTTATAACTCTAACTATTTTTTGTTACACACTGAGTTGGGTTAAGATTGGCAGAGTTGAAGCCTTTATATGTAAAAACCTTGAGACACAACCACCCAAAGATAAGCCGTCGACGTGATGTTTGCACGGTTTTGACCTTGGAAATTTTCGAAAATTTACAGAACACCTTTTCCTGCATGATACGAGTTGCAAATATGTATGACACTAGTCTTTCGAAAACCAACCAGTTGCAAAACATACCAGTATAGGCAACGTTATAAATCTAGAGGTTATGTTGCGACTCAAAGAATCAAAGATTTTTATTAACTTACTTGCTTAGGTGGCGTTACAGTTCGGGGTGAACCTGAGCCTCAACTAACAAGCCTCTCCAGTTAGCCCAGTGTTTAGCTAACTAGCGGCCCCTTCTACTTATCCGCGCCATCTAAGGTGAGGTCCTCTTCTACAACGTTCTCCCTCCAGGTTGGATTCGAAGATTCTGCGAGCCGGAACATTGATGTCCATTCTCTCTACATGTCATTGTCATCTCAGGCGTTTTGTTTTATATATAAGTGTGCTGGGCATAAGTGATGCAACATCCTGCGATACTTGCTGTTGGGGTAATGATGAGTGTCCATTCTACACTCGGATCAGCTCGCAGGTACACGACGCTGACGTGATGGCTGCTGGTACTGTGGTACTTTTATCACTGAAGTGCTTACTCATCTTTGTATGAAAGACTGTAAAAGTCTAGTAAAATAAGCGTCCAATGAGTGCAATGGACTAGTGGACTAGCTCAGTCAGACTTAAGACGGTGTGTGTGAATACATGGCGTAGATCCGGAAATTTAAATTCCGTGTCGATCGCAACAATTCGGCCTTTGTCCGTGTAAACGAAAAGATTTCGACCTACACCCGTACAAGATCTAGTTGTGCAAGAATTAAACCCACGATACCATGATTTGCGATTGGAGTTTTCGGATTGGGTTCTCGAGCAGCTTGAAGTCGACCCTTAGCTTTATCGAAAAATCATGTAAAGTGACGAGGCTTATACTTATACTTATGGTATGTGAATAAGCACAATTGCTGTTTCTAGAGTGAGACAAATCCAAAAGAGACTCATGAGGCTCAATTACACCCACAAAAATGTATTGCTTAGTGTGGTCCTCCCGCTGGTGGCATCGTCGGTCCTTGTTTTTAAAAAATGAGGCCGGAGCTCGCGTTAGAGTCAATAGTAAACATTACCGGACAGCGATCAATAGTTATTTATTCAACATTATGGAAACATTAATCTGGATGGTAAGTGATTCTACCAGGATGTTGCAACGTGTCATGAGACCGCTGACTTATTGAGGACTAGATTTAATGAGGATCGACGCCACTCATTTCATTCTTGCTACACTATGTAAAGTATTTGATACATTTTGAATACTGACAGCCATTCATGCTGTGGAAGCCATTATCAGCTGAGTTACTGATAAGATAAGGCCCAGAAATGCTCGAATGAGTCGTTCACGTTGAGACCAACAAGATATGTTTCGTCAAACACAGATATACCCCTATATAGGCATAATTACAACATAATTACAGCAAAAACTAACTTGTGCATGCATGCTCGTACTCCGTGCGGAAACACAATCCTTACAAATCTACTCTGTACCAATATCAACTTCAACTGCCATTACGAATACTTCAACAGCACATCATCGTTGCAAACAACTGAAGTAACGTTGAATATCATAACTCCTGCTTAAACAACAGTCGTTTGCAGTTCAATGACTTACCAACGTATCTATCGATTCTTAATCACTAATTTTCGATCAAAAGTCACAACAGTGTAAGCGATTGATTCAAGTGAATCGATTCAATTGAATTGACTTTCGTCTGTTGCCGAAAACAATTCTTCTGTATCTGAAGATGATGAGGACCAAGTCAGGGCACATTCAAAACATATAACAAACGAGTATATGAGTATGTAAGTTAATAAGCTCCTGTGCATATGCCAACCATCTGACAAAATGAACTGCTCCAACTCCAGTCGTTGCTTATTCCATGTTTCCATCTCCCTTTTGATGTTGGTCCTTTTCTTGCCTCAAAACTACCTGTATCCAAAATTTGATGTAATAACTCCCTCGAAAAATTCACCCTCAACCACTCGCCACCCCACCACATTCAGCAGTCGGATGCCAACGAAAACATTCACAACCGTTCAGGACTCTTCTTCTGTACTCCAACACTCGTACACGTACATTCTGAACTTTATTCGCAGTGTTTCACATCAAAATCAATATCTCTGAGAACCTATCCACAAGGCGCATGGCATATTAAACTCATCCCCTAACAGATAAAATTGGTCCTCCACCCGTTGCCCGTCGCGTCATCATCGTTCTCTTGTTGATGTTGGAATACTTGTACATCGTACACCTTCGCTCCTGTACACCTTCCACCCATTATTTTTGCAAGTAAAGGTAAGTGGATTCTGAATTTGTGAGAAACTATCTGTAAGGCGCAAAATAAGAATTGTTTCAGTGACTGAACAGCGATGATAAAGAATATCAAACTGCACAGTCTACATGATTCTGAATGTAACGAAATGCGTTGCATCCAAGATCGAAGCAGGTGGAATTTCTGGACTAGGATAGTGCTATGAAAAAGTTTAGGTTTTTGTTGTTGTCTACCACGTGACAGTAAAACTAGTGAAATAGTGCACAAGCGATACTTGTATCTGAGTTTGGTTTTTGCAGAATTTCTAACTTTCACGAGTAGACGAGGTAGGTGGGTGCGTGCGTCTTTGAGTGGAGTATCGGCAATACACTATTTCTGGAGAAGTATTTAATTGGTGGCAAATGTTGGAACTTTTTGATTACTTGAAGTGTTTTCACGAGCTGAGGTGAAACCTATATTTTGCGTTAATAACGTTGGTTGAAGGTTAAGAAGTATATTTAGTTGAGAGCATTAGAAGGGTAATCCCCCTTGTTGCAGGTTGTGCTACAATTAAAGGGGGAAACAAAATTGAGAATTTTGCCGTTGAAGTGTTGGGAAGGATTTCAATTGAATTCGGGTTTTTTATGATCGAAAAATTAGCGTTGATTGCTCATCGAAAGGACGAAACACATTTTTGTATTCAGATTATATGAGATTACATTCAGATACCTGTGATTTCAGTGGATTGTTTCTGCGAAAATGGGCTACTTTTGGCACCTGTTTCGGTTGTAGAGTAAAGCTGCTGAAGAAGAGTACTGCTTGTACAGATTACAGTGTCGCGTGTAAGTGCAATGTTTTTATTTTTTGTACAACATTTGGAGGGGCTTACAGAAAATTCATTTAAAAACAAAAATTAAGAATTCGAAGGTTTTTTGTCCTTCCGATATGTCGACCAATATTCCTCTGGTTGATAATCAATTAAATGAAATGCAATCCCCAAAATTATAGAACCTTATCACACTCATCCCTAGTTCTGCCAGATGTATATCCTATTATAGTATCCGCATCAGGAGGCTGTTTACAAAGATGTACAACACTTCAATTGTTTGCAGTTCCCTAGTACCTACGTTTTGTTTACCAAATCCGTTCAAAGTGCTGTAGATATTGTGTCAATTGTTAAATATGGTAACACTAACATTGTCTTCTCACCCATATCTATTTAAAGAATGATTTCTACTTCAACAATTAAAGTACTACAAGATGAATGTAACCCAGAACAATAGTCCTTGGAGCTGTAAGTACAATACTAACACAATTTCACAACACTGCAAAGGCACGTAGGTAGTGACTTTAACTCACCCTTGCACATGCCAATTACTTTTATTAAACTTACCAACTTCATAGGGGTTACCTGCACGTCAAAGGCATCTACAATAGCACTTGACTTCCTTCAAAAGTGATGCAAAGCCTCTAGGTGCAGGCAATGACGAGACCAACACTATCTGCCTTCTAATACGCATTCGTCAAAGTTTACACAAAAAAGCACACAAACAATCGTCTAGACTTGGTGGGTTTGCTTAGCTGCAAACGTTTATTTTACTTGCAGCGCCTTCAAGCGACTACTGCGCTTCAATTAAAAATTCCATCTCAAATATCACACAGCCATTCAGTTGCTCATGGTTTCATTGCTCTTCGGCTTCCTGTGCCAGATGCCGGGTGTCATTTTATTAAGAATAGTTCCTTTAATCCTTGCGATATTGCATTTGCAATCGTTTCGTCGAGCTCTTATTAATTTCGGATAGACTTTTCAAACAGGAGTAACTTTTGACTAGATAAATACTCATATATCCGCATTGAATCGTTTTCTTGAATGAACTTTACGACAATTAACTTTAGTAACTCTTATATGTTAGATGCCAGTATGGGGGCACGAATATACGTTTGCACGTGTAGAAGGAAGTCAGTTCGTCATGTCACATATTCACTGGCATTGCAATGTGAATTTTCTTTTAAAAGTGAGGCAACTACGAGTATGTACAATATGCGCACATGTACGAGCATAACACTGCCACTTACGTAAATATTAACAAACACATCATTGAGTTCTCGTTGATAGAAAATTTATTGTTATGAAATAGTATGGATAGTCTGCGTGTTGCAGAAGTTAGATTCGTTGCCTACTTCGGCAGAGGCTTAGGTCCAGTTCTAGGCGGCACACAAAAAGCAACATTACAGTGGTATTAGACTTCGGGTTCAGACATATTTATTCATAAACTTAAGATACCTTAGCGTTCATTTCAAAGAAAAAGAGCGGAACGTTGGGATCCGTATCGTCTTTTCTAATTTCCCTTTTTCCATGAAGGAACCGCATATTCGTATAAGTCTGCACCATAAAGCATAACTGGAACGATAAGACCCTCCAAAAGAGTCTAGGTAGGTAGGTTGACTAATGTCTGTCAAATGAAACCAAGATTTGCGAAAGTGATTCTTCTTCATATTTCTACGGCGGTGTTGTTATTGAAGCAGTTAGGCTACTCTAGAGGCCGTAAAAATAGGATTTTTTGTATTTTTTTTTTCAGAAAAATATAAAATAAATCGAGTTTACAAAGGTAGAAGTTCATTGTACATATGATTGACTGTAAAACATAATTTTTATAGAATAATTTAATTAAAAATGTCGGCTGTGCATCGTTTCTCAGGTGAGCTCTCTTTTTTGGAAGGGTCTAGGCTGTACCAACAGCTCCTGTAAATTTTAAATTATGATGAGTCACTACTTCTTTTTTATTGTACATACCAATAGCTAGAGAAGTACGTGGGATTTTTACTGTGGCCGAATGGCGCACTTCCAAAGTCAAACTTGCAAAATTTGCAGAAAAATCGCCAGAAAATCGTTAAGAACGAATGAACTATGCCATATAAAAAAAGGTCCCACGTACTTATTTGGAAAATATTATATTGTAGTTAAAATTTGAAGTACATTGGTTCAAGTTATGGGTGCGGCCAACTTGAAAAATGCAATGCAAGTCATGAAAATTTTTGAAAATTATAAACCTACTAGGTGAGGTGAAAAGTAACGTCCTTGACCGCCAGAATGCGCTGCGACTGCAAAAAAGGTTATGGTACCTTGAAGTCCGTTCATATTTAGGCAGACTTGCCAAATTTCAGTGCGCTACTGTCTTTAGTTTTGTTTTGACAGCTGATTGTTGTTGACGTGTTTGGCATCATGTTGAGTATGGATAAAAACGATTTTCGTTCTCTCATAAAACATTATTTTTTGAGAGGCAGAACGGCGAAAGAAACAAAAGAAAAGTTGGATAAATATTATGGGGCTAATGCTCCGTCAGATCACACCGTCAGATATTGGTTTCGAGAGTTTCGTGGTGGCCGCAACTCCACTACCGATCAAGTCCGCAGCGGCAGGCCCTCCAATGCGGTTACAGAGGACAATGTCAAAAAAATACATGAAATTGTGTTGGCTGACCGGAAAGTGAAGGTGCGCGAGCTAGAAGATACCACAAAGATTAGTACTGAGCTCACACGCCATATTTTGGGCAATATTCTGCATATGAAAAAGTTATCCTGCCGCTGGGTGCCGCGTATGCTTACTCCTGACCAAAAACACGAACGCGAGAGCACTTCGAAAGAGTGTTTGGACTTTCTGATGCAGAATCGGGCGGACTTTTGGCGTCGATTGGTAACTGTTGATGAAACTTAAATCCACTATTACACACCAGAGAACAGAATGAGTGCCAAGCAATGGCACGAGTGCTCCGAACCGGCGGAGTGAGGCTCGATGGCTCGGAAAGGTTATGGCGTCGGTATTCTGGGATTGTCATGGCATACTCTTCGTGGACTACCTCGAAAAAGGAAAAACCATCAACAGCGAGTATTACTGTGCATTATTGGAGCAATTGAAGGCCGAAATCGCTGCAAAACGGTCTCACATGAAGAGAAAATAAATTTTGTTTTTGCAAGACAAGGCGCCGGCGCACAAGAGCATCGCAACCACGGCTAAAATCAATGACTCACGGCTCCAATTGCTGTCGCATCCACCGTATTCGCTCGATTTGGCTCCCTCGGACTATTATCTCTTCCCAAACCTCAAAAGATGGCTCATCAATACAAAATTCAGCTCACGCGAGGAAATCATCGACGCCACGGAGGAGTATTTTGCAGACCTTCGGGAAAATTACTTTTCGGACGGAATCAAGAAGTTGGAAAATCGCTGGAATAAGTGTATCAAGCTAAAAGGGGACTATATTGAATAAAATAAAAAAAAAATGTTTTCATCCACGAACTTCAACACTTCCACTTTTTTATGATTACAATTTCAAAACTACTACTCGTAGTTTGTCTCTTAAGGATTCAAAACGATCTTTCAATGATGGTTTGGTAAATATATCAGCAACTTGTTCATGTGTTGGGATATACCGTAAAGTGAAAAGCCTTTCGTCATGTTTTTGTCTTATGAAATGATATTTTACCGATATTGTGTTTTGTCCGTTTGTGGAACTCCGGGTTTCTAATTAGTCTTGCTGTACTTTGGTTGTCCATATTAAGAGTTGGAATCTCCAATCCATATGAAACCAGTTCAGAGAATAAGCGATGCACCCAAATCAATTCTTTAACACCTTCAGAAGCCGCTACGTATTCTGATTCAGTAGTAGAAACAGCGACGCATTTCTGCGGCTGTGATGACCACGAAAAAATCAGCATCTGTAAAGCAATATATTTGAAGATTAGACTCATAAGAGCAACACAGCAGGCACCATAAGCAAGAGTACCTACTGCCTACCACAGTGGCATAGCAGCGCCCACCATAAGCACGCGCTCATTGTAGTGTGAGATTCTAACTCACTAAAAAAACCTGCCATTTTCTATAAGACTACGACAAAGTTTCCTTAACAAGTAGCTCAAGCTTCTGTAGTTAATCGCGTTTGGTAGGTAGCTTTCAAGCGAAGGCACCTAATATTACCATTATTTCATACGATTTCTCCTTAAGGCACTAAGTCGAACGGTCTTGTTCTTTGAAGTCGCCGTACAAGATTTGTCTCGTCCAATCTCCGGATTATTTCCTGGTTGCAATGATGCACAAGAAGATTGCGAAGTTTACGAGCAAAGCTTGTTACTTCGTCTTTCACGGTTCCAATTCCCAGATCGCGGTGAATATCGCTATTCCTTATATACCATGGAGCATTTACGATTGCTCTAAGCGCTTTGTTCTGGAACTTCTGTAGGACAGACATATTGTTTGGTTTGGTACAACCGAATATTTGTATATCATAAGTCCACGAAGGTTTTAGCACAAGAAAATAGTCAAGCGGCGTTAAATCGCACGAACGAGGCGGCCAATCGACTGGCCCATGTCTTGCCATAACACGCTCACCATACTTACTCCTCAATAAATTGATTGTAGCGTGTGCTGTGTGGCTTGTGGCACCATCCTGTTGAAACCACATGTCGTCCAAGTCCATATCTTATAATTCGGGTCAAAAATAATCGGTGATCATGGCGCGATAACGCTGACCATTCACAGTAACGTGACGATCGTTATCTTCGATGAAAAAATATGGCCCAATAACGCCGCCGGCATGCAAACCGCACCAAACAGTTATTTTTTATGGTCTGAGCAATGCCCAATTCTGGAGAACGCCGTGGAATTGACTGATTTGGATCATTTGCTACGGACGCCTGAACGGCAGCGATATTTTCGACACTTCGACCAACCCGTTGTCTCACTGACACGGCAACATCACACAACGAATATGTAGACTCAAATTTTTGTACTAAACTTGTTATTACCTGTCTACCAGGGCGACAATTACGACCGAAAATTGGAGTTCACGCTCTTAAAGTCCGAATTTCGGTAGAAATTTTTTATAATTTGCAGACGTTCCTCGTTAGTGTACTTTACCATGATGAAAATGTTGAGTTTACTGAATAAATTGACAGTGACAGTTTGATGATTAGTGAAAGAGTGCGTTCACAAATTAAATTCAAAGTTATCCAGTCCCTATTGGAAAACCCTTTATAAACACCACTTCAAACTGCATTGAATGAACATTTCATTTCAGTTTGAAGTGGTGTTTATATGAACATATTGAAGCAATGCGCTTTGAGTCAATGCGCTTTAAGCTGTCATATAAACTAGATAATAATAGTCAGGAAATAATGAGCTCGGCAGGGCATTCAAAAAACGACGTACGACTTAGGAAAGAATCACGATATGTGAACTGAAGTGAAGTGAACTCATGAGCATTCATAGCGAGACGGGTGTTACGGTTAAAGGTTTTAAGGGACAGAATGCTGCTGGCCATTTCAATTGAGCACTGGTGGTGAAAATAGCTACAGAGCAAGTTGAGATAGGATACATTTCGTCGGTGCTCGAGATTGACAATTGACTGCGTGTTATTAGGAAAATAAACCGTTTCTTCTAATTCTGATTGCTGTTTTAAAGTATATTTTGAAAAATTACATTAATATACTTGAGGAACGCCTGCAGAAACTAGAAAGCGTTCCATTACATCCATTACAAGAGGACATCAGTACAATGACCTATCGAACTGGAACTGTTATTTTTGTTTTTTCAACAAAATCGTATGACTGACGCAATCGAAAGCAATTGAAAAACCCAGAAAAACAATTAATCCCAATATGTCACTATCCAAACTGGAACGTAGGTCGTCACAAATCTTTAAGAGTGCCGTAGTACAGTTGACTTGATTTGTGTGAATAAGCAAAATTGCTGTTTTTGGAGTGAGTCAAATCCAGAAGACACTAATAAGACTCAGCTTCATCCACAAAAGTATAATTTTTGGTGTGGTCTTCACATTGGCGGCATCATCGGTCCTTATTTCTTTCAAAAATGATGCGGAGGCGATGCAAAACACCCACAAAACTATCGTCCAATCATAATACTGCCGTCCATAAGCAAGATTATGGTACATGTCGTAGCAGACGGTTTTTAAGTTAATCAGCGAGAATCATTATGGCTTTCAAAAGGAAAAAGTACCAATCAACTTCTGGACAAATTTTCTAATTTGATTAATAACAGTTTGAGCAGGCGCCACCATGTTCTGATAATATTTTTGTATTTCAGTGGAGCATTTGATACTCTCGACTATAATAGCATGAGAGGATAATTAGCGAACTGGTTTAGGGACTGTCTTTCTTCGAGGGCGATTTCACGCAATATGGGACTACTCAGGGGTCCAAGCTTGGCCTCCTACTTTTGATATTGTACATCAATGAACATCTAAACAGTTTCAAGAGATGTATACAATTAGCATATGGGGACGACAGTCCCATCGCTACGAAAATAATGCAAGACGAGTTCAATGAGCAAGCAAATGGTGTCATGATAATGGGCAAGTAATAAATAATTTAAAAACAAAAGCCAAAATCCCAAAGTGTTCTAAGGACATACCATATACATATATAGATGTGGAAATACAGCAGCAGGAGAAAATATTGAGCTTCTTGGTACTAATAATTTAGGCATTACCATCTACCCTCACTTTCTTTGGGAACCTTAGCAAACTTAGAGGATCTTTATTTGCGCTTGCATCTCTTCAACTCAAACCATATGTGATTATCGTATCGAAAATTTCGGGCAGACCTTAAATTAAGTGGGCTAGTATTAAATAAAAGTTGAGGCAGCAATGTCGATCTTGCCGGTTAAGAACTGATGAGATGACTTGGCATTTCTTTATACAAAGCTCAATGAACATATTGAGAACCTATTACCGTCATCTCACAAAGTATGAGAGTCAAACAAATTGAAAAGATGTCTGTAGATTTTCATATCATCGGAATAGACAGAAATTAATGAATAGCGGTGACAGCCTTGTGGAACACCCGAAATAGAATTAATTGATACAGATAAACGAGAACGAAAATGGTAATAGCTTTCTTGCAACTAGGTGTTAATCTAAGAAATCAGTAAAGGTTGAAGACCAAGTGCTTTGCGGTTTCTTTCCCTGACTTTAGGGTACACACTGTACTGAAAACTAACTCAACGAAGTCGGTGGTTGTTAAGCTGCCTTTAAGAAATCCGTATTGGTTCGGTGCAAACACAGATTTCCAATACAAAAAACATTACATCATTAGTGATGCTTTCAAAGACCTTGGGAATGCAGGATAGCCTAGTTATGGCTCAGTAGATGGTAACGTCTTTTTTTTAAAAGGGGTGAATAGATAGCACTAGATAGTTTTTTTAAATTTTGATGTTTCAGCAGCTGCCAAAGTGACTAATGGCAACCTGCTGTCAAAATATTCAGTAAGGTTTGCCATTTCATTAACCGGACAGACATTGGTGCGGAATGAAGAAAACACAGCCGCCGTAGCGGCCAGTATCGAAGAAGACTCAGAAATGTCAATTCGGCATCGCCAGAGAAATAACCCGGCTTATTTTGCGGTTGGATTTGGGCCTACATCCGTATAAGATTGTGCTGACGCAAGAATTGAAGCCGGATGACCGTACACAACAGCGTGAGTTCGCTAATTGGGCGCTGGAAATGTTGGCTGGAATTCTGGATTTTTGCCAAAAAATCATCTTCTCGGACGAGGCCTATTTTTAGCTCAGCGGCATAATTGCCATTATTGTCGTGAACACAATCTACAAGTGTTCGGCCAAGCATCAAATCATCCTCAAAGATTGACTGTTTCCTGCGGTTTATGGCATGGAGGCATCATCGGACCTTATTTGTTTCGAAATGAGGAAGGTGACACCTCATGGTCAATGGTCTCAGGTATAGAGTGATGGTAACCGACTTTCTGTGGTCAAAGTTCGACAACATCGATATGTCCGAGCTGTGATTCCAGCAAGACGACTCTATATGGCATACAAACGACGCAACGCTCGAAGTTGTGAAGGAGTTGGCGACTGGGTCATCTCATGGCGAGCGTTCATAAATTGGCACCACTCGATTATTTTCTCTGCAGCTACGTCAAGTCCTTAGTCTACACTAACGACCCAACCACTTTACACGAGGTCGAGGCCAACATTCAATCCAATCTTGCTGTTTCCAAGAATGTAGATTAAAGTGACTGTAAGACGGCTGATGGTTTAGGGGAGCCTCACATTCCAAACATTAACCCTTTTAGGTTTGATGGAGTGGTTATTGACAGTAGACAAGGCGAAGACCACTTTAATAGCTAATGCTCCTGCTTGAAATACACTGGTTCAATTGAAGTGAAAGTAGCCCGATCCATCTTAGAACCAGCAGTAAAAATCGATGCTTTGCATTTGGAGGTAATTATGGGTAATAGATCTAAGGCCCTACTAAACTCTCGTAGTCCAAGTGCACAACAGACTATATTTGATATGTGAGTCCAAAGACACGAGGTGAAGGAGCAAAATGAGTTCATCGGAGGGACTTGACCGAATTGAATAAACCAGCAATTCTCTGAATCTCCAAGTCTGGGTATTTCTTTTTGTTGTCTTGTGTAAGGGAACTTTGTTGAAATCAAGTTTGTTCAACAATTTCATTAAAAGACTAAGTTACGTATGTATACTTTGGCCATCTGTCCAAAACTACAATATTTCAGAATGCTCCTTGCATCGGAGTGGACTCATACAGTAGATACCTTTTATAAATGTGGAGGAAGTAAGTCTCCATTAAAAGACTGTTGATCCCAGGAAAATAATTTGAAAGTTCCTTTTTTTTCTAAATTTAAACTTCATTTAATGAATTATGAAAAATTAGATATTTACTAATTCATCTCTTCCTTTCAACACACTGCAAAGGTTTGTGTTGGCGCCCACTGAAGAATTCTTCAGATATGCTTACCCGTATACATCTGTAGGTATTCATCAACACACACCTGTACACATCTTTAGCATAAAAAGCAAATAAATTTAATGAATATTACCTGTCCGCATAGGTCTGGACGTTCCGAAGAGTTCCCTCTGTAAAAGGACCGACAACGAAATGGAGTCTCTTTTGTTTGGATTACGTGACATGAAACAGAGTTGGATTACTTGGTATTGCCACTGCCAGTTCTATTGCCATTGCCATTGCCATTGCCATCGTAAGCCCAGCAGCACAATTGGGCATTTGATGGCGCGTGTCAGCCATTTGTCTCCTATTCACAAATTAGAATTTGATTTAGAGGACATTTATTTGTCCAGCTCCTGTCCTTATTTCACCTCCACTATTTCCCGGGGTTTTGTACCGCTTTGTACCGGAGTTATATTTACGAGTATTTTCCCAGGAAGACGAAGCAGCAGGTCTTCCAATGCACAAACGAACACGAAAAAAAAATAAAGGAAACAGACGCCATGTACAACTTCGGTACCTGTGACCGTAAATGCTTTATGGTGTAATAAATAAAAAAATATCAAACAAAAAAAAAATAATAATGTAAAGCTTATAAAAGATATTTACTTATACGGGCTGCGCTGGGTCATGTTTCTTTTATTTATTTTTATTTTTGGGGTTTGCTTCATGCTCGTTTTGTAGGTGATTAAATTGTTGTCACTGTTGTTTTTTATTTAAAATTTTTATTTATTGGGTAGTTAGTTGCACTAGTGCTGTGGTGTTGGATTAAACGTTAGATAGACATCTATAGGTTTAATTTTTTTTTATAAAACAAATATAAATAGAGTGTTGTTTATTTTATGGATTGATAAAATGAAAAGCCTCAGAGGGTTGACAATTTACTGAGCATATTCACTTTATATCATTTTTAGTTGTTAAATGCTTGATTAATTTATCACTCTACGGATAGGTAGTATTTTTTTATTTTAACGGCATTGTAGGACCATTACAGATTATGGTTGTTTACAACGCATAGTAGCTCGGGAAAAATATTACTTGGCTACTGAATCATGGTATTATGGGAATTCCTAACAGTGACCTTTGATCAGATTGGATTGCACAAAATTATAGAATATTGCTGCAGTTCATGCCCGTACTTGATGGTGACTAAACGGGGAAAGATCAAATTCAGGCACTTAGGCACCTAAGATAGGTCAGAAATCTGTATGCGTGATGTGGGGAAAAGAAAAGTCGGATTTTTCAACCGTTCCACCCTAAGTTCACTTTTTAAATAAATAAAACCTCTCCTCAAGGTATCAATGAAATGTACTACATTGATCAAAAAGTTTCCGGAATAACCACCGTGTGGCGCTCCCATTGTTCCGATCTGAGTTCTGTTTTTCTTTTGTTAAGTTGGTAAATCTCTTGTTGATACTTCCTCTAAATCTTAGCGTCATAGCTTGACATTTGCAAAAGTTACGTAGCCAAGAGTACATCTCTGCGTGTGTTGGCAATTTTTTACATTTTCAGAAATGGATTTAAATTTGCAACAACGAAAAGTGGAAAAGTGTTTCGGCAACGATTCTCTAAAGAAAACGGCCGTTTACCAGTGGCCCGATCAGTTCAAAAGTGGTCATGAGTCAATCGAAGATGATGAACGCAGTGGCAGACCATCAACATCGAAAACCGACGAAAACATTGATGGAGTAAAAGAAATGTTGGTCAACAACCGAAAATTAACCATCAGAGAGATAGCGGAGGACTTGCACATTGCCTATGGATCCGTCCAAGACATTTTGGTTAAAGATTTGGGTTTCCGTCGTGTAGCAGCAAACTTGGTGCCAAAAGACCTCGATTTCATGCAAAAAGTGACCGTGTTGACGTCGCAAAAGAGATGTTTTGCAAGGCTGAATCCGTCCCACATTCATCAAAAGGATCATTACTGGAGACGAGACGTGGGTTAATGAGTACGAAACGCAATCCAGACACCAGGTTCAGTTTTAAATGCATTTTATTTTCTTAACACTAACTCTTACATTCTAACAAAAAATGCTTAAATGCTAGCTTTCAATTACTTAACAATCTTATGCTAACTTACTGGCCCCACATCCAGACACCAGGCAAGTGAATGGCGTTCACCAAATGAGCCGAAACCAAAAAAAAAAAACACGTCGTTTTCAGTCAAAAAAGAAAGCGATGCTCACGGTTTTCATGGATTACAACGGTGTAGTGCATCATGAATTTTTGCCAGAAGGCCTGACAGTAAACAAAGAGTATTATTTGGACGTTATGAGACGTTTGCGTGAAGCAATTCGCCGAAAGAGACCAGAATTGTGGGCAGAAAACTCGTGAATTTTGCACCATGATAACGCACCGTCGCACAGTGTGTAATTTTCGTAATTTTTTGACGAAAAATGCAACAAATACCATCCAACAGCCACCGAATTCACCTAATTTGGTTCCCTGTGACTTGTTTCTGTTCAATCGAGTTAAAAAAAACTACGGGGTACGCGTTTTTGCAGCCGAGAGGAAGTAATGAAAAAATCGCAGGAAGCACTGATGGACATACCAAAAACCAAATATAAAAAATGTTTCGAGGATTGGATCCAGCGCTGACAAAAGTGTGTTGCAGTCAATGGGGATTACTTTGAAGGGGACAATGTAGATTTAGGTAAATAAACTTTTATTTTTAATTTTCTGGATAAATTCCGGGAACTTTTTCATCAAGGTGGTATGTCTTAGAATGAAATGTAATACGATTGGTTACGAGATGTCTTCCAAATGTGTTCCATTTAGTCTTGTCTTCCGCTGGACCTAACTTTTAATAATATAGTGCTAAGCGGCATTCGCCGGCATCATCGCGGAAGAAGCACGGCCAAATAACACCTACGGGATGAAAACCATACTTAACTCAATTTTCTCGTATACAACGGTTGCTGTTTTAATGTATTTGGCTGTTCGCCTGAGGTATAATTTAATCAGCGAAAGTTTGACATGAACACTGGTCAATCTTAATACAATCTTATACGGATCTTATAACCAAGACTTTTCGCAAAACATGCTACTGGTACGCTCGAGAAATGTTCAGCTATTGAGAGCGGCATGGAATCGATTAATTGCGGTCTTGACTTACCGACTTGGGTGCAGAAGCAATATTGTTATTAATATTGGCCCGGGTCTACCCCGAACAACTTTATTAAGTTTATTAACAAGCAACAACTTAAAGCTAGGCTTAAAAACTAACAAAGATGTTCTTAACCTAATGGGGCGTGGAGAAATGATGGTCAGGGAAGACGTTAAGGGAGCTGCATATTGAGCAGTGCTTTTTTTGTTTTGTATTTGCTGCTATTTAGGTCAAAGAATTCGGCGTTATTGTTCGTTATACGCAACATTCCAGATATTCAGGAGGAGTGGGACAGATCTTAGACTACGGGGATTGAGAGTGAATGAAATATTTTGCGTTATTCTCAGGCAGTCGATGTTTCCAGTCAGTAACTGGTGGATAAAAAGTACATCAGCGACTTCACGACGTTTTTTTTAGGATGTGCATGCTGATTAGTTTTAGCCTTTTTTCATAGGATCGGTCCAAGGTAGACCACCTGCGTTGGACTGTTTCAATTCTTTGAAAGTGGATTTGTTTATAGGATGACCAAACTTGGCTGCAATATTCGAGAAGAGGCCTTACAAAATGTTATGTACAGGGACTTAAAGTCAAGTGCAGAGTTAGATTTATTTATAATGCTGCCAATATGTCAGCCAAAATTCAATTCTCTGTCACAAATTATTCCTAGATCCCGTACTTCGGTAGTGGAAGGAACAGACTCATCGCTGATGAAGTAGTTTCTTGGAGGGGGAGGTAGACGTTTGCGGGAATAGGTTTTCGTTTGGCATATGTTGACATTAAGCTCCAAAAAGTTTTTCTTGCACCATACTTATTCAAGTCATCTTGCAGACAATGGGAGTCAGCGAAAATAGAAAGATTAGGATTCGTTAAGATGAGATTTAAGGGGATACAGATAATTGGTCCCCTGACTACTGGACTACCTTGAGGTACACCTGATGTGGCTTTAACGGGGTAGAATATTGAAGATCTGAAAATGACCCTGTATTCTTGGTCCTTGCCACAAAATGAGGGGAAACATCATGTTTTTTTAGTTTAAAAATGATAAGTTGGTGAGAAATTTTATCGAATGCCTTGCTGAAATCTGTGGAAATTGAATCGACTTCATCCCCGTCTCCAAAAGCATGAAGCATCCTAAAGACGAACTCTGTTAGGTTAGTGGTCGATGATTTAGCTTTCATGAAACCGTGCTGATTTGTGCAGATAGTTGGCCTACAGTACGGAAGCAGTTGTTGATAGACTAGTCTTCCGAAAAGTTTGGGTATGCAAGAGAGTTTTGCTATGGGCCTATAATTATGATATAAGATTCCTTCCATAGAAAAGGGAACGTACTTGTTGAAACAGACAAGTTAAATAGGCAGCGAGAGGAGGTCCCAGATGGGTTACACACTCTTTTATTAGAATAGCCGGAAGGCCATCAGGGCCAGACGAATATTTTTTTATAATGATGGATGACGTCTCAGGATAGTTTCTCATATAGGTAGTTAAAGTAACTAGGATCGGTCTAGGGTAGAAAGAAGATGATCACTCCTATAAACCACACAGTTATCTAAATCGGATGTAAAAATAAGGTCAAGTTGTGCGTTCATTATATTAGGTATTCCACTAATCTGATACAGACTTGAGTTGGTTAGGCAGTCCACTATCAATATTTCTATTTCAGAGGACGAATTAAGAGAGAAGAAATAAGGCGAATCATCGGAAGGTCCCCATTTAAGGTGAGGGAGGTTGAGATCCCCTACTAGAATAATAAGTCTTCAGGTTATGCATCATCAGTCAAAAAATCCACTGCGTGAACTACAGGTCGATAAGACTCAATTGGTTGAGATGGGTGAATGAAACAACAAAGTACGTAAGGACTACTAGCTTGTCGCTGTCTCCCTGAATAAGTTGTCGTGATTGATCGCGAATTTTGACAACAAATTTGGATGATTGTTAGATAACCTGGAACACAAATATCGCATCTTCCGAAGAATGGTGTGCTTGAGTTCAAAGAATAACGATTCAAAAAATGAAGCGCATCTAGCACGTTGTAGGTGATTCATATAAGGTTTTGCATATGTTTATTAATAATTGTTTAGCTTACGACCCGTCACCATAAGCAAAGGACGAGTACACTCGAAAAAGTATAATCTATGAGTCCTTCCCTTCTTTGGCTGCCTTGTCGTGGCAGAAGGCTTAAGAATCAAAGATGTTACAGTTCTAAAAAGAACTTAAGTGAGGCATCGAACTAAGACGTCCAAACTAGACGTGAAACGGTGAACCCAAAATATAATACTCGCAATAGCGACGATACACCCGTAGTCTCTTCGACTGCGGACAGAACACGGATTCTGAAGTTCCCAACCAACATACATCCAAAACCCCTGGCCGATTTAGTCGCAGACCCAAGAGCTGTTGGATCACTTGATTCCGATGGCTCGTGCTACTCTTTCTGGAGAGAATACTGAAGAGGCCCTACCTGTTATGGTTCAACTCCATTAGGATGAATGAATGATGGCTTGTCTCGAAACAGAAAGGGGCTCCAGAACAGTCACACTCTAAAGGAATATCTACCGTCTAAGAGGCAGTTGAAAAGGAAATGGAGACGGCAAGTGCTGTCGAAGGCCAGAGTGCTAAAAGTATCACTCCTCCAGAAGCGACGGAGAAGAGACACAGGTCGGTGGAAGTGACATCCACTCAAACCGGTTTTTCTCAACCGCGATGAAGCCATCAGTTCCAGGGAACGGGATTTGGTTAAGGAGGTCAAATCCGCCCTGACAAAAAATCATCACTGTGTCTATCCTTGTACTGTAGGTCCTACTGCGACTCATGCTGCAACCAGCAAAGGTTCGGTGGGTGGTATGTCGCAGAAAAATGAGTAAGACCAAACCGGCTTACTCAGAGAGACTTCAATATCTCTTTTCAGACGCTTCGAATTGTGAAAGCTGACAAAGACAGCAGTCTGCCAGGTAATGCTTTGTGTGGTCAAACGTCGGCGCACAAATCTCAGACTAGGTTTCTTTTTTAAAGAATTTTGAATTTTTATTATTATTGCAAGAAAGTTACATATTACAATGTGTTAACTACAAATCCTGACGGGCTTTTCGGCAGAAGATTAGGTATATTAGGCCAACAATTTTTGAATTTAATAAAAAGAAGAACAATGGCATTTGATAAACCTACCACAGTCGTTACTATTCTTTAAATTTTTTTAAAAACACAAATTTTTGTAAGTCGAGCAAATGGGTTGGTAATTGAATACACAACAATTGGGCCGGCTACTACAAAACTTCTGCGACCATATTCGTTCCAATACCTCGGGACTCTATATCATCTTCTTGTAATTGTTGAGTTGGTATCTTATACGTGTTGTCGCCTCTGAGTGTTGAGGGTATTGCCAATATATACAACTGATTGATGGAAAGATATAATACGTTTGGACATCGGAATCTAATCTTCTTGCCGTTGCGATCCTTTAATTAACATTTTAATATTGTCATGTAAGAGTAGCATGGTTCCATACCTTAGGTGTGGCATTTATTGCCTTCAAAATCGAGATTCTGGTAAGACGCTTATTTATGACAGAAGCTATACAATTAACGTCACCGTTTGACTTACTTAGATAATTCTCTCGACGAAGCATCAATTGTATTATACCTTGTTAGCGATGATGTTTTTTTCTTGCGATTTTTCTGCTCATTTCTCTTGCGATCTGTCTTTGTTTTCACATACATACATATGTACTACATAAATTTGTATATCAAAAAGCTTTTTCTCAGATCTTTTGTTTTCATTAGGTTCGAAGGAATTTTTTTTTAAAAATTCGTTACCTGATGGAAGACGTTTTGCAACCATAGGTTCTTGTTATAAAAATGTTTACCTCACTTTGAATTTTCCAAAAATCCTGAATGAACTCTCAGTCGCAACAATGCCATTTGTACTGCCACATCGCTTTTTGATACTAAATCTCAATAAAGACTGCGCTCCGGTGTCTCTTCACGGTTTTGCATCATTTCACATTCCTTTATATACAGTAGCAGCACGACTAGCAACAGTAGTATAGTCGGATATATGTACTCGTGTATGGTAGTAGTGGCCAACACTTCAGGGGAAAGTATCTTGAGGTGTTCACACACAAAAGGCCATACGTGCGACGTTATCAGAACCATAATTAACTTAATACCAGTACGGATGTTGACTGTAATTAAAATGCAAGCAAACTGTCTGCCACTTCACTACTACTGTCCCGAGAATTTAATTTACAAATTAAAAATTTATTGAAAAACCAATGGATACACAGGCGGATGGAGTGACGGCGGCAGATGGACGGACGTTATAGTAAAGAGTCCGAATCACCGGCACACGGAACTGATTCCGGACAAGAGTAGTGCGCTGCTGTCTACCTTTGCTTGGGAAACAACCATGGACATCAGAGTCATGAACGAGCCAATTTAAATTAACGAACCTGCCGGCAGTGTTTCATTCCATGCAACGCGCTTCTACATAACATACATAGTATATGTATGTACACATTCGTGCAACAAAGCTGCTTCGGCTATATAGATAAAGATTCAGATACAGAAACATCTCCATCCCCAAGCAAACCCTCAATTTTCACGAGAGTGAATTGATGTGCGGTTCGTGTTGTGCTTTGTTCGTTTAAAAAATAAACCAACTACCGCTATATTTAATTATCTTCATTGGCACTGGGAATATTGGTGATAAGCGCCGGCAACGAGATGAAAAAAGAAAAAAAAAACAAAAATTACGCGACCCACTCCCATTTTTCCTGCGCGTTACGAGATACATTCGATTGCATTATCTAGATAGAGTTTTTAATTTAAATCGTGATTAAATGTGGCAGGGCTTGAAGCTGCGTGACGCTGCATCGGAGTTTCAAGCAGGGGTGGCCTATGTGGGTTGCTGGCCTCTGCTCGAGTCTGAGGTTTTCTCACGGAAAACGGAAAATGAAAACGAAATATTGTGGGTCGTAAACGGTAGGGAGTTGATCAGCAAACGGTATTTATTATTAATTGATTGATTATGTTAATCGGTTAGTGATGGACTTTTTCCGCCCCTCCGAAGAGATAGCCAGATACAGAGTGAGGGCAGGAAATAGTTTCATCAGGTTAATGCGACTGAAATAACATATTTTCTTTTTTGTTAATTAAAAAATGAGAAAATGAGGATTTTTTTTAAATGAAAATGAATTAAAGGTTTTTTTATTTTTTAGTTGAACGCTTATGCAATGCAGTTATCGAAAGGTACTTACTGTGAGCATTTTATCAGCTTGTCGAAAGTGGTTGTTGTTGTGGCCTAGTTATTATGTAGACCGGTGCTACTACGAAGTAATCCTTTTCATAAATTGGAACAGCAAGTTGAGATTTTCTTTTATCCGTTCGCATGCAGAATGGAAGGAATATTATTTTATGGATCTGAATTTATCTGATATGTGCTGTGTACTTAATAGGCTCAAGTAAGGGGTGTGTTTTTGAGATGTACAGACCTTTTTTCTTGTTTTAAACAATAACGACAGGAACTGAGATCGAATCAAAGATTTTTAGCATGGCTTCTTCGGCTGTTTTTGATGAAATGCTAAATACAGGCTTCCCTTTCGAGCACTTGGGACTTTATCTAACCAATAACTTGCTGAATACTGGCTTCGAAGGACTGAATATTTTTGCAGTTTATCAGAATATAACTAAAACTAAACACACCCCGACTGGACGTGGCTTCAAATCAGACGGTCACGGAGGCTATACACTGGTCCATTTCGCAATATTAAGTTGTCATTGAAACGAGCCATCAGCAAGTCAGTGGTCTCACATGGAATAATGGAATATAGCCTTAAAACCCAGGCCGGGCACTTACAGAGGTAGTACTCAGCCGTGCCGTAATCACTTTCACAGTAGGATGCTGTTTAACTTATGCTCAGCACACTTATTGCCTCATTACGACGCATGAAATCACTGACTTCTTAGAGATATCGGGAAGCATTCGTTTGATCAGCCGACAACCTGGAGACTCATGCTGTCTGGAGTTATACACGCATGAGACCCAGGGGTCAATGCAAGCCCTAATCGAGGACGCAGGCAGACATTATGCAGATTCGGGTCCTCGAATACTATCCTCTGATGATCATCGATGATTTCATTTCTCGTGATACCATTGTGATCTGTTACCACGACAAGACTTAGTGAATTTAGACTTCCGACTGCGTTCGGTGAGTCGCGCATTCTTTAACTAGCTTGGAAGTTGTGAGTGGGTTCAGTAAGGCTTAAAGTGCAGCGTGACTATATAACCCCCTCCATCGACTCTTCACAATATAGCTCGTTGCCATCAGTACTACGCACATACATCTCTGCGTGGAAGATAGGCGTAGATTTTACTAAAGAGGAGTGAAATCTAACGTTGTCGTCATCCAGAAAGACCACAGTGCCGGACTTTTAATCGATTTTGGAGCCATCCTTGAAGGCTCCTCAATATTTCTTTCTTCTCTGAAATTATTCCTGGGTACGGAGATAGTCGATTTTGTATTTTCGCTACAACAGGAGTTCCAGTGTCATTGCATCAGACGGTGTGTCCATGAGACCAGAGTCATCATCACGTCATCAAAACTATGTACAACATGGCTTTCAGAGTGCAGTTCTTGATCTGAATATCAAGTGAAGGGATATTCGTAAGTGCGTCTAGAGCAGAGTCAGGCGTGCTAAGGCAAGCCGCCATCCAGCCAAGACAGACCGTTCTTTGGAGTCTTGTAAAAACAACCATTCCACCATACAACAGAGGCTTATAAATAATTGGCCTTATTACAGCCATGTAGATCAAAGGTACCCTCCTCTGTTGCAATCCTATATCTTGACGAATGCTGCTTTTAACTGGGAGAAAGCCGACAGCGCCTTGGAGATTTTTGACGCACAAAGATGTCTTTTATCGAGGATGAAACCTAAATATTAAGCCTCGTTGTACCAACCGATGGTGATACTTTTTACCAATATATGAAGCAGGTCATTCAATTTCCTCCTCTTCGTGAAAGGAATTAGCTCAGTTTTAAGAAAATTTACTGAAATTCCATTTGTGCACTCGTCAGTCACGCGTCAATTACTCGGCTAACTGCGCTCTAGAACAGATAGTCGCAAGCCATTAAACCACCAGACAGTCCAGCCATATCGCCTTCATATGCCTGAGTAAAAGGATCAGAATTTTTGAAAGTGTTAAGCAGTGAGTCGATCAACATGGTGCATAGTTATTGAGACAGGATGCTGCCTTGGGGCAACACCTATTTACACCATCCATTACACATCAGCTGCTCTTATCCATAAAACTACTGAATCATCTAACCCGAGTTGTTGTTTCCCCGTCAAAAATTGCGTTGTTAAAAGCATTCTCAATGTAAATGAAAATTCTCAACACGAATTCCTTCTTGTCGAGTACGCTTTCAATTCTGCCTACCAGATTTTTAAACGCACTTTATCAGGATCTTCCGTGTTGGAAGGCCTGCTGCATCTTTGCTCTACCGAGCTCTGTATTTCCTGCTCATTGTAACTTGCAAACATTTAAGACCAACGTACATCGGTACCGCTTTCTTTTCCCCTCTCTAAGTTCCCTTCGCACGCGCTGTGCGGAAAAATTTTAAGAGTACATAAAAAAAAGACAGAATATACATTCACAAAGTAATTCTGCACACATCCAGCTCGATAATTTCCCCTGTGTTCTTCAACATGAAGGAAGTCAGACTAATAGTTCTAAAGCTCTTGTTGAGCGTGTAGTCATCTCTCACGATTTTCGGTATAATGGCTACCCTTTCTGTTCGCCAGAGGTGCGGAATATATGCTAGTGCCAGGCTGTCTGTGGAGATTCTGTTTAAAGTTACCAGCAGCTGGTCTGTAGCTCTTTGTGGCAAAACTGAATAACTCTTCCCATTGGTCGGAAGCGACTTTAAGCGATACTCCATCACAACCGATCACGCTGTGATACACTTCTTCATTCCCATCCGAATATCCAACATCAAGTTTGGACACTCCGATACGCTAGATCTGGATCAATGGCAGGGAATCGGACTGGCATTAAGAAGTATCAATTTTCCTACGAATTTTTAACTGGGCCTGCAGAAGGAAAATCAAGAATTAAAGAAAGAAAGATACCGATGGTATGTTGGTTTTGAATATTCGTGATTTATAATGACAAGCAAATGAAGAGCTAATCAGGGCATTCCATAAGCGGCTTATGGAGTTCACGAAAGAGTAAGCTCGCGTTCATAGCGTGTATGATGCTGCACTAATGGTAAAAATATCCTTCAAGCTAATTTCCCCTCTGTTGGGGCTTCCTCAATTAGTTATGCTGTCAATTCCGCAATTTAACGACGTAATATAGGCTGCCGTATCTGTTTTATAGCTACTCTGTTCTACCGTCATCGGCCAAGGAATATATTGCTTTAGAAGCAGCTAACACAAGATAATTAATGACAATTAAAAAGAGTGCTGGAGACACAATGGAACCCTTGGGTACGCCACCATAAACTTCTTAGATATTGGAGTGGGAACTGTTTAAAACATCCTAAATTCAACGTTCTAAAAGGTAATTTCTTAAATATTGAAAGCAGAGATTCATTAAGCCCGTTTGCAAACATTTTTGTTACGAGTTTAATATCAAACCCTTCCAAATGCTTTCGAAATATCATTGATTGCTGTAGACTTTGGTTCCGTATCGTACTGCCATTCATTGGGAAGCTTTCGAGCCTCCGGAAATTTCAGGAGTTGATGTTTTATTTGAGAGTCTATGACCTTGGAAAGAAGCAAGTCTTGTAAGACCGAAAGTACTGCTCTCTAACCCAGACAGTTTCAGTCTTATTACATTTGTTGCTTAGCTTAATGCTCTAGAATGAAGGAATTCATTCTTCGGATCCGTTCAATCTCTGTCATTGGATACATTCAATCCCTCCTTTGTTTAGGCAGACATGTGTACAATCACAATATATATAGATTTAAAAAAAAAAACAGATAAACCAGCAGGCCGTCAGACACACCAGAAAGACCGGTTCTGCTACCACGATCAATTGAATTAATTTGATTCTTGACTTGACTTACAGATTTAACTTACTTCGGCAGCACCTATTATACAAAAATACGATACATATATCCGTGACATATACGATACTGCCATTGAATCTACAAAAGAACGGTCATAACATTCTTTTGGCATTAAACTTGAACAACCACTAGAAGAACATTCGGCACAGGGACACGAATCTCTGTATGGGCATTAAAGCTATGAACTCAAACTTCTGTTCATCCCAATTCAGGAGAGTGATATCCAAGGACCTTCTTATCTCGAGCACTGTTACCCATTTGCTAGATGTGGCCGAGACGATAAAGTCTTTGTATCTATCGCCATCTTGTTACAGTGGACCTAATATATGTCGAGATATCTATCTTTCTTTTAAAAGACCACAGTATCAGGTCCACATACTCGTAAATGCTTACATGTAATCAAATACTCAGCTTCGTGAAATATACCTGGCAAGATTGGCATTGTCAAGTTGTCCGTTGTCTACCCGGGACCTCCATTCAACTCTCATCTGGATGACATTTACTCCCATGTAGGTGTACTCTTTAACTATTTCAAAGTTCTAGTTGATTCTTTGTTTGTCGGTAGCATTTGTTTCATCATAAACTCAACCTCGATTTCCAGGAATTAACGGTAATTAAATACCAGTCTCTCAACTGGTATTTTTCAACTAATTGTTGTTTTGTCTTTGATTAGCGCCAAAGTCTGAATAAATGATGGCACATAATGGGAATGAAGCCTGGATTTCTCCAGAACTTCACCCAAACTATCCGTCATTTTGCCAAGCATGCACTGTACTCCTTCATAATTAGTGCCACATTGCCCCGTACTCGTAGTGGTAATCACAGTAATTACTGCACCCTCCTTTTGATGCATTTACAATCGTCAAAAGACAGACAGTCATAGGTAACTTAGTCGAGTGTATAAAATGAATACGAACGAGTTTTAATGAAATAATAATACACAACAGGTAGTAATAAAATCCTTCGTTCCTGTGATAAATAAAGGATTTTTACTTATTCAATTCTGAAGTTGTTTTACCCATCAGTATTCTCCATCGTTCCTTCGTTCGACATTGTAATATTGTAATCCTGGAGCATGGAGGAATGGTGAAAAAGCACTTCAGTTGCACATACAAAAGCCATCGGTTCTGTTTAAATATTAAGGAGCGCGCGGGACAACGAAAAAATATAACGACAAAACGGCAACAAACCTCACTGCTTGCCACCCCCAATTCACATTTGCCTTTTCTGGCTTCAGGTAATGGTTCCAATGTTATTAGTGTGACCAGAATGAAAGAATGTCTTAGGACTTAACATACGAGTGTCTGAACTTTCGAATTTTTGCTGTCTTAGAATGTGTTTCACTCACAGGCAAGGATGTGGTTAGTCATTGCCTGATTTGTAAGATTTGTGCTCTCATATGAGTTAACTCATATGACTTAGACTTGACAAGATGACAAGGAACACTGAGTTTCAGCTTCCACAGAGAATTAGAAGATGATTGAAAGTGAGATCGAGGTGATCGAGATATACTTCACCATTACGAGTGCAGCAACTTTAAAAATTTTGCATAGGCATCTGCGTTCCGAATTTTCCGGGAATTAGACCAATCTGACCCTGTTTTTTTTTTAAGTAAAAACACTCATGCCTCCAGAACGAGTAATGAGTACCATGTAACAGCAAACAAAGCCTCAGCTTCTACGATAACAGTTTTGTAATTCGGCTTTTTTCGGCAGATAAATTCGCCAACTACTGCGTTGTGTCGAAGAATTAGTCCTTTTCGTCCGACAGAGTACCATAAAACTCAAGGATGGTAACCGTTTTTACTCTGGTTAAGTTGTTTCACTTTCTATTCGTCTAAAAACAAAGGCACAAGGATTGAGGTATTTTTTTAAAGCATGTCTTAGGCATGTTTGTTGATTTTAAGGTTAGGTTCGACAACTAGGGCTGGCGAATGGTTGCTAATGAGTTGCTTATGGACACTTGCAGAGGATTTATGAGATAATTAAGTCGGTTTGGATGCTTTTTAATTTGGGGTACATTTATATGGAATGCCATAATGAATTCACTTTTAGGGCATGATGTTGCAGATAAGCGGATGATGTGCTTCTGTTTCCCGAAGGTCGCTCTTGAATTGATATCGGAAAAAAGAAGAGAAAATGATGGTAAATTCGCTGAATTGGGTCCATCACGCCATAAGACTGTTAAAATGTTGCTGAATGAATACTAAGCTTTCCAATAATTTTATTTTCTTTCCTTGAAAAGCTAGAATGCATGGACTACGATTGAGTGGGTACCTACAGACTAAATTAAAAGATGGATTGGGCCACGTTTTAAGTTTTCTTAACGTTGTGGCCCTTAGAAACTTACTTACTTACTTAGCTGGCACAACAGTCCAGCTAACTAGCCTCTCTAGTGAGTTACGCACACGAAATTGCCTGAGGTCACCTTCCACTTGCGCCACCAAAGATGACGTTGTCCCCTTGTAGTGTACAAACCGAACATTTTCCCGGCTGGTGTCCATTCGCTAAAGGTTACCTAAGTATCTAAGCCGGGTTAGATCAGCATCGCTGTACAGGTCGCTATTGAAACGTCTACTCCATTCCCAATCGATGCAAACGGAAAATTATCCGAAGAACTTTTGTCTTGAGTTGCCCGAGAGCCTTTTCATCCGCCTTCATCCGCTTCTGCGCCGTAAGACAAGACTAGGATGATCGGAGAGGGTTTTACTTCTCGATTAGCAAGATTGATGTTTCGCATGATCTAACCCGCTGATGTCGTTTTGGAGTTGATAAACGGAGCCGAAATAAGTAAAGGCCGTAACTACCGCAAATTTGTAGCTACCTATCGTAAGATTTTGTCCTAGGCGTCGATGTTGTGTGTCCCTCCTTGTTGACTCCTCCTTGACAGCTTAACCAGTCGTTCCTGTTTCTGTTCCAATGTGATCGTCATATTGTGTCAATATCGTCCGCATAGCTGAGTAACTGAACATATTTTTGAAAGATGGCACCTCTGGTGTAAGCTTGCGAGTTCTACACAATTCCTTCGAGAACGATGGTGAAAAAATGGTATGACATCGTCTTTTCAAGTCTTTTTCTGACATTAAAAGTCTCCGTCATAGTTGAATGAGCACGGCAGGGATGCTGAAACTAGACAAGGCTTTGTATGTTTCGTCTCTATAGATTCAGCTTTGATCTCGATGAAGAGGTGCTGCGTATCGATTTGGAACACTTTGGTCTTTCCTGATTTGCTTGACCTAAAACCGCACTGAAAGAGACTGATCAAACTGTTTTCAAAAGGCCTAAGGCGACATAATACGGCAGAAAGGATCTTTAATGAGTTTGAATGTGTTTACTTGGCACAGTTTAGGGTAGCACCCTTCTTTAGGATCGGATAAAATGCTGAGGTTCTTTCTTTCGTCGATCCATATTTTAGAGACTAGTTGAAATATGCTCCGTATCCAATCATCCCCGGCTGCTTTAAAAGCACGACAGTTAAGCTTTGTTGGACTTAGCTTGGGTATTCCTATCCTGACTTAAACTTGGTCTGGTGAATGGAAATATTGTTCGCCTTGGTCCAAGTGGGGTGCTATTCGACTTCACCGTTTACCAGTCTGCAGAAATAATCTTTCCAAATTCTCAGCACCAACTGTGGTGCTGGTAGCATCGGACCCCTCGAGAATTAAGGAAAAATCGATCGCGAATTGGTCTTGCGATCCATTCCGATTACTACCGTTCGACTTTGAACTTGTTCACAGTGGTTTGGACTCTTGTGGATATCAAGATCCGTACCTTGGCTATGACAACGTTATGGTCCGAGTCGATGTTAGCTGTTCGGAACGTTTATACTCCTTGTGTCTATCGGTTGTTGTATGGATATCAAGATTTGAAAAACGTGTGCTGGTTATAGTTACATTAAGTCCCGCCGCAAAATAAACAAGGCTGTATCCGTTTCCGGAGATGATGTCGTGGGGTATTACCAAAGATGTCCTCCGTGGCTAGCTTGGGATTAAAACCGGCAATAATTTCACGTCACACGTGTAGGTATCGTCGAGAAGCTCATATGACCTCTTATGCGAAGCGGCGTCATGGTAGTTCTGGAAATGTTGTAAACTCCTCAAAACTTGTTCTAAAGCCTTTATGTGTTCAGACGAACCAAGAGGTAATGGAATAGCGACTTCCCGCTGCTATGCCGGTTTGTGATGGAGTATACTATTAGAATTACTCTTCCATTTCATCAAGAACAACCCTGCTGAGGAAAATCTTTAGAACCAGGCCCACTTGTAAGGTCATCCACTTACATATCTTGGTCAATCATTTCTGTTCTAATTGGATATTTGTGCTCTTCATCAGCAGCCAATTGGCGAGGTAGGGTGCTGATATTGTATCGAATGTCACGGTTAGCAATCGATATACCTTGATTGGCTCTTCTTTAGTATTCCGCTAGTAGATGAGCTGATAGTAGGAGCCCAAGGAGCACATTTTCCCATGCTTACGGTGAAGCTATATTTGTCAGTTCTCCACCTCATGATTATGTACGTGATATAAAATTGAGCTTTATGTTCATGAAGATGCTGATTCAACGATGTCCCATCCAAGGTCTCGACAGTAGCATCGAAGAGAACTCGCAGCTTAGTGGTGGAGCCGGATTCTTTGAATAGTGGGGTACAAAATAGTGGAAAGGACTTCCTTATTATTGACTTCATCTTACGAGTATTACATTTGATGGAGAAATAAGTATTTCTTCATAAATTTCTTGTATTGGCTGTGCAGTGTTGGGTTCCGCTCAAACCTCCCCTCTAACTGAAGAAACCTACGCAAGGCGCGTGCTTTCGACGATGCAAACGCAGGTTGTCTTGAATGGAAGCGGTATATCGTAACGTTCATTGGGTAGTCGCTTGGTGTTTTGCATATACGAGTATGTAATGCACTTTGCAGGTCTCTTCATAAGTCTATAACTTTGGATGGTGTTTCTTCCATTTCCCAAACTTCTAGGCCTAGACATTGGAGGAAGCATTGGACCGTTCTTGGAGGATCCTTTGGAACTTTGCCTAACAATTTACAACCGAATGGCATCTTTTGGATTATAGGCGACGCAGACTTCTCTCTCCTCGGACAGTTTCTGGAAGGATGAACTCAGTATAAATATCACTACCTAGGAAGATGGAGTATCAGTATGTTGGTTGCGAGAAGCATAACTTACATGTATAAGTGTTGGCGTTAGTCTCAAAAGTCGAGCGTAAAAATCTAAATGTAGTGTCAACGTAATTACAACATGAATCGCTGCTGACCAAGTCCAGCATTGACACCTCAGCCAACGTTCGACGACTTTTCAATCGCAGATTTTGCACTGCAGATTCAGTTATAAATGTGACTTCTGGACCAGGAACTATCAAGGCTCTTAATGTCTGATACATTTCCGACGCGGCGTTAACTCTTACTAAGGCCGTGGCGAAGACTAACAGAGTGATGCTGTCAGTGGAAGTATGAAAAGTTTTCAGTCTTGAGTAACTGGGTATTACCACAGCAGAGGAGGCTTCCACTGCAATAGCGCGCAAACCTTCAAAATAACAAGGCTGACTGAAGGGGTAATTCGGTTGAGGCGCAGGCCCACCCCGAAATGTAGCACCTACTCGTAAATTAATGAGTAAGCTACGGAATTCATAAAATCCTATCTTCGTCGTATATGGTAAGTTCATTGAATGCTGGCCAAAGACTGGGCAATCGGTATTATTTCTGAACTTCGTCTTAAAATTTATGCACCGTTCCACCATTCTGTGAATGAATGAATCATTTACCGATGATTTTCAAAGTTTTTTTATTTCAGAAATCGTTTCTATCTTATGGTCACACTTGGCACTACCACTGTTGCTCTTCCTGCTGCTGATGACGATGTTGTAGCGAGCGAGAGTGCAAATCTAAAGAACTTTACAGATCATGCGCCTTAGGTAGGTTCTCAGTGGTATTGATTTACAAAAAATGTAAACTCACCCTCACATTGACACAAGTGCATGCAACCCAAGCACAAGTAAGTTGTAAGGACTTTTTGCAACTTTTTCTTCCTTTTTTTGAGATTTTTATTTTTATTTTGTTTTTTTTTAATTTTTTGTTTTTGAGAGAGAATTTTATCCTGGAGGAACTTGTGCAGTGTCCCGGCACAAATGGGAATAACCAAGAAGATTAATAATAATTAATTTTAATTAATGAATAAACCAAGGGAGGAGTTCAATGTAACGGTAGAAGTAAGTTTTCAGTCGCTTAAGGGGTATTTACCTCTGCTTGGTGTTTTAAGTTTTTTTTTTTTTTTCATAATTTTTTGGGGATGCACGTGAACCAGATTAAATTTATACGAGGAGACGACAACTGATTTTGGTTACCCTTAACTCTTTTTTTTGAGCTCAGGTTGATTAAATATTTTTTTAAACTGATCAATGATCTTATTTGGAGATTTTGGCCCGAGGTAATATCTGCAGAATGGCTTATAACTGAATAACAGTGAAATTGTGGTGGGGGATATACCTTAACGAAGGGCCAATAAAATCGAAAACTGTTATGCTAGAGACGGTACGGGAAGAAATGTTGAAATGATTACAAACTATTCTCTGAAACGGATGCTTAAGCCGCGAGTTTTTTCCGATGTTAAGACTAAAGTTTATGAATATAGTACAACCCTCCAGATATAGCAACATTTATTACTTACATTGCTCAAAGTGCATCTGAACCTCAAAATCAACATGCCTCAACAGCCAGCCGAGTTGTGTGCTAGGTCCTTCCAGTTTCACACCTTCCGTTGGTTAAGGACTTTATCCATTTGCAGGCACCACTTGAAACAGAGTCTTCCTCTGCTGTGTTTTCTTCCCCGGTCACGGATTTGAAATCTTTCCGATCTAGGTCGCTGGTGCTCACCCGCTCAACATGTCCCTCACATTCAAGCCGATACAATTTATCTATTTCCGGTGAGCCAATGTCGCCTCACATACAGGGTCGTAGACCACTTAAAGCCCTATTCTTTTGAAAGTCTATGCCTCTGTGAGCCATGGAGTAAGACTGGAACGATCAGAGTTTTGAAAAGCACTTCTATGTTTATCCGAGAGAGAACTCTACCACTTAATTGCCTTCTGAGCCCACAAAAGCAGCGATTAGTCTTGGGATGATCTCTAAAGTGGTGTCCTTGTTTATAGAATAAGTTTAAGCTATAGGTAAAACACTAACCAACTTGAATTACTTACGATGGCAGACGGCGCTAAGGCTAATCACTTGTAATGAACAGAGATCTGCAATCTCACCTAGAGAAGCTTGGCTTGGTATGACGAAGCTCGATGTTCTTAAGAAGAAAGACAAGCAGACTGAGAATACGTACCTAGATCCAAGTAAAACGCTCCTAGCTGTATTTTATCCGCGAATCAACTATCACTGTAACTTAAAACATGATAGACTGCTGAAATATATGGAAACCGAGGATTCCAAGGTAATTGGTTATGCAGGTAACGTTATCTTTTCAGAAAACCACTCACCGACGCTCTTCGAAGGATAAAAATATGGGCAGATCGACGTAGATAAAATGTAAGACCCTTTGCTGGCTTAAAGTCGGCTGGCACCAATGGCTGAAGTTATCAACTACTAGTAAATGTGGAGTGAATCCATGGCAGTAAGAGCAGCCTTATACAGAAAATCAGAAAATATTTGTAGTCACCGTCATGAGTTCCAGACCTATCAGTCTGACTTTTTTTACGTTGAAAAGTATGGAGAATAGCCGTGCTTCATGTGGGTAAAATTGTTTTGCCAATGCATTTTCTGTACAAGATGCAACATGGCTAACAACGCGAAAGATTCTACGGCACTGCGCTCAAAATGTGATGGGCGGAATCAAAGGCGCACTAGGTAAGAGGGGTATGCGCTAAGAATTTCCTTGTACATTAGGGTGCTTTTGACGGCTCAACTTTTGAAGGCATTTGTAACTCAGCGAAATAAGAAGGCGTGGATGAATCACTAATTTTGTGAATAGGAGCAATGATCGTGAATAGAATATTTAGGTCTTCAGGGACGGGTTCAGAACCGATCCACATGCAGATTCGGTGTCGTTTTGGAGGATAACATAGTTAAAACTCATTCCCCGCTAGGAAAGTTGATGACAATGAACCATATTGTGAGGAACCGGTGGAGGAGAAGAATTATCTGCCAAACTGTGCTCAAGACCTTGATGAACCGTCCGACCACTCGCAAGGTAGTTTGAGAATATAAACACAGTTGGAGAGCTTAATTCAGTAAATCTTGTTTGGGATGGGATCAAGTGAAGAGAAATCGACGACTTTCTTGTTCTGCCTTAGTAAGAAAGACTTTAAACTGCTTACTGGGGTTGTAACATAGCACTACTCTTTTTCTGAGGACCTAAGTGTGCTGGGCATAAGTGACACAACATTCATGCCTACTGTGACTGTAATGGCGACATCGCAACTCTGTGTGTGACTAAAGGCCAAGGCCCATAGAATCCGTTGCGTCCGTTGCGTGAATTGCGTCGACTGACAGCTCGATAGAATATACACGTTGTATATAAACAAAGGCTATGACGGAACGGATGGATAAAGTAGATTTAATTTCTACTTTTCAATCCGTTGGCAGTTCACACATTCACACATTGAGGACCATACTTTCACATATTTAGGTTCACGCATTCACAAATTGAGAGTAAGCACTTTCATTGGTCGAGACATTGAGAGAATGAAGAGAAATTGTCATAGCTTGAAAGAAAATATTGAGATTAAATGACATTTAATTTTTTTTTGGTTCGTTTCGTTCGTTATTCTGCCAAAGTATGCCACGGATTCTATGGGACTGTCATTTCCGTCAAATACATTAACGTCAACCTATCCGGCATCGTAACGGACGCAACGGATTCTATGGGCCGGAGCCTTAACCTATGCTCGCCTATGGCCTATGCTAGTACTCTGTGTTGATTGGGTGGGTGCTAGTATTGTAGGCATTCTATTACTGAAGCGTTTACTCATTTTTCTACGAAAAACTAAGAAACTCCAGGAAAAGGAGACAGTTTGTCATGCAGATATTCTAAATACGAAGACTACATCATACCCCAGTTAGAATTCGATAAAAATCTCGGAATCACCTTTCCTTCTAGCTCATTCTGTATCAACTTCTCTATCCTTGACCAACCAAGGAAAAATCACAAGTCAGGTGGAGGCGTTTTGTCAGGCTTACTGCGTTCAAATTTTTTTTAATCAGTCTCCACAAACTTTAAAAAAACCCTGGGCTGCCGATCATCTCTTAGGGGGCATAGGGATATTCTAGAAAAGCGTAAGGTTGGTGAACGCTTCAAACATGAAACTTTAATATGCAATGCAAATTCCTGTTTAAGCTTAATCCTATCAAAGGAATAAGATAAGGCGGCTAAGCTGGTCCTAATGTCTAATAACTGGACACATTAGGTCAAACATGAATCTGAAATTTCTATGAGATTGATCTCACTTAAAAACCGACTTATTGTCGCTATATGAGGACCTGAGTGGCGATTGATCGGGAAACTGCTGACTGTCCTACAACGTGGATTGGGCCAGCTGTGTAACAATCAAGTTTGTAGCGAAATGCTTCCTTACTTCCCAATGGTTTTCTACGGTAACGTCATGAGTAAACTCTTACTCATGAAGACCAGGGCATGATCGGCCAGGAGTATAATACCAGCCTACACCTTCACACGGCTCATAACTTTATACGGAAGAGATTAGAAAGATGTGACGAAACAACCCATAGCCTAGCATATAAATGGAAGCTCTAACGTTTAAACGACAACGATATTTGGATCTCCACGTGGAATGTTCGAACCCTTAACAGGCCACATGCAGTCTAACTATTAAACTCTTGACAGCTTTCACGAAGATGTCACCGCCATCCAGGAAGTGCAATGGGTTGTGACGGACATAACGAGGATGAAACACTGTGACTGCTATGGGGAAAAGAATCAGCACCTATACAGATGCGGATTTGCCATATGCGTCTTATGACAATCAACATCAAGGCTATGTTCCCTAACGTAAGTCTAATATGCCCCCATGCCCCAAGTCAGACAACGACGACGCAACCATAGTACGTATCTACGAGCTCTTGGACAGGCATACGAGTATGGGCAATGTCCAAAGAATATGAAAGTAGGACATCTTTTGTAGTAAGGTTGGTAAGCATAGCCTACACTACACTGGTAACGGGCATAGGCTTACTGACTTTTCGGCGGGAGGAAATACGATTTCCTCATTTCAATATAATCAAGGGGACATGGCGGTCTCTTAAAGACGCTAAATCAAATTGATCACATTACGATAGACGTAAGGCATGCCTACAGTATTTTGGACTTCCGGAGAGTCAACATTAATTCGGATCACCACCTTGTTGCACCCAAATGCGAATGCGAATTTCCGCAGTGGCACGACAAAGAAGAACTGCTGTGAGATAATATATCGTAGAAAAGTTCAAATCGCAACAGACCCCCAGAATGTTCACGGAACGCATTTCCTGAAATCTCTTAACAACTCCTATGCTTCTTCTTTTCTTCTTCCCTAAATTTCCTTCGCCCTCGCTATGTACAAACATTTTAAGGGTACACAAATCCCTTGAGAGCGCGCTAATTATACAAAAAAAAAAAATGCCGCCACCATAAAATACCAAAGTGGTCACTGGACCAAGAAATCACTGGTTTGATGAATAATGCCGGCAAGCACTTGCAGGTAAACAAGAAGCGTGCAAAGCGGCGATGGAACGAAGGACGAGAGCTGCTGTGGAGCTCTACGAGCAGAAGGCACAAGAAGAACATCGGTTTCTCCAGAAGAAGAAAAAAAAGCACGAGAAATGCGCGATCGAAAATATTAAGAGGTGGCACTCCAGGAATAACGTACGGAAATTATGCCAATAGGTAAAAAGAACGTTTCAAAGCAAAAAGACCCGTAAAGAAGCCTCTACAAATGAAGAAGGTCGGTGCTGAGAATATAGAAAAACTTTTTCTACAGACTGTATAATGGCGACGAAAACCTACATCCCGTAGTCAGGCAGAACAAACCATTTTTCTGAGACGACGATAGCCAAAATTTCCGTCCACCTGAACCAAACGAAGTAAAGATAGCAATATCAGAGGTAAAATCCAACAGCTGGACCTGACGGGTTATCGGCCGAGGTATTGAAAACTGCTGAAAATGACTGCTTGAAATCTGGTCAGAAGAGTGAATGCCTGATGAATCGAATCTCAGCATTATTTTCCCGGCCCACACAAAAGGAGACCTCAGGAAGTATAAGCCTGCATGAAAGATCTTATGTGCCATATTGTGTGAACATTTAGAACCCTGATTGACCCTTATCAGTGTGGTTTCAGGTTAGGGAGGTCCACAATCGACGCTCTGGTAGATCCTGCAGAAAACTCAAGAAATCCAAATCGATACCGACCATCTTTTCACCGATTTAAAGCCCCATATGAGAGCATTTATAGAAATTATTTATATGGAGGCATGTTTAGTTTTGTTGTCTTTGCCTAGCTCGTCCGACATTATCCCGAACAACTAAGGAGACTCTATATAAAATCTGGATCATCGTTGTCCTACAATATGGCGCTGAAGGATGGACTCAGTCGTTTCGAGAGAAAAACCTTTCGAAAAATATTCGACCCCGTTTGCGTTGACGGGCTTTGTAGAATAAGATTCCGCGGCGAACTATACGAGCTGTACAGCGACATCAACCTATTCAGAAAGCTGAGCGTCAGTCGCCTGAGATGGCTAGTTTTCAGACAGGCAAAGTCTTTGTATATAATCCGAAGGGACAACCCACTAGAGGAAGTCCTCAGATAAGGTGGCACGCGATTGTAGAAGGGGACCTCAATTGACTTCGCAGTTCTAGGCAATTAGCTAAACATTGGGATAACCAAAGAGGCTTTTTAGTTGAGGCAGGGGTTCACTCCACCGTCGCGCCACCTGGGTAAGTATTATTAAGCGTTGCCTCAGAAACAAAACTTCCGTTGTTGAATGTACCTTTTCGGTACAAACTTGATCAAAAAGATCATTCTTTCAAGAAGGAGAACTCTGCCTGGAAGTTTTCTGCCACAGCCTTCTTAACGAGTTGTGTATCGATACTCAGATCTTAGTTCAAGTTTTGTTTTTACGTGCCAATTGTTGGACTGTATATCAAAGCTTACTCAACAGAAGGCTTCACTGAATCAGAGGCATTCATACAAAAGTCCATGAAAGAGTACTTTTTAAAGACTACCTTGATATTCCAAATTCTGACATGGACATTGCACCCGGGTTTACTGATGTTACAAATTTGAATTTCGACAGAATCATAAGACTCACCAGGAAAATAGTCTTTTGCTTTGTCAGAGTTTCCTTGACATTTTCTCAAATATTTGCGTCAATTTTAAACATTCCGTAACTTCATATTGCATATTGATTTTGATTGTCTGTGAGTCATTATGTATGGTGCAATGCATTCGAGTTTCCTTGCCCCCTTAATAAGAAAGAAGGTACACTTTTTTGCTGTTCCCATAAATGGTTACTTTCAACTCATCCAGTTCCACACCAGGGTCTTCTGCTAGTCTTTCCATCGTCAACTATAACGACCACATTGAGAAGAGAACGACGCCTGGTTCCATTTAATATTTGTAAGTTTTTTTTTTTCCACAGATTTCTAGTGTCACCAGAGAGGGCCTTGTCACATTTTCAAAGCAATTCTCTTGCCATATCTGCCGCTGCTGCTACTTCTGCTGCTGCTGGATCTGTACCAGGAGTTGGTGGCCCGACATATACATTCAAAATATTGATCCACGTGTTTCGTTACATTGAAAACGGATATTTGCAGGATGTAAGCGAGTCAGGGGATTGGAACTCACCATACTCTGGCATTCTGCATAGTGTAAAGCAAATCTATGGTAGGAGGACCCCACCTGAGAGGAAGGAAGGAGACTGACTCATTACTTCGTTGCAGGTTGAATACATCAGCAAAACAGAATGGCAGCAACTTTACTTGTACAAGAGTATGCACGAGAGAGATGGTTTCTCTGCTTCTGCTGCTGGCGCTACTCCAATCCTAACCATGTGTGAGTGTTTTGCATCTGTGTAAGCTCTTGTGCTTTTGTGCGCTTACTTGTAAGGATATCGAACCCGGTGTGAGTGTCGGAATGCTGGTGGGGTATGCACAGGCTATTTAAAATAAATAGAATCTCTACAATTGATGTAAATTAATAAAAGAGCTTGATACAGCGAACCGTAGAGAATGGCAATGGAAGTAAAGAAACCGAGATAAAGAAGAGAAGAGGATTGCTATTAAAGAGTGCATCTGGTTTTTGATTCAAATAACCCAATGGATTTACTTCTATTCTCGTACTTTCAACAATACTCGCAATAACATTTTCAAAGTCCTCCTCGTAAAATATAAAATAAATGTTTGAAGGTACACACGTACCTCAATCCTTGATTGTGGTTATGTTGTCCGAATATTCAAGAGAATGAATAGTGCTGTCAATGGAAATAACAGCAGATACCTCAAGTCATTTTCTCGATACGACAAGGATGGTCGAATTGCGTTTGAAGGCAAAGTTGCACCCAAAAGTTTGTGGTCAGCTTAGTTAAAACGAACGATGTGTGGAAAAAGGGGAGTGTATGCATATGGAACAGACATGACGAAAGCCTATTAAGGGAATTGATGATGAATTCGTTTATGAACATGAGGATATCTTACTCGTATATTGTTGCCTAAAATAATTAATGAAAATTTATTGAATGTAATGCAATAAAAGGATCATACTACTTCAGGTTACATGGGAGAGGCTTTAATTTGACTGATTTTTGAATCAAATTTATGATTTTCAGTTTTTAAGGAGCGAAGTTAAGACAATTCTACCATAGCCGATGGCAAGTCCAAGTCGAGAAAGGCGGAGGTGAGTCTCTGTGAATAGCTATCCAAAATATTCTGCAGTATGCAGAGTCCAACTACGCAAATGCAACTGAGCACTCGGACCTGCGCAGGATTATATTGGTGAACTTCTATGCATATCCGTGTTAAAAGCAAAGCAAAGCAGTGAATTTCTGGTTTAGGAACACTCAAGATGGAATTGAGGGTACACTCGTTCTACCTGATCAAAACATTATTTCAAGCAAGCAACAGCATTAGATGCAGAAAGACAGAGAGACATCTATGCTTGTGGAACTGAACAATCCGAACAGTCATCATGTAGCCAGATACTCGTAAATAATGAAGGCCCTAAGGCGCTTTAAATCGGATATCACAGCCATGCAACAAGTGCAATGGTAAAAGCCTGGCAAAAAAGAGAGGAAAACTATGTCATCTTTTATGGCGAAAGCTATAGACAGTAGAAGAGTACCTATTTAGATGTGAATTTGTCATCAGAGTCAAGAGGTTTCGCGCCCTATATACTTGAGCGAATGCCTGAGCAATATAAACCTGATATGCCCTCAGGCGTCTCAGAGGAAAAGGACGCTATGCCAAATAATGTTCCTTGACCAGTCTTATAAACAATACCCTAAGCATGACGTTACCAAGATTGGAAACACAGTTAGAAAATATATTCCTTACGAAACGGCGTGTCAATCATTTCTCACACCTCAATATCCACAAGGGCCCTTAACAGTCACCTGATCAAAAGATCGTCAACTTGTTGATATTCTGGAAGGCCGAACATTTCAAGGAGCTAACATCGACTCAGAACACTTATTGTGGCCACTACTTCTCAGAATGGGAAAGAAAGGACCAGTAAAGCGGTCGATCCAGAGGTTTTACTGCAGGCACAATGTTCGAAATCTCTACCAAAAAATGAAAAAAAAGATGCGAAGGACCCAAATACCAAAGAGAAAAAAGTCACGCTTGATGCCGAAAAATTTGAAGGATTCCTCTTCCCAACCATGAAAGTGGCCAAAATTCCGCTGTTAAGCGGAATGAATTATTCAATATGGAAGATGATATATAACAACTTCATTTATCCGTCCGGACAGTGATCTCTTCACTGAAGATCAATCCTTATCGACAGGCTCCGGAGGATTTATTTCAAAGCCGCGCTTGAACATTTTTTTGCGAAAATGGCAGGAACTGCAATCATACACTAGTATTGACTTAATTGATTGAATGGAATGTGGAGCGTCTTTGGATATTAAAGCAGAGCCGCGAAGATGGGTTTAGTTTTAAGCGAAGGTAAAATAAAGTAACAATTATGCTGTGGACAAGAGAGGACACCCAACTCCAACGAAGTCACAACGGCAAACCGCTTTAAAGTAAAAGACTTTGTCTACCTGAACACCGATGTAAATCCAAACATTAACACAGCGAGTAGGTTGACTTTCTTTGGACTAAAACTGACAAATAAGTCTCTTTCACGGATAATGAAGGAAGGACAGTACCGTTTTAATGTCTACCGTCTTACTGCATGGCAGCCAAGCATAGACTTAACGCCACTTTTTACTTCGAGGGAAAAGGTTTTAAAGTGGTTTTCAGTCTCGTTGGCATAAACGGGATTTGGAGAATATATAACAGCAAACTGAATATGAGGTACACCAACATTGACCTACTCAAAAGGATCTTAATCAATTCGCTTCGATGGTTAGGACATGTTGAACGAAAGCATGCCACCGCTCCGGCTTGAATAGTCTTCAAATCTTTTCCGGAGAGACAACGCGACAAAAGAAGATCATACTTTTGTAAGCTTTAGGCAATTAGCGCAAGATCCATGGATGGCACTTCCGTCGTCAAAACCGAAAAACTTGGTTTGAATGACCACATATTCGACGTCACCAAAAATACTACAAAATGTCTACATTTCCTCAACCGATGTAATGTTTCACCCAAAAGTGGAACCTAAGCATACATCTATCTGGCGCAAGCAAGATAGTTGCACTTGATGTTTGTAAGGCATTTGACAGCGTTTGGCATCAGGCCCTTTTGTCGAAAATGTGTGGTTATGGGATCGACGACTCTCCCTTCAATGAAGAAACTAACTTTCGGAACGTTCAATTCAAGTTGTCTTGGATGGTTTCTAGTCTGATATCTACAAAATAAATGCTGGTGTACCCCAGGGTTCCGTTCCGTCTCCGGCACTCTTTTTAATTTTTATCAAACATCACTTGTCTGCGGCTCCTAATCCAATATATTCCTTTGCTGACAACAGTACTCTTTGCTTTTCATATTCGTTTCTGGACTTACGTCCCTCATCTTCGGTTGTAGAACGGGAACGGAACCCTATGTTAAGCTCGTTAAATTCCAATATTTTGTAGGGTTGTCCTCGAGCTCGTCCAAACTCCTTGTTACCGTAGACTAAGGACTTGAGTAAGTGCCAGAGAAAATAATTGAGTGGTGTCAAATCGCATGATCGTGGCGGCCAATTGATGGACGCTAGCTATGAGATGACCCAGTCGCCAAATTTATCCTTCAGAACTTTGAGCGCTGCGTTACTTGTATGGCATGTAGCGCGGTCTTATTAGAACCACAGCTGGAATATATCGATGTTGTCGAGCTTTGACCACAGAAAATCGGTTAACATCGCTCTATACCTGAGACCATTGACGGCAACGGTGTATCCTTCCTCATTTCGAAAGAAATAAGGTCTAATAATGCCGCCATTCCACAAACCGCACCGAAAAGTCAATCTTTGTGGATGCATTGATGCTTGGCCGAACACATGTGGATTGTGTACGCTCTAATAAAGGCAATTCTGCTTGTTAACATAGCCGCTGAGCCAAACATAGTCGTCGTCCGAGAAGATGGTTTTTTGGCCAAAATCCGGATCTTCGGATTTCTCCGCAATTCTTGCGTCAGCGCAACCTTATATGGACGTGGGCCCAAATCCAACCGCAAAATAAGCAAGGTTGACTCTCTGGCGATACCTAATTGAGCTGATCGGAGCCGAATTGACATTTCTTTGTCTTCTTCGGTTCTGGCCGCTACGGCGCCTATATTATCTTCATTTCGCACCAATCTCTATCCGGTTGGTGGCTTAAGATCCAAAAGAATGTACTCACACTCAAACTTTTCAACTATGCGACGAATTGCCTGCACACTGAAGAAATGATGGCGACCGACTTCACGACGAATTTCACCTTGCGTATTTACAGCTGAGCCGGAATTTCGTTTTTTGCTTTAATAATTTGCGCAATCCTAAAACGATGCATGATGAAATGGCAAGCCTTACTGAATATTTTTGCAGCTGAACTTTTGGTAGTAACTGCGTCTGTGCGGAGTTTGGTTGTGAAGAAATGGTTTTAAGATTTACTGTGACAGTTAAGGGGAGGTGATCTGAGTAGTTTACATCCTCGACGTGGAGATCTGTTAGACCTCAAGCCACTTTTCATGTACAAAACAGTAGTCAATTGTCGAACATGCGGTACCTCTTATGTCTGGTGGTATCAGTTCTCTTTTGGAACCCAATCTTCAATTAGCTTTTCTACTCTTCCGTTTAAATGTCCAATTAGCATTTTGTTCTCTTTTCCACATTCGTAGTTATAGAGTCTCCCAAAATCATATATCCATTTGTTGCAATTGTTTTTTGTACGAGTACATATATTGGAATCATGTTTCAATACCCTCATTTTCGACATCTATTAGGGTTCGATTGAATTCTTTTACGTGTCGGCATCTAATATGGTCATTGCTCTAATATCATACAAACATACTCCGCCAGCCACGGGTGGACTTTCCTTTACGAAAAAGTATGTAAGTATTATATTTAAGTAAGGCGAGCAAAATCTTATTTTTTCTGTTCACACAAGTGTACATATATACTTATACAAGAATATGAACAAGAATTTATGAAAAACTATTCCGGTTCATATCTTCCAGATCCCTGTAGAGTTTAAACAAAATAAGATATACCATATAGTTTTAATAATAGTCAACCGATATATGATACTTTCAAATCCTTCTTTCAGAATTCCCCTATTTTACAATTCTCAAAACTATTGGCCATTAGACGTATCAATTACTCGAAATTTATGTCCGACAGTGCGCCACGTCGAGGAATGCTTATAAGTTCAGGCGCTCCTCTTCCGCTGACGATGGCAGGGGTGGGTTATACCACAACGATATTTTTTTAGTTATTGGGAATTGATCCAACATTTTCAATTAAGAGGAGGTATTTGAAAGATATGCGAAATGTTGATTTTCTACAGAAGGTAGAAATGTATTTGTAATGCAATCCAAAAAAACAAGAAATCGAGAATATAGTTCAATAAAATAGCTTTTGTGGAAAATTTTTTAATAAGATTCTTTCTAGCTCTCTCTGCTCCGCTTGAAGGGACCTTTCCTACCAAAGCACTTATCTACAATATTTTAGATCGATAAAGCATGGATTTAAAGCTGACATCCACCTTAGTTTGACGGATGCACAAGCAACAACCGATGATTGCATCAGTGAATTCTCTTCTTAAATTATAATGATGTCGAAAACGTTTAATAAGCGATCATTCTAAGACAGAAACAGTTTCCAAAGGTAAAGCTCATAGATGGCTATCAGTGATCATTTTCGTGTCCTTACTGTCGTAAAGGTGGGAAGAATGCTTCTGAAATGGGCTTTAGCAACAGTAAATAGTCCTCCAAATACAATAATCAAACTCGTTTGAGACAAATTTTTGAATCTCCAACACAATGCTCACTTCACTCATTTTACACTTACGGTTGATTATGTCCTTAATGGAATCGTATATGGAGTTCTACCGTGTGACAACTGGATGCTGTAATTGAGACCCCAATTCGTCATTGTCACTTCTTAGGTCCCCTAGACCTTGGTATTGTCATTGTCGACCTGAGCGCTAAAATCTCCCATCAAGATAACGCCATTTACCATAAACGCCAACACCATACACGGAGTTTTGAACTCCGTGTCCCCACCACTAAATTCCTCTTTCTCCAAGGACATTCAATTTGGATAGAATGAATTCCCGAATGAAAAAGTCTAGATGGTCTTGACGTTCGTGATTACAATCGTTCTCCATGATCGAAAGCCAATGGTATCCGAGGAGTATGTTGTCCTTTAAGAGCAATCAAATGATTTAAGACTGGGACTTGCTGTTTTATTATGTCACAGGACACTCGCAGCTCGGCCTCTTCAATTTTGCAATTTTCGAAGAATTTCACAGGACGCGGCATGTGAAGGCGTTAAGCTATGACTTGCATGTAGGGCTGCAGGCATTCGTCTGCAGAGGCGTCATCTCGATTTTTAGCAGAGCAGAATTTATAAGCCAATTCTGCTACTATTAGACCGATTACTAGTTTTTGCTGTTAGTCCGCTCATGCTGTTCTGTGGCGCTGAATCATCGATGACTGCGTTCACAAAGCCTTAAATAAATCTAACAGCTGCATTAGCTAGGTTGCGTTACGAAACCTCACCATAAGACGTGGATGTGATACAAGACAAAAAATTCTGACACTGACATTTATGAAATACTCGCTTACTCGTAGCTTTTAGGCAGAAAACCCGAAGCATTTTACTTGATCTATAGGACAAGAATTATGTCCTTCCAGACATGTCTATTTTTTTCCAAATTTTTCACAAGTGTAACTTATGAGCTACTCGTACATCACGATGCACAAAAGATGAGTTAAGAACCATTGAAACCTTATAAGCTTTACTTAACATATATGTAATAGATACGACCACATGTACATTGATTCTCTGTAATCAATAAATGCCTCCAAACCCAACCACTTTGTGTGTCGTACTATGTCTCTGTAAGTAGCAGTGATTTGTCACCCTTGCCACAAAACAAAACATATACAATTAGTTCCGGTTTCATATTTTCTGCCTTTTTATGTTTTCTTCCTTTTCAATGGTATGGTGTATCCTGCAGGGTCTGACTGTATCCCAACCTGTAATAGAACGCAACCCATCAGAAGATATTCGATTTGTTTTCCGTTCATATACATATGTATGTAGTTCGTAGAACAAAACCCGTCTGGAGGCATTCCTTTTAATTCATATGCCCGCTACAACTTGGACACTTGGTGAGTGGTAGTGTCATTGACGACATTGAAACTATTTAGACTGCCTATAGTATGCCCTAACAGCCTGACTTCTCTACAGGAGACATCAAATGTCCGGGATCGTGTTCTAATCTTTATAGCTTCCCCTTTGTTTATCTTTTTTTTTTTTTTTTTTTTCGAAATGTAATCCGATGAAGGAATTATTTTTGTTTATACCCCAGTGTGAGTGCGTGCCTGCATCCTTGTTGTCTAATTTTAAACAGATGTTACCGTTTAGGTAGGCCTAAGTGACGTAGAATAATTACTTTGGGTTTTAATTGCCTCATGCATGATTGCGGAGAGGGTAGGTGTGATGCATAATAATTGAAACCGATGTTTTGAATTAATTCACAATTACTATTTTAGTAAAGAGCATTTGGTCGCTTTTATTGTAATAAAACTGCAGTTTTGTGCATCAGAAAATATGTAAAATAGAAAAAAATTTGAAGGTAATATACATACATACATATGTATGTTTGTATAATAGTTTCCGGCTATTAGAGACAGAAATTTGTCGTCTACTAGAATATGAAAGCAGTCCAGAAAGATGGAAACTATTCGACTGACATATGTACAGCAAACCTGAAACCCTTCTTTCACTACTATGTGTTGATAACTTGTCAATTAATGCGGTGAACAGGATCTGAAATGATGAGTAGGATTTAGTCTGACTTTTATAGCGGCCATAAGATAGGTCTACACGTACTAGGAATTGTATTTAAGCTGTGTATAGTTATGATGAGGACTCTATCAAAAAGAAGATCAAATAATTATTTGACAAAGTAACAGGAGCTCGTCATCCAACAATTGTTAATCCTCTTATCAAAGTCCCTTCAGAACTAAAGACCGACGTACACACTTTTCGCGGAACCAATCCGAGTGCAGCCATAAAAAATGCATCGAAGAAAATAAAAAAGTTCGATTCCAAATCGTTTCAATCGCAAAGGACTCACAGACCAATCTGGTCTTGACAAGCATCATTATGTGTTATTCCAGAGCCAAGCGAAGTAATCAGTGGCAGCGTTGTAAGCAACCTTCAGGGACGATGTATTTTTATGTGCTGGGTTTTATCCTATTATCACGACGACTTCTAAAGTTTAGAAAAGAATTACAAAAAGTTTATACAGAAGGACTAGAGCTGTAGATTTGAGGATATTGACTATTATTCCGTTTCTGGTACATAGAATGAACGACCAACGCGGACGAAATTCTACAGTAATTTCACAGTCCACTCCAATGATTCACCAAAATATAGTTCAGTGCCAACAGGACTGGATTATAGATCTAACGTTGTCGTCCTCCAAAACACGACTACGTTGCTTTCTTTTTCCGACTACGGAAAAGTCAATTTGCTTCTTTGGCAGAAGCACAAAGTCTGGCATCATTGCATCAGTCGGCATGTCTATAAGACCGTAGTCAAAAGATAGTCATCAAAACTCTGACAGCTTTACTTACATAAGCGGCGTTACAATTCGGGGTTTAGCTGTACCTGAACATACGATCAGTTAGCTTGGTCGTAAGCAGTTCTTCTAGTTGTGCATTCCAAGTCGGTTGAGATCCCCTGAAACTTGTGTGGGACACCTTTAACTGAATTGTCGTTTCGGGTGAAATTCGCCGAAATATGTGAAGTTTTCAGATACGGTCGATGTCGCCGTAGAGCTTGTATAGTTTGTCGTTGAATCTTCTCCTCCAAAACCCGTGAACGCAAACGGGACCGAATATTTTTCAAATGATTTGTCTCTTGAAACGACTATGGATATCTTCATTCGATTTCGATAGAGTCCATGCTTCAGCGCCACATGACAGCAGGTCACCTTATCTAAAACCTTTTTTGATATCGGAGATCTCAATTAGGTGACCCTGACGGAACAGAGGGCACCATTTTACACAGACAGACATGCCAAAATGTGAAAATTTGTTCGATTGTGAACTTTCCTAGCCTGAAATCACACTAATAGGGCCCAATCAGGTTGTTTACGAAGGGTTTTAGACGTTCACACAATATGGCAGATAAGGTCTCGTGCTCGTTTACGAGACTTATACCTCTATAGTTGGCGCAGTTGAGTGGATCTCCTTTTATGTGGATCGGACAAGCGATGCTGAGATTCTGAACAACAGCCGTACACTCTTCTAACCAGATCTGAGAAATGAGTTGTAGCATAGTGTCCACAAAGACACATCCGGCAGTTTTAAATACCTCGGCCGGATTTGGGTTTTGATCAGGTGTACGGAAGTTTGGACTATCGTCGTCTAAGTTGAATGGTGTGTTCTGCCTATCGACGGGATGTTATGTAGTTTGCAGCATACAGGTTTCTGCACGGGTCTGGTTGGGTTGAAACGTTCTTTTTACATGTTCGAAAAACTCCCGCGAGTTGTTGCTGGAGTACCAAACTCTACTTAACCTTAAACGGGAAATAGCTTTGAGAATGCAGCCCATGATATGTATAGCAAGGGGAAGAAGATTCACTAGGGCAGAGCCAGGTGTGCTTAGGAAAAATTCCATGTTCATTGGGGTAGTGGGCTTAGCGAGGTTGCGAGCTGCTCATGTGGAGCTACTTATGAGGACTGACTGCATGTCCTATGTGAGAGTCCCAATTACGCTGACATAAGGAACTTGCAGGCTATGGGCATCACCTTTAATGGTGAGACCTACGATGTCAGTGGAATTATCACTGATACCGTACGGTTCGAAAGAACCCGTAGTTTCGCAGTAGGCAGCTAGCGGGTAGTTTGTAGAAATTGTATTCTTGTAAGGCCGCCAGTCCTGGGCAGTGAGGTGCCCAACTGAAAGTAGCCTCAAGGTTGCGAAGCTCGACCGGAAGCTATGTTCTGGTACCACAGGAGGTCAGGAGCCCCCGGAACTATGGTTCCGGCCTGACCTAGGAGTTGGCCCCCTAGTGGGAGTGGCTGTAGGTCGAATAGACCGAATGGAGCCTGGACAACTCATGGCTACGACCTGTGCTAAACCATGGAACTATGCTATGGAACCAACTGATCTATTCGATGTGGGGTTGCATTGCAACCGGGTGCCATGACCCACAGAATGGCGGAGGTATTAGATAGGCCTCGACCCTTCACCAAAGAGGAAGTTCGTGCCTTACACACGACTTCGAATCTGGTACTGGTGGTAGTACTTGTACTACCCGAAAGGCGCTTATCAACGCGTTGTTTTGATATCTTGTGCGAAGACGCACCGTATGCTTAAGCCCTCACGGCAGGTACCTACGTAAAACACAAGAGACACCTGTTCATTGAGGTGGGCCCCCGTCCAATTATCAAGGCTTCGCCCATCAATGACGTTCTCTAATAATAAACGGGTGCAGAGCAAAGTACTTGTCTTATCGTAAACATCTTCAGATGACGCTACCGAAGGTTGCCGGTCATATACCTTGTTGGTGGCTGGACCACCGGTAGTCCCTACCAGGACTTAAATCACGGTACCATGGGAGTCAAGAGCCCCCCGGATTTCGGCCCGGGACTGACTGACAAGGCGTTTCCTTGCCCCCATGGGTGTATCGGCATCCCCTAAACATAAGTCTACATGACAGGTGGTTTACGTTAAAAATCAGACACTATGTTCATTGGGGTCTTGTTGAGGCACCAGTGAGGTATTGACTTGAAAGCGTGTTCCCCAAAATTATCGACTCGCTAATCTTTTGAATTTTGAAATGATCTCTATAGGACATGTCGGTATTGGTTGTACTCTCTTGGAGGTAGAATATCTTTGTTCAGCCATCCACCAAGATGTGCTATAATATGCCTAAAAGACCGAACCGCACAGGTTGACAGGAGCAGTTAAAAAGCGAAATATTTTGGTTTGACTTTGATGAGTTTTTAAATAGAATATCAAAGGAACAAATGGTTTACATCGGTGTAGATTTAAACGGAAGCATCGAGCAAAAAATACTCTGGAACATGAATCAACGTTTAGTGTAATGGGAGTGCGAAAGCGTTGCCAAATTCGATTTGACACCAAAAATAATCGTAAAAGAATCACTGCTGTAGACAAACCCAACATCGAGAAGTTGGGAAAAGTTATATGTACACTAGCACTCAAATTGAGAAGATGATCGTGGACAATACCACCATGTTGATGTCAAACTCCAACCAATTTGATGTCATAGTTACTCCAAATGACAAGCTGGTGTAGTAGCCGGAACATCTTACTCATGGAGTCCGGCGCGATGGAGACTGAACGGGAGCGATCTATACTACAGGGATATTCTGTCAAAATGCAAGGTCGCTGTCATACACACCATGCACCCAGAACAGAACATTGCGGACCAGGACATCAAGTTAGTGAGGAAACACAAACTATCCCATCCTAAGGTTTGTGACGATCACCTGCCATGACATGGTAACCAAAAATTGACTCATATTTGGAGTAGACAGGATAAATTTGCATATAACTTAGGGGTACGTTGTCTTTATTCCAGAAGCAGATAACCTTATCAAGGACGTTTTCCTTCCTCGGATCGCGTATCCCCAAAAGCTGCCAGGTTCTCAAAAGAGCGGGGGTGACACCATCACATTCAAAGTGGAAGAGGTTTCCAAAGACTACGTCTTAAGCCAAGGAAGTAAACTTTTCCTTAACTTCTCGCGGATCCTGACTAGAATAAAACGATTATCAAAACCAGTCCAGAGTAAAGAATATGAAGCCAAATCTGAGGATAGAGCTCAGCAAATACTGTTAAATGTGAGAAAAGGGAGTATACTTGGAGCTTAGAAGGCCCAAGGCCCAGACAGCTGAACCCATCACATCTGCAACTAGCAGCTCAGTGGAAATGGCTAAGGGAGACCCTCAAAGATCGAAGGCTTCAGTAGACTTTTACCCAAAGTCTAAGACCTCGGAAGCTATCACTGTATAGATAAAAATGGAGTAGATAAAGTTCTGCCAACAATAGATTTTGACATTAAGATGTATCCAAGTTATCTACAGAAGTCGGCTTTGCAGTATTAAGTCATAGATTTAATAAGGATCACCTAGATGCAGCCTTTATCCACGAGCCGTACACATACAAGGACCGTATAAGGGATCTCTCAGGTGAGTTACATTACGATTCCCTAAATGAAGGAAATTACAGCTAACATATTCCTATTCCAAAACACACAAATAAAGACATGACACCGGCAATTGTTGAACTACCCACTCAAGTCGGTAAGAGAGACGCATATTACTGCTCACCCTAGATAACTCCTCCGAATTGAGAACGCGCACAAAAAGCTTCTTTTAGCAATAGGAAGTTTTTCAACGAAATAGTTCACAAATCGAATCGGACTAATGAAAAACCTGAATGGCACCAACGTGTGAAGCGGTCTGCAGACTCTAGAGCTCTTAGCCAAAACCCGTTTTCCTAAATTCCACCAACACATCCATTGCTCCGTTTCCAGAGGAAAACCAATAGACCAAGCAGGGAGGACTGGAAGCGTTCAAAGGAAATTTTTTTTTGAACACGAAAAAAACTTCCAAAGCCGCTGGTGAAGATGGAGTGCTTCCTGCACTCCTCCCTCCTGCTTTGGTCCATCGTAGTAAATGCACTGCTAAATAGTCCCATCGACGGCGGTTTCTATGTCAACGATATGTTGATGACATTCCTCTGATAAGAGGCAAATTCGAATTTAATTTTCGGAACTCAACACTCATTTTACGGTCAATCAATTAGCTCCATAAAAAGCTACATATATACTCGTAAATAACTGGCTGATAACAAAGGCAATACATTACTGGACGGAAACGGAAGGTTTCCTGAGAAGAACAAAACAACTCCTACAGCTTTCTAGCGGTCACTGCAGAGTTAAAAACCACCTTATGACTGTGGGAGCAGCATAAGACAACAACTGTAGTTTACGCAATGAGGACGAAGAAGCAGCAGAACATATCCTTTGCCACTGTAACAAACAGAAGATACCACTGCTAGCTCACTCAGGCATCATGGATGAGCTCTACCTTGAGGAAATCACAATGGGCCTAACCTGGCCGCATTGACAAGAAAACATAGTCCCACCACCCCGCCTAATCTAATCTAATCATACTCAGCAGAAGCTGTAGTTTACCACCTATTTTGTATTTGTTGTCAGTCATTCATGTTAGGAATCTTCAGAAGCCGGTGTTGATGCGTGCTGCTTTACTCGTAGGTCGTGGTAATTTGCTCTGGTACTTCTATTCACCACCGGCTTGGTTGGCTTTTTTCCTCGCTGCTGTCACAAGCCGGCATTCTTCATCGAAACACAAGCTTACATCAGAAGTATCATTCTCCTGAAAACTTGTTACAAGTGATTTGCACTTGACGCAGTCTCTTTAGCAATGTTCGGAAATTCCACATTGGTGCATTAACTTGTGAATGCAATATAAGGGAAAAGTATCTTGAACCAGTATCAGGAAGTTGATCAACTCGGTTGACGGTTAATTTTTCAGGAGACCGCTAAAGGAAAATCGCAACGGACATTCTATATTTATGAGCTCATTCAGAGTCATTATTGCTCTCCTGGGTTCGATTGTAAATGCACATTAGACTGATACTGGCTGATACATTCATTTGATTCATATGCCAACACCTTCCTCCATTTAGACTACAGCCTAATTAGAGAGGCTACTGTCTTTTTTCCAAAAAAAATTTCATACTTACTCGTATCTATATTTATTCACTGTTTTTTAGTTACAGGTCGTAAAAGAACAGTACTTTGTACTGATCTAAATGTTAGTTGTTGTCGGTAGTTTTTTAAATAAGCAAAATTTCTTGTTCGAAAATCCGTTTGCGTACAGAACCTCACTAGCATAGAACTGCACAAGTAACATCGTATGCAGAATCACTCCATGGAATAAAAATGCAAACGCCTTATGCTGATCGATTCTGAAAGCCCCATATGCCCACGTATGGATATCCTGGATTTTGGTCTGCAAAATTACCAAGTCAACCTGCAAAATTATCATTATAGAGTTCTTCTGTCTGTTTTGTCCAAAAGAAAATTGCTTACTTCTATACTCATCTTGCTTGTGTTGGAAACTCTCTTCTTACACATAAATATAAGAAGATTCTCCTCGAAAAGCTGCCACTCCTTAAGTAACAATTCTGACAACAATCCAATCAGATAAATATCAATAAATGCAAAAAAGCATGTCGGTGCTGTAATTATCAAGTAGTCAAACCGTGATCCATTTCTCCATTCCCACAAGGCTGTCATTACACTCCGATAGCTTGATAAAATATCTTCAAATATTGACATGTAAATGACCATGATGTGGGGTGAGTAAAGTATATTTAGATAACCCTTAATTCGATGCAATCGAAATGCTATGCCAGTTAATAGCCGGATGTCCTTGTAGAACTTTGATTTCCTTTCGCCTGCAATCATTCGAACAATTTGTGCATTCATTTCTGTAAAAAAACACAACAAACTTAGATGAACAAATAAAAACGCCCAAGATTGTGTCTCTAAGTAGAATCCTCCTAAAGTCACAATTGTCTTATCCATGTTAAAGTAACATCGAAGAAACGTTAAAACGACCTTGAGCTTCATAATCAGCTTAAAGTTGGATAAGTAGTAGATCGTCGAATTGAAATTCGTCTTCAGTTTCTCAAAAATGGACAAAAGTTCGTTGATAGTCGCTATTATTTCGTTGGAGTTTTGGAAAAAAATGTTTGGTAAAATAAGTGCGCCCATTGCAAGGTGAATGTGTATTAATTTGAATAATAAATGCTCTTGTGAGTTAAAGGACTTTTCGCGGAATTCACTGTGAGATTCGATAATTGATTGGTACTCGCCAACAATCAATGCGTAAAAATGTGTCAAAGATAAGAACATTGAAAAGCTGTAAATGAGTTTGAAGATACGTTCTTGAAGTCTTGAGGTCTGAACTTGGTGCGTCGTAGGGTCGTATTTAAAGTTGATAAGGAAAATATAACAATTTATTTTATAGAAAAATTTAAGTTGATTTTTGAAATCTATCTTCGATGGTGGATAGCCAGAGTTGGCTTTCCGTTGTGAACTCTTATGCATATGTGAGCTTTAGATACCGGCACGTTCGATACTGAACCTTGCGCTGGGAATGACACTGCTTGTAATTTGCGGAAGTGCTTCCTTCTTCTATTCAGGAAATTCATTTGGTGAGGAAGTTAAACTTTATTCATTGTCCTCATTGCTGTTCAATTATCTTTATTTCTCTAGATTATTACTTTTATCTACTTATAGTAAAAGGTTTCAAGCCATTAACTGGCCACGTTTTGACAGTGAAAACCTTTGGTTTACTACGGTGTAATCCCAGAGAGGAGGAAGGTGTAGTGGTTGGAAGGAAGTGATTGATTTACGGAAGTCTAGAATTTCCAAGGCCAATATCATATCAATCAAATCAAAATCAAATCTAAAATTTTGCCAAAGTCCATTTTTCAAGAAACAACGAGTCTTCAATGAACCGATTCGGGTTCCTTAACTTTCTCAAAATTAATGCTTAACATCCAAAAATATACACCACACCGAGGATATGACATCGGTAAGCATTTCTCCGTCACTGTATCGTCTCAGATATACGTAGACATACTTTAGCTTCAACTGGGTACTGATCCATGTCCATCCTGGCAGCTCGGGATGTTCAGACATCTAAAGAGGAAAACCTTAGGTCAATCATTGATGATTGGGCCACCTTTATCTTTCTTTGTGAATATTGAGATGGGAAAATCGTGTGCTAAGTATAATGATATTCCGCCGCGCAGCAAGATCATGATCAATTATTACTTACTGTTTCCCACATATTTTGTCGAGGATCTTGTAAAAATGTTTGTATTCCTTGGTAGGATCATCCCTTTTCCCTGTGGCGATGCTCATTGTTACAGTGCATTCGCTTAGATCCGCTTTTGGATGGTGGAGATATCTCTTGTATAACAATATAGTGCCTAGCAGAGCCGTTTCCAGAGGACAGGCGATGCTTGAGATGTTTGTGAGGATTGATCTGACCATTTTAAACTCCGGTCATAGTGCGACGTGAAGGCGGATTGGCACCACAGGCTCGGTGGCCGATACGCCTGATGGTCCTAGAAGACTACACTAGTTTATTGCCATCGCGATGCGGACCGAGCGAGGTGCGGGGCCACGGGAAACTCATGACACCATATAAAACGTAGCGCAACTCTACCGAGAAGCGCTTCATGAAGCTCTGTCTGGCTCGGTGCAGCTGGGGGAGTGCACCATGCACCGTACCAAAGAATGGTGAAATGTCCTATAGACCACCTAAATTAACCCGAGAGCCCAGCGCCCAGGAAATTGGAACCTTATGCAGAGAATGTCATTGGAGTTGGCGGTGGGGCAAATAAGGAAGTGAAGAAAAATCTGATTCAAAACGAGCAAAAGGCATTGTTAACGCGAGCACATTGTCATGGTGGATAATCACACGTGAGGTAATGGGTATCAAATCGCATTCCGTAAGCTGCGGCGCTCTACCCCAGTCGGCCCGATGGAACCGCCCTTCATGGAGGAAATGGTCTCCATCACGTTCCCGGATTGCAATGGTGAGAGAAGGGGTCAGATCATAACGACCGAGGTCCATTTTTCACGCACGAAGAGCTGTGAAGGGTAACATAGTACCGCAAGCCTCCTGGCTTAATCGCGGGTGCGATTTACCACATGTGCTCCTGGACATTTTCGATGCTTGTTAATATGTTAATGTGCCAGACTGTTCAATGCAGGACGAACTACCACCACCCCTGACTCAGTTTTTTTTTTTTAAAGAACTCAAAACTTAAGTGGGTGTGAATGCACTTATAATGCCTCAGCATGTGTTAGGTTTTGTTGGATAGAGAGAGTAAGAAAGATGCTTGGGTCAGTGGTTATTTCGCTCCATGGGTGACACCCGGCCTTTCTTGTTGCTGGGGAGACTAAATTGTTAGTGGATACTGGCTTGTTGTTGATTTCTAGTCAACTACTCATCATGCTTGATTTTTTTAACTGAAAAAATGAATGTTTTTCGAGCGCACCACTAGCACTTGAGCCACAGCCACCCACGTCTTAATGCTGACCGCTGTGTGGGCTGGATAACGCAGGGAAAATCTTGAAGAAGATGATCGAACCGGAGATAAGAGAATGCCGCAGTCTCCTTAATAGCCAGTATGTGTTCCGCAAGGGACGTTCGATGTGAATGGTGGTTGCCGAAGTTGAAGAGAGCGCAAAGCAGTTGTGGCAATTCCCTTATAGGATGAGCGATGTCGGCGTCCTGATCATGATCAACGTCAAGAACGTATTTAACTAGTAAGATAGACCGACACCTTGAGGGGACAAAGTACACCTCCAGAATCGAGCACTCTGGTACAACACGACGGCTGATGGACGAAGAGTGAAGCTGGTTGTCGTTGAAAGTGGCCCTGGGTTGTTTATGAGCCCCAATCTCGGAACCTCGTATACGAAGGGCTCTAGCGCCTAGAAATGCCACTGAGTGTCAGGCTGATCGGGTTTGCGAATGATGTCGTGTGGTTGTGGCTGCGAGATCGCATGAGTAAGCTGAGTACAGGATACGTTAGATGGCCGAAATCATGGTGGAATAGTTACTGGATCACGGCTGGCACCCCAAAAAACGGAGATGGTTTTCCTCCCTCACAAGTCAGCGGCGGTGATTCAGTGGAAACCTCTGTGCTCACGACGCGGTTCCGGTGGTCCGCTCGAATCCGTTTATACGCTATCTAGGAGTGTGGCTCGACTCACAACTCACCTCGCACATTGGGAGGGCGTCTCATACAGCCATCAAGGTTGCAGCTGCCCTGTCTAGCCTGATGTCCAATGTCAATTCATCAGGTCCCGCTGTTAAGGCGGTTGCAAGAACCGTGGCCGTAACAAATTTCAGTCCGCAGAAGTGACTTGAACAAGATAGTGACAGGCGTGCTAGCAGTCTTCGAACTCACATTCGCTATAGGGGGTCTGAATAAGTTGGAGACCATGGTAGCCTTCGCGGTTGCTTGCGGTGGGTATCTTTAGACCGGCTAGTAGACGAGCGATTTTAGGGCGGATCAAAGCCACGCGGTAAGTGAGTACCAGATTGACTCGATCCCAACCGCTGCACGCATCTCACACTGCCATATGTATATCTACGGTATCAGTAAATTAGACTTTTCACCTCTTCTCAGAAAAAAAACTGATAGCTACCACAAGGTGGTAGTATAGGCACGATTGTGGAATATGATGTATAGTAGATTATTCCCCAAATATGTATTTTGCTTCGGAAGGAGTCACAGTATTTCAGAGTTTATCCGAAGATGGGCCTATGTACTGATAAGCATTATTAACGAGAAAGAAGTTACGGTATGAGGTGCTATTAGCAATTTTGGTAGAACCCTGGCATAAGGCATTGGACATTACGTTGACGGAGTATAGCATTAATTAAATGTGCAATGTTTACATAACCCACTAGTATAATTTTTATGACGCGGTTTTGAGTTTCATCTAGAAGGGGCACAGGGGTTGAAAATGCAACCGACCAGATGTAGACACTGTTCTTTTATTTTGGGCGTTTTAAAGCCTGGAGACAGATCAATTCCACGTTGAATTCGACAACTTGTCCTCTGCGTAGAAAATTTTGCGTAAATATCACGCCTTACACCCGTTTAAGACCAGATGTGACTTAAGGAGTTAAAGCCACAGACTATGGCTTGCAAATTCATGTATTTGGCTCTTGAGCAGTTTGAAGTCAATTTTTATCGAAAAATCACATTTAGTGATTAGGTTCACTTTTAAGTCAGTTCACTTTGGACTAAACAGACAAGATCTGACATCCAAGTGACTTAGATCCTTTCTATCTGCTCCATGCTTTGCTTGTCAGCGAATATCTACGATTGCTGTCCCCTAAGACTGATGTGTCTCTAATTTTTTTAAATGAATAAAAACTTAACAAATATATGTTGTGATTCAAATTTTATTCATGACAATTTTGATGTGCATATCTATGACAGGTTATGATTTCATTGACACTTTAACTACCAGCGTTACATGTCCACAACTTCGAAATCAAATATTTACGTATCTTTCCACTCTCTTATCGGCTAACAAGCATCTCAGTTTTTAATGACCGAACAGCAAGCTATTCAGAAAAACTTTTACGATTGCCCATAAAAAAATTGTTTCCTTTTTGTTCTTCTTCTTTTTTTTTTGTAGATTTTTCCCAAAATTCATTTACAACCCCATTGATGGAAAAATTTGTAGATCATATATCACCGTATCTCAGAATGGATTGCCTGAATATCTTTACTTCGTTTTGAGGTAAATAAAAGTGTCATCGATTGGATACTTTGATTTAGGCCCATAGAGAGCTTTAGGGCCTTAAAAGATAGAATGAATACGCGTACGATAGTTGGTTTCGCTTCCCCTTTCCACTTTTCCATTTGGAAAACCTCAATCTTCTGAATCTTCCCTATTGTAATCGAATATCTATTTCCAAACCTCTTTAATTATTTTCTAGAATTTCAGAGAATATTAATGCAAATAAATTGTATCCAAAAGTGGCGCATATTTAGATTCTTTATACATTTTTATTTGGAAAATAAATACCACAAAACCACGCCGTATAATTGTCACATTTGAAGTAATTTATGTGCTGCTGGAGTTGTGTTTTTGTTTGTTTCATGGTAGAGCGTCTATTTTGAGAAGATTCTCTCCGAAAAGATGCAGATGTTGACATGTCTTGAGACTCTGTCTGAGAGTTCAGAAAATGCATGTTTGACAAATAATTGGACCGAGTTGTTTGTGGTAGCGCCGTTGCTGTCTGCCATCATAGTCACCAGTGCTTCCAAACACGTGTTCCTCCAATTACTATCCTTGACAATGAAGCAAAGAGATTTACAACCTTGTTATTAGCCGATGCGTAAACAAGAACCTGCCCTAAAATTAGAGCGTCGTTTCCTTGTAGTTTTATTTTAGTGTTTATGTAGTTTTTTTTTTCGTTGTTTCTCCACATGCAACTGGAAGCAATTTTCTTTGAGATACGACTGCGAGTACGAATGTTTTTGAAGTCAGTAATAAATTTCAAGTAATTACGAGACAAACAACACTGTGTTCGAAGAGAGTGATATTCGATTTTATAATTATCCTAATTGATGGGAAACAGAAAAGTATGACCAGACGCAGCAGGTCTTTATAAATCCGCACTAGCCACGCATCTGGATAGGTGTGGTAATAAATTTATTTGCTTGTCATTCTAAGATATACAGTTTCAGGGAAGTCATTAAATGATTTTGTAAGCAGTGGAGCTAACACCCTTGTCCATCGCCTAGTTTTCGATCAGACTCATGACCTCATGCATTACGAGATGGGAAGGTACCAACATACTGAGATATTAGAGTGTATATCTACCCAGCAGCAAGAAAGGCCGGTACATCTTTATAGCCAATAATCAATTTGAAATAACATACTGGAAAGATATATAAACATAAGTGAAGTCCTCAAAAATTTGTAAAAAGACAGTAAAATGGAAGCATCATTGTTCCTGGTTGGTCTAGCAAACATAAAGGATGGCTTTTTGTGCGAATGATTAGGATCACTAAAGCCTTTAAGGACCAATAGTAAAAAGTAACAGCAATATGGACGTACTCAAATAAAACTCCTTCAAGTTTTTGCAAAGTTATGGACCCGATTAGAACTAGAAATCTGGCAATTAGAGCCTCCCATATCGTATATGGTGACATGGATCGTAGGGTCGCAAATGGACAGCACATTGCCGTCTCAAGGGAACGGTTCCGGGATCTTATGATCCGAATCTTCTGATCAAGGTACGATAAGCCAGATTGAACCTGTAGGCGGAAAGGATCCAGCTAAAATCTAACACTTCCACTCCGTACAATATGCATACTACATGTCACTTTAGCCAGGTTACGACTGCGGATATTAAGAGCAATAAAGCGACCAAATGCGGTCGCCATTTCGCTTAATCTCTTCCAAAAATTCCAACCCACCAAAATCAAGTGGGGGTCATGGTGATGCTCTCCGGATGGCAACAGAAATGACGCCTCTGATGAGCTAGACTTGACAAGGCAATGACAAAGAAGAAACTCATGATTTGCTGATGTTCGCTAGTCGATACTTCTAAGTAAACAGGAGACATATACCTATTAGCAGAGAAGTGAAAGAAGTGACTGTAAGAATGTAGTTCGATAAAATAAGATAAAGGGGCCATATCAATCCAAAAAAGTCCATCAACTTCTGCGCCACCCACGCAATCTTAGGTCCGTGCAACTTTTCCGGCTCAATCTTCACAGAACGAATTACGGACACTTGGAGCCAATGTCTAGAATGATTCGTGATTCTGCCTCTCTTCGACTACCATCTCACGAAACTCTCCCTCAAGAAGATTCTTATTTCCACCTATGCCTCACGTCCTAACTTTCTTTAACCGATCCCACCCTTTAGGTTTTAAGTGAAACTGTTAATTTTAAGAATTATTAATATATCTGTCCGGGGTTGAGCCGGGCCGCAAATCGCCCACAGAAAGTGAGTACGTTGTCACTGGTGCTTTGGAAAATATTGAAACGTGAATGATAACAAAACCAAGTACATATGTGATGCCAACGACAAGGGATGCACATAAAAAGCCTCCTCGGGTTCACCAGTTCGGTATAACAAAAAGTTACGTTCACTTCGCAATAAAAGAAATAAGCTCTGATATGCCTATCTTAAATCAATCTCCCATGCTTTCTTCAGGTACATTGCTTCCTATATCGAATTCCTTAAACTTTTTCACCAGTCCTACTTAGGAGCCTAACCATTTCTACTTCTCGAACTTAAATAACCGTTCACAAAACAATGTTATTATAGGATCACTTAGAACAAAATTTGAATGATGATTTGACCTGATGGGTTGCCCGGCAATTCTATTGAAAAAAGTTTATTTAACTAAACCCCCTACAGATGTTGTTCGGCTTTCAACTCCCAGGGAACCTTTTCCAAGAATCCTTTCACAATTTCTCTTCATAAGAAAGGCCCTAGGGATGAAATCTTTAACTATTGATCCATCGCTAAGCTTTCCTACATACCTAAACTGTTTGATTGCATCAGCAATGACTCAATACTTTCTCATTACAAGTCTATCTTTTCCTATCTAGCAATAGAACATGGGATAGAAGATAATGTGATCGCAACCGTTTTCAAATGTGAAAGCTCTCGGCGTTCACTCTAGTTTTATAATATGGATTAAATTCTACTTAGGAGCTAGATAGTACAATGTTCTATTTAGGCTCATAGTTTCCAACTCCATTAAAATTTCTTCTGAAGTTCCTCAAGGTAGCCATCTCGGTCCCTTATTATTCATTAAAACAATTAGTTATGTCGACTCTATTATTAAAAATTCATGGAAAATCACCAAACACACTCGTATCTCATCTTCTCCTGCAATAAGATCGGAACAGATTTTCTACTTAGTGCCAAATGAATTTCCTTGAGCTTAATATTAGTAAGTGCCAAACAATACAATACACTCGTACGCGCCTTCCAACTATTCTTCGCATTTATTCAATCTTAAATCAACCCGTCCTCTTGCTAACGGTCTAACCAGTTCTCCAAGCCTTACGCTATTAAATCCGTTTATATCTAAATATAACATTTGTCCGCCTTCTTCTTGAATGCGCTAGCCAAGTTTGGTCACCTTATTGCATCTCCGGGCAGTAGATATACAGGGTAGGTTTCTCCGATTTACCTTACGAGGACTTCTTTGGGCTGATAACCATAGCTCACCACCTAACATTGATCGACAAGAATTACAGTGTTTCTCTTTACGCCGAATAGTTGCCTATATACGATACATACTCTTTGTTCATCAGATTTTAGCCCCTTTTAGTTTAACTTATCTCTCTCAACATCAGCCCACTTAATCTTAGATCTGGGTGCCTCTTTCAACTCAATCTCCACCGAATAAATCGCGGATATTATATCTACATTGCTATGGGAAGTCAACGATGTCTAACCCTACCCCACCAAGCTGTCAAAAAAAAATCCTTGCTTAGACCTCTTGTCCTACTGCTCCCTGCTTGAAATAGGCTCTTTAAATCTAGCTGGGATTAACCTTCAAATCAGTTCACATAAGACTCGACGAATTGAACGAATCGAATTTCACAAGAGATACGAGTAGCTTTAACTTCTAGGCAGTTTATGATTTTGTCTACCTCAGCTCCGCTATTAATGGTAGCTCATCTGAGTGCAAGCAACACTTACCAATCACTGTTTCTTAGACCTAAGAAAGCATTTAGGTAGTAAGGGCTTACCAAGAAATACTCAAGAGATTCTTGATGAAGCTCTTCACTGATTAGAATTGAACAAGAGACCACACTGTTTAAGTTGCTAAAAAACCAAGATATGAGTGTTTTTGTTTACCTAAGTCCACAGAAAGTATAGCTTAGTAAAAAGAAACCGGCCACATCGTGCGCAACTTCTAGATGCTAGAGGCATGCATCGTATACAGGGTTATAGTACATCTCATAATCTTAGTCTATGCACCTAAGGCTAGTCAATACACTTAGCTTATCTGGAATCGGCGAAGCACTTTTCAAAGGCACTATTAGTGGTTTGCAACAAGATGCGGTTAATCCCCCGATTCTGTTCAACATTTGCAAAAGCGATCTTGCTCATACCAGATCGTACTCAGATGTCTGGATCAAGTCTAAGGATCAAGATAGTCAATATATTCTAGCAACGTGACTTCGATAAGCTTAAGCATATTGCGATGACTGGAATTTCAAGATCAACATCCAGAGGTCGGAACCTTTTCATTATCTGGGACATTTGCGGACACCATAAATTATTGGCAAAAGTGAGACAATCCCAGGAAACATGTGCTCGTCAGAATGTAGTCAGATATCAAGCGATCTGGCTAGAGCAAAACCAATTTGTTAGCAAACATACTCGGATAAAGATAAAGGTACTTTTTTGTTTTATAGTAGCCAACTTGAGGGGAATGCAAAAATAATCTGCTCCTCATCCAACCTATGCTTGTATTTATATCCCATACAGTTCAATGTGAGGGCAAGTACAATACATGCGAAAGGGTTCAGGTGTTTGAAAGGACTTGGGTTTTGGTTTGCCTTTGGTTGCACAAAGCACCAGAGTGTACTGACTTACATAAGTGGCGCTACAGTCCAGAGTGAGGTCCAATCAAGAAGTATCGCCAGAAAGCTGCTTCAGCAGACGTTTGAAGTAGGCCGATGTCGTTGTATAGCCCATTCAGTCCGCGATTGGATTATCTCTTCCATTCACAGTTAATATTAATGAGACTAAAACTCATTTAACAAGGTCGAAGGGCTTGTACAAAGCCAGTTAGGTCTCACGACAGTAGGTTCTGCTACTCAATTGCTTCGTGAGCGCACAAAAACTGCGTCTACTGCACTAATACTGCGTCTGATTTCTGTGCTAATCTCGTTGCTGCTTGCAACTGCGGAGCTAAAATGGACTCTTCCACCTCAATAATACCAACGAAAGCTTCACTGATGGCTCGCTGGATTCGTTCAGTCCTATTGCGCAACTCGACGCCTTTAGTACGGACATAAAAACTAGACATGGCGGTGTATTGCTCATTCCTACGTGGTGAATGCCAATCTGATGTTTTTTTCCAAGATCTGTCGTAATGTGAATATTTCATCGAATGTTGACTTTCGTGGCATAAAACTGCACTGATTTGGACCAGCCAGATTGTTCATGAATGGAAGCTCATAAAACTCGTCAGAAAAGATCTTATGGCGACGTTTAAGAGACATATTCCTCTATAGTTGATGTGGTTTAAAGAGTCTCCTTTCACAAAGATCGGATAAGCGATGCTAAGATTCCATGCTTCGGTCATTTTTTACTTTGACTAAATCTTACAGCATAATGATGGTGCATGTTCTCAGGTCATCTACAGCTATCTGCGATGTTTCTGCCTTACCTTCAACTAGGTCCAGGGATGCAATTCTCTATTGTGTCCGTTCAGAGTAAATGTTTCATTCATCATAAGACAGTCTGCGGAAGTGGTATTTCCATATTATCAGCACCAAGTATGACTCTACTACTAGTTGTCCACGTACGTCTTTTCAAGCTCCCGTTCTGACTTTCTAACAGCGCAACTGTGGTACTTTGCAACTCTATTCGTCACCAATCAAAAAGAAGCTTATCTAATAGCTCGTTGACAACATTCTTGTGACTGCAACTTTTTGACGTCTAACTTTGGTGGTTTCACTTACTTAACTCCGCCTTTGATGTCCGGATTCAAGGGTATGAATGCTGTAAGGTATTGATCCCAGTCGATGTCAACTCCTCGGAAAGTTCATCAGAATGGTGGATAGAAGTATCATCGGTTGCTGCTTCATTGATCAGCGGATAGCCAAGTCCCATTCTGGATGTTGAGATGTTGAAACCGCGTGCTGGCTACTAAAAGGCTATCCCACGTTACGAATTCTAAAAACCTGAATCCATTGCCAGACGTAATGTTATGCAAGCTGTGTTTTCAGATCACCAACTCAAAAATGGCTTCCTTTCCAAACCTTGCCTTAAGATCCCCCAGCTCAATTTTGGTGTCATAGCTGGTGCACTGAGCATATGGTTAGTCTAAGAAATCATAGAATTCGTCTTTGGTGCTGTCATCCCTTTTATTACTTAATTTCGCTTCGATGCGGATTGTTATGAGGCGTTTGTTTATATGCCGAACGCTTAAGACTTTGTGCATGAGTTTCCCTCGTAGACTAAAACGCATAAGCGGTCTCCCTTGCAGCAGTTGCCGTAGATCTTGCAGATCTCGTTGTTTTTCAGCAGCTTTATGTCAAGCCTATGCCACCGCACACCTTGGATTGCGGTAATATCCAAACATCAGAGTTTGGAGTACATAAAATTTCATCCTAATGAGGTCATATAGAACCTAACAAGAATGGACAGTCTCGTTATTTGATTGACGCGAAGGCACATTGCGAGAGTAATGACCTGTACCAAGAGAGCATGGGCTTTGTGCGAACAGGAATGTGTCTCTATCTGGGCAAGGATTGACTAGTGGTTCCGCTTATTGAACAGCTGTGGACAGACTCAGCTATGACAGAAACGTGGCATACAGCAGCGCACGGTGTCTCCGGTTCAATAAGGTGGTAGGGAGTCTCGATTTGAAAGATTTTTGAAATGGAGCCTATATAAGTCATTTACCTAAATTACATAGACGGGTATGCATGTACAATGAATGTAAACCAATGCCAACGGTTCACTGATGACGTGCAGTTTTTCTGGTTCCGAATATTGGTCGAATCCGAGTATTTCGAATACCTGTACTTGAGGTCTGTTGGTAAGCTTTTCTATTGTCACTCAAAATTGCCCTAGGTACAATGTTATGGTTCATATAACAATAGACAACTCGAATATAATCACAAACATCAACAACTGTGATTAAGTGCTTCAAAAGGAAAGTTGATTATCCTAGGGACTCAATCAACTTGCACGATACGAGTATTTCTACCAAACAATTCTCTCCATTCTTTGACTAGTGATTAGCTTGCATATCCGAATGGAAGAATTTACTCAAACCCATCGTAACAGACATTTGTAGGTACATAATCCACTCAAAGGAACCACATTGTTAGGAGTTATACCTACTCCAAGGATTATTCATTCAAACAGATGCAGATGAATTTATTCCATAAAGAACGTATCTTTCTTTTTTTTGTGTCTCTCGTCTCTACATGTTCTCCCGTAACAGTCCCCAGCCTCGCTAATATGCCGTGTCCTAATGTCCCTAAATCCCTTGCCCATTAGCGTCCAGGTGGGCCAATTATTTCCATTATCCTTTCATTTACCAACCAATCTATCCGTACACCGTCCACATGCACATGTGTATATTGCAATATGAATATGTATCCCTACTGCGTGTGCTCTGTGCCCTGTGCTCCCCAATTACACACACACAAATATTCAAACACCCATATATGTACAAGTAAAGCCGACCGAGTGCAAATTTGTGAGAGAAAAACCCTTTAACTCGCACACAGAGATCTATTATCACAACCAAAATTGAATTGAAGAGATAATCTGGTACGTCCCGACATTTAATCCTCGCATTTGTAAATACTTCTGGCTTTGGTGCTGGCTCTGCTTTTGGTTTTTGCCCTTGTAAAGGATTCTCTGTCTCTGAATACTCCGACCCTGACCAATGCCTAATCATCTAGAGAGGATAACTTACTTGTTCAATTGAGCATCCTCAAGCAACACAAAGCACCAGAAGATAATCATGGAGCACACAGGGTCAAAAGCACAGAAGAGAAAAAAAAACCCTAAATAAAGCAAAATACGGTACGGGATACGTGTAAAGAGATGGATAGAACTCCATTGCTGCCTCACACAGGAGTTTGTAGCAGTATCAAGGTAAATACAGGATAAGTCATGATGAAAAGGTAAGCTCGCTAGGTATGTAAAGCAGGACCCGAGTTAAAAAATAAAAAATAAATACAAAGCAGATTGCATGTGTGCATGGCTGCTTTTTCCTCATGTTAGCGTTACCACAATGATACATTCGGAGCGAAAGCCGTACATTTTCTCCATCCTTCAGTGATGATACCTTTTTCAAATGTTTTTGAGATGAGACCGCAAGTATCCTATATGTACCTACATATGTAGTTCTCATATCGTAGCAGTTTTGAAGTTGCTACCTATTTAAGATGATAAGTGAAAAGACAAAGCATTACAGGAGACAGTAACCGAATACAACAGCCCAGGGTAAGTTTGTTTTCACTTTTTATGACCCACGCAAGCGTAGAAAGACACCGACCGACGTTCAGGCATGTACTTGGACAGTGAAGACACAGAGTAGATAAATTGCTCCGAAGCACTTAGAAGTGACATACAGGCCTAAGGGCAAATACAACGCCAACCCAATAAATCCGACAGGATGGACCGGACATGAAGACGATAAAATTATTCAATATACTCGTACTGTACATATGTGCATATATTACAGCAACAGAGCAGACTTATAGATAAGGTCATGTGCTTTAGATATACTAGTGCAAGGGAGCTATTTTTGACAATCTGCATTAGAGTTAAAATTTGCCAGCATCAGCCTTAAATGTGAGTATACTCCACTGGAAGAATATGGCGATGATAAACAAAAGGCCCTTTCGAACTCCTGGAGACAACCTATCAAACACGCCTTAAAATCGTGCTTGGTGGCTTTTATTCCAGAAAAGGAAATGGGAGCATTTTAGGCAGCGCAATAGGCATGAATCCGATGCAGGAGTGAATGGAAGATCCTTCACAAGTACGCCCTTCTCGCATCTTTCTCATACTTACTTGCTTACGTAGATGGCGCTACAGTTCCTTTAGCGCAGTCTTTTGCCAACTCCTTCTAGATGTGCACACGAAGTTGGCTGAGGTCGCCTTCTACCTGTGTGCGCCAACCAGGATGAAATTGTCCTCAAGTTCGACAAGGTTATGATTGTGAACGGCCCCTGCCGGATCTTGGTTTGCCAGTGTGTTGCACTGTCTCCATAGAGGCAATGCGAGTATTATTAGAAGTACCGCCTCTTGATCTGGAAGTGATATGTCGTAATATTGCTTTCAAGATTAGAAAAGTCTCCCTTAAAACGAGCATGATTGAATTTCCACGGGAGAAGTGGTAATCTGGGTGGGATACTAGCGAAGACGGTAGGGATTCTTATAGTTTCCTTAGCGATGTGCTAGGCATGTGTGAGTTTTACCTCAGCATGGGCTTCCGTATGGTTCGACAGAACTCGTAGCTTTACAAGGGAATTGTTTAACAGAAGACGTACTAGACAGTTAGCGGGTGGCAATTTAGTTTAGTTGATGTTCTTCTGATGCCAAAGGCGGCCAGCAAGGTTGCGAAGCCCGGCAGGAAGATATATTCTGGTACCACAGGAGGTCATAGGCCCCTGAAAACTCTTTTCCAACCCTAACCTGGAAGTTGGCCCCGATTATAGCTTGGACATCCCATGGTTAACATAGGTTGTAGTGTAGTACAACCGGCGTTAACCATTCTATGGCTATGGAACTGTTCGTTCTGCCCGATGCGGCATGACCCAATGAATGGCTGAGGCATTAGATAGACCTTCACCAAAGAGGAAGTTCGTGTCTTACACACGACTTCGAATCTGGGCTGGACTACCCGAAGGGCGCTTAATAACGCATTATTTTGATACCTCGTACGAAGAGGTATCGTAGGATTGAGCCTTCACGGCAGATACCTACGTAAAACACCGGTGATATCTGCCCTTAACTGCATTATCTCTTTAGGTTGGAGTCGTACGTTTTCTGGGGCGACACGCTGGTCTCCATGCGCTAAAAGTGTTTTTTGCCGCTTCTGCTTCAATAGTCGCAAATGCTACGTTGACAGCTCGCTATGTTCTTCCCATTATTTCAATGCGTATGCGAATAATTGAATAGGTAGTGCCGATGGAGTTGACTTCCAAGTCCTTTTCTGACATTGAAGGTCTCGGTTTTGTCATTACCGATCTGATGGCACAGCGTGGATTCTCCATAGCCATCCTGCATAGTCAAATGAGATTGGCTTTGGCACGGATGCCAAAACCAGACATGGCTCTGTATAGATACTGTCATATGCGGCTTTGGAATCAATCAATGGTGGTGCGTGTCGATGTGGAACTCCTGAGTTTTTTTTTCAAGATCTGCCGAAATATCAAAATTTGCTCTGTGATGATCTTTCCTGGGCTAAAACTGACAGGAGCCGGTCAGACTGTAGACCAGCAGACAGGATCTTATATGAGATGTTGAATAGACTTATTCGCCTATAGTTGGCGGAGTTCAGGGGATCTCCGTTCTTTAGGATCAGACAAAGATTGCTAAAGTTCCATTCGTAGGACATACCTTCGTTGACCCAGATTTTATAGATGAGTTGGTATGTGTTTCGTATCCAATCACCACCAGCAATTACTTTCAGCAAATTTGTTCGACAAAAGCTTGGAAATCCAGGTTGGGCGGTGAGATGTTGTTCGTCATCACCGTTTGCAGTAATAATCTTTCCAGATTCTCACTATGATGTTATACGATGACGTATCCTTCTTGCAGATTTCTGTTTGGGCTTTACAACTTTAGTTTTTGGTAAAACGAAATTAATTTTCCTGGTAGGACCTGTATAAGACCTCGATCGAGCGCTTCCCGTGCTCTTTTATTTTATTTTTCTGAGGAACCTATTTCCTTCCCTTCTTTTCTGCTTGTGGACCTCGGGAGCCCATCTGTACATTCGCTGTTTTTTCTTAGATTTGCCTGTTTGCATTCGTCATCGAACCTCTTTGTTGAGGCTGGTTGAAATGCAGTATATGAGAGGCGGCCTCCCTGATTTCTCTTTGATAGTGATGCTACTGGCCTTCTACCATCGGTGGAAAAGGACCTGACGCTGTCTTGCGATGAAATTTCTCATAATAGTTCGCTGCCTGTGGGCAGCTGTGGAGATCTGCCACCCATCGAGTCAAAGTTAACTTCTCAGATCGTCCGGATATCTAAACACTACAGGAATGCCTTGCGGCGATCGCAATATGATTTAAATCAATTTGGTTAATCAGGAGTCAGCCAGGTCCTTTTATGGATATCAAGATGTAGAAACAGTGTAATTATAATCACATTACCCCCACCCCAAAATCAATGAGCCTGTGACCATCTCCGAAGTTGATGGCATCAAAGCTATACACCCCCACTGTAACTTAGGATCTACAAAGTCGCTTGGTAGTCTTCAGATCAAACCACAACAAGCCAAATGGGACCCATGAGACCAAGGTGGGAGACACCAATCCTAGGATAATTAGCTAATTGTAGTCAAGATACCAATGTGGATATCAGTGGCGAAAAAAATACTTTTACATCGGACTGTTTCGATTGCAAGAGACTGACGGAGACCTTTTTGACCGCATGGCGCTTAGCCCCTTCTAAAATTTCCCACCAATAGAAACAAGTACTGATGCTGCCAGGAAGTCATTAGGAAATAAATATAATATATACGCGCGAGGACTTTCAAGTAGGATGTGAACCCAGTCGCATGATACGCCGTCTGCGATTTTTTTTCCGCTTCAGTAGAGCAGTTCCATTGTCTATCACTATTCTACACAGTTAAATGATTTTGTCAGGGATACCAAAACAGGACATGGCCCAAGCATATACAAGTCTTGCCGCAAAGAGAATATTTGATCGATTGTAGGCTTGCTAAGTTTAAAATCACTCTGATATGGACCAATCAGGTTTTTCGCAAAAGGCTGTGCCTACTAACAGAGTACGGCATATAGGATCTTTTAGGCGATGATAGATGAGGTTATTACTTCTACCACTTGGTAATGTGGAATGCTGAGATTGCATGACAAAGTGGTATGATAATACAAAGCAGTGGCATAAGGCCGTCTTTGCTGGCACAGTCTTCCAACTAATTTATTTCCTTCGTATCCTCTGGTGATGTGCATTCTAAGTGTGACCCAAACTGCACTCATTATAACTCAGCTGGATCCCGATCACCTACAACCCCATCCGTTCCTCACAGATACGGGCAATAGTCTACCAAATCATTCGACGGACAGGGAATATACCGCAAACGCCACATAAACGACCTACAAAACTAGTCGTGCCGACATGGCATAAATTGTTTGGAAAGTACCTGCTCGCAACGAACATTATCAGTTCGGGAATTGGAATCGTCGTTGGAGATGTTGCTGCAAAAGAATTAGAGTACCATCGTGGGAACACTACGACTATACTAGGATATGGAGAAAGTTTTTTGTGAGTTGGCTGCAGGAGCCACTGAATCGCTATGCGTATACTTGGATGGACAATGTAATGCCAGCCGTAAACACAAAGAACACAATCAAAAATATTCTTCTGTTGTTCTTCTACACCGCCGCCTGCTACTTGGAAGGCAAAGCCCTCCGCGAGACAACAGATGAAACCATTAACAGATTCCCCTTCATTTGCATTGCTGACTGGAACATATGGCCGGCAGTACAGTTTATCAATTTCCAGTATTTGGAAACCAAGTATCGCGTAATCTTTGTCAATGTGATGACGGCACTCTATAACGTCTTCATTTCATACATCAAACACGACGAAGGCGACAACTTTCTGGAGAAGTTCACCTAGAAGCCAAGTGACGATTCAGTTTTTATTATTGTTGGTTCCTATATTTTGCAGCGGGTAGGCCGTCAGCCCCAACGGCTTTGTAGTTATGGGTTTCAATGTAATGGCTGATTAACCCAGCAAATTCCAGGCAACATGTGATCATATTAGGTTGACTTAGCCTTGATTGGGTTCGTTCATGTGTCGGAACGTCATCACTTTTTGCCTAAATCGCTTCAATAGTTCCAAATAAATTGCTTTCGTTTGCAGTAACAATTGTCGCAATTTTTGGGACCAATTTCCCCGTTCTGCAATATCCAAATTTTGAAATTTTGCCTTTGCTAACTGTTGGGCTGCAAGCGATCTGTAAATTGCTATTAAACAGATTCGAAACTCGTCGGTCTTATGTCAGTACTTCTTCAATTTCAAATAACCTATTATGCCACAAGGTTCGCATTTAAGTACCTTGCTTTACAATGAGTTATACGATGACCTACGTCATTTTACGATCCTAAGATGACCAATATGGGCTTTATTTGTGACTTGGTAGTCGTGTTTGCGTTTCCAAGACGTCTTACCAAGAATCTAAAGAAAATTGTGTCTGAACAGAAAGCGCAACTCTATTCAGCATAGAAACCATATAATACAAAAAACCCCCTCAAAGTTGTAATAGTATATAATTTTCACAATAACTGTAAGAGAATCTCGATGGCAACTCGGTTAGGTGTACCCTTTGATGCTGTTGCACAAGGGTAATCCAGTCAAAATGGAATTATAGAATGTCACTCTGAATTCCTATAGATAATCCGGGTACTTTTAACAAACACAACACATCCTCATCTACCTTTACAGGTATACTCATAAGCATGGTATACACAGAAGCCGTACAGACCCATATTAATGGTGGTTTTATGTCAGTATATGTGGGACGATGTCCTGACAGAATGAGGACCAGGTGAATTCAGTAAAGCTTAACTGTTTTCTGTGTGCTGCTGTGGCTGTATTTTTGCTCCCCTTGCAATCGGTATAATATCACCATCAAAACTGGTGCTTGCTGCTGTATATCAGTGGTCTTACTTAAGGACTTTATCAACGTCAAACTGATGGAAAAGTGCAGATGCGTTGCTTAATATGTGGAATCAAATTTTGACAAAATAATCTGAACAGTAATTGCAGCGGTTTCTGTTGACTATCAGGTCAAAGAGCACGCGTCAGCAGCAGTCTCGTAACAATGTTTTTGTTTTACAAATAAATAATATCTCCCATAAACCGGGGCATTTATTCGCTTAGGGCTGGTAAATATTTGAGAGCACAAGTAGTTGTTACTATCAATGTATTGGCAGTGCTTCCAGCAGCTTAGGTATAGTGTTGAAGGCGACTGAATCATATGAGGGGTTAGTGGTGCCAGATTTTGAAGCGTCGTCTCGCAGGCTCCTTCGCCTTGGTATCAATGTTGCATCTGTGATAAAGGATACATCTGAATAGCAGTTTTGGGCACATGAAGCTCCACCAGTCTCTGTATCCTCTTTAACTTGAAGAAAATGAAACTATTAGGTTTGGAGCTCTTGGCGAGTGTGTATTCATCGTGTCCGGTTTTCGGTTAAAAGGCTTAAACCTTCATCCGTCCCCACAACCGATGCCAGAAAGCAGCAATAGCGATTTGTTTTATACTGCTCCATTGGAGCTTCGCTGAAAAATCTGGTTACCTGGAAAGCAAGTATACGGCTAAGATATTCTGAATCTAATTTCCGGCTAGTGCTCTGCCCAATATTTCAATCTTTTCGCAAAAGTCTTTATACGTGGCACACTACGCAGTCTGAATAAACTTCTCACATTCTTTTTGCTGCGATCTATTTATAATGATTCCAGTGTTCCTCGAAATTAGTCTTAAGTGGTTGTCTGGGTCCTTACGGAGTCCCTGAAAATCACCTTTCCACCATGTACTGTTGGAATTTTTCCGGACCTCAGTTCCAAACATTTTGTGAAGGCTCCATTCAGACCCTTAACAACTTCCAAGATCTTCTGTTGGTTTTTCACGAATTCTTCCTCTTCAACAAAGCCGAGACCTCGCATCCGATGCTGACTTCAATGTTCTTATTGTCTGATGGGACTTTCCGGCTGGCAGTATCGTTGGCATATCTGGTGGATCATGTTAGGCGGATTACTTGCTTTATTCCTTTCGTAACAAACTCTGACTGAGAGTATGCGTTGAAAATCAGGTAAGACGATAGTATTAAGTCCAGGAGGTGTAGGTATGGATGTAACGTTGCTATTTCTACTGTCTCAAAAACTATTCTGAGAACAAGCATCGGAGCATATGATAAGTTCAATCTTTCTAGGAATATAGTATTCAATTACAATACTTCAGATACAGCATTTCATGGTGATGATAATACCGGGTCACAGGACACATAACCTAACGCAATAACGAATTTATATTCATTCTCCGGTTATTTTGTAGCTCATGTCTGCAGCCACTAAATCTTGTTTGCTGAATTGTCCAATGGCGAGCGATTTGGGTACAAAAAGCCAGTGGCTCGGGCTTTCGAATCACTGGTCATTCAACACACATGGGTCCAACAGAGATATCATTTCAGGGATGAACGTTAATATGAGTGAATATAATAGAAAATCCTAGGAAAGTCATCCCTTGTCTGCGCAGTGAAGAGTAATCTTTGTTTTCCTGATAGATTTTTCATTTTTCAGTGTCGACTCCGGTTTTCTTGTAAGAAGACGCATAAACATAACCTCCCTGAGATCCTCCATCATCCGTAAGATTGCGTGAGTCAGTTTTAGTGAGTTGTGAATCTCAAGGGTCTATTTTCAGTACAAATCTGCTTAGCCATAAAAGAGGGACCATTTCGCCGTGAGAGCGTTTCCACTCTGAGTCGCTCAGCCTGTTTTCTTTACCACCCTCGCCAATTCGAAGTGTCAGATAATCCTGACATCCGGTCTCCTGATAATCCGGTCTCGTCTTCTTTTGCATTTCTGAGTTCTCTAAATTCCGAACGTTGTACACGAGAAAAGCCGACAGGGTTAAATATCCCTCTCAGAGTGGTTTTGTCCACATCAACCGACTTCTGTCCATCAGAACCACAAGCTTTGCTGATCATAACTCCAGTAAAACCACGGCTGGTTTTGCTTTTATCGACGAATTTGACTTCTTTGTTCAATTTCCGTCTACTGGAGCTACAGCATTGGTTTCATCCGGGCATCGTTCCATCGAAAATTCGTCTACAAAGGGAGCGCCAGAAACTTTCATTTTTGAGAGGGAAGAAAAGTATGCTAATTCAGTTGTAACTCTCGCCGATCTGTTTTTCTTTTCTGTCGCCGCTGGAGGAGTGAGAATTTTAGCACATTTGTCTTCGGCAGCAATTGCCGTTTCTTTACACCGTGCCTCATGTTCTCTTCCCCTTTTCACCATCCTCTTAGATGATAATCCTTTGGAGTGTGCCTCATCTTGAACTCATTCGACCTCTTTGGTTACCTGGCACAAGTCGTTAAAAAACATATCTTTTTTTTTTTTTTTTTTTTATAATGAGCGCGCGCTTAAGGGGTTTGAGTACCCTTAAGGTGATTGTACACAGCGCGGGCAAAGGAAATTTAGGGAGGAAGAAAAGAGAGGTACCGATGTACATTGTTTTTAAATGTTTGCAAGTTATAACGACCAGGAAATACAGAGATCGGCAGGGCATTCTATAAGCGAGTTGTACGGCTTAGGAACGAATCACGATATTTTAGAGTACGTCCGAAAATGGGCTTGAGGGTATACTGATGAGCATTCATAGCGAGACGGGTGTTACGGTTAAAAGTTTGAATGGGCGGAATGCTACTGGCGATTTCAGTGGAGCACTGGTGGTGGAAGTAGCGATAAAACAAAGTGAGACGCGAGACATTTCGTCGGTGTTCGAGGGTGTCCATTGATTGATATTAGTATCGTCAATAAGTTTTATCGCACGGTTTTGAATCCTATCTAGCAGGTGCAGAGATGTTTTAGGAGCACCTGACCAGATGTGGGAGTTGTACTCCAATTTTGGGCGGATGAATGCCTTATATATTGAGGCCAGATCAGAGGGGGTAAAATATTTCTTACATCGCTTGAGGAAAATTTCGCAGCATTTTTGGCGACATCAAATATGTGGTCATTCCAACGTAAGTTGTCATTGACACACATACCGAGAATGGAAAGTTTTTTGAGCAATATTCTCCGGAAGTATGCTAGCGATCTATTGTCCTTTCTGTCCATAGATCGTGACTTGAGTCTTCACAGACAGTACTTTATCTTTTATGTATGTCAAGTTCCATGCGTTTGACATATGTACATACGAGGTGAGCACACGATAGTTCTAACACTGTTACCCATTTGTAAGGATATGACAACATTGCCTTTTCTTTTGCTTATTTTGAGAGTGTATTTCCGGTTATCACAAGAAGGACACTATTGAGAACTAAATGTAATTTTGAATCGACTTAGTGGTGTAGATGTTACTCGTTCCCTCCAACAACAGCAGAAATAAAACTTAATGATAAAAAGTAGTAGAATTTGTAATTGCAATTGCAAGACCAAGATCAATCGAATTTGCCCAATTACCTACAAAATCCCTTAAGACCAGCTACTTTAATGAATACTTAGGCAAACCACGTCTTGTACCCTACTTTAGCCTTCATTTACCACCAAAGCAAAGTCTATAATCTGTTGGTAAAACGTCTGCCATTGACTTTCGAACATGTTTAGCATTTTTTAATTAAAAATTACAGACAAGCCGATTTCGTCGCCAATCTGGCTCCCGCTGCCTCGTCGTGTCGCCGCCGTCACCCATTTCTTTGATCAGAAATTCTGTAATAATCTACGTCACCATTGAAAGGAAATTTCCTCTTCATTGCTGGAAAATGAAAACCATCAACGGAACTACGGAACACCTGCACGGAGCGGAAGAAGAAGTCTCCTCAAATGATTTCATATCACGGGGTAATAAAACTGACAAGGGGATTACTTCGTGCATTGTCGGTCTTTCATTTCGTTTCGATGGATGATAGGAACAGTTTGAAGTGCTGATGGGTGGTGTGGTGTGGTATAGTGTGGTATTGGTTGGTATTGGTACCTAGTAGTTAAAAACACCACTCCAGACATTGTGCCGCCAGAATTCTCATCACGTGTGCATAACGAATCAATACCGCATACCTTTTTAAGAATTTATTGAATGTCTCAGTGCATATACAAAAGAGTGCTCATACGGGTACGACTACGAACATTGGAGTACTCGTACATAGGAGCCAACACAAAAACCCGCAACCAAGAACACTCTTTTCGAATCCACTTTACCAATTTTCAGATTCATTTCATGCCGTTATGTCGTGCATTTTAGATGCATATTGCTATTGCTGTTCCTTTTGCTGTTGCTATTGCCATTACCAACATAGAGCTAGTGGTAATGGTGATGTGGTACTCCTGCTACTGCTACTGCTGCTGCTGCACCCCTGTCATGCATGTCATGCTATTAATAACTTTTTTCTTGTTCCTTTCTTCTTTTTTTTGCGATGGTCCTTCGTTCCGTAATTAGAAAATGCAATAACTCTTACAGTGGTTCCTCTTCTCTTATTTGCAGCGGTTACGGGTTACGAATAGAATTGCTTTCAATTTACTTGCTCTAGAATGGAATTCGGAATCCGGAATCCATCGCATGGAGACCTTCGTTTGAGACCGGAAAATGAAAAATTGACAGGAGTAAGATGTAAGAACTTAAGACACCAACGACATCGAGGATTAAGGGTCTATAACATTAAAAAAAAAAAAAAAAAAGTCGTCTCGGTGTCATAAATGATTTATGACATTACCCGACTTTAATTGCCCTTTTCAACGACTCGCTGGTATGTTGACTTTTATTTTTTTGTGGATACTTCTTGCGATGTACGATATCGAGCGGAACGAAATCGAATTGCCATTAAAACGAAAGATACGACTTAAATTGGGGCGGCTCAGTTTGTCTGTTTATTATAATGTTGCGTACTTCCGACGAGATGTTAGTTTTGTAGGAACCCTCCTATCATCTGCTATCACTGACAATAGAAAGGTGTGGACAATATCTATATTTAAAATCAACGTAGGGTTACGCTGTAAAAATTGGGAAGTTAATATCTTTTGACTGAGATTTTGTGCATAAAAGGTGATGCCAGAAGTGTGACAATTGTTGTGCATGGTTGTGACGAAGACAACATTTTGAATTCGCTACGTAAGTCCCTTGGTAAGGTGTGTTTTAACCCTACCTTAAAGGGCTTCTCAGTCTGAGTGATGCTCCCCCCAGCCAACCAGCTTTCCGGAATTACCGGAAAACTGATTGGCCAAAATACAGAGGAATACTGTCAGAAACGCTATCCTCTGAACTATCAAGTCCCCCGAGTGACACCAATGAGCTTGACATGAAAGTCAGGGAATTTACTCTAGCTCTCAATCAGGCTATGGCCGCTTACTGCCCTCTTACGAGTATTTAACCAAGAGGCAAGAAAAAGCCACATTGGTGGACATCGGCACTGGGACTGCTCAGAAACGCCTGTAGAAAACTTTTCAACGCAGCAAAAAGCACAAGAAAAGTGACTGACTGGGGCTCATATAAAGAATCCCTCAAATTATACAAAAAAGAACTGAGGAAGGCAAAGCGACAATCCTGGAGGTCATTCTGTGACAAAACCATAAAAACCTCTGAGGCATCGCGGCTAAGAAAAATCCTCTCTAGAAATCCTATGATGCCTAGCTGTTTGAAAAAAACCTATGGCTCTTGGACAACCTCAAGTGATGAATCACTCAACCTGCTTCTGGACACCCACTTTCCACGTAGCTCCCAACTCGCGGCCAGTAGCAGCCCAAACAGGCCTACTGCAACCGTGACCAAAATTCATGGTCTGATTACGAGAGACAAACTGCTCTGGGCGCTGCCGAGCTACAGAGGTCCTCAGATATTATTCTACCAGTGTTGGAAAATATTATGAGAAGCTGTGTAGAACTTATCCACATTCCACTGTTATGGAGAGAAGTCAATGTAGTATTCATTCCCAAAGCTGGAAAATGTTCTCATGTAGTCCCAAAGGACCTCAGACCTATAAGTCTATCATCATTCCTTCTGAAAACTTTAGAACGACTGATTGATATCCATATTCGAGCCAAAGTTGATCCAAGACTTCTGTCTACGGCTCAACATGCCTACTGTAAAGGAAAGTCGATGGAAACGGCTTTGCACTCTCTGACTAGCCACATCGAACGATCCCTAAATATAAGGAGTACATAATGGTTGCTTTCCTAGACATAGAGGGCGCCTTTAACAACGTCAACACATCCGCAATCACGATTGCGCTGTCAACTCTGCAGGTAGACGACTCACTTGGGGAGTTGATCGGTCTAATGCTAACAAGCAGTATAATCAACTCCAAACTGGGTGAGACTTCTGCTAAAAGATATGTCAGCAGAGGTACACCGCAAGGCGGTGTCCTCTCTCCCATTCTCTGGAACTTAGTAGTTAATGAACTACTGATATACCTGGAAGCGGGTGGTAGCAGAGTGGTTGCCTATGCAGATGACGTTGCCATAGCCATCTCAATACCATTAAAGAACTCCTCCAAGTAAATCTCAATAGATTAACCCGCTGCAGATCGCTGTGGATTGGGAATAAACCCCCATAAAACTTATCTTGTCCTCTTTTCTAGGAAATATAAAATTCCAATCATAGACCCGCCTTCAATAAACGGTACCAGTTTAGTTTTCTCCGATACAGCAAAATATCTGGGTCTCATTTTTGACAGGAAACTAAACTGGAAACCTAACATTCAAGAAAGAGTCAATAAAGCTACAATAGCTTTATTCTCTTGCAAAAAAGCCATTGGGAACAAATGGAGCCTACAACCTCGCATAACCCACTGGCTATACATTTCGGTCATAAGACCGATACTTACTTACGGGGTGGTTGTCTGGTGGACGGCGTTGGAAAATGCAGTCAACCGCATTAAACTAAGCAGAGTCCAAAGAACAGCATTTCTATGCACACGCGGAGCCTTGCAGCCTACCCCCTCTGCGGCATTAGATATTCTGCTTCACTTGACACTACTCGACATTTTTAGCAGGCAAGTAAAGCGACTAAACAGTGGACAAATAATTCATTTGGCCACGCCAACATTCTTAATATATTAGGAATCCTGACAGAGAACATCAATTACACCATACCTGAACTTTGGTTTGACAAAAACTTCCATGTAAGCTTCTGCTCTAGATCATTCTGGGAGGACAAGTCAATCCATCTCTACACAGATGGATCTAAAACCGATAGCGGAGTTGGTGGCGGTGTTTTCTCAGATAATCTAAATCTAAGCCTCTCTTTCCGCCTTCCCAATCACGGTAGCGTGTTCCAGGCGGAAATTTTGGCGATTAAAGAAGCTCTGTCCTGGCTGAATAAAACCGTGATATCTGCAAAGGATATCCGCATATTTTTGGATAGTCAGGCCGCCATCAAGTCCCTGGACTCGGTCTCATTATATTCTAAAACCGCCCTTGAATGCCGATCATCTCTCATGGAGATGGCAGAGCAGTTCAACATTCACCTTTGTTGGGTGCCGGGCCACAGAGACATTCCAGGGAACTGCAGAGCCAATGAACTCGCCAAAATTGGAACCACTCTACCTATCCTACCGGCCAAAGATAGTATAGGTATACCAATCGCTACGTGCAAACAAACACTAAAGCTGGATGCCAATAAAAGAACAGACCTTAGGTGGACTGCTGGACAAACATGTCTAGCGACCAAACAGATCTGACCAACGCTGGATCTGAATCCTCTAAGTGTCTGATCCTTTTAAATAGGAAACATCTCAGCGCCATAATAGGTGTCATTACTGGACACTGCCTCATAGGCAAGAACCCAAGAAGGCTTGGCGCTTTTACTAATAATTTCTGTAGAAGCTGCATGGACGAGGAAGAGGAGGAAACAATCCTCCACCTACTCTGCACATGCCCAGCTCTCTCCCAGAGAAGAAAGCTTCATCTAGGAGCTTTCTTCTACAACGACCTAAACGATCTAGAAAACTTAGACGTTAACAGTCTCCTACGCTTTATTATAAACTCAAACTGGTTTCATTAGTAAGAGGATCATAGATCCACGTGGCATCACAGTGGGCCAACAGGCCTAAGTGGGTTGGTATTTCCAATAGAAACTCTTTTCTAACCTAACCTTACCTTAAAGGACTTCTCTATAAATTCGTTAGAAAACCATAAACAATCTACACAGACTTTGTCAAAGCATTTGGAAAATCTGAGGGCATATGGTTTTTATGGTTCGTTGCTGCAATGGTTTAACATTTATTTACATGGAGACTATTTTTCGAAAGAAATCATTTTTTCCTCCGGTGTTCCAGAAGGTAGCCATCTAGGTCCTTCTCTATTCATACTTTTTATTAATGACCTACTGACTCTGTGAAAACATTGCTATTGCCTAATGTATGGTATGCAGATGATATTAAATTGTTTGACAAATTATCAACAATAAATCATTGTTTAATGCTGCAAAAGATTTAAATTACTTCACTAAGTGGTGCGTGTTAAACGACTTATTGTCAAACATCGACAAATGCGCTTGCATGAGCTAGTTATAACAGGACTGTTCATTGTATTTTCCCACACTTTACATTAAATTACGCTCAAATACGAGTTGTTGACGATTTTAAAGATCTTGGTGTGATTTCGATGGAAAATTAACATTTCATCTACAATACATGTAAATTACATTGTTGCCAAAGCAAACTATCTATTAGGGATAATTAAAAGGAACTTCTCAGATCAAAGATCCAGATATTATCAGTTGTTTGAATTTAAGGCCTAGTCCAGTATTTTTTGAAGGTACTTATAGTACATTACGAGGGCTGTTTAGTAAATACTCGTACCCATAGTATAACCTCTTTTAACCCGTCTGTCAAAATTTGGTGACAATCCGACGATTAGTTTTGTTTTGACATCCATTTCAAAACATCGTGTCAGTGTTTTTTGCGGCCATTGAAAAAGAGCAGTATCGCTCCGTGATTCGATTCTTGTTTTTGAGTGGCAAAACCTGCGTGGAAACCAAGCCCATTCTCGATGGTGTGTATGGGACCCATTCATCTTCCCGTTTACCATTGGTGTGTAGAGTTTTGGTAGGTTTTTGATGAACCGCGCCCAGGTCGCCCAAAAACGGTTACCACAGAGGATACCCTGCACAAAATCCATGATCTAGTATTGGCGGACTGGCGAGTGAAAATTCACGAGCTGGCTGAAATATAAGGCATCTTAACTGAACGCGTTGGCCATATTGTGCACGATATTTTGGTCATGAGAAAGCTGTCCGTGCGATGGGTCTCGCAGTTGCGTACACCGAAGAACAAGCGCAATCGTGACACCACTTCAAAGACGTTCTTGGCCCTGTTTAATCAAAATCGTGACCGTCGATGAGACATGGATTCATTGGTATTCACCAGAGATAAAATAACAATCGAAACAATGGGTTTTACCCGGTGAACGTGCTCCAAAGAAGGCGAAGACCGTGCCTTCGACCGGAAAGAAGATGGCCACCGTTTTTTTGAAACGCGAGAGGTGTGATCCACGTTGACTATTTGTAGAAGGGAAAAACAATCACAGGGGCATACTACGTTGATTTACTGGGCCGATTCAACGCCGATTTGAAGAAAAACCGCCGCATTTGGTAAAGAAAAAGTAGAACCCTTTACCACAATTCCTCCCTGAATGAATTAATATTTATCTCACAGATTACAAAGCTCATTCACATTTGTTAGTTCGGAATGGTTTGAAAGTATGGCATCATGGAAGTGAAGGTTTATACATTATAAACTGACGAACTCGCTCTACCCACCATCTATATATGTAATAGGAATTCGTAAAGCGCGGAGATTGACAATTACCTACATTTGTTGCATTGGACGAGCCAACAAAATTAACGACGAACAGTCTATACCAGGAGTCCTACTCCGTATTGCTATTCGAATAAAATTAAAAGGTAAGGTCATTCGCTATATTATTTTAGAGAAATATTCTCTGGACAAATGAATCAAAAATTAAAATCTTTGCTTCTAGTGTGACCAGAAAATATGTCAGAAGCGCGACTAATACAGAATACCAGCCACAGTACACCCTGCCAAAAATTAAGTATGGAGGTGGCAGATTGATGAATTGTGGAAGTTTCTCTTATAATGGAGTTGGTCCAATATTTTTTAACTCAATTCGTTTGCTTAGATATTCTTCAAGATGTTATGATGCGCGTGGGTTAGGTTAGGTAAAAGTGGCTGTTGGAAAGACCAACCCACTTAGGCCTATTGGCCTATTATGATACCACTTGGATCTGTGATTCTCCTACACTTTGAACCAATTTTAGTTTATGATGAAGCGTAGGAGGCTGTTAACGTCTACTCGCATATTCACTAGACCAGTCATTGTAGAAGAAAGCTCCTAATTGGAGTATCCTTCTTTGGGAAAGAGCTAGACATGTACCTCCTCTTCGTCCATGCAGCTTCTGAACAAATCATTTGATCGGTAGTCAAGCGTGGTTATAGAATTTAGTGAGACTAAGTTCAGGGACTTGATAGCGGCCTGACTATCCGAAAAGATGTGGATATCATTTGGAGATATCATGTGCTTCTTTAATCGCCAGAATTTCCGCATGCAACACTCTTCAGTGATTTGGAAGACGGAAGGAGAGGCTTAAATTACCTTTTCTAAGAAAACACCGCCACCAACTCCACTATCATTGTTAGATCCATCTATATAGCGGTGGATGGACTTGTCATTCATGAAAGAATCTTTCTCCCAAAACTATCTAGAGGGGAAGCTTAGTACATGAAAGTTTTTTTCACACCAAAATTCGGGTATAGTGCAAGCGATGCTCTCTGCGAGGATTCCCAGTATATTAAGAACGTTAGCGTGGCCAAATAAATTATTTGTCTACTATGTAGTCACTTTAAGGCGAATAGCTGCGGTCGCAGCTATCTGCCTGCTGAACATATCAAGGGGTGTCAAGTACAACAGAATATCCCATTCGGCGGAAAGAGTAGAGCGTAGGGCTCCACTTCTATATAGACATGCTGTTGATTGGACTCTGCTTAGTTTTCTTTGCAGTTTACTGCATTGTCTAAGGCCGTCCACCAGACAACAACCCCGTAGATGAGTATCGGTCTTATGACCGAGATGTATAGCCAGTGTTATGCGAGGTTGCTACTGTAGCTCTCTTGACTCTTTCTTGAATGTTAGGTTTCCAGTCTAGTTTCCTGTCAAAAATGAGACCCAGATATTTTACTGAATCGGAAAAGACTAAGCTGGTACTGTCTATTAAGGGAAGTCTATTATTCGAATTTTATATTTCCTGGTAAGGAGGACAAAACGGAGGGTTTACTCTCAATCTACAGCGATCCGCCCAAAGGATTAATCTGTTAATATTTAGCTGAAGGAGTTATTTAATGGTGTTCAGATGCTTTCCTAAGGCATTCACCCAGCTACCACCCGCTTCCAGATATAGGGTTTCCCAATAAGAACTTGACAATTTTTTTTAAATAAAACGCAAACCATTTGGGTATTTCAAAAACTTTATTATCGGCTTGAAGTACAAGCAAAACATTTATGAATGGAACTCGCCACCGCGGGCACGTTTGCAGCGGTCGATTCGTTGGACCCAATTTTCAACGACTCGGCCACACATTTCGGCCGAAACGGCCGTTATTTCGCGTTCAATGTTGGCTCTGAGCTCTTCCAACGTCGTCAGCGTATTGGCATAAACCAATGACTTAGCGTAGCCCCACAGAAAATAGTCAAGCGGCGTTTAATCGCACGAACGAGGCGCCCAATCGACTGGCCCAATCTTGAGTAACACACTCACCATACTTACTCTTCAATAAATCGATTGTAGCGTGTGCTGTGTGGCTTGTGGCACCATCCTGTTGAAATCACATGTCGTCCTAGTCCATATCTTCCAATTCGGGCCAAAAATAATCGGTGGTCATGGCGCGATAACACTGACCATTCACAGTAACGTGACAATCGTTATCGTCGACGAAAAAATATGGCCCAATAACGCCGCCGGCATGCAAATCGCACCAAACAGTTATTTTTTGTGGATGAAATGGTGATTCATGAAGCACATGTGGATTTTCATCCGACCAATAACGCATATTTTGCTTATTGACGAACCCATTGAGCCAAAAATGAGCTTCGTCACTGAAGATGATTTTGCGATGAAATTCATCATCTTCGCGCATCTTCTCCAGAACTCAATCGGAGTACGTACGTCGCTTCAAATGGTCTATCAGCTTCAATTCTTGAGTCAGCTTGATCTTGTATGTGTAAATCAAGATCCTTACGCAAAATACGCCATACTGTGGTCTGAGCGATTCCCAATTCTTGAGAACGCCGTGGAACTGACTGAGTTGGATCATTTGCTACGGACGCCTGAACGGCAGCGATATTTTCAACACTTCGACCAACCCGTTGTCTCACTGACATGGCAACATCACACAACGAATATGTAGACTCAAATTTTTGCACTTCCCTGTCTACTAGGGCGAGAATTACGACCGAAAATTGGAGTTAACGCTCTTAAAGTTGCAGTCACCGACTCCGAATTTCTGTAAAAAAATTTTATAATTTGCAGACGTTGCTCGTTCGTGTACTTTACCATGATCAAAATGTTGAGTTTACTGACAGTGACAGTTTGATGATTAGTGAAAGAGTGCGTTCACAAATTAAATTCAAAATTATCAAGTCCCTATTGGAAAACCCTTTATATCAGCAGTTCATTAGCCACTAAGTCCCAGAGAGGGGGAGAAAGGAAAGCACCGCCTTGTGGCGTACCTCTACTGACACCTCTTTTAGCAGAAGTCTCACCCAGTTTGGAGTTGATTATCCTGCTGTTTAGCATAAGATTGATCAACTCCAGAAGTGAGTCGCCTACCTGCAGAGTTGACAGGGCAGTCGTGATTGCGGATGTGTTGACGTTGTTAAAAGTGCCCTCTATGTCCAGGTAAGCTACCGTAGTTTACTCTCTATATTACAGGGATCGTTCGATGTGGCTAGTCAGTGAATGCACAGCCGCTTCTACCGACTTTCCTTTACAGTAGGCATGTTGAGCCGTAGATAAAAGCAGGAGGAGGATCAATTTTAGATCGTATATGGATCAGTCGTTCTAGAGTTTTCAGAAGGAAAGATGATCCACTTATAGGTCCCAGGTCCTTTGGGACAACATGAAAGCATTTTCCAGCTTTGGGAATGAAAAATACATTGACTTCTCGCTATGACAGTGGAATGTGGATCAATTTTACACAGGCCCGCATAATACATAAATTATACGGCAAAAGCAACGAAGAAATGGTTCGAAGGATGTCATGTCATGGACAGCTCAATCTCCGGATTTAAATCCAATCGAAAATCTTTGCACTGACATGAAAAAGGCCGTATATTAAGGATTTGTGGAGGTGGTACGTGGCAGACTATTCTGCTGGAAAGATAGCAGAATTTAATTTATTCCATGCCACGCTCGTACAAGGCTGTAATAAAAAATAATGGATATACAACAAAATATTGAAGTAAGTCACATTGGAAGTAGGAAATAATAGAAACAACTATCGGCTTCGTACAATATTTCTTTTCTATCACTGCTATTTCACTGAACACTTAAGAAGGGCCCCTTTCTATTCCTAAATTGATTTTTTTTAAGATTCTTTTGGATTCGTCGGAAGGCGACAAATCTATGGAATTGTCTTGCTGAAGAATTGAATGCTGAAGGTCCTCCAATGCGCGACGGAGCCCGATGAATAAAGTTTATTAAAGAATGAATAAAATACTAAATGTTTGGTAACTTTGTGTATAGGTGCTCTTTCGACTTCAAAGTCCACACAAAGCCTAACATGAAAAAGACAATTCCGACTTGATTCATCAAATGTGAAATGTTGTAACTGCAATAAACTTCCAAACACTGGGCAATCGTGCATCCGCTAAAATGTCAGAAAATCGCAAACAAACAAAATCACTGCTCGTAACTCACCCTACCCACGCCTCAGCTCGTAACAGGGAACTATCATCAAATCAAAATTGACATTTATTTCTTGGCAATTTTCGAAAATTTAATTACGTCGAAAAATGTACGATAAACAACGTTTTATTGAATTGAAAAAAAAAAAACGAAAAAGTTGCCTTCTACCAACAATAAACATTCAACCATAATGTGGATCCAAAAGAATCAAATGTGCCCCATCGATAACTAGTGAGGCGACAACGACGACATAGACGAAGACGAAGTTGATGTCGATGATAATGGCATTCTCCTCGGGATCGATTCCTTTGAATCGCGATAAGAAATTTATTGCCCGCAAACCTTAACAATTCAATATATGAATGCATGCATCTATGTAGATACTTTTCAAATAAGTGTGCTGTGTTTGTTGTGACTGTTTGTCCTGTTGTACGTTGTCTGTTGGCTGTTGTCTGTTGTCTGTTGGCTGTGGTCTGTTGTCTGTTGTCTGCATATGGGATGTGTCTTGCGTCCGTCTGTCGTTTGCTACTTTTGCATGACTTTATTAGTTCTCCTCCATCTGTGATGAATACAAACTTTGAAGTCAAGGGAATTTATTTTTTCCATTTTAGTTGTTTATTAGTCTTTTTTGTGATGGGCCCCCCTCAAGGCGTAAGCCTTCAAACGAACTTAACTTGGGAAACACCATACAAATGTATAAACGTTCGTACATACATACATATGTAGTTCATGGATGGCTTTCGATGACGGGTATCAGCCAGGCACCATTCCATTTGATTATTGATTTTTTCCTCAATTTCCTTTGAAGAAGACTTAACGCACACTCGATGGATTTGACATTTAATTAGGTGAGAGATTTAAGTTTATGTTAAATTGTGTACACAGAACAAGGTGACGGATACGGATATATGTACATACTCGTATACACACATACATACTCGTAAAAGACAAGCTGACGCGTTAATGTAAATATTTTGACTATAAACGTCAGAGTTGAATGGTAAATATTCATGACTAAGTAGGCCTTTCAGTTTGATGCTCCTTCCGGGGTCGAGACACATGCACACATTCATTATATTGGAGATTCGATTATGGTAGAAGAGTCAACTTAATAAGTCGAAAGTTATGACTTGCAGTAAATTTATAAATTCAATAACCTGTGATCATCAAACAAAAGCGATGATAGTCCACTAGAAAATTTAAAACAATTGAAACGAACACCAGCCGATTTTGTGAGAATCAACGTGAAGGGACTGTGTTTACGGCAGAAATCAGGGAACAGGTAATGGATGTTTTTGTTTTTTTTACAGTGTCTGACTTTGTCAAATCAGCTATCGGAGATCAAGTACCTAGGTGTTATGATTGATAGTAGACTTAGCTTTAAGGCTCACGCAGACTACGTTGGGAAAAAAACATCGATCACCCGATCGACGAGATTAATGCTAAACATCTCAGAACCAAGATGCAGTCCCAGGTGATTACTGTCGATAGTAGTTAGCTCAGTTATGCAGGAGAAGGATATCGCGAATTTATAGTTTAATCGCTTTGAGAAAAATATGCACCTTCCGGAACGTCTCAAAGAAAGCGTTGGGCGTTTTAGCTGGTATGAAGCCCATTAACCAACCAACCCAACGACCCATATACCCAGCTAGCAACTGATTTCTAAACATCGACCTTAAAACTGGATACCCTAATTTTACTAACTCCTACACCCTAAACCCCACATCTCATGCCTTTTCCAAATCCATATCCAACCATTTATCTCCATTCCCTTCCTCCGCTGCCCTTATTATTGATCACCCACAGTTAAACTATGACACTGCAGAGAGTCGTTATACACTCTCTAGGCTTTGAGAAAGAAAGAAATATGAAAACAGTCTCTTACTTGACTATCTACATGACAAATCAGACTAGATCTCCATCCAGCAGTAAGGCGTCCCTATCGAACCTATCAGTCTCAAGAACCTTTATGTCAGGTACCACGAGATTTTTAGCATGTCCCCTCAGAAAATGGCAGACGATCTTGCTGCATTTGGCCACTACGTTCACTCTAACCGAGTTTTACACCTACAGCGGAGCAGAGCCGACCACGATAAATTGTTTCTTCCATAACTTCCCTCCCTTGAGAGCACTTAAACCATCCCGCCTCCCATCTCCACCCCACAACATCCATCTTACTTTTTACTGCCAGAATGCAAGAGGTCTTGGCTCTAAAACCAATGCTGATCTAAGCCAATCGCATGATCTTCCTTTGATATTTATGCCCTGACTGAAATCAATCTGATTCCCAACATAAAGAACCAGGAATTGTTCCCCCCTACTTGTGATGTTTTTCGTGACGACCATCCTACCCGCCCAAATGATGATTCCTACTGACTATCCACAACTGCCTTGAATCTTCTCCCATTACCATTTCTTCATCCTCTAAAGTCGACTTTGTCGCAATGAAAATAACACTCTCTACCAAGTCCAACTCAAGTCCCTTTACGTTATATGTTACTACATCCTACCAGCTCAACCTATAGAATCCTACCAACTTACTATCGATGCGATTGACCATTAAATTTACCTGTCTACCTCTATTGACGATATCCTTATTTACACCGATTTTAATTTTCCTCAGCTACCGTGCACTCCACCAGATGATCAATCGTTTTTCATCGCTTCAAATGCCAGCTCGACTAAGGAATGCCTCTTCTTTGATCGCTTAACAGACTCGAGTCTATGCTAAGTCAGCGGTATATCCAACTACATGGGCAGGCAATTAGACCTTATTTTCACAACAGATTCAATTCCTCAGTCTCACTTTGTCCCCTATCTCTCTCAAACTCTTCTGTCCAGTCCGCTCCCCCACAACTCTCTCTTCCAACAGCGTTCATAAAGCTAACTTTCGCAAAATCAGTGATTATCTCAACCTACATAATAATATAAATGATGCCTTATCCACTTTTTATAGTGAAATATTTAATTCTTTTTCCCTTTACGTTACGTTTTCACGCCATAAAACATCATCTACTAGTCATCTTTGGTATCTTTGGTAGATCCTTCAACTCTCTTGGTGCTTATCTTCATTTCATCGAGTTCTACGTTTCTCATTACCAGCGCTACCTTAACAATGCGCAATTCAACCTTATTAAACGACCCTAAGTCCTTTTTCCAATGGTTACCCTCCTTCCATCTCTTTCAACAACAAGTTATCAACCGATCCACCCACCATTGACCTGTTTGCCATCTTTTTTAAATAATCCTTCACTAACGTCTCCTTTGTACTAGATCCATTAAATTTTAATTACCTACTGAACTTTTCCAATAGCCCATTTCTCTCTCACACCAGGGACCCGTCTTATAATAAGAGTTACACCAACTTAATGACGAATTCACACGCGGCCCAGATGGCCTCCCTGCCATATTTCTTAAAAAGTGTTCTTCTTCTCTTTCCTTTGATAATATGACAAAATAATCTCTTTCATCTATCCCTTTCACGGGGAGAATTTCCTCAGGCTTGGAAAACCTCCTTCATAACCCCGATCCACAAAAAACGACCAAAGAACGAAATAACAAGCTATCGCCCCATCGCTAAACTCTCCCATATACCGAAAGTCTTTAAAAGTGTTTTGTATGAAGCTCTAAGCTTCCAATGCAAATCATTTATTTCCCCTAGACAACATGGCTTCCTGAAGGGTAGGTCAACCGCCACAAATCTCGTTAAATTCTTATCATTTGCCCTAAAGAATAGTAACGAAGTCGATGTCGTTGTAACTGGATTTAGCAAGGCCTTCGCTAAAATCTCTCATCGACTAATACTCTTCAAACTGTCTGCCTTCGGATTGTAACTTGTACTGTTAAAATGGATATCCCCTTACCTGGAAAACAGTTTTTACAGCATCCGTTTTAGGTCAGCCCACTCGGCTCCATTTTTGGTCACCTCTGGAGTTCCACAAGGCAGCCATCTCGGTCCTCTTCTTTTTATATTAACCATAAATGCTCTCGATAGGATCATCAAACACTCGTCTGTCTCCCTATAAGCCGACGATACCAAAGTTTTCAAAACCATTTCATTACCCCACGACTCCTTCCTCCTTCAACAAGACCTTGATAGTTTTTCGAAATTCTTTGGAACTTAATATCGCCAAATGCTAATCCATCGCCTTTTCACATAAGCGGCACCAATTACCTCCCCGACCCTACCTTCTACACAACCAACCTATCTCCTCCGTTCAATCTCTTCGCGACCTCGGCATTTTATGTGATAGGGTGTCCAGCTTCCGTTTACATATGCATGACATAATCCCTTAAGTCAACTCTGCACTAAGTTTTGTAAAACGGTGGTCCAAAGAATTCACCAACCCATACTTGACCAGGACCCTCTATATTACCTTCGTTCGCCCCTTCCTAGAGTACGCCAGGCAAGTATGGTCCGCATATCATCGTATTCATATCTCGAGAATTAAAAGCATCCAGCGTCGTTTTCTTCGATTTGCTCTTCGAGGTATGCCCTGGGACGATCCTTTTAATCTGCCCCCCTATCAAAACCATCTCAACCTTATCAACTTAAACACCCTTGAAGATCGCAGAGATGCTGCAGACTTTCTCTTCATTCATCGACTCATTTTAGGTCACGTTAAATGCACGTCCCTTCACAGCTTTATTTTGTTCAACACTAACCCTCGTAATCTAGGTAGCCCTAGTTTCTTCTATCTAATAACCCGTCACACCTCCTATAGCGCGAACGAACCAATCTACAGTCTTTAACTTCCACCGCACTCCCGACCTCAAATCCGTTCACCTTCACCACTCCAACCAACCTTAGTTTTAAGATTAAGTTTAAGTTTAATTTTAAGTTATAGCTTTTATTAAGCCGAATAAATGAGGCCTTAGCCCCCACCAAAATTAAAATTCATATAATGTCCGAAGAAATGTCCACCCAATGGATCAATTGGCGAGATCCATAAGGGAGAAAGAGATATTACAGTTCAAAAGTGGCAGAACCGATGAGACAATACCACCAAATGAAGATGAACATACCAAATTATTCCCAGCATAGAACCGTGGGTGGAAAGAAGAGCTGCAGAGCTGAACTTTTACACGACACAGTTTCTAACAGTCCATGGTGTGTTCAGAAAATATCTGCTCAAATTCGGACATTATTCCTCCCCAAACTGTCCATCCTGTCCGATCCAGGAGGAGAATGCAGATCACGCAATTTTCACGCGATGGAGTAAAGTTGGCCAGATAGTGATGGCCATCCTAAGAGAACTGAGAAGACTTGAGCGGCAAAGAAGGCAGAATGGCTAAGAAAATAATAATGCCTGAGATAGCAGACGTAGGCAATGAAGAAATAATGAAGTTTCCCGCATAGAGTGGTCAAAATCAAGACTTATGTAGCGACGTGAGCACACGCAAATATAGACACAAACAAATACCCAAATAAAATTTACCGATATGCGCCAGATACACAGATGCACAACTTTCCTTCCCCTTTCTCCCGATGTACACATACGGACATACGACCAAACACTTCATTCTGATCTTTCCCCACAAATGCACACTTATCCACACTGACCCACAAACCCACTCCAATATTCGTAACACACCCGCATAGAGCAGACGCTCAGGAGACCGTCGTCGGCCTAATAAGGCAAGAATATGGCGATACACGATAACTTGGCTAACAATTGACTAATAAGGCCATGATTTCTGGCCAAAAGTTACTCCTTGCCCTACGAAGTTATGCCTTACGGTTCCGCGGGGCAATGGTAAGGTTTAAGTAGGAGTCTCACACTGGCACCTTCACGGTGTGCGGACATGTAGCTTCCTCCTCCGACCAAAAAAACAAAAAAAAAACAAACATGTCCGTTCGGAAGAACGCTGTGGAAGTTTGACCACAATTTACCGATTCGTCGTTGTTAGCAGCAACTCGGCCTCTGTCCATCCACTATCAGAAAAATTCTGCGTAAAAATCTTGGTCTCAAGGCTTATAAGATCCAACTGGTGCCAGAGCTAAAGTCGCGAGACCATTTATTGCGTCGGGTATTTAGTAATTGGGCCTTAAATCAACGTAAACAAGCAGAATAGCAGTATTTGGAGTGAGGAGTGCATGGTGCAGATTGTACACCAGTGGTATCATCGCACTTTATTTCTTCAAAAATTAAGCCGACCCACAAATTACTGCCAATAGGCATCAGTACAGAACGTACTCGTATCTTGCGTTTTAAGTGAACTTAGGTTTAAACTACAGTCACCACGACGCTACCTACCACTTGGTGGCCTACCTCTTTCAAGTCAGACCAGTATCGAAGTCCGGGGGGCACCGAATTCTAAGTCCTGGTATGGACTTTGCCACCCAACACGACCTTATGACCGCCCGCTTGTAACTGGTCAAATTATAGGCACATGTACAATGTTATGATCAACGAGGAACAATTTGCCAATAAAGCCTTGACCAGCGAGACCAAGGCTGGCCGTGGTGTAGTGGTACTAGCAATCGCTTCTCACTCGGAGGATCTAGGTTCGAATCCTGCCCATGACAAGTCAGTTTTTCATTTCTGTAATTGGAACTCAGACAGAAAAATTCTGCGTGTGAAGGCATAACACTGACACATAGATTTGGCTGTTGTAGAGTTTCAAGCACAAAAAACTAGCTGAGTGAAGAAAAAACTCTCCGTCCTATTCGGACTCCCACCTCTGGAGAGCGAATATCGAAACCAAATACACCTGAGTTTCAAACCACTACAAAAACAATTTTTCCTTTCTCCTCCTTCTACTTTTCCGCCCGCGACCGGGCAACAGTAAAAAATTATATAAAAAAACAAAGACCGTGGGATTTGATGCAATTGGTTTATTTTCTGTGGGGCTACGAAAGGTCACTATTTGATGCCGATAAACCAGCAACGATTGACACTGTCCGAATAATACGGGATATACGCCACCAAATTGCACGAAAAATAGACGAAAAGTGGATCTCTACAATGCGCTTTTTACGAGATGGCAGTAAATGGTAAATGGAATGAAATAACCTTTCGAATAAATCTAATAAATTTTTATCAAGTTACTTTCTTTGTGTTTTATTTAAACAAAAATGTAAACCCTTTACTCGAATGTTATTGCGTTGATGTTGGTTTTAGTAGACCATCCAAGAGCCGTAGGGCTTGGAACTTTTAAGCGAGGTTGTACGCAGATTTTACATTCCTAACTCCCTGGACTCAATTCCGCCAGAGTGCTCTGTACATTGTTTGGATTCCGCAAGAGTGAGGGTGAGTTTTTTGACAGATGGCGGGTATACAGATGAGAATATTATTATTCACTCCTCTTCCAATCGGAAGTTACGGAGGTGTACATATACAAGAAAAAAGGTTATGAATAAAGAAGCAAGCAAAGCAACCTTGGGCTATGTGGGAGAAACTTAAGAGTTTGCTTAGCATTTGTATGTTTAAGTTAATAAATTTTGTAATTGTCTGTTTTATGACGCTTTTACTTGTTTTCGACTCCCTGTTTAGCGCTTTGAATGGTTATAACGTATGTTTGATCCAGCTTGCCGATTGTGTCTTCAAAGCTCAGGTAGGCCTGCGATAAGTGCACTTGAATTTAATTTTGATGAAAGGCAATATGGCTTTCAAAAGAATGAGAACACGGGACAACTATTGGGAGAATTTACTAACATAATCAGAGAAAGCCTCAACAAGATCCACCATGTACTATTCGATCTCAAAAAGGAATTTGACACCCTGAATCTATTACGAGCACTCGGCAAAATTGGAATGCGGGGAATTTGTTGAATTGCCTTAGTGCTATGTCTATTCGGGTACAAATTAAAACCCATTACAGCAATATATTAGACACATCGTTTGGGGTTCCGCAAGGATCGACACTTGGCCCAATTTTATTCATATTGTTTACAAATGAATTACTTCGTGTCTTTACAAAAAGCCATGTTTTCGCTTTTGCTGACGATACAACATCCTGCGACCGTAATGCAGACACTTCAAGAGGAATTTGATGAAGAAGTAATGTGGTGCTACGACAACGGTCCCATAGTAAATGCCTGCATCATAAAGCTACAGATTAGTGAATGATGAAAACCATGTCTGCCAACTTACTGAGAGGTTATAGGAGTGGTGGAGTCATACAAATACCTAGGAGTGATATTCGACAGTCACCTCATATGGGATATACAAATCTATAAACTGCATTCAGACTTGGATCCAATTGAGATGACGCAAAAAGTGGCCGGCACCGTATTGCTCGATCGACTGAGAATATCACGGCTGTGGATGAGGATGTTTGGGAAAGTTCACAAACATCGACGAGACAACGATGCGCGTAACTTGGCATCAGCAGACCTTCGTTTCGCCAAATTTTGGTGAAAGACCTGCAGATGTTCTCTTATAAAGTGCAAACCGTCAACGTACTCCCATGATCTGTTACACCTGGTGCAAGAAGAGGATAACTTTCTATTTCCACTTAAGTGGGTATGGGAATGAATAAAATTTTCGTTTCTGGGGCACGGACAATCCACATGAAATGGGCGAAGAGCCATTGCACCCTCTCAAAGTGACTGCTTAGAGCGGCATTTGCAGTGAAAAAGTGATTGGCCCTTATTTTTTTGAGGACGCCGACGGCACCATCGTAAACGTAACTGGTGGGCGCTACAAACACAGTTTTTTTGCCACAAGTTGCTGAATTGGGTCTCAAGCATTGTTGGTCCCAGCAGGACGAAGCAACCGCTCACAAAGCTTGGGCAACAGGGCAACACATATCCCGTTTTGGTGGTTTGAACAGCCAGCATTAAAGAAGAAATCACCAATTTGGAGCCAGATTTTTGCAAGCAAGAATTCAAAATGCCGTAAAACTAGCACAAATGTGCATCAACTCGGGGGGTGGTCATTTGACAGATATTATTTTTCAACTTAATGTAGTCGATTTCACACCTTCAAGGAAACTTTTCGTGAATACGGAGCGCAATTTTTTTCATGTCATGTTATGACATAACTTTAGCCCCTTCTTGTATACTATGTACTCCACTCTTTCTTGGCTTTACCAAAACCTGTCAAACTTTACCGGCCAGGCTTAACTGGAAAAACCAATGGAGAATACTAAAGGGCGACCATATAAGGACAATAAGAAATAACAAATTAAATAAAACAACTGCTGTGTGTGATATAAAAATTGATTCTGGCACATCATTCAAATGGCCGTCACGGCTTCGCTAGCAGTGCTTTTTTAATGACTCGGTCCAATATGTGCGGCGTTATTCCGGCAATAGCGTATCGAATGTTGGCCTCCAGCTTGTTCAAAGTGGTTGGCTTATTAGCGTAGACTAAGGACTTGACGTAGCCCCAGAGAAAATAATCGAGTGGTGTCAAATCGCATTATCGCGGCGGTCAATTGATGAACGCTCGTCGTGAGATAACTCAGTCGCTAAATTTCTCCTTAACAACTTAGGGCGTTGCGTCGCTTGTATGTCATGTAGCGCCATCTTGTTGCAACCACAGTATAGATATATCGATATTGTTGAGTTCTGATCACAGAAGATCGGTTAACATCGCTCTAAAGCTGAGATTGCTGACGGTAACGGTGTCTTCTTCCTCATTTCGAAAGAAACATATTTCTCTCGGACCTTAGTGTGATGATGCCGCTATGCCACAAATCACACCAAACAGTCAATCTTTGCGGATGCATCGATGCTTAGTTGAACACTTGTGGATTATGTTCGCTCCAATAGTGGCAATATAGCTTGTTGACATAGCCGCTGAGTTAAAAATGGGCCTCGTTCGAGAAGATGATTTTTTGGCTAAAATCCGAAACTCGGGCAAACATTTCCAGCTCCCAATTAACGAACTCATGGCGTTGTCTATGGTCGTCCGGCTTAAGCACAATCTTATACGAATGTAAGCCCAAATCCAACTGCAAAATTAGCCGGGTTGACTCTATGACGATGCCCAGTTCAGCTGATCGGCCCCGACATTTCTGGGTCTTCTTCGATACTGGCAGCTACGGCGTCTATGGTTTCTTAATTTCGCACTAATCTCTGTCCGGTTGGTGGCTTAAGATCGAAAAGAGTGTACTCACGCTCAAACTTTTCCACATTTCGACGAATTGCCTGCACACTGAGGCAATGCTGACGACCGACCTCACTACGAAATTCTAGTTGCGAGAGAGAGTTGTGAGAGAATGAGAGACTTTATTAGAAGCGGACCTTAAATCATTTTGGTTTTTATTCGGTGTGCCGCTTGGATTTAAGCCCAGCTCGCTGGTGTAGAAACCGTCGAGTGAACCATCGCGTCCCACCCTACTTACGAAATATGTGAAACGTTCATGCTTTCACCGCAGTTTAAGTTTTAGTGGTTTCCGTGTCACATTAACTGAGGGAAGCCAGGATGTACGAGTAGTAGGTGAAATTTTTGAGTGAAAATCTTTCACGATACACCAAGGTCCATCGATTCTTACGAGCTAAGACTAACTCTATTCCTTGAAGGATAGTTTGTTTGTATATCTGCCCGTTGTCCCGGTTATTTCGTTTTTGGCGTGTTAATTTTCAGGCCCACTATTCCTGCTTCTCCCTCTACACTTTAGGTGCTTAAGATTCAAGAATTCATCGTAGTTACCTGCCGGAAAATGACTAGCAAAAGCACTGTACGTCATAGAAAAATATCTTTAAACCTGCAGAACTAGAGTAGAACCATTTAAGTCTAGACCGAGGTGTTGGCTGAAGCTGTGGCTAGTTGTCAGCTTTATGATGATACTATGAACAGTTCCTCTATTGTACCTGCCGGCAGTTTCTATAGCATCTTTAGCACATTGATGTGTCTATTGTAGTTGTTATGTTGACCGCTATGATGTATTTCTTCCATCTCTATGTGATTAAGGTCTCTGAAGACGCTTCTACATGGTGCTGAAATAACTTCCTAAGTGCAAGCCTTCAGCTGTTTTCAGTTGAATTCAGGCTCCTACATTTCGACGTGGACACGGCCTCTCGGTCAGCAAGTTTTAACTTGTGATTAACTTGTTCTTCCAGCTGAAAATGTGCAAGCAGTTTTCCAAGTATTTCAATTGTCGTGGTTGGAGGGAGGCATTGTTCCACTCCTCGCACAAAGTGGACCCTTAATATCCTCAATTTCGCCATCACAATACTTATGCGGAGATACTCCAGATGATTCCGAAGAGGATGAAAATCTTAAAAGATGACACTAGATACGAGCTGTCGTATCAATATTTTGTGAAATGCTGATTTATCCAGTCTAACAAACACATAGATGTATAAATGGATTCTTTTTCCTAAACAGGATATGTTCGTGAATAAAATGTATAAAATAATATACATATATGTTTAGTAAAAGAATTATTGAATTTTTGTATTAAGATTGTAATCCATCTTAAAACCGAGCTAAATAGATTGAATTTGTACTCTTATTTTGTATAATGTAACCTATGAAACGTAACGTAGGATTACGTATTGTAAATTTAGTACAAATATTTATGTATGACAGTTTGTAAGTTGAAAATGGAAGAATTTCCGGTGAAATAATAAAGATCATTCTCTTTGCTGTAACCTTGGAATTGAATAAACGTGTTTTATTTAAAACCCGCATTTTCACCCATTTTTAACCCCACACATATTTAGAAAAAGTAAAAAAGCCCTACACACCCCAACATTTGGTCCTTTACGAACCGGATAAATTTAAAACATTAAACAATTTAAAAAAGAAAAAATTATAAAAAAGAAAAAAAGTGCAAAACATACATATATATATATAAATAAGATACTTAGAGACTACAAACATTAAACATTTAAAAGAAAAATTAATCAAAATTGCAAGTGCAAGTGCAAGAACAAAGTGCAAGTGCAAGTGCAAGTGTGCAATATATATATAGATATACATATATAAAACAATAAAAGTACATACATTTACTCCCTCGCGGTCGGTGTCTTGCCCCTTCTCTTGCTCCTTTTAAAGACTTAAAGACTCTCGGTGGTTGTGCATTGATTTGAATTCCCGCGCCGTGTAAAAATAAAATTAAGTACCAGTCATCTTTAACCTCAACTGTCACCAGCTGGGCAAAGCTGACCAAAGGTCGTAAGTTGCTGAAATAAAATATTTAATTAAATATCATTTTAATAAACTGTATCTAATAAAATTAAAATAATAAATACTTGATACACCCTTATTGGTTTATAATTAATTACATTTTCAAATAAAAACCATTTAAAATGTCAAAATTGTCCACGGGTGCAGACCAAAAAGGTGTTCTGGAGCAGATTCTTCGTGACCACTCCAACTTCAAAAAGACTGGAGCATCACGTCGTACAGCCAGCTATCTGTCAGGTCGTCTTCTTATTCTAGAAGGGAATTTCAAGAATGCGCTTGGTCTTCAAGCGAAGATTCGACGAGGAGAAATCGAAGAAGGTCTGGAAGAAGAAGACTTTGATGAAATTTTTGATCTGCTTCAAGAAACATATTTCACTTACCGAGGTGAATTGGTCGACGCTATAGACAATGCCAAGTTAGCATCCAAGGAGAAGATTGTGGAAGGTGAATCCACAGGTGCTTCTTGCAATGAACTTTCATTGCCCCAAATTCAAATACCACATTTTGAGGGCTCGTACACGAAGTGGCGGGCTTTCCACGATGTCTTTTTGTCGTTAGTCCACACAAATAAAAAGCTGGGTGAAATCCAAAAGCTTCACTATTTAAAATCATGTCTTACAGGTGAAGCTGCTCGTCTGTTGCAGCATTTAGGTTTGTATGCTGGCAATTATGACAAAGCATGGGAACTGCTTGTCGCCAGATACGACCACAAACGAGTGTTGGTAAACGCTCATTTCCAACTTTTTTTTGAGCAGCAGCAGTTGATGAAGGAGACGGCAAGCAACATCAAATCTCTACTGGACACATCCCAGGAATGTTTCCACGCCCTGGGAAACTTAGGATTGCCGGTTGGTTCTTGGGATGATATTTTAATTTATATTCTGGTGCAAAAATTACCTGCTTTTACTCAGCGTTTGTGGGAGGAGAAGTTGGGTAGTTCGAAGGAGTTGCCAACACTGAGACAATTTACAGAGTTCCTGGAGACACGTTTTCGAACCTTGGAAGCAGTAGCTGGAACGAGTGGCATCAAGGTCAGCGGTTCTTCTGTACACAAGGCTGTTGCGGTCGAGAAGAAAACGGTGTTGCACGTCGGGAAGAAGCAGTTTGCATGCCAGGTATGTGGTAGAGGTCAGCACTCCCTTCGAACTTGTCAGAAGTTCATTGCCATGGAGATCTGTGAACGATCTAAGGCAGTGGACAGAATCGGGGTTTGTCGGAACTGTTTGGCGTACAGTCACAAGACGAACCATTGTCAAAGCAGTGTGCGCTGCTATTACTGCAAGCAGGCACACCATTCTCTGCTGCATGTTAATAATCTCAGCTTTAAACCTACAAGGGATTATAAAAATACAACAACAGGTACACAAACATTTCACATAACATCAAAATTTAACCCACCTAAAGTAGCATCTTCTGAAGTACATCAGCCAAGTGTTCTTCTGGCAACAGCAGTTGTTCGAGTTAGGTCATCAAATGGTAATTATTATCATCTTAGGGCACTGGTCGATCCTGGATCTGAAGCAACATTCATTACTGAATCCGCTGTCCAGTTATTAGGGCTTCATCAGCGACGAACTATCATTCAGGTATCTGGATTGGGAAAAGTTAGCAGTGGTTCATGTCAACGGTATGTAAGTCTTACCTTTGGGTCTCTGGTAACACGTTTCGAGACAAATACCCCAGCTTATGTGTTCAAGTCCCTGACTGGTCTTTTGCCGTCCAAGCCTCTAGCTCTGCAAAACTGGGAACATATTCAAGGTTTGAAGTTAGCTGATCCACAATTCGACAAGCCTGCGACTGTTGATATTCTCCTGGGAGCTGACGTTTACTCTGAGTTTATACTAGGATCCATTATACGGGGTGATGATGAAAGATCGCCAATCGCACAGGAATCAGAGTTAGGTTGGCTTATCCTTGGGAAGGTTATTTCACAAAATAAAAAACCTGTCCATAGCTTCTTACAGGTCCTTGATAACGACACTCAGCTGCGAAGGTCCTGGGAACTGGAGGAGTTCAACACTAAGAAAACTGCGGAAGAGAAAACTTGTGAAAATAATAATATCAACACAACAACAGGATTGGACGATGGACGATATGAGGTATCGTTGCCATTTAAAGACGGATGTAAACCTGGGTTTGGTGCCTCGAAGTTAGGTGCCTTACGTAGGTTTCATCAACTGGAAGGAAGATTCCAGGAAACCCCCACACTACACAAGGAGCTTCAACAGATGAAAGAGGTTGACGAGACGAATACCATACTGGACACACCACACCATTTACTTACTCCTCACCATGTGGTATTCAATAGACCGGAATGTAAACCTGGGTTTGGTGCCTCGAAGTTAGGTGCCTTACGTAGGTTTCATCAACTGGAAGGAAGGTTCCAGAAAAACCCCGCACAGCACAAGGAGCTTTCCAAGTGTTTACAGGAATGCAAGGAGCTTCGTCAGATGCAAGAGGTTGACAAAAAGAATACCTTACTGGATACACCACACCACTTTTTCATTCATCAGCATGCGGTATTCAATGCGTCAAGTACAACTACTAAGCTTCGCCGCAGTCCTGCGTACTTCAAACGATTTATACGAAACTGCCGGGCACAAGCTGGAAAAAGATACAGAGGTCCGCTAAAGGTAGACGCAATCGGTATAAGACTGTTCGAAATTCCTCAAGGAGACACTGCCGTGGAGAAGTGGAGCAAAAATTATCTGTCCAGGATGAGACAGCGCCCGAAGTGGACAAGACGGAAGCCGAGACCAATAAGCGAAGACTCAGTCATCTTCAAGCACGAAAAAACTACCGCCGTTGCAGTTGAGATTCCGACGAATTATTGGCGCACATCCCGGAAAAGACGGACTTGCTTTATTGCTTTGAAAATTTTGCTATTTGCAATCCAATATTGCAAGCGAAAAGCGAGACTTTTTAAACAACACAACACAACATTTAAACGACACAACACAACATTGATAAACTCACATGGAAAATTAAAGACATTTCTTTTCTTTGAAAACAATTTATTAAATTAATAAAATATAATGATATAAACTTATTTTATCCTAGCTATCCCTACACAACACAACACACATACATACAGTCCACTCTAGATCACTCTAAAATCAGACATTCCGGATAACGCTGTGGAGTTCCGAAACTCCAAAATGCCGACGGGAATTGGAGAGTCAAAACCCCGACGGAATTTGAAGCTTCTTAGTGAACACTCAACGATATCCACAGAAAACACATCATTCACACCAGACAACGTTGCAGAGTTCCAAAATTCCAAAATGCCGACGGGAATTGAAGAATCAAAACCCCGACGGCACTTGAAATGTTTCACCGAATACTCAACGTTGTCCACTCAACACAACACAACACTTTAACATTTATCCCTTTTTTAAAATACATTTCAACTTAAAACACTCAAATATAAAATAAATAACTTAAACTATCATAAATAAACAAAATAAATAATAATAATAAATACATAAATAACAAAAAAAAATGAATATGTCAAAAAAGAAAACTTACAGGATGAATTGCAACAACAATTCAATAGGAAGGCGGATTCTTGGCTTTACACGAAAACGTAAACACCACACACACACTAAGAAGGCTAATTCGGCCATAATCAAAACATTAACCGTTCGCGAAAATTTCGTCGCACAGCATCGCACTGCACAACCAAAAATTGCGTACGCGGAAAACAGTTATCGTACAAAATAACACCACAAATTGTACCGAGCTATTGGGAAAATAATTACAATGGACTTTATTATTTTTTTTTCATTTTCCCATTTCTTTTTTTTCTTTTGTTTTTTTTTTGTTGCACTGCACACGAAATGTCACTTGCGCGAAACCGAAAACAATCGACGTACATATGTATTTCAATATATACACACGCACGTATATACGATTGTGTACTCGCGCCGATGTACACAAATCAAAACGAAATCGAATACCGCGAAGGAATTGGAGCAGACAAAAAGGATTAGAGAAATAATTAATTAATAACACTTACCTTTTTATTAACACAAAAAAAAAGAAGAGGTACAGTACGGTACAAGAGCGAGGACACTTGCGGACGAAATTCGTCCACCGGGCGGGAGTATGTTCGTGAATAAAATGTATAAAATAATATACATATATGTTTAGTAAAAGAATTATTGAATTTTTGTATTAAGATTGTAATCCATCTTAAAACCGAGCTAAATAGATTGAATTTGTACTCTTATTTTGTATAATGTAACCTATGAAACGTAACGTAGGATTACGTATTGTAAATTTAGTACAAATATTTATGTATGACAGTTTGTAAGTTGAAAATGGAAGAATTTCCGGTGAAATAATAAAGATCATTCTCTTTGCTGTAACCTTGGAATTGAATAAACGTGTTTTATTTAAAACCCGCATTTTCACCCATTTTTAACCCCACACATATTTAGAAAAAGTAAAAAAGCCCTACACACCCCAACAGGATATGTAAGGCCATTACTGTCGCCTCTTCATTCTCCACATACCAATCGTTTTCCAAAATAAAACTAAAAGCACTCGAAAATATGTCCACTTTTTACAAAACAACTAAAAGGGGTAATCCAAATTCATATTCCCAGCGACGTGAATATTTACGACCAATTAAAATTCTAGATAAATTAACAGAGAGTTCGGAATGCTTTATGGATTATGGCTCCTCATCATCTGTGGCACAACAAGCACTAATGCAGATGAGCTGCTGATTTGTTTCACATATTTGGCGCATTGCAAATGTGACACTTTGATAAATTAGATTTCCCTTTGCATAATCTCTGTTCGGGCAGAGATCCGGGCGATGGCACATCTAAAGCCATCAGCATGGTTGAGTAGAGATCTTCAAATGTAACATGAAATACAGTGGTCTTGTGTGTTAAGTAAATTTCCAAGGAAATTCTATTTTCAGGCCCACTTCCTTTGCATTTCGAATGCTTGTTTGCTTTAGATACTCGTACAACTCGTACTTTAAGTTTTTGTATTCAATCATAAGGAAATAACTTTTTGCTGGCAAATGAAGGAAAGGAAATCGCTCAATAATTTCCTTTGAATGAGAACGGTATGCTTAGGGTATTTATATTTAATTAAAAATTAAATTCTTCAAAAACAACTTTTCTAATTTTTCTTATTATTTGTGTTGGTTCCTTGCAAGAGCAGCAAAAGCTTGCCTGTAAGGACGGTGAGGGAATTCAACGTTGAACAACTAACCGCCAGGACTTTCGTCAATCGCCACCAATTCCGGACCCAACCTCCGTTGTCGGGCAGGGAAAACCATTCAACAAGACGATGAGAGTCACGATTTCGGTTCAATCGACTAAAATAAAATAATGATACCGATATTAGAACTAAAGTCGGACCTGTCTGCAGGGCCTAATATTAAATGACTTGGTAGGGAGTATACTTTAATTCATTTCCATGATTTTGTCGGAGGAAAGTCTTTGCGATCCACAAAACAAGGAATCTCTAAACTAGGCCTTAACGACGTGTATAAGTTCTTGTCTGCCGTATTATGTGAACGTTTGAATCCATTTTTCAATAGTGCGGTTTTAGGAGGACCCTATATAAGACCCTTATCCTTCTCTTTGGTGGATGAAGATATTCTTGGGCGTTTTGGAGCCACGGTTCTTTAAGTGATGTTTGGTCTGGTTTGCATTGACTGGATTTGAAGGAAGAGATGTTAAAGCAACTTCTACAGTCTGAACGATAACGTGGTTAGAAAAGTGCGCAAGAGTCGTTTGAGAGAGCTCGAAAGATCTTCGATTCGTACCCGCTCAAACAATACTCTACTAAATATAGAGCCCTCGCTTTTGGTAGTGTTTTAGTGGTAGCAGATCTCAACCATCTTAGTGTGTATACCTGGAGGCAATTGCAATTTTTCATGAGTAGAGGGCAGCCCAAGCAATACTTTTTAGCGAATACACAGAGGTCTCCTTCGGAAGCCGAACAAACAGTAAGATTTATGTTGCTGTTCCAAGGGATCAACATAGGTATTATTCCGCTTCTCTATTGATTTCGTAAAGAGACTCTCACAAAGGTATCTCATCTTTCTGCGAAGAGAGTATGATAGTGAATGCAAAATTTAAACAAGAGGATGTGGTAGAAGGTGTTTCGAACAGTTTTACCAATACCCTTTCCGATTGAGAGATAACACTTTCAACGACGCGCCGCATAAAACCAAAACCACGAAAGAGTGTCTTGGTGCCAATATTGCTGGCGTTAAAGCAGCAGAAGATTTGGTGTCTTGCTTAGTGGTTGTAGGCAGAATTGGAGAACATAACCCGCAAGTGTCTTCACAAGAATTTGAACCGTTTTGAACTTTTAAATATGATACAACCTCATGAAGAACTATTTCATTAGACCTGCCTTTGACATATTCAGGTTTGGACTTGGGGTAGAGATGTTCGAGGGTGATTCCCTACACGAGTATGTACACGGATTTATTGTAAAGGTCAGTGATTTAGGAATTGCATTCTGATGTTAACAACATGCAAAGAAATTGCGCCTTAGAATCCTTTTCCTCTGTCGTTGCAGGTGTTGCAGAAATAGTTGTAAAAATACCTTCCAATGGCACAGTATCACTTAACTACAATATATTTGCGAGTTTGGAGATATCTCCTCTCCTATAGATCCTATACTCCTATAGTCGCGATCCCCAGCAGTTATCGCGATGACTCCATCTAGATTTCAAAAGCTGAGCAGCATCTTACAATTTCTGGGTGATGCAGGTCCATGGTGATCATAGGACAGGTATCGATGCCGACAGGTCAGACAATTGCGCAGTTGAGGATCCTGTATTAAAGAGCGATCATGTTCTGATTTCTAAAAGCTCGCTTTTTCTTATCAGGTAGAAGATGTTGTAGTTATATCTTCTTATCCTTGTGAAGAATTCTCCAAAAATATTGTTTCTAACCAGCCATTGCTCCTAGATAAGGGTGATGTGCTCGAGGTGGCGAGGCTAGACTTGTTGAGGTTGAGCTGTATCATTTTTAATATCACGTCACTATAAAAAAAACCTCAACTATCGCCATAACCTCGATTTGTGTATTGTTTTGGGAAAAAAGTACTGACTAAGCAGGCTCTGACTCTGAAAGGTAAGCCCGGATTTATGGATTTGACTGTCAAGGAAATGACCAATTTATGGCCACCTTTTCTCTACCGGGTATCTTGCTGTAGTTTACAGTGCATCCTAGAGGTCTGGGAAGCTTTTTGCCCGATCATAGGATCAGACGTAGAGCATTAAACTTAGCTTTATGTTTATAATAGGGACTAAAACCTGATAAACATTATAAAGATCACCGATGGCAATCCTAATACTCCTATCTTGACAGGCCACTAGCTTCACAAATCTCTTATGCCAGCAGTGTACTTGATGATGGTAGGTACTTGGGAACATGTTGTGCCGAGCTCAATAAACAACACTGTACAGTACATGTTGCGAGCCCCGACTACGGCTTTTGCCCAGTTTGGCCGTAGCCCAGAAAAACTGTTGACGTACATGATTGAGGGTTTCCCTTCCCTAGTACTGATTGCATGGCCAAGGCCGAGATTAAACCAATGCTCCCCAATTTGACAGCAGTTATTCTGTACTATAGTTGATAGCGAAAGGTTTCGAAGTTTTGGGTTAAAGCCAGGTCTAGATATTTTGTTCTCACGCCTAGTTGGGGAAGTGTAGTCAAATTGGATGGAGCCCCGCACTATCCGAAGGAGCTTGGTTATGGTTAGTCTAGAAATGCACCCGTACTCACCTTATACAACTGAAATACTTTTAAACTGGACGCTCATTCAGGCTTATTCACGGCACGGTTCGGATTGCACCTCGATCTATTCCAGAAAATGATAGTGGATATGGTAAGAAAGGATGGGGAGAAAGTGGAGTGATAACCTCTAAGTTCTTAATGACCAAAGATGGGCAAACGTCATAAAGAATGTTGAAACTCAGTGGTATCTAGAGAGCATTCTGCAGTCGTAAGGACCAATTATTTGTCCTACTTGCTTTAAAATCTTTAAAGATTCGTGTCCTGTTTTCTAAAATTTAATTTGAATTTAAATCGTACTCTCTTCCTTGCTTCACTACCGAATATAGTTGAGCAGAAAGTGGATTGCAAAAATCACTTTCAACAGGGCAATGCTCCTGAAGGATCATTAATCAAATCATGACAATGCCTGTTGAGATAGAAGTGCTTTATGGTACTAGCACAATCGACTTTTTCTTCCATCAAGGCGAGTATTGTGCCACGATGTGTTGCTCGTGGCCTAAATGGAGGAAGTGGAAGTGGCTATTCATAAGATAATGTTATAATTCTTGATTTGAGTTTGTCGCGCTTCATCATGTTGCTTGAGGAATGAAAGATTCCAACGATTTTCGATGTAAGTTTGCTGGATTCATCAGAATTAAAAAAAAAAAAAAAAATACTTTTTCCAAGGCTGTGTCATGTCTCGGCCTTGCTGATAGCTTTTTTTGTAGTTCTTGAGGCTGTACTGCTTGTGACGTATGTTGAAAATGTTCCTGGTTATTTACGTTGTAGTCTGATTCCTCAAGTGCTGGAAAATACTTACAGTTGATGAGCAACAGAAATGATGTGCTGTTCTTTTTGAAGTGTTCTGCCTTGATGACCGTCCAGACTGTGGATACACTTTTCATTTATCTGCCTTAAATATAGGTATCCAATTACTTAATCTTAACAACGTCCCAGGCATGACTAATACCCTTGGTCTGTTTGGAAACGAGTATCCTGACAATCCTTCGCTTTCCACAGCATAATGTACCACCATCTCCAATATGTTGCTCTACTTATGTCGTGGCTATTACAACTAAGATTCCAGCATTTTTCCTTTCACTAGGACGACCTACAGATGGTCCCTCATTACCTCTGTGAAGGTATGCGATCTGAGGAGAAAAAAGAAATCGGTTGAGAACTCCTCCTTTTTCTGTCAGCGTAGTTTGACTTGTTCTGAGTCCTGTTCCACCTAGCATTCCCCTTCGGCTGAGTTTTTTCTTTGGTGCTCTTCCCTAAAGGTGTGGACTACCTCATTGTCGATCTTCCCGAAGATGAAGACAGCTTTGGTATACGTGCCTTTCATGCTGATACCTGCAAATTCAATATCTTCGGCGTTTTCTAAAGCTGTTCACCTTGGCCTCTAGATCTAGAGAATAGTAAATTTCGGTACCTAGTGCCCATAGCACGAGGAGCGGTTGATTGACCCCTTCTCAAATGTAAGAAGCTTGTCTTTTGACACATTACCGTGAGCAGATCACGCTTTACTTCAATTGTTTTTGCTTTTAATTGCCTGTTTTTCTTACCAGTTGACTAATGCCAATAAAGTAGAGATGAGATGAAGGCCTTGTAAAGGGTTTTCCTTTACAAGAGCAATAACAAGTTTAGTGCAAAAATTTGAGTCTACATATTCGTTGTGTGATGTTGCCGTGTCATTGAGACAACGGGTTGGTCGAAGTGTCGAAAATATCGCTGCCGTTCAGGCGTCCGTAGCAAACGATCAAAATCAGTCAATTCCACGGCGTTATCAAGAATTGGGCATCGCTCAGACCACATTATTGCATAAGGATCTTGGTTTACACCCATACAGGATCAAGCTGACTCAAGAATTGAAGCCGATGGACCATTTGAAGCGTTCGCCGATTGGGTTCTGGAGAAGACGCAAAATCATCTTCAGTGACGAAGCTCATTTTTGGCTCAATGGGTTCGTCAATAAGCAAAATTTGCGTTATTGGTCTTCTGAAAATCCACATGTGCTGCATGAATCACCACTTCATCAACAAAAAATAACTGTTTGGTGCGGTTTGCATGCCGGCGGCGTTATTGGGCCATATTTTTTCGTCGACGATAACGATCGTCACGTTACTGTGAATGGTCAGAGTTATCGCGCCATAATCACCGCCGATTATATTTGGCCCGAATTGGAAGATATGAACTTGCACAACATGTGGTTTCAACAGGATGGTGCCACAAGCCACACAGCACACGCTACAATCGATTTATTGAAGAGTAAGTATGGTGAGCGTATTATCTCAAGACATGGGCCAGTCGATTGACCGCCGATTGGGGCTACGTTAAATCATTGGTTTATGCCAACACGCCGATGACGTCGGAAGAGCGCAGAGCCAACACTGAACGCGAAATAGCGGGCGTTTCGGCCGAAATGTGTGGCCGAGTCGTTGAAAACTTTGTCCAACGAATCGACCGCTGCAAACGTGCCCGCGGTGGCCATATGAACGAAGTCGAGTTCCATTCATTGTACTTCAAGCCGATAATAAAGTTTTTGAAATATCTCAAATGGTTTGCGTTTTATTTAAAAAAAAAGGTTGTCAAGTCCTTATTGGAAAACCCTATACAAGCAAGCTTGCTTGGAGGTCAGCTTCGGTTCTTTTACTCGGCACCTCAATAGCTTGACATTAAGAGTGAGATTAAAAGTCTAACTCCCACTTTATAAGTAGATTATGGCGCATAATTACAGTGCCCGCGAAAAACCTTACTTAGTGACACTTCCTTTTAAAAAGAACGATCAAGACGGACGAACTGTGCAAGGTTGCTTACGAGTATGTTGGCGTCAACATTTTTGACGAAGTCATACGTCGGTTTTTCTAACTTAAGATGCTTTCGTTGCTTAAAGAATCGAATCGAATTTCAGATTCAAAGAAATTCAAATTCAATGCAAAATACGTTCACAATTCGTAGAGCTCGATATCTGATTTCCAATGCCACATTGTATATTCTGTACACCACCGCATGTGGTGCATTCTTTATACGAGTAGGTATAATCGGAAGGAAATTTCACCTCTACGCAAGTGGTTACTGAAAAAAAAAATCATAAAAGTAAATTGTGTGCCAAAAGTTGAAAGAAGTATGTAAACAGATACTACTCGTACTTCTGGAGTATGCAAGAAGCAGCATCTGGTAGAGTTGTTCCTCCTCCAATGGCGAATAAACATCTTAGAGTTCTGTTTCTCCTTTATCTGAAAGTTCAATGGCTTAGTCAAATTCACTTCTGCCCTATATTAGTGATACTCATAGATATTGACTTATTGCCGTCCATATTTTCTATGTTCCCTTCTATTGAACTGCCTTTTTGCGTGCTATCCAATAATCTAATACCTTTGCTCTATAACGTCTCTCAGGCACCTATGTAGATACTCGTCTACTGTCCCCTACCATCAGTTACGTTAAATACAAAAAAAACAACAAAAAAAACAATTTTCACGTTTTATTATAACTTTTGCACCACCCTGTGCATATGGCAATCTATCGGGCACATTAAAATGTTTATTTTAGTACAATAGACAAAAACAAAACACGCAATCGGCTATCGGAGGTGACTCCAATTATTACACCTGAACGTTTCCTTTTCCAAAAATATCTGTCTATGGTATTTCGTATTTGTTTTCGAAAAGCACCACGAGAGATCTGAAGTGCTGAAACGAGGGTGAAAAACAAAGGAAAAGAACGAAAAAAGAAACACTTGCCTGCCTTTGGTATTCGAGTATTCCAATACCACATGAGGTATTCGATTTCCGATTAACCCGGGGAGCAATCTGATTGTGGCAGACAGATAGGCGGCAAAAACACATGTGGGCCTCGGCCTGATGCCTCTGGTAATAGCACTGTGTTTCAACTGCTGCCTTCTGCCTCCTTCCTGCTGACTCTTGTGGCTCGAACAAAGAAAGTTAAATTATCTCGGTTTTTTTTTTTTTATAAACATCAGTCCGCGGGGTAGCGACCCAAATTCCGGATGAAGTTATCCGGAGTATTTAAGTGGGAGTTGTAACAGATGTTGCCAGATTGGTGATGAGAGGAAGTGGACTTGGATTGGGGCAAGGGGTTCATTCACAAATTGATTCGATGGTGAAGAAGTAAAATTAATTAGATTTCTATCAACAAGTCGCTGGAACTTTAATTTCTTTCTTACCTCAAAGCAAATGGGACTTAGCAGGTGCACATTGAAGTGGAAAGAGTTGATTAGATGACCGGGTATGTCTATTTGTTATGGTGTTGCGCTGCGCTTCGCCATGACTAGAGTTGTTTACTTTAGCTCCAAGAGAGCAGAATGTCATTAGGAGTACTCGTATTCATTGGATGTAACGGAAAAAATGAAATTTTATTCTAATTACAACTACACCCCGATGGTTTAGCATCTCCAGCTTTGGGGTTACGGTAATCCAGTGTTTATGGGTGAAATAGGAACACGTTTAATCCCGTGGAATTGTAGCTTCATAAAAAAAACTGGATACGTTTCGAGAAACAACTGCAACACCTTTTAAGATCTGCTACATTGGGAAAATTAAAGGGCTTGAATAGACTATGAATACGATCATTTTTCTGCGCCATGGCCTGTGAAACTAGGCCATGTGCCGTAACGTCATATTTCAAGGTATAGTCCCATGTCACTTTCAAATAAAAGTATGAAAAGTGCCCAAATTTGCGGTCTACTAGAATACACTGTGAGTACTTGGACTTGAGGCTGTAGGCTAGACAGTGCATGAGTCGAAGAGATGTCTACAATTTTTGTAATCCCGTGAGTGACTTTCGGTTCCGTCTGCATAAATGGGCTACAATTGATCGGTTCCGATGGCTAGAACACGTTGTTCAAAAAAGCATCAACTCTCCAGCACGCTCAATTGGAAACTGACCTCAGCCAAATTGGTCTGTGTAACTGAAGGCGTTAAACATAACTAACTTACTTATTTTCATGGCGCTAGAGTTCGGAGAGAACCTGTGCCTAAAACAATAGGATCCTCTAGTTGTGCATCCTCTAGGTTGCGATTCAGTTGCGAGCCACCTAAGGCGTGGTCTTTCTCCACTAGTGTGCATTTTTCTGATCAGCTGATGTTACTGTACCTCATAGAGTTCGTTGTTTAATTCTTCTTCTCCAAACCCCGTCAACTCAAACGGCACCAAAAATATCTTCACCATAAAGCAGGATTGAGAGGATGAACGTCTTATACCACACAGTAGTTCTTCTTTGTTGTGGGATTCGGGAAATCCGCATTCGTACATTGGCTGCTACAAGATAGTGATCCGAGTCAATATGGGCTGCCCGGAAGCTGTGGACCTCCAGAATACTGGGGCTGTGCCTTACGTCGATCGCAAAATGATCAATTTGATTTAGCGTTTCATGATCTGGCGACCGCCAAATCCCCTTGTGTATATTAAGACGAAGAAACCGTGTGCTGCCACAATGCCTAGCCAGACGTGGCATCGTATAGGCTATGCTTACCATCTATTCTACCAAAGATTTCCTCATATCCTATCTCGGCATTAAGATTGCCTAGTACGACTTTAGCGTCATACTAAGGACATTGCAAATAGGTCTTCTCGAGGAGCTTGTAGAAACATTATTTAGTGTCGTCAAAGTACGGCGCGTATTAGCCTTGTTGTCCTTTAATCGGTTGCTAAGGTCATCAACACTGCATCCGTTACTATCCGAGGCTATTACCTGTTTCTTCACGTTTTTTTTTTTTTCTCTTCCATCGTGTGAGTAAGGATTTATTGATGCTGAACCAACGATCTGCTTCCGTAAAAATTCCATTGCTATGGTGGACTAGAGTACAATGCCTCGGATGTGGCCAGATTCATTGACATGAATGAGCACACCGACAGTGTATTGGAACTTAAGAATGCTTCTGGACTCTTAGGTCATCCAAAAACCCCTAATTCTTCCATGCGACTTAAAACTGATATCTTTCGATTGACTAAATTAAGGTAGTTCGAGGCCCAAAATGTACCATTTCCCGGCGCATGACACTGACTTACATGATCCTGGAAATCAGCCGGATATGAATTTGATTAAGTTATGGGGTTATAACACCTTTAGGTGGTCTCATTTTTGTAGGTCCTCCAGCGACCGAATTTTGACGTCCAGATTTCAGAGTGAAGTAAAAAACTCCTATGCAAGGTGTCGCCTACAAAAAGAACATTTTCATCTTAATAGAAAACTTGAGTGCCAATGACGGAAGTCCAAATGACAACAGCCAACGTTCTGTAGACTTATCCAATATAAAAATGCTGGTTATTGAGAGTACCAACAAGTAAATTCAACAATTAGCCAGCGATTCTTCTTATTTCCAGGTATAACACCAATAGGCATCAGTATCACATATCGCACCAATATTTTAGGGACCACATGGCAGTGGGCCTAGAAGAGCATTAAAAAACTATGAGTACCATTCCCACAGCTATGGCTCACGAAAATCAACCGGCAAATTCTACGGAAACCGAGGTTAGTAAAGAGTGAAAGGAAGGACCCGGGGGCATGCAGTTGTGCCAGTTAACATACCTTCCGAAGCATGGGCGACAATCGAAAATGGCTCGTAATTTTGTATAATCAGTGGAAAGTAAGCTTTCTTTTTTCCACTGTATAAAGGCAAAGGCGTCATGGAAAATAGCAACAACTACTGCTCAATGAATCCAATGTAGCATACTTTGAAAGCATATGAAAGGGTTTTAGACATTTGAAAAGCAAGTTTACCTTTACGAATAATGAGGGAGAAATATCGCAACGATGACCGTCTTCATCGATTTGAAAAAGCGCGGTATTAGCGATCCAGATCATATATTGATGGCGCTAAGATCTCAAGATATACTTGAGACGTACATAAAAATGATACGCAATATGCACGACGGCGTTAAAATTCCAGTAAAATGAAGAATTCGAATGTAGAGAAGAATTCGAATTACACCAAGGCAGTATACAAAGTCCGTTGCTTTTTGACATCATGCAAGATTTTCTATTGGAGCAGCACAATGACGAACTAACTAACGACGTGACAGCGCTTCAGGCAACTCTTAATTAACTCTTAATGAAGACACTAGAATGCAAGGGCTTGCGAATTGGTCATTCTATGATCGAATATCGAATGTTGTCGTTTTTTCGAACCATCAAACCCAACTCTATTTAGAAGGAGTCATCGTAGCGAGGTGTAAAAATGTAAATATTAACGCTCTGTCGTTGACCACCAAAGAAATCGCAGCAATGATGTCGCACATAGAGCTACCAAAAACTTCGGTATATTTTGTGGTAGGGACATGCCCCTTACACTTTGGAAAGTCTTCCAATCATATGCCAAACGGCGAACTCCATAGGACCTTTCTTGATTGGCGTACTCGAGCACCATCTCTACACACCTGGTAATAAAAACGGATCAGGTCTCATAAGTTTGGAAAACGTTTTGGACCTCAGTTTGATAAAGCCAAGATGTTGGTAAAGTTACTTTGTCTACGAGTATATGCAAACGCAAACTAAATAAACTGCCAAGCTCGCGGAGAGATCGAAATACAGGTACAGGCTGACCGTGGAGTAGATTGAGTCGGGGTGAACATGCGTTGCATTTACGTGATAAGGTAATATACTGGCATTCTTGAGAAATCAAAATTAGTGTCGTCAGCGTAGAGCGAGCGGGAGAAGTGTTTAATAACCTGGTCAAGGTTCCTTATGGTTAGGATGAAAAGAAGAGGACCTATATGGCTGCGTTATGGAACACCAGAGGCGCATCTAAAATGAAATCCGTAGTAATGATATAGATTGAGAGCCGAGGGCAGTCAAACGATCTCATATCATCATAACATCATTTCCGTTGCCATTTTCGAATGATGAGAGGGCGAAGTACACAAGTACAAGTGTGGTGGTTGATATACATTTCAAGAAGCCATGCTGGCTGGGAGAAACAGAAGATTTGCAGTGAAAATTAAAAAAAAAGAAATCGTGTTCAACTGGGCTATCTTGGAGGTATACTGCGTACAGTGGGGTATTCAAAATCGCGTGATACCTGACATAGAGACTCCTGAGTCTGTTTACATCGGTAGGAAGGCCTTGTTATTGGATGAAAACGATGATGTTTACTTTGGCTTTACCCTAATACGACTAATAAACCGAGTCAGATTTCTCGCAAGATACGTGTATTCTCAGATATCTTTTTATGTATAGGTAACATTCTGTGGTATCAATGGCTTGCTATGTTGATTCCACTGTAGCGGCGAAATGACACCAAGAATACAAGCAGAGGAAGAACAGATTGCAAAGGAAGGCATCCTAGAAGTGGAGTTGGATGTATTATCGAACTGAACATCAGAAGTGGGGCTTAGTTAGGGTATTTATGTAGCTCCGGGTTCAAAGTCGAAATTCGGGACTTGCTAGTGGGGTAGTGTGAAAATCATATCCCTACAGTATAGGAGTTTGGAGTTAAAATACACGTACTCCTATTGACGTGGAGGATTAGGTGGCAAGGAGGCAACCAATGTATTATGCAGACAGGGGTTGGTCACGGATGTGGGCCGAATGAAGAAAATTAGGAAATATTTTAGTTCTTAAGGGAGCTGGGGACGGTTCTTGGTAATTTATTGATTTGCTTACCTACTGGTAGACTTAGAAATAGTGGTTCACCCTTGTCCCTACAGATAAGCATAATACTAAGGTTTAAATTGACACTGGCAGGATTTCGGAATAAACATTCATATTTAGCAGGCCGATCGAATTAAAAATTAGTGGTTGTTTCTGTGGTGAGATGATAGAAATATATTTTATGTCTCTTTGGAAGAATATCGAAATGCAAGTAACATCACCGTAGTGGAGGGCGGGCGCCTTTTATGAGAAGGGCAGAAACCAACTGGTTGTTTGAACTTTGACTATTCTACGTTTCATCTCACAAGGTGTCCATGCTGAAGCAGATTCACGCTCTTGCATAGAAGAGGCTACTCAAGAATTCGCAGACTCAATTGTCCACACAAGGCTAGTGTATGAAGGTAAGATCGAAGCGACTTCGGTTTCCAATAATTCAGCCAAAATTAATGTGTCGTTATGGGCTATCGGTTGGGTCTTGGTTTCGATATGACCGTCAATATAGCTATTTATCACCGACATTGTTGACTTTGTCCGAGATTAGATCAAACATAGAAGAAGACAGTGCAGGATGTGAATGTCTATGTCATCGCACAGAGAATCTATGGATTCGCAAGCTTCCTTTTTGGAAATATTCGGCCTGAAATTGTGGACATTAAACATTCTATCAAGGAGGTTTCATCGCTCCTGGATCTTGTAAAATCTTACTTGGTCAAACCGGAAATTTATAAACCTACAGATGCCCTTTCAAATGACCCAGTTATTGATTCTGCAGAAATGCCAAACACACAAATCGTGTCACGGAGTAAAATAAAAAGACCTAAAGTGGGTTAAATAATGACGTAATCATTGATTATGTTACATAGGAAAAAATAGCCCAAGAAGAGTTATTGTTGCGAAGTAAAATGAAAATGCGACTCAACACGGTGATAGTTAAGATTGGGTACTGTCGTCATCAAAGGACTACACTGGGCTGGAAATAGAAGATAAGTCAGACCCACTCAGGATAAAATCATTAAAACCATTGTGAATATGTGGTTCCATGAGCCACCATTAGTGTAAGCTTACTGTTACAACCCAATGGCTAGTGTTAGGTTGAAAGTTTAAATAGCACTCCTTTAGCTGCCCAAAAGTAAACAAAAATTCGGACAATTCCTTGTTCATGGCCATTGCTAGCAGTAGTCACTGCCATGGTCGAAGGAAGTTTTGATCTCATTTATCCTCACCGTTTGTTGCCCTTCCGTCTCTCCTGCTCATCGCTTATATTCACACCAAAGCGCAGCGTTAAGGGGTTTTGTTCGCAGTTCTGTAAATGCTTCTTTTGGTCAAGGAGTAGTAGAGGACTGTGACGATAACTGATGTCGAACATACTATAAAGAAAGATCTTCGTACATATATAACATAAAAGCGAGTACAATAGCCATCACTTATTCAAATTTTCAACGTATGCTACCTTAACCATGAGGAATAACTCTTGTCGAAAAGCTTTTAAGAACCCTACAACAGCTCAAGTCTTTGAAATTGAAATCTAAAATGAACTGGTTTGACACTGGGATGACAAAAATCCACCTAAGCATTGCTTTTTTGTCAGTTCCGATTTGAATGTGACAAACGTATCGCAATTAAGTTGTCAAACAAAGCAAACAATGGGGCAATATTTACTGGTGATAAAAATCGTCTTAAAACTTTTAAATGCGTCACGCTTGTTTATTCGATGTTCTTAAACTTCAAACATTTCTGTAGCACATTTACCAGTACCAACGTTGACTACATTTACCCAAGTGATTATGTTCTGCTTCATGAGCATTAGGCTCCTTTAGAGCTGTTGCCTCGGTAGGTAAAGGTAGGTAACTATTGGTTTATGGGTCATTGAACAAATTTAAACTTCCTCAACAGATTTATGCGTATTAGTTTGTTGTCAGCCACAGTTGACAGACACACAGTGGTTCCATTTCAGATGGGTGAATATTTTGACTTTGAAGTTTTCAATTTAAAGTGGATAATAGGTGTCACAGATACTCTTCTCTAATATTCTAGAAACTTTTTGATGTACATAGAGCGTCGATTACTAATTCAGGAAAATTGATTTTGTTTTTTTTTTTTTCAAAGCATGGCGTGTCCGTATTTCCGTTGTGTGAACTGCAGTTTATTAAATAAAATCACTTTTCAAAGGAACCCGTGTTTCCAGTTTATTCTCTGATTTTTTTTGGAATTCAAACCTGCAAGAGGTTTTTCACGAAATGTAATCTCAGTAATACTAGGGAATAGCCTTTCGATGGGTATGTCGATGACCATTAACAATCATCGTTAAATTGTAATTCCGGGGAATGCAATTAATTTTTAATGGTAATGACAAAATACGATATGTTGCGTAGATTGGTTAAGTTGAACTGTTGAAAGAGCAGTTACGCAGCGATACCTGTTATGCGTTATGTTAATTGAAGTTGTACTGAAGGTATAATTCTAGCCTGAGGATGGCATGCTTGCCGGATCCTGATCGTATATGGTATTCCTCCTTACTTTAGATGGCTCTACAGTCCGAGATCTCCGATTGGAAGAAAAACGCAAGGTTTCTTATCGCGAAACTAAATCCAGCGATGTTGTTCTCCAAAAAGCCACCAGCGCCGCCTCTCGGATTAGTTTTAAAAACTCGAAACCATCCCTTACCACAGGAAAAGTCAGAATGTCTATATGACCAGAGAATAAAGACAATCGGTGCTAAAGGTCATCAAAATTCCAATGCGTGTTGTACTAAGGAATACTGCCAATCATTCTAGGAAAAAGCTCAATGCAGTCTCTGCTTTCAACTCAGTGTGCGTACCATCAGGTTTTCTGAGTCATTCCAATTTGGCTGATTTTCCCCTTTTGAGGATTTCGATCTTTTCGCAAAAGTTTTTATAAGAAGAACATTCTTCTTGCTTCCATCCGTAAGGATAACAGTATTTCTCCAAATTAGTCTTAACTTACCTGTTTTTAAGTTTACTCGTTTCTTTATGTAGTCGATCTGCAGGAGTTTTTCCTGGCTGGACAAATCAGTTCAAAATATTTGGTAAAGGCACAAGTTTTTCTCAGTTATGTTGTCTTCAAAATGCCGAAACCTTTCATCAGGTTCTGAATATGATCTGTGGCCATTTTTTTATATAATATAATCAGCACGCTCTGGGGATTTTAAGTACCCTTAAAATATTTGTACACAAATGAAGGAAAATTAGGAGAATAATGTACGTTGGTTTTGAATGTTTGAAGGTTACAATGACTAAGAAATAAAGAGCTCAGCAGAGAATTCCACAAGCGAGTTATACAACTTAGGAAAGAATGACTGTACTTTAGACTGCATTCGACATCAAATTTGTGGTTATTCCATTGTCATGGACACACACACCAAAAACGCAAAGTTTTTCGGTTTCGACAATGCAAATTCCATTCATGAATAATGACTGGCTGTTTAAATTTCGCTGTAATGACAGCAGACGGCATTGCAAGCATTAGGAGCATTCAATTCTATTCTGTTATGCTATTAAAACCATATGATGTTATCGTACGCTGCCGCTCCCGTTCTACAGCCAAAAAGAAGGCACGGGAACGAATATGAAAAGCAAAGAGTATTGTCGTCAGCAATGGAATACGAGTATATTGGGTTAGATGTAGCAGACAAGAGGTCATTGATGAAGATCGAAAAGAGTGACGGAGGCTGAACACCATTATTTTGTGGATGTTAGACTTGAAACCGTCCAAACAACTTGAGATGAACGTTCTGAAACATCTGACAAGGTTAAGTCGATTACTTGTTATCTTCGTAACAAATGTTGGCTGAGAGTTGAAATTTTTGGCAACCAGGTCAGACGATAGATAGTATAAAGTCCGGAAGATTTTCGTTATTTAGCGACCTGAAAATGCTGCAAATCATAGTCATATTCTCTGATTTGACTAACTTCCACATTTGATCAACACAGTATTTCGTTTAGACTTTTTTCATTACCAGCCTTCCTAATTCAAAGTTTCACAGAAGAGATCATGGCACCGAAGAGCTGCTTTCTTTCGCTTTTCTGGTTTCTTGAAGGTGGGTTTTCCAAAAACATCCAAATTTCGTCCACCCAAACTGCAGTGCACTGGTTTTACCAGGACCTTGTATATGGGAAAGCTACCATCAGAGTTGTTTCGCGGTGTAGATTTGACCACATTAAGCGACTTCCGACCACTAGAACTACGATCCACGGTAGTTGGTGGACCGATTTTGCTAAACAACAGATGTCTTTATTTTTGCCAATGAGTTTGACCGCTTTGTCTGATTTCCGACCACTGGAGCTAATGTTGGAGCTCCGTATTCGTCTGGGAATCCTGCCAGATGCTTTCTTCGTTTCGAGACGGAAGAAACGGATGCGGTTTCTGTTCCGCGAGTTTGATCGTTTTCAGTTCTTGCCATTTCCATTTCTGTTTTCACCGATATTTATGAGATTTACCATGATGTGGGTGGTGTTCAAAAAGCTAAGGCGCTATCACCACATTATATCATTCGGATAGAGCAAAGGGACCACATTCAAGATATAATAGAGGTCTTCGCATCTGCCACTCGATTTGAGTCTTCAAAACGAAATGAATTTAAAGTTCAACGATACCGGGGATCGGTATGATAGAGTCTCTATGTCTAGGATAAAAGTTTCTGATCCAAGAAAAAAAAAGAAATTCCAGTCCCCCAATCTGGGACTTCGTTGCTATTAAATCTCTAATTTAACCACCAAATGATCGAATGTGCCGAAAACATAGTTTGGCTAACTGAAAGCTTCAGCGTGTTAGACAGAGACTATTAAAGGGTTTTCCAATAGGAACTTGAAAACTTTGAATTTAATTTGTGAACGCACTCTTTCACTAATCATCAAACAGTCACTGTCAATTTATTCAGTAAACTCAACATTTTCATCATGGTAAAGTACACGAACGAGCAACGTCTGCAAATTATAAAAATTCGGAGTCGGTGACTGCAAATTTAAGAGCGTTAACTCCAATTTTCGGTCGTAATTCTCGCCCTAGTAGACAGGCAACTACAAGTTTAGTGCAAAAAGTTGAGTCTACATATTCGTTGTGTGATGTTGCCGTGTCAGTGAGACAACGGGTTGGTCGAAGTGTCGAAAATATCGCTGCCGTTCAGGCGTCCGTAGCAAACGATCCAAATCAGTCAATTCCACGGCGTTCTCAAGAATTGGGCATCGCTCAGACCACATTATGGCGTATTTTGCATAAGGATCTTGGTTTACACCCATACAAGATCAAGCTGACTTAAGAATTGAAGCCGATGGACCATTTGAAGCGACATACGTTCTCCGATTGGGTTCAAGATGAATTTCATCGCAAAATCATCTTCAGTGACGAAGCTCATTTTTGACTCAATGGGTTCGTCAATAAACAAAATGCTTCATGCTTCATGAATCACCACTTCATCCACAAAAACTATAACTATTTGGTGCAGTTTGCATGCCGGCGGTGTTATTGGGCCGGCGTTATTCGTCGACGATAACGATCATCACGTTACTGTGTTATCGCGCCATGATCACCGATTATTTTTGGCCGAATTGTAAGATATAAACTTGGACGACATGTGGTTTCAACAGGATGATGCCACAAGCCACACAGCACACGCTACAATCGATTAATTGAAGAGTAAGTATGGTGAGTGTGTTATCTCAAGACATGGGCCAGTCGATTGGCCGCCTCGTTCGTGCGATTTAACGCCGCTTGACTATTTTCTGTGGGGCTACGTTAAGTCTTTGGTTTATGCCAACACGCCGACGAGCCAACATTGAAGAGCTCAGAGCCAACATTGAACGCGAAATAGCGGCCGTTTTGGCCGAAATGTGTGGCCGAGTCGTTGAAAATTGGGGCCAATGAATCGGCCGCTGCAACTTTCCATGAGTCTCTCGTTTTCCACACACTTAATTGTTAGTGAACATGTTTTCCTATATTTAAACGTAGGTAGACACTTGCTTATTGATACGTCTGGCTTGTCAATCGGTGGGCAACCCTTTATTGTGTTGCCTCTTAGATACATATGTAAGTATGTACAGGGTTTGTTACTAGATTCGCCTTTTTTTTTTTGTAATAAAATGACGTGGATTTAAGGTATCGACGAAGTTTTTATATCGAATTGAAATGTAATTGACACTATTAGTTATAAAATATGACATCATTCATATGTCCTGAACCTGTTGGGCCAAATTTTCTACCACTTTTTTGCATAACTCGGCCGATATTCCAGAAATTGCACATCAAATGTTCGCCTTCAAGTCATCTCTAATTTCTGGCTGGTCGGGATAGACCAAAAAAAGGGACTAAAGATGACCGAGGCGGCCGATTGACACATAAATGTCTGTCCATCAGATAATTACCGAAATTCCTATTCATACAGTCGATTTTTGCACGAGTTGTGTGGCAAGCGCTTCTGTTCTGTTGAAGCCACATATCCTTCAGCCAAAACACACCAAACAGTCAATTTGTTTGTATATAATGGCGACTGTTGAACCACCTTCAGATTCTCACGGATATTTGGCTTATTGACAAAGCCATTCAACGAAAAATGTGTCTCGTCACTGAAAATCCTAATTTTCTTCTTCCATCTTCAATAAAGCCCAGTCATCGAAAGTTCGACGTGTACGATGGTCACATAGCTTTAGGTTTTGAGCTAATACGATCTTAAATGGAACTAAAGCCAAGTTGATTGTGCAAAATACACCACGGGGACGTTTTACAGATTCTTAACTCTTGAGAATGGAACTGAATCGCCGTTTTGACTTATTGACTCGGGTACAGCCTCTGGCGTTTCGCTGTTTTACTGGGACGACAATCGATTCAATTTTTTTTACTACTCGTAAATACGCAATTGCTCGCTTGTTAGGGTGGTCAAAAATTTTGTGGAATCACTCAAAACTTAAGTTTTGAGAAAAACATGTAAAAACAAATATTTGGCATCGAAAATGGTTTTATTGTTTTTCAAAATGATCTCCGTGAAGATCCATACACTTTGGCATCCGTTTGAACCAATTTTCGAAACACTTTTTCACTCGACTCAAGACCCATACAGTCGACTGCTGTTTAGTTTCTTGTTCATATGCATATATCTATGGACTGTAACGTGGCACGATCTTATAGATCCTATATACGTATTTTGAAGCACCGCGATCGAATTGTTTCAACATAATCAAATTATGCGGTATCCAACGCGAAGAAATTTTTGGACGGCCAAATGTTCTCGCAATATTATATGAATATGAGTGGTAATAATACCCAATCGTGCCTCAATTTCACGGAGCGAACGACGACGTTGATTGAATTGGGAAAACCAGCAGAACACGGTAGCCCAGGATGGTGCTCCATCACCAAAAGTCGAAGCAAGTTGATCGGCGCACAGTTGTTTAGTTTATCCACGTCAAAAATCATAAAATATCAGGCAATAATTTGGACTTATGTCAAGGCAACGACTTGTACCTATACGCGCATATCCAATTTATATATAGATAATAAAGATAAAATTGTGATTTTGTTACTACATATTAAAGGTAAAGTATTGATCATAAAGAAAATCTACACAACGTTGTGAAAACACAACCTGTTTTCCTAAAACTAAAGGTGTGAGGTAAGAGTTTGATTTTTTGAAAATACGTTCACGCCTCTGATTGTGGTTTGTGTTTGCTCCAATGATGGCAATCTTGCTTTTTGACATAGCCGCTGAGGCAAAAATTAGCCTCGTCCGAGAAGATGATTTTTTGTCGCGCCCAATTAGCGAAATCACGTCGTTATCTATGGCTACGGCTTCAATTCATGCGTCAGTACAATTTTATACGGATGTACTAGGTGGGTGAAAAGTAACCTCCTTGACCGCCAGAATGCGCTGCTACTGCAAAAAAGGTTATGGTGCCTTGAAGTCCGTTCATATTTAGGCAGACATGCCAAATTTCAGTGCGATACTGTCTTTAGTTTTGTTTTGACAGCTGATTGTTGTTGACGTGTTTGGCATCATGTTGAGTATGGACAAAAACGATGTTCGTTCTCTCATAAAACATTATTTTTTGAGAGGCAAAACCGTGAAGGAAACAAAAGAAAAGTTGGATAAATATTATGGGGCTAATGCTCCGTCAGATTACACCGTCAAATATTGGTTTCGAGAGTTTCGTGGTGGCCGCAACTCCACTACCGATCAAGTCCGCAGCGGCAGGCCCTCCGATGCGGTTACAGAGGACAATGTCAAAAAAATACATGAAATGGTGTTGGCAGACCGGAAAGTGAAGGTGCGCGAGCTAGCAGATACCACAAAGATTAGTAGTGAGCGCACACGCCATATTTTGGGCAATATTCTGCATATGAAAAAGTTATCCTGCCGCTGGGTGCCGCGCATGCTCACTCCTGACCAAAACCACGAACGCGAGAGCACTTCGAAAGAGTGTTTGGACTTGCTGATGCGGAATCGGGCGGATTTTTGGCGTCGATTGGTAATTGTTGATGAAACTTGGATCCACTATTACACACCAGAGAACAGAATGAGTGCCCGGCAATGGACTGAAGCCGGCACGAGTGCTCCGAAGTGGTCGGAAAGGTTATGGCATCGGTTTTCTGTGGATTGTCATGGCATACTCATTGTGGACTACCTCGAAAAATTAAAAACCATCAACAGCGAGTATTACTGTGCATTATTGGAGCTATTGAAGGCCGAAATCGCTGCAAAGCGGCCTCACATGAAGCGAAAAAAAATGTTGTTTTTGCAAGACAATGCGCCGGCGTACAAGAGCACCGCAACCACGGCTAAAATCAATGAGTTACGGCTCCAATTGCCGTCGCATCCACCGTATTCGCCTCGGACTGTTATCTCTCCTCAAACCTCAAAAGATGGCTCATCAATAAAAAATTCAGCTCACGCGAGGAAATCATCGACATAAGTGTATCAAGCTAAAAGGAGACTATATTGAATAAAATAAAAAAAAAACATTTAAGAAAAATTTGTTTTTCATTCCCAAAGAGGTTACTTTTCACCCCACCTAGTAGGCCCAAATTCAATCGCAAAATAAGCCGGCTTGACTCTCTGACGATGCCCAATTTAGCTGAATCGGCACCGAATCGACATATACATAGCTACGGCAGCTATTTTTTCTTCATTTCGCACGTGAGTACCCTCACGCTCAAAGATTTCCACGGTGCGACGAATTGCATTCACACTGAAGCCAAGATGACGACCGACCTCACTACGAAATTCACTTTGCATATTTACAACTGAGCCGAAATTTCGATAATAATTTTTAATAATTTCCGCACGTTCGGCCAGCGTAAAACGATGCATGATGGAATGAATATACTGACAGCTGGATGTCATTGGTAACTTTGACAGCTGCTGAAATATAACAATTAGAAAACCTATCATTGCTATATGGTCACCGGTTATATTTTACACAAATATTTATGCTGATTACAGGATTCGTTTGATTTCATCCGATCCGCATCACTTCCCTTCCGCAATGTAATCGCATAATAGAAACCGACGGTTGAACCACATTATCTATCCACAAAACCCCAATATCGATCCAAAGATAAATCAGCTGTTAAGTGTTAATGGTGAATTCGTCAAAGTGAAATTGTTTTGAATTTGATATATTCTTTTAAAAGTGTTAAGATCTCCTGAAAATTATAGAGAAAATGACTCCAGAGAGACTAGAATGAAAATAAGGAGTATGGCAAAGGATGTTTTCTTGGTGACCGACGCTCAGTAGGTTTGAACAATTTTCGCAATCAATATTAATTTTCATTTCAGATCATGCCAGTAGTCACAACTTCATCGTTAACTCCGGAATTTAATCTGACGGCATGTTTATGGTTTCTAGCTGAAGGTGGATATCAAATTGGTACTCGGCAAGATCGCAATGTTGGAATAGCGCAGTCGGTAGTTCTTTCCGAGGTTTTTATAGGGCTGCGGATCGGTTGCGTTCCCATAATCAGTACTTTTTTGCACTTTCCTTCCGACATTCGCTCACTTTCTCGCCGACGTTTTCACCAATGAGAAAACATAAAAAATGACGGCTACTCAATTCGGCACAATTAAGTGGTTGTTCACGTCTGCACACGTTAACGTTCGCGTCAGAAATTCGTTTGGCTAGAGTTTATGCAAACTTGTATGCGGGAGACTTTTCACGAAATATTGATGGAACAAGTTTGTTTTGCTTTAAAAACTACTTAAAAACAAAAAAGGCAAGAAATGGTCGACTGCTCGTTAATCGCCGATTACTGGGTGGCTTTCGCCAGTACCATTTCGCTTCGTATCTAGTACACACCAACATCTATTAGTATTACATTAAGCAGTAAAAGCATCCGCTTTTTATCCGCAAATTACTAAAGTGTTGCCGACGCAATTTTTCACTCCCATTGTATGCATTCACAATCACAGTCTCTCTTACACTCTCTCTATCTGCAAAGTGAATACCCGCTCTTATTAATATAGATACCGATTACCGACTCTCTCTTAAACGTTCATTCCTTGTATCTGGGTTCATTTTACACTAAATCTGCAAATGCGCACAAGCTCATTCGTTCATTCACACCAGTAGCGGTAGCGGAGCAGCTGGCATTCTTACCTTCGCTTCTCTTCGAGGTCATTATCTTCGCTCTCACTTTTTCAGTTTTTCTGTAATATTTCTGGTTGTAGGGTGTCTGCTGGACTGGATCTGTTTATGCAACGGAACTTCACAAAACCATCAACAGCTACGTACCAACAAGCAGTGGAGAGGTGCTCGCTCTGCATATGTGGCTGTAATCAAGCATAAACCAACGAAAGCGAAAAATCATCCCCCACACGACACGATACGATACAACAGCGACACACAACCAACACACACAGCCGAACCCAACAACCTATGGGAAACGGAAATCGAACTCAAAACAGTCACAGTGGAACTCTTGTCGAAGTAACGTCGTGTGGTCCCGTTAGATTTCAATTGGAGTAACCAGAGCAAACTGAAAAGAAAAACACAAAAAAGAAAGAAACAAAAAGAGACTCTCGGCTCGGTTGGACCTTGTCAGTGCCACCCCTCTCAAACACAAACGAAGCAGTCTCAATCTCAATTCACAACCCCTCAGGTTGGTTCATTTTTGCTTGGACCCCTTTTTTTTGTACACATAGTTCCGATTCCGATTGCGATGTTTTTGTTTTGGCTCGGATGAATAATTCATTTAGGAACACGCATACCGATACGGACACCTCTTCGTTCGGCTTCGGACTTTGAACAAGGAACGGGTACATCATCGCCTTCGTCGTCGTTGTCGTCGGGCTAATGATTGTCGTGATCGTTGAAATCGGACACTGAAATCGTCGGTAAAAGCCGGGCGGTTGTATGTCCTTATCAGCACACAGGTGCATCCTTACATAAAACTATGTTAGTTATGTGTGTGTGGGAGAGTGGCTAAAGTTTTATTGGCGTCAATTGGGTTTCAGTCCATCGTCGCGTTCGTACCCCCTGTGAAGACCGAACGACAGTATCTCGTTACCTGTAATCAAATGTGAAGAAAGGAGAAACGGTAAAAACCTTTTCAAGGATTTCTCTATGTCGGAGTAGGATTGCTCGACAATTTGTTGTTGTAAAGTTTACGATCTTACAAGTTGTGTGCGTGGCGCTAGCTTGATACGAATGACCGCGAGTGGGTGGTGACGATGATAACCTTTCGATTCTGATCTTGAATCCTTTGCCAGTGAGAATTACACATAGATACACTCATCCTGGCCACGAGATTGGCAAATTATTGGTGAAAGTATTTGAATTTGTTATCTGTGCTAAGTTAGTTATGCAATGAAATGTGACACCGATTAGAAAGAGAGAGGAAGAGAGATAAATTACATAGATATCAGATAAAACAGGAAAAAAAGTATCTACAACTGCAAATGGATTAAGCGATTGGATACTTGCCCGGGTGCTCATCAAATTTCATTCAATCGAAACCTCGTAAGTGTTCGAAATCGATTTTAAAAAAAAATTTTTCTGGTTTTCTCCTTGTGTCCCAGCTTTTATCGTTGTTTCTATTTTTATGATTATTGTCGTCATTTGTGTCGAATGTATCATCAATGACCTTGAACCCCTTCAGATCAACTCGTAAGACAGACCTCCAACCCCCGCAATTCCATCGCACTGGCATCGTTTAGTTCGAGTGCAGGCAAGTCTTGTTTTCTTTCTTCACTGTTTTTTCTGTTTCTTTCTTCTTTTTTTTGTTGTCGTTGTTTCTGGTGGAAGAAAGTCCTTGGGAAGGAGACGATACAAATTTTCCTCTTTCACCCAAATCTACGATGTGACATTAAATGTGAATAGAGTATTCAGGCATCTGGAATGGGGGTTGGCGTTGGGTGGTAGGTGGTTTGGGTGGATAGGGGAGGATAAACGGCGATAAAATGGGGAGGCAAAGTCACATTATTTCTTGTATCAGAAGGTTCCATCCGTTTTTGTGCTCAGTGTGCTGACATACTGTTGCCACTTGTTACGCACATGCAGAGCAGAGGGAAATCAGTTTTTTTTTTTTTTTTTGTTAGAAACATCCTGAACACGGTTGGTCTGTGTCGGGTGAGAGGAAAAAAACGAAGAAGGTGATAAGTAAAATATGGGGCTGGCTTTCAAATTTGAGTTTATTGGATGTAGGGATTTTGTTATTAGGGAAATTGGGCGAAGGGTGGTTGTGATGGTGAACTTTGGGACGAGGGTTTGCTTGCACTAATAATTATAATTCAAAGTGTTGCTGTGCTGTGGAAGCAACATTGTCGGTTGGTTGAAGGGGATGTGGATTTGCCATGGCTACAAAGTAGAAGGACATTAATAAATTGAAAAATTAGTGGAGGATATTTGATACTATGTACAACAAGGTAGTACGTGCTGGGATAAAAGGTAGCTGTTTTTGAGAAGACAGCAAGGTGTTCGGTGTTTGTTTTACCGACGATGTTACGAATATAGCAGGCTTTAGGGAGCATTTTTACGAGCAAGTAAATGTCGCACCTTTCCTGGAGGGGTGAAACCTATTACTTTACGAGCTAGTAAAGAATTTAGGTCGATTAGTTGAGAAAATCGATATGCAAGTGGGTATGGTAACTCTTGTTTCTTTGCCTTGATCGGTCCTTCCAAAGGGATTAGGTTCAAATGTCGTCTTGATGGCAACTGATTGTGGCAGTCACCTTTATTTTGCAAAGTATAAAGTTAAACTTGGTACGTATTACGTGCACTACTGAATGACCCTCTTTAATCTTCCGAATTGAACAATACGTATGGATTGTCTGCAGTCTTTATTGAGTTCCAAGAGACTTTCCTTGTACATAATCAGGCTAGAAGGAGTCCCATATTTACTAACAAGGCTTTTAGGGCGATAAGATATGCGCATGCCTGTTGACTAAAATCTCTATTACATCAATTACGACTTTATTACTCGCCTTACCGAGTAACGCATTTAGTGAGTAAATTCTAGCCGGCTAATTCATTTCATAATGCTGCTGTGCGGTGAGAAAGGGAAACGCCAGAAGTGAGGAGAGTGTAGTAGAATGTACGTGAGTCGGTAAGTCAAGTCCGCAATCAATCGATTCTGCGCCGTTCTTTATAGCCGTGTATCTGTGGAACATCCCCGTGTCGTATTTTGCCTATTTGTCCGTATAAGGTCTTATTGAACCAAAAACTAGAGCCATTCCCCGAATGGGCTCGATTGAAGATAGAAGAGGACCGTTTTTCACCGAAAAGTCATCCTCAGTTTTTTCTGGTTAAATGGAAAATTTAGACAAGCGAACAGCCAGAGGTTTCATTGGGCGGTATTTCTTCCAAGATGATACCGGCGAGTCGGTTACAGTCAATAGTGACCGCTATCACCCCGTGCTAACCAATGTTATTGGGTAAATTTTAACTGGGAAGCTTGCAGGATATATACGATGGTTTCAACAGGACATGAAAAATATCGCGTGTTAGAAAAGTATTTGTATCATCGCTTCAAAGCGCGTTTCTTCACTAGTTAACACCCTGAAGGGTATCGTATGGCATGTTCTATAATTTGGCATAGGCAACTCGCTTCTGTGTGTGTGTTTTTTTTTAGTTGTGCCACTTTCCTCAAAGGTCGATCTTATAACTTCGCCTCCACCCCAGCAAAGCGAGTTGTTCTAGGACTAACTTCAAGTTCTGGTTCTCATTCCTTTTCTGAACGGCATAAAATGGTTCACTTTGGCTTGTCTGCGTGTTATGTAGCCACCATCAGTGAAAGTATTGCGGAATTCTACATCGATCTCAACAGTTTGGCCTTCATTCTTTGAGCAAACATCTCGGTATATACCCAACGAAAATCCAACTGATGTTGAAACTAAATCCACGAGACCGTGGCTTGAAACAGGATACCAGTCGGACTCCTGAGCAGCCTGAAGTCAAAACTTTTTTTTATCGAAAAATTATGTTCAGTGACCCACTGATTGTTTGTGAACAATCAAAATTTCCGTTTCTGGAATGAGACAAATCGGGACACGTTCATAAAAGTGAACATTTTCAGTATGTAGTTCAGGTTGCATCATCGTTTCCTATCATTTTTTCCTTCAAAAATAAGATAGAAGCCTGCGTAACAGTCTATGGCCAAAGTTACCGGATAATGGCCAGTGATTACTTACTTACTTCAGTAAGTTCGGGGTGTACCCGGGCCTCAACTAACAAATCGCTCCAGTTAGTTAATTGTCTTCAGTTGCACACTTCAAGTGTGAGATGAGATCCCCTTCTACTTGTGCGTGCCACCTACCATGAGTTCTTCCTCTACTGCGTTGTCCCTCCGGGTTAGATTCGAATACTATGCGGGCCGAAGCATTGATGTCCATTCGCTCTACATGTCGCAGCCAACTCAAGTGTCTGATGCACAGTTTTCTGACTAGGTCGATGTCGCTGTACAAGTCGTATAGTCCGTTAACGCAAACGGGACGGAATATTTTTTGAAAAATTTTTCTCTCAAAAAGAATGAGGATATCTTCATCCAGTTTCGGTAGAGTCCATGCTTCAGCGCCATAAAGTAGGACTGGGATGAACAAGGTCTTATATAGAGTATCCTTAGTTTTTCAGGCTAGGGCCTTACTACTCAAGTGCCTTGTTTGCCCACAGGAACATCGATTGGAAAGAGTGATTCTTCCTTTTATTTCTGCTAGAGTGTTGTTGGCAGAATTCATACCTGAGTCAAGGTAGACAAAGTCCCTTGCTACCTCGAAATTATAGTTGTCGATTGTGACGTTCTGTCCAATTCGTCGATATTGTGTGTTTCTTCTTCTTAACATCATACTACCACCTGTGACCGCCCGTTCTACCAGTTATGATGATATCATCGGCGTATGCTAGGAGTACCACAGACTTCTGAAATATTGTGCTTCCAGTGGTGTATTCTTTCAAGTACGATGTTAAAGAAGTCACATGACAACGCGTCAACTTGACTAAAACCTTTTTTAACATCAAAGGTCTCGAAGCAGCGAGCGTTCTCAATCGTCATGCTGCAGAGATGGAAGAGTTTGGCAAGGATGTCAAAACTAGATATGGCCCTATATAGCTCGTCTCGTCTAAAATCGATGAAAAGATGAGAGGTACCGATTTGGACTTCTTGAGTTTTTTCCAGGATCTGCCGGAGTGTCAAGAATTGGTCGATTGTGGACTTTCCTGGTCTAAAACCGCACTGATAGGGACTAACCCAGTTGTTGATGAATTGTTTCAGACGTTCAAACAATATGGCAGATAAGATCTTGTATTTGATATTAAGAAGACTTGTCCCTCTATAGTTGGCGCAGTTGAGGGGGTCCCTTTTTGTGAATTGGGCAAATGATGGTGAGATTCTATCTTCTGACAGGATCTTCGAATTGAAGTGGTGTATCCTCTCCACAAAGTTACTTCATGCAGTTTTGAATACCTCGGCCGGTAAACCGTCAAGTTCAGCTGATTCGTTGGATCTCAGCTTAGATATTGGTGTCCTTACTTCGTTTTGGTCAAGTAGATGGAAGTGTTAGCCTTCATTGTCTGACGGAGGGATATTGGCCTTCCCCGCCGTTATACAGTCTACAGAAAAATTGTCCCATATTCTCAGCACCGACTGTGACTCTACTACAAGGATTCCTTCTTCATCTCTACCGCCTTCTGTACGGGCCTTCTTGCCTTGACACGTCCGTTTCACTTGTTGGTAAGACTTCAGTGCATCAATATCTCCGATCGGGTGCGTCTCGTGCTCTTTTTTCTTCTGAAGAAAAAGACGATGTTCTCGTCTCTTCAGTTCGTGGAGTTAACGAGCGGCTGTCGTCCTGCCTGCATTGTTGGCATTCTTCATCATACCAGGAGTTCTTGGTGTTGGTCGGGTGAAACCCAGCGCATCAGTTGCGGCGTCTCTTATAGCACGTTAGCAACATTACCACTGGTTTTCGGTACTTAATGCTGGCAGCATAACAGTTGTGGACAGATTGCGGGATACGCGTTCGGTAAAAATTGTGGCAGTCTCTTGCCAAAATTCTGACAGTCTCTTGTTCTTCTCTTTTGCAGCACCTTCGCTGCAACAAGGTGGAGATACGAATCAACATTTGGACGTCCAGAATACTGGAGGAATATCTTACCTCTATCGCAAAATGAGGCGTTGCAGGCGTGTAGGCTATACTTACCAACTGTCCTCCCAGAGATGCCTTGTCGTACTTACTTACTCATATGTTGGGGTCTTGTCCTTGACCTTGTCTTCAGTAGGCATAGGAGCATATTAGGCTTACTTTAGCGAACTTAGCCTTGATGCGGATTGTCATAAGACGCTCGCTCATGCGTTGGGAGCTCAAGACTTCTTGCCTAAGTCTGCCGGATATAGCAAATCCGCATCCGCATAATCGCTAATTCTATTGCCCATAGCAGTCATAATAGCAACTATATATCACTGTTTTTCATCCTCGTACTTCCTGGATGACGATAACAATATTTGTGTGGTAGTAGTCAAGGTCCTCTGCGTACGGCTGCTCGTCGCTTATTAAGGGTCCGAATATTCCATGAACTGATCCGAAAGTCGTTGTCCTTAAAAGTTTGCAAGGGTCATGCAAGTGAATTAATTTTTATCCAAGGCAATTAGTTGGCTCGTCACATCTTTTTAATCTCTTCCGTATAGGGTTGCGAGCCCACTATTATGCCACTAGCCGAGTATGCCAGTAACTCATGCATTTACCTGGAATCACTACTCAGAGGCAATAAGGCAAATACTTCGCTAAAAACTTTATTTACGCTGCTAGCCCCATCCAAGTTGTAAGCTTCCCGATCAATCGCACGTCCCCATTTTGGTTACTATTGCACGTTTTTAAATGAAACTCAATATGTTGTTGCAAAACGCTTATTATTATTTATAGCAGCATCAACTTTGTTCTTTATGGAATTCCGTAATTTCCTGGACGATCCTCCTAAGAAGATCTTATTGAGGGGTGGTGCTGTTATAGTTCACTCCAATACTTAGCTCTCTCTAGATTTATCGGCATGCTCCCTAAACTGCTTAACTGTTTGATCGCGGTTTTCTGGTAAACATTTTCTAGCCCCTTCGTAATCGGTATGTGTAATTGTTGATGCAACTTCACACCTCCAAACTTCTTCTTCACATTTTTTCCAAATCCACAATTAGAACAATTGTATCTCGAAATCATATAACACTTGCATGGCCTGTGCCCAGTGGCCCCTTGATGTTGGCGCCAATGAATTTATCGTTGCAAGGTGTACAGATACTAGAAATTTGTTTACATCATAACATGGAATGCAGTACTAGAAAATGTACTTCTTGTTAAGTCATAAAATATTTGATCGAGGCAGTCAATTTATTGTACATCGAAAACAGCTATCGTTCGAACGAGTTCCCAAAGAAAATAAAATAAATTATATATAAAGCAAATCTTCAGTAAGTGGGTGTCAAATTAGCATTTAAACAACTGTGTAGCAGGTGTTTTTGTTCACGATAACATACTTGGGCCAAGATTTATGATAGCACAACTCCTTAAACGACAGTTTAAGCAAACGATCACCCGTCAAATATAAAAATTTAAATGTCTATAAAAATCATTTGGCATGAAATTTTGTAGAATTGATGAACTTGTTTAATTTCGAGAACCATATACAGTTAAACGTATCGGTATCTAAAATTTGTAATTTATTAACAATTTATGACTACGAATTTAGTGATCTAATTTTTTTGTTGACTAGGTTTCACGGTTTCTTGGGAACCAAAACATTTTCACAATTGAAAATGAGGGTTATGAATTTACATGAAATGCTTAAATTATATATGTATGTGTGTACGTGTGGTTTTATTTGCATGGCTTTTCGGAAAACCAACTTTACAATTTAAAAAAGAAAAACAGAAAAGATGGGGATTATATTTGACCTCTGATTGACGAAGACGTCGCTTTTGTATCGCGACTGTTGGGCAAGAGAAAAATCAGTGGTCTGTTGTTGACATCTTTGAAGTTGGAGAACGATATGTCAAGATTATGTCGATGGGGTGTTTGGGTGTCTTGAAAATATTCCGCTGATACTCTTCCACACTAATATGTTACATGTTATGCAGCGATATTTCTTGTGACACTCTATGTTAAAATAGAATAAAAATGGCAGGAACTGTCAAATCGACATTTGACACCTTGTGTTTATAATTGTATTCCAATACAATTTGTACAATGGAGTACTAGTCGCCAAAAGAAATACTTATCTGAACTTATTAAATTTTACTTTGAAAATTAGTGCTCTATTGTGTTAACGCAACGTGCGTATAAAAGAAAATATCGCGGTCTAACAGCGCCAACAACCAAAACAATTACTTAAATGTGACCAAATTCAGTGAAAGTGGTAGTTTTGCAACATCAAAGCCAACGATTAAACCTCAACCACGTCAGACTAATGAGACCGTTTATGCTGTAAAGATCGATGTTGGCCAGTATGCAGAAACTTCATATCATCTCCGCACTCAGAAGATGGCAGATTTTAAAGGTTGATTTGCACAATTCCCAATAAAAGACTGATACCGATTGATAAGCTGCGCCATGTGCAATACGCCCGAAATATCCTTGCTGGTCAACCTGATTTTTGGAACCATGTGATCATGACCCACGAAGATTATTTTACGCTGTATGGATGCGTTAATAACCTAAATATTAGGAATTGGGGTAATCAACATCCAGAATTAATTTTTGAAATGCCTTTACATTCTCCACAAGTTGCGGTCTGGTACGGTATGTCTCCTGAAAGAGTAATGGTCCTTACTTTTTTGAAGGCGGTAGTGGCGAGACGGCTACGATCGATTTATTAAAGACGACATCCTCCAATAGATTGAAAATTCTGATTTTGACTGGCCAACGCGATCACTTAATTTGAACAGAGTCCTTCGAAATCAACGTACGCAACGAGGTAGTCGAAATTTCATAAGAAACCCTTCAACAAGTGATGCAAAACATCGAAGGAGCGGCCTAATATGGAAAGAGCCATGTGTTGCTCTAGAGTGAAAATATCACTCCTATCACTAGACGAGCCAGATAAACCGAACCAGATGAAGCATTACGTTTGTACGATGGCGATGAATCTGGGAATTTTTTGAACAAAGTAAGGAAGTACAATTCGATACGATTCAAAGGACATAATTTGCCAATATTGATAAAGTATGCAACTGATAAACTAGTAGACCTCGGATGGAGTCATCAGGGCAGGTTTTCAATAGTGAAGAATTCAATTGACAGGACAATTGATACTAATGGAAGTAGATTTGGTAGTAATATATGCGAGTCGATTGGGTTGACAATGTTGAATGGACGCACAAAAACCGATAAAGAAGGACATCTTACCTTCATCAGGGGACCTGCATGTTCAACTATTGACTACAGCCTGGTTCGTGGAGAGCATAGATGACATGAAAGTCAACATATTTCCTTGTGATCAGAACATGCCTTTAACAGTCATTATAAGACTCAGTGCATTACAACTGCAGTGGAAAGATATTTACACACATATGTAGGCATCAAACCAATCTTGACTTATTACTTAATTCAGTAGATAGCAATACATGTTCTTCAATCTGTCATTGAGAATGCCCAGAAAATGTCAGCTGTGCTACGACGCAGACTACGAAATTGGTCGAAAAATTGTGTCCGCCTATTTGCGGGCGGTAAGAACCTCAGACTCGCTCTCCTTCAGAGCCAGGTACAATTTTGCAATCAAGAAGTACATGGTCCACCTAAAGAGGATCATATCCCGACGATCATAGCCGAACATTTTGGGGGCTTGAAGGGTGAGTGGCGCGTTATTTGCACGAAGTTCCCAGATTTCCAGGCGTATTAGCTGCACACTTTGTTCAGTTGCTAAACACCCATACGGTTTTGGAGCCATCCCTAAAGATCTAACTACAATGCTTTCCTTCGTCAGGGACTGGCTGAAACCATTACCGGGCAAATGGTAAGCCGAATTCGTTTTTTCGGAGCAACATCAGTTTTAGTGATATTGCATAACAATTCATGTCTATGAGACCTGGGTCAAAAGGGCAATCGGAGCGCAAGGACATCATGTTGTGCCAAAAATCACCTTTTCAAAGTCAATGCGACTAAATCGGAACTAGTAACGCCAGAAATCCCTAAACCAAAACAGGCCGTTCTATGAAGTCTGGATAAGACAGCAGTGACAGCAGTATTTACGTAAAAGTTTGTTCCATCACAAAAGCAACAAATAAAATTTATTAGGTGCGCAACTATTGACAACAGTCCATAGATGGCTCCAGCAGTAAGTGCTGGTGTATTTTGACATATCCAAAACTTCACGAACGAAGCTTAGACATATAGTAAACAAACCGATTTGACGTCATATGCTTTTGGTTGTGTGAAAATGTCTGATTTTGTGGTGAAGTGGGTGAAGTGTTGATTTTCTTCTTTCGCATCGAGAGCTCCAAAAAGTTTAAGGAGATACTACTCTAAGTGAAACAACGTAGTGTGATTGGTTCCGTGATTTCGATGTTGACGACCGTCCTCGTGAAGGAAGGCCAAAATCCTTCGAAGACGCTGAATTGGAGGCATTGCTCGATGAGGATCCATGCCAAACACAAGAAGAGCTTGCTTTAGCATTAGGAGTTACCCGCCAAGCCATTTCCAAGCGATTGCATGCGTTGGGGATGATTCAAAAACCAGGAACTTGTGATTTGGAGCCAAGGAACGTTGAGCGTCGTTTTTTCGCCTGTGAACAACTGCTCCAGCGGAGAAAAAGGAAGGGTTTTCTTCATCGCATCGTGACGGGTGATGAAAAATGGATTTATTACAGCAACTCAAATAGAGGAAAGTCATGGGAACTGCCGGGTCATGCTTCTACGTCGTCGGCTTGTCCGAATTTTCACGCTGCGATGGTTATGCTGTGTATTTGGTTCGACCAGGTCGATGTTTTTTATTATGATCTGTTGAAACCCAACGAAACTATCACCGAGGAATGGTATCGCCTTCAATTGATGCGACTGAGGCACGAAAAAGTGATTCTACATTATAACAACGCTCGGCCTCACGTTGCCAAACCTACCTGGAAACGCTCAAGTGGGAAGTTCTACCCCAACTGCCATATTCCCCAGATATTGCGCCGTCCAATTATTACTTCTTCCATTCGATGACACATGGTCTGGCAGTTCCGCTCATATGGAGACATCAAAAAATGGCTTGATTTGTGGATAGCCTCAACCATAACTCTATTCGAGCTCTGCCAGAAACATGGGAAAAGATGTAGCTAGCGATGGGCAATACTTTGAATGACTCGGTAACAGCCAGGAATCCAACAGCACTTTGGAAGTTTTCGACGCGACACGTTAAGCGCAAACATGTCTTTTATTCAAGATGACATATATATACGAGTATGAGGCATGCCAGTAAATCTTCTCCTTTTCGCAAGGAGCCTCGAAATCAGTACGTCGACCAACATACAACCACTGCCATGACATATTGACCGCAATCAGTTTTCTATTCGCCAGTATTGCTTTTATCCACAAAACTAGTGATACACCGCGTCGTCTGTCCGAGTTAAACATGCTGTCGAAAGCACCCTCACAGCGCGTAGATCTTCTTCTCGAGTGCGCTTTCAATTACGCCTACCAGATTTTGAAGCGCACTCGGTGGTAGGCTTGTAGCATCTTACTCGATGCATTCGCACATAAGTTTTACTCTCATGGAAAATAACTATGCTCTCCATGCTCCTCAACATGAAGGAAGTCAGACTAGTAGGTCTGAAGCTCTTGGTGAGCGTGTTGTCCTTAGCATAACTGCTATTCTTACTCGAGACAAGAGGTTCAGTATGTAGTGCTAATGCTAAGCTGGCAGTAAGGATTCTTTTGAGAATGGATATATGCGATTGGTGCCAGGTGACTTGAAAGAAAGGAAGCAACAGCATGTTTGATGGCCATATCACAACAGATGACAGATACGGATACCAGCTAAGAGTCAAAGCATACGAAGGAATTGTGTTCATGCTCTGTACTTTTGACGGTCTTCCATCCATGAATGTGCCCATTACAAAGACGCTGGGGAGGACAAGATTCAAACTGCGGAAAATATTTCTGTCAGCTGGTGCGCTGTTTCTGACATTCTGTTCGGGAATATTAATGAGGGGCGATGTACGGATAAAGAAATGTGTCCAGATTCAAGGGCATATTCAAAAGTTGCTGTTGGTATTCTCGAACATAAAATTACTTACCGTGAACGACATTTAAACCTCTTTCTAGAAAGACGAGTTCCATTTCATATTAAAACAGTCGTACGACTCACTTGACACCTAAAGTCACAATTTCAACTATAGAAGAAACCGAAAAGCTGAATTTAGGCTCCAGTAATAGAGCAATTACCATTCAATTATGCAATGTCTATGGGCAAAAATTTGCTCTATCTAAACCTAAAACAGATGTACTAGTTTCTACAACTGACGGAAGCTACAACACCACCTCTAAGACCCCGGAGAAACGAAGGAATTCAACTTCAAAAGAGTAAAAATTAAATCAACAGACTGCCTCGAAGGTAGCCCTTTAAGGAAAAATACAGAAAATATAAACAAAAAGAAAGAAAAAAACAAAAAACTCGAAAAAGAAACCATTAAACCATTTGAAAGTTTGAAATTTAAATTTTTTTGGAGTAAGGAACGCACAGAACATTTGCTAGATTCCCACACAATTCACGCCAAGAAGAGCATTAGGGTTAATTATGTCGAAACAAAACCCTTTCCTTCTGTTTCTTTGTTTTAGGAAGTTTTGTCCCTCCAGTTAGAGTAATCTACAAGAATACATTATGTGTCATAGGACGACCGACATGACCGCCACGACGGGCACATTGTCGTAGTTTGTTCTTGAAAATTGCCTTCACGGTAGGTGGCGACTTATTTATGGGATCCGACCTCCAGTGCACTAAAGACCATTTGCTTTCTCCTACCTGTCAATAATTTATGATAAAGACATGGAATTACATGTTAGCCATCGTATCGACTGCACCCATCTTTATGATTTCTTTTGTGGAGCGGAGTACCTTTCCAATTGTAGAGTCAAGTCAACGTCATGTAACAATCCCATGGGGTCATTACCAGGACAACACAAACAATCATCATGATGCGGAAAATTGATTCGATGCAGACAGATGATGATGATGATGATGATGATGATGATGGTGATGACGATGATGGTGCTGGTGATGGCAGGGATGGGAGTAGAATAAAAAAAAAGTCCAGAGGTATGGATATACTCGTAATCCTCTTAAATGTGTGTGTTCCTAATTACCCCCTAATATTCAATAATTGCCTCAATCAGAGGGTTGTTCCAATGTTCAGTGTTCAACGTTCGTTATTCAGGGTTCCGTGCTGTGCGGAGTTGTGGTTTTGTAGGGGTAGGAGTGTTTGTAAGGACAAAATAGTTTGTTGTTATGCATTTGCTACTCGCAGTCAGTAGGAATTTCAATTAGTTGCATATGTTTAAAATTCTAGAACAGTACGAGTATCTGGTAGGCATCATCTACAGATATTACATACATACTATGTACATCCAGTTAAATTAACATATGTGTACCTGGGAAATTGGTTTGCGATTTCGATTATGTATTTACCTAGGTGGCCTATCCGCACGCATGTCGGCAAATTCTCCAATTGTATCTGCAAATACCTGGACAATTTTAAGTAAACAGGCAAATACAGTACGACCGATTGTTGAGATATTTACTTTAAGATTTATATTTTTGACAAACCAATACGATCCAAGCCATCCTACTACCAGAAAAAGAGAGGTGCGTTTAGGAAGAGTCCTGTACAAATGCACTCCTGGAAGGGGGATTACTCTGTTTGACTACATAAACTACGTACGAAAACTATCAATTCTGCACATATAAATGTATCTTGTCGAGATGAAATTTTAAAGATTTAACATCTTAAAAAAAAAAAAAAAAATCGAAAAAGTAAACTGATATTGCGGGTATTGACTGAAGATTTATGTGGCTACGTGGTGAGTTCGAACACTGAGCATGTATGTTAGTTTTACGTTCTGTGTACATAATCCATTATGCGCCAATAAAGAAAAAGGTTCTAGGAGTCTAGCCAAAGGTAAGTTTCCTGGTATTGGCATTGGTGATGTGAAACAGATTTATGTGTCTCATGTCTAATGGCAAAATGCCAGTACCAACCGTTTTATTGACGTCTGTTCGGAAACATTGAAAATAAAAAGTGCATTCAGTTCACCTTCTATGTAGTTTGTTTGCTTGTGCTAACAAATGCAATGCCATTCATCTCTCAGTTGGTTTGCGGAAAACTTTAAAAATTTTCAATTCAAACTTATGAAATTGCTCAAAAGTGTTTTACTTCTAATATAAAGGAGCAATTCCCATTCAAATTTAACAAATATTGATATTTGAGTGATTCAAATGAACCCAGGCTAGACATTTTCGAAACATCTTAAAATGCAAATAATTCCTCGGCAAATGCGAAACTTTTGGACATAAAAAAGATACCTACACTCATATGTATGCACCTTACTAATTCTCAGCATGCATACGAGTATGTACATATGTAGGTGACAATACAACTGTTAAGTATGGAGTTTTACGATCAGAGTTGAGATATAAGCAACTTTCTATTCTATATTGCCTATGTGTGACCAGATAAGGACGATAGGACAAACAATTAAATAAAACAACAACAGTGTGAGATACCAAATTGATTCTGGCTTTATTTTGAAACTAATTCCATGCCGCACATCAATCAAATGGCCGCCTCGGCTACGCTGGCTGTGCTTCAACCGGTCGGTCCAATTTTTGATGACTTTGTCCAATATCTGCGGCGTTATTCCGGCAATAGAGTGTCGAATGTTTTCCTCGAGCTCATCCAAAGTGGTTGGCTTTTCAGCGTAGACTAAGAACTTGAGTCGAGTGGTGTCAAATCGCATGATCGCAGTAGCCAATTGTTGAACGCTCGCCATGAGATGACTCAATCGCCAAATTTCTCCTTCACAACTTTGAGCATTGCGTCGCTTGTATGGCATGTACCACAGTCTTGTTGGAACCACAGCTCTGATGTGTTGATGTTGTCGAACTCTGACCACAGAAAGTCGGTTAATATCGTTTTATACCTCATTTCGAAAGAAATAAAGTCCGATAATGCCACTATGCCATAAACCACAGGAAACAGTCAATCTTTCTGGATGCATTGATGCTTGGCCGAACACTTATGGATTGTGTTCGCTCCAATAATGACAATTTTGCTTGTTGATATAGCTGCTGAGCCAAAAATGGGCCTCGTCTGAGAAGATGATTTTCTGGCCAAAATCCGGATCTCCAACCAACATTTTTTGCGCCTAGTTATCGAACTCACGGCGTTGTCTATGGTCGTCCGGCTTCAATTCTTGCGTCAGCACAATATTATACGGATGCACTCTCTGGCGATGCCCAATTCAGTTGATCGGCGCCTAATAGAAATTTCTGGCTCTTCTTCGATACTGGCTACGGCGGCTATGTTTTCTTCATTTCGCACCAATCTCTGTCTGGTTGGTGGCTTAAGATCCAAAAGAGTGTACTCACTCTCAAACTGTTCCCCGGTGCGACGAATCGCCTGCACACTGAAGCCATCAGTCATCACCGACCTCACGGCGAAATTCACGTTGCGTACGTATTTACAACTGAACCGGAAAATCGATATTGTTTAATAATTTCCGCACAATCGGCAAGCATAAAACGATGCATGATGATGAAATGGCATATCTTACTAAATATTTTGACAGCTGGATGTCATTGGTAACTTTGGCAGCTGCGGAACCATAACAATTGCAAAAACTATCGGTGCTATGTGGTCACCCATAATTATGCGTACATTATGTAAAACTGTCAGGCTGCGCCATTTTTTATGTCGGTATGTAAACATTGAATGACTTTGACATTTAACAACCGATTGAAATGGGTAGAAATGTTTTTAATACATCAATTCAGTACAATTTCAACCATAGTTGGAAAACTTTCCAGACCCGGTTTCTACTGATCGCCTCTATCCGTGTGATCCTGCCTGTGAATATGTGTGAACTCTGTCATCAATGGCAATTTCTCACCCATTTTAGACAAAAAATGACATCCACATTACACACACTCGTGCAAATAACTCTTATTCTAGCAACTTTACTTATAAATTGCTCTCATTCTAGCAAATTCTAGTAGATTATAGACATGTACAAAGTGTTGGTAAATAAATTACAGGCCGTTTTCGAAAACGTCATCTGCATCAAATTGCTTTTGCAAAATGTTCTTAAACGCAAGCTGCGAAAGTCATTTGTTCGAAAACGTCATTATAAATCAAACTGCCTTTGCAGCATGTTCGATAATGCAGTTTTTGCAGGGCAGATGTTCATAAACGTCATCTGCGCTGCAAAAAAGTAGCCAGAAATTTGCACTGCGTAATAAAATGCATTCAAGGATGATTGCTCTGTACGAAAACGTCAAATGCTCTTGCAAGAAAAAAATCATATAGATGACACAGATCAACGATACCAAATGACGTTTGCAGTTTGATGTTCGCAACCCTTAAGTATTGCAAATGACGATCAATTTGACGATCAAATGACGTTTTCGAAAACGGCCACAGTCTGTCTGTAAAACAACGCGCCGAAATAATGGCGCTGTACATTGAAAATAGTCGTTCAGTTATGTTAACTCAACGTTCACATCGTTGAAAATATCGTCGCCAACAAGCATCGTCTGACAACACTATTCGTAGTTTGGTCTCAAATTTTGTTGAGCACGGGACAGTGGGAGATCGTCGACATGGCGTTCATCAACGCTCAAGACGTCCCAATAAACTGGTTGAAGCTGGTTTTGGCATCAGTGTAACCACCTGTTTCCGTATAAAGTATAATTGACTGAATATTGCCAACAGTCCGTTGACGTCGCTTGAAATATGGCCAAACAGTCGAATGGTTGACACTGAACCTGATTTTTGGCAGCAAATTTTGATGATCGCTGAGGGCCATTTCCCACTCTCTGGCGCCATTAATAAGCAACATTGCCGCATTTGGCGAACGGGGAATCCACACGAGAAACACCATTGCATGACCAACAAGTGACTGTTTGAGCCGGCGTTTGCTCCAAAACCATCATTGTGCCATTTTTCTTCAGAGAAGTCGAAACATGGGAATATCGGTGGATATTGGCCTGGATGCTTATTGGTTCCAAACAGATGGTGCGCCCTGCCACACTGCAAATCAAACAATGCAGTTTCTGCAACGAAAATTCCCTGAACGTGTGCTGTCAAAAAAATGGGGACATTGACTGGCCACCCAGATCTCCAGATTTGACCATTCCGGACTTATTTTTGTTTGGTTATTTGAAAAGCAAACTGTATGCCAGCAAGCCTCAGAACATTGACGAGCTCAAGACAAACAATCGCTATACCTGAAATCATGTGGCTATACCGCACGAGAAGCTCGAAGATGTGATGGAAAACGCAGCAAAAATGGTACATTTTGCTTTGGTCAATAAACGCGGCCACTTGATTGATGTTGTATTCGAAAACTTGTCCGAATAAATTGCAAATTAAATAAAAATACCTTATAAGGGTTTTCCAATAGGGACGTGACAATTTTGAATTTAATTTGTGAACGCACTCCTTCACTAATCATCAGACTGTCACTGTCAATTTATTCAGTAAACTCAACATTTTCATCATGGTAAAGTACACGAACGAGCAACGTCTGCAAATTATAAAAAAACTACCGAAATTCGGAGTCGGTGACTGCAGCTTTAAGAGCGTTAACTCCAATTTTCGGTCGTAATTCTCGCCCTAGTAGACAGGCAATAACAAATTTAGTTCAAAAATTTGAGTCTACATATTCGTTGTGTGATGTTGCCATGTCAGTGAGACAACGTGTTGGTCGAAGTGTTGAAAATATCGCTGCCGTTCAGGCGTTCGTAGCAAACGATCCAAATTAGTCAATTCCACGACGTTCTCAAGAAAAACTGAGTCAAGAATTGAAGCCGATGGACCATTTGAAGCGACGTACGTTCTCCGATTGGGTTCTGGAGACGATGCGCCACGATGATGAATTTCATCGCAAAATCATCTTCAGTGACGAAGCCCATTTTTGGCTCAATGGGTTCGTCAATAAGCAATATATGCGTTATTGGTCGGGTGAAAATCCACATGTGCTTCATGAATCACCACTTCATCCACAAAAAATAACTGTTTGGTGCGGTTTTTATGCCGGCGGCGTTATTGGGCCATATTTTTTCGCCGACGATAACGATCGTCACGTTACTGTGAATGGTCAGCGTTATCGCGCCATGATCACCGATTATTTTTGGCTCGAATTGTAAGATATAGACTTGGACAATATGTGGTTTCAACAGGATCGTGCCACAAGCCACACAGCACACGTTACAATCGATTAATTGAAGAGTAAGTATGGTGAGTGTGTTATCTCAAGACATGGGCCAGTCGATTGGCCGCCTCGTTTGTTCGATTTAACGCCGCTTAACTATATTCTGTGGGGCTACGTTAAGTCATTGGTATATACCAACACGCCGACGACGTTGGAAGAGCTCAGAGCCAACATTGAACGCGAAATAGCGGCCGTTTCGGCCGAAATGTGTGGCCGAGTAGTTGAAAATTGGGTCCAAAGAATCGGCCATATGAACGAAGTCGAGTTCCATTCATAAAAGTTTTGATTGTACTTCAAGCCAATAATAAAGTTTTTGAAATATCTCAAATGGTTTGCGTTTTACTTAAAAAAAAGTTGTCAAGTCTTAATTGGAAAACCCTATATTTACAACTGAACTGGCAATTCGATGTTTTTTAATAATGTTCGCACATTCAGCAAGCATAAAACGATGCACGATGATGAAATGGCAAACCTTACTGACAGCTGGATGTCATTGGCAACGTTGACAGCTGCTGAACCATAATAATTGGAAAAAAAATCATTGCTATCTGGTCACCCGTTACAAGTTCATTTTCAAAACAGCTATTTTGGCTACTGTTCAATGAATAGATGTTCCCTAGTTTACCCAAAATACATGCTATCTTTTGGTTTGATTCAAGAATAAGGTCCTCTTAAGGACTGAGACTTGAGAACAGAAAGTTCGCACTCATCTAAAATAAGAATGAATGTGAAGCTCAACACTATTTGAATCAGTAGTCGACCATCAACTGTGAATTGTGTTGTTCAATTCCTAATTCCCCAGCTTAAGTAAGTTAACGAAACCTGAATATCTTCTATAAAAAAAAGAAACGCTTCGAAACAAATACATAGGAGTGCCTATCTTTAATCTGTAGTATTCTATTGAATGAAATTTCAAGTTGAAATTCAAGTGATAAACATCACTAATCCGCCGACGTGCATATACTGATTTTGAGCTTTTGTCACCAACGACAACAATCACACCAAACTAATTAGGCAGGCGTATATCACGGATTAGGCTACTGATTTACCCCGGGATATCCGACAGATATTACCTGATCACAACAAATATCTGAATTATTTTATAACTTATGGCCTAGTTTCTTTGTCGGGATTCATCTAATAATCACTATGCGTATCTAAGATACACATATTATGTGATAAGATTCACACATTGCGAATAGCAGGCTATTGTCATTGGAAACGAGTTTCACCAAACTCGTTCAATATTATCCAATACCATAACATAGCTTCTGCAATAAAATGCTATTTTTACAATACAACAGATTGTATATCTTCTAATTAACTCGACCCAATCATTTAACAAACAAACAAAATTCAAAATAGAAAAAAACAACAAAAAGAACACAAAAGAAAAATTAAATCTAATTTGTATCTCTTGATTGTTAGGGTTGATTATGAATTAATTTGCAAATCATTAACTTGCACATACATACAATAGTTAAAGTTGTGGATGGTACGAGTAGTATCTACTTACGCAGCATCTCACGTTTCGAGTATGTGTGGCGGTGAGCCGGACTTCTAATTAGTGGAAATCTCAAATTGTGGAATTTCAATTGATTTCGACTGAAAACGAATGATTTGAAGGTATCTGACTCTGTCCACAGCTAAAAAAAAAATAATTAATTATTCATATTCATATTTTTAATTATTTATCTGTTCCCGTTTGTTGTGTTGAGGGAAGGGTAATTTGTTATAGATTGTTTACCATGCTGCTGCAAGTATGATAGATCGCTTAAACGACTTTGCATAGAAATTTGAAATGATTTGATGACTGACGGTTGAAGGTAGTGTTCAATGGAGAGTTTGAAAACTGGTAGATTACATGTCAACAAGTTAATAATTTTGTTGAAGAAATACTCGTGCTTTTGAGGAATGTTGAATTTTATGTTAATTGTTCTCATCAAAATTTTACATCAGAAGGCAAAAAGACCTCCCAGGCATTTTCTCCGAATATTTTGCCCCCGTTTTATGAAACTTATGAAATTCATATCTGCTCGTAGGTAAGATTTTATTGACTGGTAATGGGTGAAAGGCTAGAGAAAACAAAAGTGCTCAGATTCAGTCTAATTTTGGTTCAATAAATTTCATGTTGAATTATTGTTCCTAGTATGTTGGGTTACTACTTAAGTTTTAAGATATGGCAATACCGGTGTAGATTCGACAAATCTGATATCAGCGTTGTGAAGTTTGACGTTTTTAATGGTTCACATGCGCAGACCGTTTTGTCATACGAGTGCTATTAACGTTTTTTACAGAGACTTGAACAATTCATCTCAGCCAAAAAATGGAATTAAATCGTTAACGTCTTCGTGCGATGATTTTTTATGATTTTCGACGTGGATTAAGTGAACAACAGTGTGCCGATCAACTTCGGCTTTGGTAATGAAGCACATCCCATCCATCTCACAGCGTTTCACTGCTTTTCGTAAGCCAGTCATAATTGTTGTTCGCTCCAGGACGAATTTCGTCAAGATCGTCCAAAATCAGTTGTTGTGACAGAAAACATCGTTCGGGAATTGGTATTGCAAGATCGAGGCATGATTGGGCATTAGTTCCGCTCGCATACATTTAATATTGCATTAACATTTGGCTGTCAAAAAAAATTCAATCGCGGTGCTTCAAAAGACGTCCATAAGATCATGACAGGCGACGAATCATAGGTCTATGCATATGAGCCCGAAACTAAATAGCAGTCGACTGTATGGGTCCTTCAAAACGACCCGAATCCAAATAACGTAGAACGATCAACTCGAAATAGTAAGCCACTATTTGTCTTCCAGGAAGTTTTGAAGAAATAAGGGAAAGCAACCGCCGAATACGGATCATTCTCCATCACGACAATTCGAGCTCTCACAGGTTGGCTCAAACAAATGACTGTTTGACCACTCAAAATATCGAATTGATGCGTTATCTGCAGTGAATTCCGGATTTGGCACCCAATGAATTTTATTTATTCCCGCACATAGAAAAAAAATTGCGAAGTCAACGTTTTTCGACGCTTGAAAAAGGGGCTCATCTGTCAGTTTAAAACGCATATTTTGGAGTTACCTCATTCGGAGTGGGGAAAGTGCTTCGAAAATTGGTTCAAACATATGCAGAAGTGTATTGATCTTCATGGAAGATATTTTGGAAAACAATGATACGTAGATAAAAAAGGTGTGTGAGGCTTAGATCATCACATAAAAGAAGTCTCAACTACCAATACGACTTTTAATTAGTTGAATGCGTTGTCTAAATACGTACAAAGACTGATATCCCTGTTTCTCATCCGCAATAATGATTTCAGTATACAAAATTGTATCCGATTTCGATATTCTGGACAAACAACCCTCGAAGAACCGTGTGTTGTGAATTTCGCGTAAATGAGTCCACACGAATTCCTGATATTGATAGCCATGCCACCGTCACTCTGGGAGTGTTTTTAACATCTCACCTTGATTAATACACCGCCGACTCATATCAGCTAAGTTCTCGCAATGACAACAAAGTTGGAGAAATGATTCCTCAAAGGATCGTACGGCAATGTGGGAGAACCATTGAATCGGAATTAAGAGCTTTTTTTAGAAAATTTTACTGGTCGGTTTGTTTCCTCAATAATGATATGGATGCCGCTGCTGATATGATTACAAACACCGCTTTTTTTCATGAAATCCGATCGAGATTAGAGCCCAACTAGGCAGGAATGACAGCAGTGTCCCAAAAGTAGTAAAAGGATGTTGCCATCTGTTAAAATCATTAGAAACTACGAGTATGCCTCATTCTCCATTTATAATGAGATTCCAGATGTCAGCGCTTTGGACACTTCCCAGTCGCACCAACGCTGCCAGATGGTCTTATGCCTCCACCTACGCTAGATCGGCTCAAACATTCTTTTAGCCGTACAACTCGCTTATGGAATGCCTTGACGAATTCTTTATTTCCTGTTCATTATAACCTTCAAACATTCAAAACCAATGTACATCGGTATTTCTCTTTCATTTCTCCCTAACTTTTCTTCGACCGCGATGTATGCAAACATTTTAAGGGTACCAAAATCTTTTTGAGCAAAAAAAAAATGAGTGAATCAGATGGTTCAGTTAGTAAATCACCTCTTCTTTTCGAAAGCTGTTCTTCCACGCTGTCGAGACATGAAAACTTCTTAACGAATAGCATTACGGGTTTCGTAGCAACAGGCCCACTAATGATGATTTGATGACATGTCTCACCAAAAAAGGAACCAAAGTCTACACGGATCTGTCGAAATTAAGACAATTGCATTTGATATTTCTAAGGTATTTGATAGAGTTTAGCATCAAGTTCTTTTAGGCTTAATAAAACACTTTTTTCAATAGAATAGCAATAACCTATCGAAATCGTCAAATCAAGTTGTCTTGGATGGTTTTAAGTCTGAAATCCACAAATTCAAACTCGTGCGGTAAAACTCAACACTTTAGTAGTCCAGCGAGGACAAGAACCTTAGCCAATATTCCTCTTCAGCCCTTTGCCAGCTGCTCCCTTCCGGGAACGCTATTGTCCATGCTCTCTAGTGACTTAAGCCGGGTTGTGCTTGCTTTTTGAGGTAGCTGGTATAGCGTAATTTTCAATGCTGAAACCTCTCTTTCATTCTCCATTGATACAGACGGGACCGAAAACTATCCGACAACTTTTCTCTCGAAGCGAACGAGAGCATTTTCATCCGCTTTTGTCAGTGTCCCAGCTTGTGCACCGTAAAAGAGAATCAGTGTTTTGTACAAGATTATCATTCTGATTTCACAAGAAAGAGATATTAGCAAGAGTTATTCTTCGCATTCTTTCCGCGCTGGCTTTACTGTCGAAGTTGAAAGTGGAACCGAGGTAGTTAAAGTTCCTTCTCTTCTTATTTCTGTCGGAACAGACAAAGAACTAGTCCATTGTACTCCTTGTAAGTTCCTTTTATTTGGTATCTATCAGTCGAGGAAAGGCGAGTAAGCGCTTCTGTGATAAAGTACCTCAGTACACTGATTGTATGCTTAGGTAGTGTTCCGAAGTGTCGTCACATTCACAGCAAACGTCGCAAGATGTTGTGTCACTTACACACAGCAAACTTAATTGCTTTGCAAAATCGTAGTACGAAGCCAGTAAGTATCCTGCAGTCTTTCCTACTGAGAGACAGCAGGAAAGTCACTGACCTCTTAGAGATGTAGGACAGTATTCACTTAGTCTGCCGGCAACCTGGAGAAGTCTTGCAATCTGTCAACGTAGGTTCGGGTCTCCTCAGAACCCTACCTAGGCGATTTCATTTCCTGTGACCACATTATGACCTGGGACGCATATAAAACTCAGTGATATCTTGCATTCTCGAACTTGCTTGGAAGTCGTTATAGGGTTCAACAAGGCTCGAAGCTCAGGTTGGTTGTCGCTACAAATTTAAATGCTTCGCCCCCTTCACCGATTCTTCGCAATATAGTTCGCTGCCATCAGAAGGACATCAGCACTGCATCCTAGATCGGTTTTGAAGCCATTCGTGAAGACCCGACTACATTCCTCTCCTGGCTAAGATTCTGGTCGAAACCAGTCTTGAGCACAGGGAAAGTCGATTTTGTATTTTTTTTTCCGCAGCAAGAGTTCTGGTGTCATTTCATCAGTCGGCATGGCCATAAGACCAGAGTCATTAGACAGTAGTCGTGCATTCTTCAAAGCTCCAGTGCGTATTGTACCAAGACCACTTCTATTCAAACGAAAGAGGGCTTGGAGCGTGCAGCCCATATACAATATGAATATCGAGGGGATATTCATTCAGCAATAACTTATTTTCGTTATAGATCTAGAAGTCCCTTCTCGGAGGGTCGATCTTGAAGGCAGCTCCTTTACACTGCCAGAAGTTCGATAGCGCCTTAAAGGCTTTCGACGTAGAATGTTTAATTCATAGAAGTTTGTTATCCAGGATGGCACCCAACTATAATACTTAGCTTCTTTGGATAAGCATGGGATGAGTCAGACCACTTAACTTCCTCCTTCTCTAAAGAGAACAGCTTTAGTTTTGACAGGATCGACTGAAAGCCCTTTTCTAATGCACTAGTAGTAGATCACTGCTGCCTAGACCAACAGACAGTACGGGCTCATCATCCGCGTATGCTTGTACATAGATGTCAGAACTATTGAGCAGTGAATCGACCAACATACACCATACCAATGGATGCAGAACGTCGCCTTGAGAGCCACCCCTGTTTACCCCCGTAGTCGTATCTTGGCCACAGTCAGCATCCGTAATCAGTGTCCTATTCATCAGTATTGCTTTTATCCATAAAATTAGTGATTCATCTACCCTGCGTTGTCTGGCCGAGTTACACATGCCGTCAAATGTTGCATTGTTGAAAGCACCCTCAAGTCCTTTACTACCTCAAAGTTGTAATTACCTTTCGTGACGTTTTGTCCTTGGCGTGGATGTTGTACGTATGTCTCTTTTTGTTGACACCATATACGAGTACATATGTACTTGTGCTTCAGTAGTTGTAAACGCTCCATTGACAGCATTTTGTGTTCTTCCCATTATGTCAATATCGTCTGCAGATGCAAGTAACTAAGCAGACTTTTGAAGGATAGTACCTCTGGAGCTGACTTGTGAGTTTCGCACAATTCTTTCAAGAATGATGTTGAACAAATGACATGACAATGCATGTCCTTTCCTGACATTGAATACCTCGATTATAAACGAATGGACTTAGCAGGGATGCCATAACTAGACATCGCGTCCTCAGTTAGCGCTAACTGCATGGGGTATGTCTCTACAGACAACCGGCAGACGAAACAAAAGCTTCCCGACGCACAGTGTGTTATTTTTGCATATCTAGCGGAACTTTGAAACAAAGAAAATGTACGGTGCTGTGCTAAATTCTATAATTGTATATATTCTATTACCTAGTTTATATGACAGGTTAAAGCGCATTGACGAGTTTGCAGTATATAGTTGAATTTGGCCTTGGGTTTTGCCACACAGTTTTTCCAGAAATATCATCAACCAAACGAAGTGGGAAGGAAGTTACCGAAAATAGATTTTGGTCACTGAATTCCATACTCATTTTGTATCTACTTTGTGCAGAGCTGTCATCGCAACCCCATTTAGATATACTCGTAAGTCGCAAAGATAAAATTTGCGTACCCAAAGATTTAAAATGCTCAGATAGGTCTATGTGTTTTTATGATACGTTTTATCGTTATGTCAAGGAAAGGTTGTAACTTTATTTGAGCAGACGCATCAGTCACACTAAAGGCTTCTTCTTCAGGGTAGCGGTCTTTCTTTGCCTCTTGCACTAAATAATATGTGATGATGCATGTTGGAATTCGCCAACATTAGCCTTATATGCGCGCATGCCCCACAGAGGAGAAAGATTACGACACCAAGGATGCCTTCTATGAGCTCCTTAACAAGACCTACGAGCAATGCCCTAGCTATGACATTAAAATTGTCCTCGCTGATTTTAATGCAAAGCTAGGAAGAGAGGGTGTCTTTGGTGGAACGATCGGAATATAACCGGGACGACACCACCTCCGATAACGGATTCAGGCTAATCGACTTTGCGGCGGGGCGAAACATTGTCGTAGCTAGCAAGCGGTTCCCACATCTCGATGTACACAAGGGGACTTGGAGACCAAGTCAACCAGATTGATCACATTGCGATCGACCAGGGCACAGTATTATGGATGATCGTAAGTTCCGAGGAGCCAACATCGACTCGGACCATTACCTTGTTGTAGCCAAGTTACGGTTGCGGATATCCCTAACTACTCAAAGACAAACTAATTCTGTGAGGAAATTCGACGTCAGACGGCTACAATCGCAAGACATCTCCAAGTCTTTTTCCGATCGAGTGTCTTTTAATCTCCAATACCGCCAGCATCAAGCACCGAAGACCATTGGAAACACTGCCAAAACGACATCAGAGGTGCTGCTTCTGATATGCTGGGTTTCACTCGTCCACCACAACGAAACCTCTGGTTCAGTGATGAATGCTGGCAAGCACATGCAGCTAAGCAAGATGCATATAAAGCGGCACTGCATAGAAGGACCAGAGCTGCTCATGAGCTCTATGAGCGGAAGAGGAGAGACGAACATAGAAAGAGCTTGAGAAGCGCGCGGTCGAGGAAATTGCGAGATGCTACTCCAGGAATGAGGTTCGGAAGTTTTACCAAAAGGTAAAAATAACATGCCACCTAAACAAACCTCGAACCGAAGCCTGAACAAGGGAACATCGTGGTAGAACCGCAGTCGAAGCTGAGGATTTGGAAAGACCATTTCTGCAGACAGTATAACGGCGATGACGAACCAGATACCGCTGTCAGGCAGAATCAACCTTTCAACCTGGACGATGATGACCAACAATTCCGTCCACCCGACCTCGACGAAGTGAAAATAGCCATATCTAAGCTCAAGTCCAACAAAGCTGCTGGAGCGGACGGCCTGGCTGCCGAGCTCTTCAAAGCGGCAGGCAATGACTTGGTAAGGAGCATACTCCAACTCATCTGTAAAATATGGTTGGACGAAAGTATGCCCGATGAATGGAACCTCAGAATTGTTTGTCCGATTCTCAAGAAAGGAGACCCTCTGAACTGCACCAATTACAGAGGCATCAGTCTCCTTCACATCGCATACAAGGCCTTATCCGCTCTATTGTGTGAACTGCTCAAGCCGTTCGTCAACAACCTGATAGGTCCATATCAATGTGGCTTCAGGCCAGGAAGGCCCACCATCGACCAAATATTCACACTACGACAGATCTTGGAGAAGCCCCATGAGCTTCAGATCGAAACACACCACCTATTCATCGACTTTAAGGCCGCGTATGACAGCATCTATAGAGACGAGCTATACAGAGCAATGACTAGTTTCGGCATCCCTAGCAAACTCGTCCGTCTGTGCAGGATGACAGGAGCACGCTGCTCCATCATGGTCGATAAAGATCTCACCGAGACCTTTGATGTCCAGAAAGGATTTAGACAAGGCGATGCGCCGTCATGTGATTATTTCAACACCGTAAACACAAGAGGCACTATCTTTCAAAAGTCCGTCCAACTACTCGCATACGCCGACGATATTGACATAATCGGGAGAAAGCAGCGTGATGTCAGTGGCGTTTTCGCGAGTATTGAGACGGAAGCGGCGAAAATGGGTTTAGCGGTCAACGATTGCAAGACCAAGTATATGCTGTCAAGCAAAAAGGACAACCAACACCGACTTCTCGGGCAGAACGTCACCGTCGACAGGTATAACTTTGAGGTAGTTAAGGACTTTGTCTACCTAGTCTGCGCTATAAATACAGACAACGACACCAGCGCTGAGATCAAACGAAGAATAACTCTTGCCAACCGCTGTTTCTTTGGGCTAAGGAGGCAATTGAGTAGCACAGCCCTCTCTCAGACAACAAAAGTCACCCTTTATAAGACCTTAATAATCCCAGTCCTGCTCTATGGCGCAGAGGCATGGACATTATTAAAAATGGATGAGGATGTTCTTGGTTGCTTCGAGAGAAAAATTCTTCGGTCCCATCTGCATTGACGGTGAATGGAGGAGGAGATACAACAATGAACTCTACGGACAGCGACATCGACCTAACCAGAAGAGTGAACATCCAAAGACTGAGATGGCTGGGTTATGTAGAGCGTATGGACAACAATGTTCCGGTCCGAAAAGTCTTCGAATCCGTTCTAGTGGAAGGCCACGCAGTGGCGCACGCTAGTGGAAGGCGACCTCAGCCAACTTAGCGTGCGAAACTGGAGGCAGCTAGCTAGGGATCGAGCTGGCTAGAGACGTTTGTTGGTCCACCCCGGACTGTAGCGCCTCTTAAAGTAAGTAAGTATGATGCATGTTTTTGTACTGAAAACTTAATTTTGGGTTCACCTGGGGGAATGATTTTGTTTCCTTTTTCTTGGCTCAGTCTAGCCTTTTTCATATTGGTAGCTCGCTCTTCCAGGGGAACTACTTGCAAACTCCTTTACAATATTTGCTGCATCTCTTTTACCCGATGAACGTAAGGTTATTTCAGCGCAAACGCGATTTCGCTTGGTGGTTTTGTGTTTACCAGTTCTTTAATTTTTCGTCCTTGAACTTTTTGAGCGCACTCGTCAAATTGTTGCGGTGGTCGCCCAGGATTAATCTTGGAACTTTTAGATGGAAAAGTCAAAAAAGTCTTTTGAAAGTTGAATTCCTTTATTTAACCATGTTTCATTGACTTTCTTGAACCTTTCTATACTTCGGCCACTTCGATTCCATCTACCAAAGATTTTGCAATTTATTGAGTTTACATATGTATGCAGCACTCGAGGGACATTGTCTGTGTCTACGAGAGCGAAAACTCGCATAATATGTATATGCCGATATTTTCACATTTCTTGTTGCTTCACTTTTTATATAACCCTATGCAAACAAAAAAATTTAATTGATGTGCAAACATTAAGCAAAAACTTTTAATGGATTCTGAGACATAAAACACAAACAGAGGTTTTAAGCACGATTTTAAGACGGATACACGCGGATCCATTTTTTCAAAGGCAAAATTATAAAATAAATTTGGGGGGCTAAACTTGTTTATCACCTAAGCACGCACTGATGAACTTGACACAAGAAATGCAACTAGTTTCGTATTTTTCTTTTGCTTGAACTAAGCTAACAGTAAACATTTGCTTTTTTTTCATTCAAGTTGTACCTTCCATATGATACCGATTTTCTTTCATTTGGCCTACTTTAAATTTTTAATAAAGTTCGGCTGGATTGGCAAAATAACACACTGTGCGACGTCACTAAAAGGTCGGCTACTTTCCTCCTGTCCTTCAGTAGGGGGGCCCCCGCCCAATTATCAAGGCTTCGCCCTTTAATGACGTTGTCTAATAATGAACGGGGGCAGAGCAAAGTACTGGTCTTATCGTAAACATCTTCAGATGACGCTACCGAAGGTTGCTACGATTTGATCAGTCACAAGCTGCCGGTCATAGGTCTTGTTGGCGGCTGGACCACCGGTAGTCCCTACCAGGACTTAAATCACGGTACCATGGGAGTCAGGAGCCCCCCGGATCTCGGTCCGGGCCTGACTTGTTAGAGGTAGGCCCCCTTGTGGGAGCGTCATGGTGGCTGTGGTTTAAACCCAAAATCGCGGGTAAGAGTCTTCCTATGGTTTTCCTTGGTTCTCCTTTTGGTTTTCCTTGGTTTTCCTTTGGTTGACTCAATGTGGAGTTGCAATAAGTGCTGGGTGCTGTGACCCTAAGAACAGTAAGAGGTTTTAGGTCGGCCTCGACTCATACCAAGGGTGGAACTTGTGCCGGCAACACAGTTCCGAATTGGTATCAATGGATTGACGGTGAGCGATGGCAAGGCGTATCCTTGCTCCCATGGATGTATGGGCATCCCGTAGGTTTAAGCCCACACGGCAGGTACTTACGTTAAAAAACAAGAGACATCTGTCCTTCAGTAGGCGGAGTTAAGAACTGAAGAAGTCGACTATGGTGTTTCACTTCTTCGCTCCAGGAGATCTCCTGGAGCTGATGGAATGACCGGAGAGATGGTGAAAGCCATCTGGAAGGCCGTCCCAGAATACCTACTCGGACTGTACAGCAAATGTATTGCTTGTAGCTACTTCCCCAAGGATTGGAAGGTGGCAAGGGTGGTTGTGCTCCTGAAGTCCACTGATAAGAATAGGTTTGACCCTAAATCTTATCGGGGCATCAGTCTGCTTCCGGTACTAGGAAAAGTACTGGAAAGGGTTTCGGAGAGGATGGCGGAACCAATGTCCCCCTTCCAATTCGGCTTTACAAGAGGCAAGTGTGTCGAGGATGCATGGTCTTTCCTAGAAGACAGAGTTCTCAGAAGCAGGGCCTTTGATAACCTGAATTGGCAGAAAATAGTAACCAGGTTGCAGGAATTGGGCTGTCGGGAAATTGGGCTTTGGGGAATCTACTTTTCCGACAGAAAAGCGAGTGTGGTAAGTGCACACGACAGCGTCTCAATTAATGTTGAGAGAGGTTGCCCCCAGGGGTCCATTTGTGGTCCTTTTATTTGGAACCTGATGATGGATCCACTCTTGCGGCGACTAAACGAGCTCTGTGGGTGCTGCGCCTATGCAGATGACCTGCTCCTCCTCCTTGAAGGCCAGTCTAGGGCCGAAATCGAGGCAGTAGGAGAAAGAGCTCTAGCAGTCGTTGCTGAATGGGAAGAAAGCGTAGGGGTAAGTGTGTCGCAGGATAAGACCGTCTTAATGAAGTTCAAGGGCAAGTTGAACGTAAGACGTCGGGCTCCTAAGATACATTTGAACGGCGTTGGCATTAGATGTGTGACAGAGGTCACATATCTGGGCATAACGATGGGTGAGTGTATGAACTTCATGCCTCACCTGGTTCGTACTAGACTACGTGTGCTGAGTGCCGTAGGCCAGGTAAGGCGCATTTTGCGATCTGACTGGGGACTCAACAGGCGTTCTGTTCGTATCATATACGATGGCCTATTTGTTGCCTGTGCAACATATGGAGCATCGGTATGGTACGACAGAGTTATGACTGTTGATGGCCAAAGGCGGATCCTGACTTGTCAAAGAGTCGCCTTGCTTGGCTGTTTACCGGTTTGCCATACTCTCTCCACAGAGGCGATGCAGGTGTTGCTTGATGTGCCACCTCTGGATCTGGAAGTGATACGTCGTGGTATTGCTTGCAAGATCAGAAGGTCTCCCTCTAAATGGCAGCGTAAAACCTTGCTACATGCATGTGTTCTATCTAGATGGCAATCTAGATGGGATACTAGCGAAAATGGCAGGGTTACTTACGGCTTCCTAAAGGATGTACTAACCATTCGAATCTTTCCTGAACGGAACTTTAACCTCAGCCTGGGCTTTCTGTTGACCGGGCATGGATCCCTTAATGCATTCTTGCATAAGAGGGGGCTTAGCGAGGTTGCGAGCTGCTCATGTGGAGCTACCTATGAGGACTGGCTTCATGTCCTATGTGAGTGTCCCAATTACGCTGACATAAAGAACTTGCAGGCTATGGGCATCACCTTTAATGGTGAGACCTACGATGTCAGTGGAATTATCACTGATACCGTACGGTTTAAAAGAACCCGTAGTTTTGCAAAAAGAGGTATTCAATAGAAGGCACAGTAGGCAGCTAGCGGGTAGATTTTAGACATATCAAATTGTTGTAAGGCCGCCAGTCCTTGGCAGTGAGGTGCCCAACTGGAAGTAACCTCAAGGTTGCGAAGCTCGACCGGAAGCTATATGCTGGTACCACGGGAGGTCAGGAGCCCCCGAAACTATGGTTCCGGCCTGACCTAGGAGTTGGCCCCCTTGTGGGAGTATCGTGGTGGCTGTAGGTTTACACCCAAAATCGCGGGGAGAATGGACCGAATGGATCTTGGACATCTCATGGCTTAGCATATGTCGTAGTGTACTACGACCTGTGCTGGGCCATGGGGTTGCTATGGAACCAACTGGCTTATTCGATGTGGAGTTGCATTGCAACCGGTTGCCATGACCCACAGAATGGCTGAGGTATTAGATAGGCCTCGACCCTGCACCAAAGGGGAAGTTCGTGCCTTACACACGACTTCGAATCTGGTACTGGTGGTAGTACTTGTACTATCCGATGGGCGCTTATCAACGCATTGTTTTGATATCTTGTGCGAAGACGCACCGTAGGCTTAAGCCCTCACGGCAAGTACCTACGTTAAACACAAGAGACATCTGTCCTTCAGTAGGAAAAACTGCAGACAGCTTATTGACATTGTAGCGAGGTACTACGTTTTTGCTAACCATCTGAGTGTTCTGGACAGACATCAGTGGCATAACAACGTACAATGTTTTCTTGGAAAGTAATACCGACATGGTGGAGTGAGTTACCGCCCTAGGCTCGCATCAAGTTGCTGGTACTCGACCTTGAGATTTCGCAATGCTGGTACTGTATAGTATGTCCCTTACTACTGAAGCGCTTACTCATCTTTCTATGAAGGACTGGGAAATTCCTCTTTTCCGTCCAAAAAAAAAACAAAAAAAAATCACATTGATAGTGTAACTTCTAACCTTTTCGGAAAAGCCAATAGATATTGATCGTCCAAAATTGGATCAGATAACACCGGCTGGCACCTAATTGGAAAACCCCCTTTCCAAATTCAGTATTATTGCCCAGAATATGTATGTATTTGGATAAGTAGAAGCAAAACAATAGGTGAATACGAATACTTTCATCAAATGGGTTATACGAGTAGTTGTCTATTAGATAAGTAACCTACAGCTTGCATGCTATTGAAACATATGGCGTGATAAAAATATATGTCGCAATGATGGCCATGTCCCTATGGCGCCTAACCTACTTTCCGTGCGAACAGTCTTTAGGCCATAAAAACCAAGTTAATGTGTTCCCGTAGACCCATAGCAGGGCATCGTTTGTGTTTGTTTGCACCCACCTATGGCGTCAAACGATTGACACATCAACATCCAAATGCAAAGAAAATCTACAATAAACCACAAAAAAAAAATAAGAAAAAAAGACAAAAACAAAAAGGAATATTCTTCAACATAAATTTTTGAAATAAACACGTGTGGTTTTATTTGTTTGACAACAGTCGTCAGATTAATCATTTCGTTTTATTGCTATTGACAGGCTTTTGTAGTCCCCAGCTTGGTCAGGTCCATTAGATACAGTTTAGACTTTTATGAGTATTTTCAACAAAAAACAAAAAAAAAAAATAAATTAAAATACAATCAAATCCGTTTAATGGTTCCCAAACTTTTCGGTTTTCCAAAGTCGTTTTGCATATTTTCTTCGGAAGGGGTTAGCCCGCAGCAAGTAGAGACCCTGCAGAGATGGTTAGTCGGTCGGGATCTTAGTTTAATGGCTTAATTCACATAAGCATTGGAAGAGATAATTATCTACGTGGAAAGTGTGTGATTCACCTGGTTGTGTTTGATAGCACGAAATTATAATTTTTTTTTAATTACAAAGAAGCAACAAGGCGCCATAGGGTATATTTTATTATAAACAAAGGCAAGACTAAAGGAATAATCGCCGCCAATGCTGAAGTATGGATGGGGTATGCGTGAGATCCCAAACGACCGATGATGGCGAGTAAAACGACGGCGATGACGACGACCACGTCGATGGCTACGATGTAATGAATGCTATTCGTTATATGATTCAATAAAGGAACACACGGTTGAGTTGTACTAATACGGAATATACCCTGCAGTTGGGTTAATTAAGGTGTTTCAATGGTTATACCCATGCTAATTGGTTATGAGAAAAAGCCTTATAAAAGCCCAATGCTAGGCAATGACGTTTATTACTACCGCCAATGGTTGTTGTGGCTTTTTGGCATGACCATGTTTAAACATTAAATCGCCAAGTCCATTTGCTGGAACTTTTTTTAATGGCTGTGCAATAGATTCTGGGCTTGGCAAATCTTATTTCGGAACTGACGATACCTAACAGTCGATTAAGTAAGAAATAGCTGGAGAGTTGCAAAAATTAACTGAACTCAACGGAAATTCGGAATTTTTCCACACAGACGATATATTGTTCCCGGCAAGGGTGCAGCCTAACGTCGCTAAAAGAGATACTCTTAGTCGAAAACATGGTGACCCTTACATGATCATTAGCATATCAATACTTCATAAAATTTTATGACAGGGCGAGGGTCCTAAACATTTAAAAACTACACCTGAACTTGTAGGCTTTGCTCTGTTAAGTAAACAGTAGATAGCATATACATATATTGTAGTTGGAACAGCTTAGTGTAGTAACACAGACTTTTTGTCCAGAAAACCATGTAGTACGTGCAAACGCTATGCAGCTGAAGCTGAAGACTAAAGGCGAAAAGACTTTGGTGTGCGAACAGATATCTACTTCTTCACATAGCCGTTTAACCAGAAATGAGCCTCATCCTTGAAGAAAATCTTACGTTTCTTCAACTTCCAGTTGATTTAAACTCCAATCATTGAAGTGAAATAGTCACGCGACTGTAACTCTGCGACCAATTGGGTCCAATAAGGCTTCAGACAAAGAATGAACGACGATGAATCAATAAATTAGGTTCCTCTTTAACACAAACTTCCACAGACGCGATATTTTCTTCCGATCGCACTGTTCTCGATCTCTTGTTGTTGTGTGCGTGTCCGATAGCTTGAATCTTGTGCGAAGTTTGTCAATAATTCGATAAATAGCAAGTTCAGATGGCCAATGTTGTTTATCGTAAAATTCTTAAATTTCAATCTTCAAACTTTCCATGATTAAATGGCAAATTTTACTGCAGATAAATAAAGCCTGCCACTACAAAAAAAAAAAACAACCTTTATATAAATTTGGAGAAACGTATTCTCAGAGATTTTATATCGACAGTACGACGTTATGTACCACGGCGTTAAAACAAAAGGTAGATACACACCGGTAATAGCCGTAGAATTCGAAGTTCAAGTTGGAGTGCACCAAGGCAGTGTACATGGTCCGTTGCATTTTAACATTGTGCAAGATTTTCTATTGAAGTACGGCATTATGAGTCGGGAACAAGTTCTCCTCTTATCATCACTGTAAATGCGTTCATAAGCAGCGATGTGTCAGCAAACTCCTAATATTTGTGTAAAGGGTTGCATACTAGTCGAATTTAGACCGAATATCTGCGTTGCCAATTTCCAAGCTAGCAAACCGAACTCCTGACACCTGTTTTGAGGGAATCATCATACCTACGTTTGGGAATTTAAACATTTAGTCTTTGTCATTAAGTAACCAGGAAATTGCGTTGACCATGCAGCAGATATAGTCAGAGTGGTTTGATGTAAATTGCTCGCAAGGTCCGCAGATTCATTTTACAGAAAAATGCCGGTTAAACACGCAGATTCGTTTTACACGGCAGTTGGTCGTCCGGCGAAAATGAAGATGTTACGAATGCCAGCGGATAGGAGGGAGTGTGGTCTAATAAGAAGTACGCGGATTCGTGGAAGCCTCCACATGCAAAATCTAATAATGGGCAAACTTCAGGGTGAGCAAATTAACTGGTTTTGCCATATGATGATAATAAATTACAAAAAAAGTGATGTGGAAAAAAAAAAAAACGCGTGAGAAACATCCACAGTACGGGCATCGCAACCCTCCTGCCCCTGGTCTAACTGTTGTTTGCACTCAATCACTGCCGACGCTGTATGACAAATGTACTGACTGACTGAGTATATGTAACAACTGATGGATGGCGGGTTGTGGGTATGAATTTTGTTGGCGTGCTGTTTCTTATTGTTGTAAGAGCCTAACACCTACAACAATTTGATTCGGTAAGCCAACTCTGAATTTTAACTCCACAGTTGTATCGTCGGTGTTCGTGTTTTTTATGTTTGTCTTTTTATAATGGCTCGGGAATTTAGAGTGGATATAGCCAATATTCGCGGCCTAAAAAGTAATCACTATTCTGCGTACGTCCACGTCTGTAAATACAGGACAGCTGTTTTGGCACTCAGTTAGACACAGTTATATCCCTGCCCACACCTCTCACATCATTCTGATCTGAAGCTACCTGGCTACGAACTAATGCCATTAGCTTACCAAACTCCACCACAATGTAATCTCTGTTCCAATCCGGAATTCAATTTCCTGTGGTTAAATTTCCATCTCCTTAAGCAAATTATCAACTTTTGCTTTATTTACAGAAGCCCCAAACTGGACTACAACTCGACCTTTAACGAGTTCGATGCGCTGTCATACTAAATTCGCAGAATTATATCACTGTATCCTCCCTCATATTGAAATCGTTATTACGGGCGATTTGAATTTACATAATTCTGGTTGAATACAACATTCTGGACAGACAACACCCGAAGGACGGTGTGATGAGATCTTTACTGCGGAAAACAACTTGACGCAGCTTTTAAATGAGCCCACACGATTATCAGACGTTGACTTGTTTTTAACTTCTCACGCTTATAAGTACTAGGTTGATGTACTCTCTCCTCTAGGCTCGTGGGATCATTGTGTCTTATCAGCTAAATTCTCGAACACCCACCACACAGTTAGAGAAAAGATTCGTGAAAGAACCATATGGCAATACGAGAAAGCCAATTGGAGCGGACTTAACAGCTTCTTTAGGAATTTTAACTCGTCGTTATGTTTCCTCGATAACGACGTGGATGCCGCTGCTGATATGATTACAGACACCATTCTCCTTGGAATGAGATCCTTTATCCCTCATCATATGAAGAGTATCAAACCAAAAGAAACGGTGTGTTACGACTCGAGCTGTAAGATGACTGTCAGGGTCAGAGCAATGTCTTTCGGTCCTTCAAGACCAGCTCGAGAGAGGAAAACCGAAAAAAGTTCAATTGAGCCAGTAATGACCAGAAACTGAGGCAAAAAATACTACAATGTCCCAAAGGTAGTAAAAAATGTTGGTGGTTCGTAAAAATATTAGAAATTCTGGCTCATCCTCCATCCCAACGCTCATTTGTAATGCCATTCCAGCTGTCAGGTCTTTGGACATGGCCAATCTGCTTGTTGCACACTCTACGGCCACCTTAACACTTTTAGATTGTGCTTTGTCTCCGCCTACACTTGACTGCGTTCAATCTTCAATGGGACGAATCCACTTTCACGCTCGTGTAGCAACAAGAGTCTTAATACACACAAATCCGCTTCTTCTGAAAAGGTGTCCTTACACGCTGGCAAAACCACTGCGTAAGCTTTCTCGTCAATCGTATCCTTAGGACTCTTTCCGAGCACATTGATGTCCAGCCCGTTCCGAAAAAAGGCGAATCTTCTTCTCTCTCTTCGTACAAACCCATTACACTCACGTCCCTTCTTTCGAAGGTCATAGAAACGCTCATAAACCCACAGATCCTGAAATATCCCGAAACACGAAAACTTCTCAATGACCTGCAGCATGATTTTCGTAGCAACAGGAACCAAAGCCTACACCAATCTGGCGAAAGCAAGATAGTTGCACTTGATATTTCTAAGGCATTTGACAGAGTTTGGCATCAGGGTCTTTTGTCGAAAATGCTTGCATTTGAAATCGACGACTCTCTTCTTCAATGGATTAGACACTACCTTTCGGAACATTCAATTCAAGTTGTCTTGGATGGTTTCAAGTCTGATGTTCACAAAATAAATGCTGGTGTGCCCCAGGGTTCCGTTCTGTCTCCGACACTCTTTTTAATTTTCATCAATGATCATTGATCACTTGTCTGCTACTTCTAATCCAATATATTCCTTTGCTGACGACAGTACTCTCTCCTTTAGAATTAAATTCTTATATTAACAACATAACTAATTGGGGAACCACTAACAGAGTAGAATTTAATGCTACCGAAACACAATGCTGTCTGATGTCGTTAAAGTGAAATGTAAACACCCTTCCATTGTCCATTTCAGTATGTGTGTTAGTGGCAACTTACGTTGGAATGACCACATATTCGATGTCGTCAAAATTGCTGCGAAATGTCTACTTAGGTATGGCCTCAATATATTTAAAAGGCATTCATCCGCCCGAAATTGTAGTACAATGTCCACATCTGGTTGGGAGCGCCCAAAACATCTCCGCACCTGTTAGATAAAATACAAAACCGTGCGATAAACTCATATATGGTACTAATATCACTAAGAAAATGGACACCCTCCAACACCGACGTAATGTCTCGTGTCTCGTGTCTCTGTTCTCTTTTATCGCTATTTCCACCACCAGTTCTCCATAAAAATCGCCAGTAGCATTCCGCCCCTTCAGACTTTTAGCCATAACAGCCGTCTCGCTATGAATGCTCATCAGTATACCCTCAATCCCACTCTAAAATATCCTGAATCGTTCCTAGACCCTACAATTCGCTTATGGAATGCCCTGCCTAGTTCTTTATCTTCAACCCATTATAACCTTCAAACATTTAAAACCAACGTTTATCGGTACCTCTATTTCTTTTCGCCCTGATTTTCCTTCGCCCGCGCTGTGTGCAAGTATTTTAGGGGTACTCAAATGTCTTGGGCTTGTAGAAGCGGCCAATAGAACAATTGGATCACTAAAATGCAAAAAGATCAGCAAGAGTTTGAGCACAAGAAAAGGGTGAATGGTTCTAAGGTTCGACACAGTAGCAATGCTGACACGTGGAAGAAATAGGTAGATACATACTCGACGGAGAATAAAAGAGGCCAGACCTTGGAAACTAAATTATTAATTAAATTATTCAAATTTTCTTGCGAAAAGAATTTTTAATACGTTTAAACTTCCTATCATCTACGAAATGTGGTTTCCTTTCTTGCAAATTTAAATGAAAATGCCACAAGAACAAATGTTTACACAAGTGGATGCCCTACTTCAAGTTAATAGTCGATATGTACTCTAAGTTAATTAAAAGTTCATAAATTAGTTAAAACCATTACTGCCTACATAAGTGGGCAATAGTTAAGGAAGTTAATATCATTTACCACATCAACCGCAACGCCATTAATCAAAATCGTTGCCAATTAACCTTAAAAGTGGCACAACCAACATCTATTGTTGTTTTAACCATTTTCCTTTTAAAGATCCCACCCGCATTTTGCTTCTTCCTGTTTTGTTTTCATCTCATCCACCCTTAAGGACATAATGTATTGTACGAGTATATTCATCGTTCGCATTTCACTAGCTGGTTGAACTTTTATAAATTTTCTGCGCTTCCTTCGCTTACAAATACGAAAACAAACTCGAATGCACCCTCTCAATTTTCAACACGACAGATTTGAATATGTTTTTTTTGTTTTTGTTTTTAAGGACACCGTAAAGCGTTTGATCCCGAGATCAAACAATTGAAAAACTCAATATTATTCCATGGCAAGCAGCAAACGGCCCTTGACATAACCTAAAACTTTGAAGAACTACGCCATCAACCACCTACGAGTATGTACGAGTATGATACCACAGCCAGTTTGGCTTGTCTTTATATTAATCACAAAACCTATAAAAGTTATTTAAGGAAATATTAAAACCTTCTGCACCACACAAATACACGTGGTAGAGTGTGTAAGATTTACTTATTTGAAGCAACATCCTAAAATTCTGAAAATATTCTGGGATACAGTGCCTGCATTCTTATGGCTTACGAGTACATATTCTCTGGCTGCACTGAGAGCACAGCGCTAAACAAAAGCATGGCAAAAGAAAGACATGAAAGGAAAGGGAGGTACAAAAAGAAAAGAGGTTTTGGGTGAGCATAATAAAAGAAAGTAGTAAGCCGCCGACCGCTACCCTCCTCACAAGCGAGAGTTTCGTAATATGAACACACAAAGTGTGTTTTTCTAATATTGGCCTGAGTCTGCACAACGTTTGCAATAGCAGTGGCCACCAATCCCTGGTGGTAGCTTCAAAATGCTGCATACACTGTGCTTACTGTAGGTGGTGTATGGAAGACCTACTCCTTTCACCCCATTCACCACGGGTGAAGATCCAATTTCACACACAACACACAAAGCACCACATATTCAGAAACAGACGCTGCTACAGTATTATTACAGTGAGCGACGAATATCGATCCACATACGAGTATTCAGATACAGAAAAGGATACACGAATATTGCATAGACACGGGGATACGGGTATGTACGAGTATAAACGTAAGGATGCCGGATGAAGGATTTTCTTCTTTTTCTCCATTTTTCCAATTTTTTTTATTAATTTTTTTTATTTTTATTTTTTTTTCCTCACAACGAGTCTGAAAATCCAAAAACTTCTCCCCAATTCTTGCAACAACCACCGGTACTGCTTCCCCCATTAGCCTTTCCAGCCTTACTAGGGGGGTTTTAGGGTTTTAATGATACATGCTGCACAACATGTGAGCAGCACAGGCAAATAGCTGAGTTATATTGTTGGGGTGCGGAAGGCTGAAGGCTGAAGGCTGAAGGCTAGGGCTGTACATTTAAAATAAATATTTCATTTCTTTGCGAGTCTACCCCCTGAAACCCAAGTCAAAGTACGAATAGTCGCTGTTGCTGATGATGGTGGTGATGGTAGCGGTGGTAGTGGTAGTGTTGGTTGTAGAACTTTGCAAACCTTCGTGAACGCTCCAATTTCGTTCGAAAAATAATGGCAGAACAATGGTGTGTGCTATATCTACCTGTACCTGACTTGGAAGGCCGGTGCCAATGCCGGTACTCTACTTTTACTTATGTTTCTGGTTCACTGTTAAGAGGAATTACGAATTTAACACGTTCATTACCAACTCCAACTTTGGGGAGCGTGCAAGGCAAGAAGGCTGGCTGTTCTTCAAGTTTTACATTTCTGCTCAAAGTGCACACAGCCCTTGGAAGCAGCGAAATCCGAGAATGTGCCTGAGCACACTCCAAAAGACAAAAGCGTAATTTTAACCAAGTGCTCTACGAAGCGGGTGGGCCTTCCAACACGGTCGGTGATGCTTTAAGAGTACAATTTTTTTTTTTTTACTCGTTTTTTGCATTCTTCTCAGGTTTAATCAGCTGCAGCTAAGTAGCTGTAGCTGTAGGTGGAACTGCAACTGGAACCGGAGCTAGAGCTGTAGCTGAATACGTCTAAACCAGGTTGCATGTACTCGTATTGTAGAATGCAAAAATTTACGTAACTCTAGGAAAGGAACACCGCGAACTGAAGTTGGAAGAAATTTATGCATAACATTCGTCGTGTCCTATGAATGGAAATGTAGCCATGAAGCAATCGAAATGTATCTACTCGTACTATGTGTACGACTACATTATGTATCCACTAGTATCAGTATATAGATAATATATATGTTGTGCTGATGTTCAGCCTCCCTCGCAATTGCGAAATTGCACGGTGTTTTGTGTGATATAATAAATGTTTAAAGAGCTATTCATATAATTGCGCACTTGCCAGATGAGATAAAACTACGACTGGGACTAGATCTGGATAGAGAAGTTGGTAATGTTTTCAATTATTTCTACTTCTGCCCGAAGGATGTCATATCCCGTATCTCTGGCGCTGTGCAGCACTACTAACTGCAGTGAACTGGTATGCGCTCGGGATATTCTCTTCCATACTGATGCCGGGATGGAATTTAAAAATTTATGAAATGCAAACTACCAAATGGCAAAATGTGTTTTTTTTTTCTTTCTACTTTTTTTCCGTTCTTTCTTGTTCATTCTCTCACTCTATGTTCCCTCATTTATGTGTAAGGAAGAGCTTCGGAATGTCAACATAGAAAAACAGAGAGAGAGAAAAATAAAATCACCCCAAGGATGTGCTGCACTTTAAGTGCTATTTTGATGGGTCATTTTCTAGGAGGCCAACTTTAAATACGGAAACAAGGTGGCGTTAAAGATGAGTAAATATGTTTACACTGCATTTGTTGTAAGTTGAATGTTTGGGTGAAAAGCACAAGTAACCTATTTTGTTTTTTCTCAAACAATCTTAAGAGCAAATAAGAAGAAATGTCAGTCTAGGGTAACAGGAAATACATAGTATGTATGTACTTATGAGCGCGTGATTAGTATATTGTGCTTATGCTTCCCAATGTACATACATACGAGTACCTAAGTATCACATTTACATATCAAATAGAATAAAATATTAATATTACGGAATGCCTCAAGGTTCACATTTCAGCCCAGTGTTAGTTCTTCACTGATGACAGATTCATGGTTTATACGAGTAGTTGTTTAGATGGACTTTTTTCTCGTGATAAGCAGATTTGTAAATTGTAGATTTGTAACTATTTAGGTAAATATGTTGTTACTTACAGGTCGCGTTAGCAGCGTTGGGTTGAGTGACATACATATATGTATCTCTTATAGTAGGCCAGGATCTAAATTCCGCACAGCAGTCTCAATTCGGAAGTGTTTAGCTATGATTTAGTTCTTTCGACTACCACCCAAACCCGTTATGAATTGAAAAAGTAACTATTAATTCCATATTCCTAGAAAATGCTTTGAGTAGGTAGACAACTAAGAGAGACCTTGGAGGAACTACGAGTACGTATTCTGGCAAATATTCTGCAATATCTCTGTTAGTAGCACCCAACCCAACCTTCTCATAATACCTGACATGTCTTTGCAAATTAACAACGAGAAACGGAATAAGTTTCGTTTGGGCTGTGACCCAGTGAGCTGTAAACATGGAATACGTTTCTGCTCCGAAACGAAATAGAATAGACATCTTGAAATTAAGATGGTTCAATGTTCTTGAATACCACTCACCAGAAAAAAACACTGTCAAGTATTACTCCGGTAGACTAGCTGGGAACACCGGGAGGTCTAGAGTAGAACTGACGATAGCAGCACGAAGTAATCTCATTTCCTGGAAACCTCATATGGACCGGATATTAATAACTAGATTCCAGAGCAGAATAAGAACGATTACAATCATATACTGTTATGCTCCATTTCTTTAGTTATTTAGCCGCCGTCCATAATGAAACACCTAATGCGGACATCAATTTGGTGGATTTCAACGCTAAGGTAGAAGCACTGAGCTTAAGAATTTGGGGCTCACGTTCTGGACAATGGTGGACGGTTTGTGAATTTCTACAATACCAACCGTCTAGCTTTAAAGCCACGCTGATTAATCATAACACCTGCAACATTGGCCTTAACTGTTGGAGTTACGCTGTTTAAGTAAAACACCTGCCACATAATAAGGTTGGTCTGATCGCCCACTGTTCAGTAATGGGTTCCTAGACGTCTTAAATAAAAATAGATCCCACACAAGCCAAGGAGCGATCACTATCCCATATTAGCTTCCATATGCCTTAAATTAAAACTGTCAACAACAACCAATCAAACCTGCTCTACATAACCAGTTTCAATGAAGTCAGACTTAAGAAACTCCAAGTGCGCTGGCGATTAAGGTACCATCTTGCCTTAGAAGCAGAAAAAATCAGCAGAACAATGCGGGAAAATAAGGATGGCCACTGAAATGCTTTGAAAATTGTTTTTTTAAAACGACCGCGACGTAGGTATATGCGTCGGTAAAAGGCAGAAAGGCCGCAGCACTTGGCTATCGACAGTATTTAGAAGTCTAAAGTAACTACTCCAGGGATGCATATTGTCACCGATGATGTCTTTGGAGATCATCAGCGATACAGACAGGTATACAACGTCTGGAGAAGCAAAGTCCTCACCACATAAACCGAGTTTCGACGCAGTGCTTGTATGGTGGATACTAGCATACCAACAAACACAAGTTTAGATCTGAGATCATCATCTTAACAATTTGTAGGCCCAACTGTATATTTATTGAACAACTTTCTAGTAGGAGAAAGTGGCAGTGAATTAGATGCCTCGCGAACTTGATTGCGATGTAATGGAACCCAGTCACCTAACTAGGCAGAATTACGACAAATTAACTTCGAGTCGAGGCGAAAGCCTGAATTTGGTTGTTTACCAAAAGGGCAGCAAGGAAACCAGGGAATAGTTCGCGGGCTTGTCATCTACAGACGCAAGCATTTTTATCACAGATACGGGTCATGAGAAACTCTCTTCTGAGTCCATGAACTCTTTCGTGACCTGTACCCATCCCTTGGTGACCTGGGACCCCACCAAGTCTTTGTAAATTCAGCCTTCCAACTGATGGAGAGAAACCTTGCATTCTCGAACCAGCTCGGATATGGTGATAGGTCTTAGGACAACCTTAAGTGCTGGTTTTTTGTCGCCGAGCTAGAGCTTTTCCGCCCCGAGAAATGATCGGTTTTGTCGCCATCCATGGAACCCGAAGCAATGTTCCTTTCCTGGCTCAGATTCTGATTGAAATCATTTCTCGGCACAGGGATAGTACATTTGCAGCCTCGGGAGTTCTGGTATCGTTGCATCAGATGGAATGTCTATACAAACAGAGGCTAATCAGGATGATATTGTACGAAAGACCTTTGGGAGATAGTTTTGAGACTGCAGCCCATGTAATGGATATCAGGGTGAGCGAAATTCATCAGTGCGTGTAGAGCATGTTACGATGACACTCACATCTTAGCTTCTCTGAAAATATGAATGGTGATGCCTTTATAGACTAGACGAGCCAGACCAGCTAGCCTCCTTCTTCTCCTAAAGAGAACCGCTTCAAGTTTGAAGTGATTGACTGAAATCTTGTTTTTAGTTCACCAGTTGTCGATCATCATACATCATCTACCAATGCCTAGACGTAGACGTTGGAGCCATTGAGGGCGCCAAACAATGAGTTAACCTCTGTTTGCCCCTTCCACCACAAATTGGCTATAGTCAGGGTGCAGAACCTTAATGTCGATGAAAATGCCCAGTGCTTTCTCCTTATTATCGGGTGCGCATTCAATTCTGCTCATGCTGTGTTGCATCTTAGACAGAGGATGAAGGCAGATTTGTGCATGAAGGAAGCCAAGCTAATTGGTCTGAATCTCTTGATGCTTCTCCACATGTTGATCAGGGCTGAGTATACTATATATGTAGTGCATCCAGTCTAGCAGTGAGGAGTTTTTACAGAACTGATTTATACCTTTTCGTAGCATAACTGAATGTATGTTATCGGTGCTAGGTGGTTTTAACCCATCAAAGGAAACAACAGCGTATTTGGTGCCCTTACTCGTCACCTCAACCGATGAAAGATACCGGCCACAGGGGGCTGTAGTGCTTAGCTAACTTGCAACTTTAGTGGTAGGGGCTGTTTGTGAGCCGATTCTGGTCAGGATACCTGAGCCTGAGAAGTAGGTCGTAAGCATGAAATGGAGCATCTGCTTTCAACTCTGTGTTCTGCATCAGGTTTTCTGAGTACTTCCAGTCTGGCTGATTTGCTTCTTCTGCTGGTATCACCAATCTTTTAGATATTTTCGCGAAAGTCTATATACAAGGCTCTCTTCGAAGTGTGAATAAGTTTCTGATATTAGAAACACAGTCTTCTAGCAAATTAGTCCTAAAGATGAGTGTCCACTTGAGAGTACTTTCGCTAGTAAACTCTCGAGTAACTTTCTATATGAGAGTAAAATTTGTGTGATTTACGAGTACTATCGCGAATTGATTGCGAGATTTCTGAGAGTAAATTTGCGGTTAATACTCTCGTAACCGTGTCGACTTCACTTCAGTTATTAGTTGAGAGTACTCATCATGATGTCACAAAGCAGAAAGTTGCAAATGCAGTTGTTTTTGATATTGCTCTGAAAAAGCGAAATAAATGTAAAAAAACAAAAACGTGCTGGGTTAAACCATGGGTGGAGCGGGATACCGAAAATCCTCAAAAATATAGGAATTTTTGCCGGTTGTCAAGCAGTCATGTGGAGTATATAATACAATCAGTTGGACCGACCATTTTTAAGAGGGATACCAAATTTAGAAAAGCAAATTCCGGAAGAAATGAATTCCACAGAATTTCGTCGGATTCGCTGTTCCAAATTGAAGCCAAGCTCGCATACTCTTAGACGACATACTCTTAGAATACGAATATTGTTTGAAAAGTGCGAGTTGATCTCCGAGAGTAAGATAACATCTGTCCACTTGCGAACAACCCTTTAAAAGTTTGAGAGCTGAGACTAGTAAACCAGCTCTCTGCGAGTTGCTCTCAGGTCCGTGTCCATTTATGAAGTTTCTCTCGAGAGTGGCTTGAGAGCTACTCGCCCAAATTTTCCTCTCAAGTGGACAAGCACCTTAAGTGACCTGTTTACGAAGTCGGGGCAAATCTGCGTTTCGTCATGTAGCAGGCTAGAGTAATCTCACTACATGCTTATTAAGAAGTAAGACTACGCTGCGACTAAAATAAGATATGTCTTGCAAACATATACGAGTATGTATCTGTAAAATGTCTCATACGAGATCTAATGCTACAAACTGTGTGTTGGTGGACGGAAAATGTTTAAAAAAAAAAATTAAAGAAACCAGCGAGCTTCAGGCCGAGACTCATCATCCTGGTGCCGACTTGAAAATAGTTTATAGTAGCATTCAGATGATTGTTGTACATATTTATTCAACTGCAGTAAAACACACGTTGCAATGTGCTGCCTACGAACAATTCCTCAAAATCAACTTGATTCAAACTTCTACCTGTCACAGTTGCATTTCGAGTGGATGAACTCACCGGACATACGATAACATCTCTTTAAGGTCGGATCAACTATCAACTAGGCGAAACAACTTCCATTACCTACTCAAGGCGTATCCAAAATTTCACAAAACCAACGCAAGAATTCTACAAAGCAAAATGATTCATCGTTTCCCAACCAAATATGAAGGAGAAGAAAATAAAAATTCCAAAATCACTTTTAACTAATAAATTACCAGACATGGAACCTTGTCATAAAATCTCCCGCTTATTTTCACATGTTCGTGTAGATACATGTCCAGAGAACCACCATCCGCCGCCACCACCACCGCCCTAGTGCCGGTTAAATCAATTTAAAGTGAACGACTATTGAGTGGTGTTCTCCCAAACAATCTAACGCGCTATTAAATTTAATTTTACTCGGGTAGACCGCTTCACTTTCATGTGCACTAAGCCTAAATCATTTTGAATGAGATCGGATAATTCTATGGTCCTCGCCATGCCATACTCGTACATTTAGCTATGAGTCTACGACGCACGAAGATACACACAAAAGATCGTTGCCACCGAGCTGCAATCAACTTAATAGTCTGAAGGGTTAACGAGTGTGATTTAGAAAAGAATTAAATTCAATTTCCAAAATGAGTCTTTGAGTTACGTGTTTTTAGACAGCGCACAGTGAAATTGCAGTCTCATTCGGTTCTAGAATTTTTGAAGCCCTGATAAATTTACAATCGAAAGAGTGTTTTTTTTTTCATATTTTGCTTTCAATTGATCCTTGATAGTAATTTTATTTAAAGAGGGTAGTTGATTTGTTGTGTAAACAAACAAGGAATACTCGTATGCAGGGGATACTCACAATAACCCGGATATAAATAGAAGATTTGGTTTTTTTTTCCTAATTAACCGTTGACCATAATAAATCCTGTTTTGGTCCGTTGCACAATTTCGTGCACTTACAGAGCCCGCTTTATTTGTTCGCTGCATTTTTTCGACCTTACGTTGAGGTGGAGACGTAAGTATGAAGATGATTACAGTTCTTGTAGTCACTTCTAACTGCTGCCTAGTTTTCACATTCCATCAGCAAGGGCTCTGCGTTTTGTAATTTACCTCTGCAATATTGACAGATAGGGTCGTCCGGATTTATAAAGGTAGTTCCGCAAACATCCATGCTCCGACATGTATAAGTAAGGTGTCCCAAACGTCCTTGCCATTCTATCTGTGCACTTTATCTAATGGCTTCTCATCTTTTCTTCGTTAAATATGCAGGTGCCGATATTTCGGCCTCCCACCAGAGACGGTTCGGTATGCGCAGTATATTTATAGTGAACATCTTCATTGCAAAGAGATATGGTCCCTACAATGTGGCCTATTTTCTTCCGTCTACCTATGAGAACGGCCTTTGTTTTATGATCTGCCTGTTCCAGACCTGATGTCTTTATATTTTTGATGGTCTCGTTGCAGTGTTATGTCATTTATTCAATGGATTTGACAGCGATTACTACTGCGATGTCATCGGCATTTTCAATGAAGTTCACTCCTCGTAGTATTTACTCAATCGTACATTATATTCTACAGGACTGGTCTTATGACCCAACCCTGTGGAACTCCTCCTGTTATTTTGTGTTTTGTTGGACCTTCGTCTGTGTAGTAGAGAAAGATTCTATGCATCTTCGAAAAGTCTCCTTTTATTCGTTATAGGTGGTTTAGTACTGCGCTTGTGATCCAGCTGGCAGAGTTCAAAGCATTTTTGACATCAATCGTCACGACTGTGAAGTATTGTCGTTTATACGCCGATGGTTGCTCTGGCGCTTCTCATCCACTGGGATAAGTACTGTATATGCGGGAATTTTCTATAAAAGTTCTCCAACGCTTCCTTTTTCATTAAGACTGCTTCCTTTGGGAAAAAGCAGGGGATACCATCTATTCCAGGAGCTTTGTTGTTGTTTGCTGCTGCCAGATTTTTTTTTAAATAGCGCACATTAGTTATAATTAGTTCTTGCGTACAGTTTAAATGTATGCACATAGCTCGGGCGAAGGAAAGTTTAGGAGAAATAAAAAGAGAGATACCAATGTACGTTGGTTTTAAATGTTTGCAGGTTATAATGGCTAAGAAATAAAGAGCTCGGCAGGGGATTTCATAAACAATTTGTACGGCTTAAGAAATAATTACGATTTTGAATCCTATTTAGCAAGTGCAGAGAGGTCTTAGGAGCACCTGACCGGATGTACACATTGTATTGAACATTTTGGGCTGATAAATGCCTTATATGTTGAGGCCAGATCAGAGGGGATGAAATATTTCTTACATCGCTTGGGGAAACCTAAACATTTCGCAGCATTTTTGGTGACATCGAATAGGTTTTAGACACACATTCCGAGAATGGAAAATTTTACGGTTATGCCATTCATGGATAACATGGATAATGGCTGGTTGTTAAAATTTCGCTTTAACGACAGCAGACAGCATTGTGCTTTGGAAACATTAAATTTTATTCGGTTCGTGGTTCCCCAATTAGTTCCCGTTCTACTGCCGAAAAGTAGAGACATGAGTCCTGAAACGAATATGAAAAGCAGAGAGTACTATCGTCAGCAAAAGAGTATATTAGATTTAAAGTGGCAGACAAGAGATCATTGATAAAAATTTGAAAAAAGTTCGTGTTATGACATTAGATATGCTTTCATGTATAATTTATAATACTATTGTATCAATATGCAACTCTCTATAGTGCTTTATTATCTACTGTACTTATATTATCCTTATACTCTATACTTATACATACTACTAGGACATTAAGCATTTCTAATTCTGAAGAAATATTGATACGACAATTGTAAAATAAAGATCTAAACACAACAAAGAGTTTTATTGACAGAACAGGTCAGAAATGGAATGGAACCCTGGGGCACATCAGCATTTCTTCTCTGGATATCCGATTTGAAACCGTTCAAGACAACTTGAGATACTCGTACGTCGATCCCAAAAGCACACATTTTCGCCTAAAGCGTCTAATGCCAAACTCTGTCAAATGCTTTTTTCTACGCATTTGTGACAAGTGCTATTATTTTCACATTTTCTTTTGTCATACGCAAAAGACTGATACTGTCATTCCTAGGGAATATACAACTGACTATTATACGAATCCTCTATATGCGTGCCGGAGTGGATGAGAATATTAGCACGGATAGCATCAGATCACAGATCTAGCGAAAATAGCGTAAAGCCTCTGAAGATTGGCTTCCGTACTAGCCCCTCTTATAATTTGAGAAGAAAGGATGGAAGATGATGATAGGCAGAAAGACTTTTGAATCAGTGTAGAAGGTCTAGAAGGATATTTATGCACGAGCTCGAGTCTTCGATTTCTACCTCACTTTAGGTGGTTCGCACAATTACAAGGGGACCCCAAGAGTGCTTTAACGGAGACAATTATACAAATGCCGAGCTGACTAGATAGGTTAACTAGTTGAGACCCAGGACCCTTGGTTGTAACGCCTATAAAAAAGTAAGGGGGATCTAGAGACCGTTTAAGACGGCTTTCGTGTGTATATTTGTTTTCGTGGAACTTTAAGTGTTGGTGATTTGCTCAAACAAAACTCCTTCTGCTATTTTTATCTTAGAGATAGCCTTAGTTTAGGCCTTTAGTTTTTGGGTTAGGAAAGGAAGCTTTTTCAAGGTGTCAAAAACAATCTGAATCCCAAGACATAATGTTGGAATTACTAATTATTCTTGGACATAGAACGATTATAGAAAATTACTGAGACCTCGCATAACAACAAACTCAGCGTTGAACCGGAACGATTTAAAGACTTTTTACCACATTGCATTAATGCCTACAGTCGCTACATAAGAAAAGCAAGCGGCAGAGGGGTGAAAGCAGTACACTTCAACACTATCTATGCTAAGGCTTTCTGAGTTTACACCCTCCTGTCGTAACAGTGTCATGGTTAAGAGACACATCAATGAAATTTACGCGAGTATAACAAAGGAGACCACAGAAATTTGTGTGCATGGCCTGTAAATGAGCCATGTTCTCCCCTTTGGCTGCTAGCCACGGGTTGTTTTTGGACGCGTCGCATGAAGTTTTTTCTCCAGCAAGAAAAAGTATTTTATTCTGCTTTGGGCCTTCTAACATATATTACTCATCAGCCTCAAACTTACAGTTTTCGATGATTTTTTGGCTATCTGCTCTAGGTAATGTTTTAGGCGACAGTCAATAAAAACTTAAGAAACATTTGAGAAATACTTTTATGGACGGTAAGCCTAAACGTTATAGGTTCACGAATTGACTTACTCTTTGTAACCACGGCTTAATTGTTATGATCGGGGGGTTGCAAACCGGTTCTCGTTAACCAGCGACGTACAGTTAACGCAATGCCATCAGCAAATCCGATAATCGACACTTCACGTGGAATCTGTAGGCATAAAATTTCACCGTACACGTTACACAGCATGGAGCCTAGGACCAAGCCTTACGGTTGGTTTACCGCCAGTAACATCGTACGGTTTAGCTATATGGTCAGATTCATTAAGGAAGAATTAAACACATTCTTCACGTTCTAGGTTATAATGACGCAGTATTTCTTGGTGCCTCTTTTCCAGCGTTTACTTTATATAGTGTCACCAGCTCTAGTTATTACCGCGTTCATTGCGTCCACTATTAGCCGGGACTTACGTAAACCGGCAAGTGTCTATTGTAAATAATCCGCACAAGGATGTAGTGGACAATGTCAAACAAACAAAGAGGATAATAAGACGAGGAATCGTTTAAGTTGTTTTTTCCCCTTTGGCAAAAGCAATAGTCGTCGACACTTCAAAAGTTCTGAAAAAAACTCCCTACTACAGACATGCGTTCAACATTTTGGCAAATAAGTCCGGTCGTGTTTTAATATTGATCTTTAAGGTTTTATTTGGAATACCATCCAGTCCCGGTTTTGCATGCTAGCGTCTAATCGTAGGTATGGGAGTATTCTTGTGATGAATTTGACCAACGAGTACCCTACTTTCTTGGCGAGGAAATAGAGTTCGCAACAATATCGAATATATTGGCTTTTGCATGCAAGGGTCTTTCAGCCTCATTGATAGAATTTAATAGGCTCCCGTACAACGTGATTAAGTTGTTTGCAAAGAAATCTAAAGAAAAGGCGCTTGCTAAACTTTATCACTTTTTTAGTCAGATACTAGCACTTGCAGATCGTTGTCATCCCGAATCCGGGAACGCTAGTAGATTCTTCTTAGTCCCTCGATATCGCGGTGCAACAGTTTACAGGAGGCCGGTGTGTTCTCTCTCCCGGTCTAGGCATTCACGCCTTATCTCCTGTGGTTCTGCCTTCAAAAATATCGCCTCACTTACTACGAGATCTAGATATAGGGAATTGATATTCCATTTAGACGATTTTAATTTGGTCAGGTCAGGATTTGCTAAACCGGTGCGGGCAGTTAAGATTATATCCAGTTGTTATCTTTTCGCAGGCCGATGCTTGCAAAAGTGATTATAGAACCTGACATGGTTATGTTAAACGTGTTTGTATTATAATACCAATGTTGGCTGGAGCAATATTTAGTCAAGAAAATGCTTTGAGTTGATCCGACCCATTCTGAGTCCAAAACCTGCGATTATGACAAGACTCTTGCTAATAGTGTCGACTAAATGACTATCCAAGATCATTTTAAAGCTTTCAAATAAACGCCCCCTGGTACAAAACACCTGTATACAAGGTGCGTTCCTAAATAAGCAGGAATTTTAAAAATTAAAACATCAAAAGGTTTTTTTTTCTGCAAAACCGATTTATTTCATTCAAAATAGTCCCTTACTGACTCAATACAGCGATTTGCGCAGTCTAAAAGCTTGTCGAATGAGTGTTTTATTATAGATCGTCGGCCGAAATGTCCTTCAGGATGTCGGTACGCTTTCCTTTCATCGGCAAATGCATTTTCTCGAAAGGGTAAAAATCGCACGGTAACAAATCAGCTGAATACGGTTAGTGGTTGACAGTTGAAATGCGGTTTTAGCCAAAAAATCGGTCACAAGTGTCGACCGATGAAATGTGCATTATCGTACAACAATCAACAACTTCCTTATGCGCAATATTCTGGCCGAATACGATGCAGCAAACGCTTCAAAACACCACAAAACACCAAGATAGAATTGTGTCTTAACTGTTTGGCCCGGTGGTATGAACTCTTTGTGGACAATGCCGTTGGAATCGTAGAATCATTGTCTTCTATTTTGACTTCTCCAAAAGAGATGTTTTGGGTTTGGTCTCCTTGATGATATCCTTGGAATGTTGAATTTTAAGCAATTTCTGGTCGTCAACCATTTTTGTACCGATGGCACAAACATATTGTCACTTCAAACGCAATCTAGTCGACAAAATGTCTTAAAAATGTTGACTGTATACCTTTCCAATGCACGTAATTACCAATAGATGGCCTCACTAAAATTACCTATTTTTAAAAATCCTGCAAATACCGCTTTTCTTAGCTTTTTTGCTGCGTCAGTGAGTTAAACCGTTTGCTCTAGAAGTTCTTGAAACATTTCGCAATGATTGAGTTTTAGCTGCAGGATCTTCTTCTAGGTTCAAGCTGAACCTAGGCCTCAGCCAACAAGCCTCTCTAGTTAGCTAGCTGCCTACTTTTGCGCGTTACCTAAGGTGAGATCTTCCTTTAGTGTGTTGTCTGCCCGGGTTAGGTTCGAAGACTCTGCGGCCGCAACATTGGTTTTCATTCGCTCTACCTGTAATAGCCATCTCAAGAGATTAATCCCCGTCGATCATAGGAATTAGGACCGAATATTGTACGAAGGAGTTTTCTTTCGATTCAACTGAAGATATCTCCATCCGCTTTCGATAGTGTCCATGCTTCAGCGCTATAAAATAGGACTGGGATGATCCATATCTTATACAGAGTCTCGTTCTCTTCAATTGTCTTCGTAGCCCAAAGAAACGGCGATTGGCAAGAGGGCTTCTTCATTTTATTTCTGCTGAGGTGCTGTTGGAAGAATTTATAGCCGAGCCAAGGTAGATAAAGCTCCTTACTACCTCGAAATTATAGCTGTCGAAGACGTTCTATTGAATTCGTCGATGGTATGTGTCCCTTCTTTTTGACAGCATTTATCATACTTGATTTTACCCTCAATACTAGCGAATACACTGGTAACAACCCGGCTCAGACTTTTGGAAGATTGTGCCGCTTGTGAGTTCTTTCAAGTACTATATTAAAGAAGTCAAATGACAGCGCGTTGCGTTGTCTAAAACCTTTTTTGACATCAAAGGTTTCGGTTTGACTTTGACGGAGAAGCGAGCTGCAGGATATTCATTTTTTTTTGGATGTAGTATCGAACTCGTTTTAATATTCTGGATATCCTTTTCTAACGATGGACATCAGCTAATGTAAGTGGTAATGTTTTACAAATAAAAATGTGCCCTGAACCTAGACTTAATTGTTGTGGAAGAGATCTGCAGAGATATATGGATCCAACGAAGAGATTAATTTATTTCTGAGAATGGTCAGTGCACCTTAAAATGGTAGAGCTATTCAATAAACCGAATGGCTCAAGACCAGCCCACGAAGGACACAAAGGGATGCCATTCGATACATGTACTCGTAAACCATTCTAGTTAAACTGTGCAGTTGAAAGACACATTTTTCTTCAATACTTTAACAAAATTGTCAGTTTTTCGTTCAAGTTCAAGTTCAAGAATGTTGATTTTGTTTCTTTCTTCTGAATGCAGTCACATCGATGAAGACCTTAAGTTCATCTCGTTGTCAAAGCCCGTGCTTCTGACTTCTAAATATCGATAAAATAGACAAAAGTCGAAGCTGTAATAGAAATCTGTTGTGGATACCTATAGATTTACTCATCTACCCATTCCGCTAGTGCATAAACTCAATGCCAAAGTTAAGTTTCTCAGGTAAAGCTTTCAATTAAACCACCATGTATTCGCACTATTTTCTCACTGCGTCCTGGTAGTGCTTCAATAGCCCCTGTTGGCTAAAATAAGTAAAAAGCCTTCCCTGCATTTAATGCAACATCACATTCCACCCTGTCTATAAAAATACACTTTAACAAAACCAACAAATAAAGGTACTACATCGACTTCATCTATAGTATCTACGCATCGAGACAAGAATTGCTGAGTGATTTAGACATTTATCTTTCGTGGGGTTGGAATCCTTTAAACGGGGGAGAGTGGTTTTGTGCAAATGTGCACGTGGCTATGGAACGAATTTCCTGTTACCAGTATAAGCACTTTGCAAGGAAATTGCCATGTTTTTGTATGGCAGGTTTTGTGCGGTTTTTTTTTGTTTTTTTTTTTTTTTTTGCTCATACAAATACTTGCCTTTTGCTATTGTGAAAATGATACCATCACCCTCCACCTCGTTAAACACCTGCAAATTGTTCTCCCAATGCCATTGACAACGCAAAAACACTACATAACCATTGATGACATGATTTTGCCCGGGGCACCGTGTATCCTTATATAATATTCAAATTGCATACTGTTTATCTATCAATTCAAGCCAACACCTTTAAATAGGACTCACATCAAGGGTGAACTGAATTGTATGATGTGACTGAACATGATAAAAATAAAAAAAGAAACAAATTTTGTATCTATGCATCTATAGCCGGGAGACAAAATGCGAGTACGAATAAAATCAATAGCACACGGGTGGGAGGAGGAGAAGACATTTTATAGAAGCAACGCAGGTTGCGCGTTTATCTTAAAGAGAAACTCAATTTCCTCCAAGAGGATGTGAATGGAATACTTCTTGCTGAAAGAACTCTTACTTTTTTTTTTTCTTCTTCTTCTTCTTCTTTTTGTTTCCTACTACTCGTCAAGGGGTAGGTTCATAAAGGGAACTTACTGTCGACTGTCTAAATCCAAGCAATCAGCATAGAAAACAGATACCAATTTTTGTATGTTGGGTTTTTTTTTTTTCTTTTTTTTTTTTGAGAAAAATATTTGTTGGTTGGGTAATATTCAATAAGAGGATGGACAATAGCCATCCGAATCTGAATCCATTAGGGACAGGCAGCCGTAGAAAACTATGAAAAGCTTTCAAACATTCAACAATGAATGGATCTCAAGAAGTGAAGTGAAGTTAAGCATTCATAAATGGGTTGCTAACGAAAGAAAATAAGGGACAAAAAGAATAAGAAATCGATAAACTCAATAAAAAAATCTTTCAATTGGACACATTATCCACAACGAAAGGATGTAGATCCTTCCTTCGGAACATAACAATGTCCCTGGGTAATTGGTTTTATGTCAATAACAAAACAAAACAAAAAAAATAAAATAAAATTGACGACTTAAATGCTATGTTGTCAAAACTAACTGACGTTTTACTTCGACGTTAAATAAACAATCCACTTCCATTCTTTCTTTTCTCCTCCTCAAATAAATTAAACGACAATCGCCCTCCCCCTCCACCGCCATCATTTCAACACAATACAGACTAGAAAAAGAATATAGAATGCGAATACCTTAGCCTCACCCACCTTCTTCTACAGAAGACATGAGCCAACGAATGCTTAAGTTTAAAATTGACATTTAACTGACATTGGCGCCACTATAAATCGCATTGCAAAAGCACATTTCGCTCAAGGCAAATTCATGAAACATGAGCTTCAATTGCCTACTAGCACGAACAACGCGACGCGACGACATTGTCCACAGGCTAAAGGCATCCTTTATAAGTATGCTCGCGTGACTTTTGCAAATGTCAACAAAATATCCTAGCAACTCATGAAAATAATAATAAAAGGAAACAAATGAAACAAAAAAAACCAGCAAAACTGGAATGAAAATGAGGAGGAAAGAGGAAAACCACACGAAAAGTGCACAGCAACACTTTGTTATATTTACGAGCATTTATTTGGTTTCTATCCGTCTTTTCCGGGAATGGTGATGGTTTTATTTTTTTGGTAATAATTTGCGATCTCATTCTACTTGATTAAATAGAACATCAATTAAAGGGGCACATGTGCAGCTCTTAGATGGCACTTGTTGGACTCTGGACCGTAATTTTTATGACAATTGTCTGTCAGATGAATCGCCATGACCTAAGCTGACTGATACTCTGTCATTTGAACAGGTCTTTACCACTGTCTTAACCACAGGCCTCCAAGCCCTATAGAAACGTTAACCTGACTGTTTTGTAGGACACGGATTTTTTTTCTCAATGTTGCAGCCATAACTTCTTATTGACTGCATTTACGATATCCCTGAGTTGGTAATCTGATTTCTTCTAATCTTGTTTACGTCCAGCTTTGCTATACTTCTTTTGACGCTTGACTACTGCAATCAGCAGTAATACTCGTAAGCTCGAACATGACCAGGATACTGTATGGAACTTTTCGTAGGAACGATTTTTCCCAGGTGGACCTTGGACTCAACGAACATGCCTCACTAGCCAACTCTGTTGTTTGCTAGCTACTCCCATGTGGGTTCAGGGCTTTCTCTATTTCTTTCCTCCTTCCATCATAACTAATCAACTTTGACTGATGTCCCTGTAAAGGGCCATAGAACCAGGAAGCACTTTATGCTCGAAAAGCCTAAGCGCCTTCTCATCCTAAGAGGAACACTGGATCGATCAATTATGGTTTACTGAGGGAGAACTCTGCTACTCGTTTGCCTTCTGAGTCCAAAAAACAGCGATGGTCAAGAGTTGCTCTTCTAAGCTCGAATCGATGGTGATATTAACTGCGAAGCCTAGGTAGACAAAGTCATTGACTAGCTCGAAGTTGTAGCTATCAATTATAACGTTTTGTCCGAGTGGTCGATGTTGTGTGTCCTTTCTCGATGCCAGCACCGTTTTTCCCCGTTTGTCGCCAGACCTAACTTCGCCGCTTTTAATTCAATATTTGCAAATGCCTCACAAACTACTCGCTATGTTATGTTCTGCCGATAGTTTCTATATCGCTCGCATAGGCAAGTAGTTGTACAGGTTGACAATTAGAATGTTTAAAAAATAGCATGACAGCGGATTGCCTCTAAAGTGTCGGTTAAACCAGTACCCAACCTGACGGAGCAGCAAACTTCTTCCATTGTCATTCTACAGAGCCGAAGTTAGTGATGCTAAAACTGAACATGGCCTCGTATAATTTCAGCGATATATATGTACAATGTAGGCGGCCTTCAAAGCGAGAAATAAATCTGGTCGATGGTGTACTTCCCTGAGCTCTACTCACACAAAGGGCCAGATCAGTTGCTTGACTGCAGGTTTTAGGCGATATTACGCAGACTGATGCCTTTATGATTTTCGCAGGCAAGAGGGGTTCTCTTATTCAGGATCGGACATATAAAGCTGAAGTTTCGCTAAGCATGATTACATGCAATCATATTTAAGAGACGATTTGTAGCAACCTCTTCACAATCCACTACCTTGAGCAAATCGGCCGTCAGGCAGCATGATTGGGCTCAAGTTTGGATATGGCTAGTCTCACTATGCTGCGCTGTGATCAGATGGACGGAATTGTTGACCCTCATCGTCCAGGTTAAATTCTTTGTTCTGGAGTGTTGATCGCCATCGCCGTTCAACAGTTGTTCTACTGCTGTGGCTGCTGTAGCACTCCTTTGCGGCGACAACCAACATTTACCAAACTACAGGCTTGGAAGTATAATAGTAGTCGCGCGAAACCTAATACATCAGAAGCGGCACCTTTTTGGCAGCTTTATCACCTGTTAAAGGGCAAAATGCGAACGGGACATATCCCTGAGCGAGCTTAAGAGGCACGTGATCGGTAAACTGGCGGTCTCTTGCAATGCAAAGTTCCGAGTCAAACTTCCTCACAGTGTTTCCTGTCTGAGCGGCGTAAGGGATATCAGCACGAAGCCCTCTTCACAACAATGTAGTGGTCTGAGACAGTGTTGGCCCATAAAATACTTGGAAACACAGAATAATGGAGGCACGCTTTGTATCGACCGCAATGTGATCGATCTGATTGGTTAATTGATCAGAAGACCGCCGGGTTCTCTGTTATGAATCCGTTGCCGGAAGTGGTGTAGTGCAGGTTACAATTAGTTTTTAGTTTTCCACTTAAGTCGTTGTTTAATTGATCAGGAGAACAGGAGAGTGTGCTCGATAAGCCTGAATCTGTTGCTTTAAGTGGTGTGATGCCGACTACATTTAGGTTTTGCTGGAGCTGATAAAAAGCAGTCCTTGGTGCCTTTGGTTTTGCTGTTGGTACCCCGTTCACATGCGTGAAACTTTAGTGCTCTTGCCTAAGCCTGCCTCAAGTGACAAATCCGCATCCAAATAAGCCAAAAGCGGTACTCGTAGTCCTATCCATTCCATTGCAATTCTTGGATGATTGTTAGATCTGCCTTAACGCACCAAAGGCTTCAGAGAGTTGTTCGTCTGCACATGGTCTATATTGCAGGTGGAATACCGAAAATCGTGTGCCTTTTTGGAGTAGCATGGATCGGTGACATTTGGTATCATATATATCCGCAATTGTCTCTCGTTCCGTAACCATGAAACTCTTTTACACTGCCGAGGTCTTTCAGAAGGCAGCCGATGTAGTTTGGTACTTTGACTTAGAGCGAGTTCCGTAGTAATGCTACAGACGGTTCCGCTATCGCACCTATTTTCTGGCTCAGCCTTGGCGGCTGATACATTGATGTTTTGTCTCGTGGTACACGTTTCCTTTTTTTTTGTCTAGAGAATGGTTGGTGGAAAAGCTATAACGACAAGAAGAAGTCCCGCTCTGCTTCAAGTACTGTGCGACTCTTAACCTCTTTCATCTTGACAATAACAACTCCTGAACCGCTTTCGCATTAGTTCAGAGTGGTGTCGTTTTCTTTCCTCTTTGGGGACTGGCTTTTTCATCTTTATCTTCTTGTGAGGGTTTATTCTATCTTGGCAGTGAGGCATTCATCAGTCTGTTGAAGGTATATTAGCGTCTTGCTCTCTCTTATTTGTCCCGGGTGTGACTTCTACGAAGGAAAAAATTTGGCTGCAGGTTTGCATCGTCTACAGGAGGGTCCCATACTGGCAGGCTGAAGTGTTGCTTTACTGATCTTGTGAATAAAGGCGTGGAAATATTCTTGTCCGGTGAGAAACTGGGTGACGTTTTTTTCCATTTAGCCACGTCCTTGATCATTTTCGCAGTCCATCGTCCTCTGCTTTCTGAGTTCCAACTCTCTTGCCACTGCCGTTTTGTAAGCTCCCTTGCCTCCATTTTAAACTATTTCGGTTTTTTCTGTAGCTAGGCTAAAACTGGGGTGATATCATCTGCCTACCCTATGCATCTTCAGCCATCTCCGTGCAAGGTATGCCATCGTATGAGATGTTCCAGAGGTCAGGTCCCTGGATCGATCTCTGTGTTGCCCCGGATGTGATTTCATTTTTTCGAGGGTCTTCTGTAGTATCGTAGATCAGCTCCCGGTCATTGAGCTAGTTCTTCAGCATGCGCAAGAGGTAAAATGCAACTCGTACAATATGCTGCACTTCTTTTTCCTATTTATACCGCATGAATTCCGCCTCCAGTTATAGGAATCTTGAGTACTCTTTTTGCCGATATGAAGGAAAGTCTTGACTCTTGACGTTCAATACCCAAAAGTCAATGGTCTTCAGTAAAATATGTGTCTGTATTCGAAACGCGGTTTCCAAACGTTGAAATGTTTTACAGATACAAATCGCTAAGACACAAACCAACCAATACTTGTCCTGTTTCAGAATGCCACAGGAGACGAGCCTTGGATGGCAGGACTACCGGTAGTCCCTACCAAGACTTAAAACTCTTGAAAGAGGTAGGCCCCCTCGTTATGGTGGCTGTGGTTTAAACCTATAGTCGCAGGAAAGGATCTTTTACTTGTGGTTGACCCGATAAAGGGTTGCAATAAATTCAGGGTGCCGTGGTAAGAATTTTTAAGTCGTGCTCGACCTATACCAAGGGTGGAACTCTTGCCTCCAACACTGATTCCATTGTGGTATCAGAGAATGGACAGTGAGCGATAGCAAGGCGTATCCTTGCTCTCATGAATGTATGGACATTCAGTGAAATTAAGTCTTTACAAAACAGGAGTTCACTTAAAACACAAGAGACGTTCCACACTCACTTTGACATTATGATAAGAAACAGTGTACAGGCAAGATGTATACCGCAAAGGCGTCAGTAAATATGTAATCGACCATATTGTAGTGTTCCATAGCTTGCAGCAACATAATTGGCCACAAAACATTTTGGTAGATAAATATATGCCTGAAGAAAGAAGTCAGAGCGGGGCTTTAGCAAATTCACAAGAACGATAATTTTCTTTACTACCAACTACTTAGGCATCAGTATTCTTAACATCGAGTGCAGTATGCTACAAGTGGTTGCAGATTTTTTCTATCTCGGCTCTGCCATTAATTCTGATAATAACACCTCATCAGGAATCGAATGCAGAGTGGCACATATCAATCGCTGTTTCTTAAGCCTAAGAAGACGTTTGAGTAATAGGACTTTGAAGACACAGAAGACTCTATATAGCGAAGGCGAATGAAGGGAGCCATTGTCATTTTGTCGGACAGTTATAACACGGAACTCTAAGAGCTCTACGAACGACATGACTCTGATCAGATAGATGCGTAACAATCGCCTGAGATGACTAGGGAATGTAGAGCGAATTAATGGAAATACCCTGCCAACAACCTGATCATTATTTTGGAAAGTGCTCAAGTTAATAAAGTAGCAAGCTATATAGTCAGTCTGTAGAAAATATCGGTGGACAAAGATCGTCGCCCCATCAAGACGACCAAACGTAGCACGCTAGTACTTCAAAGTTTAAACCTAAAACCGAAGGAATAGCATGAAACTCACGCAGTAATTTTCAATAGTCTCAGCAAGAACCTGCATTACATATGTACGTGACAGTATCTCATAATTTCTCAAAATTAGAGGCATCCAAAACGAGTTTGTTTGTGAATTGCCTCTATATACAACTGTCAACTCAACTGGAAAGGTCACCCAAAATCTAAGAAACGGCTTGAATGTCACAACAGACGTTCGATCGAAACTTTGAAGTACTGAACAACTTTAGCTATCAACAGCCAAATCCCTGTCCCTGTTGAGAAACTTCAAAAGCCCTTTAAATTCGATCCTACAGACTAATTCCCCAGAAAAGAATCAGATCGAATCTACGATATTAAGTGTAAGCAACTCCTAGCACACCCCATAAGAATGATAAATGATTTCATTTTGAATTAAAGCTATTTATCCAGAGCAATCTTTTATGGATTAAATTTACGGATTAAATTTAGCCTTCAAAATGAAATTATTTATTTAAATCTAGACTACGTACAAATGTAAATCATTGCTGATGTTGGACAAGGCAAGACCTGAAGCTGACCCTCTTTCTATGGGGCAGGCACTACTACTACTCCTCCCACCACTTTTATTCAATTATCAACAGTCCATCCATTAAGCAGATTTATTTCGATAATTCCATTTTGCTTTGGAAGGAGTATGCAGAATACAAAAAAAAAATACCGAACACCAACCCAAGAAATTGAATCGGGAAAACACAGAAAAAAAGAAGAAAAAAAAGAACTAAATGAAGAAACATGGAGAGCATGAAATAGAAGAAAATAAAAGTATTCGGTTCGCTTTTGATTCATTACGATTTCTATGGAATTTTTATGCTTTTCTTTCTATTCCTAGTTGTTCTATCCAATTAAGAGACTTTTTTTCGAATTGCCCCATTCATTGGGGCATAAAAAGGTGCATGAAACCAACCAACAACCATTCCGACCATCCCTCGTAAAACTCCAACCATTCGGTTGGTATTCGTCTTTCTCACCCCTAAGCTGTGCTTGTCCATTTCAGAGATTTTCGTCTTCCAGCAGCCAGAGTTCGTTATGTTGAAACCATTTTAGTCCAATCATAAGTAATTAGTCCAAACTGACTTAATAAAACCGGTAGCAGGGGGGCTCCGCAATGGATATTCCGAAATAGAAAAGATATTTGCCAACCGAATGACTTTCGTAGTGGTCCTTCTTTTTTTTTCCTATTTTTTTATTTTTTTTTTTTTTGTCCTTTAACTGCAGATACGAATGAGCTGAAGAAGAGTTGGCAAAGTGCTCCAACTCAACGAATACTTGTAGATCCGACTACAGCCCTGCAGTGGTGAAGAATAAACATGAACATTCGTTCAGCTCTCGTGCTTCTGCTAAAATGTTTTTCAAATGTCCTCTCAACCACAATTAGGGCCAGCACCAGGGATATTTTTATTTCTACAAATCTTTCGCAAATCTGCGAGCACTCGAACAAGGGTTGTGGATTGTTGTATGTGGTGGTGCCGTTGGTCCCGGAGTTTTGGCAGGAATGATGGCTGATTCTGGTGCAATTCTGTACATGCCACGACTCCCAACAGCCGACGACAACGCACAATGACGAATGGTTGAAGCAAAGTGAGAGAGGGAGGAAAAAAAAGGAGAAAATTAAAAGTGAAGGTGCCAAGAAGAATACCACAAGTACTGACTCGGAGTTCTGGTGCTTTTGTGCGGAGGCTATTAACAGCATGTCTTGAGCATGTTCCTCGTTTTTGCTCGCAGCTTGTTTGAGTTATGTGAGACGTAAAATTTAGTCAGAGTCGGAGGAAACATTAAGCATGTAATTATCGTAAAAAGGAGTTTTACGACATTTGTATCGTTGGGGCATTCATTTAGGTTTTCTTTTTTTTTTTCGTCCTCGACTTCTTCTGTATCCTCCATATAAGCTCATCCGGTCTGTACAGATACTGAATATAAGGGGGGAAATGTACTTACTGTAAAGATAGTTGAGTTAGTCGACATTGAATTAGACTGTAAAGAGTGAGGATAATGTACATCTACATGCAACTGAATTCGTATTCAAATGAGGTACAGAAAGAATGACGCGAACCCATAGTTCGCGAGTAGAACAAAAATCCAATTAGAAAAGGCGCCAACTTTTTGAGGTAAACGCGACTTCTTCTTGGATGGTGTCGTAATTAATGACAAAGCAAACGCAAGGTTTTGTCTGGATAAAACAACTGCCCTTCACAATGCCTACTATCTTCCACATAAAAATAGAGAATCCAGAATCAGGATGGCATTAAATATTTCGTGAAAGTGTGTGCACACGTTTAGTGGGCGATTCTAAGGAACACGGAAGTATGTGTGTACATGTACCACCTCTGTAGTCATTCGGATCGTTATTCTGGCTGTGGTGCAGGATGAATCAGGTATAGTTTTTGGAAGGGTCTGACATCTTTAAGAGCTATTTCTCGATTAAAAGTGCATCATCCAACGATGTAAACCAAGAAACCTTTCTTCTTGTCAACCTTCTACTCGAGACTTGAAATATATGACAATGACTACAGCGAAACTGACTCTTAAATGAGAGAGCACAAACATTTAGGTCTATAGCTGTTAGAATTCCTATAATGTTGCCCGTTTTTGAAGTCAGCTTAGGAGCAGTATATTATGTTTTGGTTTGGTCTGACAAGGACTTTTCCTTTTCTGAATCTATACCTTTTCAAACTGCAATTAATCGAACAGATAAACCCTTTTTGGGAGGGTTTGAGATTTTTTTTTTATATAATTGGCGCGCACACAAGGGATTTTGTGTACCCTTAAGATGTTTGCACATAGCGTTGGCAAGGGGAAGTTAGGGAGGGAAAAAAGAGAGACACTGATGTGCGTTGGATTTAAATGTTTGCAAGTTATAGTGACTAGGAAATAAAGAGCTCGGCAGGGCATTTCATAAGCGAGTTGTACGGCTTAGGAAAGAATCGCGATATTACAGCGTACGTCCGAAAGTGGGCTTGAGGGTATACAAGATGATGATTTATTGCGAGACGGGTGTTACGAGTGAAAGTTAGAAGGGGTGGAATGCTAATCGCAATTTCGGTGGAGCACTGGTAGTGAAAATAGCGATACAATAAGGTGAGACAGGAAACATTACGTCTGTGTTCGAGGGTGTCACTTGATTGACTGATATAACTATTATCTATAAGTTTTATTGCGCGATTTTGGATCTTATCTAACAAGTGCAAAGAGGTCTTAGTATCACCTAACCAGATGAGCATTGTACTCCAATTTAGGGCGGATAAACGCCTTATATATAGAGGCCCGATCAGAAGGGGTGAAATATTTTTTACATCGCTTGAGGAAACCTTTTTGGCGACATTGAATATCTGGTCATTCCAACGTAAGTTGCCATTGACATACAAACCTCGAATGGAAAGTTTTTCGGTTTCAACGATGCAACTGCCATTCATGGACAGTGGTTGGGTGTTTAAATTTCGCTTTAACGACAGCAGACAGCATTGTGTTTTGGAAGCATTAAATTCCACTCTGTTCCCCAATTGGTTATGCTTTTAATATCGGAATTTATAACACAGGCTGCTGTTCCCGTTCTACAGCCGAAGAGCATTGACGTGAGTTCGGGAACAAATATGAAAAGCAGAGAGTACTGTCGTCAGCAAAAGAATATATTGTATTAGAAGTGGCAGACAAGAGATCATTGATAAAAATTAAAAAGAGTGTCGGAGACAGAACAGAACCCTGGGGCACACCAGCATTTATTTTCTGAATATCAGACTTGAAACCATCCAAAACAACTTGAATTGAAAGTTCCGAAAGGTAATGTCTAATCCATTGAAGAAGAGCCTGGTGCCAAGCTCTGTCAAATACCTTAGCAGTATCAAGTGCAACTAACTTGCTTTCGCCAGGTTGATGTACGCTTTGGTTCCAAAGGATCAAATCACCAGTGAACCTGTAGCTACGAAAACCATACTGCCAGTCGAGATATTTCATGAGCTGACGGTTTATCTGCGTGTCCATGGCCTTGTAAGGAAGGGACGTAAGTGCAATGGGTCTATAGGAGGAGAGAGAAGAAGATTCTCTCTAGGAACGGGCTGGACAAATTCTATTTTCCGTCTGCTAGGAAAGAGTCCTAAAGAGTAGGATTGATGAAAAAGCTGACTATTTGAAGCACCAACTATGTATTTCAGATGCTAGAATGCTTTGTCTGTGCATTAGAATTGGTATCAAGAATCAAGATGCATCCTGTGCATAATCATGTCCATTCTACTAAATTGTTACTCAAAATAGACATCAGTGTTACCATCCACAGGGTCAAGTTGGAATCAACATTAAGGTTGGAATAAATAAGTTACTCGTAGCTAGGAAAAAGTCAGTAATACCATTGGAAGGATCAAAACTTTTCGGTGAATCACGCCGCCACAAGAAAAGCTAGTAATGTTCATCTAAGTATAATGTTAAGTACTTACTTGCTTACTTAAATAGGGCTCTGGTTTGCTGTGCACCTGAACCTGAACTCCGAATACTCCTAGTTTTGTTTTTCTACCATAATGTAAAAATTTGGCCTGCGTTGGACTTTAAGGATCTAATCTAACATTGATATGGGCCTATCACGTTATTGTCGCTGAGATTTCATTTATTTGGCTGGCTTATGTTGATGCATGTACCTTACCAACTCTTCACTGACTACTGTCAGTTACTCATCTGATATGTGAGCCAACAGTGCCAGCAACCTTATTTGATTTAAGCTTAGAAATTCTGGTCATCGCCTTCCATGTTGAATAGAGTGTTGAATGGTACATTCTGCTTACGTGGCAGCGGTACTTGTGCCATAATTCTGCTTAATACCCTGCGTAAGTGATTTTTCGATGTTCTCAACAACTATTAAGCATCGTCTTTGCAGTCTTCACTGTTTTTTTTTACTTTTAAACTACACTAATGGGCCTTTCAGTTGGTTGACAAATAGTTTTGCACGGTTTTAAGGAGACTGATGCGTCTATAGTTACTGCAGACAAGAGGGTCTCTTTTCTACAGGATCGGGCATACACGACGAAATTCCATTCGTTTGGCATGCTTTTTTCAAACCGATAGTTTAGAGATGGCACGCCTGGCACCCTAAGCCGGCAGCATTGTTGGACATAAGTTTGGATATGGCTAGCTTCACTTTGTCGAAGTCGGCGAGATGAAATTATTGGCCGTCATTGTCTAATGTCTAAGTTGAATGGTTAGTTCTGCCTAACAACAAAATGTTGATTGTTGCCGCCGTTTAATAAATCTGTATGCTCCAGTCAAACGATCGGCTTCGTAGTGAGGATCATGCGTAATAGAAATGGCATCTTTGATGTCTTATTGGATACTTTCTCACAATGTTTCGACACCAAGAAGTCGAGTGAGGTTAAGGGACACCTGATTGCAAAGACTCTATGGATTACTTTCAATTGCAGCCATCCGACGTCAAATTTCCTCACAGCATTCGCTGTTATTAACGACTTTAAGCATATCCACATTCTTGTTGGGCGCATCAAAATGGGATCAATGGTCCAGAATACAGAAGACTCGCCTTACATCGATCGCAATTTGAGCAATTTGTTTAGAGGTAGTTTAGTCAGGAGACCGCCTGCTCCCCTTATGAATCCCGAGATGACATTTCGCTCCAAGATAAACTCGACAAGACTGAATCCATTGCCGATGATGGTGTCGTGGGGGCTATATTTACCGACTGTGCTATCAAAAAGCCCTATTTTCCTAATTTTACGTTAGAATTTCCTAGGACGATCTTAACATCGTGCTTACAATATTGAGTATATCTCTATTTTGTCAAGGAGCTCATAAATATAGTCTTCGGTGCAATCGTCTTACTTCTCTGTTGGGGCGCGTGCGTCTGGTGTGCGTTGACGTTGACAAGGCTCCCGTAGCTATGTCTGAACCTCAAGAATGCATTCCTGCCTCTAAAGGCAAACCGTATAAAAATAAGAATCGCCTACCCATTCCATCGCACTTCTTGTTCGGCTCATTTTTTCCGAATAGCAAAGGTCGGCAACAGTGGTTTCTTATGTATTTGAGGCTTTTGATTGCTTCGTCACCATATATTACTTTTTACACTGCGACAGAGGAGACCCGACGGGAAATCTTCAACCTGTAGGATATCTTTGTGGCACTCCTTGGATGGAAATAAGTGGCCAGCTAACGAACGCATCTTTTGCTTTGCGAAGTTCACATCAAATGCTGTATCACTTCGGAGACTTCCTATGTGATGAGGACTGTTGTGTTATATGCCGCCGGTGTTTTTCTGCTACATTGAAATGCTTCGTCTTTATTTTGAGCCCTATTCTTTCGCTTCTAACGCCAAGCTATCTGACATCTAGTGCCGGTCAAATATAATGTATGAGAGCAGGGCAAACGTCATCAACATATTAAAGATATGACCATCTCAGGCTCATAGTTCCTTCAAAAGAAGCTCTGCAGATTCCTGAAGGAGTTGGGCGTATGTGACCCAATTTGTGTTTGTGATGTCTGAAGAGGAGGGCATCACATGGCGCTTAGAGTGTGCCTGCTAATAGGGAGCATCTAATAAAAATTGTACTAATCCAAGGGTACCTATGTCTAAGTGCAAAACACTTGGAATAAAATTAATAAAACCTCTGTTTATTGTACGCATGTACATATGTAGTTGTACGTATAGCAAACACTCTGGATTGCGAGGTTCTTAACCTCATTTCGTCAGCTCAAAGTTTCTCTTGAACAATAGATCCTGGAAATACTTTGATGGGGCTTCTTATTGGATTTTGTAATTATTCACTTTTTAGTGCATCTATTTATCTTTACATACGTAATGAACACTGAGGGTGTATACGTTCACGAAATGCTCGCATATTAAAATTGTAATAAAAAAAAACAACAGAAAGAAGCAACCTCTCTCTAGTCTGTCGTTTGCCGTTGTTGTTACTGACGTCTCCCCCATAGCAGCAGAGACATGGTATGCATAATACAACTCTAACCAATAAAATTACTTTTGCAAAAAACGCCATAAAAAATAGAACACCAGCCAGGCTCAGATCCTCTCATCAAAGATAAATCAGTAGGGCAGATTTACCAATAGATATATTACTTACAGCGTAGCAGTGTGTCACTGCATCCGCTGCCGACAATATCACCTTTCATCAACGTAGCTCCCGGATCCTTTGATGTGTCACCATGCACTTACTCTTGCCTGTGTGTGCTTCATCTTACACCAGAGAAGATGAGAAGACTACGGTGCTCGTCATGTTTCATTTACAGTTTAAATTAATAATATCTACTCCTGCTTTATGCTGGCTATAGCAAATATACGAGTACGGAAATCTATCTGTACATGAGTCTGCTCGCATCTATGCACAGATATCCGTGCCTGACAATCACCAGAAGCAGCACATATGAATACTCGAACGAGTAAGGAATGTCGTATGAGTACTCGTACCCGTACCGGTGCCTGTTCCCGTGCCCGTACCCGTGCCGGTACTCGTGCCGTATTCGACTCGTATGGCTGCACTTTTTGATGAACGTCCATCGATGTGGCACAAAATGAAGTATTCGTACGAGTATCTGTATGTATACAGTGGTCAATACTTACAGCACAGCATCTAGATTAATTTGAGTGGGTTTTTTTTTTACCTCTACGAGTATTAAAACGGTAGCTGTAAGCTGTGTACTGTTGTCCGGTCCGCCTACGTCCGCAGGGGTTTCCTATCATACTTCTTCTGCCAGCCATAGGGGAGATTAAAATTACGTTAGATGAGGTATTTGTGTGTTTAGATGGATTTTTTCCTACAAATTTACAGAGCAATTTCGCCCCCTTACTCGTATTGCACTTTCTGTTCACTTGCAAACTTGATTTATTTCTAATTCTCCTTTCCTTTCATTTTTAGGTCACCTCGCAGCTGTCGAATTGACGGAAGGCCATTGAAGAAACAAGAACTACTCGTAATATCATGAGTACTAGACGGAGTGTTAGTATGCTTAACATTGTTACCAGTTAACCCATTTAAGTGACAAAAAAAAAAAAGCCACAAGAACCAGGCCAACAAAATTCTTTGCGCAAAGCCGTTGATAGATCAATATATCATCAGTCTTGGTGACGAAGACAGAAAACCACTCATTACCCCCTCTCTACCAGACGCTAAAGAAAGCCATGATTTTGGTGTGAGCTTCGGAAATAAAACACCGATACTCTAGTTTTGTGCAGCGACGTTCCATCCGTCAACGAGAAAATGCCATTAAGAACGACAACACCCGCTAGCGGCATCAGGTCGCCACTAGCCGCAATCGCTCCTCTATCAACAAATCTGGTGGACAAATATTTTTGCAATCGAATTGTCGTCGCCGGCGACACTAAAAACGTAAACGGCTGCCATCTCGTCAACCATCAGACCAGGCCCAGAAGGAGCAGGACTGCAAATATTACAAGGAGTGAGAATCGTTTTGTGCCTGTACTAATGGTAGCATGCGTCCTGGCGGTGCTTCATACAGAAACGGTGGGAGCTTTGGAAATCGGTAAGTATGAGTACTATGTTAGTTACCTTGTTCAAATGTTGATTTCGTTTTTAATTTATGTCGTGTTGGAGCTTATTGCGTGACTACATGAAACAATGGCGACGACTATACATACACAACTGAGACATGACATGAGGGGTTGGTACTTGGAAGTCACGCTAACATGGCCTTGTGCTGGTTTTGAGGTGGTCTCCATAGATTCATGGATTGCGTTTGCGATTAATTTGGTTTGGTGTTTTGTTTTTTTTTCTGTTTCTTTAAGTTGATTGCATTAAATGTATCTGAAAATCAGTTTCTAACTCTAGGAGATTAATCAAATTAATGTGGAAGTGGGGGTTCGGAAACAAGGGCAAACACTACGATCCCTCTTCTGTTTTGTATCTGACACTATGTAGAGAGGGTTTAAATTTCAAGGACACCCTAAGTGCAGTTGGTCGCAAAATGGTTGCAGGTGTTCACGATATATCCGTTTGAGAAAAGGATTTACGAGTATTCATGCAATTTTGCAATTAAAAAATTTATACAGGATTTCTTCATTTGGCCAAAGCGAAGGGCCAGGTGAAGGTATAGAATGATTATTTATGTTCCTGCTGGAATTATTACTTTTGCTTAAGTAAAGACGGATATCGTTTTTCGCAAACAGTTTGTTTTGCTGCACTTGTGAGTTATGCTAATAATCCTTTTCAGTTGGAGTAATACTTAGTAAAGTTATGTGAATGTGTTCTGTTAAATTAAGATTTAAAAGTCAAGATTATAGAACGACAATTAAGACATTCCGCCCACAGTGATTAGAAGAAAGACCCTTGTGTTGTTCTTTGGTCGAAAAGGGGGTTCTATTCTGAGTTTTGTGTACCATATTTATAGTATTAGGCCTGCAAGTGAATAATCTCTATTGGGCATTCTTGGGCTAAATGTCTTGAACCGTAGTAAATTTAATATAAGTTTAACAATAAGTTAAGGATCCTAACTGGCAAGAGCTGGTTATTGCCAAGTTTCGAAGAAGGTACCACTTTCGGCAGCTGTATTTCTGTGGTCGACTAAAACAGACAAAAAGTTTTGATAGGCATTCTATCATAAGAATTCTGTGAAGCGCTTGAGTGCGATCCAAGTCATCCCCATAGTTGCGTTTATATCACTACTAAAGCCCGCTTGAAAGAAGCAGCAAACTTATCAATTTGGCTTGCTGGTGTGCCCCAGCATTTATTTTCTATATATCAGACTTGAAACCATCCAAGATAACTTGAATTGAGAGTTCCGAAAGGCTACGTTCTGTCTCCGACACAGTTTTTTTTAATTTTCATCAATGATCTCTTGTCTGCCACTTCTAATCCAATATATTCCTTTGCTGACAATACTCTCTGCTTTTCATATTCGTTTCCGCACTCACGTCTCTGCTCTTCGGTTGTATAATGGGAACGGCAGCGTATGTTACGCACATTAAATTCCAATATTAACAGCATAACCAATCCAAAACACAATGCTGTCTGATGTCGTTAAAGCAAAATTTAAACACCCAGCCATTATCCATGAATGACACTTTTCATTCTCGGTATGTGTGTCAATGAAAACTTATGTTGGAATGACCACATATTTGATGTCGCCAAACTTGCTGCGAAATGTCTAGGTTTCCTCAAGCGATGTAAGAAATATTTTACCCTCTCTGATCTGGCCTCAATATATAAGGCATTCATCCGCCCAAAATTGAAGTACAATGCCCACATCTGGTCAGGTGTTCCCAAAACATCTCTTCACCTGCTACAGAGATAGGATTCAAAATCGTCACACAAAAGTCATAAGTGATGGCAATATTACACCGTCAATTGACACCCTCGAACACCGACGTAATGTGTGTCCTGTGTCACTTTGTTTTATCATTGTTTCCACCACAAGTGCTCTGTAGAAATTGCCAGTAGCATTCCGCCCCTTCAAACCTTCAACCATAACACTCGTCTCGCTATGAATGCTCATTAGTACACCCTCAAGCCTCGCTTATGAAATGCCCTGAAGAGCTCTCTATTTCCCATTCATTATAGTTTGACCAATGTAACATACATCGATATTTCTCTTTTCTTCCTCCCTGATTTTCCTTCGCCTTCGCTGTGTACAAACGTGTTAAGGGTACTCAAATCCCTTTAGCGCGCGCTAATTATAAAAAAAATAGCCAAATCTCTGTAAATAGTGTAATAGTAAAAACAAGTTAAGGGAGGTTCAACTGCTGCATGGTAACTCTTTTTGATACTACGAAAGAGTGTCCGAATTGTCAAATAAATTTATTAACATCTCAAAGCCTAGAAAGCAATCCACACAAAGAAAAAGACCAACATCTCCACTGCCTGGCCTTTGATCACCCAAATGCAGTCGGAAGAAAGTGGGCTTGATTACCGAAACAGTTGATATGGCTTGTGGATATTTAGTCACTGCCCAGTTCAGTGTTAAGCCTCATACGAGTATCACTATCTCAAGTAACCTTTTCAGGTCAGATATAATCTAAGGATTCATGCAGGCACTAAATTTTAGCTAGAAGGCAGCACATTGCAGTCAACACCTAAGAGGATTGAAAGGTCCTATGAAGTCGATGTACTTCTTAGATCATCTCTCACAGGCTTTCTCCTTTCTCCGGAGCAAAGCGGGCCTGAGAACAACAGCACTCTCTATTTATGGCGCTTTTGCGCTAATCGGCTCCAGTTACAAATACAAAGTTGGCTTAATTCGAAAACACACTGGGCCGGACTAGGGATTTTTATTTGCTCAACATGTCCTAACAGAGTCGTTGAACTCGAGCTCTCCAGGTTCCGTCGACAGGACAGTGAATCACTCGAAGAACCTTTCTCTCTAAGCAACCTATAGCATTTTGATGTGTTTTAAATAAAATCTATGTTTCATGTATGTGTTGCACACAGTAGGGCTGGAACGGTAAGTGTCTTATACAAGATTCTCATCATGGGGCGTGAAAGTGACTCAGGGAATTAGTTGCGAAACCGGAATTCGTAAGAGTGAGCTTTCACTGGATCTGGAGGCCCAAGTAGACAAAAGCCCTGTAAACATATCAAAGTTAAAGGTTTCTGCTGTGTTGTGAGTCGGTCGTGGTTATTTTTTCTTGTCGAGAACATATTGTTTATTTTACCCTCATTTACAACTAAATCTATCTTTGCTGCTTCACTTACAATGGCTACAAACCAGTGGCAACTCGCTGATATTCCCATATCTTAGGCGTATTCTAGCAGTAGTACCTGTAAGATATTATGCTTAGGTGTTGGTCTGTGAGTTTTGCACAATTTAGCATGTCATCTAGTAGAAATCCTTTATCTTTTCCTTTTCGATGGTAACGTTATCGAGTATTATGGAGTTTTATGATTTTGGCAGGGATGTTGGTATATGCGGCCTTAGAATCATAGAATCAATAGGATGGTGAGAATCTGGTTCTTACCAAATCCATTCCCGTCGGACGAAGTTGTTATCAATCGATGTCTATGCTGAATGGTTCATTTGGCTTGATATCGGAAAATTGGTCGTCTTTGTCGATAAACAAATTGCAGAAGTGATCCTTTCAAATATGGCAACTATTACGTTCCCATTCTTATGTTCTTGGCAAGTTTTTTCCATATTTTGTTATATTCTACATTGATTCAATCGAACGCTTATCTGACTCTTGCCGGTGCTCCTCCCATCCTCTTTCTCATCTTTCTTTACAGAGCTACTCATACCATCAGATGTGACGTCGTTAATGGCTTTCTTGTAGCGTCGCCACTAGTCTTCTGCGCTTGATGCTGGCAGCATAAAACATCCCGGAAGTTTTTCTGAATCTGGATCGGAAAGGGCTCTGGCTGCCTCTTGCGATTGTAGCCTTTCGACGTTAAATTCTTCATAGTATGTTGAGGTCCGGAATACACCCTCCGTACTCCGTACTTTTGATATATGTTAACAAGTGGTCGGAGTCGATGTTGTGGTTCTCCGTGAGGCTTCCCTATGGCCTTCAAAAATAATAATAAATATAAGCAGTGAAATAATACATGCTACATACTTATCCGGTCAGCGATCCTTGGAGAGTCTGACTCTGAAGTAATGCCGCTTTCCATCCTTTACAGGCTTCTGGCTTCCGCGATTCCTTCATCTTTAAAGCGGAGGTTCGGTCTTGCTTTTCTTCGTGAACCAGTTGGCTGGGATTCGAAGATTCTCTTAGCTGTATTAGGTTACATTAGATTATAGTAAGAGGTGATATAAGGAATCCCAGATCACTGCGGCCACAACTGGGCCTATTATGATATCCTCCATTTAGTGCTCATCCGTGATGCCGCAATTGACTAGGAAGTGGGCTATGTCTTTAGATGAGCTGGCCGCTATATCCGAATTTACCTAGGTAACGTTGACGCGTTTTGATTAAACCATTGCAGTCACATAGTATGTGTTCTGCTGTTTCCACATCCTCGTTGCACAGTCTGCATGTGTTGTCTTGTACTAGCCCATGGTCATCACGTGTTTTTTCACACGGCAGTGTCTTGTGAGAAAGCCTGTGGTCACTTGAATCTGTTTTGTTTTCTTGTGGCAACAGTTTGGCATAAAGTTTCTGGCTTGTATGTTTCCTTCGATTTCTCCCCTATCCGGGTTTTAATAATTCCTTCTACTGTATTGGTAGCCCACAGAATAGTCTTGACATCATGAATTGAGATGCGGGTCCTTTCCTGTTCGTCTGCTTTTTCGTTGCCTTCAGGTCCGCTGTGTCCTGGAACCCAAATCAGATGAATTTTATTTGTGGTAGCCAGTGTTTGTAGGAGTTGAAGACAGTCCTAGACCAGTCTGATTTTATTTCAAATGCGTTAATTTCAGGTGGGCTGCTCTGCTGTCGGAGAGAATATAAATTGTTTTGCTTGTTACGAGTATATGTCTGTTTAGATTCTCACGAGTGCATAGCTCTTTTGCAGGATTTTAGCCTGAAACACGGAGCTGCTTGAATCTATACTGGATCTTGGATTCGTCTGTGTACCATACATGTGAGTCTTTGGCAAATGTTGGTTTTTCCTGTTCCCAGTTAAGACGATCTGAAAGTGTAACCTTAAAGTTGTGCCGGAAGTTATATCTTGGCACACATTTGCCTATTAGATGTATTCCAAGTAGTTCGTTTTTTCTCTTTGAATTCATGTAGAATTGCGGCATAAGCTAGTTTGGAATTAGAGTCATCTTCTGTGATGAGCATGTAGGCATTTCCCATTGCTTCTTTCATGAGTTCCAGATGAAGTGGTGGGATGTTTAGAATAACTTCAACGCAGATGTTGGTGTGGTTTTCTTTTCACAAGCTAGTCTCTGTAGTTTGTTGAGTTTGGAATGTGTTGACTTCTGCCTTGCTTTGTGCCACCAAACGGCGGCTGCATACATGATGATTGATCTTGTTATTGCCTTGTACATTCATAGTGTCATTTTGGGATTAAGTCACCAATTTTTTCCAGCTAGACATTTGCTGGTCCATAGTGAGGTCCTGGCCTTGTCAATAGTTGTAGAAAGATGAGTGTTCCACATAAGTTTTTCATCCAGTGTGATTGCTAGATATTTGACTTCCGTTGAGAACTCTATTGTTTCACCTAAGAGAGTGATATATCTGAGTCTTCCTCGCCTTCTGGAGACGAACCGAGATTGTGATTAGCATAGCAATGTAGTCTGCATATCCTTGGACATAAAAGCCATTATTGCTGAGATTAATCAGTAGATCACTAACTACGATGGATCATAGTAGGGGTGATAGTACTCCTCCCTGAGGGAATCCTTTCGTAGCTTTTACACTGAGTTTATTGCCGAATAGTGAAGTTTTTATTGTTTCATCCTCTAGCATACATTTTATCCATTTACATGTGGTGTCGTCAACTCCCATGTTTTTAATGCCTCTATATATCTGGGAGAATTCTGTGTTGTCAAATGCTCCTTCTATATTGAGGAAACAGCCGACCGCTTCTTCTCTATCTCTGAGAGATTTTTCAATCCTTGTGTTTGATTTTCCAGCTGGATAGGCATATTGATATTTGTGAAGGGAGTTCATTTGGAGTGCCCCGTCTCTAATATGTCTAGAGGAAAAAGAAAATGAGGCTGATTGGTCTATATGAGTTTGGTAGTTCAGACGGTCTGCGTCCTACCTTAGGTATATATTTGACAGCAACCTCCTTCCACTTTTTTGGTAAGTATCCCCATCTGAACAGATTGATTAGTTGGGGGATGCCCGTTTGTAGTAAAGCTGGGAATATTCCATCCTCGCCAGGGGCTTTGAAGGGCTGAAAGGAGTTGATTGCCCAAATTATTTTGCCTTTATGAAAGATTTCCTATGCTCTGTTCCAGTCTTCTCTGAGCGGACTTTTGTATGTATTCTTGGGCTTCTGGAACTGTCATCGAGTTTGGGAAGTGTGTTTCTGAAGAATCTGTAGCCCGTTTTCGGCGTATTCGCCATCAGGTTTTTTCATTGACCCGGTAGGATTAGCATGCTGCTTTGATAGTATTTTATGAATAAGTGCACATATTTCACCCATTTGCTCGATATGGCCGAGCCAGTGTAGTCGACAGATTTTTGTTGTCCAGGCTACATCCAGATCTTTATGCAGCTCGTAGAGTTCGTGGTTATAAAGAAAGGATACCATCGTGTTAACATGGCTTTCATATTTTGTTGTTTTCGTTTTTTTTTTGCCACTTGGAATGGTGGAATGACATGCAATACAGACTGTGGTGACCAATCCATAAAAATTCCCCAAAACACAATAGGTTATGCGTCAAATGAATTTCATTAAAATGTTGAGTTACTAACGTGACAGTCATTACTACTCGTTGCATTGTCCTGAAAAAATGCGGAAAGTGTTCAAAATTCCACCGCATGCACCAAAAATATGTTCTCAAACTGAAGGCATTCATTTTGGAACTGCTCGTACAAATTGTTTGGCTTTCGATGACTACGAGTACGTACGAGTATATGTATTGATTTCATTTCATTTGTATTGTTTGTTTGTTTGTTATTTATGCACAAAAACAAAAATACAATTCTCAAATGTTTTTCATATTTTTATTTCAGCGACATGCAAAAATCCCCTTGGCATGGAATCCGGAGCCATTGCCGATTTTCAAATCACAGCCAGCTCAGCACATGACATGGGCAACGTTGGCCCTCAGCATGCAAGGTAAGTTATTCGTATAGTGGAAAAACTTCCACTGAAAACCTCCGCACCTACAGTTGGAGTTGGAAAATATATTTCCCACTACAAGCAGCTATCCGAAAACCGCATGGAATTTTCATCGTCTCTCAGTTCAGGATATGACATTCGATGATTTTTATTATTAAAATGCAGAACATATTTTACAACTCAACAGGAATGTGTCCGAAGGACCCAGCTTCGCCACCGATTTGTAAACGAACGGAATGATGATGTTGTGGAATGTGGACGATAAAATTTCTCACTTTTGAGAATGAAATCAATTTCGGATGGCTCTCTTGTACTCGTCCATACTCGTATATACACGTACACTGAATTGTGCCGGTGGTGATGGTGGAGGTGAGGATTGTGGGAGAAAGAATAAAAGATTTCTACCTCAGAAGTTGTGTGGATGTATACTTTTCCTAAGGGCAAAATCAGGGGGATGTCTGTACCTTGTACACTGTTAATCAAATTTGTTGAATCTTTTTCTTTTTTTTCTCGTTTCGATTGCATTCCTTTGTTTTTTGTTTTTCTTTTTTTTTTTTGTAAGTAAGCCGCCTTACTGGTTCTTCAATCTGAATTTAACTCCAACCCCCAACCTTAGTGGAGCAGAGAGCAGAATACCGGATAAGGGATATAAGATCACATCAAAAATTACTTTGTAACAGATACATTTCCCTTCAGATTTTTATCTTTTTTGTGTGTTGTATTTTTCTTTTTTGTTTGCATTTTTCTCCCCCATTGGATGGGGGAGGTTTGGTGTAGTTGGAGGGAGGCATTCATTATTCATGGATATGGTCTTTTCATGTCTTGGATAGTACCTACTCCCACTCGAGTTGTGTCCCTGGGTCTCTGTCTGTATCTGTTTGTAAATGTGTACAATACGCCTGAGGCATAATAATTATGCCATTTCGTTCTCCGACAAAAACAACAGCAACTGACAAAACAACAAACGAAATCTCATCGACGTTCAAGCCCCATCCCGTGCTGAAGCTCAGCTAAGCTCGTCTCGTCCCCAATGAACCGGTGGACGAATTACTCTAACTCCGTGCAATCAAAAAGAAGAAGAAAAAAAAAAACGAATTATAAACATTACAATTCACTTTATTTACTACACAATTTTGTGCCTCATCAAAATCAATATCCTTAGTCCTCAGCACAACAGCGCATGACAACAAAATACCTACCTTTGACTGACGACGAAAAGGACGACGATGACTAAAACGACTAAAACGACTGAACCGACTTCGACTCTTACTCTGCTTCTACCCCCTGCTCGGCATTCCCCATATCTCGTGCCCATATCATTTTGCAACCTGAACAGGGAAGGTAGATGACTCGGTTAAAGCGAGTCATGTTTCCTGCTGCCAACACTACCACCCACCACTGGCACCACCACCGCCACCATCTACATCATCACCATCACCACTAGCAGCAGCAGCAGTACCATCACTTACCTGTACCATCACAACCCACCAGCAGTGAAGTGAATCTCCTTCTTCAGCCCTATGGCTGATTGTCCTGCTTTGGTTGCTGCTCCTGGTCCTACGTTCCTCGGAGTTACAGCGTTACGGAACTCCTCCTTTGCGATCTCCTGCCGGGCTCATTCGAAATTCTTTGAAATTTTTTACGACGAAAAAGCTTTTATCCTCGAACATAGCCTTTTTATGTCCAAAGTTAATATTTCTATGTGTGTGCAGTGTGGTTGTGTGCCTGTGGGGTTAATTGTAATGTGTATACAAATAATTATGCCCGTAAAAGTGTTGTGACCTTATTTGCTGTATAACTCCTCTGCAACGAATACTTGGCTTTGCTCCTGCTCCTGCTCCTACTCCTGCTCCAGCTATCCACCTGTGAGGTTGTATAAATACCAGTTAATGTATCCTTTTTCCTTTTGGCTAAGACCAGGACATTTATACATATGTGCTGGTTCTGGTGCTGTTGGATGGGTTTTGTATCATAAGTAATTCGACCGCAACAACGAATTCTTGGAATGAAAACGTTGTACAAGAAGCCATACACGAGCGCCCGACTACTCATATGTGCTCGTATGTTACTGAAGGGATAGTAAGTTGTTGTCTCGGCAGAGAACGAAGGATGTCCTTTTTTCCGATTCACACTGCGTGAGGATATTTATTGTTATGACTGTTCTGCACAGAATTGTGCTTATAAAAGTTGGTTTTGTTTGTTTTCGGTTTGGTTTTATTTTCTTTTGACAAGTTTTGACATATTAAAAACGTCCACGCATTATTTGGTTCATGACTGTGACACACATATGTATATATGTATGTGTATACGAGTGCCTCTTTATGGCAGAACTAAATAAATTATTCATTCCACTTGTTTGTTGGAGGCTTTTTGACTTAAACAATTGACTGAGGTCTGAGGACTAGCTATCGTTTTCGTTTTGAGTTTCTCAATTGAAAAGGAATTGAAAAGGAACTGCCCTGGGACTGTTGCAGGGGGTTCATTTTCAATTAAAGATTAAACTACGTTTCAATAAATTTTGGGGTAAACAGGAACACTGTTTCCGATCTATGAGGCCCCCGATATAATTAAATTTAGCCTGATTCTGAAATCTAGCTGTCCTTGTTGCCAAACAACAGAGTTCAACAAATTGCAATGCTCGGCTGATTTAACGATTTTAAAACTTTGAAGCCATATAGCCTTATATAGAGTAAACTTCACGGTCCCTGGGATGCTACATCCAGTTAACTAGCTCCAGGTGTCTATCTTTCGTTTCTTCTTAAATAACCCTCTTGCCTTGAAGCACTCTGTTCATTCCCTCGATGTTCCAAGCCTTTATAGACGGAAAAATCTCACTTTTCTGAGGGAATATTTTTCTTTCGAAGGCGAACTTTTACTTTCCACTGCCTGAAGAGTCTTATTAAGAACATGACCACAGTCCTTTTCGCATAATACCTGGGACTTGTAAAAGGAGAATAAGTCAATAGGCCGACTGACCCTATCATCCGTAGTAGTAGTAGTTTCAACCAATGGGTTCAAAGATTGAACACATCTTCAACTACCATCAGACTAGAAGCTTGCTCACAACTTATATGTAAGTGGGCGAGGCACAATCAAAAAAGTGCAATTCCAGACCACGGCAAACGAGCTAAGTTTGCGGCACAACGAAAAAAAAAACTTGCAGGAAATTCAGTTGCCACAATATGTTAAAGAAGAGCTAGGACTCTCTCTCTCTCTCTCTAATCATAAAATATGAAACAAGGTTTATAAGTTCAGTAATCTTGCCTCCAGTGCTGCAATCCAATTTAGTTGGAGGCCCCATCTACTTGCGTGCGCCAGCTTTAATGCAATCGTCCTCCTCGAAGAGAATTTACCTTGGGCTATTCTGCCCATTCGCTCAACATGGCCAATACAACTCAGACATTGGATCTGTGGACGCGTATCGTTCGCAGTTGAATCTCCTCCTCCATTCCCAGTCAATATAAGCGGGATTCTTCGTATTCTTCGTCCAAAACTGCCAAGTACTTCTTCATACCCTTTTGACAAGGTCTAAGCCTCTGCGCCATAGAACAAGACCGGGATATTAAGGGTCTTGAACAAAGACCATTTGGCCTTACAAGAGAGGGCTCTATTATTCAACTGCCTGCTGAGCCCAAAGAAACTGCGATAGGCAACAGTAATTCTGCGTCTGATTTCTATCCTGATGTCCTTGCTGCTCGAAACCAAGAAAGCGAAGACAAACGATCTCCTTAACTAACTCGAAGTTGTAACCGCAACGAGTGACTGATGTATTTTGTTTTGCCTACGTTTACAGTCAGATCCATCTTGGGTCGCTTTCGCTTTCATAGTCATGAAAGAATCATCCATAGTCAACCAACATGACCTCGTCCCTATGCATGCTGTCAAATGAAATGTGAAGTCCGCAAATACGACGCTGCTGTGTGATTACTTGATCGATGGTGGACTTTTCTGGTCCGAAATCACATTGGTATGGATCAACGAGACTGTTTATGAATATTTTCAGACGCTCACGGCAGAAAAGTTCTTATAGACGAAGTTTAGGAGGCTTACACCTCTATATTCGGCGCTGCCAAAAGGGTCTCCATTTTTAGTAAACGAGGTTCGATGCTTCGGGCATTCCTCTGACCATATCGTAAAGATTAACTGGCGCATGTTGCCAATCAACTCATCTCCAAATGCTTTAAATAACTCAGCTGGCAGTTCCTCTGCGCAGCAACTTTACTAAATTAGTCTAGGTCATGGATATGAAATTCTCAGTTGTCATCGTCCAGGTTGATTTTTCGTTGGGTATTTTGGCCATCATCGCCATTATACAGTCTGTGGAAGTATTCTTTCCATGTTCTCATAACCGGCTGCGGCTCTATCACTGGTTGTCCATGTTCACCTTTGTTGATACACTTTTCCATTTCCTCGATCGCATGTTTCTCGTCTTCTTTCTTTTTGTTTCCGAGAAGCCTGTGCTATGTTGCTCGTTATGACGCTTTGAAACCAATCACAGCAGAAGCAGTTTCCCTAAATTCTCGTTGACAATATTCCCACTGGTGTTCTATGGTTTGTGTATGGAGGCAACGATTTGGTGAGGGCTTGAGGGAAACGTGATCACCAAAGATTCTATCGGTGTTTTGCAATTATAGCTTCTCAACGTCGAACTGAGGTGGTCTTACTTGACTCCGTTGAGCCTGTGATACCCACATTCTTACCCGTGTTGCAACAAGATAATGCTCGTACATCCAAAATGCTGGAGCAGTGTCTAGTGTGTATCGCAATAAGATCAATCTGATTGACGTTTGATTGATTAGGGATTAAATTTTTGGCCCCAACGTTACAAAAAACTGGAATACATTGTCGGACATGGTGTTGTGAGGACTGAAAGGCTTAAGAGGGCTTCCTTACTTAGCCGTGCTTTAGTAGATTCCTCACACAATTTTGTTGCAGTAGCTAGGACACTGAACATATACTCGTATATGTTCGGTCTAGAAGATTATCGTCTTTGATGCGTTATCCTTGTTCTTTGTAGGCGCATGAAAGCAAATCAGGCTTATATACAATATATCATCGAATTTGGCTTTGATGCGGATTATTTCTGGGCATTCTTTTGCATACCGAAAGCTCACGTGTTTTTGCCCGAGTCTTCCTCGAATAACAAATCCAGATCGAAATAAGCGTTGTCTTCTTTTTTATAGCAGTCGTCGTAGTAGATGTCGTAGTTTTTCATAAAAGAACGGCCCATACCATCGCACTTCTTGGATTGGGTGGATTGTGTGAGATATAAAATTGATTCTGGGCTTATTCTGAAGCTGCCTTCATGCTATTATGTGTGGAATAGCACATCATTCAAATGGCCACCTCGGCTTCGCTGGCATTGCTTCAAGAAGTCTAATTTTTGATGACTTGGTCCAATATATCCGGCGTTATTCCGGCAATAGCGTGTCGAATGTTGACCTCGAGCTCGTCCAAAATGGTTGGCGTAGTTAGTGGACAGAGAATAATCTAGTGGTATCAAATCGCATGATCGCGGTGGCCAATTGACGAACGCACGCCGTAAGATGAACCAGTCCCCAAATCTCTCCTTCACAACTTCGAGCATTGCGTCGCTTGCATGGTATTTCCATGCCATAAATCGCACCAAAAAGTCAATCTTTGTAGATGCATTGATGCTTGGCCGAACACTTGTGGATTGTGTTCGCTCCAATAATGGTAATTGTGCCCGAGAAGGTGATTTTTTGACCAAAATCCAGATCTAAGGCCAACATTTGCAGGGCCCAATTAGCGAACTCACGGCGTTGTCTAGGTTCGTCCGGCTTCAATTCTTGCGTCAGCACTATCTTATATGCATGTATAAGCCATGTTGACTCTCTGGCGATGCCCAATTCAGCTGATCGGCGCCGATTCGACAATTCTGGGTCTTCTTTGATACTGGCCGCTACGGCGGCTATGTTGTTTTCATTTCGCACCAATCTCTCTATGGTTGGTGGCTTAAGATCTAAAAGAGTGAACTCCGCTCCAATTTTTCCACGGTGCGATGAATTGCCTGCACACTGAAGCCATGATGAACCAAACTCACGAGGAAATTCACGTTGCGTATTTACAACTCAGCCAATATTTCGATAAGCGTAAAACGATGAATAGTTTGACAGCTGGATGTCATTGTTAGCTTTGACAGCTGCTGAAACACAACAATTGAAAAAACTATCATTGCTATCTGGTCAGCCTTTAGTAGTCTAGGGACTGATGCAAGTTGTTTGGTAGCACGTTTCTGTTACAATGAAAAGCCGAAATTCGTTGCCCTTAAAATATTAGCTGGAGTTGTCAACATTATATCCGTCCGTATCGAAGTCTGTTATTTTTTTTCTGCCAGATAGCCGCCATCTCTACTCCAGGGCCCCCACACAAACATGAAGCTCCTTTTAGACTTGTGTTCTGAATATATCGAAGCAGCTCTAAAGGGATGTGTGCACCAAGTAGCTCAAACAGATGCCGTTGATCTGTATATGAGATTCCTCTGCCGGGTTCATGATGAAGAAGTACGTGCCCTAGTACGAACATTCTCTCCTCTACCTCATCTTCATCGATGACTTCATGCAGGTGTTAGGTACTCGACCTTCAATTAAAAGTACTAGGTTCTCAGGCTTAACCACGTGGAAGAATGGGGCTTAGCTTCGCAAATTTAGTCAACTCTACATGCGTTGCAGTAGCAATGCCGATATTTTGGAGAAATATGTAGCAATGGGTGTACTTATCCACACATACAAAGATGTTCTGCTTTTTTTTTGTTATTAGAGCGCTCGACAACGAACTATTGCTGTGCAAAATGCTAAAATCCTGACACGGGTATTGTGTTCATATTTTCATTTTGTCAAAAACTGGTGAAATTTCATATAACTTTCATTTTATTCCAATTCAATGACACATAAGTCATGAGTCCTTCCCATTCGCTTTCATTTTCCACTGCAACTAAAATCTCGCAACCAACGAGTCATAAAGGACTTTTTCCTTAGAAATAGTCACAAGCTGTAAATGTCACACCCTATTAGGTTCGTACTGAATGTCACACTGTATCCCAGTATGTAGAAGTACACTCGTATATCGTATTACCAACAACACCCACTATATCTTGAATGGTGTTTTTAGTTAACTGCGTCATAACTATCTCCGAGAATGAACCCTTATTCTCACTTCCCAGCAAATGCTCCATTTGCTGCTGTCTTTACAAGGGCTGTTAAACCATGACATCTTTTTTGCATAGATTTTTTTGTATTTGCTTTTTTTGTGGTTTTGTATACAACGTTCCATGGTCTCCAGCATACTCGCACTCGTATCTCTCCTGAGGGTATTTACTCTTATTAAATTCGTTAAAACATCCGTATCAACTTATACAAAGTACACATGGCTTTCACAAAAAAAAGAGAGAAAAAGGATACCCATTCCAACAGTGCTTGGTTTTCATATTTTCTGACAGCTCAATACTTTCCAAAAGGAACAGAACAGGACATAGGGTGGTGGGCGTCAGTGGAAGCAGGCAGATGAAAAAGTTAAAAATAAAAGTAAAATCCCAACCGCTATAAATTTATTCCTCCAATAGAGAAAGTATGACCCAGTTCCTCTTTATCACAATATCCTGGGGGTACCATTCAAAACGTAAAGAATTAAACGGCATTCCCTACTATGTAGAAGTATACATGCATGTGTGACATCGAATGCAGAGGCACTTCAAAAGCCTTCACTTTATCCGCTATCGTTAGTGTATCTGCTTTTGCTTCTGTTGCTCCTACTTCGGCTTCTGCCTCTGCCTGATTCTATGAGTTTCTGTATCTACATATAAGTATGTATCTGGGGGGGGGTTTTATTTATGTCATGAGTTTTCGAAATTTGCATTTGCAATTTATGAAAAAACAAACGAAATGTTACTATCCACACAAACGCATCAATGTACCTCTTTTGTTGCCTCAGTTATCGCTTAGTTTGTAGGGTTTGATGGTTTTCGCAATTGCAATTTGCATCTTTTAACGATGTATCCATTCATTTATTTTCTTACCCATCGACGCATCAGTTTTCAGTTTTTTTCATTTTTTTTACTCTCAAAACAATTAAGCTCAGCAAACATTTATGAATGTTCGTCTTTGATTGCAGACTGAAAATCGATAATAATGGGGGTGCATGGTGTCCAAAACATATGGTTTCACGTGGCCTTAAGGAGTATCTACAAATCGATCTTCTTCAAGTTCACGTGATAACAGCTATTCGCACCCAGGGACGATTTGGCAAGGGTCAAGGACAAGAGTACACCGAAGCATATGTGCTGGAGTATTGGCGTCCTGGCTTCACAAAGTGGATTCGTTGGAAAAACATCCAAGGGAAGGAGGTAAGCAATAAACCGAACCCGCAAAGTGGGTGCAGTTCTATCAATAATGGAAATGATTTTCTTTTTTTTTCCTTTTTTTTCCTCTTTTCGGTTTCAGATTTTGCCTGGAAATATCAACACGTACAGTGAAGTAGAGAATGTACTGCAGCCAATCATTTTTGCATCGAAAGTTCGTATCTATCCATACAGTCAGTATGACAGAACGGTATGCCTGAGAGCTGAGGTAGTCGGATGCCCTTGGGAGGGTAAGTTATTATGCAGATTGAATTTGTGTGGCTAAGGATTCGATGGCCAGCTACCAGTATAAATCGCAATTGGGTCTAGTGATTACATTGACAGTAAATATGAAATTATCCTTTGAACTAACTGATAACCGTCGGTTTCAAATCTGATGGGAATAAATGTCATCAGTAATGGTGACTATTGCTGGAATACTTTACTACTTACTACAAAGGTGATGTGTGATGTACTGTAAGATGATGGCGAGCATTAGCTGAAACATTCAAGGCCTAAAGGTGTTGGGTTCTACTTTTTACGAATCAGCTTAGCTTCTATCACAGATCTCACCATTATCATTACGTTCGTCCTAATCAGTTTTGCTTTGATTTGATTTAATTTACTTGGGGTTTAAAGGGTTTTCCAATAGGTAAACTCAACATTTTCATCATGGTAAAGTACACTAACAAGCAACGTCTGTAAATTATAAAAATTTTCTACCGAAATTCGGAGTCGGTGACTGCAACTTTAAGAACAATTTTCGGTCGTAATTTTCGCCCTAGTAGACAGGCAATAACAAGTTTAGTGCAAAAATTTGAGTCTATATATTCGATGTGTGATGTTGGCGTATCAGTGAGACAACAGGTTGGTCGAAGTGTCGAAAATATCGCTGCCGTTCAGGCGTCCGTAGCAAACGATCCAAATCAGTCAATTTCACGGCGTTCTCAAGAATTGGGCATCGCTCAGACCACATTATGGCGTATTTTGCATAAGGATCTTGGTTTACACCCATACAAGATCAAGCAAACTCAAGAATTGGAGCCGATGGACCATTTGAAGCGACGTACGTTCTCCGATTAGGTTCTGGAGAAGATGCGCCAAGATGATGAATTTCATCGCAAAATCATCTTCAGTGACGAAGCTCATTTTTGGCTCAATGGGTTCGTCAATAAGCAAAATATGCATTATTGGTCGGGTGAAAATCCACATGTGCTTCATGAGTCACCACTTCATCCACAAAAAATAACTGTTTGGTGCGCGGCTTGCATGCCGGCGGCGTTATTGGGCAATATTTTTTCGTCGACGATAACGATCGCCACGTTACTGTGAATGGTCAGCGTTATCGCGCCATGATCAGCGATTATTTTTGGCCCGAATTGGAAGATATGGACTTGGACGACATGTGGTTTCAACAGGATGATACCACAAGCCACACAGCACACGCTACAATCGATTTATTGAAGAGTAAGTATGGTGAGCGTGTTATCTCAAGAAAGTGCGATTTAACGCCGCTTGACTATTTTCCGTAGGGCTACATTAAGTCATTGGTTTATGCCAACACGCCGACGACGTTGGAAGAGCTCAGAGCCAACATTAAATGCGAAATATCGGCCGTTTCGACCGAAATGTGTGGCCGAGTCGTTGAAAATTGGGTCCAACGAATCGACCGCTGCAAACGTGCCCGCGGTGGCCATATGAACGAAGTCGAGTTCCATTCATAAATGTTTTGATTGTATTTCAAGCCGATAATAAAGTTTTTGAAATATCTCAAATTCCCCTGCATATCATAATGGTTGTGTCTAAGTGTAGAAATGTCGCCTTTTGTGATCCCTGTGCATCCCCAACCACTTTTATTTGAATTCATGTTAGTCCCTCATCAATCAAAGCTATGTACTTGCATTCTAAATCACTCGCATTCTTATGCAAGTGATTCGTTATGTCATAAATATAAAACAAAGTTAGCTCCTCAGCTTGATAACTTCGATAGTTGGAAGCTTTCAGGAACCCTCGTCCGATATACAGGCACACAAAACACCCTGATTTCGTTCTTAAACATGGATATGCTATGTCCATGGTTATTACTTCGCCGGTGCAATAAAAGCCGAAACTAGGCCTCGGCAAGCAAGCCTCTCGAGGTAGCACGATCTCTCGCCAGCTGTCTCTAGTGCAGCACTCCAAGTTAGTTAATGTCCCCTTCAAATTTCATGCGCCACCTTAGATACGGATGTCCTCTGCAGCGTCGATCGTCGGGGTTAGAATCGAAGATCCTTTGGGCCGGAGCTGTGATGGTCATGACCCAGCTATTTCAGATGTTGAATCCGTAGACGACTGGCTGAACTGATGTTATTGTTCAGTTTGCCGTTAAATCGTTTCCTCTATTCCCCGTCAATACTAATGAGACACGCAGTATCTTTCTCTGGTATAGAGCAAAACCGGGATGGTAAGGGTCCAGTTTTGTCTTACATCATATGACTCTGTTACTCAAGAGCGCCCTGAGACCAAATACACGTGACAGTCTAGAGTGATTCTGCATCTGCTTCTGCGCTGAAGTCGTTGCTGCTTGTAACTGCGGACCCAAAGTAGACGAAGTCCTTAAATACCTCGAAGTTATAACTGCCAATGTTGACGATCTGGCAAATCCGCTGAGGTTTGCGTTTTTTTCCGATGACAGCATGTACATATGCTGTCAAACCCATTTAGGCCGTTTCTGCCTCAATACTCGCGGAAGCTTCATTGACAGCTTGCTACGTTCCTTAGATCACATCAACCAAAAAATCCCTGTTCTGTTGACTAGTGAGTTTTGCTCGATTCATTCTCGCGGGTCGCGGGTCGCCTTGTCCGAAACCTTTCTTCACATTAAAAGTCTCGGTTAATTCATTACCGACCTTAATGGAGGAGCGAGAATTCTCCATCATCCTGCAAAACCTGACGAGCTTAGCAGGGATTTCAAAAATAAGCATGGCGTAGTACATGTCATATACCGTATGAAATAATCTGCTTGACATTCTAGCCTAACAGCCAGCATTGAGATTGGTGAATGGCTTGGTCGACTGACTTCTCTTCTATCATGCTGTCATTTGATAGCATGAAGAGTGTGCCCGTCAACTGCCGCCTTCGTCGTCATATTGCAATCTCTGTAGGACTCTGACCAGTTCTCTCATAGAGCTCCGAGCTTGAAATGCGGTTAGAACAACAAAATCGTTAAGATGTTGCGTAGGCATCTATAGACGGGAACAGCTTGGTCTTTAAGCTGATAGAATTGCATATTAATATCCTGGATAATATGCCGAACGCAGGTGTTGCGTTACCGTCTTTACTGGTTGTCCTGCAATACTAACTAGTAGTTGATCTTCACCCCAACGTCACACGTTTAATTCCCTCTGCACTCCAGTTGTCATAGATCGACTTCGTAGTTCGTACGCTTTTAGTGATGAAATGCCATCCGATGCTACAATTTATAACTGGTTTGTTCAAACGCGGTCGTGATGAATTTCGTGAAGCTCGTCCTTGCAGTGCTATTGTTCCAAAAAACATTTATGTCGTACGCTATTGAAACCGATCGGCATGTAACATCCCGTGAGATAGAAGCAACCTTGGACATTAGTAAGACCGCAATTCAATCAATATTGCATAAACATTTAGCTGTGAAGAAGTTTTGTGCTCGGTGGATACTACACAAGCTGGCTGATGGTCAAAAAAAGGTTCGTTTCAAATGGTGCAAAGAAAAAAAAACGTGTACAGCATCGTTACAGGAGACGAAACCTGGATATACTCGTATGAACCCGAATCTAAGCGACAATTGGCTGTTTGGTTTTTGCAAGGTGAGCGAATACCGACCAAAGTGACTCGTTCTCGAAGCACTTCGAAAAAAATGATCACTGGTTTTTTTTTTGTTGGTAAATCGGGTTATGTTGCTACTGTAGCTTTAGAGGATCAAAGAACTTTTAATGCCGATTGGTACACAACAGTTTTTTTTACCGGAAGTCATCAGTGGATTGAGTAAAACAAACAAAACACGACGTGCCATCTTGACAATGCTGGTTCAGTTTGAAGTTTCCAAACGTCGAATTAATGAGCCATTGCCCATATTCTCCTGATTTATCACCTAATAACTTCTTTTTGTTCGCGTTCATAAAAAATAAAATACGTGGTCAACGTTTTTCAACGGTAGAAGGGGCTGTAGAGGCGTTCAAAAAGCCTGTTTCTGAGGTGTCGACTTCAGAATGGAATAAATGTTTTGAAAACTGGTTCTTACTTTTTCTAAAAACTTATTGGACAACCTTCGTACCTACTACACGTACCGACACGTCGTTATTCGGTCCGCACCCGAGTTAAGCTAAGATCCGTCCAAGGCTAAAGTTTAGAGCTATAACCATCACTCAACTTAATGAATCCGTAGACCGTTCTGCTGTCATACCATGGCCATCACATTGGGGAAGTTGCTTTTGCCACTTTGCTCGCTATCGTGTACTTCTTTAAGCTTTAACCAATATAGTGACATAATTCCGCTGCTCCTTGCTACTGGTGTTGCTGCAAGATGAGACTTTAGAGCTTTCTGTTCATGTCGTCAGAAAACCAAGTACTCAAAATATCGATATATTTTTCACAGCAGTCCAATGTTCTTGTTGGTGGGAATCCCACGCTGCCGATTGTTTCCACTCCTTACGAAAGGTATGGAGGGGTTCCTTCGTCAGTCGCATCCTGGAACGCTTTTAATAATAAGTTCTTGAAATGGAAGCAGTCAACAGTTCGATATTCACACACCCAAAATTTTATAGTCATTCGTCATTCACATGCAAATCTGTTTCTAATGTCTAGGAGACAACTTCTAAAATGACGGCTTATCGTCAGCTGTAACTTTGGCTAAAACAGGTTGCCGTCTTTGACAAATCCTATTCAGAAATCCACAAGGCGTTTATCATTATGTTGCGCTCACCGAGGCTCGGTGTATCCGTGACATGTTTAAGCTCTTGTTTGTTGGTGCTTAAACTGAGAATTAAGGTTTCCCACCACGTTGTTAATGGCCGTCAGCTGGCCGTAAAAGTAATCCCAGACATTGTCAGTTGCCAGATTAGTCGGGGCATGGCACTGTATGATAGTGATATTTCCTACTTGAGAATGTGAATTTTTTGATTCCTTCACCGTGTTCCTGCCAAGACGGTAAACTAGTTTTTGGCTTTCTTGACAGCATTAAGCATAGTCCATGGTGGTGTTTGCTCTCGTGGGAGTTCTTCTGAGTGGAGAAAGATTCTACTTATTTCCGCATATTCGTTTGCACACTCGTCTCACTTAAAAACCTATATGTACCAGCGGTACGTTCTTCATTGTCCAAGTCCCGAAGAGTATTAATATTCCAGAAACCGAGTACAACATCCAATATTCGTCATCGTTTGATCAGTCATTATCCCAGTCTGTGTCTATTTCAATAGTTGAAGAGATTCAGCAACGCAGATTGGATTAGATACTCATAAACTCGATTATCGAACTTGTAACGACATACATACCACCTTGATCCCGGAAGAACCACCGTGTGGCGCTCCCATTGTTCTGATTTGAGTTCTGTTTTGTTTTTGGTTAAGTTGGTAAATCTGTTGTTGACATACCCTCTAAATCTTAGCGTCATAGCTTGATATTTGCAAAAGTTACGTAGCCAAGAGTACATCTAACTCTGTGTGTGTTGGCGATTTTTTACAATTTTAGAAATGGATTTAAATTTGCAACAACGGACTTGTATTATAATTTGCGTAAAAAATGGATTTAATGGTGCGCGAACGTTGGAAATGTTGGGAAAGTATTTCGGCAACGATTCTCTAAAGAATCGACCCTTTACCAGTGGCACGAGCGGTTCAAAAGTGTTCGTGAGTCATTCGAAGATGATGAACGCAGTGGCAGACCATCGACATCGAAAACCGACGAAAACATTGATGGAATAAAAGAAATGTTGGTCAATAACAGCAAATTAACCATCGGAGAGATAGCGGAGGACTTGAACATTGCCTATGGATCCGTCCAAGACATTTTGGTTCATGATTTGGGTTTCCGTCGTGTAGCAAAGTTGGTGCCAAAAGACCTCAATTTCATGCAAAAAAGAGAATGTGTTGACGTCGCAAAAGAGATGATTTGCTAGGCTGAATCCGATCCCACATTCACTATAGACGAGAAGTGGGTTTATGAGTACGACACGCAATCCAGATATCAGGCAAGTGAATGGCGTTCACCAAATGAGGCGAGACCAAAAAAAAACGCTGTTTTCAGTCAAAAAAGAAAGGCAATTCTCACGGTTTTCATGGATTACAACGGTAATTTTTGCCAGAATGTCAGACAGTAAACAAAGAGTATTATTTGGGCGTTATGACACGTTTGCGTGAAGCAATTCGCCGAAAGAGACCAGAAAACTCGTGGATTTTGCACCATGATAATGCACCGTCGTAGTTTTTTGACGAAAAATGCTACAAATACCATCCAACAGTCACCGAATTCACCTGGTTTGGCTCTCTGTGACTTCTTTCTGTTCAATCGAGTTAAAAAACCACTACGGGGAACGGGTTTCAGCAGCCGAGAGGAAGTAGTGGAAAAATCGCTGATGGACATACCGAAAACCGAATATAAAAAATGTTTCGAGGATTGGATCAAGCGCTGGCATAAGTGTGTTGCAGTCGATAGGGATTACTTTGAAGGGGACAATGTAGATTTAGGTAAATAAACTAGTATTTTTAATTTTCCGAATAAAACTTTTGATCAAGGTGGTATGTACCATTGTGCTCAAGTCTATGTACAGAACGTTCTCCAGATCCGTTTTTGAGTTTTTCTAACTTTTTCACGCAATTGGTTGCTAGGAAAAGAAGATGAAACTCTACAAAGACCTACCTCCATTAGTATCTACGTATGCGTGTGTATCCCTTAAAGCAGTATCAATTCATGAGTTGATCCTACAATTTCGTAACGCTGCGCATTAAAATACTTTTTGCGTTGTTACTGTTGTACATTCGAGGAAATAGAAACATATTCCACTGTATGTACCAAGTAAATACAATGGTTTGAAGTGGCCTTTTACCAATTGAGATTTCATCCTGCAGGACACGAGCATAGCAAATCCGAAGGGAACCTTTAAAGGAATTACAAAAGACAATTGAAATTCTTCCCCTAAATTACGACATGATACCGATTTCATGCAGGAATCTAACCATCACCACCGTTATCAATGTCTACTTCACTCACAGAACAGTCGAAAATCAAATACGATTCTGGGAATAGACATATGGATGTGTGCTGTGTTACACGCTGTATGGAATGACATCCAGCTTACGCATTCCAGTTGACTGTTTGTGATTGTTTTCCACGGAGAATGCATGACACAAAAGCTGGCTACAAAAGGGGAACTCCATTCTGCGCCGTTAAATTTTAATCCGATTAAATATCTTTGAGTTCAACGGATAGTGTTCTCGGTCCATGATTTGATTTTTTTTTGTTTTGTTTTTGTCGGTATGTGACTGACATTCATCCATCAGATATGCTTCAATGTTTAGGTTGGAACCCCTCGGCGTTACCTCCTTGTGGATTATGTTTGATTTCGATTCGGAAGGGGTTGTGCGCAGGGTTTAACAATAGTGACAATAGTGGTATTCATCTGTCATTTTTGAAGATACAAACAATAATTGTAGTGCAATGTATTGTACGTATCAATTACAAATGTGTCGCAAAGATAACACGGGATTGTAAGGAGTTTGCTGGCTGTTTAGGAGAAGAAGCGGGTCGATGTAGGCCAATGATGGGATCGATCGATTCTTCTTATTTTTGCGTTGAAGTGACTGTCCCTTTTTCAAGGATGACCTGCAAATTAGCTATCCCTGAATAGTCATCCATTAGTAGATAACGAACCGGATGTGAACTGATTAGTTGTTTCAACTCGTGGATCTACGAATTTATACTGGTATTCAAGTTTTGATGAAATTACCTTAACATTGGCTGTGGGGATAACTAAATTAGAAGGGTCTCTCTGTTTGAAATATTCAGGTTTAAATTAATTGACAGATGTATTTCCAAAATAACCATTCTGACGTTTGGAAAATTCGTGTGACAGATTTACATAATTTTTCATTTACTAATGCGGCACGTACTTTCGTACACATGTGCCTAAATCTCCAGTAAATCATTAGTTCATAGTGGAGCTGAGCTCTTAATGAAGTACTCGTACCAACATATTCATGTTTCAGAATATCTACACATTTGAATACTTAGTTGGGTCCCTTCAAACTCTTAAACATGCCAACCACAAATTAAATGTCCCATGTTGAGCATTGTAATCAACATACGAGTACATATCTCCTAAACATGGTCTAACCGATGAATTTGTACCGGCTATTGATGTCTTTCATCTCATATTACAAATAATTGTATTTTGGTTGAGCTTGTTTCGTCATATAATTTTCTTTATCATCAACGGACGCTTTTTGTGAGAAGGGAATGCTAAATGAACCGAAATAATTCAATTTTATTTTCTTGGTGCTGTGGACTCCAATCAGCCGAACTGTTTTGAATCTACTCTACTCTGAGTCTGCATATTACATTTTTCAGCTCGTAAAGGACGTATAATTTGTTAGCTAATAGGTGGGGACAATGTAAAGGACGTATAATTTGTTGGCTAATAGGTGGGGACAGCCTTCAAAACGCTCTGTCATTTTTAACATTCATTCATGTCCAAATCATCGTGAATAGATTTCCTTACACGAAAAGAACGCTTCCTTATTATTAAATTTTATTTTTAGAATCGGTTTTAAATTGTTTTGGTCCTCATATTCGAAAAAAATTCGGACCACATAGATACATTCTACATGACACAAAGGCCACAATGAGTGAAAGTTTGACGAAAGATCCAGAATTGCTAATTCATCGTCGATTGTAACAGATTGGCCTTTGTCCGTCTACTATGTGGAAAATTTTCCGAAAAGATCTCGGCTTTCATTCGTATAAGACCCAGCTGGTGCAGAAACCAAAACTACGAGACCATGGCTTAAAACGGAAGTTCTCGGATTAGGCTCCTGAGCAGCTTGGAGTGAAGGCGTTCAATTTTGGCTTTGTACAAAAGTGTAAGCCTCACACCGGTTCCGACCGCATGAACAGGGGACGCTGCGCCTGCTCCTTTTCTTAACAGAACACAGGGGCATCTTTGGCCTCAAAAGAAGCCCGTACACTTCGTAAACGAGGAAGAGCAGCTCAAGATGAGTTTTACGAAGAATTAGAACGAATTTTGTATGCCTCTGTCGTTGTTTTTTGCTCCGAAAACTTTAAATCGCTTTTTTTCGAAACTGCATTTTCCATAACGGCATGCAACATTACTCAAAAACTAATTGTCCGATCGTCCTAAAATTTTGAGGAGATCTTCTAGACACTTTTAGCTATACTCCTTTGAAACATGATTTTCAATTTGTTTAAACAAATTTTTGCAAAATTAAATTTTTTCTTGGGTTTTAAAGGCTTGGAGTAGGAGAAACAATGTTTTTAACAGGACCTATTTTGATTTTCTGTTACAGATGAAAAACAATGTCTCCAGCTTTCATGTCGTTTTCAAAAAACACTCGACTTTGACGCCGTGCAGCGCCGCCATCTTGAAAATTTTTCCACTGATTAAAAAATCCTTAAAAATTAACCTTGTTTCGGGACATTTCCCCCTTAATGCTAAGACAGGTTTTTTGAGACGAAACAAATATGGAGTCGAGGTCTGTGGTAAGGTTTGCAATACTGGAAGACACTGTAGATTTGGGTACTTTGCTATATAACTGCACATCATCAGCATAGATATGGTAATCGCAGTGAATTATACTTTTATAAATATCATTTATGAAGATTGTGAACAAGAGAGGGCCAATGACAGATCCTTGCGGCACCCCAGATGTTACCGGCAGACTAGAAGATTTTTCGTCAGAGTGAAAGAGAAACTGGTTACGATTACTAAGATATGATGCCTCAAGCTGACACGCTTTACTGTCAAAAACAAATTGATTGTTTAATTAGTATAAAAGACTGTCATGATTTACGGAATCACAAGTGACATCATATCTCTATCAATGGCGGAACGGATGTCGTTAATAATTTTTAGTAACGCAGTTGTGCAGTCGTATAGTTGTGCAGTTGTGCTTTGCTCTAAATCCGGATTGGTGTTGGGTCAGTAAATTATTTAGTCCAATTAAGGTCTTCATTTGTTTACTTAAAATTTTCTCAAACACCTTACAGAGGAAAGGAACAATAGCAAATGGCCTATGGTAGGTAGGTAGGTAAGAAAGGCTTTTGGAAATACAAACCCACTTAGGCTTATTGGCCCATTGTGAAGCCACGTGGATCTATGATCATCTTACTAATGGAACCAGTTTGAGTTTATAATAAAGCGTAGGAGACTTTTTCGTTTAGGTCGTTGTAGAAGAAAGCTCCTAGATGAAGCTTTCTTCTCTAGGAGAGAGCTGGACATGTACAGAGTAGGTGGAGGATTGTCTCCTCCTCTTGCTCTTCCTCGTCCATGCAGCTTCTACAGAAATCATTTATTAATGCGCCAAGCTTTCTTGTGTGCTTGCCTATGAGGCAGTGTCCAGTGATGACACCTATTATGGCACTGAGATGTTTCCTATTTAGAAGGATCAGACACTTAGAGCGATTCAGATCCAGCTTTTGCCAGATCTGTTTGATTGCTAGACATGTTTGACCTGCAGTCCACCTAAGGTCTGTTCTTTTATTGGCATCCAGCTTTAGTGTTAGTTTGCACGTAGCGATTGGTATACCTACATTAACTACTAAGTTCCAGAAAAAGGCTGAGAGGACACCGCTTTGCGGTGTACCTCTGCTGACACATTTCCTAGCAGAAGTCTCACCCAGTTTGGAGTTGATTATCCTGCTTTTTAGCATAAGACTGATCAACTCCCCAAGTGTGTCGTCTACTTGCATATTTGACAGCGCAGTCGTGATTGCGGATGTGTTGACGTTGTTAAAGGCGCCCTCTATGTCCAGGAAAGCAACCATTGAATACTCTTTATATTGTAGGGATCGTTCAATGTGGCTAGTCAGTGAGTGCAGAGCAGTTTCCACCGACTTTCCTTTACAGTAGGCATGTTGAGCCGTACGACAGAAGTCTTGGATCAATTTTAGCTCGTATATGGATATCAATCTGTTGTTCTAGAGTTTTCAGAAGGAAGGATGATAGACTTATAGGTCTGAGGTCCTTTGGGACAAAATGAGAACATTTTCCGGCTTTGAGAATGAATACTACATTGACTTCTCTCCATGACAGGGGAATGTGGATAAGTTCTACACAGCTCCTCATAATATTTTCTAGCACAGGCAGAATAATATCTGAGGACCTCTGTAGCACCGTCCGAACCAGCAGACTTATATGGTTTGAAGATATGCGGCACCCAGAGCAGTTTGTCTCTTGTAATCAGACCATGAATTTTGCTCCCGGTTGCATTAGGCCTGTTTGGGCTGTTACTGGCCGCGAATTGGGAGCTACCTGGAAAATGGGTGTCCAGTAGTAGTTCTTGATGTGGAATGATACGGAATTAATATACCGTTTTACTATTTTCTGGAAAAAAGTGACCTCATAGTCAAAAATTAGCATGGGCAAGAAAAATGGAATAGGCGTTTTTAAAATTTTATATCTAAAGACTCAAGCAAGATATCAACTTTGTTTAAACGGCGTTACAAAGGCTAGTATTTCTTCTAAAAATAAAGTACTGCACGAAGTTTCTACCATTAGTACTAACAGAGCAATTTCCGTTAACATGGCTCAGGGCAGGGTACACCAAAGTAAGCATTTTTTTTAAATCCTCGATAAATGATGTTAACATTGGAGATAGACACTTACTGTAGAACGATTTTTTTGCTTAGAATATGCCCAGGAATCATTTCCCAAATTATCGTTGACGAATTAGGGGACACCCTGTAAGATTAGGTTCTAGAAATTTTAAAATAAAATTATTATCCTCCATCTTCGAAAAAATTATGATGTTGCCTCGTCGTTGTCCAGGCGAAAATGAGCAAATGCTTGATCAGCCAGGCAATCACCAATGGTGCCTGAAATAACGCCGTATTCCTAAATTCAGCTTTATGTCGCTTTCATAAAGTGAAATAACGCTGACCATTGCTTTTTTTTTTTTTTTTTATATAATTTACGCGCGCCTAAGGGGTTGATACCCTTTTACTGTTGCCATGGCGCGGGCGGAAAGATAGAAGGAGGAGAAAGGAAAATTGTTTTTGTAGTGGTTTGAAACTCAGGTGTGTTTGGTTTCTATGTTTGCTCTCCAGGGGTGGGAGTCCGAATAGGACGGAGAGTTTTTCTTCACTCAGAGTGATTCAAGATATAATTCCCAGTATTTTTTTCATTGCTTGAAACTCTTATAATAGCCAAATCTACGTGTCAGTGTTATGCCTTCACACGCAGAATTTTTTTGTCTGAGTTCCAATTATACAATGAAAAACTGATTTTGCCATGGGCAGGATTCGAACCTGGACCCTCCGAGTGAGAAGCGTTTGCTACTACCACTACACCACGGCCACCCCAATGCTTGTGAAATAAAGCTGACTTCAGAGTTTGAAGAAGGTGGCTCGCTTTGCTCGCTAACAGGATTTCACCCTTTTCTCAGCAGGTTGTAGACGGTCCGCTAAGGGAATGTCAACAGCTGTCAGGCAGGCGCCTATAACTTCTTAGCAATTGTATTTTAGTTGTAATTGTAATTGGTCGATTTGACATGGTACCGTTTATTTTAATAATTTTTAGCATGATATGATGGCAAGTGATTTATATTAAAGCAATGTTAAAAACAATGAATTTTGGAATTTGGCGTTATTGCGCTTGGCGTCATTTCACGGCAATATGTCTACCTGATTGAGCAAAAATCCAAACATTTTTATTTAAGCAGACACACTACATATATCGTATACGTGTCTCATTTTCACTAATGCACTCTCACATGCTTGATGAGTTTTTGACCTGTGTTTATGCCGATTAAAGGGTCAGTCGTGCACCAATAATATCATAAAAAAGAATGTACATGCCTAAAAGAAAAGGAAACAACAACCGAATCCGATGTGTGTTTACATAGGCTCCGACAAATGATAAAAGAATGTATGCACCATAAGTCATGCATGTTGGCGTGACAATCAAGTACCACAGTGTAAAGGATTAAAGTAAACAACAACACCAATATATTACACTGTCATTTATTTTTGTTTATACGAGTACACACGAACATTTTCCCGATGACGTTCGCAGCCATGCAACCCCAGATCATAATATGAAAATTGACAATTGTATACAAATTTTAGTATTTACGGTCAGAGAGATTCGATTTATCGCTCACCTGATTCACCTGACTAGAAGACGTTACATCAATTGTATTTTTTTCTCCATTCTAGGCGACACTATTTGTTTTTCCCCGAGAACCATGGTTTTTCCTCGTCGTGCGACCTTAAAGCCCAGTTTCTTAAGCCTTCTTCTATCGGTTCTAGAAGAATTTTTTTCCAGCGCTCTTCCGGTATATCATTGAGCCAAAAATGAGCTTCGTCACTGAAGATGATTTTGCGATGAAATTCATCATCTTGGCGCATCTTCTCCAGAACCCAATCGGAGAACGTACGTTGCTTCAAATGGTCCATCCGCTTCAATTCTTGAGTCAGCTTGATCTTGTATGGGTGCAAACCAAGATCCTTACGCAAAATACACCATAATGTGGTCTGCTTGAGAACGCCGTGGAATTGACTGATTTGGATCGTTTGCTACGAACGCCTGAACGGCAGCGATATTTTCGACACTTCGACCAACCCGTTGTCTCACTGACACGGCAACATCACACAACGAATACGTAGACTCAAATTTTTGCACTAAACTTGTTATGGCCTGTCTACTAGGGCGAGAATTACGACCCAAAATTGGAGTTAACGCTCTTAAAGTTGCAGTCACCAACTCCGAATTTCGGTAGAAAATTTTTCTAATTTTCAGACGTTGCTCGTTAGTGTACTTTACCATGATGAAAATGTTGAGTTTACTGAATAAATTGACAGTGACAGTTTGATGATTAGTGAAAGAGTGCGTTCAGAAATTAAATTCAAAGTCGTCGAGTCCCTATTGGAAAACCCTTTATAAGGAAAACGGATCGCCTTTTTCTAAATGTCTAAAAGTATTCGCACTCCCGGTATCACATCGTCTTCATGAACTTTCTCGTTATACCTATAAGCATATACAAAAGCTTATACACCAGAGCGGCGAAGCAAAGATTATGCGTAGATTTGAAGAATACAAATGTATGCTCGTTTATCTTAGACTTTGTAATCGGTGACTCATTCCATTGGTGAATACTCTCCACAAAGTCATTTCCAGCAGTTTTGAAGACCTCGGCCGGTAAGCCGTCAGGTCCAGCCGATTTGTTAGATTTCAGCTTAGATATTGCTATCTTTACTTCATTTTGGTCAGGTGGACGGTAGTTTTGGGTATCATCGTCTAAGTTGAATTTTTTATTTTGCCTGACAGCGGTATGTTGGGCTTCGCCCACGTTTATCGATATTCTCAACACCGACCGTGACTCTATTACAGGGTTTCCTTCTTCATTCCAACAGATTTCTGTACAGGTCTTTTTGCCTTGACACGTGCTTTTTAGCTGTTGGTAAAATTTCTCGTGCGACTCTCCTGGAGAAGTACACTTGTACACTGCAAGGGCTAAATTCTTCATGAAACCAGGGATTTCAGGGTCAGTTGCGTCATCTCTGATGGCACGTTGGCAGTGTCTTCGGTACTTGATGATGGCGGCATAGGAGTTGTCGAGAGATTTCGGGATACACGTTCGGCGAAGATTTTATTGGTCGCTTGCGATTGCATCTTTTCTACGTTATATCGTCTTACAGTAGTTGTTGTTTGCTGTGGCACTTGGAACATCCCCATTCGCACCTTGGCTGCAACAAGGCGGTGATTCGAGTCAATGTTGGCTGCTCGGAATGTTCGGACATCCAGAATACGTAGCACATTGCGTGTATGTATATACGTTTACTTATAATCGCTGACCGTGGAAAATAAATCGATTTACTGAGCAAGATTTTCAGGCTGGTATATAAGAGCAAAATCGGTATGGCCGAAAATATCGCAATGTTTTTCAAAACAGAAATGATGGCGATTGAGCTCTTTATTTTCGAAGCGATAAGGATTAAAATATGGATCTTCAGTCGAGCAATACTTCTGATGTTTGGGTATAAAGACTGACTGAGATTTAGGAGAGAGCCATACTGATACAGCATAGTCGAAACAATCGATTCAATATTCAAAAGATTTGTAGACACTATAAAATACGTACATATATATATGGGTGTAATATACATTCAGGTCTTTCTATGTGGTATTTTAAAAATAAACAGCTGCACGGTTACATTTCTGGCGCGACAACCGCCGTGGTTGGTGCCATTCATTCGTACCCGCTCTTTAGGCAACGCACAACCACAAAAGTTTACCAATCGTCAGGTTATTAATCAAATTCCCTTAACACCTTTATGACAAGAGGACACCACTCTCTTCATCTGGAGTTTTTATGATTCCTGAGGTAACCACATCGATAGATTTGAGCAACTTTAGAGTTTCGATCGCTATGGAGATATCCTTTTATTTTGCCGCTATTTCCCATCCTACTTAAAGGTCATAGCAAACCTATGTATAATTTCATCTGTGGAGTCTTCTTTCTGATTGGAATAAATGCAGCCTCTTTGGGGGTATATTTTCATATGATATACTACCGCTTTATTCTCATACTTGCTATCTAGAACAAATTTCACGCTTAAGTCGATCCGAAACTGTTCCGTGTCTCCCTTTTAACAGTCAGTCTGTAGGGTTTTTACGCTCAAATAGGTGTGTGTGTTATTTAGGGTGATTTTCTAAGCGTTTGATTCTTAGTTTTCGCAAAAAAAAACACAGGAAAATTGCAAAAGTGCATAACATTTTTATTTGAGTTGATAAATCAATGCTTGTCATTTACTTTTTAAAGATTATTTCATGTAAATGTTGGCCGTTTTAAGTGGTTCATAGAGAGAGTAAAATTTTGAATCACTTTTTCGAGCGTATTGGCTGGTATCTCGCTAATAACACGTATAATATTGTCTTCCAAGGCTGTAATTGACACTGGTTTATCGTCATAGGCGAGTGATTTGACGTATCTCCCTCCATAAAAAATAGTCTAAAAGCCTCAAATTGCACGATATAGCGGGCCAATTCACCGATCCGGAAATTACTCACTGAAGTCATTACTCAATTGCTCCATCGATTCTCGTACTGTATGGCATGTAGCGCCGTCTTGCTGGAATCATATGTCACCAGGCACAGCTTGTGCATTTTGGGCAAAAACAAGTTCAACAACGGTAACATTATTCTCACGTTCATCTTTGAAAGAATACGAGCCAATGATTCCGAGAGACCTTACCAAACAGTGCATTTTTCCGGGTTCATTGTCAGCTCTTGTATTGCCTGAGGTTGCTCATCCGACCAAAGACGGCAGTTCTGTTTATTAACATACCCATTCAACCAGAATTGAAGAAAATTTTTCGATAAAAAAGCGGATCTTCCTTCAGCTTTCCTAAGGCCTCACCGAAAATTCGACGCTGTTGTAGGTCGTTCGGCTTCAGTTCTTGCACGAGCTGTATTTTGTAACGTTTCTGAGCAGAGGGCGACGAACGGACAAATCACGGTCTTAATTACTTAATTAGCATTGACAGATACATCAGCAATATTTTCCTCTGTACGCATTCTACACACACGGATAGGTGGCTGGATGTCCAATAGCGTGAAATTCGCTAAGGCTTGAATTACTTGCTCAGTAGATCGATTATGACGACCGTAAAATAGTCGAAGTGCGCTTAAAACATCATTCACCGAGCAGGAATTTTGATAATAAAATTCAATGATTTGTAAACGTTGTTCGGGTGTAAGTCTTTCCATGATGAAATGGCAATGCTAACCGAGCATGCTTGACTTTGACACATGCCACTAATCCCGCGTGACCTGTCAAAAATAAAACACTGAAAAACCAAACAGCAAAAAAATCATCCTTTACTTGTCCCCCTCCACAGATTCTTTACAATATAGCTATTTTCCATCAGAATTGCGAATATCTCCGCTTAGAAGACAGACGAATGCTTTCGTTGCGAAGCGCCGCATTTTAACCACGCCTTCAGTGGTTCAGATTCTGGCTGTCGATCAAATCTTGGGGTGCTTGTGCTTTAATATAGACAGTCGCTAGGCATGATCCAACAGATAATATAGCTATATCACCTGCATAGACTGAGCGTAGACTTCAGAACTACTGGGAGCATTAAGCAATTGGTCGGCCAACATGCACCTAACACCATAGACAGGACGCCGCTTGCCCTAGCAACGCCTATCTATCCCCACCATTACATATTGGTCACAGTCAGCATCCGCAATCAGTGTCCTACTTATTTTCCACCACAACTTGTGATCCGTCTACGACGTGTTCTCTGGACGAATTACGTCAAAAGTTGAGTTGTCGGATGCACCCTTGATGTTGATGAAAATTCCGAGGTAGAATTCCATTTCGAATCCTCCGCTTTGGTTGGCATGTTGCATCTTCGCAAGAGGATACATTCGTAAATCAATTTTGCGCATGCGCTTCTTCAGAATGAAGGAACTCAGATTTATATGTCTGACATGGACAATTTCGATAGTACTTTCCAGGTGGTAATCTCCTTACCCTACGACTATCATTTTGATAGAGCTGAGTCGATTATTTACTCCGATCCATACTCGCTCGCTAGCTAATATCCATTTTTTATTTTTTTTGTAAATTCAGCACAAGTGACACAAAACGTACATTGATCCAATGGACGCTTCAAAGTCAGAAATCAAATTGTTTTGTTACACAAATGACTCGTAGTGTAACATATTATCTAAATATCTATCTGTTGCCCACTTGATGACGAACCACTCCTCTTATTACTGTCAAAGTTTCTTCGGATTACGGTGATGACTTTTATTCACAGAACTCGTAAAACCCAAGTTTCATCAAAAAGTTTCAATACTTCAGATAGTAAATGTACCAGAGAAGAACGCTTCCCACTGATGAATTTACAAAATTCAGAATTGAAATAGACAGTAGCGGATTTATTAAAGCGATATCCGGAGACTGCATACTGCAGAATTTAATGCAAAAAGACTTGCTGGCGCTTCCTTCAGACTTATGCTCTATCTATACTCTATACTATCACTCCACTCTACTGCACTAAACGTAGTTTTAAGGATACGACAACTTTCAATCCTCTTACGATGGATTATCTAGGATTTCTCTATTGAATCTTGAGAGCCAGAGGGGTAGGGTACGAGTACGATTACATATTTTATAAATCATGTTCCATTGAACTCATAATGAGCGTTTTCAGTTTTGAAATCGTCCTTAGACAAAAGTAGTAAACGACTATTACCAACTTTGCTTTCGGTTATTTGTATCTTGCATATCGATGCGTGCAAATCGTTTCCGTCATTTCCATGTTACTCGTCGTTCTCACTATTGACTTGAAAACCTAAAATTTCCTGGTGTCACTTGGGATCGTTTTCTAAAGTACGAATACGGGAAATATTATAATAAAATTGTCAAACGAAAAGCTTTGATATTGAAAAATTTTAAAAATTCGAAAGAAATAAACAGAAAACCCCGTAGCGCAAGTGAATCCTTTGACAAGTGGATCTCTGTCATCGCTCTCACAGTTCGTTTTATCTTTGCGGGATGGCAATGGCATACTCATAGCACGCAGCACTGCCTGCCGCCTGGTACTTGCGATGGAAAATTGTTTGAATTCCAGGAAAATCCAAATGTTTATCGATGGATGTTTTGTTTTGGATATTCTCCTCCCGCGTTCTCATCATTTGGGTATTGGGTTTGTATTGGTATAGCGTGGAGCTGTTGACAAATTGAATCTTAAAGACGAAATAAGCAAACATCATCCCTCAAACAGCTTTGATCACAGTAGGGTACTTTACGCCCTGAAATATGAGCCCATAAAAAATAATAATTTTCAAATGTAAACAAAACCGAGGAATTCAATACTTTTTTGGAATTTTCTTTATTTTTTTTTCCCCCTTTTTTCCTTCCATCATATTTCGTAGAATATTTTGGGAAAATTTGTATTCTTTGACTGAGAGTATGTCGTACTCAATCAATGCGTTTACCAAGAGGCCAGGGCCACCCTTTCCTTTTCGGTTTGCCGGTTTGACGTACTTGTACACGTACGTGCATATTGAGTTTGGGGATTCTTTATTTTTTTTGTTGAAAATTTCTATCTGAATAGAGATGTATGTAAACGAAAACACTTGAATTGAATTTGTTCTTGTTTTTTTTTTTCTTTTCTTTTTTAGAAGGCATCGTATCGTACAGCATACCGAAGGGTGTACAACGAGGTATGGAAATCGATTTATCCGATAAAACGTACGATGGCCATGAGGAGGGCGACAGATACGTGGATGGCTTGGGTCAGTTGGTCGATGGCCAAAAGGGAAAGGATAACTTTCGAACGGATATCCATGGATTTGGAAAGGGTAAGTAAGAAAGGATTGTTCCGATCTTTTTTCAGTTTGGGTTTGTTTCTTCTTCGTCTATGTGTGTGTGTGTGTGTTTCTATTTTTTATTTTGTTTTGCTGGTAAAGATTTAGCCTTAAGTTAGATTTATGTTTCGAAAAACTGAAATGGGATACCACAAGTGAGGTATGGCTTTTGTTTTTACACTTTTCGAACCAGGATGAGATTATCAACCGAACAAACAATGGCCCCGGGCTTATAGTACCTAGTACGTGTGTACCTTTTGCATTGTCCGTTCGTAAGCAAGCCGAGGAAAATTATTTCCAATTAAATGTTTTCCCTGAAGATTTTTCGGCAGAACAAAACATAAAACTCATATGTGAAGGGGTTAAGATATTTGTTATATGAACAAACGAATTTGTGGTAGGATTTTCAGCTAAACTAGCTCAGATGTATTTTTTCATTAAGATGAGGGAATTTTATTGTTAGCTCTTCATGGATTCCTATGAAAGTAGGATCGTTTGGTATTTCATGGTCCAAAATAATTGAACAAAAGACTTGTATTTCTGACTAACAATTAATCCGTACGCTCAATTATGGGGCTAAGAGGCCATGTTCGGCTAATTCTATAAAATTGTTGCTGCTCTTGTGTTGACGTTCACTTTTTTAGCTTAATTGGTGAAGGATCATTATTTGCTAAATACCTATTTGTTAACCTGCCAATTTGGGAAACGTACTGCCTAACCAAAAAGCATCCTCTCAATTGATTACAAAATACTTAGGCCTGTGCCACTCACATTGTCTCTCCTGACAGAATTCAATGGATTCAAGTCGGATTCGTCTCACAACGGGTGACCAGATAGCAATGATAGTTTTTCCAATTGTTGTGTTTCAGCGGCTGTCAAGGTTGGCAATGACATCCAGCTGTCAAAATATTCAGTAAGGTTTGCCATTTCATCATGCGTCGTTTTACGATTGACGAATGTGCGGAGATTATTAAAAAATATAGAAATTCCAGCTCAGTTGTACAATAAATACGCAACATGAAATTCGTCGTGAGGTCGGTCTTAATAATAGCTTCAGTGTGCAGTGTGCACCGTAGAAAAATTGGAGCCTGAGTTGTTCAATCTTTTGGATCTTAAGCCATCACCCAGATAGAGATTCTTGCGAAATGAAAAAACATAGCTGCCGTAGCGGCCAGTATCGAAGAAGACTCAGAAATGTCGGCTTATTTTGCGGTTGGATTTGGGCCTACATCCATATAAGATTGTGCTGTCGCAAGAATTGAAGCCGGACGACAATAGATAACGCCGTGAGTTCGCTAATTGGGCGTTGGAAATGTTGGTCGGAGATCCGGATTTTGGCCAAAAAGTAATCATCTCGGACGAGGCCCATTTTTGACTCAGCGGCAATGTCAACAAACAAAATTGCCATTTTTGAAGCGAATACAATCCACAAGTGTTCGACCTATACATCCACACAGATTGACTCTTTGGTGCGGTTTATGGCATGGCGGCATCATCGGGCTTTATTTCTGTCGAAATGAGCAAGGAGACTCCGTTACCGTCAATGGTATCAGATATAGAGCGACGTTAACTGATTTTATCCGAGTTGTGGTTCCAAAACGATGGCACTGCATGTCATACAAGCGACGCAACGCTCAAAGTTGTGAAGAAGAAATTTGGCGACTGGGTCATCTCACGTCGAGCGTTCATAAATTGGCCGCCGCGATCATGCGATTTGACACCACTCGATTATTTTCTCTGAGGCTATGGCAAATCCTTAGTCTACGCTTATAAGCCAACCACTTTTGACGAGCTCGAGGCCAACATTCGACACGCTATTGCCGGAATAACTCCGCACATATTGGACCGAGGAGGCATCAAAAATTAGACCGACCGCTTGAAGCACTGCTAGCGAACCCAAGGCGGCCATTTGAATGATGGCATGAACGTAGCTTCAAATTAAATCCAGAATCAGTTTTATATCTCACACAGTTGTTATTTTATTTAAATTTTGTTTGCTGTCCGTTTTATCTTAGCTTATCTGGTCACCCTATATATACGAGTACATATGTGAAACATCTAAGATAGCACAGAGGCTATCGGTCAGCACGTCTTTCAACCCTACTTGCCCCCATTTATTTCGCTTAATGCAAGCTTAAACTAACTTAAAAACTAGGACTTAAAAACTAAGAAGAATTAAAGGTTAGGAAGTAAGGAAATGGTGGGGGAGATCAAATTTAAGACGTGAAGTGCTCAGGTTAAAATCAAAAAGGGAGAGGTTTGAGTTGACCTTACGGAGCATGCGGGAGATTGGTTCGTCAGAATTCGCTGAAAGGGGGACCATGCTTGGCTGGCATATTCAAGGAGGTGCCGAACAAGGGTAATGTAAAGTGACTTTGTCACATAAGCGTTGCAAAATTCTTTAGACCAACGTTTGATAAAACCGAGCGATGAGTTGGCTTTAAGGATTATTTCATCAATATGTGAACGGAAGTTTAACTCTTTATCGTATAAAATTCCAAGGTCGCGAAGGGATTAAACCTTAGGTACAGGTTGGTCATGCAGAAAATAAAGTCGAGAGTGGGATTGATTGGATATACGAGATTGGCATTTGGAGACATTATGGTAAGCTCAAAACAAATTTTTTTAGACACCAAGTGGAAAACCTATAGAGGTCTCCTTGAAGGAGAATAGAGTCTTGGGGTGAAGAAATAGTTTTGGAGAACTTAGTGTCGTCGGCGTAAATGGATACGCAGCAGTGTTTGAGACGCTTAAAGGAGGAGCTGGACAGATCTATCAAAACTCCGCTTAAACTTAAATCAGGTCAAAGCACAGAAGAAATCTCCCGACGCCTGAATAGTAGCTTATCCTAAGGTTTTTTCCGTTTTTTTCAGTTTCAATATTTTATTTATTTTGTCAAATATAATACATTAAGACAATAGTCTTTTATTGTACATAGAAGTTAGGTTAAGATTATATATTATGAATTAATTGACGTCAATATCTTGATTAAAAATTACAAACTGTGATCTGTTCGGGCAACGTTCTGTTCCGCGCGCTTCGCCTATTTTACGGTCGCCATAATTTCCCTACCAAGAAAACTATTCGCAATGTGGTGGATAAATTTAAGTCCACTGGTTCAGTAAACAGTAAACCAACACCCGTGCATCGATAAAACGCAAGATCTGCCGAAAACTTCGCCGCTGTCCGTGAGAGTATGCAAGAGAATCCGAGCTTGGCCTTTCGGAGGCCACAACTTGGCGAATTTTGCGTCTTGACTTGAGCCTACTCCAGTACAAAATTCAACTGACCTAGGAGCTGAAGGTAAACGACCATAGACAACGACGTATGTTCGCTGAATGGGCTCTGGAGCAGTTGGAAACTGACCCTAATTTTCATCGGAAAATCATCTTCAGCGATGAGGCCTATTTCTGGATGAATGGGTACGTCAACAAACAAAATTGTCGAATTTGGGACGATACCAATCCACATGAAATCCAAGAGCGTAAAATGCATCCCGAAAAAGTCACTGTTTGGTGTGGATTTTGGGCTGGCGGTCCATATTTCTTTGAGAACGACATTGGCCAGGCTATCACCGTCAACGGTGAGAGATATAGGTCGATGATTACCAGCTTCTTTTGGCTTGAATTGGATGATATGGCCACCAACGACATGTGGTTTCAACATGACGGTGCTACGTACCACACAGCTCACGTAACATTGGAAATTCTGCACGAGCGATTCGACGGCATGGTCCTCTCACGTGGAGGTGATGTGAACTGGCCACCGAGATCGTGCGATTTGACCCCGTTAGACTTTTTCTTGTGGGGTTTTCTGAAGTCGCAGGTCTATCGGAATAATGCACAAACCGCAGCGGCCCTCAAAGCCAACTTAACCCATGCCATCGGTCATGAAAAAGTGGACATTTCGAATGCGCGCCACACAGAGAAGCCGCGGCGGACATTTGAGCGATTAGTAGTAGTAGTAGTAGTTTGGGTACTAGGAGGTAGTTTGAATAAGCTTGTATCTTGAAAACTACTGACTTGAGATGAAATGACGTAATGCTGTTTTTCCCCTTTTTAAATACTAGGTACACGTTTCAATGTTGCAAAAATAGGGGTGAATTAGAACGTTTTTCCAAGAAAAAATGACGACAAAGTAAAAACTGTAAGTTTAAAAAAATCATTTTTAATTTTCAATAACACTATTGTGTTCCATTTCTATCTCTACATGCTTCTGTTTCGTATTTGCGTGATTGGCAACTTCTCACTTTTTCGTAGAACTTCCGAGTATCATTTCTGCAGGAGCACCTTTCTATGGTCTCAGTCGAGCGCTGCGCTCCTACTTTCTTTTTCTTGTAGAAAATCTGATATTCCTTCTTTCGCTTTCCTTTTCTCATAGAGTTCATGAGCAGCTCTCGTCATACTCGTCAGACTTCTGGAAAGGCTTGTGGAGACTCGTTTACAAAAATTTCTTGTCATTTGAGCTATACGACACAAACTTTGTCACATAAGTTCTATAAATTGAAATAAGGCCTAATCGGTCATCCTACAAAAATAAAGCCGAATCGTAAAACATTTGAAATGTGGCCTTATTTTGGCTTCAAAAAGGAAATAAAGTTTAGCGATTTCGATCTTGTCATTTTCGATTCTGACGCTCTCTATTCAGTGTTATTAGAATTGGAATCAAAAAACTAACCCCCACAACGGAAGCCTAGTTGTAAGCACATCTGTATTTGCACCTTAAATGTAAAAGGGGTTATGCGCTAGCCCAGTGTAGTCACTCTTTTTATTATAAATCTCTTGTTCTCCTCCTCCTCCTATGATTCACATTTTTTATTTTTAGTTGCGCGTCTCTTTTATTTGTAGTCACGTCAGCAAGATTCTTTTTTCTAAAGCAGTTTAGGGCTTACAAAAAAGAAGAAAAACCAACCGGACAGTTTAATCATCTAAAGCCAAAGGTGAATCCGAAAAAGTCGGCAAAAAACTGAGATTAATGAGTGCGGAGATTGGTAAAAATGATAAAGTGGTTCCTCAGCCCTCACAATGATGGTTTTATTGTACAGCTAATTGGAACCATATGAAAGTCATTCGCTCGTGATTTATTATCTGGGAAACAAATTAATTCGAAAGGAAAATCGATACTGCACAAGAGAAATGATGCAGTGGTTACCATCCACAAATGCGGCTTCAACTTAATGACCCACTTGCCTATTGTTTCGTAATTAGAGAGTGATCAGTGAGTGCAGGAAAAAATCACTGCTAATGATGGCTCGAATTCTACAATTTCAACTCGATTTCTGTTTTTTTTTTAACAAATCTATGTTGGAGGTACATACCATATATACAATCTGTTACTTAACCATGCGGGATGAAAATCACCTCAATATGAGCTCCTTTTTCGTATGCGATATATTCTTTTTGTCTCTTCAAATAATTGTGTAGGGTTGCAGAACGTGCACATTTGATTGGGGTTTTTGTGAAACAAATTACTACAGGGATTCAGCCTGATCTGGTTTCTATAAATTGCCGGGATTTTGGGTTAATTCCTGCTTTGAAATCTTCCAATACAAAATCATCGATGTACATAACTCTGTGATTGAGTCTGCAACCAAAGTAAACTTCCAGTTCACATTATATTCACATTGCGAGCCTTTCAAGTCCTTTTTTATACTTACTGCAAAAACGCGGGCATTACGAGTAGATGACTAATTCTTGATTACGACATCCCTATACCTAATTTTTGCTGGTCTTCCATGTTTGAGTCATCTCAAGCGAGACACATTTTCATAGGAATTTGGCAAATAGCGGAATCACTAACTCATGTCACGATTTGTCTACTCAGATAGTTGTGACCTCCATGTTGTATTGCAGAATTCTATGTCTCCATTCATGTTCCACAAATTTGAAAGCAAATTCTTCCACCGATAAGACCGTTCGTGAAGAGATGATTACCAATGTGGATTCGGCGTCATAACTACTTACTGTTGGCTTTCTTAAATCATTTCCCACATAGACTCAGGGATTAATCGCATTTTTCCTATCGGAACAAGGACGAAGAAATATTCCATCGTATTCTTTTACTGGAATGTTTTAGTCTTTCGTAAAAAGATGAGTTTGCGCTTCAAAGATAAAGTGCCTACACTAATAGCATCCTTAACATCAGCGCCGAGTATCTGTAGTCTGATAGTATCGTAGGGCGGATACTTACACAAATTGTACTCGGCTGTATCTGTGTCAGCACGCGTCGCAACATGTTATATTATATTATGCCTATCACACTTAGATGTTTAGTTAGCGGGATACAGACTTTCATGCCCATCTTCAAACGCTCCCATAAAACTCAACTGTCACTGGAAGCCCTAGATTCCGCTCTTGAGAAGCTCTCAAACCTCTAAGCATTGCCGAGATTTTATATTTAATTCGACCAGCCTCCTACATATGAGTGCAGTAGCAGACTTGAAATTCAGAAGGTTAAGTACTGGAAAAGTCGTCGCTTGTCGGCTTTCATTTTAAAACCAACTTGAAATTAACCCTTACAGTGTGCAGATAGGTACGTGAGTCATATGTAGATTTAATGGTGTCGATAGAAGCTTTTGTCAAGCCCCCAACACGATAAGAGTTGTCCTTGTTTTCCTTGCCTTCCCTATAAGCATACATTTACCACTTTTTAGTATTGAGTCCAGGATTCTGGATACTACTTTCGGCAGATCCAAAGTTGTTTCTCAGGATGGATTTGATCACATTGACTCACATTCGTCGGTTATAGCACCAGCTTCATCCGGATGCAGTGTGGTTGTCAAAATCAAAGCTGATTTTGTTTTTGTCAATGGTTTTGATGGTATCTTCTGATCTCTGTGCAATGGAACTGCAACCATTGTGGGTTGCATCGGTTTTATCCGGCGATAAATCCATCGACAGAGCAAAGGAGAGCGGTGTTCTTCTTAGCTCTGTTTGAAACGAAAGAAGAGAATCTAATTTCAGTTCCGAGAATTTGATCCGTTTGTGCCACTACCGCAGATCTATTTCTCTTTGGGCTTTTTACACTCACGGATTCGACAGCACTTTTTATCCTCTTCAACTACCTCTTAAATAAACGCCGTCCACTTTATAAGGATCAACTTCAAGAAAAAAAAATCAGGCGACATGGTTCGGTAACGCAATCCATTCACAGATACGGTCGCACCAGCATCATTTTCGAAAAAATATGGCCCAACCACTAAACTGTCACTCGTTGTTGATGGAGAGGTTGTTCCACTATTTCTCTTTCAAAGCCCCATATGTGACGGTTTTGTTTTGTTTACTTACCCAGACTAATGGAGATGAGCCTCTTCACTCAGAATGCTTTTGGGTAAAAAATCTTGATCCTGTTCATTCATTTACAGTCTGCAGGCTTCAATTCTTGTGTCAACTGGACCTTATAAGCATGTAAGCCAAGATCTTTATGCAAAATTCGGAACAAAGTAGTTACGGATACGCAAGTTGCGAATATTCAATTCCTGTGACGGTTTCGAAATCAAAATGCCTAGGTTCAGTCACACTCTCAACTACGGCGGCGACATTTTCAGCTGCCGGACGAACATGAATTGGAGTCTTCACATCACTAACTTGTCCGAGATGCTCAAATTTATCGATTAAATTCACCTTAGCTATGCTAGAAGGCGCTTAACGATGACCAAAAACAGGGCGAACTTTACGAAATGTTTGTGCGATATTTTCACCGTTTTTGTAGTGAAATCTCACTATTTCAACACGTTGTGCGAATGTTTAATCCATATTTACTTGTCAGAAGTCATCGCAATGATAGTCGAAGGTTGTCAGTTCAAGAGTGGCTCGAAATTTAAAATAACACCTTTTGTTGGATGACCCTATATTTGTGCTGAATAGCCTGTTTAATTTTTTATTTAAGCTTTTCTATGGCAACAACTTCTTTCCGAAAGCACAGCTGGGATGAAAAGGATCTCGTAAAGGGGTGTCCCAATAAGAACGGAAAAATAAAATTTTAAATCACACACAGTTTTGTTTTTGAGGAAATACCGACACTGGACAGTGGACTTGTGACACTCATGTATAGAACAACACATCTGATAGATACATATCTTCATCGGCTTTGTTGGCATATCCGCGTTTTTATCTTTACAAACTTTGCAAACACGATTTGGTATAAATGTGCCTTGATTTCATAATACAGTGGCCTGGGACAGTCATGGGCTTGTTGACAACAATTTTAGACTTCAAAAACCTGCAGACAAAATTGAATTATCATTGGCCTATAACGTTCACCTGTGACTCTTTGCACATGCCCTACAGCAGCTTCGAATGAAAACGGCCCACTGATGATTCTAACAACCCACAATCTACACTAAACAGTGACATTTCCTCCCATGAAACATATTTCGGTTTCGTGACTCAAAATGCGTTAGTTTTGTTTGTGTAGCCAAAAACATGAAAATGGTCCTCATTCCTGAATATGGTTTCATTTGAAAACAATTGACAAATACCCTTCTCCTTGTATTTGTGATTTTGTGGGCATGAAAACGCAAATCTTTGGAAAGAATATGCTGCATAGTGCTGCAGACGGAAGAGTTTTACCGCGATACCGGGTCTAGGCACCCACCTATTTGTATATATTGTAGTTCGTTTCTGTTTATGCCATCGTAAGTGGTATATATCAATCTGGAACTTTTGCGGTTTTTCTAAGAGCTGTTGCAAATTGTAAATGGAACCGCACTAAAAAGGGAATAACAACAGGTTCTTACATGCAATGTTTGTAACACTGATAACTATAGTTGGACACAGTTAAGAGGATCTCCAGTCTCTGTGAATCACTAACAAAATTTCGTTAGACAGGCTTTCACACACACCAGCTTCTTGTAACTTATCACGCAAACTGCAAGGGATTCGAAAATATTGTCCACCATTCAGCTCACTTGAGGAGATATCCTGATTCATCTGCAGCTGTTCTGAATCACGCTTGTGCCGAATTTCACTGTCTACTAATTTTTATCGCATAAAGTTGATGTACGAGTAGTTATATAGCAAGAATAATTCTAAATCACTTCTATCAAGCCCTAGTTATAATGATTTTGTTGAGTCCACCTTCTCCGAAAGAAGTCTTCAGAATGTACTCTCATTCACTCATAGAAGTCTATGAAGAGCAGATGTTTTGAAGATCAAACATCGTCATCGCAGCTTCCTTGGCGTTTTTATACAAAGCCCAAGTATTTCGGTATTTCGGTGCGATGACTCTTCTAAATGTGCTAGATGTCAGAAGTTTGTTTCCCGTTTCGGAAACACGGCAATGCACATATTCGGTATAGCTACAACTGACTCGTATTCCCTTATTTTTAAGCACCTTTAGTCAATAAAAGCTGCATAAAAGGCAATCACGTCGCTATCAACGGCGAAAATAAGACTAGTCGTTTCGGGCTCATCAATGTACGGCTTCAATAGGACTTTCTACACTGTCTTGTTGTACCCCAACTTTAACACCGAATTCTCCTGTTCTATTCGCTTAGCGTTATAAAAGCCATCGTACATATTCCGTGTAATTCTTGCGTCTTTGTTTAATTTTCAGATCTTGAAGCCGTCCATGAAGATATTTCGAAGCACAGCGATTTTTCTTGAGCCAAGGAGTTGAGTAATATTGCGTTGTTCTATGTAGAACTTTCTCGTATTTTGATAATATGGTACATTACGAGTAGTTTCACTGAGCAGCAGTTGTTGCAATTTCCCGTTTCGCCTTCGCCATGGTGGTATAAAATGTGGAACAATAAGTTCTTATTCCATTTTTTAACCAACTACATCTCCTAATTTTATTGAATAAAATCGCGGGCCATTTAAATCTAAAAATTCCGATTGTCCTTGTACTTCGTAGGGCATTTCATCTGCTCCGACTGCCGCCCGGTTTATTCTTTCTACTGTTTCGCTAACCTCGGCTTGCTCATCAGTAGTTGCCGCCCCTGATCATATTTTCGATATACAATATTTCGGCTATGGAATCACTTGCAAATTTTCTCTTCATTCTGCCGTAATCTTAAAAATATTAGCTCGTTTGACCATGCTTCGAAGTTGCACTTCCTCTGCTGTTCGCCACCTGCTTATACTGGTTTTGAGGGTAACTCTTCAATACTATGTCTCTGTTGCTATAGAATGTGTTCTAGCTGCCACTGTCTTGTTGTCTTTTCATGGAGTTCCTAACTCATGATCCACTTAATCCACTGTACTGCGTCCACGATTGAAAAGCTTGTCTTTTCCGTCTAATGGATGTGGTTCCACCACCAAGTTTCTTTATTTATGAAAATACCTAGCAGAGTAGCCGATTGATGCCGATTTTCCTTGGTTTTACTCCGGTTTTTTCACGAAAAATTCTGTCAGCAGCGGTTAGTACTGACTTGCTCGTGGTTCGTCTAAAATCACTATAGCATCATTTACTCGCAGTTTCGCGTTAGTCCAACATAGATGGTATGAGCCTCCGACGTTTTACGCCAAAATAGATCTTTTTCTGATTGTTCACAGTCTACTTGTTGTCGCTGGCTTATAGGATTCGAGATGTCGACAGGATGGTAACCCTGTTTTTATTTTGTTCCGGTCTGTAATCAAAAATTTCTTGTACGCTTTCGGTAGCAAACTCAAGTAGAGGACCCTATTTTACTTGGTTTCTTGAATGCATATTACAACTATCTTACGTTGCCGTAATACTGCTTCTGGTTTGAAACTTTTTGCCGTCATTGTAAATGGTGACCAGATAGCAATGATAGTTTTTCCAATTGTTATGTTTCAGTAGCTGTCAAAGTTACCAATGACATTTAGCTGTTAAAATGTTAAGTAAGGTCTGCCATTTCATTTTGCAACATTTTACGCTTGCTTCCGGCTCAGTTGTAAATACGCAACGTGAAATTCGTCGTTAGGTCTGTCGTAATAATGGCTTCAGTATCTAGTCTACATCGCACCGTAGACAAATTTGAACGTGAGTCCACTTTTTTGGATCTTAATTCGCCAACCAAACAGAGATTGATGCGAAATTAAGAAAACATATCCGCCGTAGCGGCCAGTATCGAAGAAGACCCAGAAATGTCGATTCAGCGCCGATCAACTGAATTCGGCTTCGCCAGAGAGTCAAATCAGTTCATTTTGCGATTAGATTTGGACATACATCCATATAAGAATGTGCTGACTCAAGAATTGGATCCGGACGACCATATAAAACGCCGTGAGTTCGCTAATGGTGCGCTGGAACTGTTGCTGATGATCCGTATTTTGGCCAAAAAATCATCTTCTCGGATGAAGCCAATTATTGGAGCGAACACAATCCACAAATCATGCGATTTGACACCACTCGATTATTTTCACTGGGGTTGCGTCATGTCCTTAGTCTACGCTAACAAGCAAGTCAGCCACTTTGGACGAGCTCGAAGCCGACATTCGACACACTATTGCCGGCATAACGCAGCACATATTGGACCGAGTCATCAAAAATTGGACCGATCGCTTGAAGAACTGCCAGCGAAGCCGAGGTGACCATTTGAATGATGTCCTATTCCATACATAATTTCATAAACGCCGCTTTTAAATAAAACCGTTGTTGTTTTATAAATTTTTTTTTCCCTATGTTCTTATCTTTACTTCCTTCCGATCCGAGACTAATTTCTTCAAAAGGATCACATTGCTCGCCCCCGGAAACCGTCCACCTCTGACATGTATATTCCTATTCGCTGTCCAGAAAAAGTGCCTGGCATGATACTGTACTCGTGTTCATATTTCATATCCCCATCTCCACTTCCATGATGCCATACTACTTTTACTCTTCTCCTTTCATTCATGTGGCGCTAGTATACGAGTATGTGCCCCATCTGTAGTCTCCAGAGTTGGAAGCTTGATTACGCATATAGACTTCGGGTACTCTCATTAGATGTTAGAGCGCTTCAGGCTCATCTTAAGTGTTAAAGTGCTTGAATATAGTTTTGCGCAGAGGCGATATCGTAACCAATGAGGTCCTACCGAGCTGCGATTATTGCTAGTTGAAAACTAGTGCTTGAAAATGACTTTTCTCCATTTAGTCTCCTTTTACGGTAAGTAAGGAAGCCGTTGGAAGACGGTAAGAAACGGTCATCCTCTTAAAAGTTGTAAGAGTTGACTTTCTAATTATTTTCCTTGCTTGCTTTAAGGACCTTTGATGACAAGCTGCTCGCATAACCTCTGCAGCTGATATTTGTCCGGAATATGCACTTTTTAGTTGAACGTTGTTAGGAGCAAATTATCATTTGGATTTTTAATTGACCGTTATCCTTTTGTTGGGTGCAATCTTTGGTTGATTGTTTTAGTCTCTGCTAACTGCGAATCGAACTTTTATTAATCGGTTTCAAGTATCTTCTATCAATAGTTTTTCTGATTACCAGTTACGGCGTGGACATGTGCTTTCGATTCAGTGCAAATTTTGTATGACATACTCTTAGTTTGCCCTTCTAAAACAGGCAAAATAGATTTTCTTTATTTGCTACATTACCTTCGTTCTACTGCTATACTTCCTTTGAAAGCTCTGTAAAATTGACTTTCTATTTTTTCAGGATACGAATGGGTTGGATGGAGAAACGATACGCCTGGTCTTATGGGTAAACCTGTTGAAATTGTTTTTGAATTCGATTCTGTACGAAATTTTAGTGCAATTGTTTTACACACAAACAACATGTTTTCTAAGGACGTTCAGGTAAAGGTTTTCAATTTCTGTTAGTTGTCGTTAGTTCAAATGGATTCGTAATAGTCCATCGTAAAGCCCTAGAGCAAGCCTATCTAAAGTTTGAACTAACGATAATCTCTATTTTGAATTAATAGCATTAATTAATTAAGTTTTACTAACAAACTTTTTATAACAGGTATTTGTTCATGCCAAAGTGTTCTTTAGCATTGGAGGCCGACATTTTGCCGGCGAGCCGGTTCAATTTTCCTACATGCCAGACACGGTGCTGGATCATGCAAGAGATGTGACAATCAAACTACATCACCGAATCGGACGATACCTACAAGTGCATTTATACTTTGCTCTTCGATGGATAATGTTGAGTGAAATATCGTTCATATCAGGTGAGTACAAGTGATTAGATGGCAGCTTACTGCTTCTGTTTGTAGCTGTGGAGTTTTCAGGTAGAGCTTGTAATTGAGACGACCCGTAACTAGTCTCTGTGTGTTATTTGGAATTTTCAGGACAAGGCGTTTTCTATTGACACTAGCTACTAAGCTCATAATTGCGCTTCAAAACGAAAACTTGGTTTTACTTCTCTCCTTGAAGACCCTTTTTGGGTATGTGTCGTCGTACCCCAGAGACTGAATCGTCAATAAAGTGTTATCTTTCGAGGCAAGTCAACTGTTTTCGTTCTTTCTATACATTTTGTGGCCTAGTTCTAGAGTGTGTTCAACAAAAACGTGCATCTAAAAAACTCCAGAATTTTATGAAATCATATTTTTTTTATTAAATTATACTAGTAGTCACCATTATTATTTATAATTGCTTGGCATCGTCTTTCACTTAATTTGCGCATATTCTAAACTTAGGCCTCTCCAAATTTACTTCATAACTCGTTGTTATTAACCGGAACAGGATGATCAATTAGAAGAGTCTCCAGAGACTTCACCGGAAGCAAGTCTGCAAGTAACTAGCGATGACCAAGTTATTGGAGATGACCAGCACAACACCGAGGCAGAACCTGGTGAAGAAATCATTCAGATCAGATGGCGATAGCTTTACCGACTTAGACTCGGAAGACGAGTGATCGGGAAGTGCTTCAGAACCCCAATTAGATGGCGAATGGTTTGAAAATACCAAGAAAATACCTCAGTTCAATTTCGATGCAGGGATTAGTGGAGTGCAGATAAACTTGGACGAAAAATGTACTCCCCTTGATGTTTTCCACCAAATATTTGGATCGAACATTGTTGACAAAATTGTGAGTTCCACAAAGAAGAAAAACTTTGCTCAAGCTATGGTCGTAAAACCAGACATGCACGTTTTGCTATTTTCAAGTCAATGAATTTCGAAGAGATGTTTAAGTTCCTTGGGCTTTGCTTGCTTCAAGCACAAGTCAAACCGCCAAAAATTTGTAATCTTGTTTCTAATGATCCGTTATATTATCATCTAATATTTCGGTATACAATGACCGGCCGGCGATTTGAACAACTATTAAGATGCTTCAGCTGCTCTACTGAGGAAGGTGATGAAATTAAATTTAAGAATCCAACCGTTGATGCTTTTCTTGGAAAGTTTTCAAAAAGCCTACTGTCCTAAGGAACATATTGTGTTCAGTGGACGATTTAGTTTCAGGCAGTATTTTAAAGAAAAGAGAACGAGATATGGGATAAAACTTTACGAGCTTACAACGAGTGACGGGTACGTTTTAAATGTCGAAATCTACGAAGGGAAAGCAATCAATAACAAATCTTCAAAAGTTGGTGATATAGTTACTCGCTTTATGTCTCCATACATCTACAGAGGCCATCATCTTATTATGGATAATTTCTACAATAGTGATGGTCTCTCCAAAACTTTGTTGACTCAAAAGACACATACTACCGGAACGTTACGCACCAATCGGAAAGGAAACACTAGTAAAGTAATAACTAAGAACATGTGTGGCTACGTCAAGGTCAGGTATATGTATCAAAATGGTGCGACAAACGTGACGTACTTTATTTTACAACTGCGAACCATTCTGTAATTATCACAACTTCCAACCGAAATGGACATTCTCAGGAAAATCCCAAGGAAATTGATGTTTATAATCTCTACATGTCTGGGATAGATAGAGCGGATCAAATAACATCGAACTATTCCTCACCAAGAAAAACTATTCGCTGGTATAAGAAAGTGATGTTCCACATGCTAGATGTTGCGGTCCGGAATTCGTTTTACATATACAAAATAAAAACTGATGATACGAAATTGGAATTTATTCAATTTAGAAATAGTCTCATCAAATCTCTAATACACCTGCCAGATAGTATGTTGAAGCCGGGTAGTGATCATGAAGGAAATAGATCATACTTGTCTTCACCAAATCGACCATCAACTTCGAAAAGCGGTTCAATTAATAGTTCTCGTGCACACTTCATTGAAAGAATTCCAGTTGAAACTATTGTAAAGGGTTTTTCAATAGGGACTTGACAACATTGAATTTAATTTGTGAACGCACTCTTTCATTAATCATCAAACTGTCACTGTCAATTTATTGAGCAAACTCAACATTTTCATCATGGTAAAGTACACGAACGAGCAACGTCTGAAAATTATAAAAAATTTTCTACCGAAATTCGGAGTCGGTGACTGCAACTTTAAGAGCGTTAACTCCAATTTTCGGTCGAAATTCTAGCCCTAGTAGACAGGCAATAACAAGTTTAGTGTAAAAATTTGAGTCTACATATTCGTTGTGTGATGTTGCCGTGTCAATGAGACAACGGGTTGGTCGAAGTGTTGAAAATATCGCTGCCGTTCAGGCGTCCGTAGCAAACGATCCAAATCAGTCAATTCCACGGCGTTATCAATTGGGCATCGCCCAGACCACATTATGGCATATTTTGCGGAAGGATCTTGGGTTGCACCCATACAAGATCAAGCAGACTCAAGAATTGGAGCCGATGGACCATTTGAAGCGACGTACGTTCTCCGATTGGGTTCTGTAGAAGATGCACCAAGATGATGAATTTCATCGCAAAATCATCTTCAGTGACGAAGCTCATTTTTGGCTCAATGGGTTCGTCAATAAGCAAAATATGCATTATTGGTCGGGTGAAAATCCACATGTGCTTCATGAATCACCACTTCATCCACAAAAAATAACTGTTTGGTGCGGTTTGCATGCCGGCGGCGTTATTGGGCCATGTTTTTTCGTCGACGATAACGATCGTTATCGTCACGTTATTGTGAATGGTCAGCGTTATCGCGCCATGATCACCGATTATATTTTGCCCGAATTGGAAGATATGAACTTGGACAACCACATATTCAACAGGATGATGCTACAAGCCACACAGCACATGCTACAATCGATTTATTGAAGAGTTAGTATGGTGAGCGTGTTATCTCAAGAAATGGGCCAGTCGATTGGTCGCCTCGTTCGTGCGATTTAACGCCGCTTGACTATTTTCTGTGGGGCTACGTTAAGTCATTGGTTTATACCAACACATCGAAGACGTTGGAAAAGCTCAGAACCAACATTGAACGCGAAATAGCGGCCGTTTCGGCCGAAATGTGTGGCCGAGTCGTTGAAAATTGGGTCCAAAGAATCGACCGCTGCAAACGTGCCCGCTGTGGCCATACGAACAAAGTCGAGTTCCATTCATAAATGTTTTGATTGTACTTCCAGCCCATAATAAAGTTTTTGAAATATCTCAAATGGTTTGCGTTTTATTTAAAAAAAATTTTGTGAAGTCCTTATTGGAAAACCCTATACAAAACAAAGTGATGTAAAAATTTAACTTTTTTTTCAAGTATTTTTTTATGTATTTCACAACTTTCTTATACCTGGATATGCCGTCTTGTCAATTGGCAAACATTGTTTCTTCTTTCCCGCGCTGTCCAATTGACAAACTTTAACGCTATAGCTGGGCTGCGGCTGTAATAGCCGTCAAATGGAAGAGTGAGTAAAAACTATCACAATCGCATTCTATATCGATTTTCATCATTTTGGTCCAATCCCTGATAGAATATCTCTAAAAATGTCGGAGATATGCGTGTGTTATTCTAGCGTTCCCCACCGAAAATAATGTATCCGCGAACGTGTTAAGGTCCACAGATTTTCTATTGGATTCGCATCAGGATTTTAGGACGGCCAATCTAACATCTCTCTACCATTTTTCTCATTTGCAGAGGCAACTCCGATGTTTTGGATCGTTATCGTCTTGAAAAATGCAGTCGTAATTGTTTGGTCCATACAGAAATTCAACAGACTTTAGGAAACACTTCTGGCATAATTTTACCATGAATTGTGCATCGAGATTTTGAGTGAATACTATAAGGTCTCCTAATCGTTTGTCCGAGAAACATCCATAAACATGAACTTTTGCTGGATGTTTTACTGTGCGTTGCTGAAACTTTTCATCTTTTTTTATCCAAGCTTTCTTCCAATAATTATAAACAAAAGAAGATGGCTCATTTGTAAATATAAAGTTGCTCCTATCCCGGTCTGAATTCAGCTTTGTCCAACTTAGAATCTTTTCAATATGTGTTTGGGTCAGTAGCGATTTAGGTTTGGTACTCCTATTTTTGATGTCAGATTCTGCCAAATGGCATTGTATTGTGTTGAAGGACACTTTAATTCCTTTTCTGGAAAATTGTTGTTTTGCGTTTCTCAGAATAGTTGTGGGGTTTTAGGGAAACAATCTACAAATCACTTTATTGTCCTTACTGGACAATACTTTCACACAAATGCCTCTGATATTTTTAAATATTTTGCTGAAAATACTTTTGAAACACTTTTTAAAAGCCTCACTCGTTTTGTAATGATGTTATACCGGCGAAGTACTTTAACTCACGTTTTTCTGGAACACACTGTATATCAGCTATCTCACAATGGTTCTTCATTGTTACCTATACCTAAACTTTGAATTTCGTTGCATGTTGACCTGCTTCTACAACAAATGCTCATGAATGCAACTCATTTTGAATTTACTACGTTTTCGACTGACTAGAAATCGTATATTTTCATTGCATGCGACAGTAGTTGTAACAGTTTCGCTCATTGCCTTTGCCGTAAAATCGAATGTGTCCTCTTCATGGGCGATAGCAAGGCGAATGTTAGTATCATATATACTCGTATAATACTCTTTCCAAATATTGCAAATTATTTATTTATGTTGCGTTCTTTAGTCGTAGTCTTACAAATTACCTGTTGTCGATTGTGAAGGACACAAAACGTGTACAAAGCTTTTTCTACGTCGTTTTGGAGCCTTCGTGTTCTAGCTGAAGATACACTTTGTCGTTTCTTCTACTCAAAATACACTTGGTCCACACCTTGACGGCTTGCTTTCTGTCCTTTACCCCGATTATAGATTTATCGTTCCACTACTGCGTTTGTTGATTTATATGAAGTTGGCCTTTCAAAACTTTGAGCCAAGTTATTGCACTAGTCCTTGATTTTTTTTTTGTGAATTGTTAAATATATTGTCATACGCAACTTAGCTCTGAGTTCTTCCACCTGATTTATGTCATTTTGGTCGCTCATCCATTATGTTAGAAATACTTACAAGAACTCTCAATCTTTACTGATACTACTTCTCCTACTTCGAATCATGTCTGCCCAAAGGATGCCAAACTAGATATTGACACGACGACAATGGCACTTCTTAGAAGTCAGGTCGGAGTAGTAGTTGCTCAATATTTTGTGGGTGACCGTAGCTTCAGTGTCATTGCACTGGCTTCTAAATCGATGGCTCAACTTTCGATTCCAGACCGGCTTCAAGAGGCAACTAAAATCGGGTGTGATGTGTAGTTGCTTGGAGTAGAAGTTGAATTATATTAATAATCTAGTCCGCCCATTAAATATTGGTTGCCAACAATGAACGGAAATAACCACTGAGCCCATTCATCTTCATTTTTCTCACCTTCCAACTTAGCAAAAAGCTTAAGTCATCCTTCGGCGTTTTAAGAGTGTCATACTCTCGGATTTCTCAGGATTAGCCAGCTCAAAATAGAAATTGTGGGGGATTTATCCATTATGGCTCTCATTTATCTAAGTCGGACTACGGTTTTTATCCAAGCAGTCCGAAATCACCTACATACTACAAATACAGAGACCAAAAACAGTGCTTATTTAGGTGCGGATTGGTTGTAAGCTGCAGACTAAAGCAAGGTATCTTAAACTTTCGGCACTTAACTGTATTGTACATACAACACCGCATCAATGGTTATCTACAAACATCAGCCTAATACACGATCACGCCCCAATTAAAGAAATAGACGACGCTACCAAAGAATTGTTTCTACGAAACTCCTTGATATTTACAGAGGAACATGGCATTCAAGAAATCATAAAACACTCATCCGAATTGATCCTGTTGCGATCAACACAAGTATTATACTCGTAAATGATCGAATATTCCGAGCGGTTCAATGTAGACACGGAGCACTAGCTAATTGCAGGAAAGCTACATACGTCCACAAATTATAACGCCACAAAAACAGCAATAGCAATAAACCGTCAAAAACGTAACCACTCACGTATTCCTCAACCTCTCGCCAACATCCTTACAACTAGAAGAAACCGTCGGAAATCCTGCAAATTATGTGGGGAATTTCACGTGACTACACATACGAAACTCCTAGTTTGATGAAGAGTGCAGAAATCACTACAACTCGCCTATGAAGCCTAACAAAGCCGAACCAGACGACTACTTGCCACGCTTTTTAAGGCAGCAAGCGATGATTTCATAGAGACCATACACCAACTTAATTCAATGAATTTCTCGGCCTCTATAACTCGACTAGATCGATGCTAAGGTAGAGGTTGGTCGGAGGAAAGTATGCCAACACTTCACCAGTGCTTATCTTAAAAGCAAATCTTTTAAACTACGCAAGTACCGAGGCTTCAGCCCATTTCTCAACGATCAGATTGGCTCCTATAAGTGCACTTCATAAGATTCAAGAAGTTCAACCGGTATTCGTCAACTATTTATCGAATTGACATGAAAATATCTTTAGAAGGTATGTAAAGCGCCATGTCTAGTACTAACGTCGCTGCCAGATTGCGCGGAATGAGCATGGAGAACACTCACTGATCTGTAGAGAACGGGTACAATCTCATGGAGGCATTTGATGTTACTTACTTACGTAAGTAGCGGTTTCGTCAGATCTCAACCCTGATGTCCTTTGTGGAGTTAACATTTGCCCCGAGGTAGGTGAACTCCTGACTACCTCAAAGTTGTAGCTGTCGATAGTGACATTTTGTCCTAGGTGATATGCGACGGAACGGTTTTAAGTCACCAGCATATATTTCGTTTTTTCCTCATTCAGTTTAAGACCAACTCGTTTAGCCTCTTCTTTACGCCACGCTGGGAACATCAATATCATTCACGTATCCCAGAAGCTGGACAAACCTGGAGAAGATAGTGCCTTCCATGTTGACTTTTGACTACTAAATTGAAGAAGTCACACGACAGCGCATCTCCTTGCCGAAATACGGTTCAGGTTTGGAATAATTCGTAGGTTCTACTTCCACACTTCCACCGGGATCCCGAATTCGGCCATCGCATTATATAGCTCAGTGCGATGGATGATGTCATATGCGTCTTTCAAGCATGGTATGAAGAGTTGGTATGAGTCGACTTGAAACTCGTTGGTGTCGATTTGCTAGGCCGGAACCCGCACTGGTATTGGCCGATTTTGCGGTACAGTACAGTTTCAGACGTACACACAATTCACTAATAGGATGTTATAGACAACGTTAAGTTGGGATATGCCTCGATAGTTTTTGTATGACATAGGATCGTCCTTCTTGATCAGATAGAGCTGATATGTCAAAACGTTGCATCCGGCTTTGAACAGCTCAGATGGCAGGCCAACCGAGCTAGCGGCTTTGTTGTTCTTCAGCTTTTGTACAGCTGTGCCGACTTCTTCTAAGCTAGGCGGAAAAACTAATTCTGCGGCTGGAGATGTGTTCTCTTCTTGCCCTATCACTCTCACTAGGTCATGTCCATTAAGTAACTGCTGGAAGTGTTGCTTAAATAGATTCACTGTTGGTCAGTAACGAAATTACCTTCGCAATTTCGAATTGCATGGTGACCCATTTTAAAGCCATTGGCTAGGTTTTTGGCCTTTTTAAAAAAAGCTCCTGGTGTCTTTCCTTCTTCAGCAATCTTCGATATCCATGCGCTGGGAGACTGCTAAGGCTCTTTACTCTATACTTATCCCACACTGCTCTGGTGTTTCCTGTATGCAACATCTGTTGCCTTGTTTTTTTGCACACATTCATCATCATACCACTGATTTCTTTTCTGGAGTGGCTGATAGCTTAAGGTGTTTTCGGCCAGCAATATGACCACATGCTGTTGTCGTCTGTGATAGGCAATGGCATATTGCAGAGTTTTTCATAAAGGCGCTCTCTGTAGTGTCTGGCCATTTTCGGTGGGCTTAGGTGTCCAATGTTGAACCTCCTTGTTGGTTGGAAAGCTGCAACAACTTTCTTTCATTTGACAGTCGAGCTCTAAATCGGGCTGCTAACTGCTACCAGGTAATGTTTGCACCTCTGAATGTTTTAACATCCAGAATATTTGACGAGTGACGACCGTCAATAAGCACGTGGTCGATTTGGTTGGCGGTTCGACAGTCCGAAGTTAACCATGTTGCTTTTGTGGATTCCCTTGTGAGGAAACCTCGTTCTACATATCACTGTATTCCTAGTTGTCGCAAAGTCTGCGAGTCGGATGCCGTTATCTGTTGTCGTTTCATGAAGACTGTATTTTCCGACCGCTTCGGCAAAGATGTTGGTAAGGAACCGATCTTGGCATTGAAATCCCCGATAACATCGGCAGGTTCCGTAGGCTCCATTGAGGAGGTCAAAAAATTCCTAATTTATGGGTTCTTCAGCCTCGTTGGTAGGGGCGTGAGCACATGTGAATCTATTATGAATTATAGAATTTAGCATTGATGCGGATCACAGCCAGGTGAACACCGATGGGCTTCAAATCGATGACCTTCAATTTGAGCTGCTTTCCCACGACGAAGGCCTTTTTATCATTCCCGATACTATCCAACGTACTTCCAGAATTGCGGTAATATCCGCCTTAGTTTTTGAGTTGCTCCTGGGGTGTAAAGCGTTCTTACGTTCCAGGAGTATGCTGTCAAATCGTAGTCATTCTTCACGCCATGATGTCTTTGATTAGGGGGTCCGTGTGTATCCAAAGCTGGACTGTGTTCACAGCCCACAGCCCTTAATATATGTTTAATCCACATAAGGTGGTACAAAAGTTTCTGAAATAATTGACTGCTGATTCCATCATGGATTATAGAGTTCTAGCTTCAGACTCGACTTCTGCGAAAACGCTAAAGCCACGGAGCCGTAAACATACACTCGTCCTTGATATAAATGAAAGCTAGCAGGTGGATGTGTATCGACACCTTCCCAATGCACCGCAGCCTGTGTATTCCTCTTTACTTTTTTGTACAGTAGTAGAAAATCGGTTTCATTAGGTGACTCGTTAAATTGAGTGTAAAAACAATATCACCCCTAGGCCTCTCGGGGTTTACAACAACAAACTTTTCAACTTAATCAAAGGTCAACTACCCTATCAATCCGTTTTCATGTCATAAACCACTGACTCCGAACTAGGGTTGGATACTATAAATAAAGTGCGCATATGGTATGTACGAATACGAGTAGATAAATTACTCGAGGGTAGGTGATAATACTGTGTGACATGATCCTACAACTCTCCACATCATAGAGACGAACTTATCCCGTAAAGGATTACTTTAAACCCAAAACATTTACGCATAATTGAAGACGATAGTGGTGCACCCTTTCCAGGATTTTTCAATATCATAAGTGTCCCTGTGTATCCTAGAGTCGGCCTTAAGCTACGAGTATTTGCCAAAACACCGAAAACGTAAATGTGTTGCATCATTTCAATGCCGCAACGGTTTCATCGTCGTCTAACCATCTTAATACCAGAGGGGAGGATCGATATGAAGTACTTTGTACTTTATACCCATTGGAAGAATTGAATGGAGCGTAAAATGCTTAAGTGCCATAGTGCGGATTTTATCCCATCTCAGGCATTCACCATCCACATCCTCTCTTCGCCCATATCCACACACAATCGTCATCATGACCATCATCATCATCATCATCAACATCGTCATCGTTTTCGATTTTGATGTTGTCATGAGTGGTGGTTGTCCTTCGAGCATGTGTGTTATATGCGAGTGAAAGAACATCTCTGATGTGAGCCCAGTGATGCGCGAATGCACTTTCGTTATATAAATCACGGGGTTTTTCAAAATGCAGCTGTTTCTACCTATTTATCCTGTGACAGTCGGTTGGTTGATTCATCGTTGGGTAAGGAGACTTATTCCACTGCAGACGTGATTTCCCAAAGTCGTTTTACACAAGTACAAGATTGAATTCGACTCCGGCACAAGTAAATGTGTGTCCTCCATAAACACAATACATACTCGTATGTTGTAGCTATGAATAGGACGATGGAAATTTATACTCCACAAATTGAGATGAATTCATGGATTTCCCAATCTACCAAAGGAGCCCGTTATATGTATGTTACATATGTATGCATGTTGAACGTTGGAAAAAAAAGTAGGTATTCCCACAAAACTTAGAGGATTTTCCTTTTGAATTGATTGTTGAAAGTTTACTCAGAGCTAGCGATGAAATATAGAATTTTCTAAAATTTGAATGGATGTTTGGAATAATATTGTTCGGAGCTCAAGTAGGACCCATCCAGTTGATAGAGCTAAAATGGTGAAATATGGTGTATTGTAAATACTTATCCGGTACAGACACACACGCGGATTGATTTCACAATAGTCAGTCGAGGAAATGATGAAAATAAGTTGCCGGTGAGAGAAGTATTGAAACTTTTCAAAGCTGGATAACAATAGAATTATTACGAATATGGTTTTCTCCAATCTCATGACCTGAGTTTAGACCGAAATTGGTGGTTGGGAACCAAATGACCATGATAAGACCCTATCTAGCTATGTATCCATACACCATGCTTCGATTGTCTAGCGGAATAAGATTTCCAGGAATTGCGTCTCTGTTATTTTGATGGAAGCGCTCCTTCCCATGGACATTCATGTCCTTGCACCTTCAAAAATAATGTTAGCTTCTCGATAAAGTCCTTCGAGAGACATACATAAACATCTCATACCGAAGATGTACCGCATCATAGCGAAAATAAGTTGATGCAAAGACGGTTTTTTGCATCGGGTTTGCTGCGTGGAACACTTCAAATTAAGAGTTCCGTTTTCTATATCTCACCACTCCTCGAATGCAAACATTCTCTCCCACAATTGATCAACACAATGTTAGTGCCTAATGTGGTTCAGACGCTTGTCGTTCTCCGTCATGCTTATATTTATGTAGGTACGTCGGTTTCGTCCGTTTGGGGTTTTCTACAAAGTTGGTTTTCCGGCGACGTCTAAATTCAGTTCGACCACCTGAGTTGCTTATTAGGGTGGATTTGATCCGACCAACTGCCGTCGATCAGAACTGCTACTTTTGCTGGTTGTATTAGAGCTTATTGGTTCTGTTCGGGGCGTAAGAATTGGGTATAGTTTCAGTTCCGAGAATTTCGATTTCAGTGGGTGTCACTTCCAATGACCTATTTTTCTTCTCTGTTGCCGTTGGGGGAGTTGACTCGTAATACTCGCGTCTTCGACAGTACTTGCCGTATATTTGTTCTATGCGTTAGCCTCACGTCCTCTCTTCAACTGCACCTTACATAGTAGTCTTTCAGAGACCGTTCACGTTCGGCCTTCTCTGTTTCTCTTGCGAAGCACTCTAGCCAACCACCTGTCTATTCTGATGGAGCTTAACGGTAATAGGTTGAACTTTTGCGGTACTTTCTCCATCGGTCCAGCCCAATCTACCGAACGTGTCGTAGGAGATATCTCGTATTAGATATCGGAATCGAGAGGTCTAGCAATTCCTGGGTCAGCGACTAAATCGACGGTGGCAACCCTTGTTGGATGGGGCTTCCGGAATCCATGTCGCTATTGCGACCACCTACAGTAAAATTCTTTTGGGTCACCTCTATACTATTTGACTTAGGATTATTTTGGTGTTTCACTTGGGTTATTTTTAGAACGTTAAGATCTTTGACTGTCCTCTGAACCCTGCTCGGCAGTGCTTCGCTTTCTTCATAGTTCGTTGCCGTCCTCCAGTAAGACACCAAAGCCAATGCTTATCAGTTTTGCAGCCATCCGTGTAGACCCGACTAAATTCCTTTCCTGACTCAGATTCTAGCCGAAACCAGTCTTGGGCACAGGAAAAGTCGACTTCGTTTTTTTTTTCGGCAGCAGGAGTCCTAGTGTCATTGCATCAGAATGTAACAAAGGCCACTTCTTTTTAAACGGAAGTTGGCTTTGAGAGTGGAGCGCATGATATAAACATAAATGAGAATAAGATTCAATGCAAGTAGAGCAGAGCCAGGTGTGCTAGGGAAACCCGCAATGTAGTTGAAGCAAACCACCCTTTGGAATCTGGTAAAAGAAGCAATAACGCATTTTCGGGAGAACGTCTCTTGTGTTTAACGTGGACTCCTGCCGTAAGCCCTTATCCCACGGGACTCCCATACATCCATGGGAGCAAGGATACGCCTTGCCATCGCTCTCCGTCAATCCATTGATACCAATTCGGAACTGTGTTGCCGGCACAAGTTTCACCCTTGGTATGAGTCGAGGCCGACCTAAAACCTCTTACTGCTCTTAGGGTCGCAGCACCCAGTACTTATTGCAACTCTACATTGGGTCAACCAAAGGAAGACCCTTCCCGCGATTTTGGGTTTAAACCACAGCCACAATGACGGTCCCACAAGGGGCCTACCTCTTCAAGTCAGGCCCGGACCGAGATCCGGGGGCTCCTGACTCCCATGGTACCGTGATTTAAGTTCTGGTAGGGACTACCGGTGATCCAGCCGCCAACGAGATTTATGACCGGAAACTTGTGACTGATCGAATCGTATCAACTTTCGGTAGCGTCATCTGAAGATGATTACGATAAGACCAGTACTTTGCTCTGCCCCGTTCATTATTAGACAACGTCATTAATGGGCGAAGCCTTGATAATTGGGCGGGGGCCCGCATTTTCGTGAGAGCTTATTCCACCAGACAACCGACGCATGGGATATAATTAACCTTATCATAGCCGTGTAGATCCAGAGGACCCTTCTCGGTGGCAGGCCCCTTGGAGGTTAGTTTTCCAGCGTCATCCCAGTTCCGTCCAATCGAACTGCAAAACATGTTGGTGTGAGCACCGGTTTCAGCCGGATCTTGTCCGGTTAAAGAGCCACCACCTTTAGCCGACTTCCGTCGACCAGAACTGCCACCTCGTTGTATCACTGGTATCCGAACATCGTGTGCGTGTAAAACCACCGCTGGTTTTGTTTTCTTCTATGGATTTAACCTCTTCTTTGTTGGTTGCAGCACCGGTTTCATCCGGGCATCGTGCGCGGAGAAGTCTGAGGGAAAATATCTTCCTCTTAGCCCTATTCGCGACAGAAGGAGAGGGCAAAGTTTCAAATCCGAGAGGTTGGTCGGTTTCAGTGGGCGTTACTTCCGCCGACTTTTTTTTTCTCCGCCGTCGCTGGGAGGAGTGAGGCTTATAACACTCTTGCCTTCGACAGTGATACGAAGACCGTTCGACCTCTTTGGTTTCCAGAGACAAGCCTTCAAAAATAGTACTCTGAACAAACACAAGTCTATTCTGATGGAGTTCAACCGTAACAGGCAGGGCCTCTCGGGTACTCCGTCCTTCATTTCAGCTCAGTCTACCGAACGTGTCGTAGAAAGAGCCGCAGGTGTCATCAGAATCAAGTGATCCAGCAGCACTGGGGCTAGCGCCTAAATCAGAAACTTATGATTTTTGACTCTTAAGGTTTCGTTCCCAGTAGTAGCTTAGCCATCAAATCTTGGTATCATAACTGATCAAGTTAGATGCTGAGAGTGAATTTGGCCCAAGGTCTTTCAGTTTGTACGTCATATACTAGTACGTAATGATTAAGACTCTACAAACAACCAAGACCACAGACGGTGTTTTTCTACAACCATGCTTCCTGTATGGATATTATGCAGGTGTGATTTTTGTCTTCGTTGCCCCTTTTAAGATATAACGAGGATGAGCCGAACTTTGCCCCAAGTCTTCCGTAAAGCAGAATCGTCTTTCCGTCGTTAAAATGTCAGGAATGCAAAAAATGCATCCAGTTTACTACATATTTTTTCTTACAACAAAGTTCTCCTTGAAATGTGTAAATCGTATTCTGCTTCTTACTTGAGTACGCCCGTTCAAACGTTATCTACTTTTCATAACGTTTCCACTCAAATAAAACACGCCAAAGTCCCTCAATCAACCGATGCAAGCTTAACTAAAAAATGGACTCGAGAAAGCATTTCTTGTCTCATTCAATTAATTCAACGCTCTCGGCATCATATCGCAGCTCATTTAGGGACCATCCATTGTATAACCCATTCAGTATCTAGCGTGAAGCGTCCGTTTTACGATGCACACGGTAAACCTCTTTTCAAAAAATGATTATAACAAAAAAAAAAGTAAAAACAACCTGCCACTACGGTCGTCTCCACCTTCACAAAAAAAAACTTCATAATGCTTCGCTTGATTTGAAAATATCTGAAAATTTAATATTGCCAAACTGAAAAGTTGCTCCACACAATAGCTGTTCATAATTTTTCATAATGTTACTACGACACTCCACTCTGCTCGGTTCTTGGTTCGTGGTTCGACGTATCCACTGCCCCCCTCCTTTTGCCTTTTGTAGGGAACCATGGCGAGAATTCATTTTACAGTTTTTCTTGTTATTTACCACCCCCTCCTTGGTAACTTACCGCTTCAAGGTTTTTCTTTCAATCTCACTTATATTATTCGTCGTTGTCCTCAAGTTTTCCACGTCGACGTTGCCGCCGTCTTCTTATTCTTCGTCTTCACAAACTACTCATATTTCTTGTGATCTTCTTTTTCGTTTTTTTCTACTCCTTGTTGCCTTTTCTTAACCGAAAAAAAAATAAATAAAAATATATTTGTACATATACATTTTTTTTAAACTTTTTTTTCCATGTACCTCCACCGAAAATGAATTCTTTTGAACGTAAATATTCTTCGCTCGTCGTTTTCCATAATACGAATAGTGCCAGTAGTGGGAAATTTCACGGACGAAGAAATAAGCGGAAGTACGTCGCCCCAAGATACACCAGAGTACCCACTACAGAGGGATGAAGTTCAAACGAACCCCAGCAAAGGAGAACGCAGCCACACACCACAAAGTAAGAATTTTTTAAGTCTTTTTTGTTTTTGGTTTCTTTTCTTTTTGGAATCACCTTCTGATGTTGTTTTCATCCCATATTCTTACCCATTTGATCCACAGTCGCCCATCCAGACCCACTTTCACCAACATTCACTCCTTTTTCCATTGTTACTTTACTCGTCATAAGCATCGTTGGCCGTGTTTCTAAGAACCCAACATATTCGCTATCTTCCGCAACTCCCACTTTACAGCACCCACTCCTGTTTATCCATTTTCCCATCATCATCATCATCATCATCGTCGTCGTCTCTGTCGTCGTTATGGTGGTCGTACTCTTTTGTTGAGCATCATAATGACGCACTCACACATATACACACACACACACACACACATACGCTAGCGTAAAACCGGACCAACAAAAAATATGTCCTAAAAGGGAAAATTCCATTTAGAGCCGTTTTTTGTCTACTTTTGCCCTCATATTCGTGCCCCACTGTATTTTCACTCACTTTATATATTTTTGCGGTCTTCCATCATCGTTTCTTTGGTTTTACAGATTCCCCTCCACCCTCGGTTTACATCCTTTTTCCTCATCACAATTTTCTCCTTCCATTCCATCGCCTTTTTTATATCACTAAATCTCTGTGTCTCTATGGGTGGTGTTTCATGCTTTGTTTTGGTCTTCTTTTTTTTGTAGTTATTTCGCCGAAACCTATCGACCAGGAACCGGAAGCGAATTTTGTCGGAGTGATAATAGCAGTGCTGACTACAATCATTTTGTTGCTGGTTGCTGTTATCCTGTTGATAATTGCCAAGAACAAGCGTGGTCGAGGTAGTAATGTGTTGGATGCATTCCAGCATAACTTCAATCCGGACACATTGGGCACTGACAAGCGGCTAAATAGCAACATCAAGGTAAGCGTTATTTTGTTTGATATGGGTAATGGGCTGTGTGAGTGACAGCGCCATCTATAGCTCATTAATTTTAAGGATTATGGCATCTTATCGTCCCTGTTTTGTACAATACTAGTATCTGTTTAGTGCAGCGAAATATTTCCGGTGAAGACCTGTCTTGTTATGACGACGACGGTATTCTTGTGTGTTCTCAGTCGACTGGTCAAGTTACGACTAGTTAGAGAGGTACAATAAATGATCCGTGTAATTGTTGCTGCGATTATTAGTGACATTTTGTTGCCACCGTCTAATCTATTGCGATTTTCTTGTGTTAACCATTGAAAACATCTAACGCGTTCAAGTTCATCTAATGATCTCCTATTCTGTCCATAAATAAGCATGTCCTGTCTGGCTGACTGTCACATCATCAGTAAACTTCTCTAACTATCGTAGTCCTTGGCCAACTGCATCGAGACATTTGAAGTGTCCTTCCACTCGCGTGCGTCAAATAAGCCTATCTCGTCCCTTTTCGTATAAATCGAAGGGTCTATATATTCAAACCACCTCAGGTGGCCGATGCGCATTTTCCAGACCGATCTCACTATACACCTCATAGAGTTTACTGTTATTGCTTAGAAGGAAGAACCTTTGCGTAAAAATCTGGGATTATTGTAGCAGTGAACAAGAAGTGGGGTTCCAAAGAGGCTCAAAAGAGTTCTCCGTTCGCCGATGACAAGGCAGATGACTAGCAATAGTTAGCGACGAGTTTTACGAAGACTGTACGATAAACTGAGGGATCCCTGTTTGCGTTGCCCTTCTACAATACAAAGCTGGGGTTTACGTGCGAAGCAAGTGTATCATATTTTCATAAAGTCAGTACTAAGATACGATGTTCTGGTTTGGGAAGTCGCAGCGAAAACACATATCGAGAAGCCCTGTAAAGTATTCAAGATAGAGCGATTAGGTTAGTATCTAGAAGACACGCCACGATCAACAACGAGTTCTGAAAGGTAAGCAGATATTCAAAATGACAGCGGCGCCGGAATACTGTGACGACTCAAACTTCCGAGCATAAACCAGCCTTCAGTTTGATACCACGAATAAGCCACGTGACTTCGCAGGTTAACAAATTTACAAGTTCAAAATGTATGAAGCAATAAACATATCAAACATCTCCAGCTGCAAAGACCAAAAGTCAACGAAAACGGGACCAAAAATCGCTGTAAGAATCTTGCGTTCAAAACGGCCAAAAATACCGTCATCTGTCTTCGCTTAATCCTGCGCCATAGAGCAGGGCTGGCGTAACTACGATCTTATAATGACTCTATTTTTATTTGGCGTTATTACTACATTGCATTCCTAGGGCAAAACATCGATTGGCAAGAGCAACTCTTCACTTAATTTGTAAAGAGCTGTCATCATCAGAGTCAAGGTTAACAAAATCCCTAAACACCTCGAAATTATAGCCCTCTATTGTGACGTTCTATTTGTTTCGTCGATGTATGTCGAAAAATTTCACACCGTGCTGTCAGTTTTGACATTTCCGTTTGCCATTGTGATTTGCTCGTCATTTGTTTGGTCTTCCTAAGTGACCAACTAAGCCAGCTATTCGACATGTTTTGGAAAGATTAAGGCCGCATATATCCGCGTATATTGTCAATTAGATATTGATGCCAACAATTTGGCTGTTTGTAAGATATTGTGTGGAAAATTTTGAGAAAATACTATGACTTGCGACGAAAGGTCGTAACGGCAAAGGCCGTTATTGTTATTGAAAATTCGTGTTTGGTCACGAGGTTTACAAGCAAAATTGCCTTTCTGGCACGCAATGTCTCCGATTTTCCTTGCGATTTGCTTTAGCTCCACCTTTCCCCGAGATTTCTTTCGATTTTGGATCGTCACTTGATACAGAATGTCCGGTAGCGAATTGATGTTTTTTAAGCACGAATAAAACAAAAACTATGAGCCGAGCACATTTTTGGAAGCGGATCACCGGGTTTCATGCCACGTGCTGCATAATGCTTGGCTGGATGAAGTCAATTTCACGGCGAATATTTTCTTCTAGTTCCGTGACAGACCGCGGTTTATTAGCGTATGCTTTACTGAGGTAGAGGTACAGTCCAGGGTGGGTCAAAACCAGCAAGCCTCTCCAGCTAACACAAACTACCTCCAGTAGTCCACTGCAAGCTGGTTGGCGTCCCCTTCCACTTGCGTGCGCCACCTTACATAAGGTCCCCCTTTGCTGTCTCTCGGAGTTAAAATTCAAAACTCTTTGGGGCGAAGTTTTAGTGTCCGCTCAACATGGCCTAGCCCCCTCAGACATTAGATCTCCGTAGACGCCTGACTAGACCGATATCGATGTACAGCCCATATAGTTTGTGGTTGAATCACCTCCTACATTCTCCATCAATACAAATGGGACCGAAAATCACTCGCTGTATCTTTCTCTCGACATCTTCCTCCACTTTCGACAAGGTTCATAGAGCACGACCGGGTCTTGTATAAAGCCAGTTTGGTCTTACAAGAGAGGCCTCTGTTACTCGATTGCCTCCTGAGCAAAAAAAAAAACAACTATTGGCAAAACATCAAGTGCGTTTGATTTTTGCGCTGATGTCGTCGCTGCCTGTATCTGTCCTGAAGGTCTCATTTAATTCCTGACGAGTTTAGCAGGGTCAAAATTAGACATGGAGTTGTATAGCAAGCTATCATATGCGGCTTTGAAATCAAAAAATAAATGAAATCCCCGTCATTTCCAACTATTTCGTCGATGGTGGAATTAACTGACATTAAACCGCACTGATATGGACCCAAGTTGTTCTCATCTCACAGCAGAAAAGATCTTGTAGCCGATATTTTTGAGATGTATTTTTCTATAGTTGGTGCAGTAAAAGGCGTTTCCCTTCTTGTGGATTGGACCAACGATGCTGAGATTCCATACTTTCCTTTACAGATGACCCAGTGAACCTTCCTAATATGGTCGTTTTCGTACAGAGTAAATACTATAATACTTTTTTTCTTTCCGAAAAGTTTTTCTTTTCTGTTTGTAGAGGTCACGAACTGCAGCGCAGTTTTATGCTTCTCGTTTGCTGCACGTGCCTGCCTATATTCATAGTTAAACCAGTGGTTTCCTTGTGGCGGTGCTTTGAAACCAATCACATCAGAAGCAGCTTCTCTAAGGGTTCGCTAACATTATTCCCATTGCTGTTCTATGGTTTGTGTATGAGCGCTAGAATTTTGATTGATTTATGTCCTATATCCCCTTGTGGGTCTTAGGGCCTCTACAACGCCTACGCACCATCGTGTCCGGTTTCTGGCAATGTGCCTCAGCTTTCCCCAACTCTTTCCCAGTTGCCGTGCTTGCTTCTCGACTGTTCTACGCCATCTACTTCTAGGACCGCCGCGTATCCTGCCATCCTGAGTAAACGGATTCCATTGCATCGCGTGGTTATCTATGGACCTGTCACCTTTTCGGAAAGTGTGACCAATCCACTGTCACTTTCGTCGTTGTATGGTTTTGCCAATGGGTTCATGGCCGGTTCTCTCGGAATTTATTTGGCGTGCCTTGCGCAGTAGAGGTATCCCAGATAAATTAATAGCTGACCATGTACTCGTATGCCTACTATCTCAGAGAATAATGGACCTTCACCAAATGACAGCAAATGTGGAAGGGAAGCAGACGTCTTTGGGCTGAAAATTAACCCGGCAAAAATAAAAATGATCAGCCTGGGACCGAACTCATCAACTCATACTCGTATATGCATTGCTGGACAAACGGTTGAGAGAGTAGAGAGTTTCCAATACCTTGGGAGTATTGTCTCAACCGATGGCGGAAACGAACTGGATATAGCCAGCCGAATAGGTAAAACGAAGTCTGCGTTTGGGTTGCTCTCTAAAATTTGGCGAAGTAATGCAATTAGCTTAAACACCAAGCTACGACTGTTTCGTTCCAACGTTGAGTCCGTGCTGCTTTATGGATGTGGTACTTGGAGAGTGACCACTACTTTTTTTTTTATAATTTACGCGCGCCTAAGGGTTTGATACCCTTTTACTGTTGCCAAGGCGCGGGCGGAAAGGTAGAAGGAGGAGAAAGGAAAATTGATTTTTTGTAGTGGTTGAAACTCAGGTGTATTTGGTTTCTACATTCGCTCTCCAGGGGTGGGAGTCCGAATAGGACGGAGAGTGTTTTTTCTTTACTCAGAGTGATTCGAAGGTTATAATTTACACTATTTTTTTGCGCTTGAAACTATACAACAACAAAATTTTTTGTCTGAGTTCCAATTACTCAAATGAGAAACTTGAAAAACTTGTCAATGGGTAGGATTCGAACCTTGACCCTCCGAGTGAGAAGCGATTGCTGGTACCACTACACCACGGCCACCCGTGCAAACGTTCGTTAATAGATGTCTGCGAAATATATTAAGGATTTTCTGGCCAAACCGTATCTCGAACGAACATCTATATAAGAGGCTAAGATAAGGCTAAGATTTTGAAAGAACTTGAAGTAAACGCGATCAATTCTACAGGTCTCTTGCTTTGGACATCAAACTTTGGTGGCCTTACTTGACTCCGTTGTGCCTGTAATATCTGCTATTGCAGTACTGAGGAAGTTAGCTACTCGGAAAGTTTGGCCATCAAGAATTTTAGATGGGTGATCTTTTGACAGCCAAGTCTCTTTATGAATGTTGAGATGTAGGAAACGCTACTAAGAAGTTACGCCCTGTTCCAAATTCTAAATACTGGGATCCATTTTCGTATGTGGTGTTTTGCAGACTGTGTTTTCCGATGATTTGGCTACCCAGCCTTGAACTAATTTTAATGAGTACAATTTTAGTAGTATAACTGATGCACTGTTCGATCTAGGAGGTCATAGAATTTATCTTTGGTGTTGTCATCCTTATCCTCTGTAAGGGGCATGAACTTGTGTTATCAAGGTTACGTTACCGAGTTTGACTTTGATGCTGCACACCTAGCAGTGACTTTTAGTAGATGTAGTGGGGTCCCAGTAATTACCTGTGAATTTTTTTACTCCAAATGCAACAATTTTGCTTCTTGATATAGCCATTCGACCAAAAATGAGTTGTTGTGCCATTTACTGGACATAATTCAATGTCTTCAGGAGCTGGATCTTGTAACCTCGGGCAACGAAGTCTTTTTTTCTGTAAAATCTTCCATAAAGTGGTTGGACATAGCTCCAATTCCTCCACAAGGCTCACAGTAGCAACAACTTGTGCACTGTAGGAGCTCTCTGCGGATGCATATTATCAATTTCATCAAGTTACACTCTGATGTGTTAGATCAATTTCGATCTAAACCATGTTTTGTGAAGTCAATAATGCCCCCACCAATCGGAACCAATATAAACAATCTTTGGGGTAAGGGATTCTTCCATTTTAGGGGATAAAAGAAGCCTGTTTAACATTCATTTGGTGTTAAATCGGGCTGCTTGTCGATTTGGCCAGTTCCTTCCAGTCGTAAAAAAAAGGTAAATATTTTGAAACGCTTATAAATGCAAAGGCAGCTTGCTTTTCAACGTGGTGTTAGTCCCGGAAACGTATCCACTTTTATAAGAGGAGTTTTGTTTGTTTTATCTTTTTTTATTTATTTAAATTCATAAACATAACTTTTATATTTATTAAAACCACAAAACAGGAACAAATCCGGAAATCCTAACTAACCTCATTTGAACCAGAATTGCCATCTATTTCAGGTTGCAATGGATGACAATGAATCAATCGATAAGAACAGCCTCTACCATGAGCCCTTCAATGTGAATATGTATACAAGTGCAGCCAGTGGATGTTCCATGAATGACTTGCAACGCCATCATGTAACGCCGGACTATACAGGTAATGTAAACGGTTTATTATTACTAATTACTATTTAGGTATGAATACGAATCCTCAAGTGTGTTTTTGTTAATGAATTTAATTAAAAAACAAACGTCACCCACTAGTTAAAAGTCCCGGACAATGGTTTGCTCTCTATATCCGGTAATATGGATATTTCCAGTAGTGGATAATTAAATTAATAACAGATTATTTTTTTTTCCCATTTTTGAATATTAATTTTAAATACCAGCTTTGGAATAATGAATGTAAGATTAACTCCATATGGAATGGGCAATTAATAATAAAAAAAAAGATATATGAGTACAGCATGTATCGTATTTCGTTATAAATGAAAATAATAAAAAAGAAATTGTCATGCGCATTACTGCCCTGAATCTCCTTACCCATGGACAAATTTTAAGTAATCTGGTGATAGCAGATTATGTGGCTTATGCTAGTGGATTTTTTAATTTGCATCTGATTTAAAAAATAAAAAAATGTGGCCTCTACCCAGCCAGGAAGTCAAGTTACAGTGAATCATTTCATCTCTTTGAAAGCGTTTGTATTTGGTTTGGTTTTGTACTCGTATTTGAATTAACCTATTTCTTTTAATCCCGACCTATCATGGAACTTCAATTGGTTTTCTAAAAGGATTCTGGTACGGCCCTCTTTGTACAGCGGAACATCAGCTAACCCGGATTAGGGGCTGTTTCGAAATATTTTCTTAAGACTACTTTTTCAAAATCGGTGACCACTATTTATCAAAAATTGACTGAGCGGTTTATGTCAAATTTTAAGAATACCTAAAACAATCAGAAACCATCGCTCAATCTCTTTTTTGCGACATACACGGCCAATACCGTATTGAATGCTGTGTTTCCTGTTTCTAACGATGGGAACCAACATTTAAAAGTTTCGCATTCAGTAAAGTTTTGGGACCAAGTGGGTGCAATTCTTTAACGTTGATGATTTGCCTGAACGACGAAACCAAAGACAAAAGTGCCTACAAATTTTGAAAAAAAAATTATAGAGCTACCCTTAGAAAAGCAAGACAAGGTAATAGAAAAGCCTTTCACGAGGTTTCTTTCTTCAGTATTCGCAAAACTATCCAAGAAAAAGGCTTGAATTACAAATTTGGTGCTGCCAAGTTTTTGTTAACCGAAAGGCACATCTTGAGTGCGCTGACCGTTACAAAGATATAGACAAATGACGAAGCTTAATTTTTTTTTTTCAATTTCGATGTGCGGACTGCCTATGGGTAAACTCGTCCGATAAAAGTGTATGTGTGTGGCTGTTTCTGTACGGCGGGTCTTGATTGTTAATTGGTGATCTTCGACGGGTATCACTATGGTAAAAGAATGATCCAACTGTTCAAAAAAGGATGTTGACTCCCGTTTTGCTTTTTGTAATAGGCGCGCGTACAAGGGATTTTATGTACCCTTAAGATGTTTGCACATAGCGAAGGCGATGGGTAGTTAGGGAGGGAAAAAAGAGAGATACTGATGTGCGTTGGTTTTAAATGTTTGCAAGTTGTAGTGACTGGCTTAGGAAAGAATCACGATATTTCAAAGTACGTCCGAAGATGTATCTTACGTACACGTTTTCACTGGTCGTGAAAATAGCGATACAACAAGGTGAGACAGGAGACGTTACGCCGGTGTTTGAGGGTGTCCAATGACTCCTATCTAGCAAGCGCAAAGTGGTCTTAGGGGCACCTGGCCAGATGTGGGCATTGTACTCCAATTTTGCGGGGGATAAACGCCTTATAAAGGGTCCGCCATCTAACGTTTTTTTTTTCAACTAGTGCTTATTTCGTGAATGGTAACACTTAGCTCATGTATGATTTGACAGATAATTAGTTTTATCCTTCCGCTGAACGAATATGGTTGTGTATATTGTGATATTACTTTGAAAATCATGGTAATGTTGCAGAATGTGTGCGAAAATTGCGTACGGATTTTGGAAGAAAAGAAGCACCGTCAGCTCCGTATGTTCGTTATCTTGTGAAAAAGTGAAAGAAACTGGCATCCTCATCGATAAACCAAAGCGTGAAATGCCAAAAACAGTGCGTACACCCGAGAATATTGCTACTGTGGCAGTAAGTGTGCGTGAAGCGCCATCAACATCAATTCACCGTCGTTCTCAACAATTGAACATTTCGGAGACATTATTGAGACGTATTTTGCATAAAGACCTTGGTATGACGCCATACAAAGTCCAATTGGTTTAGGAGTTGAAGCCAACTGACCATCCAATGCGTTTTCGCTTCTCTAAGTGGGCCTGCGATCGACTTAGAGAAGATGCCGATTTGCCAAAAAAATCATCTTTTCAGATGAAGCTCATTTTGATCTTGGCGGGTATGTAAACAAGCAAAATTGTCGCATTTGGGGCACAGAAAACCCGCACGCATACATTGAAAAGCCGATACACCCAAAACGAGTCACTGTTTGGTGCGGATTTTGGTCCAGGGGCATAATTGGGCCATTTTTCTTCGAAAATGAGCAAGGAGTGGCCGTTACAGTCAATGGCGATCGTTATCGGGCCACGTTGAACGAATTTTTGTTCAGAAAAATTGAAGAGGAGGATATTGGCCACATTTGGTTTCAACAGGACGGCGCTACGTGCCACACAGCCGAAGCTACACTCGATGTTTTGCGCCCTGTTTTTGAAGATCGCATTATCAGAGCAGAGCTGATGTCGTTTGGCCATCATTGGAGCTGCGATTTGACACCGTTGGACTATTATTTGTGGGGTGCCGTAAAAGATAAGTGTTACGCTGACAAGCCAGAGACAATTGACGCTTTGAAGGACAATATTCGTGAAGCCATTGGTGAAATACAGCTGCACACAATCGATAATGTGCTTAAAAATTGGACCGATCGTGTAGGCTACTGCATGACCAGCCGAGGCAGCCATTTGAATGAAATTATTTTCCATTATTAACCGGAAGGATAAAACTAATTATCTGTCAAATCAGACATGAGCTAAGTGTTACCATTCACGAAATAAGCACTAGTTGAAAAAAAAATGTTAGATGGCGGACCCTTTATATTGTGGCCAGGTCAGAGGAGGTGAAATATTTCTTACATCGCTTAAGGAAACCTAGACATTTCGCAGCATTTTTGGCAACATCGAATATGTGATCATTCCAACGTAAGTTGTCGTCAGGACAAGGAGATCATGATTTGGTTTATTTTGAAGCTAAGTTCATGTCATTATGTGTAGAATAGCACATCATTCAAATAGCCAGTCGGTCCAATATGTGCGGCGTTAATCCGGCAATAGCGTGATTCGAATGTTGGCCTCGAGCTCGTCCAAAGTGATTGGTTTGTTAGCGTAGACTAAGAACTTGTCGTAGCCCCAGAGAAAATAATCGAGTTTTGTCAAATCGCATAAGCACGGCGGCCAATTGATGAACGCTCGCTGTGAGATGACCCAGTCGCCAAATTTCTTCTTCAGAACTTCGAGCGGTGCGTAGATTGTATAGTATGTAGCGCCGTCTTGTTGGAACCACAGCTCGGATATATTGATGTTGTCGGGCTCTGACCACAAAAAGTCGATTAGCATGCTCTGTACCTGAGACCATTGATGGTAACGGTGTGTCCTTCCTCATTTCAAAAGAAATAGGGTCCGATGATGAAGCCATGCCATAAACCGCACCAAACAGTCAATCTTTGTGGATGCATTGATGCTTGGCGGAAAACTTGTGGATTGCGTTTGCTCCAACAATGGAAATTTTGCTTGTTCACATAGCCTCGGCCGAGAAGATCATTTTTTTGCCAAAATCTGGAGCTAAAATTTCCAGCACCCAATTAGCGAACTTACGGCGTTTTTTATGGTCGTCCTGCTTCAATTCTTGGGTCAGCACAATCTTATATGGATGTAGGCCCAATCCAACCGCGAAATAAGTCGAGTTGACTCTCTGGGGATGCCCAATTCAGCTGATCGATGGCTATGTTTTCTTCATATCGCACCAATCTCTATCTGGTTGTTGGCTTAAAATCCAAAGGAGTGCACTCACGCTCAAACTTTTCCACGGTGCGATGAATTGCCTGCACACTGAAGCTATGATGACGACCGCCCTCACGGCGAAATTCATGTTGCGTATTTACCACTGAGCCGGAATTTCGCAGGACTATGCTGTAGGCTGTGAGACGATTATTGAGAATGGAGGAGATTGACAACCTACAGTATTCCCCAGTTAATTGTGCCATACTAAAATGCAAAAATGTTGACGTAGTTAACCGTATCTCAATTACGGAAATCCCGCTTAACTACGCTATCCAATCATTTAAAAATATCCCGCTTTATTGACCTAAGGACTGTTTACCTATCTCAAGCGAAAGTTTAACCACACGCTTTTATCAAACACACTGTATCTGTCAGGCCAGTGAATGTATAAAGTGCACTGCAAGACACCTTATATTATTTATTATAGAAGCCAGCTTGAAGAAGATTTAAAATTTTGTATTCAAAGTTTCCTAAAAGGTACTGTTCGTGTTGAGTTATCGATTTAACACTTTTTTTTAACTTAACTTGTGCAAATATGAAAAAAAAATCAGACGATGATACGAGTACACCATTTTCATCCAAAAATAAAATTCACAGATTTATCTCGCAACATCTGTTTCCTTCCACAAGAGTCAACTGTAGAGTTTTAATTTAACAGTGAAGGATTTAGTTACAGATGAGGCATCTTGTTACATATGGGGCGAGGCAATTGCCGCAAAAAGAGACAAGACATTGCCTCTTGCTGCTGTCATTGAATTATGTAATCGCGCAAATTTATTCGTCATATGTCCTCCCCATGAGGCTTAGACATTTTCGTCAGGATATTACATAGGTCGTTACATTTGAAATTGCCATTTATTCTTTTTGGACGATTATATTTAAAATTCACAAAATTTGTTCAATAGATGATTTTGTCAATCCTTTACAAAATTGAATGTCTCTGTGGATCAAAAAGTCTTCAAAGCGCTCTTTCGTGGCATCTTGCTAGCTTCAGCAATGTTGGCCATGCCAGTAGAATGGGACCAAGACTGCTTTTAGCACAATTTCCTATGCATTTTGTCAATTTTAATACAGTGTGACTCTGGTGTGGTTATATCTTCGCGTTTCAGAAACGAATAATACACAACTCTCCCACCCATCCACCATACTGCAACCACGTGGCAAGTCTGTGGATCCCCATGACATCTTCCTATTACCATAACAGAATTCACGTTTCGGTAAACAATTGATCAACACTCCCTTAGTTTATACTAAATTTGGTGAACTCTATGCGTTGTATTGTCGCCTTAATGTCGAACGATTTCTCCATGATGTGCGAAACGTGTGCAACATGACGGCGTTTATTTATCGTTATAGGTACATTTTGAATCACGATGAAGTTTGATGGTATTGTGCTATCAGCTGTGAAGAACCCTGTCGGAAGTGAAGGACCTTTTCGTCGCGGTGCTTACTAGCTAACTTTGGTCTAGCGAATTAACGATGAACTTGGCAAAACCATCGGTCTCACTACTCTGAATGCATCGATTCCCACTTGATCACCCAAATGAAACATCGTTGGGCGCGATAAATACTTAGATGGAAAATGCATGGGACCTCGGTACCAATCCCGCGTATACTACAGTTCCGAAAAAGATGTTGCGAATTAGTATATGCGACTGAAAATGTTGGTAAACTTCGACGTTATGGTGCCATACCGAGTGAAGTATTAGTTTAAACACATCATAGTGCTCAAATACGTATCTGGCGGCAATTTATGGCAGGGAGTGAGTATCGGTTGTAATATGCCTCTCAGAAGACTTGACACGAAAAAAAAAAACAATAGGGCATACCGCAAGCAACAAACACAGCCATTGATTCACAAACAACACGTCATCTTTCAACACTCTCAATCATAGGTGAAATATTCACAAAGGTTGACTATCTTCAGTGTGAGGACTATCAAAAGACCTGATAGCACTGTACAACTAGTGGAGACGCTGGTGCCTTTTAAGGTTAATACAACCGAATTCCAAGAAATACGATGGGATGAGTCACAGAAAAAAGCTATCAGAAACTGCAACACCTACTTCGGCCATTGCAATCGCAATTCAGAAATTCAAGGAGACTGGATTAATTAGTGATATTAGACACTCTGGCTGTACTTCAACAAGTCATTCAACATAAAACATCGAAGCAGTTCGTGAAAGTGTTGCTGAGAGTCCATAGTCATCGATTCGGCATCGTGGTCAAGAATTGAACATTTTGAGTAGCTCTCTACAGCGTCTCGCTATAAGTGCTCATCAATAAACTTTCAAGCCCATTTTCGGACGTACTCTTAAATATCGTGATTCGTTCCTAAGCTGTACAACCCGCTTATGGAATACCCTGCCGAGCTCTCTATTTTCTGGTCGTTATAACTTGTAAACATTTAAGAACAATGTACATCGGTACCTCTTTTTTCTTCTTCCCTAAATTTCTTTCGCCCGCGCTGTATACCCTTTACCCTATACACAAATTCCTTGAGCTCGCTAATTATAAAAAAAAAGCTTCATGCATAAAAAGTGCAATTGACTGAAGAACTACTCACCAAGCACAGCGAAGAGAATTCGTTAAATGGATTATGGCACTCGTACAAGTGGATGCTGACTTTTCAAACAAATTCATCTTCAGCGATGAGTGTTATTTTCATCTTCATCGTCAATTTGTCGAATTTGGAGTTCAACAAATCCAAGATCCAAGCAACAAATGCATCCACAACGTGTCACTGGTGCGGATTTTGGGCTGGAAGCATCGTCGGGCCATTCTTCTTTGAAAATGTGGCTGGTTAGGAAAATGATAATCCAGCTTTTGTGCCCCAATTGTAATATATGGATTTGAACGACAAGTGGTTTCAGCAAGACGGTGCGACATGCCATACAGCCCAAGAAACAATTCAAATACTGGGTGAGTCATTTCTTGGTCGAGTAATTTTCAATGTTTGGTTGAATTGGCCGCCCAGATCTTGTGCAAATTGAGCACGAAATGCAGTCACATTTATGCAAAACTATCATGGAAAATCTCGACAAAAATGTGCGCATATACCAACAAAGCCGTGGAGGCCATTTACACAATATGGTATTCCAATATTTTATGAACCAATAGAAAATTCATTCAACACAGGTTTCTCTCAAAATTACTTCTTGCGTTCGTTTTGGGACACCATTAGAGGTACATTATGTAAGGTTATTGTCATCGTAATTTCCAAGGTGGATAGCGACGGAGCCTATTCACATCTTAGTACGATGATTCTTATTTATGTAAATGTCAGAGTTTGCTAGTGCAGGCAAACGTCAATGCTGATATTCAGTCTTAGTTCAACTGATTTTTATCCGGTTATCTTCTAGTGTCTTCATCCAATTATTATCCTTTCAGCTCCTTTTTCGAGCCTCGGCTTGAACTTGAGCCTCCGTTGCTTTTTGAACCGCATTTAATAACCTACTTTGAACATTCCAAATCCAACTGGCCCCTGTAATCTGAAGTTTGTACACTATAGGTTTATAGCAGTGGAAACTTTTGCAAACGCCCATACTTTGTATAAGAACGAATTTTGTTACACCCGCTGACCTTCGCATCATATTTCTTGCGATGCATATGTGTATGCTGGTTAAACAACTTTTATATAAAACAAAACTTTTTAGTTTAAACGGCACTGTTCTGTCACAAAATACAACGGGGTTTTCCCACCACTGAAACCACCCCACATTATGCGACATCATCGTCGCAATTTCCTTGGTGGTTAACGAACAATGTTTCGCACTTTGGCACGTGACTCCCATTAAATTGGTGTCAGTAGTAAGTTCGGAAATGTGTCAATAAAGATATTCGGCCTTAGTACAATTGGTTTGCAACCCGTTATTTTCAAGCGCCTTTATCCGATTAATTAGGGTTGACTGAACGCCTGCCACGTCATTGCTTACAATAGCACTATCATCGACGAAAAAAAGAGAAATTTTCCCGAACTCCTTTATGTTGTTCAGTTATTCCTGCTGTGTATTTAATTTTGACTTTAACGTCGTCATATGTACTGTGCATCATTCTTATACACGTCTCGCGTACATTTTGACATCATAGCCGCGTCCAAATAAGATTTCTGGGAATTCTATCGGATGTCGATGAAGACGATATGTTTTGCGATGTTTTTCCATCATTTTAAATCGCGTTATATGTCGACCTACCTCCCACAAAGCCACACTGACTGGCCGTTAGCTTAATAATATTGCGGTGTCGACTGTGTAGAACTCTCTCATATATTCTCATTGTCGATCGATTGTTGTTGCAATTTCTAGTGGCGCCTTTGCCTTTAGGAAGCTCTAGTTCCACTGGTTAGACACTAAAATCCCAAGCCATTTAAGCCCAAGATTACGCACACCTAGTAGGTATGTTATCTGGTCCGACCTCTCGGCCGGGTTCATTCTGCTTCCTCTTCGTACGCGACATTCAAGGGAATGGTATTGCGTGGAAATTATTGGTTTAAGTAGTATCGCGTTAAAGTACTCTTTCCATCGATTACAAATCTTGTTGTTCCCCGTGAGTAGGTTTCTCTGTTCAATATATTATAATTTGGCTATTGACTCTCTTGCGAGTTTTCTCTTTGTTGCAGCGCAATCTGAAAGATGTAAGGTCGCTTACCCCTTCTTCGACGTTGCACTTCTTCTACTGTCTGTCGTCTGCTTATAGGTTGTGAAGGTACATCTTCTAATTTCTAATATTGCATTACTGCTGCCACACGTGGTCTAACTACCGTTTTTTCGCCTCTTTTTTCCAACTCAAGACTCTATCGGCTTCGCCATTCCGTATGTATTTAGTCCCCGCTTCAAAGACTTGCCCGATGTTCTTTTCTGACATTTTCGCTTCATCGTTCCACCTCCACATTTCTTTATTTATGTGGAGCCGGCCTTTGGGAATACCGAACACTTTCTTCGAAGTTGTTGCACAATTTCGCGTCCAGAGCTGGCCTCTTTACTTGGTGGTAACTTGTTAGTGGTACGCCTAAAATCTCTTTAGAATCTTTTACTCGCCATATCGCGGTATTCTAGCATAGATAGTAATATATCTGCTTTTGGTATCCACCCCTGCAGTATGTAATCAAGGGCCGTTCTTGCTGAATAAATATCATATTTTGTATAGTAAGACCGTGTGATTTACAAAAGCTTTTCGATCTGACACCGCTTCCTTCGTGGCTGACTTCATGTTTGGAGTTCGATTTAATAGCATTTAATAGCTCATCGGAATCGAGCCAAAATATATCTTCTCAACACGTTTCGTGTTCAATTATTCCCATTAGTCGGTCGCTAGTTTTAGATACGTTTACGATTTTATCTTGGAGCTCAGCTGTCAAGATACATTTTGTGCCCTTCGTTAGCAAGTTCAAATAGGGGCTCTGTTTCGGACACTTCAACGATTTGACGTTGTCCTAATACTTTTTCTAATTCAAAAGTTTTTTCCGTAATTTTCCCGACGTTCCGGCTTGTAATTCGCAATTTATTTCTGAAAAGCATCGCATTGCTTGCCTCCGGAAAACATCGATGTCTTACACTATTATTTCTATTCGCACCGCGATGACTCCTCTGCTGAGTAGAATAAGTGCGCGGCGGGATAGTGTATACATATTCGTTCACTTGCATGCCGTACTTCCGTACTGTTTTCCTCTCATCGTGCCATACCGCTGGTAGTCTCGGGTAGTCTTATGAGATATAAATGCGCTTTGTGCTCATCCTAAGTATGAAAGTGCTGAACGCGATTTTTTTCCATTTAGTCGCCTTTACGAGAAGCAACGAACTGCGGCAATATTCTATAGGCCGTTTTCATAAGTGCGCCGTTTTTCAATTTTCAACCCTCATTTCGCTCTTTTTTAATGCGTGTAATAGGAGGGTTGTCTGAAATCTTTCCGATCATAGTATAATCAGATCACATCAATGTGTAAAAACTAGTTTCCAGTTGTAGTCCGGAATCCCGGTAACTCGGATTAGCAGCAGTGTCCGGTTGTTTATCTTTTTCTAAGCTTTTCACAGTCCTTCGCATCCAAAGTTCGATGTTTCCTTTATTTAGGCTGGTTTCCGTTGAAGTCGAAAGTGGTGATTTCTTTTTCAGAATCCATAGAGCTGACCTATGAAAAAGGAGGTTTTTCTAATTTACCTGACCTGCTACCTAGATTTATTAAATAAGAACGAAAAACAAACAGCATTTTTATATCTTTTACTTCTAAAAAACTCGATCAAAGGATGCTTATTCAACTACAACAAACCTTCTGCTAATGACTAAAGCAAAATACAAAAGAAAAAATCCTCAAATCCTTTAATTTCAATTGAAATTGAATTTGTTAAGCCTCATAAATATTTCCTGATTGCTTCTACAACTCTGTCTATAAAATTTAATAAAAAATCTGTCTCTCCTCCATCTTCTAATCTCTTAGTCAAGTTATTCTAGTTATTCATGAAACTATGAAACTATGAAACTACTTCTTCTAGTTACACCTTTGGAAAATGACTTACAAGGAGTTGCAACTCTCTGATAAGGGCAACGGAAGGACCCATTCGAACTGCAGACCTTATGACGTTATTGGTCTTTTTGTTTCATTCAAAACAAAGAGAACGTCAGAAAAGAAGGATACAAAAACGCAACAAAAACCAAAAAAAAAACAACTAAAGCAACGACAAAACGGCACCAAAAACGAAAACAAATTTGCTAAAACTTTTCCCATTTCAAGTATCTTCACAACTATTCGTACATCTCCTGCCGCTCTGCACGTCTTCAATCCTCCAAAATCTTCAATCTTCTAAATCGCATGATAGTTTTATTCATACGACAACGTTGAAGGGAGAACAATGACCTAGATTGAGTCGCGAAAATAATACTAACAGCAAAATAACAAAGAGATCCTTTCCGAAATGAATGCGGTAATAGGCAAATGTTCCAAGATGTTGTTTTAAGAAGGACGTGCTGTACAGAGAGGAGATTACATGGCACATACGCCATCCGAAACCATCGAAAGCCATCCGAACCATCCGAAAATCTTTTCATTACTTCAATGATTCTCGTTTTGGGAAAAAGTTTTTCGATTTTCCCGCAACCCTTATACCCATACCCACCCGGCCGAATGAATGGAATTTATAGTTCTGACTTAAGGCCGGATCTCCCACTCCCTTTTGCTCATACTTGTTCGAATATTCGCATATCCTTAGAATGATTTTGTCGTCGCAAAACAAACGATAACCGCACGAGAATAGAGAAAACTTTATTCCGGACTAAGTCCGGAAGAATTCTCCCAACCCAACCATGCCGTGCCACCCATGCTGAAAATGTAAAATTCCATTAAATATTAACTTTTATGCTGTCCATCTGTGTATATACTCGTATCTCTAGGTATATCTGTGTGCATCCATATAAGTTCATATGTGTATCACATTTAAATATTCTATGTGTGAGTATATAAACTCTCACAAAGGTACGAAATCCAATTGCAATATGGAACTCTATCCTCGGGTCCTGCCCTCTGTTGCACTCTTACTAAAAATAAAAATTTATTTTTGATTTTTTTCTTTTTTTTTGCAGATGTTCCGGATATAGTTTGCCAGGAATATGCAGTACCACATATGCAAGATCTCATCCCGAAAATACCAGGAGGCTATGTTGGTGTACGCATGACACCACCGCCGCCGCCACTGAATAATATATTTCCAAAACCACCGCCACCAGTACCACCGCCACCCACAGAGAAATATTATGCAGCCACAGCGATTTGTAAGCCAATACCAAATGGTAATAGCAACAGCAATAGTAACACCGCCAGTAGCCTGGGTCCAGGTCCAGTTGGTGGAGGTACGGGACCCAACACAGCAGCCACAACTCCAACCGGGACAATAAATTCAACCCCAACAGCTCCACCGATGAATCCTTATGGTGATGTCGATGCAATTTCCACCGACGAGGATCTAATACAGCTGCAGGAATTTCCAAGGCAATCCTTAGTTATTGTCGAGAAATTAGGCTGCGGTATCTTTGGTGAATTACATTTATGCGAAACCAAAGGATTAAGGTAAGGACCTTGGTTTGGTATGTACTCGAATGTACTCGTATACATGTAGACAGTAAGATTACTCTCTCGTCGTTTATACGACTACTTGTACAACACACATTCTATGGGTATTTCGCTTCTATTTTTTGTTTGTTACAAGCACTTTGCCTATCTATTCGTATACTCGTATTACTCGAGTAAATACCAGTTTCCTAGGCTTCCTTCCCCACATGTCCTTTTCTCTGTGGTATTTCCATTCCATTGCATCCTTGTCTCTTGCCTAAAATTTGAAGATTTCCTATGTTAAAACTAAATACACACGAAGGTCCTTAAACTAGAATGGTTGTGGTTATTGAATACCAAAGATGAAGTCAATTCGTAAATTGACAGAGTACACACACAGTGGTGCCTCCTCTGGGAACTGTTCGAATAGTGGACTCGTCAAATTTTAATTTAATCTTCTGCCACTTGGACTTGGATTTGGACTTGTACTTGGATTTTGAATTGGACTTTTGGGCTATCCAAGCCAATTGAGAGAAATTTGTGGAGAAAAAGTTGTAAGTCAGCTAAAATGCTTTTGTACGGTTTCATGGGAATACTCGTAGGAGGATGGATGAGGGTTAGAATTGCGGGATAAGCAGTTTGCGAATCAGGATATTGTTATTCGATGACTTGACGTCATCAGGCAATCAGTTTGTGGTGTATTGTAGTTTTTTTTTTGTTTTGTTGTTGCTTGAATTTAGATTTTAGTTTTTGTATGTATGATTCGATGCAGTTGGCTTATTGGTAGTTACAGACGATCCTGGTTTTGAACAGATACGGAAATGTAATTGCATTACTGTCACTGGAAACTCAAAACATTTCTTGTATCGGTTTCTGAATATTTTTGGACGGACCTTTTAATATTTTGGAATGTATCTACATACCCCAAGTGTTCACAAAAATATCAATGAGATGATTTTGAGTTATACAGAGATGTGCTCCTCCGATATCATGTGTCATATCTTGTCGTTCTCAGATATTCACGGGCGTTCTTTCATTAGCTTTTTCGATTTTCTAAATATATTCCACGTTCAGCAAATTCGGAAAGATGGAGCATTTCGGTACTCACCATATATATACAAGTACAACGTGGCGCAAAATTAATCACTCTGTCAGAAGATGGTATAATTTTTAAAAATGGCGTCGTACGTCAATCATATTTGACATTTGTGAACTAGACAGCTGCAGTATACAAACAGACAAGTAATGGAGCGCTATACTCCGCAAGGGCGTGGAATAATTGTGTCGATGTTTTTGACCAATAATCGGACGGCGGTGTTAGCACAGCGTGAATTTCGACGTCGATTTCCTAAACTGGGCAAACATTCCGGCACTTAGCTACTTGACTCGAACAACGAAGAGGACGAATTTGTGCCGAAAATCATCATGAGCGACGAGGCCCATTTATGTCACGCGTGTGTTGCACAAAGAGTCATTACATCCACTCAAAGCCACTGTGTGGTGCGGCGTTCACGCGGGAGGAGTGATTGGGCCGTATTTTTTTGAGGACGCCATCGGCAATACGGTCACTGTTACTGGCGAACGCTACAGGGCCATGATAAACGACTTCTTACTGCCGCAATTGGATGAGCGGGACTTGGTGAACATGTGGTTTCAATAAGACGATGCAATACACAGCACGAGCCACAATGGATATTGTGAAGGAAACATTTCCTGGTCGCGTAATCTCCCGTTTTTGGCGATTTGGCATGGCCAGGAAAATTGCCCGATTTAACCGTCCCAGACTTCTTTCTTCGGGGCTACTTGAAGCCTCAGACAATCGCAGCCCTTAAGGAGAATATTAGACAGGAATGCAAACAGTTATCACTTGCGGAATCTTGCGGAAAATCATAGAAAATACGATAAAACGGTCAGAAATGTGTATCAACACTGGCGGCAGCCACTTGGCGGATACCATATTTTCCACTTAACCGAAACAATTGTAAAGGTCCAAATAACGATTTCCATCACTCAAAATCTTTTTTTGTTATTTAGCAAAAAAGTAATTCAAAAACGAAATTGGATGATTAATTTTGCGCTACCTTGTATATGTGCAAGTATTGATAAATAGTGATTTAAGGGCCGTGAATACCAACAAAATACACCGAAAAGCGGTTCAGTTTTGGCCATTTTTGAAAGATTTTTTCGGATTTTGGTTTTTTTTAAGTCAATACTGTATAAATGACGACAGTATTTTGTAAGACAAATATGCGACCGCAAAATATAGATGCCATTGCCCTAATTTCACGGAGAATATTTCTCTGTAGGATCTGAATCATTCGCGAACTGTTTTTGTATACCATAGAATGAGGTCCTGCGAACGACGAAACCAAGAAATATTTTCCTACTTGCTAATTAATTTTACTCTAGCGGCGTGCGAAGCATTCTAATGTTGTACCCAGGAAACAGTACACAATACACTGCAGCAATACGCTGTTTCTCCCTCGTTAACAAAAAAAAAAAAAACAGGGATCAACTATCCCTCGGGCAGAAATCACACACCACACTTTGGTTTTTAAACAATACGAGTACAAACTTTTTGATGCCATTCTATGGGGTTGTTGAGACACCGGTAATACATGTTCACTTTACTCCCATAACCACCGATATAAAAATGTGTTTCGTTGCTGAACACTGTGGTTTCAAACCTTCTTACCCTTCGGAAACTATCCAGCATTGTTTTCGCTTCAGGTAGTTAGTCTTGTGATGGATAGTCACTTTCGTGAAGACCTTGTACGACTAACATTTCGCTTTGCTGAAACTTTAATTTCGTTTGCAAGATACGAGTTGATTTTTTTAAATTCTAGGAGAGGCCGTAATCTTCCTGATCGATTTACGCAGATTCTGCGTAATTTCGTGTTGAACTTGGGCCATCTGTTCTAGCGTCCTTCCATGCACCGTTGAACATATTCGCCTAAGTCATTTTAAATATATTGGCATCCATGTAAACCATCTTCAGATATTCTACCTTGTAGATATTTCTATGAAGGTCTTTGAACCCTTCCTGGCTTGATTTGATATATACTCGCATTTACTTAACTCATGCTTTGGGATATATAAGTCAGATGGAAGAGAATGGATCAGGCATTGGTACCCGACATTTTGAGTGAAAGAAACATTTTATTTCTCAACATAATGTCCTCTGATCTCAATTAACTTCGTCCAACGATGCCCATAATAAGATTTATCAAGGTATTCAAAAAAGGAGTTCCTTATACTGCTGCTGTTTGAATGTCCATTTTGTTTTCGCAATAATGGATGAATACTGGATGTCACATTCTTGTCTTATGTAACCATGTGTTGTTCCATTAACTCCATTGTCAATGGTACAATGTAGGTGCTGTTGTAGATATATTGTGTAGGACTCATCGGGGGTTTAAAATTGCTCAGATCAATGCATTTTTTTTTTTCATTTTTATGGACTTTCTAGTCGATTTTATCTTTGTTGCCAAAACATGATTTGACCCTAATGTTGAAAATATTGTTTATACTATCGTGGGGTAGGAATTATATCGCAATAATCGCATAATAGACAACACAGGAGACATTTACGGCATTGAATATAAAATAGTAGAAATTACGTACGGAAATAGCAAATCTTTTCTTGCATTCGCTTATAAAGCCAAATATCTTTTCTGTTCATTACCCCTTTTTTCGGCTTTAGCCGTAGCTTTAGTGCAGAGATTTCAACACAAACAAAAAATGGTTGGTCGAAGCAATTTCTTGATCTTATAACTGGAAATGGTCTTGCTATTGTTAACTCCTCGCCTACTCGGTGTGCACCGAATGTAAATCCAAGTTTACTCGATCTCATCGTTGTGTCTGATGCGGGAAATATTCTTCTTTCTAATCAAATGACAAATGACCCAAAACCTTCACCATGTTGGAGTCAATGCATGTTTACTGCTGGAGCTAATGACAAATTATCCTTCTTTCAAAACTCTGTACCACTAAAGACTGTTAAAATGAAAAATTCGAAATGTCCCTAGTTTTCTTCTGAGGTTCTCGACTCCATCAATAAGCGAAGGAAGCTGTATCACATATGGAAAGAAAGACCAACTTCGAGCAACTGGGAACATTTTCGTGAGGCCAGAAACTACTCCAACAATGTAAGGCAGCAGTTTAAACGCCATTACTACCTCTCTAAATTAAACATATATTGTAAAATGTTTGTGTGGGTACAAATGATAGAACTTATTTACAATACATTTACAATTCAAAATTTAAGGGCTTATCTCAACCACTTTTACTCTTCTTATGTTTTACTTAAACCACTTTATCACTACTCGTAATTCACACTTCAAATTTCACTTTTGAACTGACTTGCATATCTTGGGGGATACTGATATTTATACTCCCCTGACATCTTTCGAGAATATTCTGTACCATCCAGCGTTCAATACAAATTTCCATTTTTTTTAGAAAATTCGAATCCATTCTCCATTCTTAAATGGTTGAGTCTTCTGCTATTCAAATATGGAAATCGTCTGCATTTAAAATATAGATGACGTCGATTGGACCTAATGTAAGAAGTAGTCATCACTTCTCGCTAAATAGTAATTTGTGCAGCAATTTAAACAAAGTTTTAATAACTGTTGTGACATCTTTGAAGTTATGACGTGTCTTAAGTCAAACGCAAACCTTGAAGGCGGAATACCTCTTCGGTTTTCAAAATTAATTTTGCCAAAATTACTTACTTACTTATCCGGCCAGCGATACTGCATAGCCCAGCAGCTGGATGGATTTGTTAAATATAGTGCCTTCTGTGTTTACGCCGGTCTTTCGCACTATCTGCTCCAGCACAAGATTAAAGAAATCACACGTCTCCTTGCCGAAATCCGGTGGATGTTTGGAATAATTCAGAGGTTTTGTTTCCAAGCTGCACGGTGCATTGCGGGTTCTCTAGCATGGCGCGCCATAACCGGATCAGTTTTCTTGGGATCCCGAATTCGTCCATTGCGTTATATATGCTGTCTTATGCGGCTTTTAAGTCGATGGAGAGATGGTGAGTATCGACTTGGAACTCGTTGGTCTTTTCCAGGATTTTCCGCGGTGTGAAGATTTGGTCTATTGTCGATTTGCCAGGTACACACTGGAAGGTGCCGATCAGTGTGGTGCAAAACGGCTTTAGTCGTTCACACAGTACGTTGGATAGGATCTTGTAGGCTACGTTAAGCATTAATATGCCTCGGTAGTTCTTACAAGACATATGATCGTCTTTCCTGAAGATGGGACAGATAGAGCTGATAATCATTATTGATCTTCAGTTTTTAATGGCTGTGCCGACTTCGTCTAGGCTTGGTGGGAGAACTACTTCATCGATTGGAGTTGAGTTTTCTTCATGCCCTACCACTCTCTCCTGGTCATGCCCGTCATGCAGCTGTTGAAAATGCTGCTTAAATACATCCGCAATTCCTTGCGCGTCAGTGACAAGATTACCCTCAGTGCTTCGAAGGGACTGAGTTCTTGGTCTGTATCCTGCAGCCAGGCTTTTAGCTTTTTTTGTATAAAAGTTGCGCATCTTGTTATTACTCCTGAACTCTTCGATATCATTGAGTTGGGAGACTGCTAAGGCTCTTTTCTTTTTTCGCAGTAACTTTCTCTCCTCGCTCCTTCTGCCCGGGTTGGCCTTTGCAACGTCTTCTTATATGCTTCATCTGTTGCCTTCTTCTTCTGCATGCACTCGTCATCATACCATGGATTTCTTGTCGGGAGTGGCTGGTAGCCTGCAGTATGTTCAGCATTGTAACTACATCTTGTTGGAGTTTGTGGTATGCAATGGCATATTGTAGAGTCTTTCGTCCAGTTGCTCTCTGTACATTTAGGATGTTTGATGAGTTTCAATCATCAAGTGGGCAATTTACCTGGTTTATACCTGTTACTAAAAAACTTTATCCAAATGAACCCTCTGATAATAGACCTATAAGCATACTTCCAATTCTGTCTAAGGTGTTTGAGTAGATAGTAGCCAAGCAGATCGCCGATTATCCTTAATTTCCCTATATGAGTCGGACAACATAGTTGTGCAATGGAGGTTGTACTTCAAGGTGTACCGCAGGGTTCTATATTAGGGTCAATCCTTTTCTGCATATATATTAATGATATTGCTAGTTATTGTCAAAATGTAATCTACCATCTTTATGCATATGACTTACAAATCTAACTCTCAAGGCACCTAAGCCTAATGGAAGACCATTTTTGTAGGGTAAATGAAGACCTAGATACAATATATCTTTAGACTGTTGAAAATGCGCTTGTCTTAGACCCGTCTAAATCGCAGGCAATATTGATTTCTAAAAATCAATGAATAACACGAGGATCCCTTTCGTATCGAACGTTACGTGTCAAGGTTTCAAAATAAATTGTCGACTGTCTTGTTCTGACCGAGTTAACCACACGGTTAGTCGCACTTTCGCCTGTCTGCGGAAGATTTGGATATGTACTCGTCTCATTCCAATTAAACCAAAAATTTCGTTTGATGTTAGCTCTTACGCCGAAGCAATATATTGTCAGCTTGATTCAGTATCTAGAAATAAACTTGTCTTTAAGAATGATACCAATTCATGAAGTATGTCATAGCAACTGCGCACGTATACACCCTGCACTGTCCTGATGGAAGAGTACTTTCTTCTTGATCATGTCCGTCCAATAATAAGCATATTCAAGATAATCAATGTGGATTTGAATTAGGCCACGTGCTTAGGAAAAAACTGTCATGTTGGCCGGCAGATCCATATTGGCCTTCTTCGGTACCGATTCGCCCGGAGAAATCCATTGTTTCGACTTCTGCTTTGTCTCCGGTGCTTTGCGATGAACCCATATCTCGTCCACGGTTGTGAAATTGCGCAAAAGCTCGTCTAGACTGCGGTTGTACAGCGTTTAAAACTCCTTCGAGTTTTAAATGACACAGCTTGCCCAAAATTTGGGACTAGTCTATTAACAGACGGTAGGTGACGGGAGCTTTGTTTATTTTTTTTCAAGATAGGTACAATGCTAGAAATTCAAACCGCCGCGGAGTTATTGATCCTCTCTCGGGTGCTAAGAAGCTGGAGAATCACTTCAACCTCTTTTAGGCCTATACACCCGTAAGTAGGTTCCGCAGAAGTCGTCCTCTAATAACCAACCTATTTTTCCTGAGTAGAATGCTGGATCGCTTATTGACTTTAAAGAAAATTTGTGTAAAGAAGATGCAAAAGTATGAGATGTAGTAAAATATGATGGATCGTGCATACCCTTGGTTGCTAGTGTTGATCTGTTTTAGACAAACGTTTACCTAGAATAAGTGGCATACAGAGTTGAATCAAGTTTAACGACAGATAGCTAGCGGCAATCCTAGTAATCGATGCAGGGTACTAACATGATATTGTGTCATAATTATTAAAGCCAATTCTCTTTAAGTAATACACGATGTTGCCATATTTCAGCGCTCCTCGTAATCTGTCAGTGTGCTCTCAACAAGGGGATAATCTCAACTTCTCACACTGAATAATGCCACACCTGGCTCTTGCGCTAAGCTCTGGTTAGAGGTTAACATGAGTTAAACGAACTGTATTGTGCTTAATCGATGGTCTATTCATTTCAGTTCTCCGTTTTATACTTTTTTAAGATTAGGTTGATACTTTTGCGACTCCGTTTTCTTGCAGTTTTCTCACAGGATGTGCTTAATTCGCAACAATTTTACATAGATTGGATTATTCGAAATGCATGTTGATCTTAGGGGCAGATTTATCAGTATTAGAGCCGATTATAATGTGGGTGCTGTTTTGGATAAGCTTTGACCAGCAAGTAGTTTTTTTGAACGCCCAAGCTAACATATCACCTCTCAGTAATATGTACCAATTCACATCGAGACTATGATTTTTTTAAAGAAATTTATGCCTATTCACGACTTGTGGTTCTTTCGGGCGCCAACTTAATCAGCAAGTGGTGCCTACATGAGGTAGATACCTACTATATCAGTGTCATTTTACAACCTTTGAACAACAGCATTGTCATCTCTATCTCATCTATTTGTTCCATGCTGAAGAATATTTTCGGACATCGCATCTCGGACTACCTAAGATATTCCATCAACCAGATCCCTGATTGCATAGATTTTCTTTGAGTGTACCATGATGCGTTCAAATTGCAATGAATATGTTGCATAGAGTCATGTTCACTGATGAGCTGCGTCCATAAAATTGTCAGCAACTGGCAACCTTTCAGTAATCACCTTCACTTTTCGTTCAGCGACTCTGCCACTCCACCATCCGCTTAAATTCCTCTCACGATACTCCTATAAAACTTGCCGGTCGTATCTACATCAACTGTTCAGCTGCTTCTATCAGGAGATATTTTTCGACCTGCCCTGTTTAGTTATTGAATACAGAATCCTCTATGGATGTCATGGCGTTTCCTGCAAAAATAATTAATATGCCGATTCCATACTCCTGTTTCTCAAGGTAGCTATGCCTCATACGAACATAAAACTCATGCCCAGTATAGATTTCAATTCGGAAGTCAGTGTTCCTCATCATTTGTAATAGGTATCCATTTTTTCACTCTAAGGCGTCCAAAATCGCAAGAGTGTTACTTATGATTTATGTTGCTTTCTTAGCTGGAATTGAACCTGGATCTCTACAAACCGCACTGGAGTTTATATGTTTTTTTTGTTTTGTATTGCAGTGACAACCGATGTGGCTATCAAAGGACATACATGTCTGAAGCATCCTAGCTGTTCGTTGTTGTATGTCGCCCGTAATCCCACAAACGTTACAAAATCAACCATGCTTCCATCGAATAGACCCACGATAGCTTCAGAGCATGGCTTTATCTACTTTCGATTGAGCCCATGTTTGAAATACGTCATATTCGTCTAGATGCGTCAACATTCGTTCACTCGTGAGACATTAGATTGTATCGTAAGTCGTATGCTTTTCTTGTGAAGTATTTTCACATGTACTGATCGGGTGATTCATCGAACTCCTTGTTGAAAACTGTAGGCCCCTACATTTACCATATATCGTTTGGCGACTACTTCCGCTGCCGTTTGTATAGCTTGTATTGAGAAAACCTTCGCTGCAGAGTCATTAGTTATGGTCGATCGCTTCTACGAGTAAATGAGATATTTCAAGAGAAACTAATTCCACGATCGTGTGTCTTAGTTTATTTTTGGCATACATTTGAAGGTGAAATTTGTAAGTCATTCCCAAATAGCAATTAATCTTTAATTGTCAATCGTGCATTACAATTAAAAGTTATCATTTCAGCTACTTTTCCCTTCCTTGTCAATCGTAAATAATCCAATTCAGCTATAACTGGTTAATTCAAAATATAATTGTACCGCCTGCTTATATGTTGATTTAACAATTAAACTGCAACTAAATCAATCACGATTGAATTATTTAATAGAAGATTATGTTGATGAATAATACATTAGCTGATGTAGTTACGAATTTTCGAAAGATAAATCTCCACTTATTCCCTAGAAGGCAAAATAATGCAGCTTTTATAAACTGCTTATGGGTGCCTTGAATTTAGGTTGAATTTATCAATTTGATCAAATTCAATTCACACTCATTGCCACTCTTTTTGAAAATCCTCTTTTGACTACTTTATGAACTTGAGTGCTGAAGCCTTGAAAATAAACCCAGCTGGTTAGATTTGCAGTCAGAAACACATAAGTCACTTGTGGGCTATCCATCCGATATTGTGCCATTAGTTGTTATGAAAAACAGCAGAACACATGCCCACACTAACATACATATCTACTGCTTCTTACTGCCATCCATTAAAAGCTAAGCCAATAGATGGACTCACCTATTTGCTGTGATTTTGCTCTACCTAGTGATAGCCATTCGCATAAATCGTAACCACTTTCGAATTCAAATGTCCCACTGTGTACGAGTACTCAAGCCCAAGCCATCAGTCAAAGTTGACCACCCTACTTTGGTTTTGACCCAACACACATGTCGACATGACTTGACCCATTCATTAAGTCTACCCTCTGGTAGGAATACTAATACTACCTACTACCTACTACTGACAGCAGTGAAAACAAATCCCTGAACGTCGATTCGAATCTATTCCAACCGCGAATACGCTCAAATGAACCCACATACTCTTACTCCAGCGGCAACTCGAAGTTCTTCATTTAAAATGATTCCCAAGTCAACACCCAAACCGCATCATTTCCCGCTATCATCCCCCTGAGTTCGATGTTGCCTCCCAAGCTGGATAAATGCCAACCCATCCTCGTATTTAATTAACAAATATGTACACAGATTCAGTCATGTAAATAAATCTGCTTAATGATGAAAATTTTCAATATGCATCCATTCTGTATCCCCATATTCATATACACAAACTAACACACACATTTTCGTATTCGTATATTCGTACAGCTCAAATCTAGTTGCGGTTGCAACTCTACGTCCTGGCGCTCCGGACCACATGCGAAAGGAATTCCGTTCGAAGGCCAGGCACTTGGCACATCTTAATGATCCAAATGTGGCCAAAATACTGGGCGCCTGTCTGCGGGACGAGCCAATTTGTATGGTTCTTGATTATAGCAATTGTCTGGGCGATTTGAATCAATTCCTTCAGGAGCACATAGCCGAAACGGGTCTTAAGGGTGTGCCCAACAAAAGTTTAAGGTAAGTTTTACTCGTAGCTTTAAAGTGTGAGTGGTGGCTAGAAAAAACCGAACCAAAAATTAAGAAAAACAGAAAAGAGAAAACCAATGCCAAAAATGTACGAGTATCTGCTCCCAAAAACAAAGCAAAATGAGGGTAGGGATTGCATAAAATGGTAATCCCGGTCCTGGACGAATAAAATGGTTTATCTATTATAGCCAAGGCACGGGGAAGAGATGGAAAGTTGATGATAAAAACAAGACACAAAAAAAGGACTGTACAGACGCCGGAGATAGTCTGGTAAAACACAACAACAACAATAAAAAAAAAATAGAAACAGAACCAGCAAACTTTCTCCGGATGTTATCGAAAATATGTACATCCATATCCATATTCCCATCACTTCCTCGTCGGCGGCGAAGACAAAGTTTTATTGGAAATGTTAAGCATAAACTTTTCTTCCTTTCTCTCTTTCTATGTCCTTTTTGGTTTCCGCTCGAAAATATGGATACTACAAAACACAACACAACACAACACACTTGGTGCGACTCCTCAACAACATCATCGTATCCATGCTGCAACAACTATTCCTTCTCTATCGGCTACGATGACTATGAATATGGAACTTGGTATTGGTATTGCTCTTGGACTTGGACTTGCACTTGGATTTCGATCTGATTTTGGACTTGAATATGGACATTTGGAATCGTCTTCCTTTTTATACCTCTCTCTTCGACTCGACTTAAATTCAACAGCTATGGATGCCTGGTTTATATAGCAACGCAAATTGCATCAGGAATGAAACATTTAGAGCAAATGAATTTTGTACATCGGGACCTCGCTACAAGGTAAGTTTAAGTTGTTTTCCTTTTTCCGTTCGGAATACTCTTCCTTTTGTATAATACTTGTATCTGACGACTGTATCTGGGGAGATGAGATTGGGTTGTGGTTCTAGTTCCTTGTTCTTGCACTGAAATTTAGTGGGGCTAGTGGTAGAGTAGGAGATGGACACCGGAAAGCGGATGTAGATGAGCGATTTTATGATTTATGCGGGTGTATACATAAGCTTTTGGATTTTGTTTATTAAAAGTGTTGGTGAATGGGGGGAGGGGAAAAAAAAATAAAATATAAAAATTGGAAGACAAGTTTTGCAAAGTATTTTAATAATAAATTGGAAAGATGTACTCGTACTTTTTTGCTGATTTCTAGTTGTTTTTTGTTCTTTTTGTTTTAAGTTTTGGGTACCTGCATCTGTACTTTTGACACCATACCTGAAGGAAAGTTTGTGCTGATTTCTAAACGAGCAACCTTTGCCAACAACTTTTTTACATGGGTGTTATGAAAGTTGTATTTTTCTAGTAGATTTGCCTTTCTAAACTACTACTGCCCTGGCAGTAGTAAGTGGATATATGTAGCTCATACGTTTTAGAATGCGTCCGAGGTAGTTATATGTTCGATCTTTGGTTGATATCGTGACCCCACTGATATCACCATGTTCATTGTCTTCTGCTTTCTAAACTAACCCGAACCCGGCCAGTGTAGTCTATCAATGCGGCCATCCCTCTGCCCACTATCAATAATGTCCTCCTGATATAATCTACTTTGTTGAACTGGATTGGCTTGTCATGCCGCCGTTTGTATCTTGTGCAATGCTGCAACCCTGCTTCTTTCCTTATCCCATGTGCATTTCCTTAATCTTTCGGAATCCCAGCTCCTCCTATAATCAATAGCAGTCTGTTACCCAGGATGCTGCCCATATGGACTTGCCTCGTTGTTGAATTTCGAGCCGTGTTCAGTCATTCTCAGCAGTCCAAGTGCGTACCTTCAGCCTAGATCGTTTGGTATCAGCGCTGGAGTTTCCTATTATCCCAGGGGCCGTACCCCAGTTTAATTGTAATATGTTGCACCTCATGGTCCTCACAGTACCACAGTACTCTGAAAAAACAGCGATCTCCCTTAGGATGTTCAGCACTACCCTTGTGTTCGCCCACTTGACTGCTAATAGAACAACGTACATTGTAAAGCTATCCACCAAAACAGATGATTCAGATAATTCCCTCTCTTGCTTGGACATACACATGTATATCACATCAATGCTCAAAGTTTGTTCTCAAAAATCATGATCTGTCTGAAGGCTGGGGATGTCACGTAGGATATAAAATGATTCTGGCTATTTCGTGGTGACAGAATAGGGACAGTAGGAGGTGGTGCTGCAATTTATATTAGAGAGGGGCTAAGACACAGTCTAGTATGTAAACCTGCGGCTGGAAGCGAAATCGGATATGTCTTCATCGAATTAAAATCTGATACCGGAGCTTCATTTACTGGATCCGTTTATTGACCTAAGAAATGTTATCGAAATTCCGGCTCAGTTATAAATACGCAACGTGATTTCGTCGTAATCATGGCTTCTGTGTGCAGGCAATTCGTCGCTCCGTGGAAAAATATGAGCGTGAGTACACTCTTTTAGAACTTAAGCCACTAACCAGACAGAGATTGGTGCAAAATGAAGAAAACATAGCGACCGTAGCGGCCAGTATCGAAGAAGACCCAGAAATATCGATTCCGCGCCGATCAGCTGAATTGGGCATCGCCAGAGAGTCAACTTGGCTCATATTGTGGTTGGACTTTGGCCTACACCCGTATAAAAATTGAAGCCGGGTGATCATAGAAAACGCCGTGAAATCGCTAATTGGGCGTTCGAAATGTTGGCTGAAGATCTGGAATTTGGCCAAAATATCATCTTCTCGGTCGAGGCCCATTTTTGGATCAGCGGCTATGTCAACAAGCAAAATTGCCCTTATTGGAGCGAACACAATCCACAAGTGTTCGGCCAAGCATCAATGGATCTACAAATTGACTGTTCGGTGCGGTTTATGGCATGGCGTCATAATCGGAACTTATTCCTTTCAAAATGAGGAAGGAGATACCGTTACCGTCAATGGTCGGCGCTACATGCAATACATCGCTCGAAGTTGTGAAGGAGAAATTTGGCGACTGGGTCTCCCCGTTCGATGATAATTTCATGGCATTAATGATGAAAAATGCTTTCGGACACATAGCCACCACGGGAGCGTCTCAGGAGCTGCAGTCTGGAGCTCCAATTTGCAACCACTCTTTGTTGCCGTCCATGACATCCATAGCTCTAATCGTTGTTGGCTTATCCCCATAAAACATTGACTTCAAATACTCCCAGAAGACAGTCAAGATTCGTCAAATCACACAATCTTGCAGACCCAGAAACAAGTCCATTTCTAGAGATAATGTTTACACCGAAGACGTCCTTCAATAACTCAATGGTTGCGCCTGTAGTATGGCATGGGGCACAAGCCAAATCTCTTGCAGGGCATGGTCACGTACTTTTGGAAAATAAAAAAGTTATTAATCTTGGCCCCGTACCGGTCGACAAGGACGGTGGCATTCCGAGTTTTTCATTTTTGAAGTAGTATGGCCCGATGATGTCGCCAATCCATAAACCGCTCCAAGCAGTGCATTTTTCGAGGCGCATCGATAGCTGATGGACATCCTTTAGGTCCATCCAAAGCTAGAAGGAAAGTGTGTGGACTTCCACTTATTCCAGCTCCCAAACAGCAAAGTCACGAGACGCAAGCAATGATCGCTTGGCTGTAATTATAATTGAACCCTGTAAGCGTACAAACCAAGATTTTTGCACAAAACCTTCGTCAAAATCGAGGAACACAGGTCAAGCTCTTGCGCACGATGACTAATACATGAATTAAGATCTTCCTCAACAGCACCAGAGTTTTCTGTTTTTCTATGCGCAACCTTATCTGAGGCTTGGAGTTCAAAAGAGTGAATGCAGTTTCAATTGTGTTGACCGTAAAATGCACCTAGCTCTCTACAAACATCTTTTACTGAACATAATTTGTAAACGTTGCTTGTGAGTAAAGCTGAATAAAAGGATGTCAGTTGTCAGATTAACTATCAGCGGTCTGAGTGTTGCCACAGTGAAAAAAAAAACTCCCAAAACAACACATTTTACTTCTGAACTTCCTCTCTACAGTTCCGCGTTTTCCGAGTTCATGCACAAGTCCAAATGAGAATCGGTTGAACTCGAATGACCCCTCATCCATCTAGAAATTAGCATACTTCTTGCTGATTTCCTCTACTCCTACCTTTATTCCATGGTTGCCAGAAGCCAAGACCACCATACTGAAGTACTTCTGACCGCTCATAGCTCTCTACACCTCCTCAGTAACTAGCATCGGAGACCTTTGCTTAGCGGTGTCTTTGTCTTTGACTCTCCGTAGCCCGATTAATGATAGCCGTATGCACTATAGTCTTGAAATGGATAACTGATAAGTGATCCACAGTTCCTTAAAAGAGTTTTTCAAATGTTATTGGGACATGTGTCGACTTCCTTTCAACACCAACACAACAGTAGGAAAGATTTGGGGTGCCTCTATTCCAACTAGGACTGTATCGCCACCTCATTGAGAAACTACAATATAATGAAAACCTCTTTTTGAATATTGACTACGATTCAAACGTCCATTAGTTGATTTTGTTGTCCTATTCCGGTATATGTGTACTTCTGTACGTTTTTTCTTTATTCAAACTCTCATGGATACGTAATTTCTAACTTCATCCTCATGGGAATAACCATTTGATGTTCGCAGTTCCTACCCTAAATCCATAGCAGCTTGGTGCAATAATCACTTCTCCAAATCGACCGGATTTCTTTCAAGCTGATTTTGCATAGCCTTCATTGGACGCGACCAGCACTTAAGTTTTAGATCTTTCATAATCTCCTTCCCAAACTCTAGCAATTGAAATCAAGGACATTTAAGGAAAACTTTTACATTAACAGCTATATTCAGCGATAAAATTTTTATTCCTGATGAGGTGAAACGGAATCTGAAAGAAAACCCTCGGGAGAGTATACGAGTACGAGTGTGTATATGTATGCGCATTTGCTTTAAACAATTGCATTTTGAACCCCTTAAGCCTTTCTTTAGCACCCCCTCCCCAACCGCCGTCGAGAGAGTAGAGTGGAAAATTATTTCCTGAATTTCCCATGAAAATCTTTCCCAAAGTGTCCAAGAAGGGAATGTGTCTGCAAACTTTTCGTCGCTTAAATCTCATCCTCTTTCTTCTGCCTAACATCCTGTTGGTTGCTTCGACGACTGTTGCTATTACCAACCAGAGCATCTAGTACTCCAATAAAAATAACTGAACAGCGAGGTTTTACGAGTATACTGCACTACTGGTATCCAATCCTGGTAGTGTCTCAAATCGGCGTCGGCGTCGGCAGTAAAATGATTCCTAGAAAATGGCAAATAGAAAGAGAACAAAAAATAAAAAAAAAATAAAACGGCAAAGAAACAAAAACAAAAAGAGAAAGGATTTCGAAGTAATTTTTACAAACATTTTTAAAATTCATTTGTTTGCCCACAGGATATTTGAATTTGTGAACAAAGCAGGACCAATGGCAGAAGAAACGCTCGAATTTATTCAACCAGAATAATTCTGTCGACAGAATTAAACATTTACATTTCCTTTTAGCCCAAACGGGGGGGCGGGGAGGGTGTAACTAGTCGTTTTAGAGATTCCTGCATTTAACATACACTCTCACAGGAACAGAATTGTAATGTCAAAACGAATTCAAAAATTTGGAAGCATTTTAGAGTTGGACTTCATTTTTGTGGTTTAACTCGGTCTGTCTGTCTAAGACTAATACGGGTTAGGTAGTCCCTAATAGGGTAAAAGGATTTCCTTGTTATTTCTGTCACACAAATGCAGTGATACGAGTACATACGAGTATGTGTACTTTCTGTCTGTCACTACAAGAGTAGTGTGTAGGTTTTATAGAAATTAGTTGCAGCACAAGTTGTAGGACAATTGAAGGAGCCAAAAGGATGGGGTTTTGGTTTTTTCCACATAACATGTAACTGACCTATGGTTTAGTTATTCTCATTTCCATTCCTCATTTAGGAACGAGGGATCATGTCAATGTCCTTAACGTTTACAATGAGTCGGATGAATTTGTTTCAGGTTTGCATGCACTGTAGAGTACTCGTATCGTCCTCGAAGAGCTGACGAGATATATGAAGAGTTTTTTCTACATTGATTGGGTCTGGATTCCCTTATACCTAAGTGCTTACACAAACGTATTCAAGTGTGATGATAAATAAATTCATTCTTCAAGAAATCGTATGGCGTATGAAGAATCAACGTCTTCAAGACTTAGCAGGAATTAATTGAAAAGTGTAACATAACTCCGAATTACAACCAAAGAGAAACGAGATGAGAATTAAAGGGTTTTCCAATAGGGACTTGACAATTTTGAATTTAATTTGTGAACGCACTCTTTCACTAATCATCAAACTGTCACTGTCAATTTATTCAGCAAACTCAACATTTTCATCATGGTAAAGTACACGAACGAGCAACGTCTGCAAATTATAAAAATTTTCTACCGAAATTCAGAGTCGGTTACTGCAACCTTAAGAGCGTTAACTCCAATTTTCGGTCGTAATTCTCGCCCTAGTAGACAGGCAATAACAAGTTTAGTGCAAAAATTTGAGTCTACATATTCGTTGTGTGATGTTGCGGTGTCAGTGAGACAACGGGTTGGTCGAAGTGTCGAAAATATCGCTGCAGTTCGGGCGTCTGTAGCAAACGATCCAAATCAGTCAATCCCACGGCGTTCTCAAGAATTGGGCATCGCTCAGACCACATTATGGCGTATTTTGCGTAAGGATCTTGGTTTACACCCATAAAAGGTCAAGCTGACTCAAGAATTGGAGCCGATGGACCATTTGAAGCGACGTACGTTCTCCGATTGGGTTCTGGAGAAGATGCGCTAAGATGATGAATTTCATCTCAAAATCATCTTCAGTGACGAAGCTCATTTTTGGCTCAATAGGTTCCTCAATAAGCAAAATATGCGTTATTGGTCGGGTGAAAACCCACATGTGCTTCATGAATCACCACTTCATCCACAAAAAATAACTGTTTGGTGCGGTTTGCATGCCGGCGGCGTTATTGGGCCATATTTTTTCGTCGACGATTACGATCGTCACGTTACTGTGAATGGTCAGCGTTATCGCGCCATGGTTTCAATGGTTTTAACAGGATGATGCCACAAGCCACACAGCATACGCTACAATCGATTTGTTGAAGAGTAAGTATTGGGAGCGTGTTATCTCAAGAAATGGGCCAGTCGACTGGCCGCCTCGTTCGTGCGATTTAACGCCGCTTGACGACTTTCTGTGGGGCTACGTTAAGTCATTGGTTTATGCCAACACGCCGACGACGTTGGAAGAGCTCAGAGCTAGCATTGAACGCGAAATGGCGGCCGTTTTGGTCGAAATGTGTAGCCGAGTCGTTGAAAATTGGGTCCAACTAGTCGACCGCTGCTGATACTTCAAGTCGATAATAAAGTTTTTGGAATATCTCAAATGGTTTACGTTTTTTTTAAAAAAAAAGTTGTCAAGTCCTTATTCGAAAACCCTATATAATAGGCCACAACACCACGGTTTTTTAAGGCCCATGTATAGACATGAAACTGTCTATGCTACGCCAACTAACGAAATGATTTACTTATGTAGAAACAAGACCCAGAACAATGGAGACGGCCGTACGGATGTTTTGGATCACCTTGTTAATAAGGTCAAGAGTATGCTGATGCTTTTTTCCATTTTAGTAATTCAATTGTTTTTTGTTCGTCCTCTTTTTCGAACCCTCATTTGGATCAGATTTTCCCATAACCTTCGTTGGACATGGCAAGTCTGGTAGATTTGATCAGCCCGTCGTAAAACACTGCAGCCCCACTTTAGCCAACCTGCGTTGCCTCTATGTGAGATAACGTCACCGTAAGAGCATAAGTATTTATATTTTTTGGACTTAGGCAATTTTACTCTTTCTAAATTGATGTCAGGAGAAAACTTCAATGGAGATGTTCGTCTTTAGTATATTACCTTCTTGCGCCTTTTTCCAATTAACAAGAATTGCCTGAAGACTAATCACATCGCTGAGGATAGCACTCTTATCGACGAAAAGAAGAGAAGCCGCTCCAGGCTTTTTAATGACTTGCTTCACTAAAAACGCTTGCACGCCATTAAAAGGGAACGAATTTTGAACACTGCCTTAGAGTTCACAGGCTTTTCTCGATGTGCGCTTAATTTTTCTATTACCGTCATTTCGCATATCGCGTTCTACGTCTTCAGTACATTTGGATATCTAAGAAGTCTGTAGAACCTTTTTTTCTAAAACGCTCAAGACAATATCCAAATCTTGCGGAGCTCATATGTCGGCCTTCGTCCGACAAAGCTGCATTGACTGCCATAGAGCTCAATAATATTGCGTTGTCAGCTGACTAGAACCCTCGCATATATTTTCATACCTATGCGACATCAGTTTCGCCGCTCGGTAGTTGTTACAATTTTTCGTGTCGCGTTTGCCTTTATACAGTAGAACAAGAAAGATCTCCCTCCACTTGTTAGGCATCCGATCGATCCCATCATTTTATTTAAAATTGCGAGCTATTTGAACCCAAGATTGCCCACATTCATTCTTTTTACTGCTGCGCTAACCCCGTCTTCAGTAAAACTTAGGTTTTTTTCCCTAAGGAACTCGTTCAATTTCACTTTTCAACTCTTGCAAATTTCGTTGTTCCCCATTTTAAATTCGATTTATTTGGGCGATTGAATGGCTCCCTTGCGCCGTAATATTATCTCATTTGCCTGCGCTTCAACATTGCATTTCTTCAACTGCTTAACACGTGCTTATGGGTTGTGAAGATTGCTTTTCTTGTTCCCGATACAATTCCATTATTATCGTACGTGCTGTGGCTACCGCTTTTTTCTCGTCATTTTTTGCAAGTTTTAAAGTCTAACTCTTGACGAATTTTATCAGTTTCGCTATTTCCGCTGTTCTTAGTCCACGTTCTAAAAACTTGCTCTTTTGTCTTTACCGGCATTTTCGTTTCACCATCACATTTCTTTAAAAATGAGGCGCTGGCTTTTTGAAACACCGAACAGAGTTTTCGCACTACTCGTACATTTTTCTTCAAAGTCGCTTCACATACAATACATCGTGGGCTTATGTATCTTTTCTTATGCCTTTTTGGAGCCATTTTTGCAACTTAAGCGCCCAGAGATGGCGCCATTTCCTTATTTTGGTTGTATGTGCTGGCTCATGTACTCAGCTGGTGCCGACTTTCGTTGGCTTCTCTCTGGTTTCTGGAATAGCGTGTAACTTACATAAGCTTTCTTGTTCCGAAAGTGCAGTTTTTGTGTTCGAAGTTCGACTTTCTGATGTGTTCGTTCGAATCTGCGATAGTGGAAAACATTTGCTCTATTTGAAAACTCGTCAAAACCGCGCCAAAATATTTCTCTTTCTGATCACTAATTGCCTTCTTCCATGACGAAGCTACTAAAAATATTTCAAGTTTCGTATTTTATTGACATAAGTCGGTCACAAGTTTTTGATACAATTACAGTTTTATACAAGATGGCAACTCCGTTTATTTTTCTTTCATTCATTCAGTAATACTACATGTTGTACGCTTTCGTTTCAAGTTGAAGAGGCGGGTCCTGTTTCCGAGCTTTCGTCACTCAGTTTCTTTTGAGCATAATGTATTGATTTTATGTTTGCGTAATACGTTTTTTGGTTTGAAACTTTTCCCCGTCAGTGTGCCGACGTTCCAGCTGTGAGACGTTGCCGTAACCCTGAAATATAACCAACAAATAAACAATACCGTCTCTAGGTGCAGTGAAAAAGAGCCTAGACTCCCCAAAGTTAATAAGACAATGCAAGGACATCGAAGAGTATTGAACAATACAATAGTGCAAGCTTAACAAGTTCACGAATTATAATATTTCTAGATGAGTGCATCGCTTCCAACTCAAATCCAACAAGGATTTGGTAAAGAATTCCACAGAAGGCAACCTATCGAAATCCAAGAACTGGGAGGCAATACTCTATGCCACATGTTAAACAAACTTATTGCCCACAACACATAACAATGCATCACCTGCATTAAAGCGCACTTTACCACAACCTGTGCAATGAGGGGGTCGTTGTAAGACTCCAACGATCATGTGGAGACCACATACATACTCCGACTTAGACCGAGTACTGCTTAAAGGATAATCAAGGAATTCCAGTGGGGTCAAGGAAAACTGTCGCCGCTTCTGTTACATATAATATCTGATAACCTCTTAATAGGAACTGCAATTGCGATGCCCCTCTGGGCTGAGCTTGGACCCTCTGAGTTGAAATTTCTTCAGATGGTGCCCTAGCCACCTAAACCAGGTTATCCGAACTTTTCTGACGAGGTCGGCATTGCTTTACAGTTTCATCCACCTACGTCAGTGTGCAAGCTTCTGTGCTGCAAAGTAGGATTGGAAAAATCAATGTTGGTTTGGTTGCTGCTCGAGAGAAGACTTTGCTAATCAATTGACCTCTAGCCCAAATAAACAGTCATTAGGGAAGTTATTCTTCCTCACGATTTCCGCGCTGGTGTCGGAGTTTATAGCGGACCCGAAGTAGGTACTCGTAAAGTCCCCTACAACCTCAAAAGTGTAGCTCCCTATCATAACGTTTTATCCTAGACGTCGATGTTGTGTGTCCCTCTTTGTTGACTTCTATATGATAATTTATTTTCCTTTTCCCACTCCAATGACAGTTCGCTGTATTCTACCTATTATGTCAATGCCGTCTGCATATGTAAATATTGAGAGATAGTGCCTCTGGTTTTGACATGTGAGTTTCACACAATTCTTTCAATAACGATGATGAAAAAATTACATAACAACGCTTCGCCTTGTCTAAGTCCTTTTCTGACTACAAAGCCGATATTGTCATTACTAACCTTAACGGAGCACCGTGTACTCTTCATCGTCATCCTGCATAGTTGAATGAGCTTGGTATATTGGTCTCTATAGATTCTGTCACATGCGGCTTTGAAATTGATAAAGAGGTAGCGTGTATGAGGCGGCCGTGATAGGGAGCGGTCAGACTGTTTACGAAGGGTCTTAGGCGTTCACATAGTACGTCAGATAGGATTTTATATGTCGCCCTGACTTTATCATGGCGAAATAATCTTTTTAGATTCTCAGTACTGAGTGTGGATCTACTATGACGTTTCATTCATAGTATTTCCATAGTACTTCCATCCTTGCAAATACCTGTTCGGACCTTACATCTTTGCCCCCCCCCCCTCCCCTCCTCAGGATTACGGTCGGGGCCTGACTTGTTGAGGTAGGCTCCCTTGTGGGAGCGTCATGTTAGCTGTGGTTTAAACCTAATGTAGAGTTGCAATAAGTACTGGGTGCTGAGACCCTGAGACCGACTCATACCAAGAGTGAAACTTGTGCTTCCAATACAAGTTCTGCTTTGGTATTACACTAATATGGATAAGCGATGGCAAGGCGTATCCTTGCTCCAATGGATGTATGGGCATCTCGTGTAATTAGGTCTTAATTGACAGGTGTTCGCTTTAAACACATGAGACGTTCTTAAATCCTTGCCATGGTGGTTTTATTTGTTGGTAAAACTTTCAAACTTCATCCCTGGTAGCACTTCTCTAAGCCAGCGCTTCTCGTGAATTCTAATTTTTCTTCTAAGAAGCCTATGTTGTTTAATACTTTTGTGCTCGTAGAGCTCGAGCTCGTAGAGCCCATCTACTTCTTTTCTGCAGGGGCTCTCTGTACGTCCGTTGTTTTTTTTCAGACTTTGCGGTTTCTTTGTTGGGCGGTACAATACATTAAAAGCGGTCTCTGTGATTGCTCGATGGCGGCGATGCCACTGCTGTTCTTCGTTCGATACTGGTGGCATCGGACTTCTCGAAAGGTTAAGGGAAACTCGATCAGAAAAGCTTATTGCGATTATAGACATGTGACCTTGGACTTTCTCACAATGGTTTGCTGGCTTTGGGCTGTTGCGGATACCCGTTGATCAGGAGTCAGCCAGGTTCCTTTGTGGACATCACGGTGTGAAAACCGTATGCTGTTTACGGTTACATTACGCCGCAATATCAATAAGCCTGTGTCCGTTTCTGAAGGTGTTGACATGAATGCTGTACTTCCCCACTATTTTACCAAAGATGCCCTCCTCGCTTAGCTTGATGTTGAAATGGTCCTTAGCGATTTACGGGTAAAGCATTACTCGTCGGTTTTGTCCATGAGCTCATAGATGCAGTCTTTGGTAAAATGTTCAAGTTCAAATTGACGTCATTCCATTATTGGGCTTCAATTTGATAGGTCTTGTTTTAGTTTAACGCTGCTTATTACATGCCTTTGTTTCACAGCAGTCAGAAATCGAAACCATATTTATCCAGATATTCACTCTATCACTCTACTGCAACCTAGAGTTCATCAAAGCAACGCACCTCTAAATGACCTTTACTTATTCATCTTTATCCTGTGGTCACAGTTTTCCAGATACCTTCATTTCAAAGTGTACACTCGCACTCGCATTATGTGTATTATTTTTTTATTATTAATCCTCAGGGCCAGATTTGTCACTCAAGCTGAAGTCATTAAAATTTTAAATCACAAGAAACAAACATCTAACGTCATTCAAATCACAATCATAAAACACACAGCAACGACTTTGCTGAAATTTGATGAAAAACAAGAGAGAACTCAAACTCGATGTACGTACTCGTATACGACGAGTATACTCGTATCTGCAGGATTTTATTCCACATTTTACTTCCTCCCAAAAAGAAAAAAAGACAGAACGGGCAAAAACGGAGCCTCCTTGCCCCACATTGAATTAAGTCAGTCACTCCCATTCCACTGAACAATCAAACGCATTCAAGGATTTCCATTAGAAATTGACGTCAACTTTATTTTTGTGGCATGCCGAAACCCAAAAAGGCACTGCTTTCGGTGGTTGACAGTTGGCGGTGAGGTTAGCAAAAAAAAAAAAAAAACCAAAGAAATTAGTCGAGGGATTTTTTTTTATGGGGATTTTCTTACTGCCTCTGCTGCTGTCCACATTACTGCCACCGGCATTTTACCGTTCTACAGAGGGCTTTACCAGGGAGAGCCATAAGGACACACCAAAACAATAAATTCGCAAAATTACTCTTGCCATCATCGCGCTGAAGCAACCGTTGCCGCTGAAGTCACTACTGTTGTATACACACTCGTTCGTTCTCCACATAGCTTTGACAGCAAAAGAGAGCTGCTGTTTTTGCCCTTCGGACACCAACACCCAAATGGTCAAACATCGACCCGTTTACACTCTGCACAATCGATGAGGTGAAGGGTTACTCCTATCGTATATCCGAATATTAGTGTATGAGGGGTGAAAGTGGGAGTAGGGTTGAAAGTTGAATTGGGAGTCAATAGTCCAGAGTCTGCTGTCCACCATCCACCATCAAAGTCCAGAGTCCCGAGCTCAGAGTGCTACTCTACTGCCTTCAGTTTTAATTCCAATCGATTGAATAATGTATGCTTGTTGACCGTAAGTGTTTACGTCCACACATACTGCTATGCCAATCCTGTGTCCAGTACCAATACCCGCACCAACCACATGTATCTATAAGGGCCAACACACTGTGAAAACAGAGAGCAGGAAAAAAAAACAGTATATTTGTATTTCGGTTAAAAGTAAGGTCGAACTGCCAGTTGGTGTTTGTTGAACCGAAGATCCTTCAGGGGTTAAGTGAAATTGAAAAAGAGAAAAACCAAAGCCTGGCATGGCAAAAAATAAAACAGCAGTAGCGGCAAAAATAGCTGACTCTAAAAATCCTCATAGTATGGCTGGAAAATTGAAAGCATAGAAGTTTTTTTTCTCTCTGCTCGGAAACCCATTCCTGGCTCCACTCTGAAAGTCGCAAAACTTAAAGATTTAAGACTTTTAGCCATCGTCGTGAGTCGTACGTCGTACGCCAGCTTTTTGATAAATTATGTTGGAAACCCTCCAAGTGCATTAATAAATCGACACCCCCACCTAACAGGGCTTAATTTGCTGTGTAATAACCGGGGTATTCAAGCAATATCTATGAGATACGAATACGAATATGAACACACATTCGTACAAACAAACACCTATAGCCAGAGTAAGGATATAAAAATTTCATGGCTCGTTTGTACCAGTGTGGCAATATACCAGTTGCGTTTTAGCACGCCATAGCACCCTACCTCTGGGGAAACGTTTTTTTTTTTTGTTTTTTTTTTCAGTCCTATGGATTTTCGAGAGCGACTCGCGGGGTGACAGAGCCAGACACCCCGCTGCTCTAGAAAAAAAAAAAACTCAAAATGAATGAAGACTCAAAAACTCGTATGTTACAGACTACGGTAGTCATAATTGAAATGAAGAGAACTTTCCAAAATCTCATTAATTATGTATATTCATGGGAATTTTGAAAGCGACACGTGGCGCGCGCTAAATCCTTCGCAAGCATACCCGTACGAACAAATTTGTAAGCAGATTCCTTTTTTTATGATATTTTCTTGCATCGTCCTGGAGTTTGGGGGATTTGTCCCGCTGACATTAAAATTGTCGACTAGGTTTTAAATTATAGCCGCCACTGTAAGTGGTACAAGTATGTTGTATATGTATTTATGGGAGGAGGATGGGTGCGGGGTGGGTGGAAAAACATGCATTACCGTAATTGGCTAGAGCTGGATTGCGTGTCATAAGCATGAGTCGAAAGTGGAGGTTAACATAGTGCAATATTGCCAACTATTCACACTATTCACAAGTCGTTAGCTTGGTTTTATTCGCCTTTTGTGCGTGTGTTGATAAAGTGTGTTAAGGTACTAAAAAGAAGATAAAGGGATTCTGAATTGTAATGAAACTGACTTATACGCGTTTCTCTTGCCAAATGACACGGCAAGGGCTTGCCTTAGTGGCCGAGTTGACTAAACTGGAAGTATTGTAGCAGCACTGGAGCATCAAGAAAGTCAAGAATGACTTTTTTATTTTTTCATAAAACGGCGATAGTTATCAAATGCTAAATGTACCCGAATCATAGCAGACAATTCGAAGTAATGATTGTGAACTTTTTGTTTTGTTTTTTGTTTTTTAAATGACTTTGAGATACAGTTTTATGTTCTCGGGACTTGATATCTCCTTAAATGTTCTAACCTAGTTGAGCATAGGAAATATTTGGACACAATTTCTTATAATGATTAAGTAAAAACGATCTAGTAAAATTCTTAAGCTGATAAACCAAGAAGGGAACAACTCAGGACAACCGAAGATATCGCAAAACCCCATTTTTAATCTACGTCTTTTCTAAGATTTTATTTATCTTTTAACACCTAACTTAACGTGGATTAAATAGCCAAAACTAAAGTTACCCTGAAGGTTAGCTCCACAACCACAAATCTCGTCAAATTCGTATCTTTTGCCCTCTCTGCACTAGAGAATGGTGAAGAAGTCGATGTAGTTGTAACCGATTTTAGTAAGGCCTTCGATAAAATCTCTCATCCATTAATACTCTTCAAATTGTTCGCCCTCCGCTTTGAACCCATACCGTTAAAATGAATATCCTCTTACCTGGAAGACCGTTTTTACAGTGTCCGTTTTAGGTCAGCCCACTCGCTTCCATTTTTTTTGCCACCTCTGGAGTTCCACAAGGCAGCCATCTGGGTCCTCTTCTTTTTATATACGCCGATGATACCAACTTTTTCAAAACCATTTACTCTCCCCATGACGCCTTCAACAAGACCTTGATAGTTTTGCGATCTGGTGCCTCAAAAATTTTTTGGAACTTAATATCCATAAATGCCAATCCATCACCTTTTCACATGAGCAGAACCAATCTCCTCCCCGACCCTACCTTCTGAACAACCAACCTATCTCATCCATTTACTCTATTCGCGACCTCGGCATTTTGTGTGATAGGGAGTTCAACTTCCGTTTAGATATGGATGAGAGAATCCTTAAAGTCAACTCTGCACAACTTTTGTAAAACGGTGGTCCAAAGAATTCACCAACCCATACGTGACCAGGTCCCTCTATATTACCCTTGACTACGCCAGTCAGTCAAGTGTAGTCCCCATATCATCGTGTTCAAATCTCAAGAATCGAAAGAATCCAGCGCCGTTTTCTTCGATTTGTTCTTCGAGGTATGCTTTAGGACAATCATTTTATTCTGACCCCCCCCCCCCACCCCCACCCCCTATAAAAATCGTCTCAACCTTATTAATTTAAAGACCCTTGAGGAATGCATAGATGCAGCCGACTTTCTCTTCACTCATCGACTCCTTTTAGGTTACGCTGAATGCGCGTCGCTTCACAACTCTATTTTCCTCAACACTAACCCTCGTCCCTTCTTTCTTCCAACCCACCACAGCTCCTATGGCGCGAACGAACCAATCTCCGTATGCTACGAAAGATCAATTCAAACCTTACCGTCTTTGACTTTCACAGCTAACTACCTCAAATCCGTTCTCCTTCACCACTCCAAGCAACCGTAGTTTTAAGTCGAAGTTTAAGTTTAATTTTAAGTTATAGCTTATAAATGGGGGCCCCATAGCTATTTTTGAGAATAAGATTATCACCGGACTTCGTCTTCAATAAGTCGGTTCTGGCACGCGCTGTGTGGCACATATGTATACTCTATGTATACTCTAGTTTGAATTTATCTAAACAGCATTGCTTAATTTAGAGCAAAACATATTAACCGAACTTATCCTTGATAGCCTTCTTCAAGGGATGGCACACTTCAGAGCCGATTTTCATGACCTCAGTGAAGGAGCTAGCACCAGTTGGCTAAATCATAAATTCCTGCATGGCCAATTTGTTGCCAGCCAAATCGGCAAAGTGCTTGTATAACGGTACTCCCTTCTTAGCAGCACCAGCCTTAGCAACTGCTAATAAAATATCCAAGATAGCATTCGAGCTTAATGCTTAATTATGGAGTTGTCGATCTACTCCTGTTGGGTAACTTCCAAGTTAGCCTTTAAGATTTCTGGAGCCAACGACTTGTTGATATCTCCTTGACACTCTTGCCATGTTACTTGTTCTTCGCTTCACGGAAAAGTTCCAATTCAGACCCTTGCAATACCACTCTTATGTAGGCCTAAATTCACAAGAGTTAGTGTGAACTGATTGATGTTTCACGTATACTGTTGTACAAAACACACCGGATTTTTCGCGAACATTTTACTTTTATGAATTCTAGAGGACAGAAAGAACATATAGAAAATTGGTTGTCAATTTAGGAGAAGTTGTTGCATAAGTTTACAAATGAAAAAAAAAATAAAGTTTTACAATAATTGTTTTTAATGTTATATACAAAAACTTAACTTAAGTCGATTATGGCATGTGCAAGTCATATAGAATATTTTGTCTGGTAACCGTTGTTTTTTATCACCTCTTCGCAACTTTTAGGTACGGACCACGATTTTCAAAAATATTTTGCGGAATGCTCTCCCATTTATTCCTCAGTAAAGTCATAAGAGCGTTTTTTAAAAATTTGCGTTGTTGACCCTACCCGAGTTTTTAATAGGGCTTAGGTCGGGCGATTACAATGGTCATTCTAACACAACAATATTTTTTCCGGTTGTTTGAAGAATGTTTGGGGTCATTATCATGTTAATAGACCAAGTGGCATCTCCTCCTCAGCATATGGTAACAATATGCATTCCAGTATACCCCTATGCTAAAAACGGATCACAGCCCACGCCCAAAAAACATCCCCATACCTTAAGCGAGCATCTTCCATGCTTCACAATTTTCCGGCAATTTCGCGGCTGAAGATGTGTTCCCTTCTTTTATCTGACATGAATATTTCCATCGAAAATATAACAATAAAGTTGAACGTACCCTTATCGCTAAAAAGCACAGCTTTCTACTTAGTTGCAGACCAATTCAAATGGTTTCTTGCAAATCCCAGCCTAAGAAATGATTAGCGGTAACAAATTATTCAAAGACTTACGAGGAGAATAAAATGTTGCCATTTTTGTCTATATTTAGCAGTAAACAATGGCTTTACTGCTCGTCTAAAATAGCACAAATCAGCTCCTTTTAAACGCCTACGTACTGTGCTTGCATAAACTGAAAGATTGAGTTCTTTTTTTTTAATTAATTTTACGATCAGTGTGCATTATTTTTTTTCTCGGACGTCCACCAGATTGAACAAGGTTTCGACTGGTTTTCTATTCGGAAACTTTTTAATGATGTCGGATACTGTCGATGTTGGCATTTTATATTTATATACTTTACAAATTACGCATCATGCGATCGATTTTCTTAAGTTGACAAATAAGTGTACCTAATGTTATGCTGTTTCCTAGAATTCACCAAAGAAAAATCCAGAATATTTTGCACAATACTGTATGCGTCAATCAATTAATATCAATTGCAATTAATCAATTGATGAAAAAAATTAATTTCAATCAAATTAATTTCAATCGCGATTGATTCTAATATTTTAATTGCGATTAAATTAGTTAGCAATTAAATTAATTAAAAGTTAATTGTCAATTGTTAATTTTTAATCGCATTCGCAATTGAAATTTTGTATACATGCCTTCTCTCTTTCTAACAAGTAAGTATTTATATAAAATATTTCATTTCCAAATTCTTAGATATGTACTGTTCTGCACAGCTTTAGAACAACAACTCGCCGAATTTACTGAATTCACCTTTTTTGTTTTTAATTCGCTGTGCCATTAATAAGCTAGGTCTATGTAAATAACTTTTAGTGACGTAAATTCGATCTCAACCCCCTTTATGTCACTTAGACCTTCCACTTAGATTTGGTTTTGATTTGTGATTGGGATTGTGATAAAGCCGTGAGAAATGCTTACGGTTTCTTGGTCGGATAATCAAGTGTATTATTATCAGAAGGTTGGTCAATCAGTGGAAAGCGTTGGTCATAGTACAGCCGAAATAAGGATTTATGCTTTAGATTTCCCCACTCTTGAACATTAACAAACATCGCTAATGTGTTCTTAATTTAATAACTACTAGTATGTGCATAGTATTTTGGAATAATTTGATATGAAATACAAAAATATTTAATTTCTATCCGGAACTTGGTAAAACGTGGCAGCTTTTCAATCAATGAAGATATATTATACTTCAATCGATAGCAGCAATGCATCTTTATCAAGTCCAGGCAGTGGCGCAGCTGATGCATCTTGTTTGCAAGGAACTCTGACTTTACTGGATGGAACGTTTTTTAAGTACATGCCTCAAGCATATGCATTCTCATCCAATACTATTTTGGCCACATTTGTTAAGTGTACCCAAAAACAGTACAAATTAAGGGATACAAAAATTGTACGAGTACATCCAAATTTATAAGCCATTTAAAAAGAAAGCATGGAGACATGTATGTAGCTGAATATAAGAATTATTTGCGTCAAAAAAAGGAATGAAATTGAAGATTAAATAACACCAACCCAAAATCAAGAAATACTCTAAATCAAGACAGCTTTGATAGTGGTTTTATAAAATTCTTCATACATACCATGATTCCTTTAAGCGCAATTGGAAACCCTTACTTCAAAAATATATTTAATGTGATAAAAATTGAAAACCTTGGATTGAAGTTAATGAATGATTTGAATGCCAATCAGATGGCAAGTAATGAAGAAAAATTTAAAGATGTTACCTATGTCTGTACGACGGCAGACGTCTGGTCTAGCCGTAAGAGAAGCTTTCGAGGCGTTACAGCGCATTTAATAGTAAAAAATTTATGAAGAAAGTCAGTAGCTTTAGCGTGTACCAGGTTTACTGGATCTCACATCTATGATCGAATTGCGCAGCTCCTTACTGAAGTACACGATGACAATAAGATTATATTGTAGCAATAATAACAGACAGCGGCAGTAACTTTATAAAAGCATTTCAAGAATTTGTGCTTAAAATTCACAATGTTGCCCGTTGTATGTTTTCTGACAATAGTGCTAGCAATACAGAACAGGTTTTTTTTTTTTTTTGTTTTTTTTTTTTATAATGAGCGCGCGCTCAAGGGGTTTGTGTACCCTTAAGGTGATTGTACACAGCGCAGGCAAAGGAAATATAGGGAGGAAGAAAAGAGAGGTACCGATGTACATCGTTTTTAAATGTTTGCAAGTTATAACGACCAGGAAATACAGAGATCGGCAGGGCATTCCATAAGCGAGTTGTACGGCTTAGGAACGAATCACGATATTTTAGAGTACGTCCGAAAATGGGCTTGAGGGTATACTGATGAACATTCATAGCGAGACGGGTGTTACGGTTGAAAGTTTGAATGGGCGGAATGCTACTGGCGATTTCAGTGGAGCACTGGTGGTGGAAGTAGCGATAAAACAAAGTGAGACGCGAGACATTTCGTCGGTGTTCGAGGGTGTCCATTGATTGATATTAGTATCGTCAATAAGTTTTATCGCACGGTTTTGAATCCTACCTAGCAGGTGCAGAGATGTTTTAGGAGCACCTGACCAGATGTGGGAGTTGTACTCCAATTTTGGGCGGATGAATGCCTTATATATTGAGGCCAGATCAGAGGGGGTAAAATATTTCTTACATCGCTTGAGGAAACCTAGACATTTCGCAGCATTTTTGGCGACATCAAATATGTGGTCATTCCAACGTAAGTTGTCATTGACACACATACCGAGAATGGAAAGTTTTTCGGTTTCGACGATGCAAGTGCCATTCATAGATAATGGCTGGGTGTTTAAATTTCGCTTTAAAGACAGCAGACAGCATTGTGTTTTGGAAGCATTAAATTCCACTCTATTGATAGTTCCCCAATTGGTTATGCTGTTGATATCGGAATTTAATGAGCTTAGCATACGCTGCCGTTCTCGTACTACAGCCGAAGAGCAGGGCCGTGAGTCCGGGAACGAATATGAAAAGCAGAGAATACTGTCATCAGCAAATGAATATATTGGATTAGAAGTAGCAGACAAGAGATCGTTTATGAAAATTAAAAAGAGTGTCGGTGACAGAACATTTATTTTGTGAATATCAGACTTGAAACCGTTCAAAACAACTTGAATTGAATCTTCCGAAAGGTAATTTCTAATCCATTGAAGAAGAGAGTCGTCGATCCCAAATGCACGCATTTTCGACAAAAGAGCCTGATGCCAAACTCTGTCAAATGCCTTAGAAATATCAAGAGCAACTATCTTGCTTTCGCCAGATTGATGTACGCTTTGGTTCCACTTTTCGGTAAGACATGCCATCAAATCACCAGTGGACCTGTTGCTACGAAAACCGTACTGCCGGTCATTGAGAAGTTTTCGTGTTTCGAGATATTTCATGAGCTGACGATTTATCAGTGTTTCCATGACCTTGAAAAGAAGGGACGTAAGTGCAATGGGTCTATAGGAGGAGAGAGAAGATGATTCGCCTTTTTTAGGAACGGGCTGGACAAATGCTATTTTCCATCTGCTCGGGAAGAGTCCTAAAGTGTAGGATTGATGAAAAAGCTTACGCATTGGTTTTGCCAGCGAGGAAGAACACCTGTTCAGAAGAAGGGGAGATATACCATCTGGACCAGCGGATTTATGTATGTTGAGATCTTTAAGTACTCTTGCTACTACACGAGTGCGAAAGTAGATTCGTCCCATTGAAGGTTCGACGCACTCAAGTGTAGGCGGAGACAAAGCACAATCTGGGAGTGTTGAGCTGGCCGCAAAGTGTGCAGCAAGCAGATTGGCCTTATCCATAGAGCTGACAGCTGGAATGTCATTGTAAATGAGCGTTGGGATGGAGGATGAGGCGGAATTTCTGATGTTTTTGACGAACGACAAAAAATTTTTACTGCCTTTGGGACATTGCAGTATTTTTTGCCTCAGTTTTTGGTCGTATAGGAATTTCACATGCTTAAGAAAGGCGTTGCAGTCATTTCTGGCTCGTTTGAACTTTTTTCGGTTTTCCTCTGTCGGGTTGGTCTTGTAGGACCGAAAAAATATTTCTCTAACCCTGACGGCCTCTTTACAGCTCGAGTCGTACCATGCCTTTTCTTTTGGTTTGATACTCTTCATCCGATGAGGAATAAAGGATCTCATTCCAAAGAGAATGGTGTCTGTAATCATATCAGCAGCGGCATCCACGTCGTTATCGAGGAAGCCAAGTTAAGACCGCTCCAGTTGGCTTTCTCGTATTGTCATACGGTTCTTTTAGGAATTTTTTCTCTAACTGTGTGGTCGGTGTACGAGAAATTTGCTGATATGACACAATGGTCCGACGAGCCTAGAGGGGAGAGCACATCAATGGTGTACTTATCAGGGTGAGAAGTTAAAAACGAGTGCAGGGTGTTGGCGGTATGACTATCAACGTCTGGTATTCGCGTGGGCTCATTTATAAGCTGCGTTAGGTTGTTTTCCGCAGCGAAGTTCTCAACACACCGTCCTTCGGTTAATAACCAAATTCTGAGCTTGCACTGCCATTCCACATAAAATGCACATAAGCTAGGTCTATGTGCAACAACTGATGCAAACAAAGTTCTCCATGAGAAGCAATCAATCTTGTTCTAATAGCACAAAATTAATTTGATTAAATGCTGATTGTTATGTTCTACTCCATTGGCAGAAGCGCTAAATATTTTGCACTGTCAAAATGATTCCTATTTCGGGCTTGTTTTACCCCGTTTGTTAGCATTGCGCCTGAAATTGGAGAAGAATACCTTTAAAAGCTTACTTTATTGTACAGAACTTACAAAAGTAAAAGTGTTAAAGAGAGATTTAAAGAATTTTTTGAACTGTCCTCGCTTAAAGCTGAAAATGCTGCAATTGCTGCTTTATCGTTTCCAGCCTTTAAAAATAAATGGATTTCATGCTTCAAGCCAATGAAACTAATATTCCCAATAAAAATACGGATGAGCATCAAAAACATTTAAAACGCCAAGATAACGATTTCTTTGCATTTGATTCGGTCTCTGAAGTGGAAGAGAAAATTCTAAAAAAGTCCAGACAATCTAAAGCGCTTCGATTTTTTGTTGAAGAAAGTGAAGACTTAACTATTTTATTTAGATACTCAGAGATTAAATATGTTTTCTTTGAATAGAAAGAATGTTTTCCTATGCAACTATGCTTAATTTGCCATAATCGCATAGGTTATCAGAGCAGATGTTTGAAAAGCGAGTAGTGTTAAGAGAAAATTTAAATTTTAAGGGAAACGGCGAGAAATATAATTGAACTAAGTGAAAGTAATAAATTTTGAATATGAAAATATGATTTTACAATATTTTTCTTTTAATTGTCAATTTTAATTGCTATTAACAATCAACAATTAAATATTTCAATTGTTGAAGCCACAATTAATAATTACTAATTAAATTTTCAATTGTCAATTGCTCAATTAATTGGAATTCATTTTTGCCCAGTATGGGCAGCCAGGACTAGCATAATGTAGACGGTCTATTCTTATGCCTCAAGAAAAAATCATTTACCGAAATTTGTGACGGAGTAACATTTTCCTGCTTGTGGAAAATAATACTGTGTGACACATTTACACAACGAGAGCTGTACGTTGCACAATCATACTATTATACTGTTGAAAACCTTCCGAAAGTGCGTGGGAATCTTGAATTTTATCTGACTCTTTCGATAGTGCTCCTTGTTAGGATTAGGTACGAATACAACTGACCGTCGATACCCGTCGTTTGAAACGGTTCGCATTTAGTTCTCCTGGCAACGCAGTGTTTGATACGGGTGCCAAAAAGACTTAACGTCAAAAGCGGCGTCGCTCACTTCGGTGGGCTTATCCACGACACTGTTGTGGGCCATAATTTATCCGGGAGTTTCTGACTAAGGCCCCTCGATCCGCTTGAAAAACGTTGATGTGAATTGAATCTCTCAAAGATAGCCTTTTCTCTAGAACCACATCTGATGTTCGACGTAGTTCGTATAATTCTCATTACGTAACCTTAAATAGCTGCTTTCAGTGCATTTTCCATCACAGTACGTACATACTTGTCCTAAAATTGCCACCAGGAGTTGCTTTCACCTCTGTACTTAAACTCTGGTAATCGGTAGTAGTTTCAAACTGAAAGTTCATAAAAATTGAGAAACAATTAGTAGTATGCTTAAAGTGTAAGTTATTCTACCTATTCCTCGCTCAAAATACCCCACAGACCATCAATACTAGGAAACGAACAGAGTTGGGTATTGTAAATTCCATTCCATCTTTAAAAGTGTAATTCCATTGAACCTCATCGAGAGCAGCAGTTCTTTTGAAGCCCTTACGCGATATGTTATGCTTGCTGCAATTTCAGAAATCCATAATAATCCTGCAATAAATTTATAGCGAATCCCTCATCAAGCAGTAATCCCACGTTGTGTGAATATCCTCTCATTGATTGGTTTGTCTACAGAACACCGATTAGCATCTACCCGGGCAGCATACTAAATTTATTAATTAAATTTTATATCCATATAATGCAGCCACAATTACGTTGTTATCAAAACAAAACAAAAACAAAACGAAAATGGTGCACTCTCCCTTCAACACGTTGAACATTCGCCATTCGAAATCTGGCAACGGACATTGGGCATTGTTCATCCAACATCAAGCCATGTGGTTTGGCATATGACATCACAAACACTCATCTAGATATCATCAAGCGATCACCAACAAAAATTCACTAAATTCATTTGGACATAACATTATCGGTATCTGTACTCTGTCTATCTGTTCGTCTGGCTTTCACCGCCAATACCAATCACCTTCAATTTGACATTTAAATTACAAATTCAATGCAGATATCCCGGTTTACCACACATTGCACATCAATCGATTTAACATCATCAATCTCTGCCAATGTCCATATTAATCGGTTCAACCAAAGCCAAGCTAAGCCATTCCACTCTCGAGCATTCTGCTCCATGTCAAAACCATCAACTTGCCCAAAATCCAGCAATGCTAAGTGGGTGCGCTGTCGAATTGTGTAGAGAAGGGATTCGGAATGCCACGTCACTTGTCATTTTCCGTGGCTCGTCCTATAATAATAAAGAGAAAGAGAGAGAGAGAGAGAGAGAGAGGGAGAGGGAGAGAGAGAGAGAATGTGTAAAAATGACTTTCTATCTCAACTACTAGACCACGAAATGTGATAACAGTTATCCAATAACGTCAATCTCTTTTGCAAATTCAATCATCCGCACGTATGTCGTTGTCTACGTCATATTGTGAGCTAATTTAAATTGCCACACTTTGCCAGTCCTGATTTGTACCACCCTGTAGCCACCAGTATCCCTTCAGTTTAAAATATGCACAATTTCCAATCATCGGATATTTACCCAGGCTGCTGTGGGACTATTATCTATCAGTCGATAGTCGACAGTCGAACGCAGATAGAAATATATATGTACATACGAGTACACGCCATCCCTTATTTTGAGTTCGGGTTGAAAGTTGGCTGGATGCATCTAGAATCCTGATACTGGTGCACAGATACGCTCGTTGTGCTACGTGATCAGAAAAAATAATAATAAAAAAATAATAAAAAAATATAAAACACATACCTTGGCTTGGGTAAGTTTATTATCGGCCAATGAAAGTCATTGTGGCAATGGTGGTGGGTGTATCATGTAAGTAGAATGAAACCGGAACGACACAGATTCCATCTTCAAGTTGATGACATTTTTAACACCACTACAACCAGCGAGCTCCATCAGTACGAGTATAACTACCAACGAACCACGGATAAAGCTTAAAGCCAAAAATATTGTTTCCGCTGCCGGGACATGTTTTCTTTCCGGTCGGTCCAAACTTCTCATCGTCATCGTTTGGGGCGTTTTCGTCCTTCAGCCGTTGCAGTTGAACTCATACTCGTAGTTGTATTGATCATGATCAGCAACAGTAGCAGCTTTTCTTAGAAGTGTGCCCTCATAAAAGGGGATGCCTTAAGGGAGCAGTAGCCTGGTGCCATATAATCGTACTCGCCTGTAATATAACTATGTACCTATGTGCCACCCCTGAAAGGAAAACATACTCTTGGTTCGGCGAGTGCTCGTACTCGTACTCGTATCTAGGCAGGGCACAGGAAAAGTGTTCTGATGGTATAATAAGGAGATAAGCAAATAACGCTTATCGCACCCTTAGTCACGTTCCTATTACTTGGAGTGTTGATGCTTGGCACTGGCGCGCTCATCGTGGTGTTGATGATGGAGATGCCTTTGGTCCTGTGTACACAATTTAGTGAGAAGAAAAATAAAATCGTACGTGTACGTGTACGTTTACTGGTAACGTTGTGGCGTTTTTATATACATATGTATATGAATTCATAACCTTGTGCCTGTGTCTGTTTGTAGTGAGTTGTGCAATACTGCAAGTGAAGCAGGATTTTCCGAACCGAAACAGGAAACATGGCCGGAGCTAGAGGACATATACTTTTGTAAAGTACCTTTGGATGAACGGCCTTTCCACCAAAATGTACCCTGTTGGGTAAAAGGGTTTTTAAATTCTTGCTTAATTGCTTCTAAGTATGTACTTGGAATAGTCGAAGCGGCCCTGTTTTAGGTATAGGTGGCCATAAGTTTTATGATTTTAACACTTGTCTTTAGTTGCGGTTGGTGGCAGAGACTATCAGTTGGTCTTCCTGACAACGTGCGATGGCAAAGATCTGTTTCAGCAGAAATGCTTTTCAGATAATTGCTCCAATTTACTTGCTTAATAAGACTTTTCTAAACTTGCAACGTGTTAGCACAGAGTAGATGTAGAATGAAGTCTTTGTGTTGAGTTTATATACAGGTTTCATTGGTGAATTGGATGCTTACCATATGTAGTGAGCTGTTGAGTTACATACATAGTCCCTAAATATTGATATAAGTGGCAGAGATCCGAACGTATAAAATGTTGCATTCTACAATAGATAAAGAAGAGCAGTCTATTTAGGTAGAAAGAGAAGACCCAGTTAGTTTACGAGTAGGTGGAATTGTTAGAAATGACCACGCAAAGGCAGTACAACATCAAACTTTTCAAATTTGAGAGGGATATATCAGCGCCGGGTCTTCATTTTAGCAAAAGGTTGTTTCATCACGATAGTCTGAAGCCCGGCCATAAATTATATACAGAAGACCCGAATCTGTTTGCCTTCTGACACTACTCTGACACTAGTCCCGAAAAGGAGCAACAAACAATCGTATGATCTTACTGACTAGTCGACATATTTTGTCTACTTTACACAACATGTATGGTTGGGGGCTAGAATAACTTTGATATACGGAACAAATGGACAAATAGTCATGCGCTTAACATGGGAACGTGTCATGAAAGCATAACCACACGGTGTGCTTTCACACATTGAATAAAGTGCATAATCAGAGCCCTGATCTTCTCGATCTTTAAATCTTTCCAGGAGCAAACTCCATTTATATCGGTACCAAATTGAAGTCAGTGCCTTTCATTTTAAAAACAGTAAGGGCAATGTAAGAGCCAGAGCCGCCTATCGGCTACATCTTCGAGTAATCCAGCTTTCATCGAATTAGAGCATTGCCACCATAGTGCTTGTTCTATAGCCCCAGGTTACCAGGATGACTCCCACAAGCCTGAAGATTGGCCGCTGATGCCTTCAGGAATATAGCTGATCAAATGCAGTGAACATCAGTCAAGCGTCTGGTGCTCACTTGTCATAAGATCAGCTTATACGCCAAGAAAACAAAAGACGTAGACTGTGTAATTGGGTGAGGGGCACCTATGCTATTGATGTATTTGACAATTTGATTGACTTATCGGACACGCTTGATGATATCATTATCTTCGGTGATTTTACTCTGCCTCAACTGAAATGGACGCCATCTGAAGATCTATATTTTTTCATCGTTTCTAATCCCATTTCTACTAAGGAATGTCTCTTCTACTGATCTACAGTTAACAGACTCTAGCCTACGTCTGGTCAGTGGCGTTTCCAACAATATGGAAAGGCAATTAGACGTTCTCTTCACAGCCGATCCCATCAAGTCCTCAGTATCGTGTTGTAGGTACCCTATCTCTTGCAACAACCCCTTCTTCTTTCATTTTTAGACAACTCTCCCCTTCAGTCGCCTCCCCCCACTTAACTACCACAAATCTAGTTGAATTCGTGTCCTTTTCTTTCGCAGCCTTAGAAAATGGCAAAGAAATTGATTTTATCTCCTCAACTGATCCTCTTCAAAGTGTCTGCTGTCTGCTCTCGGCTTTGAACTTCTTTTGTTAAAATGGATTTTGTCTTGCTTGCTAAACCGATATTATAGTGTTTGGTTTAGATCTGCCCTTTCTGTTCCATTCCTGGCCTTATCTGGAGTCCCATAAGGCAGCCATCTTTGTCCTCTTCTTTTCATTATTACATTATTACGATCTCTCCCTTTGCGCTGACACCCCAACCTTTTTTAAAACTATTTCTTCTCCCCATGACTCCCCAACAGTGGTCCAAGGAATTTTCCAACTCGTACGTAACCAGACCTCCGTACGTTACTTTTGTTCGCCCCCTGCTTGATTATAGCAGTCAAGCTTGGTCGCACTTTCACCGAGTTCATGTTTCCCGAATTGAGGGTATTCAATGTCGATTCCTCCGATTTGCTCTTCATGTTTTGCCCTGGAACGACTCATTAATCATACCTCCCTATCAGGACCGCCTCAAGCTTCTCGATATGAACTCGTTAGAAGAACCCCTGGCAAACAGTGAGTTTAGCCTTTATACCAAAAATCGGTAAAGACAACTACTCATTCACATGATTTTCAAACATATCACTCCGACTTCCTTCCTGCTAAAGTTCGTTTGAGAAAACTGCTTAGCGAATGGTTACTCTGTCTAGGAGAAACATCCATACTAATGCGGAAGATCCCATGAGGCCGGCCGCACATCAAAATCTAGTAAATAGAATTGAGATCACTAGTTGCTGGTACTTTTGACAACCCAACTTTTGACGGTTTACATAAATCGTCATAGCTATGACAATGCTGTTGAAAAGAACTCTGATTGGGGATGCTGACAGCGACCAATAGCGTCAAAAACCTCCAAAGCAATGTCCCCTTTCTGGCAGTAAAGCAGTTTTCGGCAAGACTTGGGCTTGTCAACGGGGGGTAGTTTGGATCTACACGGCTATACTTACTTACTTAAGTGGTGCTACAGTCCGGGGTGGACCTGGGATTCAACAAATAAACCTCGCCTGAGTGAGTGCCTCTGGCTGGGAGCTTCTCTCGAAGGTGCACTACATGTTGATTGAGGTCCCCTTGTACTTAGGCCCGCAAAATAAGGTGACGAGCTTCAAACCCTGTCACCGCAAACGGAACCAATAGTAACTCGAAGAATGTTGCGTTCGAAACTAGGAAGGATGTCTTCGCTATCGTCCATGCTTCTACACCATAACATACAGGACTGGGGTGATGAGGGTCTTACGTAGAGCCTCCTTAGTGTTGCTGAATAAACAGTGATTAGCTGGAGTAACTCTAATAATTAATTGATGACATGTCATTATCAGATTTAATAGCGGAGCCGAGGTATACAACGTTCCTGAGCACCTTAACGTCATAGCTGTCTATTGTGATATTCCTCAATGTCGTGTCCTATCTTGTTGACAGCATATAGTTTTACAATACTTAATGTTGTCCTCGTTCCTGATTAAATTCATTTTTGCCCCTTCTGTTCCAATACTTGTGAACACACCAGTGATAGTCCACTGACGTCTGAGATTGATGTCAATCTCATCAGTATATGCAAGTAATTGACAGATTTTTGGAAAATTGTGTTTCTGGTGTTGTGAGTTCTACGACACCGCATAACCTCGCCGAAATTCTTGATATTAAAAATTTCGCACAATCTGCCGAGTTTGATAGGGATACCAAATCTAGGCATGGCTCAGTATAGTCTGCAGATCCGTCATATGGGACCTTAAAATCGATAAAAATGTGGTGGAATTTGACTTCATGAGTTTTTTCCAAGATCTTCCTTAGTGTGAAGATTTGGTCGATTGTGGACTTACCTGCTTAAAATCGCACTGATAGGAGCAAATCAGATCGTTGATAAATATCTTCAAGGGAAATGGTGCCAGGGTTACAGCCTTCACGGGTATGCTAAGACCAATTTTATCTATCGGTTGTCTGGTGGAACAAGCTTCCAAGTGAAAATATACGCAATCCTTATGCCAATGAATAATGTTGTAAAGGATCGGTGAAGTTGGCGACGTATCGCAGCTAAGTCGACCTTTAGTTCTTTCTGAACCCTCTTACCACTTCTAAGCGAGTTCAAAAATGCCAAGCTTCTCTGAAAGCCTGAATTCACGGAGTGTTGTTTGGGTCCCGGGTCCCAATGAAAACATGGAAAATGAGATGGTACATGAACTTAGTAGGTAAGCTTCACAGGAGGATTTCTTCGAAGTTGAACTACGTTGGGACTGCCTGCGTCTCGCTTAGGACTATCATTGACAGTTGGGTCCCTTATGAACAGAATCGTAGGTGATTTTCCAGCTTTCAGGCAGACCAAACGAATGCTTCTGGACGTTTCTAATAAAATCTGCTATCTCTCGCCAGGAGAGAGTGGAGAGGCAATAAGTGTGCTTTGCATCCAAGTGACTTCGCGGACCATTTCACTGTATTAGAATGCAGGTTCTAAGCGCTGATGTAGTGGGTCCTGATACTGAAGGATTACTTAGAAGGAGTACAATGAGCTACTTCTTTTTTCCGGCAGAAATGAACATTAAAAACTACATTAACGCAAAACGATATTAGGTTATTGTCACCATTTTCTGCCAATAGATTCAATTCAATCTTCTATTTTGAAGTTAGTGGTCGATTGGGCAACGCTCAGTTAGAATGTCTGTAACCAGGGAAACCCCTCAATGGGGAGTCATACCGCCACTCCTGTGGCTGTGGTTATCAATGACATCCTTAAAAGCTTGGTACAATGGATATACCATAAGTGCCACCGCATACGCAGATGATGTGGTCATAATAGTGCAGAGAAAATATTTAAATATTTTAAGCGAGATTATGGAGGTTGCCCTTAAGATGATCAGCACTCGGGCAAAAAGCTGTGGTCTCAATGCCAACCATTCCAGAACGGAAGTGGTTCTTTTTACTAGACAGACTCCCAAAACACAAATAATTCTGCACAAAAAACTGAATTGGAATCTTAAGGTAGCGGAAAGAATCAAGAAGGTATATAATGCTCTTTTTACCTGCTGCAAAAGAACGGGTTTAAAACCTGCTACGGTGGGCAGGGTTACTCATATACGGTGGTGGTAAGACCCATATAAAGGGTTTTCCAATACGGACTTGACAACTTTGAATTTAATTTGTGAACGCACTCTTTCACTAATCATCAAACTGTCACTGTCAATTTATTCAGTAAACTCAACATTTTCATCATGGTAAAGTACACTAACGAGCAACGTCTGTAAATAATAAAAATGTTCTACCAAAATTCGGAGTCGGTGACTGCAACTTTAAGAGCGTTAACTCCAATTCGGTCGTAATTCTCGCCCTAGTAGGCAGGCAATAACAAGTTTAGTGCAAAAATTTGAGTCTATATATTCGATGTGTGATGTTGGCGTGTCAGTGAGACAACGGGTTGGTCGAAGTGTCGAAAATATCGCTGCCGTTCAGGCGTCTGTAGCAAACGATCCAAATCAGTCAATTCCACGACGTTCTCAAGAATTGGGCATCGCTCAGACCACATTATGGCGTATTTTGCGTAAGGAACGTGGTTTACACCCATACAAGATCAAGCTGACTCAAGAACTGAATGGACCATTTGAAGCGACGTACGTTCTCCAATTGGGTTCTGGAGAAGACGCAAAATCATCTTCAGTGACGAAGCTCATTTTTGGCTCAATGGGTTCGTCAATAAGCAAAATATGCGTTATTGGTCCGGTGAAAATCCACATGTGCTTCATGAATCACCACTTCATCCACAAAAAGTAATTGTTTGGTGCGGTTTGCATGCCGGCAGCGTTATTGGTCCATATTTTTTCGTCGACGATAACGATCGTCACGTTATTGTGAATGGTCAGCGTTATCGCGCCATGATCACCGATTATTTTTGGCCCGAATTGGAAGATATGGACTAGGACGACATGTGGTTTCAACACGATGATGCCACGAGCCACACAGCACACGCTACAATCGATTTATTGAAGAGTAAGTATGGTGAGCGTGTTATCTCAAGAAATGGTCTAGTCGATTGGTCGCCTCGTTCGTGCGATTTAACGCCGCTTGACTATTTTCTGTGGGGCTACGTTAAGTCATTGGTTTATGCCAACACGCTCAGAGCCAACATTGAACGCGAAATAGCGGCCGTTTCGGCCGAAATGTGTGGCCGAGTCGTTGAAAATTGGGTCCAACAAATCGACCGATGCAAACGTGCTCGCTGTGGCCATATGAACGAAGTCGATGGATGATTGTACTTCAAGGTGATAATAAAGTTTTTGAAACATCTCAAATGGTTTGCGTTTTATTTAAAAAAAAAGTTGTCAAGTCCTTATTGGAAAACCCTATATGTGCGCTCCGTAGTAACCCTCCGTCAGCATTTGACACCTTTCTGCACCTAACACCGCTTGATTTATAGATCAAAAAACTTGCTGGCAACAGTGCAATACGACTCACTAATTTGAGTTACTTCAAGTGCAGTAGTTTCGTACACGGCACGGTCCAAGCGGAGCTACTGCTAGACAATCCAATTCTATCGGATGAAATTCCTTCCGTGGTCGAAGAGGAAGGATTGGCAAAATAATTGCAGTAATCAGGTCAAATGAAATTGAAATTTCCACAGATGGCTCAAAAACAGAGGAATTAACAGGTTCTGGTATCTTCTCAGAAGACCCAGCACTAAGAGTGTCTATAAGACTACCAGACGCAAGCAGTGTCTTCCAATTACAGGTTCTGGCTGTCCTCAGGGTGACTGAGCTAATGCAGATGAGATCGCTATCCGGAAGAGATATCACCATCTACATCGATAGTCAGGCCACACTTAAGGCAATGGAATCGACCAACATCAATTCTGATATAGTCAAGGGCTGTCGCACAGTGCTCATGGCATTATGCAGTCAGAACCGGTTGAGACTGTGGTGGGTGCTAGGAAACTGCGGTATGGAGGAAAATGAACAAGCGGATGAGTGTGGATGAAGTAGAAGGCCTTTGCATAGTAAGGGCACTATCGAGGAAAAAATCATAAAGACTGCCAATCTAAGGTGGTCAAGGCAAAAAATCTAGAAAGTTAACAAAATTAAACAAATTAACAGAACACTCTCTTTTGCGGAGACACGCAAAGAGACTCAAATTGTCAGTATTGTGAGATTCTGCGGTGTTCTGCAAGCTGCTGAGGACATACGAGTAACACACATACTGTATGAATGCGAGCCCATATCGCGTAGTCGAAGAAAATTTTTAGGGAAATACTTTTTCGAAAACCTAGGGGAAATAGACGGTACGAACTTCAAAGGCTTTCTTGGATTTTTTAAAGAAACTGGATGTTTCACCAGAGAGATTACTTAGGTTTTTGCCATTTGAATATAAATTCAACTGGTTCCACACGGATCGCGATGGGCCCGTTTTGGTGCCTAGTGTTTGTGTGATGGCATATCTATCCTAGTGCTCGAGAGATGGTATGGCAAAGTTCAAAACGGCGGGTGGAAGCTGTAATATTACACCTATACCATATCCTTTGTCAAAAAAAACAAATACTTTTCATTGAAAAAAAATCTCGGATCAGGCAATAGGACATTTTAGTAGTTCCTGTATTGGCAGTTAGTTACTGAATTGACTGAAGCCGTATTACACGTGAATTATGAGATTGAATTTCGACCTGTTCTGGTTCACTTGTCACTATTTTCACAAATCGCAAGCATCGCATTGCCCTTTCTAATGATGAAACTATATATCCCTTGGTAAGGTCATGTTGCCTTTCAAAATCCTGAATCTCTGTCGTTATCCTATACACCGTAATCATACTCCAGAGTAACCTCTACTTTAAACTCTTTAATAGATAGGTAGGTGTACGAGTACAGGACACTGTCCTATCGTCCATACAAAAGGTAATATGTATCCCTTTGGCTCAGTTTTTATTTAAATAAAAATAAAATGAAGAAAAACTAATACTCACGGATAGTACCTATTCGTATCTGACAGAGTTTTATCATCTACAAAAGCTGCCCGGTCATAAAGAGTTACATGGAAAGGGCCCTCACTTTTACTCGCGCACATCTATCAATTTGAAAGCAAATCCATCCCTGGCTTTCTAAATCCATCCACGGCCCCCACTTCGACAGCAGTGCATATCTATCGGAGGCTCTCGAAACATTTTCCTGCTTCCGTTTTCAATTTTTTGTTTCCATTTTTTTCTTTTTCCTTCCTGACTCCCCACACACCCTATGTTCTTTTTCGTCCATCATGGGACATAGTCATGGCAAAAGTTTCGAGATTGCAATGTTTTCCAGGCAAAGCAATATACATATTTTCCCTCGAATGGTTCATGGGTTCATTCGTTTCGTATGCATGCCTGTGTGGATGGATAAAAATTACTCCCATTCCCCATCCGGCTTGGGAAAGATTACATTGAAGTTCTCCTTCTGTTCTGGCATTTCCATCGACAACGATGAAGACGACGACAACGGCAACGGCAACGATAAAAACGACTGGCGGCAAACGACCGACGGTGACTATGAACGGGGTAAACTACGAGTACACACGGGATGCTGATGAGGCTGCAGATACTTTTTGCTTAGACAGACTTTTAGCACTCATCTATGAGCAAACAGGGGAATTCCCATCTAACAAACTCATACCTTGTATTCCTAGTAATCGCGCGAACTGAATATCCTCCTACTCCATGACCACGAAAGCGATATTGGACTAGGGTTAGATCTAGCACCTAGGACAGGACTAGCACAGGACCTAGATCAGAGGGGCTGAAAGTAGTCATTTACTGTGTAAAAACAGGACCAAAGATAAGACTAGGCGAACGAGAGCACTTTAGCACCCTGTACGAGTAGGACATTTGATGTCCTCTTGCTACCTATGCATCTTTTTCACATGTTGTGAAGTTTTCTATTTCTACTTTTTTACATTCGATTTTTTGAATGATCTTCGTTTGTTGGAAGGTCCATTTTCACGTGTGGGACAGTTTTTTTTTTGTGTGAAATCTACTACACCTCCTATCCAGTTGGCAGTTCACTTCTCATGTCGTTATTCTTGCTCTGAAATTAGACTTTCCTTAGCCATAGAATCGGATGTTTATACATATGCAGGGTGGAGGGTGTGCGGATTTGGATATACTCGTACACAGATAAACATGGAGAGGAAGAGTCGAGTAAAAGTGTTTTACATCGCTGCAGGACATGGATAAAACAGGACATAAGATTAATTTCAAACAGTTGTTCATCTTTCCCTTTTTACGATGAGTTGGACAGTGCCGGAGGTCGTGAGTGTAGAAGGACTTGGACTCCAAGGATTAAAGGAGTCTTTTTTTTTTGCCCCTGTTAGCTTAGGCGTTAACAAATGTGCATGTGGGAATTTATTCTGGCTTTGGGCCAACTACCAGTGCATACAGAGAAGAACCTGGTTACAAAACTCGTACCGTACTCGTACTCGTATGTAGAGTAGTAGGGGTGTTTTTCTTTTTTTTTTGTCGTCAAAGATTTTTGCTGTTACCATGTTTACCTTGGTGTATCCATACAAAGAGAGTCTGTTCATAAAGAAATGCACTGAAAGGAGGGAATTTTCGGAAGCAGTTACAGTTGATTTGAATCAATATTTTCATTTCCTATTATTGGAACAGCAATACTTTGGTGTTTCTTTGTTTTTTTTCTTAGGATCAAATGCAGTCATCTGGATAATTGAATAAATTGAGCAGCTTGGTCGATTCAAGTATGATTTCGACACCCTAGAATCAAGTGTCTTCCTGTGGAACAAGAAATCTAACCGGTCTTAAAGGAAAATGTTGAAATTTTCAAGCAGTTTATGTTTCCTTATTCTGGAGTCGTAAACGCTCAGGAAATCAGTAAACAGTGAAGATCCTCTTTGTCTGTCTATTTAGCATCAGCTGGGTGTATCCAGAGGAATGAATTTATTTCGAAAGCAGACAAGAATTTAAAAACGCGTCGCGTCTTGTCACATCGATGGGTCATGGAAAGGGACTTTCGACCTGTACACCTCTCAATACTTTTGCCAAATTAAATTATCCATTACTCCATCCCCTGGGCTGTGATTTTTGTGTTTTCGTCTCCCTTTTTTTTATTGTTTTCGTTTGGATAATTTTCCATAACCTTCGACGTAATAAAATCCATTTGCCAGTACTCACAAACACTTGGAAACCCTGGCAAGGTTTAGTGGGTAGTATACGAATACTCGTGTACAGGGTAAAGCACATATTGCACCCAACGAACGGGCGAAAAATCGTTCAAATTATCAACCATCTGTTAAACCATCAAGGATCAGACTTTCTAAATTTAATTCTCGCCATAAGGACCCCATGGGAATTAGTCAGTCATGAGCGCTTTCAAATTTTCTTTCACCAACAATATCCAGTCAAGTAAAACGGTTATGGGGCAGGCAGTAGGATAGCGCAATACAGTATGGATTTTGTAGAACGACGAGGATATCGAAGGATGGTGAAACGCTTTTTCCGGTAATGGTTAGAGTGTTGAACTTTCTATCTCAAGTGCTGAGGAGGTGACGATTTTCATTGATTTTGAATATTGTGCACGTTTAACTAGATGTCAATATATAACAATATGGTATTTTGCCAGGATGGTATTTTATATCGATAAGATCCTGGAGGGCAAGTTACCACTAGACACACCTGCTTAACTTAATTGTTTTGGTCTATGAACGAAGAGCAACTTTAAGGGAGACAATTATTATGATTGAACTTTGCAAGGCGTAATTTGATACTAAGTTCGCTAGACACAATGAACCAATCATTATACAGAGATGGCAATTCCGACATACTTTTGGAGACAAACATCTCCTGGACTTCATGCTGAATGAAATGGTCGTCAACAAAGTAGGCTCTCAGGTGCACTGTGGAGAATATAGGGGGCTCCTATATCAGACCTCAAATTGGGAAGATTGAGATTCATGAGGATCGGTCAAATCAGCCATATCGGAAATATTCATGAGATCATGCTTCTCAGGTAACCTGATCAGAAACGGCTCATAAATAGCTCTTAACACCGAAGAAACAACTTAGTAACAGCTTCGTAGTTGTATCTGTAATCGGTTGTAGCAGGTTAGGCCATCATATACGCTATTGCTTCCTTTGATGGCTTACACGTGAGATACGAGTATATCCAATTACGCTACAGAAAGTTATAGAACATTCGCTGACAACTTTGAAGAGAATCTTCTAGGCTGGCTCTAGCAGGCATACCGTATAGTAAAAGAAGCCTTTATACCGAAAATCGGAAACGATGACTATCTACCTGACTTCCTTCATTGTGAAGGCCATGGAGAGAGTTGTTGATTTGTAAATGCATCTTCTGTCAAAGATGCAGCATACCTACAAACGCGAAATATCCTGCGAGACTACGTTTCAAAATCTGGTGGGCAGAATTGAGGATGCACTCAACAAGAACGAGTAAACGCTGAGAATTTCCATCCATTGCGGCTTGTGTCGACAGTGCAACTTTTAACAACACATGCTACTCGGCCAGACAATACAGCGTAGATGGATCACAAGAGGAATGCTGTGTTATGAAGGTGTTAACAGAGATTACCTCCTGTCCTGTCCTGCCTCCACTCCTATGATGTACGTTGGTCAGCTCGCTGCTTAACGCTCTCCAACACTCAGGCATAAGCAGTTTATGTAGCTGCACTATCTACTGGATCATGCCTTTCGACTCACTGCGCAATTAATCGTAGACATAATCGACAATAGGTGCTTTAGAAATGGGCTTTCAGTCAATCCTCCTAAAACTGAGGTTGTTTTCTTTACGAGAAGGAAGAAGTCAACTGGTCTGACACATTCCTTGACAACAAAAACTTCGTTTGACTAAATATTTCGCTTGGAAAACCTCCAAAACACTGTCGTAGTTTTCAGCAAGCCTTTATACGAGCCACGATACGATCAATTATATCATAATCATATTAGTGCATTGTCTGGTAAGTCAAACACTCACGAAAATACGCGGTCTGTCTCCACTCCATCAGGCTTTCCTTTACACGCCATGGGCTGCAAAGCTGTCAAAGCTATCTACCGTTTAAAAAGATGTGGTCTTTGATACGACGCGCACTGGACTTTAGCTGACCTTGCTGTCCTTTCATCCTAAACTTATGGGCATGCCGCCTGATGCAATGTTACTAAAACTCCTGTTGCTGCGAAAATTGAACTGTTTCATGTTTTCATGTGACCATAACGGCGTAACTCTTTAGGATGCCGGCAGACCAAATTAATGCTTCCCCACGTCTCTAAGGGATCAGCGACATTTCTTCTTTCTCTCAGACTTTAGACGCCCTACTTCCGTCGTGACAGGGTACCTTGCTTTTGCTAACCACCTAAGTGTGTTCAGCTTAAGTATTTACAATAACATCCTGCGACGCTTGATGTGAGAGCGGAGGATTTTCTATATGTATATCCGGCCCACGTTCGTATCAGGCTGGTGCTTAAGTGCTCAGCGCTAATGCAGCCTCTCTGATGTTAAAAACGTATCTTTACGAAGGCGTACATTTTGAGTCTTGGAAGCACTATCGACCAACTCTGCTGCTGAAAAACTCGTAAGTTGGGACAGAAAATCATTGAGCCATCAATTTAGACGGAACCAATTTAGGAACGTTTGATCACTAGACGTCGGAAAAGCTGCGTATGTAGTCGAATCGAAAGTTTCACAAAATATTAGAATAGGTCTTCCCCATCCGAACTGGAAAAATGTTTATCGCGGTACAGATAGGCTTGGAGATCCACAGTATAAACACAATGTCAACATCCATCTGTACGATGAGAAAATATATCGTTTCGCCCAGCAAACAACCTTGTCACAACCCACCACTACACTTCAGTACCTCTGGTTTTCGAAAGACGCCACTATCAAAGCTCTCACTAGGAAAGCAGAATCCATTCACAATTATGTACATGGAAACAGTGCACTACCGGTTAAAGTTCGGACCAGCACTTACCATTCAATCCAAGCCATTATTGTGGTCAACACTTTTTCGTTTGAGGTTAGACATGGGTCATGGACCCGCTTATCTTTTTGTTTTATTTTGAAGGAAGTTACATGGTATAAAGCTTTCGGGTGACTGCGCGGGCTATATCAAGACTCCTTCCGATTCTGTATCTCTCTTCTGAATAATATTGAAATGTGCTTGCGACCATTATACTGCAGCATTTAGAATCCTTCAACGCGGTTATGGTAAAAATACCGCAGTCAGGCAGTATGAACCATTCACTCTGTACAAAGATGACAGAGAATTTCGTCGATTGCCTGCTGTTTTTGATGCAGTTGGAATGAACTGATTGGGAAAATGCATCAACTCATCTGTAAGATATGTCCAAAGGAAAGCATGCTCAAAGTATGGAACTTCAGCATCGCTCGTCCCATCCACAAGAAAAGAGGTCCTTTTGTGTCCGCCAACTATAGAGGAATAAGCCTTCTAAACATTGCCTATAAAATCTTTTCAGCGTATTATGTGAGCGTCCGATGTGGTATGATTTCATGCCAGGAAAGTCCAATTTCAAATCGATACTCACAATCTATTTGACGACTTCAAAGCCGCATGGCGCATATGACATAGAAACGAGCTATATAATGCCAGTGTCTTGTTTCGACACTCCTACCAAACCCGTCAGGTTGCGCAGGATGACTATGGAGAATTCTCGCTGCTCCATCAATATCGGCAATGAATTAACCGAAACCCTTAATATCACGAAAGGTTTTAGGCAAGGCGACGCTCAGTCAGATGACTTTTTTAACATCGCTCTTCGTGATTAGGCGAACAAGGCAAGCCGTCAATGAAACTTTCTTGAGTCAGACGGTAAACGAGGGCAAAACAAAGTGCGTGCTGGCAGCCGAAAAGGGCGCACACCACCTGCAGCTTGTTCGGAACCTGACCGTTGGCAACTTCTAGGAAGCTAAGGATGTCGACTACCTTGGCTTCGTAGTTACAAGCAGTAATCAGACGCAGAATAATTGCGCTAGTTCTTTGGACTCAGGCGGCAATTCTCATCAGACCAAACTGGCTTTACACAAGACGGATACCGGCCCTACTGTATGGCTTGAACCTTGTCGAAAGCAAATGAGGAGGCATATGGAGGTTTCGAAAGAAAACTACTGCGTCCGTGATTTGCTGTCCCCTTTGTATTGACGGGGAATAGAGGAGGACATTCAACCATGATTTGCATGGACTGAACAGCGATATGGGTCTTATCAGGCGTCTACGTGTCAACGTGTGAGATGACGGTTTCATGTTGAGCGAATGAGATCTACAACTCCGGCCCAAGGACTCTTCGATTCTAACTCCGTGGGACGACGTAGCAGAGGTGAGGTGTCACACGCAGATGGAAAGGGACCTCAACCTACTGGACAAGCGTCTTGGTTGAGGTTCAGGTCCACGCAGGAGTGTAGTGCCACCTTCAGTTAGTAATCCTACTTCTTTATCGTTCGTTCTACACGCCCAAATGAAACCACCACCGTGCTTAACTGCGGGCACTCCATATTCTGACGTCGAACAAAAGCTAAGAACTCACACTTCGATTCGTCAGTCCAGAACACTCTTCTGAGGTCGTTTTCTGTCCAGTACCAATGTTTCAGAGCTATTTCTGAATTACGAATATTACCAGGTCGAAATAAGGTTTTTCTTACTCCACATCGTCCATGGAACCCAGCGTTGTCTCAATTGTGCATACACGTACGAATATATTGCAGTTAGATACTACCTTAGGCAATTAGGCAATCAACAACAGCAAACCCAAAACAAAAGACGAGCTTATCGTCGTCCAATTTTTGATAAAAACAAACTGGATATTCAATCTGATATTAAAGGAGGCAAGCTGTTCGATTATGAAAATATGAAATGCTACTCGCATGTGGTCTCCGATTCTTATGTACAAGTTCTATCTCAATTGACGTCGTGACTTGAATTTCCTACACATGTACATATCTGCCTATTTCCCAAGGCTATTTAACGAGAAAACAGGAAATTGTATAAGGCTAACAAGTAATCAAAATAAATAGTCCTTCGCTGTGCTGCAAGACATGGATTTCTCAGTGTTAAAAAGTTGATTAAAAACTTGTGAAAAGAAAACACATTAACATACAGATATCACTGACAGAAAAAGGAAACTTTTTTGTCCCTGTCGCTATGGACTTATCCCGTATCGCCACAATCTTTAGAAAACACTCATCGCCCAGTAGCACAGCATGTTGCTATGCCAATTCCTCATCCACCATTTGTTGATACGAAATATCTGCGGGGCTTCTTAGAAAACCTATCTCTAAGTAACCCCTAATCTCACCAATTTTTATCATTTATTTTTTTATTTTTCGTTCTTGTTGAGTCGGACCTTAAGAGTCCATCTTACTAGGATTATCGGTTAGGTCACCCACTTTTTATCTCCGCAAAGTTCAAAGACTGCTTTTACCCTTAAACTCTATCTATCTTTTATTTTGTTTTTGGAAAACTCGTCCACTACTTAACTGAGGGTACTCGTCCTTTCCACAAACTCAAATCTCGTTTAAGCACTTAAAAGTAAAATGTAATTACTCAAAGGAAAAAACAAAAAAAAAAAAAAAAACGAGGAACGAAATGAGGGAAAAAGAATTTAAAAAACAAAATTCCAAAAAAAATATAAAAACCCAAAAACCTATACACTTCACTCTCATTTATCGCATCATAAGAAGATACACAAAAAGGTCATCAAAATAAGCACTAGAAAGCGGACCCAACCCCCTTCCTCAAATGAAAGACTGTAGGACTATTCGTTGTAGGACACAGAAAGGAAAAAGTTGAACTGGCAAACAAATATACATAAAAAAAGAAAAAAAGACAGAGTACCAAATCTGAATGCATAATGATGGACGGGTGGGCAGCAAAAGTGTTTATTCATTTATTTCCATTACAATGATGATTATGAATCCTTTTTTCTTTGTCGCCCATCCCCACACTGCTACAATTCTATTTTTGCGCTACAAAAACTTGGTCCTCATCAAATGTGGGGCGCAAATGAGTTTGTCCTTTCTGTCATTTTTCATAAAAGATGAAAAGCTCAAAGGTTTCGAGTTCCTCCCTCCGTTCCATCAGCCGTTTTGTTTTCGTTTCTTTCTTCTTCTTTCTTTTTTTCCCCCTCTGTTCCCTTTTTAGAGATACAAATACTCGTATACAGGCAGCCACCTACCTAACAACCACACCTCACCGCGCACCTAATGCAATAATAATGATAAATGAACAATAATGAGTTTGTGGACAACTGAGCGACACATTGGCCTCTTAGAATACAATCAGCATTGAGTTGGAGAGCTAGTTAACTCAGTTAGGTGACAGCAGCAAGGAATCGGAAACATGAAAGATTCGAAAGGATTTTTCAACCCAGTTGAGACAGGTGGAGCATTGCAGGCACCCAACCCAACCCATCCACCCACACCCGTAGGTCGACTCGTTCACCTGATTTTAATCGCATTTTCGTTGCCCATTGTCATGGGGTAGTGGGTACATTCATACTAATTACGCATTGAAAATGTTCATTTACTTTTCTTCTTTTTTTTCAGGTTTTTTCCCTTCACGGTAGTATCCTTTGTCCTTTGAATTACGAGTGACTATTTATTGTTGTATTCGTAGTCGTATTTTCTGTTCCGAATACACCTACCTCTTCTCATGCTCTTGATTAATTATTCAATTTGTGTGGCAGTCCTTTTTTTCCGTATCCTGATGAAGTACAAAGCGCAAAGGTAACTTATAACAGCGAATTTGATTAAGTTCCCGGAATGGGGAAGGTTGTATTATTTTTTTTTCCTTCTTCCTTTCGTAGAATTAGAGTGTTTATTAAATTTTCCAACCCCTTGTTTTTGGGGCTTGTCAGAAGTGTTGGAAACTGAAACAGGACCTGGGAGAGACAGTGAAACATGAAATTTCTGACAACTTATTTTGAAGAATGTTCTGGTCAATGGGTCAGAAATACAATTTATAGACTTGGCATCGGGAATACAAAAACTGCCATTGGACTTTAGGTAACTAGGGATTTGTGAATTGAGAAAAAAGGAAAAGATTCGTGGCGAGATTTCAGAACTCTATGACTAGTAATGGGACAGAACTTAATTCCAAACTGGCATTCTCATAGTAAGGGACTTTTTCTATCTCGACTCTGCTATAAATTCGGCCAAAAAAAACCTCAGCAGAAATAAAACGAAAAATCACCAATCGCTGCTTCTTTGGGCTAAGAAAGCAATCGAGTATTAGTATCCCGTCGGAGGTGGCCGTGGTGTAGCGGTACAAGCAATCGCGTCTCACTCGGAGGGTCCAGGTTCGAATCCTGTCCATGGCAAGCCAGTTTTTCATTTGTGTAATTGGAACTCAGACAGAAAAATTCTGCGTGTGAAGGCATAACACTGACACGTAGATTTGGCTGTTGTAGAGTTTCAAGCACAGAAAAAAATACTGTGAATTATACCTCGAATCACTCTGAGTGAAGAAAAAACTCTCCGTCCTATTCGGACTCCCACCCCTGGAGAGCGAATATCGAAACCAAACACACCTGAGTTTTTCAAACCACTACAAAACAAATAATTTTCCTTTCTCCTCCTTCTACCTTTCCGCCCGTGCCCAGGCAACAGTAAAAGGGTATCTAACGCTTAGGCGCGCGTAAATTAAAAAAAATATATATATATGAGACCTTGATCATCCCAGTCCTACTTTATGGCGCTGAAGCACGAACTCTATCGAAAGCGGATGAAGGTATTCTTAGTTGTTTCGGGAGGAAACTCCTTCGAAAAAAATAGTTGGTCCCATTTGCGGTGGCGGGCATTTAACCGCTTGACATGGCTAGGACATGTAGAGTGGATGAACACCAATGCTCTGGCCCGCAAAGTCTTCGAATCTAACCCAGATGTACAACAACGTAGAGAAAGACCTCACCTTATGTGGCGCGCACAAGTAGAAGCAGTCCTCAACCGACTTGGAGTGCCTAACTGTAGGAAGTTAGCTAAAGAACGAGCTTACTGGAGAGGTTTATTGGTTGGGGCCCAGGTTTACCCCAAACGATAGGGTCAACTACAAGTATGTCAGATAGCGAATTTCACTTATTGGGACGTGTCCATTCCATTCCTCTACAGAAATGCACACCGTTAATTGATAAAGTATGTTATGTTGCCATCATATGTGTCCAAGCGTACGACGAAGTACGTCTACTATGATTTCATATATTAGCGCTGAATCACTATAAAATGTTGTTAGTTACCCCAAAACCAAGTCGCCGGTATTCTATGATCTTTCTTGTTTCAGGATTGGGCAAACTTTTCTGAATTTTCAGTCATCGATATGGTCATTACCAAGTCAGCCATACACCATCAGACCTACCAGCCTTATTCGACTTCAATTTATTATGCTCGACATTAGGCTTTAACAATACGCGCACGTGGCTCAAAGGCGCAAACTACTTTTGCCGTCCGCAAAGGATTCAGCCTCAACTTTTAGGCCGTGATATGTTGTATGTAACGGGCGTTTCAACAAGGGGTGTAGGATTTGAAAGGTCTATTATTTTACAGCTCATTCACGCAGGGTTGGCATATGGTGATAGATGTGATCTATGAATTTGGGAAACTTATCATGGAACCATGATGAAAATTCACCTACAAGCGCAGCAGCGATGGGAAAATTTTGTGCCAATTTTGCACGCAATCATGTGCTTTCTGAGACGTGTGTGCGCGACGTAATCAAAAAATTCCAAAAGACGGGGTCAGTAAAAGATGTGAAGACGCCGAAACGTGTTCACTCCCGTCGTTGAATGGAGAATATTACCGTTCTCAGAAGCTTGACCTCGCCTCAGGCACATTGCTCGCAATTTTGACAAAAGTTTTGGCTCTCCATGCGTACGATGTCCAATGAACGCAAGAACTGAAGGCGGCCGACCACCAGCAGCGACGTACTTTCTCGAATTAGGTCTTGGAAAACATGCATGCTGAAATGGATATTTTGCAAGAAAATCGTGTTTTCAGATGACGCCGATTCCCAAAATACGAGTAACTATGTGGTGCTGTTTATGGACATGAGGTGTCATAGGGTCATAGTTTTTCGAAAAATCCACTGCGAACAATGGAGCGCCCTACTGAGACATGGTAAATAATTTTTTGTGGTCGAACTTCGAGGATATGAATACGGACTACCTCTACTTTCAACAATAAGGTGCTACGTGCCATACAAGTCGCGAAACAATCGAGTTATTGCGCACGAAGTTTCCTGGTCTGCTCCAACCATACGTTAAGAATTCAAACTCTAAAAGCGAATATTGAAGCCACCACCGCCGAGATAGAGCCCCAGTTATATGAAGGAGTGATTGAAAATTTCGAGTAAAAGATGAGGGTCCGCAAGCAGAGCCGAGACGGTCATTTGGAAGATATTGTCTTCCATAAATAATCCCCATGTGTCTACTTTATAAAGCAGTAAAGGTTTCAGAGATATCTCAACAATTGTTTTTTTGTATTTTCTTAAGCTTCATCCTTAGAGCAGCATTTTCTTGTGGTTTCTTCTTTCCAAGATATTGGCTTTGTTTTTTTATTCCAAAGATCACTCGACCAGTCTTTATTTTTCTATACAGCCGTGGCTAGTATGCCCTCCTGTTTCGAAACTTTTGATGGCTTCTTATGAGCTATGGCATTTTTTGCCCATTGCGTAGATTTGTTTCTCCAAACTACTCAGCAAAATAAAAATTCTTTTGAGCTGTGTTTCATGGTGAATCTCCATTGAATACGTTTTGATCCTTATTGTCTGCACTAATTTTGCACTTGACATAGCCCCAAATAAAATAGTCCACAGGCGTTCAATCATACGAACGCGATAGCTAATTGAAGGGTCCATTTCTGAAGCAAAATCGGTCATCCTCGTCCAAATTGTTTTCAAGTCATTCCCATTGACTGTGACAGCGATGCTAGCATCATTGAAGACTGGAATTGACCAAACAGTAAATCTTTTTTGGGTATAGAAATGGAATTTTGGCATCCCTGAACCTCTTATCGACGCCCTTAACACTTGCACCGCGGTAGCGATGCGAAGAAGTCATCAGAAATGTCACAATTCATGTGCTGGGTTGAATTCGAACGCCTAGATTTGATGAAGAGTGCAGGAAAGCACATTGTAGCAGAACAACTCGCCTACAAAGCTGTGCTGAAAGAAGATTTAGCTCTATAACCATTGACGCAAGGACCAAACCCGGGCACTAAAAAGAGCATGAGAAACGAGGGACTGGAACTGGGGTGACTGACTGCTCTAGAAACAACATTTGGAAGTTTCTTTTCGAAAAGCCACAAAGAACATATTTTTTTTTTAAACTTAACACTCAAGAGGATGTGACTACTCTTAAAATGCCGGAGCACGTGTTAAGTTTTTCGAAAAATTGGATAGAGAGAGAGAAAGACGTTTGGGCTCAGTGGTAATTTGCCTCCATGGGTGGCATCCAACATTTAATGGGGAGACTAAATTATTAGTGTAAATTGACTTGATGTTGTATTTAGGAAGCCATTCATCTCACGAGTTTTTAGTTGCCTGAAAAAAAAGAATGTCTTTAGGGCGCGGCTGGTATTGAACTACGAACCGTCCGACTGGGAAGCCAAAATACTACCACTTGATCCACGGCAACCCACAATGACTCTATACTCCGTCCTGCTGCCCCATGTACTGGGTCCACGTCCAATTACACCTGCTACGTCTTTTCAATGTCGTTGTTTGATAATAAACGTATCAGAACATTAACTGTTGTTTAATGCATTTGAAAGACACTAGTCATGAGAATTGTAGAAGTCTAGCCAGTAGCCTGACCAGAAGCCACGTTCTGGAACCATGAATGTCAAGAGCCCTGAAACTTCGGTTTCAGCCTGATGTGATAGAAGTTAGTGCCTGTCCCATTAGTTAGTGTAAATCCTAGGGAGAGTCTTTCGACTCATCGGTTGAATCAATATTGTAGCAAATACAGGGCGTCGTGACCCGTCGTTAGACGGAAGCTTAAATTATGCGTAGACATGAATTCAAATTGAAATTCGAAAGATCTGAAGGTCGACAAATGGGAGTTCCTTCTTTCCACACTTCAGATTTATGGTTCTGATTCTGTGTGCGTTGCCATACCTGAAAAACCAGGTTCCTGCGTTAAGCTCGTGATTATCTGTCGCACCTACTGCTGCTTCTTTAGCTTATTTAGCTTAAATCCAGCCAATTTTAAGCTCCTTGCAATCTCATATTATGCAGGTTTCATCTTTTTTACAAAGTTCACTAAGCAGGCGTTCATCGAAACAACATTTGGTACACCAAGATGTGTCAAAAAACTTTATTTACGATTCTTATTTTTTTTCGGTTGTAACAAACTTTAAAAGACCTGCATTTTCTTTCTAACAAACAATGGCTCTTTCTAAAGCATTTTGCATTACGACACTCAAACGCTTCTGGCTCGAAAATTGCTATTGCACTAATATTTTGTTTAACCTCCCGAATTGTTTTAGGTTTGTTCATGTAAACCCGTCACATTTAGGAGCCCCGCAAAAAGAAATCAGGTGTCATCAAATCTGAGGAACTGATAAGCTTAGTTTGTTGCGCCATTTGAATCTTTCATAGAAAGTTTTAAAACCCATTTTAACAATGTTCTGGAGGTGCTCAATGGAGTAGCACTTTAACGAGCAGAATTCGAAATTTTCCGATGAAGACTCCATGTCTAACAATAAACATATTCTCTTCGTATTAAGAGGATTGGTTAAAAGTGCTACACGCTGAAGGAACTAAAAAGCAACGGTGTGGTGTCAATAGGCTCAGATTCTCCCTGACAAACTTTGCAACACAACACTGGCCTTAAACACAACAAAGATACTTGATAGGTCAGTCATGAACTTGATCTACGTGACTATAGCCTCACACAATAAATGCTGTCCATCGAAGATGGAATTCTCACGAAACGGGGACTTTGGTGTAAAAACAAGCTTGAAAAACTTCGCAAAATGGCTAGGAATGAATGTAATACGGCCAAACAAATAACTGGGAGGAGAAAGAAAATCTCTCTCACGGTGTTACACAGAACTAAGAAAATCCAAAAGGGAATCTTGGAGCAGCTTTTAAGATGCTTCAAAGCGTATATTTTCCACAGGCATTTTCAGGGAACCATTAGAGTTCCTTCTGCACACCCACTTCCCTGGTTGGAGGACTAACGTACCAGACGTACAAAATTGGATGTATTGCAAAATCATAGAGTACTGTTTGACTCCATAGTAACCAAGGTTGTAATCTTTGAAAACATTGAATGAGCAGTAAACTCATTTACACCCTACAAATCACCTTCTGTCTGAAGGTGCCAGTAGACTCGCCTTGACATTTGCACGAATCTTTAAAGCCAGTCTCACACTGGAATAAATTCCTTTGATTTAGAGAGCAATTAAGGTAGTCTCATACCTAAGGGAGGCAAAAAAGCACAGAATCTCCGAAATCCTGCAGGCCCTTCGCCTTTCATTTTAAGAACAATGGAAAAGCTGATTGACTTATACATAAGGGATGGCATATTATCTAGAACTCAACACTGCACACACTTGTGTACGATATAGAAGATTCATGGACATTGGGGATCTAAAGATTACAAAGTTATACAAGTTATTAGCATCATTCTACACCTAAGGATAAGAAAGGCAAATCTAAGACGTGTGGAATTGAATATTGATGCTATAAAGCGCTGTCCTCAGGATGGATTACCGGCACCTCTTGCAAATCCTTAACTTCAAAATATGTAAAACTATAGGATAGGATGATGAGCATTAGGGACAACCATATGATGCCCTGACAACTGGTGTAAAAAAAGAGGGTCTCCACTAAGCCAAGCAAAACAAGAATCCTTCCATTCACAAGGAAATGAGAAATAAACTTCTCCAACCTGTTAATAGATGAGACTGTGGTGCACTTGAACGAAGAGGTTCAGTACCTGGATGTAACCCTAGATAAAACACTCACTTAGGGACCTCATCCCAGCAAATCATGTGGCCTCAACAACAGAATGACATACTGGCTGTACTATCAAATAGTGAGGGCAATTGCAGTGTAAGAATTCTACTGAGTAAACGTTGGCTTAATGAAAGCTATCGAGTAGACGTGTTTCCTTCTGCCTCTCTGTTGGTTGTGTTATATAGTATCTCATTAAAGTTGCAACATCCGCAATTGCCAGCTCGTTCCAAATAGTGAAATGAACTAGTGACACCAATCCCATTTCGTTTTTATAAATTCACTCATTTCTTGCGACTTTTAAGTTAATAAATCCCGTAATTAATTTTTCCTTAAAACAAACAAAAAATACTCCGTTCGCCAAAAGCTCGCCAGTGCAAAGAGCAATCGCCGACAGTCATTATCCCTGCAACCACTTCTGAACAACAACAAATAACCAACCAGTGCAAAGTGCAATCTGAACCACAACAAATAAATCTTCTTGGCCAAATTGAAATCCCTTCGACGCTTTCCATGGAAGGTCTGGATGCGAAACTTGTGAAACAGAGTGAGTTTGTTGTAAATTTGCTCTCATCAAAATTGGCGGAGTCAGAACAGAGGATCCTCAACAAAATCGAAAACGAAGTGAACTCTATTAAACGCAGTATCACCGATTTATATGCAAGAGTTTTAAATCTCGAAAAAAAAAACCAACTCTGCATCGCAGCTCTTAAACACGAAGTAAACGCAATAAAACAATATACGAGGCTTGTCTGAGGGTTCCGACCGAACAACGATACAAGACATTTTTTCTCAAAATTTTTTTTTATTTTTCTACATAGTCTCCTTGTAACTTTACACACTACACCCATCCATATAGTATTTGGCGTTTTTCTCTGCAAAATAATTGTTCACGAAGGTGATTGCCTCCTCATTTGACGAAAATCTCTATCCTCCGAGCGCAGTTTTTAGATGAGGGAACAAAAAGAAGTCGCTTGGGGCTAGATCTGGTGAATGAGGCGGATGGTCAAGCAGTTCAAGCCGTAATTCACGGATTTTCGCCATGGCACGCTGAGGTGTGAGACGGCGCGTTCTCTTGGTGAAACAGGATTTTCTTTTTCTGCAAATGTGGCAGTTTTTCCGCAATTTATCCCTTCTGTAATGCATGCCTTGGCATGTAATGATGCGTATATAGTAATCGATTAAGATAACTCCTTTACTATCCCAAAAAACAGTCGCCATCACTTTCTCAGCCGAAAAAACAGTTTTTGCTTTTTTTGGAACCGGCTCGCCCTTTGCAGTTCACTGTTTTGACTGAATTTTTGTTCCGAGCGTATAATGGTGTATCCAAGTTTCATCTACAGTAATTAATCGGCGCCAAAACTCGGATTTATTGCGCCTAAATTGCGCCAACAGAGTGTTGGAAATTTTCATTCGAACACGTTTTTGGTCTAACGTAAGCAAGCGCGGCCCTCAACACGCGAACAGCTTTCTCATTCCTAAATCTTGATTTAATGTGTAAGAAACCCGTTCTTTGGACACTTTCATAACCTCTACTATCTCTCTCACTTTAATTCGGCGGTCGTCTAACACCATTTGGTGAACTTTAGCAATGATATCGTCAGTGGTTACAGTTTTTGGAACGTTCATCATCTCCCAAGCTCTTACGGCCACGTTTAAATTCAGCTGCCCAAAATTTGTCTCTGGTAAATGATGGTGCAGAGTCCCCATACACAGAGACCAACTCATTTTTGATTTGCGTGTGCGTATTGCCTTTCAAAAACAAGAATTTAATAACAGCTCGATACTCAATTTTTTCCATTTTCACAAAAAACATTCACATCGACTCACTCAAACGACTGTCAACTAGAAACTTCGGTAAGTAACTGTCAAAAGATGCACAACTAGCATTCACTCGCTTTTATTGACGAGTGCCGCTATCTCTACGTTGGGGTCGGAAACTTTTCAAACAACACTCGTAGGTCTCGAGGTATACAAGAAAATAAATCCATTGCTGCAGATGCCCTTCTGTATGGTGTTCCAACTGTGCAAAGCGAAAACCTCACTTCACTGTTTAATAACCTTTACTGCTCAGTCAACGTACAGGACCCTTTACTTAAAAACATACATATATCGCACTATGCCTAAAAATAGAAACAAAATTTAACTCCGCTTATGACAAAAACTTCATATTAAAATCCATAACATCAATTCACCACTTTGTCAGCGAGACATCGGATTACATTCTGACGTTTACATACACATCCACGAAGTTCTAACAAAACATAACCACACATCGATGCAGCTGGCAACTCAGAGCCGGATTCTCCAGAGGCAGGTGGCTGCGGCATATTACGATCATTGGTTAGAGTATTTCCTAAACAAAAACATGGGCTTCAGATCTGCCTCATTAATGCACAAAGTCTTTGGCCAAAAATAGATGAATTTGGTTATATATTTGAAGGTTCCGGGGTCGACATCATTTGCGTTTCTGAAACTTGGTTCCCTTCAATTTCTGATAGTAAGCATATAAATGATGAACTGTATCGCTTAAAAAGTTATCAAACTTATCGAGGTGACAGAATTGGTCGTATTGGTGGAGGAGTTGGTATATATGTTAGAGTTGGTATTTCCCCTAATGTTAAAATTAAAAAAATGAGATAGATTATTTGTTTCTGGGTCTGATTAGCAATCTTTATACAGTTCTTCTCGGAGTCGTCTATAGACCAAACAAATCAGTTAACCTGTGTCATCTTCCTTCCCTGCTGGAAGAAATCTCAATCAACTCATCGAACGTAATACTGTGCGGAGACATCAACACTTCACTTAACCTTTCTCCTGTTAACTCTACTACTCCAACTCACTTTACAGACTCTTCTAGTACACTACTTGATGTATTCTTCGTTAGCGAAGCCAGAAAATTATTTTTTATGATCAATTATCAGCTCCTAGGTTCTCAAAACACGACCTTATCTACCTAACATTCGATTTTAGTTACCAGGTTTTGAGCCAATACATTTAATTTTAGAGATTTCAGACATGTTGACTACTTGGTGTCGGAAAACGACGTGCGCAGCATACACTTCACCTAGTCAATAAGTCAAATTCTTACAAATCAAAGTCCTTCAACTTTTCAACAATCACGTACCCTTAAAGATAAAATCATCAAGACATAGACTAAATTTATGGTTTACAACTGGCATTCAAATAGTTAGAAAAAACGGCACGAGGCGTATGTCCGATGGAACCGCTTTAGAGTAGACGAACATCTCAGAGAATAACGAACTCTCCGTAATAACGTTGTTCGCAAAATTCGCGCAGCCAAAACACAGCTTTATTCTAAACGCCTGAACGCGTTATTGTCTGGTAAACAGTTGAGGAAGAACCCCAAGGAGATTGGCGTGGCTAAGCAAAAGAGTAGCCTTCCTGACAATGTCGATAGTAACGCACTCAACAAAAACTTTGTGTCCTATCCTCCTCCTTATGGTACCAACCTCAACATCAGCACCAGCACAACCTTCGAGTTTTCTGATATAGAGCAGATGGATGTAGTGAAGGGTCTACTTTCCATTAAATCTAACTCAGTCGGAGTAGATGAAATGCACCCCAAGTTTATTACGGTTATTCTTCCCATAATATTACGGTGCGTTACCCATATCGTTAATCATATATTAACTACGGGTGTGTTTCCCTCAGTCTGGAAGAAATCCAAAATCTTACCTATTCCTAAAAACCCTACAGGTAATGACTTTCGGCCAATTGCGATACTTTCATTCCTATCTAAAGTCTTCGAAAAAATTATGCAGAAACAAATAAATATGTATCTTAACGCGAAGAATCTATTGACATCTAAACAATCCGGCTTCCGCGCTAAACATAGCTGCACCACAGCTCGGTAGTAGACGACATAAGACGTAACTTAGATAATGATCAGCTAACGTTTCTAGTCCTCCTTGATTTCTCAAAGGCGTTCGATATCGTCAACCACGCTATACTATGCTATAAACTTTCAAGCAAATTCCGGTTCTCCCTTTCAGCGGTGAGCCTTTTGGCTTCGTAGCTCGTAGGTCGTCACCAAGCAGTATTTGTGAATGGTGTAATGTCTGACTTTCTTCCCAATTCTTGTGGAGTGCCACAGGGATCTATATTGGGACCCCTCCTGTTCTCATTATATGTTAACGAGCTACCTTTCATATCTCCATTGAAATGTATGCCGACGACACCGAATTACCGAAATACCGATCTAAATGGTCTTAACCTCCGGTCTACAAATCTTCTTTGTTGCGAACACGCCGATGAATATATTATCATGTTTGCAATTGGAACTGTTGCAGCATTAGGGGCAACTGTGTGCTATTCAAAATCATTGATCTCTTCTTTTCAAACTGAGTCGTTACTATGTTTCCAATTTCAGCATAGCCTAACGCAAAACATACTAAATCGATTCAAGTTCCAACAATTTCAAAAATTCCCAAAAAATCACTCCAATTTGTGTCTCCTCCTTACTATTGTAGCAGATGACCTAAAAAAGATTAAATAAAAAAAATAAAAATAAAAATAAAAAAAGCCCCAAAATCAGTTCTCAACGTTTGACGTAATCTATCGACCCGTAGGCCATTTAGTTAAACGTCAAGCAAAGTTGACGACATGGACTTTGCAAAATCTGTAAATAGCCCAACCCATACCATACCCCAACATAGTTATCCCAATCCCAGTCCTGGTTCAGGTCCCAGTCCAAGTGAAGGGCTCCTGTTATGCTCCAATTATAGCACGCCAAAGACATTATTCAAATCGTTACCCTTTTTATAGCCGAAAGCAATTAGATTATACCCTGACATGCTGACATAAACCACACCATCACAAAAACCCCTCTCCAACCTCTCCACTCAACTCTAGTCGACACCCTATGCCGCACAGTTCACAGCTCCTTGCAGTGTTGTGTTGTGTTGCAAAAAAAAAAATTAAGGCGAAGAAAATTATGTCTCCATTTTATGTATCCTAATTATACCATCTAAAGCACGGAAAAGCTGGTAAAACGGAAAACGGAAAAGTATCCTGCTATAGCAGAACTACGGATACACTATGGAAGTTTCTATAGATGGATACCCTTGGCTACTACGGTGTATCGCGCGCGAAATACTTACTCTCTTGTATATTGTGTTCATATTTTTATTTTTATTTTTATTTTCACTTTTATTTTGGTTTCGTTCTTCATAATTACCGTAATGGAATATGCGAATTACTCATGAGAATTTGTTATGTACGTGCGAGAGTGTGCTTAGAGTCCTTGGACTCATTTTTCTCATCGTTTAGCTTTTTTGTTTGAATTTTTTTATGATCGTACACTTTGATAGGACCGATAAATTTAGTTACAAATACACGCACACCCTTACCCAAACTTATAGTCGTATTTGTGTTCGTTTTTGTTTTGACTCTTACCGCCCCCCCATCTGAATCTACTGTAGTCATGAAAATTGAATGGGCGGCAATGACTGTCATAAATCGAATGTGGTGCTAAGAGCCCCTCAAGCACTCAATCCATTCTATAGAACTGGGATCTAAAGAACTATTCCAATCTTAACCTGCTAAAGGTAACTGTACCGATTGCAATCACATGGGACAAAAGCGCTATACCTACTCGTGCTTCGTATATGGTATGTCGCGTTCTTTTAGGACTTCTCCGTACCGCATCTTCTTCTTCTTCTTCTTTTGTGTCAATTTTTTCTCTCCAGTGTAAAGGTATCTAGGATGTTAATCTCTTTATAGTTTCCAGGGGCGGATGGCACTGGTCTGACCATTAAAAACAAAAAAATACCTCACTGTAACGATTCAATAAAGTATAACCCACATGTTGCAGGTGGCTCCTTCCCGGTGCTGAAGGAGATGATGGTACTGGTGTCGTTGTCGTACTGTCGGGTATCGGCCACCGGACTTCCTTCAGTTCTGTATGTGTGCCTTATTTAATGGAAACTAAAAGCATTTTAGCCTGAAGGAGCAAACCATCATCATCATCCGCAACATGGACATCACCATCGTCATCCTCATCATGGTCATCGGTGTCGTCAATGCTCTAATGGTGTGTGCACTCAACTGTGTGGTAAAAAAAAACACACACACAAAAAAAAAACAACAAATATATCTGACAATAATGGAGTTTTCTAAGAGAATCTTACTTCCGATGCCCTACTGTCACAACCAATCAAGGGGGCGGAAAGGCCTTCAGGGGTTAAGTCTATATACGGGTGCGAAGCTAATTTTAGTCCTAAATGACTCAATTCGTCGTCGTCCTAACCACTAGACAGCTGGCCGGACCATATCCGAGTACCATAGAAGCAAAAGGCAAAAGCAGAAGCCCCTATAAATGTGATGGCAACCTTTTTGCACCTGACACAAGTTCTAATCCCATCATAGCTCAGTCGCCTTCCAGTCATCCCCCAATCATCCCCTAGTAACCATTCATACCTTAGATTTACCATCACTGCGTCCAGTTGCCAGAGAAGTAATTCAATTGATTGTTGTGGTTTAATTTTCGATCAGTTGCTCTGTGCATCTTTATCGGATTTTTCGTTTTGTGTTCGACTCTGTGTGTGGTAGAGGTTGGCGGTGGTTGATTCCTTTTATGTCGGTTTCCCAGTGCAGCTCATTTTCAGTTTTAATTAATTTAGTGAATGGACCAGGTAAAGTACGAGTAGTTGGGGACTAGGATTTGGGGTTAGCCCGAGGAGGGATATGGTTTTGTTTTAATTTTAAATGAAAATTTACGTTTTCTACTTTTGACATACACGCTGTGGTATGAGTAGATAAAAGCGGTGACAGCGGTGGCAGCGGGTGGAAATACTCGTTTACATTTAGGTCAAGTGCTGTGTTGCTCGGGGTATTATAAGGCCGGCAAATGCACGGGTTTTTGGGATTTATTGCTTTTTTTTTAATTTTGTTGAAGTACGGATGCATACATATGTATATTTGTGTATAAATATTTTTCTAACGTTTAGTGTGGTCATTGTTATGAGTACGAGGTTGATCATTAGGGTATTTCAACTTTATTTAAAAGTGGACAAGTGCTGCTCAAAAACCAACTAATTTAACCGTTGAATATCGATTAAAATCAACTTGAGGGTTTGTTTTTAGGGGGTCAATAGGAGCAGAAGAATTGTGGGTACAATGAGGCGCAAAATTGTTTTAGGTTCACTAGAAACGCTTTATGCAATGCCTCTGGCGAGGACAATCATTTTGGAATTTCTCTCCGTCGTATTTCCCAATAGATTCTAATTTTTTATTTTATATGCAATTCTATTATATCGAACAAAAAAAACTCTTTAATGGCTCCGTGCAGACACTCTAAGCTAAACCCAACACTTAATCTATTTCTTTTGATTTTTTTTTTTTGTTAAACTTTGTACATTAAGTTTTTTTTATATTTAAATAAAATTACAAAATATCTTAAGAATTATCTTAACCTACTTAAACAATCTTAGTTTTTAGAAAATTCTACCCGATATCCCTGTATCCTCATACTGAAATCGTGATCATTGCATCGTTTTTCTCAAGCCTGTGAAATTTCAATATGACCAATAACTGAGGCAAAAAGTACTACAAAGCAATGACTCAAAGATGTTGGTCATTCGTCAAAAATATTAGAAACTCTGCCTCATCCTCCTCATCCTCCATCCCAATGATATTTCAGCTGCAAGCTCTTTGGACAAGGCCAATCTGCTTGCTGCACGCTTTCCGGCCACCTTAACGTTTTCAAATTGTGCTTTGTCTCCGCCTACACTTGAGTGCGTCGAATCTTCAATGGGACGAATCCACTTTCGCTAGGTTCCCACTTTCCACTAGGTTAAGATCTTCAAATACATAAATCCGCTGGTCCAGATAGTATATCTCCCCTTCTTCTGAAGAGGTGTTCTTCCACCTTGGCAAAACTATAGGGTTTTCCAATAAGGACTTGACAACTTTTTTTTTTTAAAATAAAACGCAAACCATTTGAGATATTTCAAAAACTTTATTATCGGCTTGAAGTACAATCAAAACATTTATGAATGGAACTCGACTTCGTTCATATGCCCACCAGGGACACGTTTGCAGCGGTCGATTCGTTGGACCCAATTTTCAACGACTCGGCCACACATTTTAGCCGAAACGGCCGCTATTTCGCGCTCACTGGCTCCGAGCTCTCCCAACGGCGTTGGCGTGTTGGCATAAACCAATGATTTAACGTAGCGCCACAGAAAATCGTCAAGAACGAGGTGGCCAATCGACTGGCCCATGTCTTAAGATAACACGCTTTTCATACTTACTCTTCAATAAATCGATTGTAGCGTGTGCTGTGTGGCTTGTGGCATCATCCTGTTGAAATCACATGTCGTCCAAGTCCATATCTTCCAATTCGGGCCAAAAATAATCGGTGATCATGGCGTGATAACGCTGACCATTCACAGTAACGTGACGATCGTTATCGTCGACGAAAAAATATGGCCAATAACGCCGCCGGCATGCAAACCGCACCAAACAGTTACTTTTTGTGGATGAAGTGGTGATTCATGAAACACATGTGGATTTTCACCCGACCAATAACGCATATTTTGCTTATTGACGAACCCATTGAGTCAAAAATGAGCTTCGTCACTGAAGATGATTTTGCGATGAAATCCATCATCTTGTCGCATCTTATCCAGAGCCCATCGGAGAACGTACGTCACTTCAAATGGTCCATCGGCTTCAATTCTTAAGTCAGCTTGACCTTGTATGGGTGTAAACCAAGATCCTTACGCAGAATACGCCATAATGTGGTCTGAGTGATTCCCAATTCTTGAGAACGCCGTGGAATTGACTGATTTTGATCATTTGCTACGGACGCCTAAACGGCAGCGATATTTTCGACGCTTCGACCCACCCGTTGTCTCACTGACACGGCAACATCACACAACGAATATGTAGACTCAGATTTTTGCACTAAACTTGTTATTGTCTGTCTACTAGGGTGAGAATTACGACCGAAAATTGGAGTTAACGCTCTTAAAGTTGCAGTCACCGACTCCGAATTTCGGTAAAAAATTTGTATAATTTGCAGACGTTGCTCGTTAGTGTACTTTACCATGATGAAAATGTTGAGTTTACTGAATAAATTGACAGTGACAGTTTGATGATTAGTGAAAGAGTGCGTTCACAAATTAAATTCAAAGTTGTCAAGTCCCTATTGGAAAACCCTTTACTTCGTTAGCTTTTTCCTCAATTCTACTCTTTAGGACTCTTTCCGAGCAGATGGAAAGCAACAGCATTTGTCCAGCCCGTCCCTAAAACAGGCCCATTGCATTGCTCTTAAAATATCTCGAAACACGAAAAGTTTTCAATGACCGGCTGTACTATTTTCGTAGCAACAGATCCACTGGTGATTTGATGGCATGTCTCAACGAAAAGTGGAACCAAAGGGTACATCAATCTGGCAAAAGAAAGATAGTTGCATTTGATATTTCTAAGGCATTTGACAGAGTTTGGCAGCAGACTCTTTTGTCGAAAAAGCGTGCTTTTGGGATCGACGGCTCTCTTCTTCAATGGATTAGAAATTACCTTTCGGAACGTTCAATTCAAGTTGTCTTGGGTGGTTTCAAGTCTGATATTCAGAAAATAAATTCTGGTGTGCACCAGGGCTCCGTTTTGTATCCGATACTCTTTTTAATTTTCATCAACTATCAATTGTCTGCTACTTTTAATCCTATATATTCCTTTGCTGACAACTGTACTCTCTCCTTTTCATATTCGTTCCGGGACTCACGTTCCTGCTCTTCGGCTATAGAACGGGAACGGCAGCGTATGTTAAGCTCATAGAATCCTAATATTAACAGCGTAACTAATAGGGGAACCACTAATGGATTTAATGCTTCCGAAACACAATGATGTCTGGTGTCGTTAAAGCGAAATTTAAACACCTAGTCATTGTCCATGAATGGCACTTGCATCGTCGAAACCGAAAAACTTTCGAAAACTTTAGAAAAACAATCGGTAGTCTCTTAAAGCAGGGCTGTCCAAAAGAAGGCCAGCGGGTGTGTCATGGGGCGCGCCGTCCTGTTATAGCGGCCCGTGACATAAAAAAAAACTTCAACTACGAAATTTTATTTCGCACCAAGCGAAACCGCTTTACCTACACGAATGAAAAAAAAAACCAATGTAAGCATTCAAGCTTTCTTTCTTCTCGGTATGGTAATATCGAGCTGATGAAGCAAAATTTATTTTCAATTTCGAAGTATGTTGCAGTAGTGGAAAACACTCACTTTGTCCGCTTTGGACTTCTATCGACGAAAGAATCCGCGAGTTAATAAACTCTATTTTACTTACAAATATTTTACGAAAATCATTCGTTTGAGTTTCATAATACAATTCGTTAGTGCCGAATTAAAACTTATTCTATGTCTACAAAGAAGTGAAAAGTAAGCGATGAAAATCGTGCTTTTAATGACAAACGGAAACTGGACTATTTTATTTACAACAATAATAATAAAATTCAGTGTATGATTTGTAGGCAAGTCCTGTCTGTGGCTAAGGAATACAATGTTAAGCGGTATTACACCACTTTGAATGAAGAGAAGTATAAGGAACATAAAGGTGAAGCTAGAAAAATTATTGTAGCCGAATATAAGAACAAACTGGTGCAGCAAAGAAGCACTTTTTCAAAAGTAAATGAACTGAGTTTAGCTGCCTCCTACGGAGTTTCTTTACAATTAGTCAAAGCTAAAAAACCATCCAGTGATGGAGTTTTAATAAAAAAAATGTGCCAGAAAAATTGCAATCTGTAGCACTATCACATCAAACAGTGACACGACGAATAGATGATGTGGGCGAGTATGTTTCTAGGAAATTGTGTGACTCCGTTGCGGAATGTGAATGTTTTTCAATATGCTTGGATCAGACAGACGTCAGTCAGTCAAAAGGTTTACGCTGCATTACGGAAAAAAATGTTGAATTTTGTCCCGTTACATGAAACAACTAAAGAAAGTGATATCTATGAAGCTGTCAGTACCACTATTATAGATTACGGAGGGTCTCAAAAATGTTCCTGTATTGTGATTGATGGAGCTAAAGCAATAACAGGGACAGTGACACTATTCTCTGGACTCCTTAAACAGAATGGTATTCATTGACATTTAGTCCACTGCATCATACACCAAGAAGCTTTATGCGGAAAATCTTTTGCGCCAGATGGACGCAATGAAGGTGGCTGTCAAAACAGTAAATCTGATAAGGGCCGGAAACAAAGCTTTAACTCATCGTAAATTTTGCGATTTTTAACCGAAATCGATGCAGCGTATGGAGCAGCGTTCTTTTACTCTGCGGAAAAGAGATCCTAGTATTTCTGAAAGACAATATAAAATAAAATCTGATACCACAGAAATAGAAAACAAACTTCAAGATCCCCAATTCCTCGCTGATCTTGCATTTTTAACGGATATGACCCAACACATGAACGAATTAAATTTGAAGTTACAAGGCACAATAATATCGTGAACTTGTATGGATTTTACAGTTTGAAAATCGATTTATAAATTTTAAGGAATTAGAGAGCGATTTGTCACTTTTCACTCATCCATTAACACTGGCTATTGAAAGTGCAAAGACTGACTACCAATTGGAGTTATGCGACCTACAATCCGACCCATTCTACAAAAGCAAAGTGGAAATTGGAAAAGATTTGTTTAAGCTCCTCGATGATCACTTTCCGAAATTAGCGAGTTTTAGTTTGAGAATGGATTCGATGATGGGGAGTACATATCTTTGTGAAAGTGCTAATACATGTCTTCATTGTCGGATAAGTCACTTATTAACGAATGCGCTTGGCAACGACGAATATTGATGTTGACATTAATAACATTATTAAAGAAAGAAATAAACAAAGAAAAAATAATATGAAAGATTTTTTTTATTAAGAGCTAAAAGTATTTTATTTCGATGGGCCGCCAGTTCTTGTTAAATTTCACACGACTGCAGCCTGGACAGCCCTGTCTTAAAGAAAAACGTCCTTTTCAGCGGTTTAGATCTTAGGCAACATATTTATTTTCGTGTAAGGAAAGTTTACTTGAACAGATTTAGTTTTATTGAGGGCAATCCGCTGTGCCTTTATCCTATAAATTGCATTATTAAGAGCCCTTTTTAGTTTAGCTGTTGTTTCATCGATAGCTTTACCTACTTTTTGTGTATCAGCAGACGTAGCTAAAATGGCCCCTCACGGGAATATGCATAGTATACATAGACGATAAAGAAGCTGACCAAGACCAATTCCTCGCGCTCTCCTTCTTCTTCTCTATCTTATATTAACCGTTGAAATAAATATGTAAGGGATATATTTACACTTAATGTTGCATAATTCTCCCACGTATTTGCATTGCTACTAAGCCGCCTATTTGCTTGGCTAAATTTGCAGACTTTGGAAAAATTCTACAGGTCACTCTGTTTTAGATCACGTCATTAGTGAGGTCAATTACTTGCTGATGTTTTCGCATTTTTGTGGAACTTGTGCCACTTTGCATCTTTCGCACTCTTCTTCATGATTTTTTCCCATTTAGTCGTTTTATATAACAAGCAAGGGAACACACTGCGGTAATATTCTATAAGCCGTTGCCGCACAGAAAAATCTATTCTCGAAGTGCGTTGTCAATGTATTGCCTATATTGTAGGCAAGACCTGTTGTAATTTGAATTTCAAGCATTCATGCCTTTGTCAAAAGCTTGTGAGACATTAAGAAATACCTATGAGCAAATCCTTCCTTCTCCAAGAGATTTCTCATTTACATCGGTGATTCTATGAACCTGATTAATATGTAGTTCAATGCTTGCTTCTGAACCCAAACTGGTGATCAGGGTTCAGATTTTTTCCGTCAGTAACCCGCCGTGTACAATTAAGTAAATAGTATCCTTTCAAGAATGTTGGACACAATTAGGAGAAGTGAAATCGATCTACTCACTGGGTGGTTTCCCTAGTTTTGCACCTTTATGACTTCAGCAACTTTCCACCGAATGTATTCTAGTCTAAGTGGCGCATTTATAAGACTGAGAAGCTTTAGTCTTTTCTAGCCAACATTTTAACGACTTCTTCGGTTATTAGGTCGTAACAGGTACCTTTTCCTGGTTTTTATTTCTATTCTGATTTTGAGTTTCGTTAACTTAGCATTTTTTATTGTGTAATTATCAACTGCTATTTCGATGCCTTATGAACGAATGATCGACCATCGAACGGCCTAAATGTTTCTTCCAGATGGATACCGAAAATATCCACTTTTACTTATCTCCCCAAAATAAGACCGAAAATTACCCGAAGAACTTTTCTTTCAAGGCGGTCGAATATATGTTATTTTCACCCGCTTCTCCCAGCGGGACTAGGATGTACAATGTCTTTTTGGTTGTTCGAAAGAGAGCTTTACTACTCAATTGCAAGGGTGGCTATACTTTCGGGAAGACGGAAATATTGTCTGTCTTCATTCAGGTTGAATAATTCATTCTGCCTGACGGTGCAATGTCATTCGCCATCACCGTTTAACAGTCTGCAGAAATAATAATTCCAGATTCTCAGCACCGACTGTGATTCTACTACGAGGCTTCTTTCTTTATCCTTGCAGATTTCTACTCAGGTTTTGCAGCTTAAGCATATTCATTTTATTTTTTGGTAAAACTTTCTATCTTCGTTCTTTTGATAGCACCTTTCTAACGCCTCGTTCAAGCGCTTCCCGTATTTTTGTTCTTCCATTGTTTTCTCATTTCTGCAGAGCCGCTCTGTGCTTCCAATGTTTTTCTAGAGTTGCCTGTCTGCATTCGTCATCGAATCAGGAAGCCCAGTACATCAGAGGCGGCCTCTCTGATTGCTCTTTGGCAGTGATGCTAGAGCTTCTACGTTTGGGCTCCTCGAAAATTTCAGGGAGACTCGATCGAAAAAAGCCCTGACGGTCTCTTGCGATTGTAGGCGTTCGACGTTGTACTTCACCACCAATGGTTCGCTGGCAATAGATATTTGCATTCTACAACAAGATAATGATCCGAGTCGATATTAGCTGCTCGGAACGTTCAGATATCCAAAACACTGGATCAGTGCCTCGTGTTGTATAATCAATTTGGTTGACAGTTTATTGCTCAGGAGTCAGCCCTGTACGTTTATGGGTATCAATGTATGGAAACCATGTGCTGGCTACAGTCCAAAAATCAATAAGTAATGGCGTTGAAGGTGTACTTCCCCCACAGAATTACCAAAAATGCCTTTCTTGCCAAGCTTGGCATTAAAATCGACGAGAACGATTTTCACGTCATATTTAGGGCATTTTGTCGAGGGACTCGTAGAAGCAGTTTTTGTAAAGTCGTCAGGCGTTCGCTTACATGCCTAAAGCTAAAATTTTGTTTGCTAAGTCTTCCTTTTACGTCCAATCCGCATCCGAATAAACTCTCGCCTTATTACCCCGGTTGTCGGTAATATTCCGTATAGTAGACATCACAATTTGTTATCCTCTTTTTACCCAGTCTATCTCATCGCACTCCTTGGATGGCGATTATGTCTGCTTTGTAGCAGTCGAAGATCTCCGCTTGTTGTTTGAATCCATTTTGAGCTGGTTCGTCACATTTTTTTTAACTCTTACGTATAGCGTTGTGAGCCCTATGACGGCCTAGGCCAGTATTATGCTTGTGATCGAACACGCACGTGTCATAGGTAAGGATTTACTCCTGCTGTTACCGAGGCCCACCACTGGGAAGTAGGGCAAGCGCTACGCTACGAATTGGATTAAATCCAAGTTATAGAACAGTCAGCAGTTTCCCGATCCATTGCCGCTCAAAAGGAAAAGGCCACTATTTCATAAAATTTATCACTTTTGTGGGACCCTATCTGGGATTAAATCAAAACGGTATAAGCACCCACTTCTTCGTATTGTGGAAAACAATTTTAAATAACCGCATCACTTACGTAGATAAAGCAATAAGAAAATGAAAGAAAAAGAATCAAAACCGTGTTTGATATTGGGAAGTATTTGAAATCCTGTCCAGGTATTCTCTTTGAAGATTCCTCCAAATATTTTCGCTTTCAAAGGCAAAACATCAAGCCGACGAAAAGTCAGTAAGAATACCACAGAGATGGGCATCCTTCAAGATGCCGCCACCAAAGATGGAATAGCAGTCATGTAGACTAAATGAAGGAATCTGGGTATGGTGGTTTCTTGTAAAACACAAAAAATAATTTTCTAAAAGCACAATCAATCATCCTTACATTTTGCTGCTAAAGTCTCCGAAGCAAGAACAACAGAAAAAGCGAAAAAAAGAATATGGACCGAATCCTATGTACGAGTACGTAGTGGAGTAGAGTCTGGGGAGCAAAAAAAAGCATACAATGCCTTTTCGCTGCCACCATTCCAGAAACACGTTTTTTTTTTCCTCCGAAAAAACAACCAAACGAACAGGCGAACAAGTGAACATCCCAATATTTTTGTAAGATGTTTGTTGAATTTTCCACAAAAAGAATTGAAGACAAGCGAACAAAAATAAAAATAAAACCAAAACCAAAACCAAAACCAAAAGGAAAAGCAAATGAAGATCTTTTTTGGTTTTTGTTTTTGTTTTTTGTTCTGCTCCTTTGTATCCGAAGGTAGCTGGGTTGTGTAAAACTTTAGGTTGCTAATGGCACAGGAAAATTGTGGGGGCGACCGACACCGACACCGACACCGATTCCAACACGGTGATGGTTGGCAAAGTGTAGAGGAACCTTAAGAACAGACATTTTTAGCGTACAGATACCCATACATGGTGTGCTAACGAAGATGTATGAGCAGAAGATAGAGCAGGTCGTTGATGGCTGAAAGAACGAGTATGCGTTTGCCTTCTATCAGTCTTTGGGGGGTTGGAACCTAACCACCATCCAAATGTCAGTCTCGAAGGAAAACTTTTTTCTTAAAAAAAAATAAAAAAACAAAGGCAGGTATGATTTCTTATTCTTAGTACTGCTTTTCGCAGCGAGAGATGCATGACGCAATAAAAATGTTAAACATTAATTTTTGGACAACAAAGGGAACAGAAGTCGAACACAAAGAATGGCAGAGAAACGGGAGGGCAGGATGCGACTGGGGGTTGGATTGAAAGTTTACGTACATTCTGTAAAGTTTTCGGACTCAGATATCTTGTAATGAAGTTGTGGTTGCGGCCAGGTGATGATTGGGTACATCTATACACATACACACTTATGTACGTATGTAGGCAGGGGAGGCAGTTGGGTTTCGCCGGAATATTTACTTGCATTTACCTTATAGACAAATGAAAAAGAATTTATTTTTTTCAATTTTATTCTCTCTTTGTTTTCTACTCTGAAGGTTTTTATTTGAAGTCTGCTCTGGCACTTTTGGTCTAAGGAGCTTAATTAAATTTTTGTCGTTTTTTCTCGTTTCCTTTTTCCTTAACTTTACTTTCTTTTAGTGCAAGCAAACTTCTGAATATTTTCCTTACGTCATTTGCAAGTCATCTTTTGGTCTTGTCTTTTCCAAAAACAAAAAACGATTCAATTGTCTTGAATAAGCTTTCTCAGGTCATCGACCGTTGTTGTCGACTTGTATGTATAATCCGGCGGAAAGTAACGAATGATAAAGTTTTTATTTGACAAGATCTGTGAATGCATTAATGATGGAACGATGATGTTTTGGTGTTTTTCGTCGTTTTCACAGAGTTTTCACAGTTCTGACTGCTTATTTTTCAACCCGCTTTTTGTAGATTCAATGCATAAAAGATTTTTAAATAATCCCTCTATGCCCTATTGTATTTTTCATCTTTTTAGCAGTATTAAGTCAAGTCTAGTCATTCGACATACTTATTTCTCTTTGAAAATTGGGCTTTTTGACTTCCAGGATACTGAGTTTGGAAACCTTAGTATTCATCAAGGGATCTGATGAACCTCAGATCAACGAATGCTCAACCAAATTGATCCTTAATATCCATCTCTACATTGTTCTGTTGGAAGGAGAAACGCTGTGATAGCCAACAATTTTGCACATCGAACCCCAATTCACATCTAAATGCCCAAAACGCCTCTAGCAACAATTGCCAAAGTGCCGTCAATACGCGATCAGAGACCCCGTAATGAATGTGCTATGTTTCATCTACCCGCAATCAAGAAACCTCTTGATTTTGATTTGACAAAGAAGGGTCAATTTGGCCATTCTTTCGAGCATTTGGGGCTCTCCAATGACGTGCTGAACAGTAGCACGAATAATTTTTGATTAATCAGTATACACCACAAACTTTACAAAGCGCCTCAAGAAGTAATTTGCGACAAATCCACTGATCTTGTTTCCAAAATGTTGCAATTGGATCGAGTTCTTAATAAGTCAATGGTTTCATGAGCAATACGACACGTCGTCCTGCTGGAATCAGATGTCTGAATCCAATTCAATGTCTTCCAAATTTTTGAAGAAGTAATCACTGGTCACTGTCCGGTAACAGCAGGTAAGCATTGACTGTAACACTAACTTCAGCTTCATTTTTTAAAAAATAATGAGCAATGATGCCATCAGCTGAAGCTTATACCAAGCATAATGAGTCTCTTCTGATTTGCATCACTCCCGTCGTAAGGCTTGGTCCCGGGGTTCAAAAATTCATCTAATCCTCTATATGATTCTTGAATCGAATTCGTATATTCAAAATAAGTTTGACATCAAAGCGATCTTTTGGTGTTGATTTATTCATGATAATTTGTTCACGATGAGAAGCAGCATGCACTAGAGGCAATCAGAACTTTTGCAAATCGAATATTGGCCAACCCCTCAGTGACCCACATGCCTCTAGCAAGAGGTATCGAGGTCTGCGTGACCAGACGCCGCAACTAATCTTCTAAGTTTGATTATTTCTCACCATGAACCCTAGTTTGACGAAGATCTGGTATTTACAACGAAGCAAGCACTTACAAGGGCAGATCACAAGTACCTGTTTTTGAAGACAGTTGTCGTTGCTAAAAAAAGCTGGCATCAATTACTATCGAGTACTACCAGCTTTGCAACGACTCCATTCTAAATTTCAGATTGATCTACGTTTTTTCTACATCTGCTTTTGATGACGAGGGTGCATTCCGGCAGGCAGTCGTGATTACCGAGAAAATCGTAATCGGCCGCATTGCTCTTGTTATTCGTACGGAACCACATGATAAGTTAAATGACAACAACATGTCGCGATTATTCACAGTGGCCAACTTCGAAGCAGCGGATGGAGCTCTTTAATTAAATGATGAAACCCGGACCCTATATTACATGCCAGACACCAAGCTACCAGGCGAATCTGCTCTGAAGGAGGTAAAGACCATCGGCTTGAAAGGTCATACAATTTTTTGGGATTCGAAGAGAATAATTGTCATGAACTTTTTTTTACAATCACAGGGCAGTTTTAAAGTGATTATTGGACCCACATGGATCCAACTGCTACTTAAGCTATGAGATATCGCAATACCGGTGTAGATACATCAAATCTGACATCGACATTATAAAAACAGCATCAAAACTTCTAAAAAGTACCCTGGGTATTTCTACTATAAATAATCCCAGTAAAGTGAAATTAAACGTTCAAAACCTTCAACAACGATGGCTGAGTTAACCCGCTTAAACAATTCCGAAGCAAATGAATTATGCAAGTCTGCAAATCCTTCAACCAAGGAATTCATATTCCAGCAGACTATGTATAGCATCAAAAAACCTCGCAAGTCATTACCATTCTACATACACTGGAGTCCTTGGTATAACTTTGCTTCAGATGTTGGACTTTCCAAGAATCCGTCTGATGTGCCATCGGATAACAAGCAGTGCACACAGTGGGCTCTTGGTCGCAAGGCCACGCTGGAACTAATGCATAACTGGGGCACGGACAGTAATCCAGATCAGAAGTATTGCACTGGCAATTCAGATCCAAGAGGATATGGACATATTGGCTTAATGGTTCCAGATGGACTAGTATGTGTTGCTTGCTAAAAATTTGAAAGAACAGGCTGTAGAGTTTGTGAAGAAACCCGATGATGGTCGCATGAAACGATTGGCTTTCATCAATTACCCCGATGGTTACTGGATTGAGTGTTATTTGCGTTTTTTATAGAAACTTGAAAAATTTATCTCAGCCAAAAAAAAGTAATTAACTCAACAACAGTGTGCCGATCAACACGCTTCGACTAATAAAGCACCGTCCCGGGCCACCGTGTTTCGCTAGTTTTACAAATTCAATCGTGTTCGTCGTTCGCTTCAGGAGGAATTTCGTGGAGGTCGTCCAAAATCGGTTATTGTGCCGGAAAACATCAATGAACTGAACTGAACTGGAACTGATATTGCAAGATCGTCATGTGATTCATTTAATTTTGCATGAATATTTCGCCTTCAAAAAGATTTATTCGCGTTGGATATCCATAATCTGACAGCTGCTCAACAATAGGCTCATGTCGCTTGGTCCAAAGAAATGATGAAAAAAAAATCAATCGCGGTACTTCAAAAGACGTCTATAAAATGATGACAGGCGACAAATCATGAATTTATGCATGCAAATCCGAAACTAAACAGCAGTCGACTGTATGGGTCTTTCAAGACGAGCCAAATCTAACATAAGTTGTTCGGGCACGAAACATTTTGAAGCAAATGGTGCCATTAGAGCAACGTAGAACCGTCAATTCGAAATGGTACACCGCCGTTTGTTTGCCAGAAGTGTTTGGAGAAAAAAAGGAAAAGCAACCGCCGAACACGGGTCATTCTCCACCATAAAAATATGAGCTCTCACAGATCGGCTCCAATAAGTGACTTTTTGAGCACTCAAAACATCGAATTGATGGGTCATCCATCGTACCGCCCTGATTTGGCATCGAATGACTTCTTTTTAGTCGAGCTTGCACTTTAGAAAAGACCATGTAAGGAATATCGAACTCATTAAGGGATTATACGCAGTACGAACAAAGATATATTTTTATGAATTTTTTTCTGAAAAGGTGTTTTATTTTACAAAAACAAAAAGTAAATGTACCATTTAGTGGCAATATCTAAATTTATAATGGCACTACTGATTTGTAAAAATATCGATCTGGTGTGCTCCTGTAGACGATCTCCTGAAGGTTGTCAGCAGTGACCACGATATCTCCGCAAAAAAAAACTATATTGATCGAAGGAATAGTCGAAATTTATATTTTTGTCAAAATGGCGGCTTCGTGAATAAAAAATTCGAATTTTCGACCAAAATTGCTGCGTAAAATTGTTTAAAAAAATTATAAGTAATTATCCGAAATCTTATTCCGTAGATCAATACCTGAGGGATATATCTGAGAGTGTTGTGTTAAAATTTCAGACCGATCGGTTGAGCAGTTTTTTTTAGAAATCTTTGTCGGTGATCTTCGAAAATATAGTTTTGGGAAAAACGCGTTTAAAGTTTCGGAAGAAGTTTACATATAGATAATTTTTTTTTTACTTATAACACATGGAGTCATCTATTCCAGGGCCGTAAGATGGACCCTCCGTAACATCAGCAGATTCTAGTACCTCGAGTTGTGTTGTCTACTACTCATTCTTCCCTCTCGCGTACTCCCAGAGATCATGTCGCACTCTGCATCCTCTTTTTTGATATACGCTTGGGCATTGCGCCCAATTGATATTCCCATTGCAATCATTACGATTCTAACTGCGTATAAACCCTTAATCCTGCTTATCCCTCTACTAGCATGCCAAATCTAAAATTGAAGGTGTGGTTTTGATTTTGGACAGCTTTCTCGTACTTTCATATCGAATTCGCCCCAAAGAAGTTCTATTGGACTAAGGCTCTTGGGATTTAATGTACTCCATACAAAGTAAGTTATCTCCAATCAAACGACATCCTGATGGAAGACGGTTGTCCATCAAAATGCTTTTACATCCGCCTTTGTTCAATGTGCCATCGTTTTTTACAAAATCTCCAAGTCCTTCATAACAGAACGATCCACAGACCATAACTGAACCATCTCCATGCTTCACAGTTGAAACCACACATTGTGTGGTTCGATCAACGGACAAAAGCTCGCCTATTTGCCCACTTTAACCGTTTTTCGCGATTTTGTGACCTTAGGAGGAATTTTCGAGCAGCAGGTAGACCTTTAAGTGCCGCCGTAACTAAACGGCGTTTTTCGGTGCTGACAATAGAGTGTTGCTGTCATTGACTTCTGCTTGGATTTCAAGTGCTGTAAGCCGCCGATTCCTCTTTGAACTAACTCTAATATTTAAATCCTCTGAATTTGTTAAGGCTTTAGGTATTCCTGAGCGTTTCATCGTCGATAATGATATCACTCGCCTTGTGCATGCGCTCGTTAAAGTGTCTTTTTATTCTACCCCCAAAATAGTCAAGAAGTATTCACGTGGCGGAAACTTAAGACTTCTTCATCAAATCTGCTACGAGAAATCCATGTTCAAATTAATAATATTGGTACCAAATGCCATGGAAATATGCCAATTGTCAATTCTTCCTCTTCATGAGAAAGTCCTAACCTAGGTATCCCTCATGTCTTTATTCATGACATTCTTATGCTCCATATTACAAGGTTTCAATCACCATGTGCGCTAGAATCTGGAAATGAAGTTGACATGATTGCCACCCATTCCAACCATGCCTTTGGTACAATATAATCCTTCTAAAATTGAAGCTTTAAAACGTAGGTTCAATCCCATTTAAATGAACGATATTACTATGTTCTATTTAGTTCCATGGTTTCTGGCCCAATTCAAACCTCCTCTGGGGTCCCTCAAGGTAGCCACCTTGGTCCCTTATTATTTATTCTAACTATTAATGATGTTAATGGCATCATTATGCAGATGATATGAAAATCTTTAGATATACATCATCTTCCTTAGACAGCCTAATACTGCAGGAGGATCTAAACAGATTTTCTACTTCGTGTCAGAAGAATTTCCTTGAGCTGAACGTCAATAAGTGTCAGGCTATAACTTGTACCCGTAAGCGCCATTATACTTCACCTTGGTGTTATCTGATTTTTAATCTGCTTGTTCCCTTAGTGGATGGGTTGCGTGATTTATAATAATATGACAAAAAAAAGCTAACTCTGCCCTTGGTTTTCCAATCCCTATGTCACCAAATCTCTTTACATAACCTTTGTTAGGCTTCTTCTTGAATATGCAAGCCAAGTTTGGCCGCCCTATTGCAGAACTCACAACCTCTGCATCGAAGCTGTTCAACGCAGGTTTTTACGATTTAATTTACGTGGTCTTAAATGAAATAATAGCCAAAACTTACCACCGTACATTGAACGACTGAAACTAATAAATTTACAACCCTTTCCTATGCGTCGAAAAGTTGCCGATAATCTCTTTGTTCAGCAGATCTTAGTTGGTTATATTGATTGTCCTTCTTTACTTAAACTTATTTCTTTTAACACCTACCCACGCAATCTTAGGTCTGTGCCACATTTTCGGCTCAATCTTCACAGAACGTATTATGGACATCTGGTGCCAATGTCTAGAATGATTCGACTACCACCTCACTAAACAGTCCCTCAAGAACATTCTTATTTTCACCTATGCCTTCCGTTCAAACTTTCTTTGACCGCTCCCACCCTTTAGTTTTTATATTTAGTTTTAAGCGAAATTGTTAGTTTTAAGAATATGCTTGCAATAAGCTTTAATAAATCGGTCTGGGGTTGACCCGGGAATTAAATCAAAATCAAATTTGATATGCTTAGACAGGTGTTCCAATAGCCAATGGAGTACCAACCTAATTCAGATGTCGTCAAGAAAATTACGCCATGTTCACGTAATTATAAGTTGTCTGACGTTCTGATTATAAAAGCTACAGATAATTACTTGGAAGAATATTTTTTTCTCTCTCTTCATAGAGTTCTAGAGGCATTTTCAGGGCCATTTGTGTTTGTTTCAAACATGTTTCCTGGATCCGCTTAATTCCAGCCCCAGCAAACAACATTCCAGGTCTTGAAACGGATATAACAAAAAGAACAGTAGTTCTTCGAATGAAAAGTTCCAAATATCCCTGTATGGTACGAGTATTATGCTATCAATTATATTTGTATCACGCTGAATGAAACCTGTGCAATTCCTCAAAGACAGCATTATTTTTGTGCTCGACGAATAGAATTCAGAAAAAGTTATTCATTCTCCATTAGCCGTGATCATTGCCCTAAAAACCAAAAAAAAAACATTTCACTTTCAAATATCGATGTTGGCCATAAATATGTCACATGCCATGCACTACTACGACTATCATTATCCTGTGACAACCACCCCAACTACGGACGTCAAAGCCCCTCATTAAAACCAAAAAACAACTCTCCAATTAAGAAGAAATCAAATGTCATATATCGAGTGCCAATTTGCCAGGTCAGGCTGAATAATTTCCCTCCAAATCGAAATTATTGTTCACCAAAGAAATTATGTTCCACCCATGACCACCACCCAATATTAAGCAGCTTCAGCTCGGGCTCTCACCTCTACTCCTGCCTCCAATCCAGGGCTACCCCACACCAAACTCAGTAATCAATTTCAATTTACTTGCGCCCCGGTCATTTATCATTATTTTATTTTCTGTCAAAAAAGTTTCGTTTCCCCATCATTAGTAATTATGTCGAATACCTATGAGTAAACAAAATCAATATACACTCCCAAATGTATGTGCACGTACACTACCCGGGCCCAACAGAGCACACAGAGAGCATAGAACTTCGAACGTGTATCTGTTTGTTGGTTTGATTGTTTATATGAATGAATGTGTGTCCTCCAGGGGCCAAAAACAGAAAGGAACAAGCCAGCATTCATGAGAAAAAAGTTTTTTTTTGTCCACTTTACTAATCAAACTTTGGCATTTCTTGTTTCTTAACATTCAGTTCGGCATTGGCATCGTCATGACATGGCACTGGCACCCCGAAAAGCCATTAACACAAAACAAAGGACATGAGAAGAGAAAATTCATTTTGTCCTTGATTTTATCTCTTTCCTTTGTACACATAAAGACTAGCAACATACAAACATACTCGTACACAGAGCACCCTGTCCATGCAAAACTGGTGGGCGGTAAGAAATTTAAAAAAAAAAAAAAAATATCCTTGCAACGATGGATACCATTGTCTCACCATGGCTAATGGTATTTTCTTAGATCTGATGGATGAATGGATGAAAGATTAGGTAGCTTTTTGAGAAGTTTCTTACTCTTCCTTTATCTTTCAGCAGAGTTGTGCCAGAATTTTTTTCTCGGTGTGGGTAAGAAACGTTAACAATTAGGAAAACGTTTTTGATGCTACCGCTTTACTGCTCTGTGGAAACTCTGAAACAGCCTTTTCCGTTAGTTAAATCAAAAACAGGCCAAAATCTTCACAATAATCCTCTCAAATCAAAGGAGAATGGAGTTCAATGGTATGATGCGCAGAAGAGTATCAGGGTAGGATTGACAGGGAACTGTCATTAGGTATGAGTATGGTGTACTAAGACCAAGGACGAGGCAAGTTTGATCGAATAAAATGAAAACAAATACCAACTAGGACCTGAGGCAAATTCCTCTACTCACTATGTTCTTCATCTTGCCATTTTTGTGAACAGAGAAGGGGCCCAACAGTTTACAGACGACTCCGAAACGGAGGGATATTGAGAGACTTTTTCATAAGCCAAAGTATGGTGTTTACTTTCAGAGGTTTTCCACTGCGGGTGTCACAATTTGTTTCTGTAGGGAAAAATCTGGAATCCGGTTCCTTACATTTTTGAAAGGTGAAGCCTCTGATTCTATTCTATTGGTCCGGGAAAGTAATTTGTAACTGGTCTCTTCAGTCGAGTTGAAGAGGGCCTAATTGATCACCGGCTTCCGTTTGAAAGTACCAAATGACGACTTAAAATTATTATTACAAATTAAGACACCAAGGATTATTGAACCGGGAACACGTAGGATGCGACCGATTTCCACATTCGCAGATCTTTCCAACACCGATAACCGCCTTTCTGTTCTGGAGGAAGTATTATGCAACCAATGTTACCCGTGTCCCATTTGCTACATGGCTGATTGTCACAGAATTATGTAAAGTTGTCGGCTAAAATATCTCTCACAGCGATGCAGACCATGAGCAGAGCGAACCTAACTCTAGGAAATATTTTGGTACGTGGTTTTTAGCCAATATATTTATTGGTCCACTCAATTGCAACAAATTGTAGGGCAACAGCCAAGTTGGTCTGGCCACTCATCGATTGCAGTACGCACCTCATACATTGGAAAATTTTCCATTGCTCGGACAAGGACGCACTTCAAAGACTCAATAATTGGATGTCGAGAGTAAGCCATAGTGTCCAGAACGGACCATAGTCTCGTAGTCTAATGGATTGAGGTATGGGACTAGATGGCCAATCATTCGTGGAAATGAAATTCGGAACGTGGTTTTAAGACGTTTTTGCCTTATGAGCTGGAGCGGAGGCTTGTTGAAAGGTCCACGGTTTATTTTCGAATAGTGTTTTATTGAGGAGCACCACAATGTTTTCTAAAATGTCCTTTAGATACACTTCCGCCGAGGTTTCAACACCTTTCTGGCAGAAGTAGAGCTTGCTGACCCCATCGTAGGCGACTCGCCACCAAACCACCACAGAAGATTTCGTAGCCACATTTTCTCATGATTACAAAAAAACTGACGTCAAAAACTTTTTACGCGCGAACTTATCGTAAATGTCACTTGTCAAATAGCCGTCAAGTTTGAGTGGATGCGTTCATTGGTTCTTGAGAATGGATGTGTTCATTTAGTGTACCAAAACATTTGCTAGTACTAAGTATAGTATTTATCAACTTCAAAGCCGCATATGACAGCGTGCATAAGACGTGGTATATAACGCCATATCTAGTTTTGACATCTTTCTAGACTCTCTCTCATGAATAAACCGAGACCTTCACTTTCAAGGAAGGTTTTAGACAAACCGACCCGGTTTCATGTAACTTTTTTAACATCACTCTAGAAAGGATCGTGCAAAACTCACTGACAAATGAAAGGTCACGATTTCTTTTAAGACCGGACGATTGCATACCCGGATGCTGTTGATGTGATTCAATGTAGCTTTCGTGTGTACTAAGGTGGAAGCGACTAAACTGAGTCGGAGGGTAAACCAGGGTAAATCAAAGCATGTTATATGCTGTCTTCAGAAAAGATCGCATACCGCCGACGGTTTAGCCAGAACGTCACCACCGGCAACTTCGAAGTATAGCAGCAACGACATCAAACGCAGAATTACTTTTGCCAAAAGCTGTTTGTTATGGTTAAGGAGGCAACTGAGTTACAGAGTCCTCTCACTCTGGCTTTATACAAGATCTTGAACATCCCAGTACTGCTCTATGGCGCAGAGGCCTGCACCTTGTCGAAAGCGGATGAAGAAGTTTTTGGCCGTTTCGAGAGGACAATACTGCATGTAATTTTCGGTCCCGTTTGTATTGACGGGGAATGGAGAAGGAGATTCAACCACGAACTGTATGTGCTCTACAGCGATATCAGTCTAATAAGGTGTCTGTGAGATAGCTGGGCTATGTTGGGCGAATGGACACCACAGCCCCTGGCAAAGTTGTCTTAATCCTGAAAGACTTCATCTAAGGTAACGCATGCAAGTGAAAGGGGAACTCAATTAATTTGGATTGCGACACTGGAGGTAGCCTATTGGTTCGCCTAGCAACTTAACGTTGAATGTTCGCCTCCTTACTTACTTACTTTAAGTGCCGCTACAGTCTGGGATGGACCTGGGCCTCAGTCAACAAGCGTCTCCAGCCAGCTCGATCCCTAGCTAGCTGCCTCGAGTGTCGTTAAGTTGGCTGAGGTCCCCTTCCACTTGCGTGCGCCACCTGAGTCTTGGCCTTCTTCTACTGCGCTGTCCTTCGGGAGCGGATTCGAAGACTTTTCGGACCGGAACATAGGTGTCCATACGCACTACATGACCGAGCCATCTCAGTCTTTGGATCTTCACTCTTCTGGTTAGGTCGATGTCGCTGTACAATCCGTAGAGTTCATTGTTGTATCTCCTCCTCCATTCACCGTCAATGCAGACGGGACCGAATAATTTTTCTCTCGAAGCAACCAAGACAACCCTGAGCAGGACCTGAATTATTAAAGTCTTATAAAGGGTGACTTTTGTTGTCCGAGAGAGGGCTGTGCTACTCAATTGCCTCCTTAGCCCAAAGAAACAGCGGTTAGCAAGAGTTATTCTCGTTTGATCTCAGCGCTGGTGACGTTGTCTGTATTTATAGCGGAGCCTAGGTAGACAAAGTCCTTAACTACCTCTAAGTTATATCTGTTGAGGGTGACGTTCTACCCGAGACGTCGGTGTTGGTTATCTTTTTGCTTGACAGCATATACTCGTATGTCTTGTCCTCGTTGACCGTTAAACTCATTTTCGCCGCTTTCGTCTCAATACTCGCGAAAGCGCCACTGACATCACGCTGCTTTCTTCCGATTATGTCAATATCGTCGGCTTATGCGAGTAGTTGGACGCACTTTTGAAAGATAGTGCCTCTTGTGTTTGCTCGTGAGTTTTGCACTATTCTTTCAAGTACGATGTCAAAAAAATAGCATGACAGCGCATCGCCTTGTCTAAATCCTTTCTGGACATCAGAGGTCTCGGTGAGATCTTTACCGACCTTGATGGATTAGCGTGCATTCTCCATCGTCATCCTGTAACAGACGGACGAGTTTGGCAGGGATGCCAAAACTAGACATTGCACTGTATAGCTCGTCTCTATAGATGCTGTCATACGTGGCCTTAAAGTCGATGAATAGGTGGTGTGTATCGATCTGAAGCTCATGGGTCTTCTCCAAAATCTGACGTAGTGTGAATATTTGGTCGATGGTGGACTTTCCTGGCCTGAAGCCACACTGATATGGAGGTTGTTGACGAACAGCTTCAAGCGTTCACACAATACAGCAGATAAGATCTTGTATGCGATGTTAAGGAGACTGATGCCTCTGTAATTGGCGCAGTTTATAGGGTCTCCTTTCTTGAGAATCGGACAAACAATGCTGAGGTTCATACTTTCGTACGACCATATTTTACAGATGAGTTGGTATATGCTCCTTACCAAGTCATTGCCTGCCGCTTTGAAGAGCTCGGCAATCAGGCCGTCCGCTCCAGCAGCTTTGTTGGACTTAAGCTTCGTCCAGGTCGGGAGGGCGGAATTGTTGGTCATCATCGTCCAGGTTGAAAGGTTGATTCTGCCTGACAGTGATATTTAGTATAACGTCGGCGTTATACTCGTACACTCTACAGAAATGCATCGCATGCTATTTTTACCTTTTGGTAAAACTTCCGAACCTCATTCCTGGAGTAGCATCTCTCAATTCTTCTTCTTCCTCCTGAGAAGCCGGTGTTCGTCTCTACTCTTCCGCTCATAGAGCTCATTAGCAGCTCTGGTCCTTCAATGCAGTGGCGCTTTATATGCATTTATATGCTTAGCTGCATGTGCTTGCCGTCATTCAACATCGAACCAGGGGTTTCGTTGTGGTGGACGAGTGAAGCGGCACCTCTGATGGCGGTTGGGCAGCGTTTCCAATGGTCTTCGATGCTTGATGCTGGCGGTATTGGACGTCTTAAGAGATTAAGAGGCACTCAACCGGAAAAGGACTTGGCGATCTCTTGCGATTGTAGCCGTCTGACGTCGAATTTCCTCACAGCATTAGTTTGTTTAGGCGTAGTTTGGGATATCCGTAACCGTACCTTGGCTACAACAAGGTAGTGGACCGAGTCTATGCTGGCTCCTCGGAACGTACAGACATCCATGATACTGGAGGAGTGTCTTGCGTCGATCGCAATATGATCAATCTGGTTGACCGTTGATTGATCAGGAGTTCTCCAAATCCCCTTGTGTATATCGAGATATGGGAACCGCGTGCTAGCTACGACAATGTTTTGCCGCGCCGCAAAGTCGATTAACCTGAATACATTATCAGAGGTGGTGTCGTGCAGGCTATATTTTCCAATAAAGATACCCTCTCTTCCTAACTTTGCATTAAAATCACCGAGGACAATTTTAATGTCATAGCTAGGGCATTGCTGGTAGGTCTTGTTAAGAAGCTCATAGAAGGCATCCTTGATGTCGTCATCTTTCTCCTCTGTGGGGGCGTGCGGGCATATAAGGCTAATATTGGCGAATTTAGCCTTGATGCGGAATGGTACGAGGCGTTCGCTCTCTTGCCGGAAGCTCAGGACTTCTTGTCTTAGTCTGCCTCCGACAACAAATCCGCATCCAAATAAGCGCTGCTTTTGCCATCGATAGCAATCGCCGTAGTAGATGTTGCAGTTTTTCATCCTCTTTTTGTCCGGCCCATCCCATCGCATTTCGTGGATGGCGGTTATGTCTGCTTTGCAGCACTCCAGGGACCCGCTAATTGTTCGGCTAACATTCTACGTACATATCCGAAGCTTATTGTCTTTTAATCGTTTGCGTGGGTTGTCAACAGTAGATCCGTCCATATCCGAGGCTTGCTGATGCTTCGTAAGTTAAATTATTTTTTAAATGGCTTGGCAGTTACCCCGGCGGCACAACCCCCAACCTGGAAGACCAGTTCCATTTTTTGCCTCTAGGACGAGGGGTCGGTTACACCGAAGACAGTAACCCGGTCCGGGATGTGAGTGCTGCCGTTGGCCCATATAAGACTCGTTCGCCACCATCTCTTTTCCAAGACCCTGACTAAGTCTTGGAAATCCTTACCGGCCTGAGCTTCAAATATGTCGGGGTAGCCCGGATCAGGTCTTGTTTTGTTTTGCCGACACTAATCCTGATTTATTGCACAGGAAACGTGCCATTTGTCCCCTTCACTTCGCAATCTCCGTTTAGATTCCCAGATGGCGTCACGGGGAGGCGATAAGTAGAGCTTATTAGCAGAGCTGCGAGATGTTCTTTAAAAAACCTGCACCTGTCGGAAGATGATACTTCTACGAGGCCTAATACTAATCGTTGCCATCCCGAATGTTCGCTTCCAAGTCGTCTAAAGTTTCTGGTTTGCTAGCATAGACCAGAGATTAAATGTCAGGTGTTAAATTGCACAAACGGGATGACAATTGACAGAGCCTTTTCAACAAACGTCTTCAGTAAGTCGATTGTGGTACGGGTTGTGCTACAACTGACACAGTCCATAACTTCCAAGTTTCTCAGTTCTATTTTATCCTAAAACAAATTTGTTAATATGGAGCTATTGCGGTCTCTACTGGGTGTACCTGACTCATTGACATCATGTCAGAGGAAGTGTTGCCCAAAGACACCTCTTGCATAAAAGCAAACAGAAAATTTTCTCAGTTGATCAAGTACGGCAGTTTTGCTTATTGTTAAAGACATGCACCAAAATGTGCTCCAGCCCTGAGGATGATTTTTTTTTTATATAACCAGTGAAATTTCGGTGTGCAGGATGGTCTTTTGACTTTTTTTTTAGGGGTTGAGTCAATACTATCTTATACGGACGTATAGGCTTTTCGCAAAACATGCCACAGAGAGATGCCCAGCTCTTGACAATGGCGTGGAATCAATTAATTGAGTCTTTAGTTACCAACTCGCGTACAGCCCCAACATTTCTATCACTTCTGGTCCTTCACGGTCTCACAGGTACGGTGACATTATGGAGTGAATACAATTCAAATTAATTTACTAAATACTCAATTAAAAATTGATAAAAAAAATTTGGATGGTTTGCAATTTGTAATTATTGCAGCGTGTACCTTCGCTTGATTAAATGACGGGAAATCTGGAACACACATATGATATGACATCTGTCAGAAGATAGTACGTGAGTTCAGAGAATCCCATTGAAAAAACGGGCTCATTTAATCGTAAACCTTTTATGTAGCTTTTAGAGGTGAAGGCTTTAAAATAATCGTAACTAAACTAATCCCTGGATAATTTTGTGGGATTAGTGAAACGGAAACGTCTTTTTGACATCTTAAATTTGATAAAAACTCGTTCGATAGTCAGTTCTATTCTATTTGTGAAAAGAACCTCAAACATCTGTTCATTATTCCCTGGTTGATACAATGAAATGCAATGAAATTTCCACAAGTCTCAAGAGTGACTAAAGTCATTCAGTTTTCTTCGGTGATATTAAAATTGTGTGAATTTTCAGAAGGTGTAACAGATTAATCGGATTAAATTGCAACAGACTGACAATAGCAATGCAATCATAACCGCTCCAACTCCCATTAAAAAAAATGAATCTACGACACAGTGACTAATGTAATTTGTTGCAACCTCTTACATTAAGCTCATTGTAGTCTCGTGCTCCTGCAAATCCTTCTTAACAACTCCATAGCTACGAGCACAAATACTCACCCTGCAACATCAGTTTTCTCAAAAAAAAAAAAAAAAAAACCTATTTTATCATATTTCGGCACAACATTGCGCTTCAATAATCTGCGTTATTACTGTACTTCTGCTGTCTGGGTCCTTTGTGCAATTTTAATGACTTCACCAATTTATTCGACTCAAAAAACTTTTCCAAAAAAATGAGAAAAAAAAACCCATTCTCATTCTATTTCATAGTAAACAACAAATTTTTTTTTAAATAAACAAGCGGCGGTTTTTTTTGTATATTTTTTTTTTAAGTTCTTTTCTTTAGAACGAACTAACAATGTGGGATGGAGGAGAATAAAGTTTCCTGCGTTTGCACCAAAGAAAAGGACGCAGAACAACAGCAGTAGCAGCTTCGAACAAAGCCAAAGAAAGGACTCCTTGAGCGGTTACATTAAAGTGAATAATTAACAGAAATTAATAATGACAAAGACAGCTGGTGCCGCAGCAGCCTTCCAAACCATGCCCTTGCCATGTCCAATAGCCGTCTAAAGCCACCGCTACTATGGTTGGATATTTTTATTAAATTCTGTCCTTCTTCGGTTTGATTTTAATCCCGCCGCCAATAACAATAACAATAAATCAGAATGATTTGACTTTAAAAATGGGATCTAGTTGGATCCGGGGAATGGACGTTTTGGTTTGGTTTGGCTTCGTCTAGGAGTCAGGGAGTGGATTTTCGTATCGCAGTAGCAATTAAGTTTTTAGCTTGAACCGCAATTTTTAATACTTTGTTGGCGGGCTTTGGTTTTAGCTATACGAGTATGGCCCTCGGATGGAAAGGGATATTCGGTGGAGTGCCACTAAGGTTTTCAAGTCAGCTTCTATACAGTTGGGATGGTGGAGGAGTTTTTTTTTCCAATTAGTGATTTGATGTGCAGGGATTTGCCTAATTATGATTGTGTCATAGGAAGTAAGATTGTTGGTGTTTCAAAAGAGTTACAGAAAATTTAGTTACGGTATTTTGGGTGCACCTGTAGTTAGGTAAGAGTGGCTGATGGAAAAACCAGCCCAATTAGGCCTATTTGATCTGTGATCTTCCTACTCTTACAAATAATTTGAGATTCAGACGAAGCGTAGGAGATTGTTAACATCTATATGGTTTAGATAGCTTCAGTCATTGTAGAAGAAAGCTCCTAAGGTTGTGTTTTCTTCTGTGGGAGACAGCTGGGCATGTACAGATTAGGTGTCTCCACTTTCTGCAGAAGTGGTTTGGCACTTTCCTACCTATAAAACAGTGTTCAGTGATGACAATGTTTCCTATTTTGAAAGATGACACTCTTAGAGCGATTCAGACTCAGTTTTGGCCAGGTTTGTTTGGTCGCCAGGGTTGTTGACCCAACAGTGCACGTTAGGTTTGTTCTTCTACAAGTATTAGCATTTAGCTTCAGTATTAGTTCGCACGTACCGATGATACCTTTTTTAGGTACAATAGGTAGAGTAGTTCCAATTTTGGCGACTCTACAGTTCCCTGGAATGTCTCTGTTGCCCGGCACCCAACAAATGTAAAGGTTGAACTGCTCTGCCATCTCCATGTGAGATGATCATCAAGGGCGGTTTTAGAATTTAATGAGACCGAGTCCAGGGACTTGATAGCGGCCTGACTATCCGAAAAGATGCAGATATCCCTTGCAGAAATCACGTTTTTCTTCAACCTGGACAGAGCTTCTTTAATCGCCAAAATTTCCACCTGGAACACGCTACAGTGATTTGGAAAACGGAAAGAGAGGCTCAGATTTAGCTTATCAGGCCATAGCCTGATTGAGAGCCAAAATAAATTCCTTGACTTTCATGTCAAACTCATTGGTGTCACTCGGGGGACTTGATAGTTCAGACAGTATTCATCTTTATTTTAGCCAAACTGTTTGCCGGTAGTTGCTTAGGGGGAGCATCACTCAGGCTGAATTGGATGTATCTGGGGTCTGAAAAAGAAACGTTCAGACGATACCATCCAGTTCGTTAGCCTTTGAGTGATGCTGTCGGAGAGAAGAGTGATATCTAGCACTTCCTGTCGGTTTCTAGTTATAAAAGTGGGCTCATTGCCAATGTTGCAAGTAAAGAGGTTAGTACTTAAAAAATAGTCAAAAAGTGGCTTACCTCTATTATTGATGTCGGTACTGACCCATACCGTGTAATGGGCGTTAGCATCGCATCCGATGATGAGGACAGTTTTTGCCTTCCAGCTTCCAGTACCACCCTTTCTGGGTTATCACCAGGTAAGTCAATGCCAGCTAGTAGGAGCCTTTGGCTGTCTCTAGTCTAGCAAGAGGAGTTTTGGTAGCAGCGACAAGTCTCTGGCCTGCCAGAAACTATCTGCTGCTAGGGGTGGAGGAAATGATAGGACCATGGCTTGCCACAGTCTTCACACTCCCTGAAGACTTCTTTTTAGGCTTATTGCGCCTGCTTTAAAGGATGGTGCACCATGGCCTTACACAGTTTTATCTCCTCTCTACAATGCGTGAGCCTTGCCAGTGGTCGGTTCAGTCACCGTTCTACGGTCCGGTATTAAAGGAGTACCGGCCTCGGGTTTTTTTTTTAAATCCGCTGTATACAGATAAGGCTAGCTAATACGGAGGTCGCCAGGTATCCGAATACTCCGTTCGCGACTGAGCTATTTATGGAGATGCTGGGCCTATCTAAGGTATTCTAGATTTGCTTTCTAGTCCGGCCAAGATTGGTGATGTCAAGAATTGATATTTTGAATATGCAATGGCATATTGAACAATTTCGTGCTTACGTGCTCAGTGCAGGGTGTAGCTACAATATTTTAGCTGAACTAATGCTTCCAATATCATCACATTTTTTATACCGCAGCAGCTTTCCATTTGACAATTTGGCTCTTAATCGAGCAATGCTTATACGTTGGAGGAAACCTCCCATTGATGATAAGGTTGAAAGTCAATCAGCCTCTACAACTCGACAAGTTAGATGCTCGCGGTAGAAGACTGATTCAACTAGCTTCATCATATTTTCAACAGGACGGTGCTCCTGCCCACTATGGTCGTGAGGTTAAGAAATGGCTAGCTGAAGAGTACGGTAACCGTTGGATAGGAAGAAATGGACCACTTCACTGGCCTGCAAGACCGCCTGACCTTACAGTATTGGATTTTTTTTGTATGGGGAAGAATGAAAGAACTTGTTTATTCAACCGAAATAGCAACTTTAATTGAATTGGAAGAGCGTATACTCGAAGCGTCATCGAAAGTGAGGCAGCAGTTAGTATACATACAAAGCCAAGGAGGACACTTTGAGCACCTGTTACAACTGTTTTAGTACACACATACGAGTAAAATAAAGATTACCCCTAAGACCAAACAAAATCATTTTTTTTCATAGCCTTTGGAGCTTAAAGCAAAAAAAAAACCTTTTTTATAAATTTTACCTGGTGCATGTTTTCCCAAGTATCACAAAATCTATTTGTTTTTGTGCAAACTTGATGATGATGTTTAACATTATCTTAATTAGGCATTTTCTGGAGAAAATTGACATCAAAGTCAAAAATAAGCATGCGCAATGAAAATGGCATAGGCTTAGAAATTGGATATCTAAAGACGCAAACAAGATATCAACTTTATTTGAACGCCGTTACAAAGGCTAGTATTTCTTCTAAAAATATTAGTACTAAACTAAATTGGAGATAGACTCTTACTGTGCAAGGATTTTTTTTCTTAGAATATGCCCAGGAATTATTTCCCAAATAACACCAGAGATTTCGCCAGAAACTTTAAGAATGTCAGTACTTTCCATTTATATTTCACTATTGCACAACCTATTATATCACTTTGATAAAAAAAACCGTACACCTCCAGCTAAATAGGAGTTATTAAAATTTTCCTCAAACGTGAAATTTGGAATTTTAAAAACAGAAATCCCTTCATCAGTTTCAGTTTCAGTTTTAAATGCATTTTATTTTCTTAACACTAACTCTTACATTCTAACAAAAAATGCTTAAATGCTAGCTTACAATTACATAATAATCTTATGCTAACTTACTGGCCCCACACAGGCGCTCTAAGCTACACTAAATTCTTATAACTATGTCTTTGGACTTTATTTACATTTTACTTAGAACTATTTATTTTGAATACTTAAGGCTAAGAAAAAATATTTTTTAAGAAAAACTTAGCATATGGACATAATTTTTTATTTTTTATAAAAACTTAATATCTAACTTAGAATAAACCTTAGCCTACCTAACCTATATACACAATATAAACATACACACACATATACATTATACACAATTTTATACATATATTAGTATATACGTTTGTATATACCAATATATATATATATTTCTTAAATGCTACCTAAACCTATGCAAGCTGGCCATCGCTATTCACAGAGAAAACAGATTGGTCAGCTCTGCCTCATTAGTGAGGCTGGTCCGTAATTGACGGAAACGACGACGAAACATCTTCTCCATCATTCAACCACCAGAAATTCTGGTGCTGCCGAACGACATCCCTCTTATCGCGAATCCCCACCGCCCTACTGAACCTGAGGCGATCCACACTGCCGTGTGCGACGTCTCTGTCGTAGTTGAGTCGCCTGTCCCCAGCTCTCCGAGCGACATGGAAGATTAACGGCACCGCTGATCTATCCTGGATCAACCCTATCTGATCAAGGTAGAGGAATGCTTCCGGTGGAACGAAGCCGTCAAAGCGCACACTCTCGTGGTAAAGGTAATTGGGGTAGTAAGCCCCATATATCAGGTTATTCGTCGAGGTCATTGCTCTTGCAATGTGCCTTCGAGTCAGCTTAATTACGAAGTTGTCCACTCGTATTAGGTTCGCCCTGTTGTAAAGGACCTCATTAGGATAAAATTTCTTGTACTCCGACTCTGGTGTTCTGTACAAGCGAAGACAAGTCCTAAGACAAGCCCTCTCAAACACTCGAATCTTTTCCATTAAGCTTGCTCGTACATTGAACCACACGGGACAACCAAATACCAGCATGGGCCTGATAAGGGCCATGTAGCAGATTACCTTTACCCTCGCATCGAGTTGGCTGCTATAAAACAGTCTCTTTGTAAGGGCAAAAGCACCTTTAGCTCTGGCCAGAACAACATCTACATTTTTGTCAAAATACAGAAACTGATCCAACCAGATTCCAAGGTATCTGACTACATTTCGACAGGCAAGAGGCTGTCCGTACTGTCCAATGATCGAGAACTTTCGCCAATTTTTTCTGGTATCCCTAGAGGCTCCAGATAACGGCGTCCTAAAGAGAATGGTTTCCGACTTCTGAAAGTTGATTTTCAACTTCCAGTCATCGCAAAATCGTCTTATCTTATCGAAGTCACGCTGCAAGAGAGTATTAATGACCTCGATTTTTGGACCTGTTCTGTACGCTATCAAATCGTCTGCGTACGCAATAGTATGGGGAAGTGAACCTATCAAGTCGCTTGTAAAAATATTGAATAGGATCGGCGAATTGACCGCGCCTTGCTGAAGACCATTTTTAATTTGAAATATTCCAACAGAAGTCACCTCACCATTCTTCACGATGAACTGTCTGTTAGTTAGCATATTATAAAGAATGTACAAGAGAGGTTTGCTGATCCCCAGCCTAGTCAGCTTATAGAAAAGACCCTCTAACCGTACGGTGTCGAAGGCCTTCTCCAAGTCAACAAGGCAGGCACCAGTGCACTGTTTCTTGCCTTTGTTCCATTGGATATCGGAGACCAGTTTAGACGCGGCATGTGAGATATCATGTCCCGCCTTAAAACCGAATTGATTATCCGGAACTATATGTTTGTCCTCAACCCACCTAGACAGAGCTCTATTGATTACTTTTTCAAAAACCTTACTGATATTCGGAAGGAGACTTATCGACCGGAGATTCGCCGGATTGGATATATCCTTTCCCTTTTTGGGGATAGGTTGAACCACCGCCATTTTCCAATGCGCTGGATAATGTGCATTATTCATTGCATTATTAAACAGGGTGGTGTAAATGTCCGCCGCTTCTAGAGGAAGATGTCGAAGCACGATGTTTGGAATACCATCGGTCCCCACTGACTTCTTAGCCCTGATTGTGTCGAAGATCTCACGGAGTTTTTGTTTCGAAATGAACGGGGGTAGGTTACCTTCTCTGGCAATGACGTTATTTGCCATATTTTCGTCGCTAAACCGGGTGAAACCAGAGCCCTCGGATCGCCAGTTCCCTATTTCATTTCGAATGCAGAAGTCGTGTACCAAGTCGCGACTGTCCAGGTCGCAATTAGGGCCAATGGTATCAGTGGCCTTGTATACTTCCTGGAAAGTCGCCCCTATGGCCTCAACCTTCTCCTGTGGATCCTCGATCACAAAAAAGTCGTCATCATCAGCGGCCTCATTTGGATCAATACCTGCTATTGTCAGTAACCGTTCGTTGTCTGTTGTCCGGGCTATTTTAAGACACTGAAGGTCGTTTTGATTTTTTCTCCGAAATAGTTTATTTATTTGCGGAAACATATTCGGGTTGCTGGTGTTTACAGCCCGAACCTTGTTGTTCCAATACAAACTTACAGAAATTCTGTAATTCTATTTTATTAGCGTTTGAATATTTTTAATCGACGACTTCAGTGTCCTAATCTCCGGGTCTTGTCGGTCAGTTAACTGTCTGTACAAGTTTTTGAGTCTTGTAAGAAGTCTACTTTTCTGTCGGTGCAGTGCGTCAATAGTAGGATTGCGGAACAGGTCTTCGTTAGTTGTACGTCGATTTCGCGGTATTGTAGTGTCCATAGTTTGTTTAATTGTCTCGTCCATTTGTTTTAAGTAATTGTCGATCTCCTCGTTTGACAAATTCCTATTGGACGGTGGGTGGAGCGTGTTCGAGGAGAGCGCTCTAGTCAAGGTTGCGGAGAAGTGTGTCCATCGAGTCTTACTGTAGTTGTAAGTATATCTTTGGACAAACTCCTCCAATTCCGCAATTTCGTTGGGAACCGTAATTTCGGTGCTAAAACCGCAATGGTCGCTGTCATACACGAATGTGCGCAGACAGTTTAGCGTTTGTAAATTCGTACCTGTCAGTCGTATACGTTCGTCGTACAGCAGTAGATCCAAATAAGACCCGCCTCTGGGAAACGACGGGTTATCCGTCGCTTTAAGACCGAGTCTGTACATGACATCGTGCTGACCCCACCAATCGAGTAGTAGGTTCCCTCTAGTATTTGGCAAATTATTTCCCCAATCTCTGTATCTAGCGTTGAAATCCCCGCCGATTATAAAATAATTCTCCCCCGATTCCAGCCTCAGAAGTCGAAAAAGCGTGTCGAGCTCTGTAATGAATAGGGTGTATTGTGAAGCCTCAGGTGCATAAACAGAGGCCAAGTACAGCCGCTTTCCACTGCGGAGCGGAATGTAAATGACGACTGCCTCCAACACCCGGAACCTGCGCAACACGCCCTTGTACACTCTGTGAAATTTTATACCTTCTTTAATAAAGATCGCGACACCGCCTCCACGTTTGGATCTGGGCCGATTTCTTCTTCTAACAATATAATTATTGTATTGTATAAGTTTGTGCTTATCGGTTAGCTTGGTTTCGCTAGCGAAAAGCACATCAGGAGTTTGGTCTTGTAGCAATTTAAACATCGCGGCTCTTCGTTCGATCCTAATCAGAGAATTAACATTCACCGCAAGGACCTTCAAAGTGCGTACCTATCAAAAATCCAAATTTCAGAGAGAAAAATGAGATCAGGCAAATGGTCCAAAGATGCCAGATGAGTGAGAAAAGTATCACAATTAACTATTTTGATGAGTGATTGAATATTGTACATTAATTGAGTGTTCAATACAAAAACATTTCAGGTTGTTATTGGAAATTGGTGACGTAAAACGTAATAATAACAAAATTCTAAATCCTCATTATAATACTAGTATATTAATTAGTATTATTGTAGAATGAGGATTTAAGAATTTATTATTATTTTTCGGTACTGTTAAGCTTAATTATTCACAAGTCAAGTTTAACAAACTCCTCAAATCTACTAATTTTAATAACTTGGTCGCCTTCCATTTTCCTAACAAGCACAGGTGAATTCCTAACCCAAACAAATTTACATTTATTGTTACGTTTGTAGTTACTATTTGCCATATTCAGTAACGATCTTGTGAAGGCAGTGAGGCAATAGTTGATGTAAATACTGCTACTGTAGGTGTTGCTGTTATTTGTTATTGTTGTTATGAGAACAAAAAAACATTCGCTGAGATTTTTTTCCTGCTCTCTCGCAACGTGTTCATCGCGGCTTTTTGCCGTAAGAGAAATGCCGTAAGATGATATTAGAATGCGCATATTGATTGGTTTTAGTAACCGTGTTGACATGACATAACATAGCACGATCCAATTTCGCTAGCACTGATTTCCTCGCCATTAGCAGCTGTTTTTCTAACTCTCTGTTTAACATTGGTTTTGTTTCCATGCGGAGTTCCAATAATGTCAACAGTACACTTCTTCGCCCATTGCTCAAACAAATTCAGTTTCATATCCGGAACGTCAATTTTCTTAATAAGAGAAGTATTACTATCTTCAAGTGATTCAAGTTTTGTGAGAGCCTCTGTGTTAATTTCTCTCAGCGTAACACCGCGTCTCCACTAGACACAAATATGTCAGACTATTTATTTTTTCTTTTAACTTAGGTGTGCATTTGCATGACATTCCATTCCTGTAAGTAAGTTGGTTAGTAAGCAACTACACTACATTATACTCGTAGTGGAAAAATGGCGGCGCAGATGTAGATTTCTTACTTTTACCAACAGATGGCATTGTGGTGTATGAAGTTCGCTACACTTTCTTTTTTTAAACATTCCAAAGTCAAACTAAGATGTCTTGAATAAAAACCAGACATCTATATCTTGAAGTATTTCTTGTCTGCAAAATGCCCGTCTCCACTGGACATTTTGATTTCATGAAAATTTTCTTAACACGAACGATGTCTCGTGGAGACGCGGTTTAATAATCTCACTATACAGCATTTGCTATGTTATTGTTTAGTCAGCTGTAAAGTTGTACTTATTGGAGATTGGAGCTGCTGAATCGCCAGTTACTGTAGATGTGCTAGCAATGATATTACAGTTGACAAATTTGGAACTAATTGAAGTAAGAGAAGAACTTGGACTTTTGGAAGAGACTTTGTTCGCAGACACATCTACCATACTTAGTGATTGTTCACATTGGCATGGGCAGGAAGATTGTCCGAAAGAGAGGGAACCCTTTTTATTGAAGTGGGTAGAAGAAGGGTTACTTCCACCGAAAATCCATTTCTAAATTTTCTAAAGCCGTCCACTAGACAACCACTCCATATGTGAGTATCGATCTTATAGCCAATGGGTAATGCGAGGTTGAAAGGCCCATATATTCCCAATGGCTTTTTTGCAACATAATAAAGCTTTCTTTACTCTTTCTTGAATATTAGGTTTCCAGTTTAGTTTCCTGTCGAAAATAATACCCAGACTAAGCTGGTACCGATGATTGAGGGAGAGTTTATGATTGGAACTTGATATTTCCCGGAAAATGATCAGTTGTATGGGGATTTGCTCTCAATCCACTCTCTGCATAACTCGTTAATCTGTTAAGATTTTGCTGTAAGAATTCTTTAATGGTATACCAACGTCATCAGGGTAGGAAACCACTTGCTACCACCCGCTTTCAGGTGCATCAGCAACTCGTTGCGCACTCAGTTCCAGAGAAGGAATGAGTGATACCTCTGCTCACATATCTTTTAGCGGAAGCCCCACTCAGTTTGGATTTAACTATCCTGCTATTTAGCATAAGACTGACCATCTCGCCAAGTGAGTCACCTTGTTTCAGGGTTAACAGCGCTGTCGTGATTCCGATTGTGTTGACATTGTTAAAGGCACCTTCTATGTCCAGGAACGCGACCATTGTGTATTCTCTATAATATAGGGATCATCCGATGTGGCTTGTCAGTAACTGTAGAACCATTTCTACCGACTTTCGTTTACAGTAGGCATGTTGAGCTGTAGACAAAAGTCGTAGATCAATTCATGGATATCAATCAGGCGGTCTAGAGTTGTCAAAAGGTAAGGTGAGAATATTTTCCGGCTTTGGGAATGAAAACTACTACTTTTCTCCATGACAAGGGAATGTGGATCATTTCTACGCAGCTCTTCATGATATTCTCTAACGGTGGCAGGATGATATCTAAGAACTTTTCTGGCACAGCAGTTATTATACTGTCCGGCGCAGCAAATTTGTATGGTTTAAAGCTATGTAATTCTGCTAAGGTTAATAACCTGGCTGTGAATAGAGAACCACCTGGAAAGTGGGTGTCCTGTAGAGTAGAGATGTTTCTTTAGGGCCCCCGCCCAATTATCAAGGCTTCGCCCTTTAATGACGTTGTCTAATAATGAACGGGGGCAGAGCAAAGTACTGGTCTTATCGTAAACATCTTCAGATGACGCTACCGAAGGTTGCTTCGATTTGATCAGTCACAAGTTGCCGGTCATAGGTCTTGTTGGCGGCTGGACCACCGGTAGTCCCTACCAGGACTTAAATCATGGGAGTCAGGAGCCCCCCGGATCTCGGTCCGGGCCTGACTTGTTAGAGGTAGGCCCCCTTGTGGGAGCGTCATGGTGGCTGTGGTTTAAACCCAAGATCGCGTGAAGGGTCTTACCTTGGGTTTTCCCTTGGTTTTTCCCTTGGTTTGACCCAATGTAGAGTTGCAATAAGTACTGGGTGCTGCGACCCTAAGAACAGTAAGAGGTTTTAGGTCGGCCTCGACTCATACCAAGGGTGGAACTTGTGCCGGCAACACAGTTCCGAATTGGTATCTGAAACAGTGAAAATGTTTGTATCCTTGCTCCCATGGATGTATGGGCATCCCGTAAGTTTAAGCCTACATGGCAGGTACTTACGCTAAACACATGAGACGTTGTCCCGTAGAGGTTGAGTGATTCATCACTTGGGGCTTGGACGACCCCATTGGTTTTTTCTCAAACAAACGTAGGATTTGTAGAGAGGGGTTTTTTTTAAACTGCGATGCCTCAGAGGTTTTTGTTATTCTCTCACTGAATGACCTCCATTGTCGTTTTGCGTTCCTTATTTATTTTTTATCTATTTTGAGGGATGCCTTATACAGGTTCCAGTCTGTAGTCTTTTTGCTTGGTTGAAAAGTTTTTTGCAAACGTTTCTAAGCCGTCCCAGTGCTGATGTGGCACTGGCACATTCTTGACTTTCATGTCAAGCTCTTTGGTGTTACAAGGGGGAGCGAACTAACTAGAGAGAAACTTTGCATACACTTTCATGTCATGGTACCCATCACAGATACACTATTACAACAACACATATACTGAACTGGAAATTTGTTTGTATACTGAAAATACTTTGAGTGCTTGTCACTTCATACGCGATTCATTAGATCGCTGTTTTCTAGCTTTCCTAAGCACCACAACTGGCAATTACGAAGACTATCCGTTGGTCCATGTTTTGCCTGCTTCTTGCTTTTCAAAGTTGCAGTCGTTGCTGGTTTATCGATGTAAATAAGCGATTTCGCGCCCGGTAAAAAAAAAATTATTGACCAACGTCAGATTGCAAGATCTCGGATACCCATTTATAAGTCTCAGTCCTGAAATAGCTCTGTCACCAGATTTTGATTTCAATTAATCGATGGTGTTGGTCGTAGTATGACATGGTGTCCCATCCTGCTAGAACCATAAATTCAGAATCAAATATTCGTCGATCATTTCAGTCACCATTGCCTGTAACGTATACTCCTGCTTCGTTTTTTTAAGAAATAAGGCCCAATGTGCCACTAGGATACGAGTACAAACAACACAATACAGTTAATTTCTATGATTTCTGTGCAATAGTGTCTTAAGAGCTACTTGAGGATTGGTCTCACGTTCTTATAGTGACCCCCTTCACTAAGCTCAACTTTGTCGTAAAATTGCAAATCATCTTGCAATTTGTTTTAAGCTCAGTACCGACCTATCCCATGATCCAACGTCTTCACTTCTTGCATCAATTGGAATCTTATAAGTAATTGGCTCAAGATCTCTTCTCAAAATGTTCAAAGTGGCGGACAAATAAAGCCTAAGCTCCTGTGCTCCATTTTCCCTAACCTCAATTGCGAGTAGTTTTGAAACTCGCTGTTCCAATTCTTTGCGTTGGATTAGAGTCTTTAATTAGTGCGAAACTCCTTCTGACCAGGTACATAAGTATAATGCATAAGTTCGTTGCATTATACTTATGAAACTTTAAATAAATTTCATTCTTTCGGACTTTACTATATCGACGTATCACCCAGTTACCTTCTCGTTCGCTTAATGTTAGCGATGGTGCCATTCTTCAAATTTACCGGAGCTAGAGACAATGTAGACAGGCTTTTGTTACCTCAAAATTATAGGTTGCTGTTGTGACCAGCTTTTCGAGGCATCAATTCTTGTTAATAACATATAGGAATACTTTGTGTTACCCTCATTTACCACTAAAAGCCCTCTTTGCGGCTTCTGCTTCTGTGGCTGCAAACATTCCATTGACAGCTCACTGATTTCTTTCTATAATTTCAATATCATCAGTGTATGCCTGGAATTATACAGAGTTTTGAAATGTTGTGGATATGGTGTTGGCTCGTGAGTTTCGCACAATTCTTTCAAGTTTGATGTTGATCAATTAACATGACAGCGCGTCAGCTTGCCGAAAACTTGCCTCGGTGGTTCTTCATTGTCATTCTACTTGTTTATGTACGTATATCTCGTCTCTATAAACGATGTCATATGCGGCCTTAAAATCAGATAACATGTACGATTTTAATTTCGCTGGTTTTTTCCAAGATCTGCAGTAAGGTGATACCAGTATATGGTGGACTTACCAGGTTTACCATGGCACTCATATGGACCCATCAGGTTATTGATATTCCAGTACACATATGGTTTCTCGATCTCTGATAAGATCAGGTACAAGATGTTTAAGAGACTGATTCCACCAGAGTTGGCGCTTTAAGAGGGTCTCATTTCTTGATGTTCCTGAGATTCCATTCACCGAACATATTTTCTTCTGACCATATTTTACAAACGAGTTTGTACATGCTCCTTACCAAATTAATCCCTACTGCTTTAAGTAATTCAGCAGAAAGTCCTCCTGCTTTTGCAGTTTAGATATTGCTTTCCGTACCCCTTCTTCATAGGGTAGATAGGGTTGTTGTCGACCATTGTCCAAATCGAATTGTTGATTCTGCTTGACTGCTTCTTTATTCAACAGTCTGCAGGAGAAATCCTTTCAAATGTTCAGCATTCATTATGTCTCTACTATTGCATTCCATGCCTTAGCAAGGTTTTTTCATTTATTGGCTGAACTCTCGAACATCATTTCTGCAGAAACACTTCTCAATCGACCGCTCCAATGCTTCTTTTTTTTGAGAAGCCGATGTTACTCCCGTCTCCTTTGGTCATAATGTTCATGAGCAACTCCCATCGTTCTTTGCAGAGCGTTCATTTATCCTTTTATTTCGCTACATGAGCCTACCGATAATTTTCATCAAATCAGGGGTTTCATTGTGATGGTCGGGAAACAACAAGAATATCCAATTGCTGCGCTTGATGCTGGCTACCTATGATTTCTCGAAATGTTTTGGGAAACTCGATCGGTAAGGGCCGTTTGCAGTCTCTTGAGATTCTAACCATTCGACGTCAAATGTCTTCATAGTACTTTTTTGTTGTTCTGCTATCTACCATATTTGAATAAGCATCATTTAGAATGATTTTAACGTCGTGCTTGCACTGCTATGCATCTGGCCGAGTAGCTCTTTGGCAAAGTCATACTTTTCCTCTAACTAAGCCTTGATGTGCATTGTAATTAAGCAGCATCTAAGATGCTCAAGACTTCTATCCTTCTTCTGATAACAAATCCATATCCAAATAAGTGATGCTTCTGCTCTCTGTAGCAATTGCCATAATAGGTGAGCTTCTCATCCTTTTACCCGACACTGATGTGATATCCACTCTGTAGCCGTTTAAGGTCTGCTGAATATTGACTATTAAGAGTCCGAATATCCGAGTCCGTATTTCCTTTTTTTGATCGTCAATCCTCAGTCCATCTATATCCAAGGAGGTTTGTTTCTTCCCAACACAACATATCGTGTCTCATGTGGTGAGACAATTAACAACCCTCAACCTCGAGGTACAGATCCTTCATAGGACAGTGCTAATAGACCACCACTGAGGTTTTGAGGTTTTTAGCGCTGCTTTTAATTAGTTTGAAACTCCTCTGTCACTATCTCTATTTCGACGAAGAAGCCGAAATATCCCCATATGACCTTCGACTCGATTGTGACAAAGTAGCTTAAATATGACCACCTGCGTCTAACGTCGCCGTTAACTCTCTCCACAACGTCCGTTATTTGTTTTGAAACATGCGTATTCACGTCGTTTTCAAACTGAGCATATATTGATGGTGTTTATCCTCAGGTATTCCCCTCCTCCTACGTCTACATCTACATGGCAGAGCGAAATAAGGTATAATCTACCAACGGGCAGGCCTTATCTAACGAGCTGATGCCTAAAATGGTATCTGAAATTGTCATTGAGAAATAGGAGAAACCTGAATTCGTAATGCATCCTAGATGGTCGTGGATAATGTGATTCTTAAAATAAAACTAAAATTTACTGAATTTCGTTTCCCGATTGGCACAGAGTGACCATCGTGTCAGTGGGTGAGCTAAGAAAATTAGATAAATCTCTCAATCAACATTCTTAAAAGCTTCTTTTTTTCTCCGACTACATGATTGAAGCATTTAACTGCATAATTAAAATGACAGAAAAGCGTAGTCAAGTCCGTATTGTATTGTTCATTTTTTATTGGAAAACGAGTATGTCACAATGCCACCCTCTATGCTGATAGCACCGGTACGAACGTCAAGATCTCCTGACTTAACTTAATTTCAAAAATAAATTACCAATGATGTTATCTCAAAGCAGTAGCGCTCTTATCAATGTTTGACTTATCACTACACTCTAAGCTGGCTCGTGGAAATTCATTACTCATCCCTGTTCACTTTAAATCAAGATTTGATTATCTCTTTGAAGAAATATTAATTTTCTTGGAAAATGTTCGTCGGTCCCTTTCGCATAGTCAGCGGACGCAGGAGATCATTTCTGCTCCCCCAGCTGCTGGCCAAAACAAAATAATCACTCTTCTTGTAAATGTCTCCTTTTGTTTGCATTCCCAAGTGGCAGTAGGTAGACATTGCTAAGCCATCCCATTCTATATTCGACTCCCCAAAGTGTATGCAGATAAAAGTGGTTTGTTTCCTTCCGTGCGCTCGGTCCCATTGGGTGGTTTGTTTTGTCCACCCGTCCGTCCATTTTCATCTCAAAAAGCATCTTATTAACATTTGTGCTCCAGAAAATTAACAATGGACGTACGGAAATGAGATGAAGAATGAAGGATACCTCTATTCTTCTTGTGGCATTCTTAGCTCAATAATGTAAGGAGCGACGTTGTTGTTGCGGCTGTTGTTGTTATTGTTGTAATGACCCTGGCCGCAATATGTCTGCAAATGACAGTACCTACCCCACAACTATAGTCGAGATAATGTGCAAGAGCTAGATAGGGAAGTCGAATTATATACCCTGTACAGTGGACGTAGTTAAGGACCCATGATGTGGCAACAATCAACATTAGATTCCATTACGTTTCGCATCAAAAAGGACGAACGACCGACGAAGATGAGCGCACAGATTAGGTTTACTGTTCTGTTATAATTGTTTAAACAATGAATAAAATGAATAAATGGAACGAAAATTTTCGTAATTATCTCTCTGTTTCTATGTGATGGTCCTCGTAGAGTACTCGTATCTATGGAATATAATATGCGCTTATGTGATAGTGGTTGTGTTTTGTGTGTTTAGGGCGTGCTTTTAATTTGCTTCACTCCATCTACCGCCTGAGATCTCGTAGTGTCCCTTATTCCCATTTTTTTTTTTTACATCTTTTTCTATATAACGGTTTTTTCCCCAAATGCTTTTTCTATGCACACGCTAAATGGTAATTACGACGGTAGGACTGGGATCCTTTTACCGCCCCACCACCACTGTGCCGGATCCATAGAGATTTTCCAGGATAAGTTGGGGGGGAATGTTTTGAAAATTATCTGTTATGCGGTTTAGCTTATGCCATGGATGTGCAAAGGGGATGGAGGAGGGTTTTTTTCTTCTTTTTTTTTTTTTGTTCTTTAGAAATATCTTCCCTTTTTTCTGAGGAAGTCCCTCTATTTGTTTTCGTTTCTTGTTCGTTTTTTCCCCCCACACTTTGGAAGGACTATGTGGAATAATAATTGCGACAAAAATTGCTTTATGGCCAAGGATTGCGTTGAACTTATGTTGTGATAATTTCGACCGGAGGTTCATACAGCAGGGTTTTGCTTTTATTGAAGCGGAAGAGCCTTTTTTCTGGCATTTAATGAATTTCCATGGAGGGTGAGCATTATTTGGTAATAGAAAGGAGGTTTGGTTTTTTTTTTTTTTTTAAGTCTGGATTCTGAAACTGTGGTTGAAGCCTGAGGTTTTAAAATCCAAAGAGTTGTGGCGCAATTCAGTGGTTTTTTTTTTCATAGTAAAATTTATGGACACGCGGATAAAACTAAACCTTAAATTAACGGTAAGGAATAGTACAAAATTTGGTACACCGCAATAATTATGTTGGTTAAGGAGACGGCAGCTGAAGCAAAACACATTGACAACTCAGATATTTGAGACGTACATATATACATATGTGAGGAATGTGGTCAGAACGACTTTATATTGTCTACCTACTCAACTTGTCGAATTTTTAGGCCGGTGCAAACACTCAGGTTTCGTATCTATTCTACCCTATCTGCAACCAACCACTTCATGATCAGTAGGACTCCTATATTTCCTTCAGCTACTACAAGATGTTCAGGAGTCTCTTTCAATCAATCTGAATTTCTAGAGATCACGTGATGTTGGTATGGTAGGGACTGGTTGAAGGGATTTGTAAAATCTGGGCCTTAATCTAGACTAAAAACGTTGCATAAAAAAGGTAAAAAAGTGCACTCACAACCAGAAAACATGCGAAAAGCAGTAGAATAAGTGCAGCGCCAAAGCACTTTTGGCACAAGGAAGAAAAATTCACAGGAGAATCAATCGCCGAAATATATTGAAAATGAGCAGGGATACCTGCTAATAGAAAACAGCGAAATCTGTTATAGATGGAAAGAGAACTTGAACGGATTACTCAATGAAGAATTCCCTTGTCAGTAGCGCACGAAGAGAGAACGGCAGATTTTGCGGAATCCGCAGTGAGTGAAAAAGTAAAAATAATAAACCGGCAGCCTCCAATCGAACTGGGTCACATACCCACCGAACTATGGCCAACAATCGGAAATGTTGGACCGATAATCAAGATCGCAGTATTATTAAACTTCATGACAATCGATGGGGCTTTGTCGAATGTAGACAGGCGTATGATGCGATTCATGCATATTGTCTTCATCGATGTGGAAAAAGCGTTCGACAGAGTCCCCAGATATCATATTTGGGCAACATTTAGATCTCAAAATGTACAAAATGCTTTGTCATGGAAAACTGCAAATTTATCGGTATATTATAAACGACAGTCGCTTATCTAGCTTTAACATACGCATCGAAAAGTGGAACGATGTACGATCTTGTTTAAAAAGCAATAGCAGAGGCTCAAGTTCCAGCTGTGATCCGAAAAAAAGGCCAATAGAGAGATATCTAGGTTACTCCAAAGCGAAAGCATTGGCAAACTGTTGGCACAAATTGTGCTTTGTCTCCGCCTACACTTGAGTTCGTCGAATGGGACGGATCTACTTTCGCACTCGTGTGCGAATATATAAATCCGCTGGTCCGATGGTATATCTCCCCTTCTTTTGAAGAGGTGTTCTTCTTCGCTGGCAAAACCACTGCGTAAGCTTTTTGATCAATTCTACTCTTTAGGACTCTTCCCGAGCAGATGGAAAACAGCATTTATCCAGCCCGTCCATAGAAAAGGCGAATCATCTTCTCTCTCCTCCTACAGACCCATTGCACTTACGTCCCTTCATTCGAAGGTCATAGAAACACTGATAAAATGTCGGCTCATGAAATACGAGTATCTCGAAACACGAAAACTTCTCAATGACCGGCAATATAGTTTTCGTTGCAACAGGTCCACTGGTGATTTGATGGCATGTATCACCGAAAAGTGGAACCAAAGCACACATCAATCTGGCGAAAGCAAGATAGTTGCACTTGATATTTCTAAGGCATTTGACAGAGTTTGGCATCAGGCTCTTTTGTCTAAAATGCGTGCATTTGAGATCGACGACTCTCTTCTTCAATGGATTAGAAATTACCTTTCGGAACGTTCAATTCAAGTTGTCTTGGATGGTTTCAAGTCTGACACTCACGCTGGTGTGCCCCAGGGCTCTGTTCTGTCTCCGATACTCTTTTTAATTTTCATTAATGATCTCTTGTCTGCTACTTCTAATCTATTCTTTTGCTGATGACAGTACTCTCTGCTTTTCGTATTCGTTCCCGGACTCACTGCCCTACTCTTCGGCTGTAGAACAAGAACGGCAGCGTATGCTAAGCTCATTTAATTCCGATATCAACAGCATAACTAATGGGGAACTATCAAAAGAGTGGAATTTAACGCTTCCAAAACACAATGCTGTCTGTTGTCGTTAAAGCGAAATTTAAACACCCAGCCATTATCCATGAATGGCACTACTTGCATCGTCGAAACCGAAAAACTTTCCATTCTCGGCATGTGTGTCAATGACAACTTACGTTTGAATGACCACATATTAGATGCAGCCAAAAATTCTACGAAATGTCTAGGTTTCCTCAAGAGATGTAAGAAATATTTTACGCCCTCTGAACTGGCCTCAATATATGTTATAAAGCATTCATCCGCCCAAAATTGAAGTACAATGCCCACATCTGGTCAGGCGCTCCCTAAACCTCTCTGCACCTGCTAGATAGGATTCAAAACCGTGCGATAAAACTTATTGATGATACTAATACCAGTCAATCAATTGACACCCTCGAACACCGACGTAATGCCTCCTGTCTCACTTAATTTTATCGCTATTTCCACCACCAGTGCTCCACTGAAATCGCCAGTAGCATTCCGCCCATTCAAACTTTCAACCGTAACACCAGTCTCGCTATGAATGCTCATCAGTATACCCTCAACCCCATTTTCGGACGTACTCTAAAATATCGTGATTCGTTCCTAAGCCGTACAACTCGCTTATGGAATGCCCTGCCGATCTCTGTATTTCCTGGTCGTTATAACTTGCAAACATTTAAAAACAATGTACATCGGTACCTCTCTTTTCTTCCTCCCTTTGCCCGCGCTGTGAACAATCACCTTAAGGGTACACAAGCCCCTTGAGCGCGCGCTCATTATTAAAAAAATCAGTAACGAGTTGATCCAAAACAGAGCGACTAGTAGAATGGGTCTAAGGTCCGCAAATTCTACCAACCTTGCAAGCGGCATTAACAACGCAAATACTTTTGACAACCAAATAGGAAATGTTATTATACACGTTTCAACGGGTAATAGGAGAAGAAGAAGAAGTCGGTGAGGTAAGCTCTTATTTTGTGATATTGCCTGACCATAGCCAAAGGTATTTTCGTAGTTCTTACTCTTCCTTTATCTCTTAGCAAATTCATTCCAGAGTTTTTTTTCGATGTGGGTAAGAAACATTAACAATTAGGAAATCGTTTTTAATGCTCTGTGGAAATCCCTAAATGGCCTTTTCCGTCGGTTAATTCAAAAACAAGCTAAAATCTTCAGAATAATCCACTCAAATCAAAGGACAATAAAATTTAACGGTGTGGTGGGGAGGAAGAGTTTTTAAGTATTCTTAACAATAATCCACTCAAATCGAAACAGGATGGAATTCAATGGTGTGATGCGAAAAAGCGTATCAGAGTGGGATTGACAGATAACTGGCATTAGGTATGAGTATGGTAAGTTAAGGCCAAGGACGAGGCAGGTTTGATACAGTAAAATAAAAACAAATACCGGCTATGAACAGAGGCATGTCCTTTTCTTCTCACTATGTTCCTCTTCTTGTCATTCTTGTGAACAGGTCTTGCGGTTTTTAACCGATTTCAAAACAATGAGAGGATGACGGACCTTTTCGAAAACACAAATGTTTATTTTCAAATGTCATATTTCATAGTTCTTTCTTTCTTTTGTGTAGAACCCGGGAATCGAACGCGTGATATCTGATTTGTTATATTCGCAGGTTTTACGGGCTTTATGCTTGATTGGTTCACATCCTATCTAGAAAATGTTAAAAAATGTAGAAAAAACTATAGAAGTAAGACAAATTACATTAAAATGGGTGTTCCACGAGGTTCAATCCTAGGACCAATACTTTCTTGATATACATCGATTCATTATTTGTACTCGATTTTAAAGGGGTTATAAGAGCCATCGCTTAGGATGATTGGTGTATGGGCCGGATAGTGCTCTAGACATAGTCGCAGATATAAATTGGGGCGGGTATGGTATCCTGAACACAAATTGGTAATATGTTCTACAATTATATTTTTCAACTTACCTGAACAATATTCTTTAGATGGAGATATGTTTTTCATGCACCAGATTGTCGAACATTCAAAGTTGTAAACTTTGCTCTTAATCCTGTGCTTAATTCCTTCTCTAGGGAGCATAGCTGTAATGGGAATTGTGTCCAGATCGAGAAAGTCGATGAATTCAAGACAAGATGTCTTTTTCTTGTCATAGTGAAAATATTTTCGCAGTACGTTAATATATTTCTTTTACTTTTAAATGATTTAAATGTTTGCAAGTTAGGAAATAAAGAGCTCGGGAAGGCATTGCGTAAGCGAGTTGTACGGCTTAGGAAGGAATCACGATATTTCAAAGTATGCCCGAAGGTTGACTTGAGGGCGTACTGATGAGAATTCATAGCGAGACGTGTGTTACGGTTAAAAGTTTGAAGGGGCGGAATGCTACTGGCGGAAAGCACTGGTAGTGAAAATAGCGATGCAACAGGATGAGATAGGAGACGTTACGCCGGTGTTCGAGGGTGTCCATTGTCTGAGTGATATTAGTATCACCTAAGAATTTTATTGCACGATTTTGGATTCTATCTAGCAATTGCAAAGAGGTCTCAGTGGCACCCAGAAGTGGGCATTGTGCTCCATTTTTAGGTGCATAAACGCCTTATATGTATACTCGTATTAAGGCAGAACAGAGGGGGTGAATATTCCTTAGAACACTTGAGGAAACCTAGACATTTAGCAAGATATCTGATGAAAATTTATGAAAATTAAAAGAGTGTCGGAGATAGAACGGAGCCCTGGGGTACACCAGCGTTTATTTTGTGAATATCAGGCTTGAAACCATCCAAGACAACTTGGATTGAACATTCCGATTTTGCGTGCTGTGGAAGTTCAGCCTTCAGTTAGCGTCCGCTGACTAACTGTGTAGTTGGAACTTCACAGATCCAGAATTCACAGGACTCTACACAGAAATAGATTACACCCTTTCCATTTGACACCGGTACAGGATTTCCTACTAAGTGATGCGCAAAGAGTGGAATTTTGCCAATGGCTACTGCGCAAATATGCAGAAGACGGGCACTTCCTCAAGAGCATTCTGTAGACTGACGAAGCGCAGTTCCCAAGAGATGGGGTTACAAACCACCATAATTTGCACCATTGGTCAGACTTCAATCCCCATTTAATACGCACAACATCCTTTCAAAGGTAAGAATTTAATTATTGTAAACAAATTCTTCAAAATGTGTTGTTTATTTTAAAGGAGGTTTAGCGTAAATGCTTGGGCTTGACTAATATGAAACACTTTAGTAGGTCCGCACGTTCTTCCACAAACAGCTAATTCCCATTACTACCTGGAATTTCTTAGATTGCCGGAGCTCCTTGAAGATGTTCCTCTTGTTCAGACGATGGCGACGTTCTTTCAACAAGATGGAACACCTTGTCACAGTAGCAGCGGGGTAACTTAGTTCCTCAACCATACTTTTAACGAACGGTGGATTGGTGGTTTATTTCAGAGAAATGTCGAGTTTGGTAGAGCTCCAAGAAAATATTAGTGCCGCTTCAGAAGTGATGAAAAGCTGGCCGTTAATCTGCCATCCGAAATGGTTAAACGCGCCCAAAAGTGTATTCAAATGGAAGGAAGGCATTTCGTAAAATTGCTATAAACATTCCATAAACTGTTCAAAAAAAAGTCCTTCTCAGGACCACATAAAAATATCTAAGAGATTTTATGAGTAATTCAGTAGGTACACTTCTTTTTGGCCATTTTTGTTTGACGAACAATGGTTTTTACTACAAAATCTGTTGATCGTACGTAAAAAAGTTTCTAAACATAATTTTTAGGAAATTTTGCAAGGATAAAAATTTCATAAAATTTAGTAAGTAAAAATTTTAAGAAAAATGCATTTCAAGTAAAAAAACGGAACAGAAAATTTTCATAATTTTGAGTTTAACGAGCCATAACTTGTTTGTTGCTGCACAGATGTACCCAAAGCATTTAAGACTTGTATGCATTACTAAATTATTTTTCCAAAATGTCCAAAACTATTTTTGTACCTGTACTAGTTTAGAAATTATAGCTTTTAAAGTGGTTACACCTCCATATTAGAGGTCACCCACTTTGATGGGCTGTAACTTGAAATGGAGTGAGAATAGACTCCCCCTCTCTCCCGATATGAGCAATAATGTTCGTTGCTCATATCGGATGAGGATCAGCTCAAGTGATGGAAGGAGCACTTTGCTTCGGTTTTGAATCGAGTATTCGCCAGCAATATGCACCCAAGTCAGACTGAGGAGTCCGTAGAAAGGAATGCCCGAATTCGCATGGGGGTAGTGCGCCCAGTGAGGAAGAGATCATTACCGCGATCAAAGCACTGAAAACCAATAAGGCGGTAGGACTTGATAGCATACCCGTAGAGTTTTTTCGAGCTACGCTAACTGCATCGGCTGGATGCAGATGAGTGGAAGAAGGGAATGATCGTCAGGCACCCTAAAAAAGGCAACCTAATGCAGTGCGAAAACTGGAGAGGCATCTGCGTGCTGCCTGCTGCCTGCTGTGGCTAAGATAATAGCTACAATTATTCTGGAGCGAATTAGAGAACACCTTGAAGACACATTCGACGCCGAACAAACAGGTATCCGTTCTGGATCCTCCTGTGTGGACCAGATCAACACCCTGCGGATCATCATCGAGCAGTGCGTTGAATATCGATCGCCACTCCACCTGCTGTCCATCGATTTCGAAAAGGCGTTTGATAGTGTCAATCGGGAATTTATTTGGCAATTATTAAGGCTACGTACGATGGGTCCACATGTCATGTTTTGCACAGAGGAAAGCTATCGAAGTCCAAAGTGGAGTTCAGCAAAGCTGCATTCTTTCACCAATATTGTTTTTATTAGTGATCAGTGATGTGCTAAATGCGGCTTTATCGGTGGGAAATGGATGATGTATGCCTACTATCTCATAGAATAATGGACCCTCACCAAATGACAGCAAATGTGGAGAGGGAAGCAGATGTCGTTGGGCTGAAAATTAATTTGGCAAAAACAAAAATGATCAGCCTGGGACTGAACTCACCAACTCATACTCGTATATGCATTGCTGGACAAACGGTTGAGAGAGTAGAGAATTTCCAATACCTTGGGAGTATTGTCTCAATCGATGGCGGAACCGAACTAAAACGAAGTCTGCGTTTGGGATACTATCTAAAATTTGGCGAAATAATGCAATTAGGTTAAACACCAAGGTACGACTGTTTCGTTGAGTCCGTGTTGCATCCATATGTGGTACTTGGAGAGTGACCACTACTATCACAAGAAAGCTACAAACGTTCGTTAATAGGTGCCTGCGTATTATCTTAAGGATTTTCTGGCCAAACTGTATCTCGAATGAACAGTTTTATGAGAGAACCAGCCATGAACCTATTGGCATAACCATACAACGACGAAAGTGGCAGTGGATTGGTCAAACTTTCCGAAAAGGTGACAGGTCCATAGCTAACCACTCAATGCAATGGAATCCGCTTACTCAGGTTGGCAGGATACGCAGCGGTTCTAGAGGTACATGGCGTAGAACAGTCGAGAAGGAAGCACGGCAACTGGGAAAGAGTTGGGGAGAGCTGAGACACATTGCCAGAAACCGCACACGCGTAGGCATTGTAGAAGCCCTAGGACCCACAAGGGGATATAGGACATAAAGAAAAAAAAAAGATAAAATCCCTTACACTTTTATCCATGAAACTTGGCACAAAACTCAATTTTCACATTTCCTATCAACGCTTAAAAGAAACAAGAAAGCCCATTCTGCATCTTTTTTCCATAGAGTCCATAAATGTTTCGCAAAATGAAACTGGGATGTTTTACCACTCATGAACAATTTCTTTATACAAAGCATTCTTTTAGATTTTTTTTCTGGTCCAAGTTGTATTTTTAAGTATTCGCAGAAGTGTTTTATTGGATTAAGATCCGGGGATTGAGATGACCATTCCAAGATATTCACTCTTTCCCGGAGGAAACAATCTTTTATCAACCTAGAAGAATGCTTCGAATCGTTGCCATCTAAGTGGCATTTCTGCTTCAGCATACGGAAGCATAATGTTTTGCAGTATTTCCATCTATGCGAAAATTTGGTCCAACTCCATATCGTGAAAAACATGCCCACTCCATTACCGAGCTTCCACCGTGCTTTATGGTTGGTAATTGATACTTTACATTGTATCTTTCACTAAACTTTGCTCGTCTCACGTAATGTCTTACATCGCTTCTAAATAGTTGGAAATTATTGTACATTCGTCACTCCACAAAACCGTATTCCACTTCCCGAGAGTCCAAAAAACATGGGCATTTGAAAAATTTAGCCTCTTTCCCATATTCACTTTTGATAAAAGTAGCTTCTTCAATGGAGATGTTCCGAAAAGGCTAATTTCCCTCAACCTATTCCTAATTGTACGATCGGTGACTTCTGCAATACCTCTTTTCCCCTCAATACAACGTTGATTTCAGTTAATGTTTTTGCTGGATTTTGCTTCAACATCCTCTGAACTATACGATCGGTGGTGCTTGTTATTTTTTTCGGCCTACCTGATTTGGATGCACACTTGATTGTCCTTCGCTGGTGGAAGTCTTTTCTACTATCTTTCAAACTGTCATTCTCGATATATTCAAATCACGTGAAATCTGTATTTGTTTTGTCCCATTATTATCCACAGATAATTCACACTTCATGTTCCAATTGGTTGTTGGTGTTCCTTAGTGCAGTGCATAAAATTGAACCAATTTTTCTCAGCTTTACCAAATGCAATAGCTTTTTTAAAATTAATGAAAAAATATGATAGCGAATCTCTATATGAAATTTCTAAGCTAAGGATTGAATAAATTTTATGATGGAGCGAAAATTAGCATATTTCCAAACTCTTTTCCGGCACTGTATCTCTATGTATATTTTCTGCTGAAAATTCAAATATTTAGTCACTCTCATTATTGTATTCTCATGCTCCAGGTCCAACACACAAGAGCGCTTGTCAGATTTCATTATAAAAAATATGTTGTGAAATCACCCCAAAAACCTCCACCGAAAATTGAATGGGATTTTCGATACCTCACCCTCGAATACGTATTCCTGAGAGCACCAGGAATAATGTTCAAAATGTCGAACAAACGAATGAAAACCAAAAAAAAAATATCGATTCAACGGTACTGCAACTGCACAACGATTAATAATGAGAATTTGACGCGAATTTTTCAGCATTTTCCTTTAATTGCTGCAATAACTAACAGTAGATCTGTTTTAATTAATTATCAAATCATTAATCAAAATTTTATAAAATTGCTAAACCCTCCCCCAAGGGTTGACAGAGTTTCGTAGGTAGACATACGAGTACAATGGAAATCCTAATTTCACGTGGTTCTTGTTGCCGGCGTTTCGGTTGCCGCTTGCTAATAATAATTTATGGCACGATCCGTTTCAATTATTATTTTGTTCATTTTTCTAAAAATTTCCCAAGTGTAATTACCGGAAAATTTTTTATCGTACATACATACCACACATGCGGATATAGAGAAACATTCATTTTGTCCATTCCCAATGCCGTTGACTGGCGCGATGCCCTTTATTGTGCTGATAGCTACTGAATGCACGTGCAAAACATCATTCAATCATAGAACACGCACTGCGCACTACAAGCGGTTTATCATCATAGAGCGGCAGCAATGTTATCATAACCACCACCATCGACTAAATCGAGAGCAATTGGCATCATTGCAAGCATCCCTGAGTCCTCAATTTATTTTGTGTCCTCTGTACTGACTTTGTGTGTGTGTGTGTGCTTTTATTCCCAGGCCAATATGTTGATTTCTCTTCAGGTCTCCCCCTCTGTCATTTTGACATGATCACAATAGTTTTTCTCGCGTTCTCCCTGACTATGACAATAGTTATAGCTGTGACAATACAAAACATTACCATTACCGCCCTGTTATAATTCTTGTCCATATAGCTGAGGTACTCGTATATCCCATTCGTGTCCTGGGAATACACCGAATGACGAATTATCCGGCATTGCCACTACCACTGCCACTGCCATGACTATCGTCGCTATATTCCTATTCCTATTTATATCGCTTTTACTGCACACCGCTCGGTGTTGGACTTCTCGTCATTCTCGACGTCTGCCTTTTGTTTGCACCCGTGATGGTCCCAGACCTCATCCTCATTCTCGTCCTCGAATTCGTATCCGTATATTTAATTAAATAAACCCCCGAGGTAGTACAAGGGTGGACTAAAAGTAATATTCACCCAATGAAAAACGCTCCAGACATACGTTCCAAATAATAATAATGCCCCTGGTGGTGGTGTTGGCAGTAGTCGTATCCTTTCCGTGTGAGTCCTGCATTCTGAATTCTTCACCCATTATACTCATAATGCAAAAGCGCGCACTGTTTTTCATTTGTTTTTTTTTTTACAATTACGCTGATGAAATCCTTCCTTCTATCCATATCCACAATCCATGGCAGCGAACAATACCACGGAGACCGATAGAATTTTGATCCCGCATGTAAGTTTGGTTTAGGTCTGGCGTGCCTTTTCCCAAGGTGAGACCAGGCTACACGAATCTTTTACTCCTCTTCGCACTAAATGCAATTGACGATGAACGACGCTAAAGACTAGGACAACGCAACGGGTGGGCGGCCACCCAACAGTAGAGACTTGGTACTGGATTCGCAGCAGTGCTCCTTAGCCATTGTACTCGTATATCATATGTACTCGTATGTCCCACAGAAAACACACTATAAAATACTGTATGTGTTGGAACAATGAGGTATTGTTAGTTTTGCTTCTGTCAGAATGATTTGGAAATAAAAAGCGGAATTGGATTGGTGTTTTGTATTGTGTACCTTTCTCTCATGAGTCACAGGAACGGTGAACAGATAGACGGACGGCGTACAACATGCAGGAGTGCAAAGAGGTTGCACACATTAAAACAGTCATGTGATCCGGACGATGCCACATATGAATTGATGTCTTTTTTTGACAACATGTAGTCTAGGATGAATTGAGGTGCATTTATAATTTCAGTTTTGTTGTATTCCACACCCACTGCCCCCAATCACCCGTCCCAACCAACACACACCTTCCACATGGGGTTGGTGGTGTGAATTAATGAGTCGCTGACATGACAGAGCGATGTCATTAAATTTTGGGACAGTGGAACTTGTTACAAAAAAAATAAAAAAAATAACATGGCCACATAAAACTGGACGCCATGGGAGTGGTAAAACGTCAACCGCTTCGAATATGAGCGTTTAATTTGTTTATGATTTTTTGTACTGAAATGACGACATGCCGGGGGACCAACGGCCATAAAAATCGAAATCAATGGCGTCTATTTGACAGTAAAAAAGTTTGCAGTTTAATTGTTGTCTGTGAGTTTCTTTGTTTGACTTTTCCAGTAATTACCGTTCAGTGGAGTATTTTAAACTCGAAAGAGTTTTTGTTATATCGTGAAATGTACAGCTCTACGGATTCTTATGTGCACCAATATATACGATTAGGTTAGGAACTCACCGTCGTACAAAGGCAATGCTGGAACTATGGCTGCACTTCAATTTTGCTTGTTTCACCCTCTCGTAGGGACTGTTCTCGACGACTTGAATTGCTAAATCCGTAAGTGATTATCTATATGTAAAACTCTAGTCCTCAGAAGGAACACGTACGGCAAGTGAATTCACAGATTGAACCTATTGATGTGTCTAATATGAGCCACCTTAACGTGTTTGGGACCTAGGTCAATAGGGGTCTTTCGGGACTAGTCAAGCTGCTCAAGTAGAGTTGATACGAGTATAATGAATGAAAAGAGTTTCATGCTGATGGCTCTACACGTGGAATGCTCGCACCTTGAATTTCGAATAGGTGGAGCTGAATAACCAATCATAAGTCATAGACCACTGAAAACCAGGTATCATTGCAGACCTAGAGGAGCGATTAGGAGGATGAAAACCATATATAGTATTTTCCAATAAGGACTTGACAACTTTTTTTTTAAATAAAACGCAAAACATTTATGAATGGAACTCAACTTCGTTCATATGCCCACCGCGGGCACGTTTTCAGCGGTCGATTCGTTGGACCCAATTTTCAACGACTCGGTCACACATTTCAGCCGAAACGGCCGCTATTTCGCGTTCACTGTTGGCTCTGAGCTCTTCCAAGGGCGTTGGCGTGTTGGCATAAACCAATGACTTAACGTAGTCCCACAGAAAATAGTCAAGCGGCGTTAAATCGCACGAACGAGGTGGCCAATCGACTGGCCCATGTCTTGAGATAACACGCTCACCATACTTACTCTTCAATAAATCGATTGTAGCGTGTGCTGTGTGGCTTGTGGCATCATCCTGTTGAAACCACATGCCGTCCAAGTCCATATCTTCCAATTCGGGCCAAAAATAATCGGTGATCATGGTGCAATAACGCTAACCATTCACAGTAACGTGACGATCGTTATCGTCGACGAAAAAATATGGCCCAATAACGCCGCCGGTTATTTTTTGTGGATGAAGCACATGTGGATTTACACCCGACCAATAACGCATAGTTTGCTTATTGACGAACCCATTGAGCCAAAAATGAGCTTCGTCACTGAAGATGATTTTTCGACGAAATTCATCATCTTGGCGCATCTTTTCCAGAACCCAATCGGAGAACGTACGTCGCTTCAAATGGTCAATCGGCTTCAATTCTTGAGTCAGCTTGACCTTATATGGGTGTAAACCAAGATCCTTAAGCAAAATACGCCATAATGAGGTCTGAGCGGTGCAAAATTCTTAAGGACGACGTGGAATTGACTGATTTGGATCGTTTGCTACGGACGCCTGAACGGCAGCGATATTTTCGACACTTCGACCAACCCGTTGTCTCATTGACACGGTAACATCACACGACGAATATGTAGACTCAAATTTTTGCACTAAACTTGTTATTGCCTGTCTACTAGGGCGAGAATTTCGACCGAAAATTGAAGTTAACGCTCTTAAAGTTGCAGTCACCGACTCCGAATTTCGGTAGAAAATTTTTATAATTTGCAGACGTTGCTCGTTCGTGTACTTTACCATGATGAAAATGTTGATTTTGCTCAATAAATTGACAGTGACAGTTTGATGATTAGTGAAAGAGTGCGTTCACAAATTAAGTCTCTATTGGAAAACCCTTTATATATGAACTAAATTGATTGCTACAGAGAACAGATGCATATTTGCTGTAAGCGGCAGACTTAGGCAAGCAGTCTTGAGCTTTCGACACGTGAGAGAACACCTTATGACAAATCGTATCAACGGTCACACATCAAGCACGAGATTTTACGACTCTGAAATTGGAAGTGCCATTCATGGATAATGGCTAGGGGTTTGCATTTCGACTTAACAACATCAGGCAGCATTGTGTTTTGAAAGCGTTACATTCAGCACTATTATAATGTCAATCAACAATCAATAATGTTGTTGATATTGGAGTTTTAAGAGCTTGAAATACGCTGCCGTTTCCGTACTACAGCCGAAGAGCAGTGATGTGACTCCAAGAACCAATATGAAAAGCAGAAAGTGCTGTTGCTAGCAAAGGAATATATTGTATCAGAAGTTGCAGACAAGAGATCTGGCTTTATATGCCATTATATGTGGAATAGCACATCATTCAAATGGCCGCCTCGGCTTCGCTAACAGTGCTCCAAGAGGTTGGTCCAATTTTTGATGACTTGGTCCATTATGTGCGGCGTTATTCCGGGAGTAGCGTGTCAAATGTTGGCCTCGAGCTTGTTCATTATGGTTGGCTTGTTAGCGTAGTTTAAGGACTTGACGTAGCCCCAGAGAAAATAATCGAATGGTGTCAAATCGCATGATCGCTGCGGCGGATTGATGAACACTCTCGCCGTGAGATGACCCAGGCGCCAAATTTCTCCTTCGCAACTTCGAATGTTGTTCGGCATGTCGCTTGTATGGCATGTAGCGCCGTCTTTTTGGAACCACAGCTGTGATATCGGTTAACGTCGCTCTATACCTGAGACCATTGACGGTATGGGTGTCTCCTTCTTCTTTTCGAAAGAAATAAGTTCCGACGACGCCACGATGCCATAAACCGCACCGAACAGTCCATCTTTGTGGATGCATTGGTGCTTGGCCGAACACTTGTGGATTGTATTCGCTCCAAAAACGGCAATTTTGCTTGTTGATACAGCCGCTGAGCCAAAAATAGGCCTCGTCCGATAAGATGATTTTTTGGCCAAAATCCGGATCGCCGACCTATGTACATTTCCAGCGCCCAATTAGCGAACTAACGGCTTTGCCTATGGTCCGGCTTCAATTCTTGCGACAGCACAATCTTTTATGGATGTGTTTTTTTTTTTTTTTTTATAATGAGCGCGCGCTCAAGGGGTTTGAGTACCCTTAAAGTGATTGTACACAGCGCGGGCAAAGGAAATTTAGGGAGGAAGAAAAGAGAGGTACCGATGTATATTGTTTTTAAATGTTTGCAAGTTATAACGACCAGGAAATACAGAGATCGGCAGGGCATTCCATAAGCGAGTTGTACGGCTTAGGAATGAATCACGATTTTTTAGAGTACGTCCGAAAATGGGCTTGAGGGTATACTGATGAGCATTCATAGCGAGACGGGTGTTACGGTTGAAAGTTTGAATGGGCGGAATGCTACTGGCGATTTCAGTGGAGCACTGGTGGTGGAAAGTTAAAACAAAGTGAGACACGAGACATTTCGTCGGTGTTCGAGGGTGTCCATTGATTGACTGATATTAGTATCATTAATAAGTTTTATCGCACGGTTTTGAATCCTATCTAGCAGGTGCAGAGATGTTTTAAGAACATCTGACCAGATGTGGGCATTGTACTCCAATTTTGGGCGGATGAATGCCTTATATATTGGGGCCAGATCACAGGGGGTAAAATATTTTTTACATCGCTTGAGGAAACCTAGACATTTCAAATATGTGGTCATTCCAACGTAAGTTGTCATTGACACACATACCGAGAATGGAAAGTTTTTCGGTTTCGACGATGCAAGTGCCATTCATAGATAATGGCTGGGTGTTTAAATTTCGCTTTAAAGACAGCATTGTGTTTTGGAAGCATTAAATTCCACTCTATTGATAGTTCCCCAATTGGTTATGCTGTTGATATCGGAATTTAATGAGCTTAGCATACGCTGCCGTTCTCGTACTACAGCCGAAGAGCAGGGCCGTGAGTCCGGGAACGAATATGAAAAGCAGAGAGTACTGTCATCAGCAAAGGAATATATTGGATTAGAAGTAGCAGACAAGAGATCGTTAATGAAAATTAAAAAGAGTGTCGGTGACAGAACAGAGCCCTGGGGCACACCAGCATTTATTTTGTGAATATCAGACTTGAAACCGTCCAAGACAACTTGAATTGAACGTTCCGAAAGGTAATTTCTAATCCATTGAAGAAGAGAGTCGTCGATCCCAAATGCACGCATTTTCGACAAAAGAGCCTGATGCCAAACTCTGTCAAATGCCTTAGAAATATCAAGTGCAACTATCTTGCTTTCGCCAGATTGATGTACGCTTTGGTTCCACTTTTCGGTGAGACATGCCATCAAATCACCAGTGGACCTGTTGCTACGAAAACCGTACTGCCGGTCATTGAGAAGTTTTCGTGTTTCGAGATATTTCATGAGCTGACGATTTATCAGTGTTTCCATGACCTTGGAAAGAAGGGACGTAAGTGCAATGGGTCTGTAGGAGGAGAGAGAAGATGATTCGCCTTTTTTAGGGACGGGCTGGACAAATGCTGTTTTCCATCTGCTCGGGAAGAGTCCTAAAGTGTAGGATTGATGAAAAAGCTTACGCAGTGGTTTTGCCAGCGAGGAAGAACACCTCTTCAGAAGAAGGGGAGATATACCATCTGGACCAGCGGATTTATGTATGTTGTGATCTTTAAGTACTCTTGCTACTACACGAGTGCGAAAGTAGATTCGTCCCATTGAAGATTCGACGCACTCAAGTGCAGGCGGAGACAAAGCACAATCTGGGAGTGTTGAGCTGGCCGCAAAGTGTGCAGCAAGCAGATTGGCCTTATCCAAAGAGCTGATAGCTGGAATGTCATTGTAAATGAGCGTTGGGATGGAGGATGAGGCGGAATTTCTAATGTTTTTGACGAACGACCAAAAATTTTTACTGCCTTTGGGACATTGCAGTATTTTTTGCCTCAGTTTTTGGTCGTATAGGAATTTCACACGCTTAAGAAAGGCGTTGCAGTCATTTCTGGCTCGTTTGAACTTTTTTCGGTTTTCCTCTGTCGGGTTGGTCTTGTAGGACCGAAAAAACATTTCTCTAACCCTGACGGCCTCTTTACAGCTCGAGTCGTACCATGCCTTTTCTTTTGGTTTGATACTCTTCATCCGATGAGGAATAAAGGATTCCAAAGAGAATGGTGTCTGTAATCATATCAGCAGCGGCATCCACGTCGTTATCGAGGAAGCATAATGACCAGTTAAAATTCCTAAAGAAGCTGTTAAGACCGCTCCAGCAAAATAAACCCAATTTTGCTGATCGGCGCCGAGTCGACATTTCTGGGTCTTCTTCAATACTAGCCGCTACGGCGGCTATGTTGCCTTCATTTCGCACCAATCTCTGTCTGGTTGGTGGCTTAAAATCCAAAAGAGTGTAATCACATTCAAACTTTTCCACGGTGTGACGAATTGCCTGCACACTGAAGCCATGATGACGACCGACATCACGACGAAATTAACGTTGCGAATTTAAAACTGGGCCGGGATTTCGATTACATTTTTTTTATAATTTCTGCACGACGCCTGATGCAATGGCGAAATACAGATTCTTAATTCAAAGACAATTTCTTTATTTTTAAAGAAAAGAAGCTGATTCTGTCTCTTCTTCGCCTTGTTCTTAGATTATGAAAGATCGAGATTGCATTAACTATCGCCAAAAGCATTTAGCGTAAATTTAAGTCCTACATAAAATCACAGACAACCATAAAGGACAATTTAAATAAAATAACTTAAAACTCTTGTTCATTAACGACCGATAACACTGTAAAGACTTGAAATCATTAAATAAAAGAACCAATCCTTAGTAATCGGCCTTTAAAAGATGTGCTCAAGCTTCCGAAAAACATTCAAAAATCCATATACATACGTATTCACTTGTATCAACTCTTGTAACCCAAATTAAAATCTCTAATATCCTTGCTTTGTTAAGCAGCCACTTAAAAGTAAACCGCACATTTCCTCCATTAGACGGGTCATTGTATCATGGACTTACATCATGTTTTATATCTAACTTCCTGTAATCCTAATCCTGTTAAGAAAACTTTCAACTTTCAAAAAACACCCCATCCAGGCAACACTCGAAGACACAAGATACCTATTCGTACACAACATAAAACTAATTTCGACACAAAAACCCCATAGCGTTGTAGGTATTTACTTGCCCTTGCTTCGAGAAACCAACCACCCCAATAACCCCCAAAGCAAGAAGGATTTAACTATTAAGGTTAATTAACTGAAAATAATGTTTAACATCAACATGACAAGATGAATCCAAATGTCCGTGGTAAAAACCACAAGCCTTACCATCTCCATTACCTTCCGACCATCATCCAGTTACATCATCTCCTCGTCAGTTACAGTTTGGGCCACCCTCTCGCACTGTCTCTAATGTGGTTAAAGTTATACTTAACCACATTGGGGTACAAATATTTAAACTCTTTATACCGGCGCTGTCTTCTGTCTGCCAAGACATAAAATCCCGAGACAGAAATTCACAATGAAAGATAGAAATACACGAATACCATACCTACATACGAATTTGTACCATTCTCACCTGGTCTACCTTGTCTACCTGTGCCTGTATTATGTGTTGTGCGTCATGCTGGGTAAATACCGTCACCATAATACCAGCGTTTCGTCTGTTACTCTGTAAGCTTTTTGTAACGACGACGGCAAAAAGGAAAAAAAAAAAAAAAAAAACTTGAAACTCTGTTCAAAATGAAGAATTTTTGTCTGCGAGAAGTTAACAGATGGCCACATTCCCTGGAGACTCACTACAGCTCTAAACGAATCCGAGTCCCGTCTGTTTGGGGTGGACAAGGTGTAATTGAAAACAGAAAGCAAATAATATTCCTACTGAGACGGATTAACGAATTATCAACAACCCTTACCTCCGCCTTCCGACAGAGTATTCCAGACTCAGTTGAAATTGGATATGGGGAATAAATACCACAGTCAGTAGTCCACCAAGGACATCGAATATTCGTATGAATTCTAGAATTCTAGAATAAGAATCCGTTAAAATGCATCGCCAAACACAATTCGTTATGCACACGTGCAAAGAACTGAGCCTCAACTTATTTCGTAACCCCCATCACTGTGTCTCATTTTTAATCTTGTGTCAAATTTTAAGGATACAGCATTGTTGGGTGAAACCAAAATTTGACTTAATACGACAGCGACTCTGTTGTTCGTGGCTGGCCCTTCTGATTTGATTCGGAACAGAATTCCAATCGTAACAGAGTTATAAATGGACGTATCAATTGTTGTTACCCACCACTGCCACTTTGACATCTGCTTAATGCTGTAGTTCAATCTTCTCTCTTCTCCTGCATTATCCTTGATCCTAAGGGATTTTTCATCTTCTACTTGCTTCCTCTTTGGGTTATCTCACCCCCGTTTACAACAGTGTTTGTGTGTGTTTCTTGTCGAATTGATTAAATGATGTCATTAAGCATTTTATTTAAGGACGGTTCCATATGGCCAATATGAAACGAAACACACAAAGACACACCGACACACCGATACAGTGACAGAGTGTGGTGAATGCCCAATAGGTTACGTTTACATTTACGTTTAAGTTTACCGTCCATGGTCCATTGTCCAGGGTTATAACGAATTGTGAGATTATTGATTGTTTGGGCTAGCACTCGTATATCCATAACCATACACTTATCCGTATCCGCTTATACAATATTTGTTGGTGTGTTTGCTCGATTTTATATTCATTTATTTTTGCCGGAACATAAAAGAGTTGTCATGAAATTCAATTTATTGTCTTGTCACTTGTTCCTTCGTTCGGTGTGATCCTGGCACTGTAGATGTACATACGAGTATATAGCATCTCAGTATGGCATACATAACCCAGGCAAACGATAGCAAAAGGATATATGTATGTATGAAGAAGAGTAGAGCAGCCTCTATGCTTGCGAGAAGCGAGAGTAATGGTAATTTCATGGCAATTTATTTAGGGCTAAACACGTGGTTATATGTGGTGGTGGTGGTGTGGTCCTTTGAGTTTGTCTAGCGCGTTTGTTTCTGGAGCGTAACTCTATGCGCCATCAATTCTATGGAGTACAAGTATGAGTACGAGTTGTTATTGCCACTGTTTCTTGCTACTGCTGCTGCTGTTGACGCTGAAAGCTGAAGATGATGATCATTTGAGAGCGTAGTGCTGCTTCCATACAGGAAGTGTCGATAGACTTGTCAGCGTAACTTGATTAATGAAAGGATTTTGTTTCGATGTTGTTGCGTAAATGGATTTGAACAATCACATTGACAGGTTTTGTTAGGCGGGCGCAACAAGAAATAGTTTTCGATACATCCATATACTCATACGTACATATTAACATGTAGAGAGCGAGAAATTCCCCAGAGAAAGATACAAAGTGTAAGTGCAGGAATTAGAGAAGACTAATGAGGAAAAAAGAAAAATAACGAGAAACTTTGCTATGTGTCAAACTATTGGTAAATGACTTTGTAATCACTTTTTATGGTTAAGTGTTTTATTGACAGTTGAGTTAAATGGCACATCCCTAAATTGCTGTCGTGGGGGTTATAACCATTCTAGAAATCTTGCTATTATTCACGCCTTTGAGCAGAAAAAGCTTTGAAAAGTCTTTGCAATGTGTAAATGCACTGATTCAGGAAAACATTCGTAGAATTCTGACTCTTCGACAAGTATTTGGTTCATGCCATACTACAAGATGATCAGTTTATAACAGTCCTATTTCGGAAGCTGCCTAAATTCTTAGAAAAAGGAATCTTAGAGAAGTAGGGAAGTGAATGAGGAGTAATTTTCACCTGTTTTTCATTAGAAACTCTGCATTTGCCAGGCCTGTCAATAATGCAGTGGTTTGTAACTAATGTAACTTTTTGGGGCAGTAGAAAATGCAATGTGAGAGGCAATCATCTCCTGGATTCATACTATCCTCTTCGCTGGTTGTCTTCGTGGTTGTCCCCCTCAAACTTTTGTTACAAGTAATCGACTTAACTTAACGACTTAACGTTATCCAAGATGTATGCTATGGAAATTACGGGCTGGAAAGTACTATGAGAGCTCTCCGTATCAGACCATAGGTACATCGAATTCTGATTAGGATGCAAGCTCTCGACATTATTGAAGAGGAGAAATCCGCGGAAAACCATGAATTAAGGAGGAAATCGACAAGTCCTAACCTCAAAAGCCAGGAGGAAGAGAAAACTGTTCAGAACCTGAACGGTACCCTCGCATTTGAACTGACATGTCCAGCTAAAAGGCAATCCGGCAGACCGCCCGTTCCTTGGTTGAACACGATTACGTAAAGAAACCAGAAAACATCAGAGCAAGTCACTTAGGACTAATTTGGAAGAAGACTCGAGTCTTCACAGATCGAATCAAGAAGAAGAAGTTAATTCGGATTTCGAAGACTTTTACCGAACGATCCAAAAGAACGAAACCTTCAGTGAAGCCAGTAGACTATTCAAAGTCGTGAAAAGAGGGAAATCAACCAGTCTGGAATCACTCGGAAAATCTTATGGCACCTACACTGAGTCGAAAGCAGAGACTCACTTTCCAGTAACCTAGTCAGAACCAGATCATAACCAGGTCCTATTAACGAAGCTGCTACTGAGCTAAATAACACAACACGACGTAGCTCTATAATACTCGTATATCATTGGTTGTAGTGACGGAGGAGGCCATAAAACATGCTGTTGCTTCCTTTGTTGGCTTCAAGTCACTTGGCACCGATGGCATGTACCCAGTTGTGCTACAAAGAATCTTCACTGCTGGTTTAGCTCTTTTTAAATCTGAAAAGAGCTTCCAACTCATAAGTCTGACTTCCTTCGTATTGAAGATCAGGGAAAGAATGGTCGAGGTCCATGTGCTTAGAAATGATTTGCGAATGCACCCTCCGTCTAAGAAGCAACATGCCTACGAAGGCGGAAAACCCTGCGCTTCAACACCTTGTAGGCAGAATTAAAGGCACACTCGGCAAGAAGAAGAACGCACCGGGCATTTTCATCGACATTGAGAGTGCTCGTGCTCGGCCGCCATACAACACGGTGTAGACGGACCACTTGTTTTGTGAATAAATGCAATGCTGCTGAATAGGATTGCAGCCAATATGTAATGGCAAGTGTAAACAGATGTTCCATGCGAGGCTCACTGCTTAAAGCTCCCAATAGTTCTGACGTCTATGCTCAAGCATATGCAGATTATGTAGCTGTACTATCTGTTGGATCGTGACAAGCAACTGTCTGCTCCAAAGAACAGACAGCTTCCTACGTGATAGACGGTTGGTGCACTGGAAATGGGATTTCAAAACTGTGGTTGTTCTCTTTAGAAGATGGATGAAGTTGACTGTTCTGACTCATTTAGTACTTCAAGACATCACCATAGGATTTTCCAAAGTCACCAAGTATAATATTTGGGTATCATCCTGGTTAAAAAAACTCATTTGGACTTCCAAAGATATTCTTACAACTACAGTAAGACTCGATGGACGCGCTTCTCCGCAACCTTGAACAGAGCGCTCTCCTCGAACACGCTCCACCCACCGTCCAATAGGAATTTGTCAAACGAGGAGATCGACAATTACCTAAAACAGATGGACGAGACAATTAAACAAACTATGGACACTACAATACCGCGGTATCGACGTACAACTAACGAAGACCTGTTCCGCAATCCTACTATTGACGCACTGCACCGACAGAAAAGTAGACTTCTTACAAGACTCAAAAACTTGTACAGACAGTTAACTGACCGACAAGACCCGGAGATTAGGACACTGAAGTCGTCGATTAAAAATATTCAAACGCTAATAAAATAGAATTACAGAATTTCTGTAAGTTTGTATTGGAACAACAAGGTTCGGGCTGTAAACACCAGCAACCCGAATATGTTTCCGCAAATAAATAAACTATTTCGGAGAAAAAATCAAAACGACCTTCAGTGTCTTAAAATAGCCCGGACAACAGACAACGAACGGTTACTGACAATAGCAGGTATTGATCCAAATGAGGCCGCTGATGATGACGACTTTTTTGTGATCGAGGATCCACAGGAGAAGGTTGAGGCCATAGGGGCGACTTTCCAGGAAGTATACAAGGCCACTGATACCATTGGCCCTAATTGCGACCTGGACAGTCGCGACTTGGTACACGACTTCTGCATTCGAAATGAAATAGGGAACTGGCGATCCGAGGGCTCTGGTTTCACCCGGTTTAGCGACGAAAATATGGCAAATAACGTCATTGCCAGAGAAGGTAACCTACCCCCGTTCATTTCGAAACAAAAACTCCGTGAGATCTTCGACACAATCAGGGCTAAGAAGTCAGTGGGGACCGATGGTATTCCAAACATCGTGCTTCGACATCTTCCTCTAGAAGCGGCGGACATTTACACCACCCTGTTTAATAATGCAATGAATAATGCACATTATCCAGCGCATTGGAAAATGGCGGTGGTTCAACCTATCCCCAAAAAGGGAAAGGATATATCCAATCCGGCGAATCTCCGGTCGATAAGTCTCCTTCCGAATATCAGTAAGGTTTTTGAAAAAGTAATCAATAGAGCTCTGTCTAGGTGGGTTGAGGACAAACATATAGTTCCGGATAATCAATTCGGTTTTAAGGCGGGACATGATATCTCACATGCCGCGTCTAAACTGGTCTCCGATATCCAATGGAACAAAGGCAAGAAACAGTGCACTGGTGCCTGCCTTGTTGACTTGGAGAAGGCCTTCGACACCGTACGGTTAGAGGGTCTTTTCTATAAGCTGACTAGGCTGGGGATCAGCAAACCTCTCTTGTACATTCTTTATAATATGCTAACTAACAGACAGTTCATCGTGAAGAATGGTGAGGTGACTTCTGTTGGAATATTTCAAATTAAAAATGGTCTTCAGCAAGGCGCGGTCAATTCGCCGATCCTTTTCAACATTTTTACAAGCGACTTGATAGGTTCACTTCCCCATACTATTGCATACGCAGACGATTTGGTAGCGTACAGAACAGGTCCAAAAATCGAGGTCATTAATACTCTCTTGCAGCATGACTTCGATAAGATAAGACGATTTTGCGATGACTGGAAGTTGAAAATCAACTTTCAGAAGTCGGAAACCATTATCTTTAGGACGCCGTTGTCTGGAGCCTCTAGGGATACCAGAAAAAATTGGCGAAAGTTCTATATCGTTGGACAACGCGGACAACCTCTTGCCTGTCGAAATGTTGTCAGATACCTTGGAATCTGGCTAGATCAGTTTCTGTATTTTGGCAAAAATGTAGATGCTGCTCTGGCCAGAGCTAAAGGTGCTTTTGCCCTTACAAAGAGACTGTTTTATAGCAGCCAACTCGATGTGAGGGTAAAGGTAATCTGCTACATGGCCCTTATTAGGCCCATGCTGGTATTTTGTTGTCCCGTGTGGTTCAATGTACGAGCAAGCTTAATGGAAAAGATTCGGGTGTTTGAGAGGGCCTGCCTTAGGACTTGTCTTCGCTTGTACAGAACACCAGAGTCGGAGTACAAGAAATTTTATCCTAATGAGGTCCTTTACAATAGGGCGAACCTAATACGAGTGGACAACTTCGTAATTTAGCTGACTCGAAGGCACATTGCAAGAGCAATGACCTCGATGAATAACCTGATATCTGGGGCTTACTACCCCAATTACCTTTACCACGAGAGTGTGCGATCTGACGGCTTCGTCCCACCGGAAGCATTCCTCTACCTAGATCAGAAAGGGTTGATCCAGGATATATCAGCGGTCCCGTTAATCTTCCATGTCGCTCGGACAGCTGGGGACAGGCGACTCAACTACAACAGAGACGTCGCACATGGCAGTGTGGATCGACTCTGGTTCAGTCGGGCGGTGGGGAATCGCGATAAGACGGATGTCGTTCGGCAGCACCAGCATTTCTGGTGGTTGAATGATGGAGAAGATGCTTCGTCGTCGTTTCCGTCAATTACGGACCAGCCTCACTAATGAGGCAGAGCTGACCAATCTATTTGCCCAGTAAATAGCGATGGCCAACTTACATAGGTTTAGGTTAGCATTTAAGAAATATATGCATATACTGGTATATATAAAGGTATATACTAGTATATGTATATTATTGTGCATAATGTCTTTGTGTCTGTATGTGTGTATTGTGTATATAGGTTAAGTAGACTAAGGTTTATTTTAAGTTAGATATTAAGTTTTTATAAAAAATAAAAAATTACATCCATAGGCTAAGTTTTTTGTTAACAATATTTTTTCTTAGCTTTAAGTATAGTAAATAAATATCCATAAAGAAAATGTTAATAAAGTCAAAAGACATAGTATAAGAATTTAGAGTAGCTTAGAGTGCCTGTGTGGGGCCAGTAAGTTAGTATAAGTTTGTTAAGTAATTTTAAGCTAGCATTTAAGCATTTTTTGTTAGTATGTAAGAGTCATTGATTAGAAAATAAAATGCGTTTAAAACTAAAACTAACTCATTTGGACTAAGCATGTTACGTCAAAAGCCGCTGCCGGACTTCTGGCATTGCAAGAGAGGAAGACATTGGGGTCTGTTACCGAGTAGGATTCTTTGGATCTATTTGGTTGTCATCCTGAATAACAAACTTCTTTGGTTTAAACATTTTATGTCGAAAGTCTCTAAGCCGCTGCCGGACGACTATGATTCTTTGGACCTACACGTCTGTGATTAGGCTAATTATATCCTATGCGTCGGTTGGCTGGTGGAACCGGCTCACACAAAAATATGTCACTGTTGGTTGTACCATGCTCTAATGAACGGCCAGTCTATGTGCATTGGGGGCTTTCCCCACCACTGCTGACTTTGCTCTAGAACCACTGATGAAGCCCTTGATATTCATATTCACATCATTGCTTCAACACGATCTTTCGTGTAAAAAGAAGTGGTCTTTGGTACAACACGCACTGGAGTTTTGATGACCTTATGGACATGCAGTCTGATGCTATGACACCAGAACTAGAAATCCACTTTCCCTGTGCCCAAGACTGATTTCTGCCTGAATCTGTGCCAGAAAAGGAATACGATCGGGTCTTCACGCGTGGCTCCAAGACTGATTTAGGGTTTCACTCGTGACGGCATCGTGACGGCGCACTACATTTTTACTAAGCACTTAAGTCTGCAGGTATATGTGATGCAACATCTTGCGATGCTTGCTGTGAAAGTGATGATGGCACTGCGGAGCAGCACCTCTGTGAATGTCCGGCTTACGCTTGCATCAGGCTGCAGGTACTCGGCGTTAACGTGGTGAGTGCTGGTACTATAGGCACTTTATCGCTGAAGCGCTTACTCATCTTTCATCGAAAGACTGCGTGGGAAATTACTTACACAGCAGTGCAATGGTCTAATTCCTTGTCTGAGAGTTCTGATACGACGGAAAAAAAAATACTCACCGTCATCTGCATAGCACTTTACAGCATTTCACATCTAGAACTCTAAGTATTCTGTTGAATACCTTGTTTCATGTTCTCTCCTTTTAGTGTGCTTCGAATCAATGTTTTCGAAATTTTCAGAAAAAGTTGTGATAGGTTGATACTCGTAGGTCCTTAAACCTTATATAGACGAGGTGACTACTTCCTGCTACTTGCCACCTAATTGTTTCCTTGAAATTCAAATTCAAACGTCTAATAAGCCAAAAGGGCAACTTACTCGTACTTCTCAAAATCAACTTTCTTCTTCTCGAAAAAGCAAACACAAAGTGTCTACTAAACTCGAAATGAGCTCCGACATTTACTCTCAGTCTGCTGATTTTCCCCAAACACAACCGTAGAATACGAATAGTCCTATCAAAATCCAATCAAAATGACTTCATCAACCGTCTAAACCCCTCGTCAAGCTGACAACTATGTTGATAGCTCCCACCGAAAAGCTTAATTGTAGCCAACCAAATACAGAGCGTCCTGCTGCAGCTGCAAACAAAATCTAATTGCATTCTTCGCTCTCCGACTCCACCAAAATCTTAACTCAAGTAACCCAGGGTGAGTCGAGTTCTTTGTCTTTCTTCCACTTGCACCTCTTCAAACAACCGCAGCATGTTGAACATTTCCACTACGTTTACTTTGGAAATCCTTTCAGGCTAACTCATCCGTGTAAATCCGTAAAATCATGTATTTAGTCAGGAGTAGCACGTGTCACGTCATTGTCAATTGATACGCATGAAAAGACAGCTGTTCACAATGTACTCCTAGTGTGTACTATACGAGTATGCTGTGCTTCCAAACGTGCGATCCATGGATTACTACGTCCGTCGAGTCAAGGAATCCCTTTAAAAACCTTCCCTTTCGTTGCTTTCTCTTGATTATCCCTCTCCGATGACATTTAAATCGTGATATTGGTGGTGGTACGTACGAATAAACATGGTAGGCCCGAACCAGAACTCTGAATGCATTCTCTGCACAAAGTAACCATTAATTTAGAAAATCCACTGACCATTTGCTTCCACACATACACAATAGATGAACGCAGTCAGGAATAGTAATTTCTAAAGTAAACGTCAAACCAAGTTGAAGGCTTTCTCTAAATAATTCCATTCTTCTAGCTATTCATAGGCAAGGCAACCCCTAGTCTGGTCTGGGGTTGTTGTAATCATAGCACGCTCATATTGAATTTAATTATTTTTAAGAGGGTTATTCGTCGTCGTTTCTACCGTAATAGAGTGTACTTAACAGTTGTTTCCATTTTTTGTTTCCTTTTAGGAGTTGCATAATCGGACCAGAACTGGAAGTCAAAGTGTGCTCCATTGGAACTGTGATAAACCGTTCGGCATATGTGGCCGACTATTGCCAATTGGAAGGTACTGGAAGACAATCACAGCCAATGCCTATCAGATGGATGTCGTGGGAGAGTGTTTTATTGGTGAGTATTCGTAGTTAAGGTCTGCGTATCCTTTTACAATGAATTCTTTTCATTACTTTTTTTTTTGGTTATCCCTTGAATTCAGCTTAACCCTTCTCGAGTTTCAATGGGGTGCAGCTTAGAGCGTAATTGAAAATTCTGACCGGACTTTCAGTGTTAACAATAGCCTCAAGCAGATTAAAAATCGTTAAATCAGTCATAACGAATTTGATTAGGAAGAGTATTCCAGCTGCTACGTCTTATGACATTGTCAACTGGTTCATATAGCCGCGAGCTTATTTTATTCCGGAGTACATATTGTTTCTTACATCAGGGTATACTTCAAAAATCATTTAGAGAAACTCAGTTAGTGGAAATGATATTTTTGAAGAGATTATAGCTCAAAGCCTTTATGCATATGAATCTACGAGAATATATCGTGCTTAAAAGTTATGCAAAATCTTTAAAAAAAAATAAGGAGAACTCGATGAGTGGAAATAGCATCTGTTCAATGGCACTTGGTTCTTGATTATCTACTTGCTTAGGTAGACTATAATCCAGGGAGAAAATGGGTCTCAAACAACAAATCTCTCCAGCTAGCACGATCTATCGCCAGCTGCCCTCAGTGATGGTTGAGGCCCCCTTTTAGTTACGTGCGCCACTTTGGATGCGTTCGTACTCTAATGCACCGTCCCTCAAGGTTAGAACGGAAAAATCTTTCGACCACGGCTGTGATGTCCATTCGCTTGGCATGGCCCAGCCATCTCAGATGTTAGATTCGTAAACGCCTGACTAAACTAATGTCGCTCTTCAGCCCGTAGAGTTCGTGTTTGAATCTCCTCCTCCGAACAAGAGCTGATGTCGTTCCTGCTCGTAACTGCCGAATTTCCAGACCCGAAACCGCACGGTTATGGAACAACTAGATTGTACGTGAATGGTTTCTGGTTCTTGATCACAAAGTCAAGTCTACTGGTCTAGCTTAAAACTATCTTTACTTCGAAGGACCGGATATCAACTCCAACTATCCGATTATTGCCCAAGTCTCTGAGCCGTAAAACAGAACTGTTTGGATATGAATTCTGTAAAACACCACGTTGATATACAAAAAAACGACTTTCGCAGATATTACTTGCATATACTCGTAAGTTGCTGCGTTAACGTTTATTTCAAGGTAAATTAATTCCTTAACTACTACATTCCAGCTGTCGCTGATACAGTTTTACTAGACGAGATAATCAACTGACTATTTCTCGAGAATATCTATTTTACATTTACCGTGGAAAAAATATGTTATCCCTTTTCTGTCATCAGCTTCTTCACAAGCAGCGATTGAACGGGAACAACGACCTTCAGATTTGACTGCTATGAGACAGATATCCCCGCCATCCAGGAAGTGCGATGGGATGGGCCAGACATAAGAAAGCTGAAAAACTGTAACATCTACTGTGGTAACTACAATAGGAAAAAGAAACAGGGCTTGTTTGGATGCGGATTTGCCATGTGCGGCAAACTTAGACAAAAAGTCTTGAGCTTCCAACATGTGAGCGAGGGTCTTATGACAATCCACATCAAGGCTAAATTAACGTACATAAGGCTAATATACGCCCACGCCTCTACGGAAGACAAGGATGATGCCATCAAAAGATGTTTCTACAATACGAGCAATGTCCTAAGTATAGCAAAGGAGGACATCTTTGATGGACAGTTGGAAAGCATGGCCTACACAACATCACGTCTGGCAACAGACATAGACTTATTGACTTTACATCGGGACGAAATAGTATCACTAAAGCAAGCACACATTTTCCTCATCATAAAAAACTAAATCAAATTGATCATTTTGCGGTAGACGTAAGGCATGCTTCCAGTATACTGGACGGCCAAACGTTCCGCGCAGTCAACATTTACTCATATCTCCACCTGTTGCAGCCAAGGTGCGAATTTCCCAAGTGTCACAACAGAGAAGAACAACTATGAGAAGATATAACGTACAAAACTGCAATCGCAAGAGACCGCTAGAATTTTCGCCAAACGCGCATCCCGAAATCTCTCAGCAACTCCTATGCTGCCAGCATAAAGTACCGAAAACCAGTGGCAACGCTGACATCGTGCCATCAGAGACGACGCAACTTATGTGCTGGGTTTCACCCGACCACCACCAAGAAATCCCTGGTTTGATGAACACGGCCGGCAAGGACATGTAGCTAAACAAGAAGCGTACAGAGCGGCGCTGCAACAAAAGACGAGAGCTGGTCGTGAGCTATACGAGCAGAAAAGGTGGGAAGAGCATCGGCTTCTCCAGAAGCGATCGAAGATATGGAGAAGGTACGGAAGTTTTACCAACCGATAAAAAGTACGTGTCAAGGCAAGTGGAGAAACTTGTAGAGACGAAAAAGGAAATCATGTAGTAGAGTGACAGTTGGTGCTGAAAATATGAAAAGACTTTTTCTACAGACAGTATAGCGGCGAAGAAGCCCAGCATCCCGCCGTCAGGCAGTATAGACCATTCAACTTAAACGATGATAACCAAAGCTTTCGTCCACCTGACCAAAAGGAAGTAAGGATAGCTAGAAATATTTAAGCTGAAATCCAACAAGGCTGTAGGACGTGATGCCTTACCCGCCGAGATATTGAAAGCTGCTAGAAGTGACTTTGTGGAGAGCTCACACCAATTAATTTCTCAGATCTTGTCAGACGAGTGTATGCCTGTTGAATTGAACCTTAGCATCGTTTGACCGATCCACAAAAAAGGAGACCTCAACACCGGATACAAGATCTTATCTCCCATATTGTGAGAATGTCTGCAACCCTACGCCAAGAACCAGATCCTGGAAAAAACGATACGCGCCATCCTTTCATCGATCTTCAGTCCGCGTATGAGAACATTTATAGATATTAGCTGCGAGTATAAAGAGTCATGTCTAGTTTCGGCACCCCTGCCAAACTCGTCCGTCTGTGCAGAAAGATGATTGCGAACGCTCGCTACTCCGAGACCTTTGATTTCAAAAAGGGTGATCTTTGATTTTTAGACAAGGTGACAGGTTGTCATGTGACTTTTTTAACATCGTACGAACACTGGAGGCGCAATCTTTCAAAAGTCGGGCAGCTACTAGCGTACGCCGATGATGTCACGGTCACCGGTGCTGGTATTGAAACGGAAGCGGCCAAAATGGATATAGCGGTAAATGAGGGCAAAACCAAGTATATGCTGTCAACAAGAAGGGACACGATGAATTGTACATTCAACAGCTATGGTTTCGAGATAGAAAAGGACTTTGACCTTGCTGTCAATTCTGCCAACAAAACTTCAGCAGAAATAAAACGAAGAGTCACTCTTGCCAATTCCCATTTCTGTGGGCTAAAAAAGAATTGAGTAGTGAGGCCCTATCCAGGAGACTCTATATAAGACCTTGATCATCGCAGTCCTACTTTATGCCAACGAAGCATGGACTCTATCGAAAGCGGATAAAGATATCCTCAGTCATTTCAGGAGAAAAATCCTTCCTGTTTTCTTTGATTGGCTTTGGAAGAAAAGATTCAACGACGTACTATACAAGTTGCACAGCGACAACGACCTAGTCAGAAAACTGCGTATGAGTCGCCTGAGATGGCGATGTGTTTGGAGCTTTCTGTAGGAACACACCATTTTGTTACGATTTGATAGCGAATAATGCGAATTATAAACTTCGAATCACTCTGAGTGAAGAAAAAACTCTCCGTCCTATTCGGACTCCCACCCCTGGAGAGCGAATATCGAAACCAAACACACCTGAGTTTCAAACCACTACAAAAACAATTTTTCCTTTCTCCTCCTTCTACCTTTCCGCCCGCGCCCTGGCAACAGTAAATCTAACCCCTTAGGCGAGTGTAAATTATAAAAAAAAAGCTAGTATTTACTTTGGTGTACGTAAATTTGTGGCATTAGCAGTCACTTTTTTAGAAATTGCAGTCAGTACTGGCATAAGTTGTTGATGAGTAACACGATTGTTGAAGAAGACTAAGAATTTTTTTGATTTAGTGGAGTTAATCGTAGTTCTTAACGTGTTTGCACCAAACCGGTGATCATTTTGTCGAGGTGCATAATTCCGTGCGATAGCAGGCAAACATCTTCGGTTCTTTTAGATTGTTTCACCTCAAACAAAACACGACAAGTAAAACATCTCCCATCAACCCCAAAAAAGCAGAGGTGGTATGCAACGACTCAGTGAATCTCAGTTTCTTCCAAAAACGTACCTCTATGAAGCGCGTGACACTTCGCACCTCCATAATTTGCATTAATCATAGCCATAAAATTTTCGATGGCGTTTTGGCATAGTATCTGCTCAATTTTAACAATTCAGGAATTGTTAAAAAAAAAATAAGACAAAAAGAAACAAATCCAATGGCGTCAAATCGCATGATTTTGGCGGCCAATTCACATCGCAGTGACACGAAATAACTCTTCCTTCAAATTTTCTTCGAAAAATTACCATTCACTTGTCGTTGTTACGATCCATTATGTGAACCTTCGGCGATGTGCATGGTCTACTGACTTCAAGTGTTGTGGCAACTGAATTGTGTAAGCATGCAAATGCAAATTCGTCAAAATTCGCAGTAAATTACTTCGTGAAAGTCTAAATTGGATTCTGGTCAAAACTCTCACTAACTACTACAATGTTTTCATTAGACCAAGCTGCACGAACACGGACAAGTCTTTTCTGGGTTTGAAACTTCCCAAACCGCCTGACATTTCTCGATTAATCGGATCCACTGTGCATTATGGTGACCGAAAAATCCACGACACAATCGCATTGTCTTAGCCAAAATCTCACCAGTTTGGTAGTAGATTTTCGCAATTTGTAAACGTTGTGCGTCCGTGTGAATCACCGTGACTATACCTTGGTGTTCACACATGACAGCTGTCAAACAACAACGTGAACCAAGCAATCAGATTCCAAAATAGCTGTATCCCAAACCGGACCACAATGTATATACTCGACGTATTGTTCAACGGTGACCCGTAAACCGGAAATTAGTCAAATAATAACACGTTATTCAGGTGTGTATCGCTCCATTACTTGTTGTCAACTAATTCCCTATCTGTGTAGAACATAAATATCAAATCACAATGACACTTGACGCCATTTGCAAAAATTATGGCATATTCACATTACTGCTTCACCCTTTTTCTATGGGCTGCTTGCAATTAATTGTCTTTGTCTAGCCCAAGCGCTAAATTTTTTAAAGTGTAAATGATCGTTTCTTGGTCTTTTAGAAATTAGACGTCTCCATCATATCGCCGAATGTTTTCCAGGATCCAAGGCCTTTGCGCTCATTTGGTATCAAATTTAAAAACTGGACGGGTTTTTTGAGTATTATCTATTCGGGACTGAAACTTGTCCGTGTCACACCGCTGTTTTTTTAGTTAGTCGATCAAAAACCTTGCACCATGTTTACGTGTCACTTTCAAAGTACAGGGTGAATCTACAGACTTCCCTGCTAATTGAAAGAAAGGATTCGGTTGACCTCTTATATGTAAATGTCAGGAAGCATTCATTTCTTCTGCCACCTCGAGTATCATGACACCTACAGTTATGCTCACAAGTAACAAAACTCAATGAATTCAGCATTCCTTGCATTCTAAAACTACAGACACACGTAGATAACGCGCCCTTTCCAACTGTTATTCGCAGTTCGTTGCTAGAGAATGTGTCCACTTGAAAGATAGACACAAGTTTACTTAGGTCTTCGTCCAACATGAAAATACCAGTGCAACATCTTGATCTGTCTCGGAGCCATTCGTAAATATTTGCCTGCAATACTTTGCCTACTCAGGTTTTAGGCGACGTCAGTCGTAACTGCGGTGTTCTAATGGTATTGCGCCAGACATTATGTCCATGAAAACAAAATCAAACAAAAAACTATTCGTTCTGGTGAATGCCTTCACGTAACTGAATTAATCGCTGCTAAAAGTAGCTTAAAAAATATAAATTGATGGCGCAACAGTCCGGTGTTTAGTAAGGTCCAATTTTGTTGTCCACCACCAAATGTGTTATTGACGAGATGCGACTCCGAATGGCTAGATAATGAAAAACGTTTGCATTGGCAGACATTTAGAGGTTAGAGGTTTGCTAGTTGTGATTTTAGAAATTCTGCAACCCACCAAAAAAAGCGGCATCGTGTTCCACCAAGTAACTGACCCATAAAATGGAATGGGTCCCATCATGATTGCATTGATCCAAAGGATCCTCCGCATATACTCCCTTATAATGTTAGAAAACTGCTAGAGCTTATGCAATTTTCGATGTGACACCTTTAATCCAAACAAATTTTCTATCCAGCTTACAGCATTATAATGGCAAAAGGGTTCCCCTCTGGCTACTTTATCCATGAATTAGATCCAAAGCTTTACCTATATATTGTAACTAACTGGTATAACTTGTAAACATATGCAACTAGCGAAACACAATCGTGTCTCTAATACGCGTACCCCATTTGAAATTCCGCACCTTTAAATCCCTTCCCAATTATCCTTTGGCGGCCAAACTATCACTTGTAATAAGATAACCCACATACGAATGCTACTCGTATCTCTAATGATTTGTCCAATTAGGAATTCTACTTCTGTTGCTATTCCCAAATGGATGCATGAACTAATTTCTCAATTTAACCTCAACTTCCCATCGAGTGCCCCTGGAACTTAAACCTAAGCACAACTCTATGTGCCGTGGTCCATATTTTAAATGAGATCAAGTTTAAGGCCCGAAATTTAAAGACAACTCACGTCGTGTTGAGAGTATAGATTTCCATTCATCTTGACTAAAGTTTAGCTTGATGATCCTTAGAGATTTGCATTATCCTCTCTCACACAGCACGCCTGTCGTCCTGGTGGTTCGCTCTGCTGGATATACATACAATAGTATGCCATACGAGTTGTTAAGCCGTTAAATAAATGTTCGCCACCAAATACTATTTTTGCCAAGGGCTACCTCTCTAACTATATAGACACACGAAAACGAAAACGAAAACATATTCGAATACGGATACTACGGGTCCAACGAGCAAAGGGTAGTGCGAATACAGAATCCTTTTCAAACACCCTCACACACAGTATTCGTATTCTTTTAGTTTTGTTCTCAGATCTGTAGTCGCAGTCAGAGTCGTCCTTGTCGTATTCTATTTGGTGTACACTCTAAACGAAAGGACGAAATAATCATAATGAAAAGCACTCAAGGGTATTCCCGTGGCTGTTACAAATCGAGTAGTGGATATGTGTTGCGCGCACGTCAACCATAAGGAGGCGACAGCGAACCCGACTCCAGCTTTGAGTTTAACTCGCATTCCGATCCTAACTCCTCGTTGTCGTATTATTTTTCATTAAATTCGTTTTGTAAATCTATACTGGGATTTAGAGACTGTCTGTTTTTACAAGCGCGCCCTCTGACGTTATGTTACATGGTGGCAACCTACCTCAGCATCAGCATTAGACTCAGCCTTAGCCAGAGTGGCAGTAGTATACAATATACTCGTACAGTTGACCTGGAGGGAAACTATTACCATGCCTGGTGGGCTGCTGATTCCACCCCTCCCTGTATTGAGCTGTATCCCATTAGGTACAAATATTGGCGAGAGTGTTTCGTGTGTACGAAGTATGCACTAGGTGGTGAACTACGGATATTGCCTGCCAATCTAGACACGAAATGTTGTACTCGTACCATCTGTTTCAATTTATGTAATTTTCTTCTTCTCCTTTTTTACCATTGATGTTTTTCTGCTCACTTTCTGATTTGTTGTTTTATATATTTTTTTATGTTCATTGTGTATTTTCTAATGTTTTGTTGTTTTTTTTTTGTTTTTGAATTTTTTCAGGGGAAATTCACTTCCAAGTCTGATGTATGGTCATTCGCTGTTACCCTTTGGGAAATTCTAACTTTTGCCCGAGAGCAGCCTTACGAGAATATGACTGATGAAAAAGTTATCGAAAATATTGGTCACATATATCAAGATGATAAAAAATATGTAAGTCCATATGTGTATGTACGTATGTATATGTGCACTGGGTCTGTATTGGTTTGGTGTTATTTTTGTTTGTTTCTTATTTATTATGGGCCAGTGGTGCACTGAAGTGCGGGAGGGTTTCTTTTGATTTATGATGTACAAATGTGGAAATATGGAATTGTGCGAACAACATTGAATGGGTCCTGGGAGAGATAATTTGGTTGGAAAATGACGAATGACTTGGTAATGTGATTTGGTATCGATAATTTTAGTAAATGTTGGACACTCATGCCAGAAAAAGTCACAAGATGACTAGGTGGAAATAAGCGTAGGAAAACCACAATGAAATGATTAAGTGGGCGGTTTTCGTTCGCACAAATGACAGTGAATGTAATACATAAAAGATAGCACTAAACCGACAGGAGGGTTTCTCCCTATTAGCGCTAAGGAGTGCTCATAATAGGTCTGTTTTCGTGCTGTGAAAATCTCCAGAAACAGCCTAAAAGTGTCAAAAATTAGTTGCTTTCCCTAGTTCTTCGTACGGTTTCAAAAAAGTGCGCTAATGGGCATACTATTTCGCAGTTCTTGGCTACACATTACATACTTAACTGCAATCTCCGCAATTTCAAACTTGTATGCAACTGACCACAGCATGTATAATACTCGTAGAATGCACTCTCTATCTTTCGGCCTTCTTGCGTTTAGCTTAGTTCACACAACATAGCAACATTATGCCAACCAAGTTTGGATTCAATCTACCTCTAGTCAACGTGCACACATATACAATGTGTCACAGTCAATGTGATTAAGTTTTCGGTCGCGAAGGACTATTTTACAAATTTTGGCCTAGAGTTATAGGTATTTCAGTAAATACTTACTCGTGTAGAATGGGTGGTTCGAATAGTCCCGAAACTGGCACATAGATGACGACTCTGCTAACATATCTGTGGCAACACACCTAATTCACTTACATCAAGATGGCGCTGTAATCATCTTGGAGAATACAAGTGATAGCGAACGCATCCAACAAAAACACTTCACTCAATTCGTGGTTCTTCATGTTGCGACAAGCAGATTCCATTTTAGTTTTTGAACAGTTTATTTATTTGCACTAAAATAATATTATTAATAACAATCGCCACAACTGGTGACCCCGACGACAAAAAAATAAAATCAAATTTTCACTAACTGCGCACTTTTGCTCGTCCCAAAACTTTCATCTGGTTGCGATGCTTCCAAGCGCTGCTCCGGGTACCGCCCAACAACCAGCTCCACCAGAAAACATATCCAACCTATCAGCTTCTGCACGCGAAACGCCTCTTGGAACCATCGATATGCAGGAGATCGCAGCGCTAAAAAATGTGAGAATTCCTCCATTCTGGAAGATAAATCCGGCACTGTGGTTTGTGCAAGTGAAAGCCCAGTTCCATAATTACCGCATCTTCTCAGACAACAATAGATTCAACGCTATTATCGCAACTTTAGACCCAGAGATTCTCAACGAAGTATCTGATTTAGTCCAATCGCCACCGGATAAAGATAAGTATGCAACTTTTAAACAACAACTAATTTCCAGGTTCTCGGAATCTAAAGAGCGGCAAATTAATAAACTCATGACTAGACTAGAGCTAGGAGATAGGCGACCTACCAGCCTTCTAAGAGAAATGCGAAATCTGGCAGGTGAAAATGTGGCTGACGAAATACTTACGACCATTTGGATGAACCGCATGCCCAGCCATGTTCGAGGAATTTTGTCCGCAAATCTCGGAATTTATCTCAATTCTTTAACTGAAATTGCAGATCGAATCATCGACAATACGACCATTCCAGCCGTTTGCTCCACAGACACACAGAGACAAGGTTTTTCTAACGATGTTCACAGCCGTCTAAGCACGATAGAAATAACCTTGTCAAACTTGACCAAGTTGGTTCAGGAGTTAAAAACTGACCACAACAAAATTAATATTCGTCGATCCGCTTCTAGGTCGTGAGCAGGATCTTCAACCAGATCGTCAACACCACATACACAGCCAAAAGTACTCTACTTCCACGAGCGGTTCGGCGAGAATGCCATTAAATGTTCGAAGCCCTACAGCTATCAAAAGTTAAACTAAAATCGCTGTTGTCATCTCAGGCGGCAGACAACAGCGACCGTGCGAGCATCGAATACCGCCTTCACATTTTCGACAAAGACAAGCATCAACAATTTCTAATCGATTCTGGATCAGCAGTCTCTGTACTGCCTCGCCCGCCCAATTGTAAAATGTCCCCAGGGCAACCGACCCTTTATGCAGCAAACAATTCGCCAATCCACACTTACGGCGAAAAAATTCTTACCCTCAACCTCGGTCTACGACGCGTTATCAAGTGGCCTTTCATCATAGCTGATGTTAAGACAGCAATAATTGGAGCTGAATTACTTGCTCACCATGGATTGATACTCGACCTGAAATCAAGACGCCTTATCGATGCAACGACGTCGCTTACGGCAGTAGAGTATATCCGACAGCTGTTTGTGGATTATCCACAGTTGAGGGACGACTGGCATACTGTGACATCCTTAGAGAGTTCATGGAACCTACTACCAAAGTCACCAAACAATCGAACGCCGACATGGTAAAACACCACATCATTACCACCGGCCAACCTACAGCGGAACGATATCGTCGATTTGCCGGTGAAAAGCTCAAGCAGGCCAAGGAGAAGTTCAAGCATTGGTGGAAAAGGGCATCTGTCGAAGTTCCAGTAGTCCATGGGCAAGTCCTCTTCACCTTGTGGAAAAAAAAACTGGGGGGTGGCGATCTTGCGGTGACTACAGGCGTCTCAACGCCCAAACTCAACCAGACCGGTATCCAATTCCCCACATTATGGACATTACCGAGTGTCTCAACAAGAAAAGTATTTTCACTGTCCTCGACTTAGACAAAGCTTACTATCAAATACCTATGGCACCTGAAGACATAAAGAAAACTGCCGTGAGAACTCCCTTTGGTCCGTATGAGTTCGTCGTCATGCCCTTTGGGCTTAAAAGCGCCACACAGACTTTCCAAAGGCACATGGACACTGTTCTTCGTGGTTTGGAATTCGTGTTCTGCTACATATCCATATGATTTTTAATTACTACCAACCCTCAAGCGATACGTGTCCAAATTGGTGACATTTCGACCATAATTCATTGAGTTATTGAAGTTTTAGTGACGCACCTTTTGTTGTTTTCAAAACCATGGAAAAGACGAGAAAACACTGTTATTTGATGGGAACAAATACCGCTAAACCTCAAGAATAGCTTGAAACGTACAAGTATTATAATTGATCTGCTCCGTCGAAAGCAACCATTTGTCGCTGTCGGTCGTACAGACACAAATGTTGCTGAACGCTTTCGGCGCCCAAATGAAGCTGTTACGCCGGAAAACATCAAAGTAATCCATAAAATCCTTTTAAACAACCGTAAAGTGAAATTGCGTGAGATAGCTGACATTGTAAAGATATCAATAGACCATGTACTCGTACATAGACCAATGGATCCTATTGCCTGTTCGCAAACCTTAAAAAAAATACTTGCCGAGATATGGCTCCAATGAAGAGGTTGTAGAAAAGGGTAGTCGCAGAAGTACCCGACCTGACGTATAGATGGCGGTTGTGTTTAAAAGAATTACTATTGTAGAAAGTACCAACCTTATAAAGGTTATATTTCAAGTTTGCCATCAATAGTGAAAGCTCTCAATAAAATTTTAAATTAAAACAATTGGCCATCGTTATGTGATACAATACTTTCATTTGAAAGGCCTCAATCCAACCAATATCAAAACGGAACTGAATTCTACTCTGGAGGGTCTACTGCTTCGTTTACGACAACCAGTTGCCAAAACGAACATAACAGTAGTCGCCTAAGTGAGGTGAGTTCACAAAAATCCACAAAATGATATTGGCTGGCCGTCGTTTAAAAGTGTGTGAACTAGCAGATATAATTAAGCATTTCAATAGACTCTGTACATCGCATGTTGGCTGAAAAATTGGACATTAGAAAGCTGTGCGCAAGATGGGTGCCGCGATTACTCACAATGGAACAAAATCAGCGTCGTGAGGATGTTGCAATCGAGTGTTTGGCGAAGTTTCACAGTAATGAAACCGAGGGAACAGTCACAACAATGGACTCAAATTGGAGAATCAGCTCCAAAGAAGGCGAAGAGAGTTCCATCTGCAGGTAAGGTCATGGCGTCGGTTTTTTGGGATGCGCGTGCGATAATTTTGATTGAAAAACAATCAACAGTGTGTATTGCAGCGTTTGAAAGATGAAATCAATAAAAAAAAACAACCGCATTTGGCGAAGAAAAAAGTTTTGTTTCATCAACACAATGTACCAGTTCACACCATCGCGATGGAAAAATTCAATGAGTTAAAGTTCGAATTGCCTCCTCGTGCACCCTATTCGCCAGATTTAGTCCTCTCTGATTATTTTCTATTTCCGAACTTGAGAAAATGTCTCGGCCTTAAAAAATTTGCCAACAGTAAAGAGGTTGATCCTACGGTTGATGGATATTTTAAGGATCTCGACGATTCTCACTGCAAACAGGGTATCGAAGCTATTGAACGTCGCTGGAAAAAGTGTATGGAAGTAAAAGGAGACTACGTAGAGAAATAAAGATATTTTTTCTCAAATTTTTTGTGTTTTCTTTGTTAGGTCGTTTACTTCTAGGACCACACATTCTCTAAAAGGAGACTATGTTAATGAATAAAGTCGAATTTTGCCAAAGAATTGTGCTTTTGTTAATGTCGGGTCTTGTTGAACCACTAGACTGCTAAATATTAGTTATAGATCTATAAGCTAACACTCGTTGTTCAGGATTTTTTTTTATTAATTTGCTCGCACTCAAAGGATTTAGGTACGCGTAAAATGCTTGCACACAGCGCGAGCGAAGGAAACGCAGAGAGGAAAGAAAGTGAGGTACCGATGAACGTTGGTTTTACATCTTTGAAGGTTATAATGATTAGCAAATAAAGAGCAATATAGTATTCATGCCAAAAGCACGCATTTTCGAGATAAGAACCTGATGCCAAACTCTGTCAAATGCGTTAGAAACATGCATTCAGATTACCAGCAGACATGTTACTAAGAAAATCCTACTGCTGGTTATTGAGAAGTTTTCGTGTTTTGAGCTGACGGTTTATTAAAGTTTCCATGACCCATTCGTCCCATTGAAGATTCGACGCACTCAAATGTAGGTGAAGACAAAGCACAATCTGGAAGTTATGAGCTAGCCGCAAAGTGCGCAGCAAGCAGATTGGCCTTTTCCAAAGAGCTGACAGCTAGAATGTCATTATAAATGAGCGTTGGAATGGAGGATGAGGCAAAATTTCTTATGTTTTTGACGAGCGCATAACAATTTTTACTACCTTTGGGGCATTTTAGTATTTTTTTGTCTCAGTTTTTGGTTGTATTTCACATGCTTAAGAAAGACGTTGCAGTCATTCCTGACTCGTTTAAACTTTTTTTGGTTTTCCGCTCTCGGGTTGGCCTTCAAAGTCGGAAAAAACATTTCTCTGACCCTGACAGCCTCTGTACAGCTCGAATCATAACATGCATTTTCTTTTGGTTTGATACTCTTCATCCGATGAGGGATAAAGGATATCATTCAAAAGAGAATAGTGTCTGTGATCATATCAGCAGCAGCATCCACTTCGTTATCGAGGGAACATAACGACCAGTCACAATTCCTAAAAAAGCTCTTAAGACCGCTCCAGTTGGTTTTCTCGTATTGCCATACGGTTCTTTTACCAATAACTCACTGAAAATTATCTTCAAAATACTGAATAGCTTATGATGGCATACACCAATGACTTTACATAGCCCCACAGGAAGCAATCCTGTCCTCGGCCTCATTGAATCGATTGCTCAGTAAGTCAATATTTTCATGGCACGTAGCACCATCATGCTGGAACCACACCTCGTTCCGATCAATGACGTCCTTATTTTTGAAGATTTTACCACTGCTGGTAAGTGTGAAAAAATAAGAACCGATTATACCACCAACGGGGCATCTTAGTGCACATTTGTGAGTGGAATTGAGTCTCATGAGTCTCCTTCTGTTTGTGCTTCACTCACATAAATGGAAATTTCACTTATTCACAAATCCATTGGGCCAAAAGTAAGTTTCGTCACGAGACGTCGTTGAGTCGGTCTCGTCGTTTTAGTTCTTGCAGTGTCTGGATCTTACACGGGTTTTAGTCGAGATATTTTTGCAAAAATTTTCCAAAAATCGGAGGGTTAAGGTCATACTATTGCGACCGAAACTGAACTGAAAATTTAAGATCTTACTCCACATTTTCATTCACAGGGGCTACAGTTTCTGCTATAGGTACATTGGTTACAAATATATCCACTACACGACGAATAAATAGTGAGCTCAGTTGGTTAATTATGAGGACCAATGAATCATTTAAATTTAACTATGCATGTGTATCCATTTCGTGAATTAAAGGCCAAATTTCAAAATAAGTTCGAATGATATGGAAGCGTTCTTCATGATGATCTGTTTAATAAAATTGGACATAAATGTCAAAGTACTGGTAAAAATTAAATCATAGTTTGGAAGTTATCCTTATTGGAGGACCTATCAAGGCCACGAGTATCTCTATCTGCGTAGAACACCCAATACAAGCTTGATGTCATTTAACACTCTATCAAAGTGTCGATTGCATGTTATAATAAATTGGGTAGTAATAATAAAATGGGTTAAAAAAGAGTCTATTGCGCAATAAACAAACTACGAGTAATTTGATCAAACATTTTGAGATCCTGTCAGCCGAAACGAGGTACTAATTTTATGTTTATTAAGGGAGAATTCCTTTAAGCAGATCTTTAGTTTACAAAAGAAAAAGAAAATCCTTCTAAATTTGAAGCCATTGGTACTTTTTATTTAATAAATTTATTATACACGCTATCGTTTAAAAAAACTTTACTTTTTTCCATAGTATTCCTCATACATTCAAAACCAACGCTTATCGGAATCGCCGATTTTCCTCTTTAGCTACTTTATTTTCCACGTATTGGCTTTTGTAGTCTAGATTTTAATTATATACATATCATATATATATATATTATATAAAAAAAAAACTCTAATTAGAAATAAATGATTTACTTTCCTATTTATTTCGCTCATTTTTAGGTTCTTCTTCCAATGCCAATGAACTGTCCACGTGAAATATACGACCTTATGTGTGAGTGCTGGCAACGTAATGAATCAAATCGACCTAATTTCCGTGAAATTCATCTCTTTTTACAACGAAAAAATCTCGGCTATAAGCCGACATCAACGCTTTATTGAAAATTGCCCAACGGCTTCATTCATTAACTTCGTCTCGCAATCTGAACCATGAAGCCGTTGTTCATCCACTAAACCATGTCATCTATGGCATTTTAATTTTCTTATGTCTCCCTTCGCCCAACACACCGGGAGGGACATCAGGAAAAAAAATAAATAAAAAACCGACGAAAGAAAAAAATTGAAAACTCACTGTGAAAGACATTCAGCGATTTTGTTTTGAAATCTAAAAGCAACTGGCGGTCAAAAAGGGGGAGAGATAACTCACCCTAAAGATGGTCGTAACCAGTTCTTTACTTGACAATGATGGATCGAAAGGATGTAATATTATAGTATTTAGGTATAAATATATGAAATATTTAATATTTAAGAAACTGTTATAAGTTCTTTTATATTTTAATTTTTTTTTTAATTTTTTAACTTAAATTTAAGGTGCACACATCTTGTTTTCCTTCTGCGATAGCATTGTAATCTATGTAAATATATAAACACAACTCCTTTATAGTTAATTGTTTAAATTAATATTTTGTGTAACATATAGTATAAATATAAAATAATTTTTTGTTCTCTAATAGACTGGAATCAGTTTTAGAAATCATGATCATCTTCTATGTTAGCTCTGAATTCTACTAAAATCTTTCATTGCAGCTGCAAAGAGGTGAGATGTTTTGAATTTTTTTTGTTTGTTTTAATATCTATGTATTCCCCATATGAAACAACCTCAAATCACTGCGTTTAGTTGCTCCCAATTATATCTATAAGTGGTAAAAAGTAAAATAAATAAATAGATAAAAAAAAAACAATAAGACTTAAAAGTATTTATATATATTAAAGATTAAACGAAAGATTAATAAAAAGTATTTAAAAGAAAATGTAAACTAAAAACAAAACAAAAACCATCGCAACAATCGGCCATAACATAACTAGTGTCTAAATATTAAAATTACTTATTTTGTTATTTCTTGTCTTTTTTTTAGTTTTACGAAAAAAATCTGTGTAGAATCTATAATAACAACACACACTTTCTGACACATACGTTAAATGATGCACTCGCTAAACTGTAGAGTAGATTTATTCGAATTCCTAATAATGAAAAAAAACTCTCTGGATACATTAGAATGTTGAGAAAAAACACATTATACAATATACCTTACATTATACATTATATCATTTAGAATTATTATTATTTTATTATTTTGTATTGGAAAAAGAAGTGATATCTTTTTTTTAAATAAGAAAAATAATTTTTATGAATAAAGAGCAAGAAAACACTTGAAAACACTTAAATTTGATTTTTTATTTATTATTTAAAATTTTATTTAACACAATCAGACAATTGTTATACACTCAAACTTGTTATACGATTTTTAATTCTTTTATAAATACGAGTATATATTTTTTCACATCTATGTAAGTATGCTGGGGTAACTATTGTTAAATGGAAGATGCTATAGGGGCTTCATCGACTGCTTTATGCGGAGAAATGTGAAGAAGTATCTAAAATCTTTGAGATTTTGTTAAAAAAAAAACAAATCAATGAACATATAAATTCAAATAACCACGGCTGCACATCAGCCTTAATTCAAATTCTAGATGAGTTGAAAAGAGAGTACGATAAAAACAACGTATCTATTATGTTGCAACTGCTTTTGATAGCGTAGACCACCAACGCGCGATTGAGACGTTGAAACGACAATTCCATTTAAGTAACAATGCTGCAGCTCTCATCTTCAATTATTTGAACGATAGATTTCAACAAGTGCAAACTATCCTTGGAAGCTCAACTTGTTTGTACGTGCATTCAGGTGTACCGCAAGGATCGATTTTAGGACCGCTGTTGTTCTCATTATTTATTAATGCCTTGCGATGAACAGGTTTACCTTCCCAAACCGATTCGTTTAACGGAGGACTTAGATAGAACTTATAACTGGTCTATTCTCATTAAATTCATCTTAAACCCTTCTAAAACCAAAGGAATTGTTATCTGTAACGACAAAATTAATTGCAAATTGTCTCTTGAAAGCCATACCAATTATCTAATTCAGCGAATATACATATGGTGGCTTACGTCAGCTCTATATGTCGTCTGCTTATGTACCTCAGTAAAGCTTAAGCTCGTAAGAGCCTCTGTTCATGCCCATAATACACTACTGCTCATGCGATTCGATACACATATAATCTCCGAAAATATGACCACGTTTCCAAATTTTCTCAACAAGTTACCGGCTGTACCCTTGGACAACACATAAATATTGTAAACTGCACCTTTATGTATAAATTATTTGAGAAACTTAGCTTGGCTCATCCAAATCGCTCCCGAAATATTAACGCCCCTAATTTCAACTTCTTAAATAGTCAATTTTTATTTTTTGTCCTCCCATCAGACCTTGGAATTCAATACCAAGTTTAAAACTTTGCTCATTTCATTTGTAAAAACTAATTGTAAGAAAAATGAAAAAAAATGAATAGGGAATGAAATGGCCTGCAGGTCCATGGTTGAAGGATCTTTAAAATGTCCTCTAGCTTACCTCGATCCTTTACCCATCATCGTCAGCATTCGAATTTGTATTCTTTGAGCGCCACATGAGACATATAAATTGACCCATGAGGGTTCAAACATGAACGTTTATAAGCTTCATCAAATTTTAAACGTAGTAAGAGTTATGTAATTTGATCCAGATCATATATTTCCTGGGGGGGGTGATAGGTATGTGAAAAGGGTCCAACTTTGAATGTACGTGGTCAGATCTGTTCTGAATCTTACTGTTGTCATTGACATAGACATTCTCAGAAAGATGAAAATCTTGTACCTGTGTTACCTGGCTTGTAACTACCTAGAACTGCCATAAGTTCTGTTATAAATATAAAACGCTATAAAAAAAAGCCAGTAAACATACTGTATTCAAAATTGTTTCATTTATTTGACCACAATATTGATTATTAAAAGAAATTGGATTCACTCGAAATGACTGCCTTTTGAAAATCTTCCAAACGATCATTGGGCTATATCGGCACGTACGGTTTCCGTGAAGATCGTGGACGCTGCTCTGGTTAATACTGTTTTAAGGCTTTCCAAATTACTGTGGAGAATCTTGCAGGCCATGTTCTCCAATTCTGACCACAAAACATAATTAAGTGGATTCAGATCTGGACTCCCAGACGGCCAATCTTCTGCTGCTATAAAGCCAGGAATATTGGCTTTGAGCCACTCCTGCGTGGTTTTGGCTTTGTGAGCTGGAGCAGAGTCCTATTGGAAGATCCATCTTTATCCATTGAAAAATGTATTGGTCAAACCCTTCACAACACAACAGGGATGTGACGCCATGGTAAGAAACCATTACGGAATCGGGATGATGTCCACGTTGAACCCTTGGAACAACTTTTTTCGCTTCCTTAGATGAAGTGTCATAAATTTTGTCATTTTGTTTGTGGAAAACTTTTTCCGCGGTAAAAATTTTCTCATCCGTAAACAGAATGTTTTCATGGCCATTGTCCACATTCCACTGCAAAAGTTGCTTGCATCTTTTCAGCCTAATTTTTTTTACTTGAGAAGTTAGAAGATGACCCGAACACCGACTATAGGCTTTCATATGCAGATCATCCCGAATCAGCCTAGATATGGATATGGTTGATATATTCAATTCCTTGGACATGATCTTCTGCTTCCTAAGGGGATTTCTCCGAATTCGTTCACGCACTGCCTTTACTACCGCATTCGAACGGACGACGCGCGGGCGACCTCTTCTTGGCATGTCCTCTACCCCAGACAATTCGCCGAAGCCCGATAAACGAATATTTTCGATATTCCGAGTGGTTTTAGCAACTCGAAAATTTGGCTAGCACACTTATGCAACCCTATTAGGTTAGGTTAGGTTAGGTAAGAGTGGCTGTTGGAAATACCAACCCACTTAGGCCTATTGGCCCATTGTGATGCCACGTGGATCTATGATCTTACTACTGGAACCAGTTTGAGCTTTTAATAAAGCGTAGGAGACTGTTAACGTCTATTTTTTCTAGATCGTTTAGGTCGTTGTAGAAGAAAGCTCCTAGGTGAAGCTTCCTTCTCTGAGAGAGAGCTGGGCATGTGCAGAGTAGGTGGGGGATTGTCTCCTCCTCTTCCTCGTCCATGCAGCTTCTACAAAAATCGTTAGTAAAAGCGCCAAGCCTTCTTGCGTGCTTGCCTATGAGGCAGTGTCCGGTAATGACACCTATTATGGCGCTGAGATGTTTCCTTTCTAAGAGGATCAGACACTTAGATCGACTCAGATCCAGCTTTGGCCAGATCTGTTTTGTCGCTAGACATGTTTGTCCAGCAGTCCACCTAAGGTCCGTACTTTTATTGGCATCTAGCTTTAGTGTTAGTTTGCACGTAGCGATTGGTATACCTATACTACCTTTGTCTGGTAGGATAGGTAGAGTGGTTCCAATTTTGGCGAGTTCATCGGCTCTGCAGTTCCCTGGAATGTCTCTGTGGCCCGGCACCCAACAGAGGTGAATGTTGAACTGCTCTGCCATCTCCATGAGAGATGATCGGCATTCAAGGGCAGTTTTAGAACACAATGAGACCGAGTCCAGGGATTTGATGGCGGCCTGACTATCCGAAAATATGCGGATATCCTTTGCAGATATCACGTTTTTCTTCAGCCAGGACAGAGCTTCTTTAATCGCCAAAATTTCCGCCTGGAACACGCTACAGTGATTTGGAAGGCGGAAAGAGAGGCTTAGGTTAAGCTTATCTGAGAAAACACCGCCACCAACTCCGCTGTCGGTTTTAGATCCATCTGTGTAGAGATGGATTGACTTGTCCTCCATGAAAGCATCCTCCTCCCAGAATGATCTAGAGGGGAAGCTTACATGGAAGTTTTTGTCAAACCAAAGTTCAGGTATGGTGTAATCGGTGTTCTCTGTGAGGATTCCTAATGTATTAAGAATGTTGGCGTGGCCAAATGAATTATTTGTCCACTGTTTAGTCGCTTTAAGGCGAATAGCTGCAGTCGCAGCTACTTGCTTGCTGAAAATGTCGAGGGGTGTCAAGTGAAGCAGAATATCTAATGCCGCAGAGGGGGTAGACCGCAAGGCTCCGCTTGTGCATAGACATGCTGTTCTTTGGACTCTGCTTAGTTTAGTGCAGTTGACTGCATTTTCCAAGGCCGTCCACCAGACAACCACCCCGTAAGTGAGTATCGGTCTTATGACCGAGATGTATAGCCAGTGGGTTATGCGAGGTTGAAGGCCCCATTTGTTCCCAATGGCTTTCTTGCAAGAGAATAAAGCTATTGTAGCTTTATTGACTCTTTCTTGAATGTTAGGTTTCCAGTTTAGTTTCCTGTCAAAAATCAGACCCAGATATTTTGCTGTATCGGAGAAAGCTAAACTGGTACCGTTTATTGAAGGAGGGTCTATGATTGGAATTTTATATTTCCTAGAAAAGAGGACAAGATCAGTTTTATGGGGGTTTATTCCCAATCCACAGCGATCTGCCCAGCAGGTTAATCTGTTAAGATTTACTTGGAGGAGTTCTTTAATGGTATTTAAATGTTTTCCTGAGACGGCTATGGCAACGTCATCCGCATAGGCAATCACTCTGCTACCCCCCGCTTCCAGGTATATCAGTAGTTCGTTAACCACTAAGTTCCAAAGAAGGGGGGAGAGGACACCGCCTTGCGGCGTACCCCTACTGACATATCTTTTAGCAGAAGTCTCACCCAGTTTGGAGTTGATTATCCTGCTTGTCAGCATTAGATTAATCAGCTCCCCAAGTGAGTCGTCTACCTGCAGAGTTGACAACGCAGTCGTGATTGCGGATGTGTTGACGTTGTTAAAGGCGCCCTCTATGTCCAGGAAAGCAACCATTGTGTACTCCTTATATTGTAGGGATCGTTCGATGTGGCTAGTCAGAGAGTGCAAAGCCGTTTCCACCGACTTTCCTTTACAGTAGGCATGTTGAGCCGTAGACAGAAGTCTTGGATCAACTTTAGCTCGAATATGGATATCAATCAGTCGTTCTAAAGTTTTCAGAAGGAATGACGATAGACTTATGGGTCTGAGGTCCTTTGGGACCACATGAGAACATTTTCCAGCTTTGGGAATGAATACTACATTGACTTCTCTCCATAACAGTGGAATGTGGATAAGTTCTACACAGCTCCTCATAATATTTTCCAACACTGGTAGAATAATATCTGAGGATCTCTGTAGCTCGGCAGGTATAATACCGTCCGGACCAGCAGACTTGTATGGTTTGAAGCTATGTAGTGCCCAGAGCAGTTTGTCTCTCGTAATCAGACTATGAATTTTGGTCACGGTTGCAGTAGGCTTGTTTGGGCTGCTACTGGCCGCGAGTTGGGAGCTACCTGGAAAGTGGGTGTCCAGAAGCAGGTTGAGTGATTCATCACTTGAGGTTGTCCAAGAGCCATCGGTTTTTTTCAAACAGCTGGGCATCATAGGATTTGTGGAGAGGATTTTTCTTAGCCGCGAAGCCTCAGAGGTTTCTGTGATTTTGTCACAGAATGACCTCCAGGATTGTCGCTTTGCCTTCCTCAGTTCTTTTTTGTATAATTTGAGGGATTCTTTATATGAGTCCCAGTCGGTCACTTTTCTTGTGCTTTTTGCTGCGTTGAAAAGTTTTCTGCATGTGTTTCTGAGCAGTCCTAGTGCCGATGTCCACCAGTGTGGCTTTTTCTTGCCTCTTGGTTGAATAAGAGGGCAGGAAGCGGCCATAGCCTTATTGAGAGTCAGAGTAAATTCCCTGACTTTCATGTCGAGCTCATTGGTGTCACGCGGGGGACTTGATAGTTTGGAGGATATCGTTTCCGATAGGATTCCTCTATATTTTGTCCAATCAGTTTTCCGGTAGTTCCGGAAAGTTGGTTGGAGAGGGGGAGCATCACTCAGACTGAATTGGATGTACCTATGGTATTACCCTATTACCGCGACTCGATTTTCTTTAACGCCCCAATCCATGTTAATAGTTTGCAAACTGAAACCAAACTTACCAGTATTCTTCCCTTATTAGTGCATGTGTTCTTAAAAAAAATGTTAACGGTTCTATTAACGCAAGAAGTTTTGAGCGATAAGCGCTGGAAATTGTGTAACAGAACCTATGGCAGGACTAGGTATAATTACTCATCAACCAAGCGGCAGGCTCCGAACCAGAGTTAAGTATCATACAAAGTCCATTCCAAAGTAAACAGGTCTTTTTGAAAAAAGGTATTTCTAGTGAGGCCATCTATTGGATCTACAAAGGTAATTCGCTGATGTACTGTCAAAATTTTATGACATTTGGACGAACAGGAAGGGGTTATTACGTATGAAGTAACAGTATGTTTGTGTCATCGGTACAAACATGAGCATCGAATTCAGCATTCGAAGCACATTATCAAGGAGGCCAAAAAGAGCAAGAACTTCGTTTACAACGGCCGTTTTCGAAAACGTCATTTGATCGTCATTTTGATCGTCAAATTGATCGTCATTTGTAATACTTAAGGGTTGCGAACATCAAACTGCAAACATCATTTGGTATCGTTGATCTGTGTCATCTACATGATTTTTTTCTTGCAAGAGCATTTGACGTTTTCGAAAAGAGCAAAATGGAACGCTTAACAAAATTTATTGACTATTCGGATTCACTCATTTTTTTCAAATTTTTTTAATGCACAGCGCAGATTTGTGGCTTTTTTTTTGCAGCGCAGTTGACGTTTATGAACATCTGCCCTGCAAACACTGCATAATCGAACATGCTGCAAATGTAGTGTGATTTATGATGTTGTTTTCGAACAAATGACTTTCGCAGCTTGCGTTTAAGAACATTTTGCAAAAGCAGTTTGATGCAGATGACGTTTTCGAAAACGGCCAACATTGTGAGTGGTGGTGAAACGTGGTGTTTTCAATATCCAGAAACCAAGTGCCGTATGCAAGGCGCCAGACGAGCCAGAACCAGAATTTTGCTGTTATTATACTAGGCGCACCCGGTGTCCTTCGCGATAAACTGTAAGAGTCAAAAAATGCAGATAATTCTCCACGTAACCAAACTAACTCTATTCCAGTTTTCTTAGCTGTTAACCATTTGGCTCGGTACGCAAAAGGGCTATCAAGCAAAGGTTAGTGATGACACATTTTCATCTAAGGCAGTACGGGACAGTGTCATGATTTCTTTTGTGATGATTTTCGAATTTAAAAATGGATAACATGAAAATTCACTTGTCCGCACATTCAAACTAGCTACCCAAATATCAATTGTTGGTAGATATCCCTTCCATCTCTCTTTTTTCGGTTGCAAAGTATCAATCTACTACTAGTCTGTATATTGCCTATTTTATGATCACTTATTACACAAACCTTTGTGTTTCTTCAATAAGGCCTTCAACGGTTACCATGAAGAGACATCCAATATTGCAGACTTGATTCTGTACATGAATGTGAAACTTTGCTAAACTTGTGCAATTACGACATGCATGAGTGCAAATTCTGGATTCGGTCTACGACGTCCGATGTTCCTCGATACAAGCAGTATTTAAAATTCTGCTAGGCATCGCTGAAAACGCGAGTTTAAAACCATCACTAAGGAGCCATTGGTTCCTGTTGACTCTTTGGGACCAAATTACAATTTTTCGTCGTACATCATTTTTCAAAAGATGGCCACCTTACTATCGGCGAAATCTTAGAAGAGAATTCGCCAAATAGCCGAATTTAATGAGGTTTTAGGCCTCGTATTCAAATGCCGATTTATTAAACACTTCCTTGTTCAAAGTATGAGTGGTAATAGATATGATCTCGAAACTTGAAACATTTGGCGGTGTTTTAGTCTATTCATAGGAACTTGTTATGTAATCGATAGTCCACGATGTAACTTACGGTGTATCACACACGTAGAACGGGTTATGCGAGAAGAGCTCCGTTGATGGTATTTTCTTTTTTGACAGGATGATACTCGTATTACTAGTCGGTGACACTTTCAATATTCTCAGAAAATATTACATTCTAATGAATCCACAAGTTTTGATCGTACAGCGGGGCATTAGAACACTTCATCATTTTTTTAACCGCTCATAAGAGTGTCCGTACAAGGATGTCGTACATAATAATGGATTTTTGAATCAGGATAGGCTATCGAGCAGATCTGATATTCCAAAATTTGTGCATACGGATTTACACTAAAACCGCACTGTCTTATTTATGAAAAAAAGATCTCAAAATGGTTTTTACTGGGAAAACAGTTTTCTGCGAATGCAATAACATAAGTTTATTTTTTATGAATGACCATAACTCATAGCAGGAAAAGGATAGTTCCACTCCCCAATTTAGCAAGCTTGTATTAAAGTTCATTTGACATTATGAAAGCTTCGTTTCCGGTCGTGTTCAACTACGATAAAGATTTTGTGTGCCTTAATACTCTTGAAAAGGCACACAAAATAGGAATATATAGGTCTTAAGTCTTTTCCAGTGGTCCAGATTGATTTTTTGAATATGGTTTTAACATGTAGCCGTTTTTAAAATGACAATAAGGTTCACCATGTGTCTTATAGTATAATCCGAAATATGTCATTGCTTCTAGAATATTCAAACGAGAGATAGAGTCAATTTCTCGGAATATTTAAACCCTTAAAAATACTGATATCGTTAGAATAAATTTTGTGTCCAAAAGTGCTTCCCCGTCTTCCTTCTAGTAAACTTTAAGAGTTGATTTATGTTATCATCTGAGATTTCATGATTTTTCTGGAAAGGCAATTGCTATAGCTTACTGCTTCAAAAACCCTCCAAAAACTAAGCTCTAGGAATAAATCCTAACTGTGTAGGGATGTGAGGTCATTGATGGGAATGAAAAGGGGCCGACGAACTGGCCAGAAAGAGCTCAGAAATTCCCTTTATTGGACCTGAACCCTTCTGCTGCACTCCTATTAATAGCATTCGAGATGCATCTTATATTGGGAGAACAGTTCAGGTCTAAGACAGGCTAAACGAGCCATCCTGCCCTTCAACAAAATAGAATGTCTAAATCTAAGTCGGCACGATATCAAAAACTTAGCAGGTTACTCCACAATACATTTCGGTTTAAGATATCACCTCAACAAAATGAATCTAATCGACTTTCCGGAGTCCCGACTTTGTATTGAAGAGGACGAAACTACTGAACACATCTTATGTGAATGTCCAGCCCTCAACGGAATTAGACGAAAGACTAATTCCAACGCCTCCAACGAACTAAAGAATTCCTCTGATAGTAGTGTTATCAACTTCATTCTGAAGGTAGAAATCCTACTAGCCTAACTACAATTCTGATCAAAGTGCCTTACATCGCAACTGGCCAGTCAGAAAATTAAAAACAAAAACACCCCTGCCTCATTAAATTATGAAACACTGATATATTTATGGATTGCCTTGGTCCCTATTTTTCTAGGACGAGCTAATATTTAGTTACCTTGGGTCAGAACTTGACTAACTAAACAGTCTTCGCATTTTCAGAGAATGTGTCACATTCAATGCCCTGTCATTTATATACATATTTGTATCAGTGCCTTTTTGATCAATTTTCCATATACTCGTACTCGTACGGCCGTACATTTGTTGTCCAAACCAATATAAATAACTTCGATAATTTTAGCTTTGACCAATGGGCCGCAAACAGTGAAAACCACACAGCTTTTCAACGTATATCTCTTTGAGTAGTTCACGGTAGAGTTGAGAACCAACGGTTTGACAATTTGGAAGTGTCTCGTGCTGAACAATTCCCTTTCGGTCTCACCACATATATTTGAGTCTTGCCAATCCTGGTTCGCACACCCTTGTGACAACTTACCATTCTTTGCCCACGATGACCACTCTAAAATAGCTCGAGTTCATTACGTTTTAATAACGTTTCGAGGATGTTAACTCTTTCCATCATATCATCAATTAAAGAGCAGCTTCTTTTTGTATCCAGCTTTCTAGAAATGATTCAAGATAGATATGTGGTTAATGCCTAGCTCCATACCAATATCTACAGTGCTACAGTGCTGATATGCTTGTATTGCTCGATGCTTTCAAGAATTTTATCTGCTTTTTAGGTGATACCAAAACGTGGGCTATCTTTGACATTAACTTCCAGAACGAATGTGACCGATCCATTTCAGCGCTGGGCACCTGACAAAATTCCTTTCCCTTAAGCAGCCCAAATGTTTGTGCCTTCCTGCATAGCATAAAGCGACTTCAATAATAAAACCTAGTGCATATAAGAGTATATCACTGAATTCAACCTTATACTGTCACCTTTCAAAGGAGCGTCCACAGTTGTCAAAGCAATCAGCTGTTGAGTTATTTGGATTTAACGCCATCTATCGTCAAAAAGTCCAACCTTTTTCCAGACCCAATATATTGACAGACGCAGTGCTGTGATCTTTTCATCATTATTAACTTCTGCATATTTCGAAGCGTAACTCTACCTCCATATCAATACTGATAATTTTTAGACGTTTCAATAATAGACCCCAGATCTAATCCAGCTTCATCTAAGACCTATCAATCAATAAGCATTAGGCCTTGCCCTAACATGTGCTCACGGATTCTATCAGGTACCAAGTCGGCTTACGAAAATTAACTTGCTACTAATTCTGTGACTAAAATGATATATTTACGTTCAAGTACACCATTCCATGAAAACCATTAAAGGCACTCTGTAAAAAAAAAAGAAAACTTTCCCTCTACTCTTTAACTAAAGTACTCATATTTCCTTCCCTAGGAAGCCCCAACAGTCTAAATGTAACCCACATTCTCCGAGTTGACGCTTAAAGGCTTCAAAATAAACAACCAGCTTCCTCTTTTCAATTCTGAACATTTTAAATAGAATAAAAAAAAAATAGTAATAAGAATAAGAAGGAAAAGAAAGGGAAATATCTTTAAAAACAATCCAAAGTAAGTGAAACATCCATTTCTCCGTAATGCTTTTGTATCTTAAATCTCTTCCTCCCTGAAGCATCTGTAGATTCAGCTTCAGCTTCAGTTCCTAGTCTAACTTCAACTCTAGCTGTGGCAACAAGCGTCTTGTGCATTTCGACTGAAACATAATACCCCTCCATCAAATGCAATCTGAAGGATATAACAAAAGCAGGAACTGTACGGGAAAATATGAAATTCAATTCATTTGAAAGGACTTTTCTATGAAAAGAAAGAAAATGCTTATCTGAAAATTTTCTGTATTTGAAAATGGAATTACCAACTACCCACTCCAATTGTTTCTAAGGGTAGCTCTGCATATTACTCGTAGTATTGTAGTTAGAGAAAGAGCATTATACAAAACATACATCTGAACAGATCTATCGTACATGCATTTGTACGACCGACAATGTTATCCTCTCGTACCCTTAACCATTCTTTGATTCTGTGTATTTTTGCATACTCGTAATTCATTGTTATCCTTGTTGCTGTATTTAACCCGAACTAACGCATATCGTCATTGTTACACCCAAGAAAATGGATGGAAGCCGCAAGTTTAAGTGATGTTGGTCAATGTTATATCCATTGGAAACCTGACAACCGAAAAGTGCATTTCAAAAATTCTATAAAGCTTTCTACAATATTCTGTGATTTTTTGAAGTATTAGTAATTTTCGTTCTTGTCTGAAATTGTGGTGAATCAAAAATTTGATGAATGGAAGAGAACTTCAATCCGAAACTCATTGGTGCATACTTCATTTCTATGAACAAAAGATACGGTGCATATTTTTTTTAAGCTCTTGCATTGGCGTTTGCAAGTATTATGCATTTTACCTTCAGTTACCTTGTTTAAACAACTGCTGAATCGTTAAGAATCGTTAAATTGTTTTCGCTAGCCTACCAATCTACTTTTGATGCACTGGCTACTAGGGTACCTGGTTAGGTATTACTTGAGGTTCTTTGGAACCGGGTCAATTTACAGCTACGACCGAGTTTATGAACTCATTTTGATGGTAATTTAAGCCTGGCTGTTGAAAGATAGTAGATGAAAATGAAATTTTAATAACTTCGGCGACTTATGTAGATTCTCAAAATTAATGTCATCACCCTTTTCTTAAAGTTTCTTGTTTTTTTTTTAACTTTCTCTTCTATCGAACTTGTGCTGCTCGAACTGCTCTGCTATGAATCGTCTCGTTGAGAATCGTTTACCAAGCAGTGTTGTTCAGTGATGTTTTTTTCGCAACCTGTAAAGGTCACTTGCTTGTTTTTCTGGTAAAAACTTGGTTTTTGTATTCTCATCTTTTACAAGTCCAATTTCTTATCCAGTTTTACGAAGCCTTTATAACGACACACTGATACCGACTGATAATATTATTGTCGCCTAAATTTGTTGTACTAGTGTATAGTACTATTGTACTGAAAAACGAAAATAGCTTTTCAAAATACTCTCCATACACTTTTACATGTATTTGAACCAATTTTTGCAGCACTTTTTCCACTCCGAACGAGGTAACTCCAAAACATGCGTTTTAAACTCATCAATCGCTTCTTCATGCGTCGGAAAACGTTGGTCTCCCAACTTATATTTGAAGAAGTCATCAGGTGGCAAATCAGGGCTGTGCGGCGGATGACCCATCAATTCGATGTTTTGAGTGCTCAAAAATTCACTTGTTTGATCTGTGAGATCTGTGAGATCTGTGAGAACTCGCATTGTTGTGGTGGATAATGATCCGTGTTCGGCGGTTGCTTTTTCTTATTTCTCAAAAGGCTTCTGGCTAATAAATTTTAGTGTACCACACCGAATTAGCCGTTCTATGTTGCTATAATGGCACGGTGGCGACATGTCCGTTTTTTTTTTAAGAAACAGGTGGTCATTGCTTTGAAGTGCAAGTGAAGATTTGGCTCGTCTTGAAAGACCCATACAGTCAACTGTTGTTTAGTTTCGGGCTAATATGCATAGATCCATGATTCGTGGCCTCCCACGATTTTATCCACATCTTTTGAGGCAAAGCGATCGAATTTTTCCAACACTTCTTTGGACCAATCGGCACTAGCTTTGCACTGCATCCAACGCTAAGAAATCTTTTTAACGAATAAGTGTAATATTAAATGTAAGCGAGTGGAACTAACGCTCAAGCACGCCCCAATTTCACTATTATTTACATGACGAACTTGAAATATCAGTTCCCACACAGCTTCGATATTTTCTGGCACAACAACCGATTTTGGACGGCCTTCACGAATTTCGCCCTGGAGCGACACACGTCCAGGATTAAATCCGGTGGTCCGGAATGGTGCTTCATCACCAAAACTCGAAGCGAGTTGATCGACATACTGTTGTTAGGTTAACCTACATCGAAATCATAAAAAATCATCCGACGAAAATGTTCACGATTTAATTCCATATTTTGTCTGAGGTGAGGTATTTTGTCATATGACGAAACGTTCTGAGCACGTGTACCATTAAGAACATCAAGCTTGATGAAGCTGATGTGAGATTTGACGTAACTACACTGGTATTGCCATGCTTCAAAACTTAAGTAAGCACCTACGTTTTACGGACAGCCTGCCTTTCACACTTGAAGCAAGTTTTCAGCTCTTCGACTTTCATTAAAAATACACAAAATATAATGCAAACATCTTTCGATAGGTTTCCTCCAATTGCATGATTTCTGAAGGGTTCCGGCAAGTGCTTTTCGCGAAATCAACGTCTCGCCAAATTGTGATTTCATTTCATGAAACCACATCTTCTTTCTTTAAATTTTTTGAAAGAAATTTTCGTTGACAATGTTGAGAACGGTAGCGAATTGGGAAATTCCGGTCCTTGGTCACACATTCATTTACAGTGCGAGGTTGGATGTTATCCTTTAGCTTATACGTGGATATAATTTTATCGATCGGATAGCTTGTTCAGACGTTGTGACAAGCAAAACGCAAATTTTAAAACTAAAAAATAAAAAATTGAGGCCATAATCCATTTAACCAAATTTGACATCGAAGTCCTAATCCAATTTGCATACACCGCAAAAATTACGAAAATATTGACGTTGACAGTTCTTCGGTTTTTCGAATATGAAGGCTTCGGATTGGTAGGTCCTCTTAGCCAGCAATTTTCCAGTTGAGACGGTCAGCTTAATTGGCGACTTCGACTGTATCCACGTTTGATAGGTCCCCCAAATTTATTTTATACAAGATTACAACGTCCGAAAAGAGGTTTTCTTATTCTTCTCTAACCTGAAACGTGGTTTGCTATTTAGGTGCTACTATGAGTTGTTCATAGCAGCATAAAAGACGACGCTTGATTGGATAAAGGACAGTTCTCCGAAAAGCCCGACAGATTTGGGTTAGGTCAAGTTAGCGGGTTGATGGGGTATCTGGAGCCGAGTCCATTCTATACCTCACCACACTTAGGCCAGTGTAGACCCATTGTGTTTCTAGTTCTAGTTGCCGCTTTCCGTCTCCGCGTTTGTTGTCGGCGGATCTGAGCCATCTTGTTGCATCCACGAATGTAAAAAGAGATATAAATGAAGCAGCAGATAATTTTGAGAAGTCGTGGAATTAATAACTTCCTAAAGTTTGTCTCAAATTACTGAGGCTGGGGCAGTGGCAAAATAACTATTGGGTATCCCCCCCGTGAGCCTCTGTCCCCACAGCTTCTGCAAAGGTCGTCGTCAATATGACGCAGCTTTATTGCGAGTGCCCCCAGGAGATTATGGCCTGCGAATAATCCAACAAGCAGAGATAGTTTAGCTCTGCTTTTCAAAAATATCTTACTTGTTATGTATTTGCTCAGTTCCGGAAATAATTGTCTTGAGGTCTCGCTGGTTGGAAGATTTTTCCACTTTTCATTGCCTTTTATTTGTATCGTTCGCTCCACTTGTATTTTCAGACTGCAAACTGGAGGTTTGATGCTTTTATCTGTCTGTTCCCTTTCTGAGGTGGATCTTTTTCGAGGCCTTGATGGCAGTATGGCTATCAATAAATATAGTAATATCCTCGTGGGATATTGGCTTCATTGCCGCAAGTTTGGCTTCTGCCAATATCTCCGCCTGGAAGACATTGCTGTAGTCCTGCAGGCGTCTTGAGCATCGTAAGTTCAATTGGTTGGAGAAGATCCTGCCGCCAGTTACTATCTCCATCTTGGATCCATCCTTGAAAATGGATATCGAGTCTTGTAACATTTGGTTCCTGTCCCATTCCTCTCTGCTTGGGAAAATGCAGACGAATAGTGTTTCAAGGTCGTGATGGGCTATTATGTAGTCCGTATTAGAGCATAAAACCAGTTCACTTGTAAGGATTGAGGCATGGCCATTCGGGTGTAGTTTCCACCAACGTCTTAAAGCGCTTTTCGCTGCAGGTTCTTGCAAGTATTTATTTCTTGCAAGGGCTGTATTTTCTAGTCCCACCATTGGAGTTTTTCTCATGACATGTGTCGTGCCAATACATGCAATCCTCTGTACTTTTGTGATTAACTTAAGATAGGTCTAACGATAGCCGGTTAGGTCACCATTTTCTCCCTATAACCCGATCGTTACTTTCTTTACAATGTTCTTCGACATATGTGCTCTTTGTCTTAAAGACGTTTTCCTATCGTGCTGACAACATTATGTAGGGCCTTTTCCGTGCCTTTACCTACTGCACAGGTTTGAGGCTAAGTAACCTGGGTGCAGATTATTTGGAATATGAATGTTAATCAGCTTTTCTAAAATTTTTAAAATGTTAAGCTTATAGGCCTGAGGTCTGTAGGATAGGTATGCCCGAGTCTTTTTAGGAACGGTATAATAGCCTGCTTCGTTTTGATGCATGATCGATATGATTCCGTCCAGTTTAGAAGATTTGTAAGCGAAGAAAGAGTCTATGGCCCAGCTTATTTTGTTTTCTTCTAGTATCCCCTCTGAGATTTCATATTGGCTAGGGGAAAATGTCTCTAGATCTAGTACTGAAGCTGGAATAGAGTGCATTCAGGACGGATCTAAGTAAAACTAACAAGAAGGTCTTCTATGCCACTACACAGAGCTAGTTCCGATCCATCTCCGCGTAGTTTTTTCAGTAGCGATGTAGGAATTGTATAGACGTTTCCTCCTCCGCAACTGAAATGATTTATTTGTGGCATATACTGGCTAAAGTGGAATGCAGTATTTTGATAACCTGAGTATGGAAGGAAATGGAGTGAAATCACGAAGGCATTACCACCTATGTACACGTCATCCGTTTTGGATTCACCTGTCGAAACGAATCATATTTAAGTATTTCTGCGACTTAATTTGGCATGCCTTATCTCATTGTCACATTCTTCATAGTGCCGAACGCTGTTGATAGACCGATGCGACGATTGCAGCTGTATGTTGCTCTTTGGATTGTGATAAAAAGCGAGATGAAAGTAGTTTTCTCAGTACTGACGACAAATCGGTGATTCATTACCCGAGAACCAATATTATTTCTGGAATATTCAATACATTAATTTGGACCCTAATCCCGTTTTGAAGACCAAGAGCCTTTCGAATGAACATTTTTACGACTCTCGGTGAATTTCTGAATGCTTAACTCCTTTTTTAGCTTAGTTAAAAATTTATAGACCCAGGTTCGATGTTTTCCGAAACACCCTCGACCTCCTCGAAATTTTAACCTGGATAATGATATTTACACAATTGTCTCGTTCTTCGGACGAGAGCATGGTAGGTTCTTGGGACTTGGGAGTGAAATGGAAAGATTTTACTGTGTTTTGAATACGTTACTCTTTATTATCATACAGGTGGATATATTATCTAGTCTTTCGCAGTCAAAAGAAATTTATCCAAAATTTGGTGGCGTGGTGGCGCTGTGGTCACTATGCCAAAGGCATAAGTTCAACTCCCAGAACATACACCGAAAGCAGAAAAAAAAAATCATAGCCGATGTCATCATCCTTTCAGCAAGCATTGCGAAAATATCTGCCAAGAAAAAGTTTCTCATTTGATTCGCGTTTGGAGTATGCAAAAGCGACCTATAGTACATAAAGAGGTAGACTAACAACACAACGAGTAACCACAATATTATAGATCTTGACTAACACAAGATTATTGTGCCATAAATCTATCTATTTACTAAACCAATATTTCAGAGTTATTTGCAATTGCTAACCAACTCATTTAAAAAGGATTAAGTTTCAATATAACAAAACCTATTACCTGAAAGCCTTGTGGCCTATACTTTCGATGAATAGTTCTTAAAGAGCAGATGTAGTAATCCTTGATCAGACACTATTTTCAAGCCGAGCGGGCTTTTACCGAATTTTTTAACTCTGTTTGCTTGGCTTTCAATTCAATTTCTAAGCTGAGAAGGTGCCATGATATCGAATTATTCAAATTTAATTTGAGGTATTCATACGTCTGTATTTTTCAATATAATACTCCGAAACCTGTTGTTTTTTGAAATCATATAAGATCTGAAAGAAATCAAATGAGAAGATGCCTCTTCAAAGGATACTGAATCAGTTAAAAGATATTGTATGTAAGTTACGAACTATATGTGATAGACTATGGTAACTATGGTATGGTAATAATAACAATAGAAATATTGCATGTGAAACAAATGTATTTCAATATTTGTTATACTGAGTACATAAAACATGGTTTAGCTTATTTTCTCAGCGCTCGCAGCTTAGTAGTCTTGTACCGAATTTGTTCCATTTTGTGGGTTGGTTGGCTATATTACGATTTGCTTGATATCTGTCGCAGTGCCATTTTTTTTGGCTCATAATGCTTTGGAAACCATGAAATAAGGGTTCTCAAAAAATACTTCACATATCTAAGTGCCCTTAACGTGAGCCACAAATGATACTGAAACGAGTAATCTCATTAAACAATACGAGATCCAGAAATACGAAATAAATTCTATTTTTTTTATATATTTTTATTTATCAAACTACAAAAGTTTAATTTTTTAACAAAACAACTACTCAAACATCATTGGCAAATACAAAAGATGTGCAAAAACGATATAAGTCACGCAAACGAGTATGTACGAACGATTTTACCTAGTAAATCCAACTGGTCAAACTTTGACCAAAACTCTAATGTATAAATCATTTTTGACAATAAAAAAAAATTGGAAATAAAAAATATTTAATACACATACTTTTAAAAATAAATTACTTTTAAATGCTATATTTAAAAGAATCTTAAAAACAAAACAATTGTATGATAGTTACATATTTAGACAAACAAGGAAGCAGAAGGCTTTTGTGAGTAAAAACGCTGTCAAAATTCTACTTAACAAAACCAGAAAAAAAAATAATTTTAACAAGTTCAAAACTAAAATGAATATGAAATGAAATGCTGAATGAATTTGATTAGAAGAAAAAAAAATAGATATGTATTAACGTTGCACTTTATTGGAAGATGTAAATAACACACGTAGCTCATGTACATTTTGGACTTTGTTGCACGAAATTTGGTATTTTTTAGACAAAGATTTAGGTCAAGAAACAGATCCACAGGATATGTCGAAGCTCTAAAAGATATATTATTTTTAGAAGTTCAAAATTAAACAAAATCATTAGATCAGATTCACACCCGAATATAGTTAGATTTTGTTGCTTAGTGCATGCTTTTCAAAAGGCAATTTTTTGAATCTAAAATATAACAGTACGAGTACATGCAATAGACACTGAAACATATATTATAAGTAAAAGATCACTTTTAAATGGTAATCAAAAATTCAAAATATTTTATCGGGTTTTAAAGATCTAAAACATAGGTTTCGCTGATTGTGTTTGATCAAACAGGTATTTAGTTTTCCAGTAGCGACTTTTTAGACCTTATGAAATTATGACTTTTACGTTGGAGATAAATAATGTCTTCGTAGGTTCAAAGATTGCTAAAATTAGCACGGCCGTTGATATTTGATGGTCATTGTTTGACTCACTATTTACTGAGAACTTTCTCTATCAGGCTCCTATTTTTTATATTCCTTTTAGGGTCTATTCCTATTTAATGACAAGTTTTTCCAAGCTGGTGGCGAGTATAACAAGCTCTAAGATGAAGTTAAATATACGAGTACTTTAGTTTTCCTGTTCGATTCGAACCGTATACACGTGACTCGTTGCTTTGTTAAGGATGGTGTCTAAGGGATTTCCTAATATGATTCTGCGGCTTTTGCTGTAGAATATCGACAATCCTTTTCATATTTTCAGATAGACTCGTAGAAGAAGAAGATAATTTACGTGTTGATTCAGGATCCTTGCGAGTGGAATTCCGCTTTTTTTCTGAAATTAGTTAATAGAACGTTAGGTTGCCATTTGTTGATTCATAAATATTCAACTGTATCATACTTCTCTGATATTTGCATAAATAGGAAAGTATGCAGGCATTGATTAATGTCTGAAACACATGTGCAGTAAAACTCGTGCAGCAAAATTAGAGAATTATTGATGAAAATGGGGGAACGACAATAATATTCAATGCGACGAATTGTCACATTTTATTGCACGTGTGTCTCATGTGCGTTACTGCACGCAGTACTACAGCACATCTGTTTCAGGCATAAGTCATCAAAATTTTCGATCGCAGCAGCCACCTTTTATGAACTGACCGTTTTGAGAGCCTTCAAAAATTTTAGAGGTGTTTTCAACATCAGCTATGGTAGGCTATTTCATGTTTACTCATCACCTTATATTGTGCAGAGTTATACCTGAGCTTCGCCGCATTAATGTTTTCCGTCTCACCTCTCAGATGTTAAACCCTTATAAAATGTTTATTCTAAGTTTTGTAACTGATTTATGCATGTTTCTACTGCAACAGATTTGAGCTTTTAGTCCAAGAGTCTTTTGGTTTATATGGTGCTCTTCTTCATCTGTGTTCCGAAGCCACTTGATTTTGCTTACTCTAATTTTGAGCGTAACCCATTGCTATGAATTTTGGTGCCAATTATAAGTTGGTTATAAGTCATATATGTTATCTCAATTTTCTGTGCCTATCCAGCAATTATTCATGCCGAAGTAAGTCCTGGCAACCTTATAAACTCAATTTTCAATATATAAGATTATCTAAAAATTTTGTTTTAAGGGAGTTACCATGCTGCTGCTGCAGAACTTATCCAATGGCGACTTCCTACATGTGTTACATGGTCTTACAAACAAATTTAACAGCTGTAAGATTTGAAATTGAAATAGTAAAATAGAAACAAATTCTGCAAACGAGATAAGGTCTTCTTATTTGACTGACCATTTTACGGCATTAATGATGAAAAATGATTTCATGCATATGGCCACCAAAGTCTCGGAAATTGCATCCTGGAGTATATTCGACCACTCTCACGAATCGTGCACTCGATATTGCCTTACAAGGCTGGAATCGTTGGCTTGGCCGCAACGACTTTAAATACCCTCGAAAGGTCAGAGGTCCATTTCGGAAGATAATACTGTCATCGAACACTTTCTTCAATTACTCGATGGTTTCGCCGGCAGTATGGCATGAAGCACTATCCTGTTGAAACAAAATATTCTGCAGATCATGTTCACCCACTTTTGGAAACAAAAAATATTTGATCATACTCGTAACTCTGTACTATGTTCTGTACTTGAAGCCGGCTCACTCGGTCGATTATATTGACTGTAAAATAGGCGTACCGCTCTATAAACATTTTTTACTAATCACTGATTTTGGAAATAAATTTCCCCAATTTTTCAACGTTGTGCTGGTCGCAAGTTCTTGCATGATATTTTGCCAAACAATATTGAATAAAAGGATAATGTCTACTCACAGCTTAACTATCAACTGCCGGAGTGTTGTCATATTGAACAAAAACGCCTTAAAAAACACCCTTTTCGTATGTCACGTTTTCTATCTGTCCAATACGTAAGTTGAACAATATGACTTTCCTACATCATAATCTGTGAGGAAATGTCAACCCCACAATTTTACAGCACTTTGGACTGAAGTGATCCATCATTTTAGTACAATATGTACTTGTATTCAGAATTCGAGTTTTTGATTACCAGAACCGGAACTACACTTATACTCACACTATTAAATAATTAACTCACGTTTTTATCTAGAAAGTGATATCATACTTAACAAGCTTATGCAATAACAACAAGTAATTTTTGTTTTAAGCCTTCAATATTTTTTCATTTAATTTTATGTTTTGCCAAACTCACCTAAACACTGCCAAATCCACTTAAACAAAATCACAGCATTTCATTTTTAGATATATTATGTGTCAATTAAAAATCAAATATCGAACTACTATTTAGTAAATTCCCTAAATTTGTATAAGAAATCTATAGTCTCAGCATTTCACTTTAAAAAAAAAAAAACAGTAAATAATAAAAAATAAAAACAATTTTTAAAACTAATATTAAATAAAAACACTATAAATAAAAATAATAAAAATTAAGTATGTAAATTTAAAATAAATCTAAACTTTCCCGATTTCCCTCGTGCCTTTTCACAACCGCTGTTAGTGTTGTCTTTCAATAATTTACTAACGTAAAAAACAAGTTAAAAACTTTGCAAGAACTTCCTCTGTTGACACTCGAAATTATTGAAGAAAAGAGAAGCCTGACGCTTCTAAATCACACAGTACTTCCTTTTCAAAATACCTACGTTATGTGTTACTTACTCAGCTGTTCTATACATACATGTATTTATGTATAATTCCAAGTCATTTAAAAAACAAAACAAAAAATATTGCAAAAGATAGATAAAAATATTTCATTTGAAAATATGTATATAATCGTTAATTCGATTTTAATAATAAATGTCTACTAACTAATCCAATGTCATGGTGTCAATGGGGATTTGGGTAGAAATATTTCATTCTGATTTTTTTTCTATTTTACTTTGTAAAGTGTCTGTCGAATATTTTAAAAAGATTAAGAGTGGAAGGCCCCACAGTTGCTTTCTTCATTTTAAGTCATCTTCTAAGGCAGTATCTCAGACCTTACCATCCGTTTATTTTGAACTGCCCATTACTTACCTAGATGGCATATGTGGACCTGGGCTTTAACCAAAAGCCTATCCCGTGACAGCAGACTTTGATTAACTGGCTCTAGTTGCGACCTAAGGCGAGGTTTATTTCTCCTGCGTTGACCATCCGGCTTGCAATCGAAGAGTCTTCGGACCGGAGCAAATAGTGAGATGCTCAACATGTCCTAAGCCAAGTTATGTGCTCCAATCAATATGACTATAAATCTCAACGAAAATGGGACCGAAAATAAATTATTCAAGGAATATTGCTCTTCAAATGACTTGCCATATTGTCATCCACCTCAGTCGCCGTCCATGCTTCTGCTCTTGTTTCAGTTTCTATGCCATAATACAGTTCTCCTTAGAACTTCCTAACAAGGCTTTGTTACTCTGTTCCCTTCTTAGGCCAAAGAAATAGAAATTGACAGATGCAAATCGTCATTAATTAGATGTCATTATCTAAGTTAAGCTACTTACTACTTTAGAGTAGCTATCCCTTGTTTGATTCTGTCGGATTTGTTGGACATGCTGTTCACAAGATACTTACTTACTTAGATGGAGCTACAGTTCGGGGTGGTGGATTAGAGCCTCAGCTGAAATGCCTCTCTAGCTATTGCGGTCTTTTGTCAGCTGGATTGAAGTGCGCTCACGAAGTTGGGTGAGCGCACTCAACCCTCAACCTTTCACTCAACCCTTTCACTTGTGGGAGCGACCTAAGATGATATCGTCCTCTACTCCGTTGTCCCTCTGGGTTTGAGTCGACTCAAAATATCGTAGCTACCTAAGCCGGGTTATCCGAGCTTTTTTGACGAGGTCGCCTTTGCTATACTACCCGTACATTTCGTTGTTGTATCGTTTCCTGCATTCACCATTGATACAAAAGGGAGCGAAAATTACCCGAAGAACTTTACTCTCAAAGCGCCCGTGAGGATTTTCATTTTTTTGTCCAAGCTTCTGCACCATAAAGCGGGACTGCGATGATCAGAGTCTTGTATAATGTCTTTTTGGTTGCTCGAGAGAGGGTTTTACTATTCAATTGCCTTCTAAGCCCAAGAAAGCAGTGATAAGCAAGAGTGATTCTTCGAATGGTTTCCGCACTGGAGTTGTTGTCAGAGTTGATAGCGAAGCCGAAGTAGAAAAAGTTCCTTACTAACTCAAAGGTGTAGCTGCCCATCGTGACATTTTATCCTAGATGTCGATATTGTGCGTCCCTCTTTGTTGACAGCATGTGTTTTGTTGTTCCTTCATTGCCTGCTAAACCCGACTTTACCGCTTCTGCTTTAATAATTACAAACGGTCTATTGACAGCTGTCTGTATTCTTCCTATTGTGTCAATGTCATGTGTATATGCGAGTAGCTGAACAGACTTTTGAAAGATGGTACCTCTGGAGGTAATTTGTGACTGTTACACACTTCTTTCAAGAACAATGTTGAAAAAGTTGTTCACAAGTTATACCTACGAGTATATTTTGTTGCCTTGTTACCTTGTTAGGGTTGCGCAATTTTCCCAATTATGATGTTGAGTATATAATTTTTGACGTTAGGGGTTTTTTTGAAAATGCTTTCGACCTTTATGAAGCCGAGAGTATTCTTCGTCCTCATTCTGCAGTATACGAGTAAGTCTCTTGGTAGCTTGTCTCTATAGGTGCTGCGATATGCAGGTTTTTATGTCGCTAAACAGATGATGAATATAAATGTGGACTTCTTGGTCTTACTCTAATCAGTTGTAGTCTTACTAGGCCTAAGTCGGACCTGGTAAGATGATTTTTGCTTCAATAGTTGGCAAAATTAAGCGAGTCTCCTTCCTTATGGACTAAAGAAACAATGCTGAAGTTCTATTCATCTTGAACATACGAGTATACAAGTATTGTATATGCTATGCACTAAAGCGTCCTACGTTGTCTTAAATATTTCAATAGCTAGGCTGCTCGGTTCAGCAGCCTTGTTGGACCTAATTTTAGATACTGCTATTCTCACTTCATTTTGTTCATGTGGACAGATTTCTCGAGTTTCATCGTACACGTTAAATGGTGGTTCGATCGGCCTAACAACCGAATTTGGGTTTTTTTGTGCAGTTAAACAGTATGGTTTACATATCTTCATTACAGAGACCGACTCAACTAGATTCTACCCTCCCGCTAAAGTAAGTTAAATTGATCTCACTTGTTCAAAATGCAAAAACCGTTCATGCTGCTTAAGTCGAAGATGATCATTGCGTGAAGTTTAAGTTTCGACATCACTAAAGGTGCATTCAATACTGAAGTAATGATCCGAGTGCAAAACTCTATTTATACCAAAAAAAAACTCCATAGGTAGCACTATATGGAACTATAGACATTTTCTTTAAAGTTTCTGTACGAAACTAGACTTACTTACTTACTTAGGTGGCGCTACTTTTCAGGATGAACCTTGGCCTTAACTAACAAGCCTCACCAGTTAGCCCGATCGTTAGCTAACTGCCTCATATTACGCACTGAAAATCAGTTGAGGTCCCCTTCTACTTGTGCACACCATCTAAAGTAAGGTCTTCCTTAACTACGTTATGCTTCCGGGTTAGATTCGAAGACTCTGCTGGCCGGAGCATTGGTGTCCATTCTCTCTACAAGTTCTAACCATCTAAGTTGACTATTGTGCAGTTTTTTTACAAGGTCGATGTCGCTGTACAACTCGCAAAGTTTGCATCTTCTGCTGCAAAGCCCATCAACGCAAACGGGACTGAATATTGTACGAATTACTTTTCTTTCGAGAGGACTGAGGATATCTTCATCCACTTTCAATAGAGTCCATGTTGCAGAGCCAGTGGGACTAGGATGACCAATGTCTTCAATTACTAGCGAATGCACCGATAACAGCCCGCTGAGTTCTGCTAATTATGTCCATATAATCGGCTTACTCTAGTTGCACCGACTTTTGAAAGATTGTGGCTTCACTGTTCGCCTGTGAGTTCCGTACAATTCTTTCAAGTCTGATGTTAAAGAAATCACACGTCAACGCGTCACATTGCCTAAAACCCTGTTTGACATGAAAGGTCTCGGTTAAGTCGTCACCGTCCTTAACGGAGCAGCAAACGTTCTCCATTCTCATTCTGTACAAGGGGACGAGTTTAGCAGAGATGCCAAAACAAGACATGTCTCTATATAGCCCATCTCTATAAATGCAGGCATATCTGGCCTTAAAATCGACGAAAATATGGTGGGAATTGATTTGGACTTGTTAAGTTTTTCCTAGTATCTGTGGTAGTGTGCATATTTGGTTGATTGTAGGCTCTCCTGGCCTGAGAATACACTGATGTTTGTTGACGAAGTGTTTCAGATTTTCACACAATATGGCAGATAAGATCTTGTGTGCGATGTTGAGGAGACTTATACCTCTACAGTTGTCGCAGTTTAAGAGTCTCCTCTTTTGTACACTTTTCTGACCAGATATGAGAAATGAGTTAGTGTATGCTCCCCACAAAATCATTTCCAACTCGTAAGTCGGCAGGTTGAGCAGCTTTATTGGACTTAAACCTATACGAGTATATTGGTATCCTTACTTCGTTTTGGTCAGGTGGAGGAAAATTTTGGCTGTCATCGACTAAGTTGAATGGTCTATTCCGGCTTCGTCTTCATTATACAGTCTGAAGAAAAAAAATTCTATATTCTCAGCACCAACTGTGACTGTACTACAAGGTTTCCTTCTTCACCTCTACAGGTTTATGTACGAGCTTTGTTGTCTTGATATTGTCTTTTTACCTGTTGGTAAAACTAGCGTACTTTATTCCTGGAATACAAATTCTCAAACCTAACCTCAGTCCTTCCACGCATTTTTAATGAACGTCGCCATGTCTTAGAAACCTACTTCTATTAAGAAAGCTAGCGTTTTTCCTGATAATCAGCCTTGAAATGCCCATTGTTGAAATCTCTGCTTCATCTTCAGGTTTGATGTTTTCAAGTTTTCAAAATAGCATTTGAAGGTAATAGTGAAACTGAACTATAATCCATGTTTTCAATATTTGTAATATACGAGTAATAGGGTTCACATATGTATGGTATATAGGTTCAATGTCTATATCAACAATTTTTGGCCTTTTAACACAATGCCGCCTACTGGCAAGACAATAAGTGGCATGGTATCTTCCTTCGAGTAGGTTTTGGGTATTTCTCAGTGCTAAAAGCTTCGGTTAGTGACCCTTATTAAGCTACCACTAGTCTTTCGGTTTATTTTTCTATATTTACCCTTCCTCACTGGCATCATGAACAACAACAGGCCTTCCTCAAATACTCTTTCAATGTAGTTGTAAGCATATAAATTAAAATTAAAATAAAAAAAAGGTTTCGCTTAACTTAGTATGTATACACATAAAAACTATATAGCAACCCAGTTTTCCTCACATTACCTCTGTCCTAAAACTGAAAAGAAGTATTATTTTTTTATTCCTTGTAAATTAAATATTAAATGATTTCATTTTTAGCAAAATGCTTATTCTGTTGCCGATTTTTTTTTTAAACAAATAAATACAACCAGAAAAAAATTTAAGTAAATAAAAGATTAAATCATATAAACTTAATTAATATATACAGTCACACAAGTCATATCATAATGTCTATTGCAACGATTTAAACAAAAAAAAAATAAAAAACAAAAATGATAGTAATAGTTAAATATTAATTAACACAAATACGTGTACTAGTGCATAAGAATGGATATTAATTTCTTTTTTGTTTACTTTTTAATATAAAACTAGTCATAGGTAAATTTTTATTTATTTTTACGCAGTTTTCTTAACCATTGTAAAAAAGGTATAAATAAGAAGAAAAAAAAATAAAAAAAAATTATATGAGAAAATAATTACACAAAAATAAATATTTGAATGACAGACATCGTCTATTGATAACGTAATTGTTGGGATTTATATTTTAATCGAAATGAGATACAATACAAAAAGGAATTTACTAAACTTAAGCATGAATTTAAAAACGAAAATAAGAGAAATCATTAAATAAATTGACTAATTAAAAAATAAAAAATAAAAAATAAAACTATATACTAAAGAAACAGAAAAAAAAACAAAAAAAAAAACAAAGGATGAGCACAATCACGTTTTAATAAAACATTTAAATAAAAGAAAACTATATGAAGAAAAAATTCAAGAAAAAATATGAATAAACTTTATTATATATATACATATATACATATATGAATTCTAATCACAGGAAACGAAATGTATTTTTAACATATTAGATATATTTTCCAAATGCAATATTCATACATATATTTAAAAAAAAATATAGGTAAACCATTACACATAGGTTAGCTCTTTGACTAGCAGTGATGACATTTGTTCCGAAAGTATGGCATATGCTATCAGCGTTGATTCTTTATGATAAAGTCGCAAGTAATGTTTTTGCTACCACTATTACAACTAAAGAGCAACTCCAGTACATTTTTCCAAACACGTGTCCATTCATTGAATGGATTTCGCAAGATATTCACAGATTGATGGTCGCATCCGCTTAAGTCAATTCGAAGGATAAGCAGCTGCCCGACATCAAGTGTTGCATTTTTTTTTTATAAACTGCGTACACTCAAAGGTAACATGAGTAACATGAAAATTCTGGCACAAATCCCGGGCGAAGGAAAATTAGGGAGGAAAGAAAGAGAGGTACCGATGTACTTTGGTTTTAAATGTTTGAAGGTTATAATGACTAGGAAATACAGAGCTCGACAGAGCATTCCATAAGGAAGGATCACCATATTTCATAGTACTCGTACGTCCGAAAGTGGGCTTGATTGTAAAGTGATGAGCATTCATAGCAGAATGGGGCGGATTGCTACTGGCAATTTCATTGGAGCAGCAGATATTATGCCGGTGTTCAAAGGTGCCAATTAATAGTGTAATATTAGCATCACCTATAAATTGTATCGCATGGTTTTGAATCCTATCTAAAACTTATGGTTTTAGGATCACCCTAGAGTACGGGTGTTCTCTAATTTTAGGCGGATAAATGCCTTATATATTACGGTCTGGTCGGAGGGATTAAGTATTTCTTACATAGCTTGAAGAAACCTAGAACGATGTCTAATATGAGTTCGTTCCAACGTAGGTTTTCATTGACACACATACCGAGAGTGAAAAGTTTTTCGGTTTCTTATACTATGGGTCTTCCATTAATGGCGCTCGAATTTCATATTTAAATGAAATTCGTTGGACGGCGCATATCCGAAAGTTCATATTTTCGATGACTCCACCGAATAAATCGGGCTCATTATCACTATCATTGGGTATGTTAACTTTTAAGGCATCAAGAAAAAGTCTGACGGTATTAAATAACATTATTTCATGCCTTGTTGGAACCACACGTCAACGAAATCCATATTTCCTAATTTAGGTCAAGAAAAATTGGTTATCATCATCCTAGAACTCTCGCCGGGGTCCCCGCCCAATTATCTAGGCTTCGCTTATCAATGACATTGTCTAATAAGAAGCGAGGACAGAGCAAAGTGCTGGTTTATCGTAACGATTTTCAGATGACGCCACCGAAGGTTGCTATGATTTGATCAGTTACAAGAGGCCGGTCATAGATCTTGTTGAAGGCAGGACCACTGGTAATCCTTACCAGGACTTAAATCACGGTAACATGGGAGTAAGGGGCCCTCCGGATCTCGGCCCGGGCCTGACTTGTTGAGGTAGGCCTCCATGTGGGAGCGTCATGATGGCTGTGGTTAAACCCAAATGACAGGGTGGATTGCAAATAAGTACTGGATTCTGTGACTCTAGATCAGCAAAAGTTTTTACTCGTAGATCGGCCTCGACTCATACCAAGACAGTTCCGAATTGGTACTCAGGAAGGCGGCAGGCGGTGGCAAGGTGTATCCTTGCTCCCATGGACGTATGTGGGCATCCCGTGAAATTATGTCTTCCCGACAGGTGTTCACGTAAATCCTGGACTCGTTGTACCTCTCCCCGGTCATAGTTATGGAGGTGATTGTTTAATTTTGGAAGAAGTACGGCCTAATTATCCAGCCGAGGCTAAAATTCGAATTGGCATTGTATTGAGGCAATAACCAGTAACCTTTGTCAGAGTCTGTCTCTCTGCCTGTTCTTTTTTTCGTGAGTTGCACTTGTACTTTTTCTTTAGTTAACACCATACTATGTAGGTGATTGGTTAAGGTGGTTGCATTTATCTTAAAATAGCCACAGATAGCTTAGAATTTCAGATTTAGTGTGGAAATTTAGAATTAGTACCGATGAAACAATATATAGTCCGATAATCCCACCTCTTCGTTGTATGTGTCATCCTGCGATATTCCCATTATTGGAAGACACGGTGACATGGCGATAACCTATCAGGACTCTATCACTAGACGAATCCAACTTCTACTTCTATTAAATTCTTCGTCCATTAATCTATAACTACATGAATCTGACTTTTGGTAAGTAACAAGAGCTTTTTAATTATTAAGGTTTCAGCCGATATGCTGCCATCTGATTCAATCGACGAATGTTGCACTTTTCTTTTGGGACAAGGTTTAACACCCCTGGTAGTTAAGCTGGCTAATTTACCTGATATTTTTACCAATTTAGATGTACCCAGTTTGAATAGATAGATCGATTCAATCTCAAACCACGAGAGTCCTTTCAAATATAATGCACACGGTGGTATCACTTAGTAGTGAATCACTTATTAGTGCCTCAGTTGCAGTTAAATAATTGAAAAGTGGGAACGCTTTTGCCTGATTGTATTTATAATCCTAGCATTTGTTGGTTGATAAATAGAAGTGGATAGATATGCAGGTGTTTCGCATATTGTGACAGTCGAAGATCAAAATCTTTGGAAAAAGCCGTGCAAAAATTCATTAGACCTTAAGTGAGGTTTAGGATGAGCAGACAATAGACCGTAACTTAGAGTCCCGTTGAGATAGCTGCTTCGATGAAGGTCTGAACGGTGACCTACATCCAGGAAGACCAAAAACATCAACTGATGAGGGGTTTGGCTTAAAGATATGTTTTAAACTCTGCTCTGCACTAGAGCTCTATTGTGTGGAACTTAGCCTGAAATACACTTGTCAAGACCAGTATATGTACTGGTTTGTGTTAGTTCCGGGTCAGTTTTTCACCATTCGAGTACCAAACATATATGTACTCGTACATAGGTATCACAAGAGAAATTAGAGCTGTACTGCTCCCAATTGGGACCTTTATTTAAATTCGGAAGACAATCATCTGAAAGCCTGATTTTAAGAAGATAATCTGGGTAGAGTTTTTTCGTCATATGCAAATGAAGGAAAGATAATTTTTAGTACCACCTGAAGCAAACTAGTTCGGAATATTTTCAACTCACCCGAAGTGTAGCACTTATAGATTCCACTGGCAGTTGTAGTTTGTAAAGCTTGTCCTTTCTTTCGTTTTATGCCACAACACAGGCGCAAACGGAATACACTACATTGAATAAGGTTGACCCTACTTTTTTGACTGTACCGGTATAAAGGCGATCAGCTTTGACAAGTGTTATAACGGCTATCCATGATAGACATTAGCATAATTTTTTAACTTTTAATGGTAATAGAATGCAACAAGTTAACACTTCTGGCCATAGAGCTAATGCAATCAAATAAAATGCTGAAAACACAATGATTTTTAAGTGTTAATCATTCAACCAGTGAACATAAGAAAAAAAAACTTGTAGATGTGATTTTTTTATATTATTATAATAAATATATTTTGTTCATTTAATTTTTTATTTAACTAAACTATATATATTTTTAAATAAAACAAAAAGTAATCATAGCAAATGCAAGACAATTATAATAAATATTACTTGTTATAAGGTAGAATGAAAAGTCCTGAATTAATTTATTTTTTAGGAACGGACCAAAAGCCAATGTAGAAATCCAAGGATTAAAAGAAATGATATATATATATATATACATATATATTATACATTTAAAGAAAGAAATAAGGAACGAAATAGAATTCAGTACCTTGATGGTACCTAAACGAAGGAGCGCAGGTAGTAAATGTATAAAAAAAAAAAACAATTAATAAAATAAAAATTAAAAACCAAAAACAAATTGACAAGTAAACAAAACTTTATAATTAATGGCACTGTAATAATTTATTTGAAGCAAACGAAAAAATTGATTTAACGAAGAATGATTTTTTTTTTTTAATGAAAGGACATTTAGCATGATAGATACACTGAGATTTTTTTTTTTTTTAAATACTAGTAATAGATTTTTAGCATAAGGCAGATGCAATGATACGAGTAATTATTACTTAATTATTAATAATGTAACTGAAAAAGAAAATAAAAGCAAATAATACAAAATCCATCTCTGATATTTCCTGAGTTAAATGTTTAAATGTACAACCACTGACTATAAATCTAAAGAAATTGATCAACGGAATATAAAAAAAAAAACAAAGAATTGAATTGATTTAAGAAATAAAAAACAAATAACAAAAAGATATTGTATTCAAAGATACATAAAAATGGAAAGGCTTCTGATTAAAAAAAAATAAAATAAATAAATAAAAGAGATCAACTGTTTTATTAATAGTTTAGATAAAAAAATTGTTCTCCCTCTTTAAGTGCTCTTTGCAGTCTAGATCCTTGCTGATGTGAATCTGCTACTTGTCTTATAGTAATAAGTGCGCTAAATTTACCTACATAGGCCTTATGTTCTTCCACTCGTTAGGAATACAAAAGAAAATGCGACGAAAATCTAGCAGGAATCCTTATCCAATCTGGAATGGAGATGAGCGCTGACGAGTTAATGCCTACTTATTGGTCTACCTCTTCTGCATTCGAGAATGATTTACAGGAAAATGTGTTACTGGCAAAGTATTATGAAGAAACTTATTAGATTCTCACCATTACAAACACTAGGAGCAGTCTGCAAATCTCACAACTAATAAAGATAGCAAAAACCGGTGGTGGTATAATAACACCTTCAACTCCTTCAAAATAAAAAAAAAGTAAGAATGAGTAGATAGCAACAAATAAAAAAAATTGTTCGTTCTACTAAACAAAAGCTTGCGAAATTTGATGGAAGAGATCAGAGCTTTCCAGTATGAGATCAGGATCAAATCAATATTATTTCTAATGAGGCTATTCGTAGACAAATGAGAGAAAACTTTTCGAGCATTAAGACACAGTGCCCACCTCAAGCAACTTTGGAAGTCAAGTCTGCCTACTTCAAATTTAGTCTTATTGAGGGTAGGAATGGTCCTTGTTGAGCTGCATTTAGACCAGTTGTAACCCCATTGTGATAATATGGTAGAGCTATGCCCTAGCTATTCCAGATCTTACTAGATCAAAGATTATTTAGATCTTGGAAGTTGCAACTGCCAACGGATTACATTTTGATGCGTGTCAAGCCATTTTTCACTTCGCCGCTGCAGCTTATATAGAGAACCTTGTAAGGAATACTCACACTCACATATATTTTCTATGCTAAAGTGGCCCTTACTTACATATCTATAGGAGTTTGTTGAAATCTCCTCAGCTGAGGTTGTTCAGCTCTCTGGATCGCTTAGTAACGAGCTGCCTGGAGTATGCTCGACGCAATTCCCCGGAACATTCGAGGGTCGTGGAACCCAACATAATGTAATTCTGAGCAGCTTAGCCATTTCGTTGGCAGGTGCGGAGCGGTCTCCAACCATTCTAATATTTATGGTGTTAAAGTAAGGAATCTGACGACTGCTTTACTGTCTATTACCCAGTTTATCCGACAGCTCAATGTGCGTTGAAGCAATTCGCATTGATTCAATATACTCGAATAAACACCACTTCAAACCGCATTGAAATATTCAACACGCATACGTTCAGTCCTGCTTATAAAACGCATTGAAAATTTGTAACCGCTTTGAAATGTCATATAAACATTTTCAAATCGCATTGAAACATTTTACTCTCTCGCACTCTCATCATTCTTCCATCATCGGACAGGTATTAGTTGTGTATATTTAAAATGTGGGATTGCAAACGAAATATTTTGAAAGAGAAAGAAATAAGAACAACTTATCAGTATTAGTGTGAAGTGTCAGTTCAACCAGCTGTTTGTTAAACTTCTCTCAATTTTCTCTCGCTCATTTTGGATAATTTCAGTAAATGGAGCAAAGTTTGGAGGGCCACCGTTGGAGACGTTGTTAATCACCCCATTTTGGTTATGGCGGCAGCTCGTTGAGGTTTTTCTAACAGATGTACATACGTCCATCTTTCCAGTGCAGGACATCAAACAGCAATGCCATAGATGAGAATTGGTCTCATGATCGTGGTGTAGGCCGAGATATAAGCCTTTTTTAGCTCTGTAAATTTTCCTTTTCACCACAATTCGCAGTCCACCCCAGATGGCACTCTCGAGACTGATTTTGCTGATGATTTTACTTGATTTTTCAGCTTCGTTTCAGCCGTGTTAACGCGAAGTCCACAGATACGTGTCCTAGAGGATAGCATGCCTATGTACGAGTACTGGATAATGTTAAAAAGTGTATTTCGATTATTGCTCCACATCCGGAGTCATCTAATTGTGTAAGCAGCCAATTTAGAACTAGGTCCCATAATAGAGAAGGGAGTACACCCCCTTGAGGTTTCTCCAATGTATTTTCTTTATTGTGGAGCAGCAACCATTTATTGTTCTAGCGTTGAGAAAAAAGTGGATCAAGCTGCAGACAGAATCATTTACGTCAGAGTTAACGATCGAAATGAACTTTGTTTAAAACTCCCTCGGTATACTCCTTGAGAAAGAGCGATCTTGAAATTAAATTAAATTGGTCGTAAAAAGGAACGTTGTGTGATTTCAACTGATTTTCGTTTTCGTAGGCGTGTTCGCAATTTAACAGCCTTCTGTGATTGAAACTGCACAGATCGAGGATTATCTCAAGGGTCCAAGATGCTTCGGGAGCTATGCAATGTTTCGCTTGCTTTGGGTACTTTCAGAATGGATAGCAGGATGTCTCTGATAGCTAGGTTCCAGAAGTATAGCCAGGGAAGTAACATAAGTATTCAAAAGCATATCCAAGCATTCTTCCTCAGCGTCAACTCGGGTTTCATTCGGCCGTCGGTAGATTATCGATAGGTAGAAGTTTCTCCCCCTGCAGAAGGCAATCCTCTTCTTACCAAGGTCCAGGATGTAAGGCAGGATCTAATAGCCCGGGGTTGATTCCCCAATTCCATCTTCGACGAGGGGTCGTGTTGGACTATTGGCAGTTGACCTGCGTGATGCAGAACTAATAGAGGTTTCCTCTTCCTTGTGCACATCTGACAGTGTCAACACTGATAGCATCACTAGGGCGGAGATTGAGGCTCTCCAACTTTTCCGGTCTTATCCAGTGCCCACCCGCATCAGAATGACAGCGGAGTCATCGCGCATTTTGATTGAGCTCCAGACTTAGAGATTTTTTGTAGTTAAGTATGAAATACTGTTCCCACAAGTAGGGTGGTTGATCGTCACGGAGACAGTGCTTGTTAGTCTGGAAATTCAATCTATAACTAATTCGTTAAGTCAGCTTCCCCTTTCTCATCAAGAAAACTGAAAGCCTATTTATAGTGCACCAATCGTCGATCACGCCTAGCGCTTTCGATAAAACGGCCATAAGATGTAATCCTAGAAAGTACAACTAAATCGTCTGCATATATTCAAGTGCAAACGTTGGAGCTGGTATTTGCTTTAAACAAGGAGTTGGTCAGCATGCACCATACCCATACCAGCACCCCGCTAGAACATATAAGTCGCACTTGGGATCCGATATTCTTATCAATATTGCTGTAATCCACAATACCACTAATTGGTTTTCGCTTAGTTGTCTGGTCGAAATACACATGCCGTTAAATGATGCTTTGTCGAAACTACCCTGAAAGAAGTATTTCTATATTTTCGGAACACAACTGAACATATGCCGACGGTGCCTTGAATCCTTGAATCAAAGGTCGCAACAGCTTATTAAGCAGCCTAATCCGTCACCACAACCGATGACAGATTCAGTCGTATGTAGGAGCTGCTTGTAAGCCGCTTTTGATCACATTATCTGGAAAGTGAGTCTTGATGATGTTTTCATCTCAGTATAGGTGCGACAGGTAAAATTATCTCAGTTGTTCATAAGAGACATATTCAGGTAGAAGTAAGGAGAAAAGTAGAGAATTGTTTCATGGTTAAATTTTCGGTTTCTGGAGCTACCGCCCTTTTCGCCTCCTCTCACCTTCCTAAGTTTTTGCTCGCTTCATAAAGAAGTAATGGCTGTCACGCAGCTCTCATTTGCAAATTCAATTTTAGAAGGATCCGGTGAGCCTAAATGGATGCAAACAATTCATTTCAGGTACGAGTATATATATACATACAATATATCTGTATAACATTAATAAGGTCGTTCAAATGTTGATATTATGACACCTAATCACATTTTGAGGATATGAAACAAACCCATCGGCATCTGTGTTTGTAATTTTAAATCTATTTAATTTATTAAAGCAAATTCCCTCAATTTTAGAATGTCACTTTAATATGGTAATAAGCTCCCCAATTTGCTGTGCCAAATTGTCCAGCGTAAGCTACGTACATTCGAGATTAATCCTGGTCTTCAAAATCTAAATGGGACGCAAGGTGCGTACACACAGCTGCCTCATCTGTTCCATAAGCTACTATCATCCAATTCAATTAATCCATATCCAAGACATATGCCCTACAGCCAGTACGCAGTCAACAAACTTATCCCAGAAAGCCTTATATCCGAATACTGGCACGGGCACTGACACTGGCACACTCTCTCCCTTGCAATGCTAATTGAAACGGGATTCTTATTAAAATTACAGTCTGATAAATACGAAAGAAAGAAAGCAACAAGAACCGAAGCAACAAGGACTTAAAACTCCAAGCTTCAAGTCACAAACCTAATACTCTCTCAATGAGTTGTTGTGGGGATATTTCCTTGTGTCCTTTGCCATACTATACCCATTGAAAAACATCAGCATCATTATCTTTGTCAGACGATTTTTTCTTTTCTCTTTTTCTTTATTTTACTTTGCTCTATTTCAATTCCTTTTCCACCATCCATCGAATGGCAATGTTTGCCTATTTGTAACCATTCCAATTCACACCCGCAGAGTTGGGGAAAGCTCCACAACCATCACCCCAGGAGCGTTTAAGGAGGACATCGAAGGGATGGTAAAAACACAAAAATACCACCACCAAAACCACAGCAGTGACATTTACCGCTCTTAAGAGCCTAAATGTACCCATTCAGGATACAGGATACGACTGCTGCTGGGGGCTGTAGGCTATGGTTTTATCACAGGGCGGCAATGGCCTCCATGCGCAACACGAATGCATGAATGAACCAACGAGACGACAACGACGAGAATGTAAGGAACGAATATCAAATGAGAATTTGATCCCTTTATATCCCCCAATGGTTATAAAACAGATGAGGCCCAGGACTTGTTCTTCTTTCTCATTTTTTCTTGCCTCCACTGTTATTATTTTTGGATTACTTGCGTCGCAGCAACAAGCTTCTGGAATGGCAAACTACATCCGTACAAATACACGTATATGTATTCGTAATGTACTTACGTACAATTTTAGTATTAGGCCAACAACAGTATCTGTTCCCTTCTTAAGGGGTTGTGCTCTGTGCCTGGCACGGTGTGTTCCCGCAACTTTCATTTAATTTTTTTTTTCTTCTTATTATATTTTTGTTATATATATTTCCTCTCTCTTATACCTACTTCTGGAGAATTAACTGGAAGATGTTACAGGGCTTTTATAGTACAGTGGGACCAAATGGAAATACATATTTAAATGTGGTCATGGGGGTTCTCAGTTGGCGTTGACGGAGGCACACTTATATTCATTGGCAATCTAAAGGGTCAGAGAACTTCCCATTCTGGTCAAATCCAAATAATTTGTACAATGGTGGTAAAGATCTTCATTCTCGCATCAAGATCGATATGCGACCGCACAGTCGCTGTTAAGCCACTTCTTCGTATTCAGTCAGGAGCGAACACAAGAGGTACCATGTTTGAAATTCTACTACTGACGCACTCGGGTGGTTTTGCCAATATTGGGAGAACACAGTGCGCTGTCAATGTTGCGTTTCCTGGCATAGAATTAGAAAGAAGACAAAACAAAATCTTTCGAGGCAGGCATACTTTATGTATTAATTGTACACATACGGAGCTCTGTATGAACTGACATACAGACTCTGCAACTACTCTGCAGAATAAAGCGCCCAGATACACCTATTGTATCTATGTATATATCTATCAGCTTTCAGCTGAATGATATTATAGGATTGGACGTGCAGACAATTCTTTAATCAAAATATTGATAACGACTATAAATCTATAGATATCACAAGCTAGATGTCAGACGCTGAGCTAAACAAATCACAAGACAAAACTTTCTCAGCACGTTCCAGAAACAAAACTGATAAAGCATAGACGCTCTACCAAATGAGACCGCGCTGAAAGTGACCCCAAGAGCGTCTTTTCCATCACTGGCATTTCCGACGCATTTCTGTCTCTGTATCTGACACTCCGGAATAGTTTCTCAGCGATCACACCGAGTTTGAACAGCAACGCGAGGGGTACATAATCGGGGTACATAATTAGCTGCCCCTAGTTTTAGTTTAGTTCTATATAACCTTTATTTTCATTATTACTCGTAGTTCATTACATTATTTAAATATATTCTAAGTCTATTGTGGTTTGGCCACAACCTAGCTTCTACTAACCAGGGTGGCTCACGCTTCAGACCGATACAGTAAAAATTATATCCACACAGCATTTCACTAGTTGAAGAAAATGATCCCTGGAATGCATGCCGTCTTGCCAGTCATTGTAAAGATCATAGAGCAAATAGTTGCAGATCGAATTCGGAATAAAATAATAATAATAACAAAAACAAACAAGCATTGCAGTTTGTTGTTCCACAAGGTTCCAAACTTAGTCCTCTTCCTTTCATACTGTATACGAACGAAATTCTTCGGTGTTTGAAGAAGCGCACTCCGTTTGCCTGTGCAGATGACACAGTGATCGTTATTTGTCATCAGTCGGTAGAATCAGCCCCGACGTTGAGGCAAGACGAGTTTTACGAAATCGGTAAACGGTGTCATGACAATGGGCTAATTATCAACGCATCAAAATCAAAACTTATGTATATCCGAAGTTCACAGTACCCATCGTCACCAATCGTACTAAAGACTTTTGGATGTGCAGACATATTTGCTAAGGAAGATATTGAGGTTGTTGACACATACAAATATGTTATCTAGGCATGACTATTGACAGCCACTTCCAGGCGATGTTCACATACATTAATCGTCTGCGTGATAAGCTGAAGGATTCCCTGTTTGCGTTGGCCTACCTACAATACAAATCTACGGCTTATGTACGAAAGCAAGTGTACCATGCCCTAATATAGAGTCGAGATTAAGATATGACATACTGGAATGGAGAGGCGCAGCCTACTTGATGATAGTCGAAAAGTCAGCCTGGGTTAGACTACTGTCCAAGTTCTTGTTGTTTGCATTCCCATCATACCAATACCACTCCAACATTTTGGGCCCTCTTGTGAAGGCCATTTATCATAATAAAGCAAGTAAAAGAATTCTGCATGATTCTAGATGATATGCTGCCAAATACTTTTCTAACAGAAACTTTTTCATATTCACCTTAAAAAGGGCGGTGTATATACTGTCCTTTGGACACTTAACTCAGCTTCTAAATGAACTCGAACATTTATAGTAATGCCTCGATCCTGATAAGTACATCGCTAAGATTCGCCGGACTATTGTGTTATATCAGAAAATTTCTCATACACGGACCACACAGTCACGGCCCTAATAAAACTATATGGAAATACGAGAAATCAAATTGAAGCTAACTTCACATCATCTTTAGGAATTTTAACTGGTCCTTATGTTTCCTCGATTACAATGGAGTTGCCACTACTGATACGATTACAAATAGTATTCTCTTTGGAATGCGATCCTTTGTCGGATATAGGATGCGAATATAAAAAAATCAGTCGCGGCATGACTCGAGCTGTAAAGAGGTTTATAGAGCAATTTCGCCTTTGCTAGACCAAATCTACAAAGAATAACCGAAAAACATTCAAATTCAGCCAGGAAACATGCGAAGCTTCAATACGACCAACCACTGAGGCAAAAATACTACAGTATCCCAAAAGTAATAACGTATAGTCATTGGACGGTTTTACGTACTCGTACGATATCCACAAAATAAACGCTGGTGTACCCCAAGGCTCCATTCTGTCCCCCTCACTTTTTTAAATCTTCTCCTGTATTCAGTATATACAATATTTTACTTAAATTCCTTTGCCGCTGGTAGTACTCATTTCTTCTTGTATTCGTCCCCAGATTACGTCCTTGTGGAAATTGCACTGCACTCTAAGCCCGTTCAATTCCGATATTAATAGTGTGATAACCACTTAAATGTGAGCAGCGACATCTAGATTCAAAGACCAGAAGATTTCGATACTGGAATAACAAAAGTCTTCCAGGAAATATGCCAATATTTGGGAATAAGAAAGACAAGGACAACGCCTCTACACCCTCAATCTGATGGAATGGTCGAGCGATTCATGGTGTTGAACAATATGCGTACGTCTATATTCTCCGTCTTGTGCAGCAAATATATCAGCGTACTCACCGATTAGTTTTTCTGCCAGGATTCGCTAATCTTCGTCCAGATATCAGATCGGAGCCAAACTCTGAAGGCATACTGGGCACAGTAGGACTCGCTTTTTGTGCAAGATGGATTGCTGAAGAGAAAATGGGAAAGTGCAGATGGGACAACATCTCGTATGCAGCTAATTGTGCCACGGTCCAGAGTCAACCAAGTACTCCATGAAATACATGACGGAATCTCAGGAGGCCATTTGGGAATTGAATCGCTCGACCATTCCATCAGATTGAGGGTGTAGTGGCGTTGTCCTTGTCTTTCTTATTCCCAAATATTGGCATATTTCCTGGAAGACTTTTGTTATTCCAGTATCGAAATCTTCTGGTCTTTGAATCTAGATGTCGCTGCTCACATTTAAGTGGTTATCACAATAGCATTACTAATTAGGGAACCACCAAAAGAGTAGAGTAGTTCTATCGTTAAAGTAAATTTAAACACACAGCGATTATCCATGAATGGCACTTGCATCCTCGAAACCAAAAAACCTTCCATTTTCGAAATGTATGTTAACGACAACCTACATTGAAATGAACACATAAACAATGTCGCCCTAAATTCTATGAAATATCTAGGTTTCTTCAAAGCAGTCTGGCCCCAATATATCGGGTGTTTATCCTCCAAAATGTAGTAAAATACCGACATCTGGTCGAGTACCCCCTAAATTACAGTAGATTTGTAAGGTAGCATTCAACTGTGCGATAAAACTCAGAGGTGACACCAGTATTGCCCAGGCATTTCATACCCTCCAATACCGACGAACTGTTGTTTGCCTTTCGTTGTTATATCGCCATTCTCAGCATTAAATTCTTCAACCGTACACCCACTTCTGAACGTAAGATATTTCAAAATATCGTGATTCTTTTCCAAACGGTGGCCATGGCGCAAGCTTCCAAATCGGAAGGTTCGGTGTTCCAATCCCAGCCTCACCCGAATGATATATTCATTTTTTCAATTAACGAAAAGCAAGTAAGATGAGTAGTTGACTAGAAATCAACAACAAGCCAACCTCCACTAAGAATTTAGTCTCCCCATTAAATGTTGGACGCCTCCAATTGAGCGAAATAACCAATGAGCCCAAAAATCTTTCTTTCTCTCTCTATCCCATTTTCCAAAAAAGTTAACACGTGCGTAGGCACTTTAAGTGTACTCATACCCACTTACGAAAAAAAAAAAAAAAACAAACCCGTAGAACCAACTTATGAATGCCCTGTCGGACTCTTCACTTACTAGTCATGATAACCTTAAAACATTCAAAACCAACGAACATTCTCATTCTTTCCTCTCTAGGTAGGTAGGTAAGTAAAAGTGGCTGTTGGAAAGACGTCGGCCTATTGGCCCATTGTAGTGTCACGTGGATCTGTGATCCTCTTACGCCATCTTACCAATTTGAGGTTGTGATGAAGCGTAGGAGACTGTTAACGTCTATGTTCTTTAGATCGTTTGAGTCATTTTAGAAGAAAGCTCGTAAGTGAAGTTTTCTTCTCAGGGAGAGAGCTGAACATGTACAGAGTAGGGGGAGGATTGTCTCCTCTTCCTCCTCGTCTATGCAGCTTCTACAGTAATCGTTTGTAAAAGCACTAAGCCTTCTTTCATGCTTGCTTATAGACAGTGTTCAGTGATGACACCTATGATAGCGTTGAGATATTTCCTATTTATAAGGAAAGGGCGGTTTTAGAATTTAATGAGACGGATGTCCTTTGCAGATATCACATTTTTCTTCAGCTATGAAAGAGCTTCTTTAATCGCCAAAATTTCTGCGTGCAACAAGCTACAGTGATTTGGAAGACGGAAGGAGAGGCTTAGATTTAGGTTATCTGAGACAACACCGCCACCAGCCCCGATATCGGTTTTAGATCCATTTGCGTAAAAGTGGATTGACTTGTCCTCCATGAAAGCATCTTACTTCTAGAAGGATCTAGAGGGGAAGCTTACATGTAAATCTCTGTCAAACCAAACGATACGAGTTTAACTCGCGTGTGTAAACCCTAAGTAAAGAAAGACTCTCAACTTCCTGCGTCTAGAGTAAGGAACATACTGTAAACCTGAACACAGAGTGGGCTTAATTGTATTCAATAAAAACCGAGACTAAATTCACGGACTGTGATATCATTTTACATTTTGGAGGATCCCGTTAGCGAGGCCAAGAGGATTGCTGATGTACTTATTTGAATTTAGAGATCCAATTCTTTTTCCTTCGACTTCTTACTGGAAACCTCGGCTTTAACTTGAGACTCTATTCCTTTTAGGGCAGAATTTTCCAACGGTCTTCCTTGAACTTAATTCAAAACCAGCTGATTTGTTCAACCAGAAGTTTGATCACTATCAGCTTCTTAATGTAGGGACCTCTTCGAATGCGCATACTGCTTGTATTCTGAGTTGCCTTAAGAGCTGTCACGTCTTTTCTTATAATAGCGCCATCATTCTTTGAAAATTCAATAAAAAATCTTGCACAACATGCATATGAACACTGCATTACTATTCTCCAATAATAATTTCAAATTCTCTGGTTATTCCCGGGACAGCTATATCTGTCATATCTAGATTTATGCTAAAACTTAGAAATTCTGAAAGGATAAGACTAAATCCGAGCTCTCTACTCAACTAGGTCATGGTTGGAAATATGTAGTATTTACAATATTTTGTTCTCAAATCCCTTTAAGCCTAACCAGGAGCTAAGCTTGCCCAACGGGTGTAATTTCGGATTCCTAACAGCGGTGTACTGTCATACAATTCCTTGCTATCCACCACAAATGGACCCCACTGAACAAAATAACACACTTATGCCAAAGGGTGTTTACTCATACTTGCACAGATTTCTGCCACACACACATGAATGTGAATAAACAGTTCTTCAGTCCTTATTTTATTTTTTGCTCCTCTATGCTGATAGCTCATGTAACTATTTGCTTTTTTAGTATTATAACGGTTTTTTTATATTGAAAATAGTTCCTCCCGTGGGGATGTCGTTCGCATCGTCCCTTTCTCCCCAAAAACTGACTTAAAAAATGAAGCGAACCCGAATCTCGAAATCATCATGTGCAGTTCAGTTCAAAGTTCAGCACGGCCACAGAGACACACAGCACAGTGTAGTACAGGGAGTAGAGCACCGAACCAAGAACAGGATATGGAGGACTTGAGGAGGACTAAAGAACTAAGGAGGTGGGCTTTGAATTCGGGATTCGTTGGAATTCCCATAGGTGTTACAATGGGATTAGAAGGGAGTTACTTTTCTGTGCATTAACATTTCCTTTATGCTCTTGTAACATGAAAGTAAAGTACAACAACAAGGATAAAAAAATAAAAGCGGGAAAAAAACACCGAAACCCAGGGAACAGAAGTGAATGCGACAGAAACGCTAAAGGGGTCGGATTGAAGGGAATTTGTTTTTTTTTTTTTTTGGCGGTGGTGGTGGCGGTCTCGCAGGGGTTAGCTTGCAGATCTTTGATTATTTTTTATTGCAGGGAATTTGTTTTCTTCTGCCGCAGACATAAAATTCCCCCGGGAGCTAGAGGATTACCAGTAGTGCCACTATCTCGCGAATTATGTGTATGTGCATAAGGAAAATGTTGCTTTTTGCTACAAGTACAAGTACTCGTATAATAATGCACAACGAAGGACGACAAGCATTAAAGAAGGACTGAGTGCTGAATGCTGGGGTGGGTAATGGGAAATCGATTATTACAAATCACGGGATTAATTGAATCAATGAAAGGGGATAGAAATCGGAATAGGTATTGTAAGCCGGGGCGAACATATGATGTTCATGAGGAAACATATTCAATTGAATGACTTTACAAGGGAGATTCTGATGTTTGCTGCATGCTGTGTTTAGATTATATGCGTGCCGATTTGTTTTATTTAATTTATTTAAAATGCATCTTAAGGAGGGGGAAATTTTCAATATCTGTTCAAACATATATGGAAGCGATAGGATTTATTTGATTTTGATTTAATAATTTATATTTCATTTCAATTTTGTTTATTTAAATTTTTTTTTACATAACCTCCCCTTAGTATAGGAAAAATTAGGGTTCTAACCAAAACAAACAAAAAAATCTTGACTTAACAACTTCAGGGTTATTTAAAATGGAAGGACAATGCAGGAAAAGAAGAGAAACAGACTGGAGCGCGAGGTAATACCTAAGGAAAACACTTCCAGACTTTAAGGGGGCCGGAAAAAGAAGATTTTCCAATAGATGGTTTTATTTTAATAGTCCGATATTCTACCACCTCCCAAAAACTGTGCTAAGTAAAAACCATTCCATTTATAAAAACTGAACGATACTCGTATATGCTTCAACAAAAATTTTAAAATTTTCGCTGAAACGTGCGAGCACAGCCGGAAGCCCAGGTTTGTTGGGATTTGTACAAATACAAAAACTCATTTTAAGCAATGGGGCACATTTTCTCAAGGTTTTGTTAATTATTGTAGATAATCCAAGATTGATGATTGTCGAGAAGCCTCTCTATCAACAACGTTTTACTGAGTAGGAAGCATTATTGGAACTTATTTGGCTGTTAACGTAAACGAATTACCCAATCGAACCATGATTAACGTATGGATGCCTCAACCTGTGGATATGGGCTACGTTTATTCTCAATTGACGAAACCCTTGTTCTTTTGAGAGAAAAGTTTCCTGCCCATTTCTCAGAATGGTGATCAAATCGACTGCCGAGATCATACAATTTAACATTGTGCGACTTCCTTCTTTGAGGCCATGTGGAAGGGAAAGTTTATATCAACTTTTCCTGCACTCAAAGATCCGTAAGTGTACGAAAATATGATTACAAATTTCATCAAGTGAGTCTGGTTGTGAAACAGGGGTCGTGAACGTCATTTTGCTTATACTGGTTTTCATTATTAAAAGTAAACGTCTTCTGTCGATTAAAATAGAAATTAAATCTTATTTCATAAAAAAAAAGTCAAGCAGTGTTGGGCACGGTAAGTATTGTACCTAGATGAAGGAGAGCATGTGACCTCGGTACAAATCCCGCGTGCTGTTGGCAGTCAGAAAAAATGTAAAAAATATGAATAGTACCCCGGCGTAAGATCCCGGACTAAACAAATTTATTTGTATTGCATCCTCTGAAAATAAAATAAAATAAAATAAAAATATGTGTTTTCAGGATAAATCAACATAAAACCTCCTTTTGGAAAACCTTTCACATATTCTCCGATATATGGCAGATATAAGCAAAACTTTGCGTTGCCCAGGTATTGAACATTGTCTGTGCTGATATGATCACAGACACCATTCTCTTTGGAATGAGATCCTTTATCCCTCATCGGATAAAGAGTATCACACCAAAAGAAAAGGCAGAAAAGGCATCAAGCTGTAAAGAGGATATCAGGGTTAGGTAAATGTTTTTTCGGTCCTTCTAGACCAACTCGACCGAGGAAAACCGAAATATGTGTAAATGAGCCAGGAATGACTACAATGTCTTTCTTAAGCGTGTGAAATTTCAGTACGACCAAAAGTTGAGGCAAAAAATACTACAATGTCCCAAAGGCAGTAAAAGCTTTTGGTCGTTTGTCAAAAACATCCGAAATTCTGTCTCATCCTCCATCCCAACGCTCATTCACAATGACATTCCAGCTGTCAGCTCTTTAGACAAGGCCAATCTGCTTGCTGCACACTTTGCGGCCAGTTCAACACTCCCAGATTTTACTTTGAGTGCGAGCTACACTTGAGTGCGTCGAATCTTCAATGGGACGAATCTACCTTCGCACTCGTGTAGTAGCAAGAGTACTTAAAGATCTCAACATACATAAATCCGCTGGTCCAGATAGTATATCTCCCCTTCTTCTGAAGAGGTGTTCTTCCTCGCTGGCAAAACCACTGCATAAGCTCTTATGACTCTTTAGGACGCTTCCCGAGCAAATGGAAAACAGCATTTGTCCAGTCCGTCCCTAAAAAAGGCGAATTTTCTTCTCTCTCCTCCTACAGACCCATTGCACTAACGTCCCTTCTTTCCAAGGTCACGGAAACGCTGATAAATCGTCAGCTCATGAAATATCTCGAAACACGAAAACTTCTCAATGACCGGCAATATGGTTTTCGTAGCAACTGGTCCACTGGTGATTTGATGTCTCACCGAAAAGTGGAACCAAAGCGCACAATCTGGGGAAAGCAAGATAATTGCACTTGATATTTCTAAGGCATTAGACAGAGTTTGGCAGCAGGCTCTTTTGTCGAAAATGCGTGCTTTTGGAATCGATAACTCTCTCCTTCAATGGATTAGACATTACCTTTCCGAACTTTCAATTCAAGTTGTCTTGGATGGTTTCAATCAGAAACTGCCTGATATTCAGAAAATAAATGCTGGTGTGCCCCGGGCCTCCGTTCTGTCTCCAACACTCTTTTTAATTTTCATCAACGATCTCTTGTCTGTTACTTCTAATCTAATATATTCCTTTGCTGATGACAGTACTCTCTGCTTTTCATATTCGTTCCCGGACTCACGGCCCTGCTCTTCGTCTGCAGAACGAGAACGGCAGCGTATGCTAAGCTCATTAAATTCCGATATGAACAGCATAACCAATTGAGGAACTATCAACAGAGTGGAATTTAATGCTTCCAAAACACAATGCTGTCTGCTGTCGCTAAAGCGGAATTAAAACGCCCAGCCATTATCCATGAATGGCACTTGCATCATCGAAAATGAAAAACTTTCCATTCTCGGGATGTGTGTCAATGACAACTTACGTTGGAATGACCACATATTCGATGTCGCCAAAAATGCTGCGAAATGTCTAGGTTTCCTCAAACGATGTAAGAAATACTTTTTCCCTTCTGAGCTGGCCTCGATATATACGGTATTCATCCGCCCAAAATTGGAGTACAATCTCTGCACCTGCTAGATAAGATTCAAATCCGTGCGATAAAACCCATAGGTGATACTAACATCACCCAGTCAATGGATACCCTTAAACACCGACGAAATGTCTCATGTCTCACTTTGTTTTATTGCTTTTACCACCATCAATGCTCCATTGAAATCGCCAGTAGCATTCCGCCCCTTCAAACCTTTAGCCGTAACACCCGTATTGCTATGGATGCTCATCAGTATACCCTCAAGCCCACTTTCGGACGTTTTCTGAAATATCGTAATTAATTCCTAAGCCGAACATCTTGCTTGTGGAATGCCCTGCCGAGCTTTCTATTTCCTAGTCATTATAATATTCAGACATTTAAAACCAACGTACATCTTTCTTCCCTCCCTAATTTTGCTTCGCCTGTTCTGTGTGCAAACATTTTAAGGGTACCTTAACCCCTTAAAATAAATAAAAAAAATGGAATTCATGTTTGTGTAAAAACAAGTAGGGTAAAGTTGAAAACGTCTTCTTAAATATTTTTCCTACTTTTTTATATAATCAAAATGTTGAATTTTGTTACAGAGTTTCTTTTTTTCGAAAGGGGAAATATCTTATTACAAGATCTTGATAAGATATTTCCCCTGGTTAAAATTGGTTAAATATTGGTTAAAATAAACAAATAGGTAATTGGTATCGATTTGAAGTTCCCGAGTTTTTTTTTTCGTTTGGTAAATATCACTTCTTTTTTTTTATAAACTACGCCTAAGGGGTTAGATACCCTTTTACTGTTGCCAGGGCGGGGGCGGAAAGGTAGAAGGAAGAGAAAGGAAAATTGTCTTGAAGTGGTTTGAAACTCAGGTGTGTTTGGTTTCGATATTCGCTCTCCACGGGTGGGAGTCCGAATAGGACGGAGAGTTTTTCTTCACTCAGAGTGATTCGAGATATAATTCACAGTATATGAGTTGGTGTACGCTCCTTATCAAAGTATGTAGTCCTTGCTGCCTTATACAATCTGACATGGAATCCGTCTTGTTCTGCACTCTTATTAGTCTTAAGTTTAGATACTAGTATCCAGCTTTCTTCTTGGGTTGGATGAAGTTTTCGCGATCATCGTCATAAGTTGTCTAACAATCTATAGAAGTAATCCTTCCAAATTTTCAGCACCGACTGTGATTACTATTCGGTACGAATCATTATCTCTGTTCCTCATTTGTATCATGTTCTTTTCACTTTAAAAAAAGGCGTTTCTCAGAAAGGAAAGACAAGAAGCAAAGAAGCGCTCGATCGAGGCTATTGAGAGGTGCTTCTGAAAAAATGATGTTCGGACATAGAGGTCGAGAATTCTTTTTCTGTTTAACTTGCCCTTGTCTTATAACAACTATCAACAACAAGTTGTAGTAGAATTTTACTATCCAGATTACAATTTGAGGTCTGCACTCAATATGTGAGCTGTCGTCTACGAACATCTCAGTCTTTTAATCACGAATCAATAACGCATTTATTAATTTTATTAATCTCGGACTAATTACTTGCAAGCTGTTGTAAGAGTATTCTGCTACATTACGATTAAGGAACAATCTGACGTCCAAAATTTAAATGAATAATACGTTGTACGAGGCTGGCATTTGGACACTTCCGCTGTCTTTGACACCCTCCTTTTTATTCCTTGTAGTTATGTATTTTTGAAATCACCTCGAAATCTGATGATGATGATGGAAATCTTTATCTGAACCTTTACAATTGTTCCTGTTAAGTGGAAAAGATGATATTCGCCAAGTGGCTGCCGCGAGCGCTGATACACATTTGTGCCCGTTTTATCGCATTTTCTATGCCTTTCCGCAAGATTTCCGTTCGCATTCCTGTCGAATATTCTCCTTAAGGTATGCGATTGTCTGAAGCTTCAAGTAGCCCCAAAGAAAGTGTGGGATGGTTAAATCGGGCGATCTTGCTGGCTATGCCTAATCATTAAAACGGGATATTGTAATGGATCTTTGCATCACACGCGGATTTTCAGTGCCGCTTAAGTTAAAATGCGCCTCGTTGCTCATGATGATTTCGACACAAAATCGTTATCTTTGTTGTTGAGATTGAGGATGGCTTTACAGTAATTCACACGCAATTGACGGTAAGAAGGCATTAACTGGTGATGCCCAATTGCCCGTCGTATGGTTGATGTTTCTTTGTTCTCAGCGATATCGGCAGCCATAGCCACGATATTCTCGGCCAAACGACCAGTCCAGTTGCGGCCACGTCCTGCATGATCTCCTGTGGTTCCGCTATGTTCGAGTCGAGTAGCTATGCGCCGGAATGTTTGCCCAGTTGGCACTACACGATTAGGAAATCGACGTCGAAATTCACGCTGCACTAACACCACCAACCGATTATTGGTCAAAAACATTGTCAGAATTATTCCACGCTGTTGCGGAGTATAGTGTTCCATTGCTTGTCTGTTTATATACTGCAGCTGTCTAGTTCACAAATGTCAAATATGATTAATTGTAAATTGTATAAATGTAAATTATACCATCTTCCGATAGGGGTATTACTGGGAAAAACTGATATTTTGTAAGTCTGTCAACATAATTGGTTTTAAGAAAGCTAAGCCCTAGCCCACTATGACCTGTCAGGTGTGTCAAATTTAAACTACAAAATTAACGTTTGGTATTTAACACAGCATTTACTTATAACACTACCCTTAAACGGGCATAAAAAATATACAAAAATCAACAAAGTATACATATCAGAAAGTGAATCCAGGTAGTGGCATTCGCTATGTCTGAAAAGAAATAGAAACGAATTCTTTAAATTTGTTATTTAAATATTTTTTTTAGATTCAACAAAAATTTCAAGTAGAATGTGCGCATTTTAAATTCAAGTCTGTTACAGGGAGCAGGCCCGGAATAAATTCATTCAACATTGTTGGTTTTGTAGATTCTCCTTAAGCGCCTTCATTCGACTAAGAATGTTTTTGGGAATTCCCTTGGTTAGACATTGAAATGGCTTTTTATACACAGGATTGATTTTTTCACAGCTGGCATATGGACTCAAACTGCTCTCAATTAATCTCACATTGACAACGCGTTCAGCATTGTTAAACAATACTCGCAAAACATTGTGCAATGGTGTTGCAGCTCGAAATTTCTTACAAGGCAGTCCTTTGTAATCAAATCGATTAATTTCTCTCAATACTCTAAGAACATCTGACCACACGTTTGGAGAAAAATTGAACATCAGTTTGGCAGATTTATCACAAACTGTCAGCCAGCGTTTATTTGTGATAAATTTTATTTCAATTGACATGGTGTTTCTTCTTTTCCACTCAAGATGCACTTTCCAGATTTTCCGAGCCATAATCCCTTCAGACAATATTATGTGACTAAAAATGTTTACCTTGGATTCCGATGAGGCCTGAATATCAGGAAGGGGTGTTACAAGTTGATCTGGTATACTGCAGTGATCAATGTTTTGAAGTAGCTGAGAGCTTTCGAAGTAAGTGCAATCAGTTCCAAGGATTTGTGATGCTGTTGATGAGGCAACTGCTTGTGATGCACTTTTGATGGGTACATCTTTGTCTTCCTCCATAGGGCTTTCTTCTTCGGCTTGTGTTTTACTGGTAAATGGTTTTTTACCTAATGCTAGTGGTAATGATCGATATGCATGGGTTATCTGCGGAACAAAATCTGACTCTTGTTGCTTCTTTGACAACTTCTTTGGAGAAGAATTTTTCTTTTTTTGTTTAGGTGGTAGTTTTGCTTTTGATGGTAAGTTTTTGTGTTGAATTGGAACACTGTTCTCTTTTTCTGGCAATTTCCCGGAACCACTACTATTTTGTTCACCAAGAATAGTCGCGGGAACACAGGACAGTAGTCTTAATTCTTTTAAAGGAATAGAAACATGAGTTCTTTGTGTTTTTTGTTCGTGTGTTTGGATATTCATTATGCAAGCTTCAAGGACAGGACAATGTGAAACGATAGCCTCTTCTCCCAACGAATCTTTAATTGTTTTTTTGCCAAATTGACAGAGACTTATTATAGGACTCAATTGTGCTTCACAACCTTTGGTAATTTCTTCACTTTCGATAATTTCGATACAACGCTTTTCTGCTTTATACTCCAGGTTGATGTCTACAGCATAGATAGTGGAATCTTCTGTAACTTGTTCTATTCGTTCTGGAATAACTACATTGAATGGCAGAGATTTAAGGAATTTTCGTTTTATAAGCAACGGTACCTCGACTAATTGTTCATCTTCATTTTGATCGTCAATTCGTCGAGTTAATGAAGAAGTTTCCAATTGATTATAAGTTTTTCCACTTTGAGTACATGGTATCGGAAGAAGTGCTGGAATTTTGCATGATAATTCGTCCAAGGTATGCGCTGTTACTGGCGGTAATTCCGATTCAACCGTTTTATGTGAAAAATTGTTTTTGCTTGCTTTTGTGGAAAACTGTGTTGCCTTGCGTTTTGAAAGTTCTGCTGTATAAGTTGAAACTGACGGTTCAGAATTGTGTGACAAAAAGTTTGTTGTAACATCAAGGCACTTAATTTGATTATCTGTTTCGACCTCTGATATCTCTGATGAACAAGAATCATCGCTATTGTCTTGTTGAGAAGAAATCTCAAGTGAAATTCGTATATCATGAGCACTTGCGTTTATAATTAGAATTTCATCTACTTTACCGTTTTGAGCCCATTCGACTTGAGAATTTTTATTTAGCAAGATTGAAGGCGAAGCCTCATGGCCATCGTCAAGCAGTTCAAGTTCCTTTGATTTATTTACCAATAGTTCATCTTGACCTAATACGGAATCTACAGCTTGTTTTCTCGCATTCTTGGTCTCCAATTTATCAACTAAAACAATCCTGCTCGGCTGATTAAAAGGCAAGTCAATATCTTTATTCCCCTCATCCGTTTGTAGAGACTTTTGATCAACGTTACTGACTTCTATAAGATCATTTGCTTGTTGGGAAATCTTCGCGTGTTCATCTTCGCCAGCCAATGTTTCGTTTTCTCCACTTAAGCTTACTTCATGAGAATTATTTTTAAGGAGTCGAAAGTCTGAAGTCAAAGTGGAATCCCCTTCTTTTAAAGGATCTGCATTTACTATTCGATTAGACTCAATAAGCGTGCTTTCTTTTATCACAATTTCAGGAGAATTAGTTTTTTGGAAAACGTCCCGATCCGCATTCCTTTTATCAGTTAATTCTTCGGGTGGTATATTTTGTAAACATTTTATTCGATCATTTTCGCTACGAGAAATATTCCCTTCAGATTTCTTCCCCTGAGAGTATAAGTTGTGAGTATTTTTGACGGATTCAGCAAATGATGTTGCGTTCTCACTTGTTATATGGTCACTATTAGCAGAAACTTGAGCAAATGCCGTGCTAACAACATCTTTTGCTTGTTGGAATATACTAGATAGGTTCTGTTCGATAGTGCAGTCTTTAGATGTATTCGTATTTGAATATGTTTTGTTATCTTTACTCGGTACACTGCCATTATGCTGGTTCTTAATTGGGTCTTGGAAAGTTTTTATTGATTCAGAATTTTTGGAAACACTAATTTCCTGCGAAAGATAGACATAAATTGACACTGTAGATTCTTCGGAACTTTCTTCATTTTCTTCGATACTGGCACCCCTTTGCGAGTCTTTCGGTTCTTGTAGACTTGTGGAACTAACACTGATTGGTGTAGTGTTTAAAGACTCAATTAGTGTAGTTGCCAAATTACTCAAGTCTTCATCGATTATTTGATCCTCACCCGAAGAGGCATTGCGTCCCTGATAGTAATTTTTCTTCGAATTTATTAAGTTACTAGAGCTGGCTTGTGTGAGCTCAATTTCTGACGGAATACTCTGCGGGGCTATGGATACATAGCTTATATTTGTTGATTTATTTGTTGGTGCACTAGAAAACTCTTTATTAAGGATTCGTTGCGAAATTTTACAGCCGTTGGGCATTGATTCGATAGTTTGATCTGTTGTTTTATTCGTAATCAATTCACCATTTTCGCTCAGATTACCAGAAGTGCTTGCTTCAAGACCCTCAATTTCGGGGTTATTTTCCAGTGACTCTAGATCAACGACGGAAGAGTTCTCTGCAATTTGAATAAATTCTACACTTGCAGCGGGAGACTTGGATTTTTTTGCATTTTGTGGTTCTTCTGTTGCCTGTGTGGGTTCGTCTTGCGATTGTTTGCTCTTCGATTGGCTTTGTGTTAGACTCAAATTTGATGGTAGTCTTTGTGCTTGTGGAAAATTATCCAAAAAACTAAGTGATGACATGTGAGGCAAGTTAGCAACATCTGTGGCTATTTGACTGGTTCTTGACGGATAATTGAGAAGCATATCCAACAGCTCTGGTGTCGTTTCTTCGTCTTCAATTGTAATTGGTTCGGATGGGGGCAGGTCTATTATTTGAACACTATCATCAGGTCCATTGTAACTGGTTTCCACGTCATCATTGCATATGGGAATCATTTCTAAAAGAAAAAAATTTAAAAAATTAAAAAATATCGGTTAGATTGAGTTAGATTGTGTTGGCCGTGGCTCAAGTGGTAGTGTATTGGCTTTCGAATCAGACGTTTCGGCGTTTAATGCCAACCGAAATAAATTCTTTTCTACAGGCAACTAAAATCACGTAAGATGAGTTGTTGCCCAGAATACAAAAACAAGTTCAATTACACTAATAATCTGGCCTCCCCATTATAGTTTGGCTGTCACCCATGGAGTGAAATAGCCACTGAGCTCAAAACATCTTTCTTTCTGTCCCATTTGAGCGCAAAATTCTTTAAAAAAAACAAAAAGCTAGGTAACAGAGTTAAAGGGTCACGAACATCGTATGATTCATTCCAACGATATCGTTAGCACAACATTGAGATAAGCATCTTTATTGTCATAGAAGACTTGAATGCAAAAGAAGACAATAAGAATAAAAGAAGAACTACGTAGATCTATTAGATCAAGGAGCCTCAAATCTAAAGTAGACGATGGGTTTCTTACTAAGTTCGTGCTTAATTAGTATTGCTCCACCGGATACATCGTCAAGGATACTGCCAAAGCAGCGATATCATTATAAAGTGCAAATATGTGCATCGATTCTTTTCCTATAATATTGACGTCTCTACTTATATACAAATAAAACTCCTAACCAATTTTTTTTTAGAGTCTTGAAGTCACTTGCTTCAAAACATTTCCTCAGTTCTCTACCACGTTCAAGCGAAAGATTCAATTGAAAGAGTGAGGAAGATATCAATAGACTTTTTCGTTTTAAGCTTTTTATCTCGAAAGATTGATTGCTGATTAAGCACTTCAACGGACGCCTGTTTAAGTGACAATAAAAAGGGTGTAACACCATACGGTACGATAAAAGGGGCAAGTGAATAGAGATCATCTAGTAGCCCATATACACAAAACACCAATGTTTTGTTTGATGCAGGAGCTTTCGATATAAGGAAAACATGTTGGCTATTCTAGCCTCAAGCAGCCAACTGAATACTATTAGTTTAAAATATGGTTAATTTAAACATTTTAACATGTCTTGCAGAATGAAATAGTTAAAGGAACACAGATAAATTTGAAAAAGCAGAAATATTCTTCCATCTTACCTTGTTTTACAACAAGAGAAGGATCCTGGATTACAGGAGTCAGCACATCAATATTCTCTTGATTGATGCTTGTGTTAGCAAATGGATCTTCCAGGCCATTCTGTTGCTCAGTAATTAGTGTCGTTAAATTGTTTTCCTCCTCCAGACAAGTCATACTATGTTTACAAGGAACAAACACTGTTTCCGGTGATCGTATCTTAATCTGCTCAGATTGATTGCATTTTGGAATACTTTCGCCGCTCGATGGAAAAAGATTTGGCGACGAAGGTATATGTTCTTTTGTATTTTGGTTTTCCAATGATAAGTCTTGTGTCGGAGCTTTTACAGTTATTGATAATTTAGTTGAGCTTGCCAATGGTACTGGCTGTGAGGGTTCTACAATGTTACTTAACAATTGTCTGGCAGATTCAGACGATCCACTATTTATTACTTCAACTGACCCTTCTTGAGACATTCGTAATATTTCTCCATTGACTACTTTATCTAATGTATTTTCTTGGTCCGTAAATAGTTGTTCGCTTAGATGCCCCTGAGATTGTTGAGTTTTTGACCCCTCTAAATCTTCTAACAACGTGCGCATTAACTCACTATTGGTAAGGCAAACTTGATCATTTCGTAATTCAGCATGATCCATGTTCCTTTCTGATGCTTTACTTTGGCTATTGTCTTCATTCGAACGCAAGAATGATTCTATTTGGGAAATTGCCATATTGGCTGTTGGTTTTAAAGATGTATCTTGTGTTTCATTTGTAATACATTCCAATGCATTTTCTTTCTTATTCCCATCTGTGGCCACTTTTTGTACTGTTGAGCTTGAAGTGTTGGTTGTAGCCCTTTCACCCGAATTATTGCCCCTTTGCGTTGCAGAGGTGTTGGTTGTAGCCCTTTCACCTGAATTATTGCCTTTTGGCGTTACAGAGGTGTTGGTTATAGCCATTTCATCCGAATTATTGCCTCTTTGCGTTACAGATGTGTTGGTTCTGGCATCTTTTATCAAATGTTCATCCCGCGAACAGATGGATAACTGCGATAAATAAGTAAATATGTATGTATTAGTTAATAAGTGAAACTTTTCTTACATGTTCGTCCCCTGGAATAACACATTGCTGCGTATATCTTAGGTCAGAAGAATTTACTCTTAATGGAAGCATCAACATTGACATTGACTCATCATTTTGTACTTCAGTATCAGCGGCGACCTATTGAGAAATAAAAATTTGAAATATAATGTTGACACATAAACCGGCACTCGAACATACCTCTTCCAAATTCAATTTGTTTGTAAACTCTATTCCTTCAGTCCAAAAACCTTTTTGGCAACACTTGACGTATTCCTTTTTACACAATTGTAGCAACGTTTTATATAATTCCGGAGGTTGAGCCTGTTTTAAGCTTGTAAATTCCTTTAAATTTGTGTACTCCAAAACGTCTTCGAAACTCAATATCCGTGGAGGTAAGTGGTCCGGCTTAAGATGTCCTTGAAGTTCTTTTGATTGCAAGAACCTTTTTAATAGCGGCAATTTGAAATAAACTCCTTTGGGCCATGGATTTTCTTTTCTCATAATTGATTCATATTGCTTCATAAGATATGTCAAAGTATTGCTGTCACATGCTTCTCTATCGGTAGCCTTTTGAGATAGTAACTTCTCAGCGTTTGTGCAGTGCCTGTACTCCTCAAATGTCATTTGTAAAAACGCAGTTACCACTTTCGATCTTGATACGAGTGATTTATTCAGAGGCACAATAACAGGATTCTGAAAAAGACTTTGGTTTAGCAGCAAAACAAAAGATCGATTACTATGTAAGGTGACCTTCTCAAAATTACAACTCTACCAAAACCGTCTCTAAATGTGAATAGTTTACACGAAACCTAAAAAAGCTTTCAACTACCTTTCTCAAAATTTAAGTTTTTTAATACAGGTTGCCTCGCAAAATGATTAATTCACTAATCAAAAATTGTACGAGCATGCTTTGTATCGCTTTGCATAATAGTAAATAGCTTAAGGGAAGTTCAGAGAAAACGCGAGGCAAGAAGCTATTACAAAAAAAGTAAAAAAGCTAGCAGCCGGTTTCAATCAAGGAGATCCTACTCATCGTTATTGTGAAGAAAATCTGAAAATTTGAAACCCAAATCCAATCGATGGACAAATAGTCAAAAATCAAATTACAAATTATCTACATCAACTTCTCTAACTGCCGGAATGAAGGCCTAATATTAGCTCAATCACATCTACAGAGAAGGCGAGCTTATACTTTACAACAACTTCCTAGGCATATCACTGCTACGAAATGCTTTTCAGCTTACTGTCCGAACGTTTGAAGACTAAATCTCCCAATATCAGTGCAGCGTCAACCCCGGAAAGCCGGTAACAAACCAAACCTTTACACTGTGTTTAATACTGGAAAATATCGATGACTTTCAGATCGATACCCATCATTGGCATCCAAGCTGTCCATGAGAGCACGAATCCCCTAAAGGTACATAAAACGGTGGACTACTTCGGGATCCGGGGCTTGCGTGGCAACAAACAAGTTCGTAGTAAACGGCTTCTCTTACATCATAGTGGTGGTCCCCGGTAGTAAACCGGTTTACTCATGCAGGCTAAAATGGCATGGACATACTCGGCTAGTAGCATAATACTGGCCTGCGCCGTCATAGGGCTCAGAACGGAAGAGATTAAATATGGAAATCGTTGTTGATGACCCTTGCAAACGTTTAAAGGACAATGGCCTTCGAATCCGCAAGTGGAATATTCGGACCACAGGCCACCTCAGGCGCGCAATTAGCGACAAAACATATGAATAATGTCCGCCTAGTACGATTTTAACGCCAGGATTGGAAGGGGAGGCAACTTTGGCAGGACTGTTAGTAAGCATTGCCTATACGACACCACGTTTGGCAACAAACTTTGGCTTTTTCACTTTGTGGCGGGTCGAAATATCACGGTCTTCTCATCTCAAACAAGGGGGTATGGCGGTCTGAGCACCATGAAACGCTACACCAAATTGATAATTTTTCGAAAGACGTAAGGCATGTCTGCGGTATTACTACTCTTAAAATGCCGGAGCACGTGTTAAGCTTTTTTGGAAAATTATATACTCGTAGAAGACAGAGAGAGAAAGTTGTTTAGACTCAGTGGCTATGTTGCTCCATAAGTGGCTCCCAACATTTAATGGGAGACTAAATTTTTATTCATCTCACGAGATTTTAGTTGGCTGAAAAAAATAATATTTTTCAGGCACGGCTGGATTGAACCCCGAACAGTCCGATTGGGAAGCCAATACACTGTCACTTAAGCCACGGACACCCACTCCTATGCTGGCAGCAGAAAATAGCGAAAACCAACGTGCCATCAGAGACGCCACATAAGATATGCTGGGTTTCACCCGTCCACCACCAAGAAATCCCTGTATTGTAGCTAAACAAGATGAGTAAAAAGCGGGTCTGCAACGAAGAGTGAAAGTCGCTCGTGAGCTCTACGAGCAGAAGAGACGGGAACAACATTGGCTTCTCCAGAAAAAGAAAAAAGAGCACAAGAAACGCGCGATCGAAGATATAGAGAGGTTGTCCTCCAGGAATAACATATGGAAGTTTTACCACCAGGTAAAATGAACGTGTCAAGGCAACAAGCCCCGTACAGAAAATTGTAGAGATAAAGAAGGAAACCTTGTAGTAGTCACAGTCGGTGCTGAGAATATGGAAAAGCTTTTTCTGCAGATGGTATAACGGCGAAAAAGAAAAACGACGGTAGCCACCAAAACGAAGTAAGGAAGGAAGTAAGGCCGTGGTATTCAAAGCCTTTTGGAAGTGACTTTATGGAGAGCATACACCAACTCAATTCTCAGATCTTGTCAGAAAAGTGTATGCTTTATGAATGGAACCTCAGCATTGTTTGACCGACCCGCAAAAACGGAGACCCCCCTCAACTGCGCCAACTATAGAGGTATGTTATAAGTTTCCTCAATATTGCATACCTTATCTGCCATATTGTGTGAGCGTCTGAAACCCCTCGCCAATAATCTGCGATTTCAGACCAGGAGAGTCCACAATCTACCAAATCTTCACACTCCGGCAGATCCCGGAAAAAACTCAATAAGTCCAAATCGTTATCCACCATCCTGTCATCGATTTCGCATATGACAGCATCTATAAAGACGAGCTATATAGAGCCATGTCTAGTTTTGGCATCCCTGCCAAACTCGTCCGTCTGTGTAGAAGAGAAGGCTCACTGCTCCGTGAAGGCTTGAAAGAATTGTGTGAACACTGGAGACATAATCTTTGAAAAGTCTATGCAACTACTAGCGTACGCTGATGATATGGACTCAATTCGAAGAACTCAGCGGGCTGTCACCGGTAGGTGCGTTCGCTAATATTGAAACAAAATCTTCCAAAATGGGTTTAGCGGTAAATGAGGGCAAAATTAAATGCTGTCAACAAGAAGGGAAACAAAATATCGACGAATTGGTCACAATCGACAGATATTCGATGAAGCAATTCGTATCCACTCTGAAAAAGTTCTTGAAACCTATTGGTTCCAGCTCTCGCATCACCTTTGCTTGGCACAATTGATTTATTTTCAAGAATAATGTTTTCATTCAATATTTCCTTTTTTGCTTTTGGTTGAACGCCCGAAGTCGATAATGCTAGTGCAATTCTAGTTTTTTGATTCTTCATTACTGACAACGACACGATAACCTACTCGAACGAAATCGAGTAGGGGTCCAATCGAGTCCAAAACAAATTCTCCCCACACTGCCTAAAAATTGTGTGTACAAATTGGCATGTATGTAGCGGCTTTAACTCAACAGAGAACAAATTATGGGAAATATGAGAAAATGTGGCTTGTAATGGTTTATGTAGAAGGGACACTACTATATGTTGTATGCCGGATTATAGGCAGACTACAACAACATTTGTCAAATGTTGACTTTGGAAAAACTGCAATTAATTTTGACAATAAAATTCCTTGTCCTAGATTTTTCAAATTATTTTTAATCAACCTGAGGAATACTTACATGCTTTCCCTTCTGGATTTCTAAATTCAACAAATATCTGATGTATTGCTTGACCTCTTTGGGATATTTATAAATCGCTGTTAATTTATCAACAGCAACATATGTATCGTTACAGTATTCTACCACAATTGGTTCAACATCACTGTGATCCTGTAATGCCGCCAATCCCTTTTCTATCCATTCATGGATTGCAGTTGACGAATAGCTCTGCAAAGAAATTGCGTAAATATTAAAGAAAGAAATGTGTGCTAGAGGAACTTTAACTAAATGTAAAAAAGGGAATACAACCCTCAACAACTTTGATAGTCACTTTAAATAATATTTATTACGAGTATACGACATCCACTATCAATGTACCTGAATTGAGTCCTAAATGATCAGCGAAATTGCAAAGGTATCGCACACCGAACTAGTGTGAACATTGCTTACCCCACGCAATGGGTACAAACACCAGCATGTGTCAAAAAGAGCTGGCAGTATACCCGGGATTAAGAGTCATGCCATTGTTGCAAGAAACTAATCAACGTTTATCATACTGAAATATACAAAAACAAAACTAAAAGCCAGACACTACAAATATTCGTCGACATTGGGGGTCATGAACTATACGAAACGGTGACTTAATATGAGATCCAGTAAAAATTGGAAAACGCCTGTAAATGTTACGAGTGTGTAACAATGAGGCTTAGTGGCAGATAATTGTATTGAGAACGACTCGATACGAAAGACTGGCTATACAGGTGACACCGTCAGCATTGAGCAATTGAAATTTCAGTTCTTAGATAGAAGATTATCAGACGCAGATCATAGTAGCATAGTAGCAAATCTAACTAGAAAAACCGCATATTTTGAAACAAGCCAACTAGATAACTAGACATTTGGCATATGTATACGTACATATGTCTTTATGTCTCCACAATTAAGAAAATGACAAACCAAAAGTACTTACCACTTTACGGATATCACCTTCAGAAACAGATAATAAGGCCATGTCTCCCTCCATACAGCTCGATTGATGACGTTCTTGGTCTTGAATACTCGATCTGGGTTTCTTGAAATCCTCGATTTTTATTCGCCTTGGAAGTGGTGACGTCACTTCTTTATCTTTACATTTATCCAAATTACGATTGGATTTTTGGATTGTGTCTTCGCCAGAAAGATCTATTACTTCAACATTTGATGCCACATCTGAGTCATCTGACATCAAATCATCTGAGGAACATTTACGTTTCCTTTTACAGGGCTTACGTTTCTGATCGCTTTTCTTTCTGTTCCTTTTATGATCGACCTTTGTTTTTTCTTTTTTAACTGAAGTAAGCTGAGCTTTTGGAGTACTTCTCTTTGGGCTTTTCGCAACCTGACTTAATTCTGTATCAATAGGTACCGATATGTCAACATTAATTGGTACATTACGAGCTGATTCGGAATCTTCACTTAGCAAATCTGTAGAAAATTTACACAATTCTTGGTGGACGTCGTTTTTCTTCTGTCCTATTTTCTGATCTTGTTCATTTAGTTTCCTGATATTCTCCGGCGTATTTTGGTTCTTTGACACCTTGTCAAACGGATGAGCGTTTGAATATTTGTTTTGTTTTGTTTGTGGTTCTTCAGTGTGGTTTTCTGCAGATATGTTTTGCTTTCTTTTCCGCTCAACTGTCTTGTCTTTTGCCTCATTCGATTTCTTTGATAACTCCAGTGCGCAAAAGTAGTTTGTAATCTTTTCGGACTCAAGCGCAAGTGTTTTTTTGCTTTGATTTTTGTTGTTGGGCGGTTTATTGGCTGAATTTTTTACGTTTATTTGAGGTGATTTGGTGTTTTGTTGCGGAGTCACATGGTTGTGTTTAGATATGCGATGTGCTGGTGGTTTTTCAGTACGATGGTTTTCCTTGTCAGATCGCTTCTCGTCATCTTTACATGTGTTGTTGGATACTTCGTCTGAAAATATATATGTAAATGTTCTCATTTTGAAAATTTTAATGGGGAAAAGCAATCGAAATGGAGTTCGAGGATATACATATATCATGCTTCAAGGTACGAGTATTAGCAAAAAAAAACTATAGCGTCTTTCAAAAGTCACGACTAGATGTTTTTTTTTAAATAAAACATGTAAAACTTTGATTTTTTCTGGTGTTTTTATTTTAATAAAAATATTTGCATGTCTACAGGCTACTCATAAGAACATCAAAAATTTCCCACGTCTCGCTCACATATTACCGCATGGAGTTCATCAATTTCGGTCCGAATGCTATTTTTCAGCTGCGCAATTGTTGCTGGCTTTTCCAAACAGACATTACTTTCTCAAAAAAAGTCCCAAAGAAAGTAATCTAATGGTGTTAAATCGCGTGATCTAGGAGGCCAGTTTAGGTATGTCACCTGAAAATTTAGCTCAATGTTTGCATGTGTTGTGTGACTCGTGACTCCATCCTGTTGATAATAAAGTTCATCTGTTTATATTTCTTCAATTAGAGGCCACAAAAAATCTGCAATCATTTGTCTGTAGCGGTCTCCATTAACAGTAACAGCTTTTTCAGTCGCATCTTCGAAGAAAAACGGACCAATGATTCCACCAGCCCAAAAACCACACCAAACAGTACATTTTTGTGGATGTAACGATTTTTCTGAAATTATTCGACGACTTTCTTCCCAAAAGCGACAAATTTGCTGACGAATTCATCCAATGTGAAATAGGCTCCATCACTAAAGATGATTTTCAGCCCTATTCTGCTATACGCCGGGGGGAATGTTTATGTCAAATACGAGTTTTCCCTATCCTGCTATCCGCTCGAAGTGAAACATTCACTTGTCGGTAACGCGGTTTGATATTACACTATACGCACGAATCGAATGTCCCCATAAAAATGATTAGAATCTCTTGTTTCCGAGTCAAAATTTAAATAAAGTCCTGCACTAACCATATTTGCTTTTCTTTCCACACAAATTACACAGTTGAAATGAAGCTTAAATTTCCAAACGGGTGACGTTTAAATCTTCGAAACTTTGAAATAGAAAACGGTAAGGCAGTTCACCCGCCGTATAGCAGAATACCAATTTGAAGTGAACGTAAATCGAATAGGTGAATGGAACGTTCGATCGGCACGTATAGCAGAATAGGGGTGTTTGTGTGAAAAACCAGCATCAACCAATTGACGCAATGCATATGACAATTTATGTTGTAGCGTTCAGAAATTATTCACTACTAACATCTAGGGGTGACCCTTTATAATACGCAAAGGTAAGGCTTTAATTGAACAAGATACATATACTGACATAATCTTATACTGTCACGTGTATAAGATCAATCAGAGAAACAACCAGATGTAACCAGTAACATTACCATATAGAGGAGACATAAATCTGTAACTAGAGCCACCGCTCAAGTTGGAGTTAGCTTTCCAGTGTTGATAATGGACAGTGTGCTCGTTGTACTCGTTCAGGAAAAGTTCCTCAATTACTTTAGCGACATCTTGGAAAATGCATTAAAATTAATGTAACACAGAATAGGTCCTCTTCGAGCAAAAGAAGAATGAAAAACGTCTGACATCTACCAGGAGCGCCTGATTGCGATTCGCAATGAAACTAGCCAAGTTAGAAAAGAACGCCATTTTTGGAGGAACATTTAAAAAACAAAGCCTACACAACGCTTATCCTGAAATCGTACTCGAGATAATCGACTGGGGTGGAGCGAAACGCCATCATGGCTAAAACACGTGCCAATCTTTTAACAAAAGCAATCGGCAACGACATTGCTCACTGTGCCATTGACCCAAATCACATCACCACCATATTGGACATCCGAACAATAACTCGGACCACTACTTTTTTGCTGCGAATCCTGGTATATCGAACCCCTGAGCTTAGAAAAAATACTGAGAGGAAATTTTACATCGAAAAGCTACAATCGCAAGAGACTACTGAAAACTTTTTTTGGTAGGTCCTTCCTCTCATGAAATCCTATGCTGATAACATGAAGCGGATAAAACAAGTGGCAACATTGTCAGCAAGACATCTCACCTGATGTACATATTAAGGATAAAGTCACAGACAATAAACATTTTTGGTTTCCATTAAAATTATTCCTCCTCCAATGCGCAGCAAAATTTCACCAAGTTGCATCTCCTTTTTGCTAGTTACACGAAGTTTTCCGTAATGAGTGCTGCAAATAAGGTTCAGATTGAAGCACTGCTCCTTATTGCTTAATCACGGATCAAAATTATCCAGTACAGCTGCAACAAATTACCCCAGAAACTCAAGAGAATTTGGTGAGAAAATAGGTTAAACGTTTTTACGGGCATGGAAACGTCGACGATTTGTCTGAACAGGAAAACACAAAGACCTAACAAAAATATAGTTCAGTCTTAGAAATGTTATCAGAGAGAAGCCACGAGGTTTCTATCTTTAGTATTCGCAAAATTATTCGAGAAAAAGAACATAATTACAAATCAGTTTTTGTTTACCGAAAAACACACAAAACTTGAATTGGCTCACCGTTACAAAGATATGCTGTGTCAGTTGGTGGTAATAATCTGAAAGAATTACTTCAGCTGATTTTTTAACAGCGAACAGTCCGCTATCAGGAGGAAGTATGCACACAAGGTGGATGACGATCTACAACTTCTTCGTTTGCTGGAGAAGAGGCTTCCTGAAAAATTATATAAAGCAACGGGGATTGACTTGATAACTAACATACACTCATCTGCAAAACGTGATTGGATGACAGTATGCCCGATGAATTGAATCTCAACATCCCCAAAAAAGCAGACCTTTAAAACGTCCTTATCAGTGGTTAGGGGTTCATAAGTCCACCATCGACCAGATATTCATCTAACGACAGATCTTGGGAAATCCCAGGAATTTAAAAAAACCACTATGATAGCCGCCACCTCTTAATTGATCTTCAATTATGACAGCATTTACGTACTCGTATATAGAGACGAGGTATAAAGAGCATCCATGCTAAACTCGTCTGTTTGTTTAGAACGACAATAGAGTTAGCTCGATGTTCCATGAAAGTCAGGAGTGACACCACTGAAAACTTGTCAAAAAGGGAAATGAAAAGGAATCAAGAAGCCTGTCGCACTTGTGTAAGTTACATCTTGCGGCAGTGTTAGTACAAGCCTGCAGAATCTGCGATTTGTGGGAAATACCCACAAAGACAAAATTCAAACGCTAATGGTTGGCTGTAGACTGCAATATGAATTGAAGACGAAGCTTATAGACTTTGTTGATGAAGATGTAGAACTGAAATTCCAACACTCAAGTCTAAACCTTTTTCAAGGAGCTTGTCTGCAGTACAATAAGAATCAAAATGGAAAACGGAAGACCACAGACACCGTAAGAACTGTGGGTAACTAGTCGAAGTACAGACTGTGCGAAAGTCCACGGATAACAATATAAGGCAAGACGCACACAAGCCCACCCCTAAAAAGGATCCCATCAGCAACCAGACTAAATCTAGGGCGATCACTTGTCATATACATATTGAAACATACTAAATGTAAGTGGGTTGAGACTAGTTTTAAGGCACAATTCGTACGACGACGGTCAGAATGTCACGAAGTCTTTCTAAACCCGCATTACCACATACCTATACATACCTTTCCCTTCATCTTTTGCCATCAACATAAACTTATCCTTCAAAAATTTTGGAACAGCTTTTATTGTCAAACCATGCCGCATCATTTTTTTCCTTTTCGACTCATCCTCATAGAACTGCTGGTATGCAATTGGGTAGTACCTGTGCTTTATTTTGTGGTTTATCCTGTAAATTTCCGGTCCGGCTCGTTCCATTTCTTTCTGCACAAATTCTTCGACATTTGTAAACTTTTTAAAAACCTCAAATGATACAGGATAGATGGTTTTCATGGTTTTCTCTGAAATAAATTTTCCCATTAGAAATTGGTTTGTTTTGAAAAAGCGCGAATCCTATTTACGTGCTGCTTTTTTCGATGTTGATGGCTGGTTATCCGGATCCATTTTAAGAAGAATCAATCTATTTAACAAAAGAAATTGAAGCAACTTAACCAAATGCTCTAACTCAGGAATATATTTCTCATATTTAAAAAAAATTAAATTAAATTCAAGAATCGTAATTTTGATATTTGTTTGGAATAGGAACTGCTTGTCAGAAATGAGGTGCTTAAAGTGATGCCAAAACACAAGAACAAGAAAAATGTTCATGGAAAATTGTGGGCTCGGCAGTTTTATTCTTATCTTATAAGCAAACTTTGAATTCGATAGAAGAGTACTATTTATTCAATTACGTTGACATCCAAATTTAGTTTCAATAACTCAATAACAGTTTCCTGTTTTGAAAGTTTACAAATAAATAAAAACTGAGTAAAGCAAAATATATTTTATCATCTAACAAACTAGCCTTGATCAACAACGTACACAGAACGTCACTGTTGAAAACTACAGCTTCAAAGTAGCTAAAGATTTCACCTATCTCTGAGTTAGCCTCAACTCAATGACGCTTTTGTAAATATTCTACGTACTGTTAGCTTTAAAACTGTTGCTCCTCTACTCAGTAAAACAAATAAAGACAAAGTTGATGTTCTACAAAACCATGATCCTGCCAGTTCTGCTTTATGGAAAAAAAGTCTTACACCATAAGCAAGCTTTTTCGAGAGAAGAATATTTCGCCTAATACTTATTCGTTTGCGAAAGGACAATGATATGCGTATAAGGTTCAACCGCGTACTCTATATGCTGTACCGGGATGTGGTAGCAGTTCAATAAACTAGCTTGGGCAAGCGGATGGATGGAAAACAATCCTTCAGCCAAGATGATCTTTGAATGCTAATTGATAGCTGATAATATTTGTGTGCATTTAATCCACCTAGAAGAGAATTGGGACAGTTAGGTTATTTTAGTGGCTTTACTATTAAATTTCACCATAAGTTGAGTAACGCTATTCTTCAGCTTCTGCGCTGATGAGATGAAATCCCTAATTGTCACGTCGGTAGCAGGTTTTCAATAAGCCGACTTGGTAGGCTTTTGTCGCTGAATTATATATTAATATTTTGCCAGTTTGGAGGAGTCTAGATCATCTGCGTGTAAACCTTGCCTACGGCGAGGTAACGATTTGATCATAATTTGATCAATCTGGTTGACAATTGTGTACGATTATCCAGATGATGAAAAATCCGCGTGCTAGCTACGATTCACTAGATGAATTAAAAAAATAAAAATTTCGGAACTTCTGTCTCCGTATGGCCCATAATTAAAGCCGGTGATTTCTCCCTTTTCTTAAATTTTTAAATTATTGTTCCTCTCTCCCAACGTGTTTCAAGGTCCAATATTATTTTTGTTGTAAAAGTCCTAACTTTTTGATTTTCAAAAGCTTTTATAATCTTTGCTAGTTTTCGGAAACAAAATGGCTCCACACTGCGAAAAAAAAAAAAAATAATAATAATGGGAAGAATTTTAAATTCCAACTGCAGCAATTTTTACACAGATAAGCTTACCTTATTGGGCCTAGCATTGTAATGCAATAAAACTGGACCTTTCTATTGGCTATTGAGAAACGTGGGCTGCTTTCCAGTCAATTTTGCATGCACAGTGTCAATTTACTGACAGCATTTATCGTTTTTCCTTGTTGAAGATATGAAAAGTGGATTGGTCCTTTTGATGCCAACCAGGCTGTGATCATAACCGTTTCTCGCTAAAATACGGGCTGTCCCGATCTTTTACGATTGTTATACAGAAGAGTTGGTTCCTCGCAGGAGATTATCCGATGAAAACCGACTCAATTTAGTGCCTTAAGCTGACCGATGCGCAGATTTCTAGTCTCCACAGTTTTTGAGAGTCGTTCAGTTCTGGGAGTACCCACCTTTACTTCAGTTTGCCTATCCTATGAGAGAGGTGTCGACTTATTGTCATCGGGATACTACCATATTCGGTGCAATATCCCTCATCGATTTCGTTGAGTCTCCATCTACCGTTGCTCGTAAGACATTGTGGTCAATTATTGATTTTGATTTCCCACATGGCTCTTTTATGACCAGCTACATCCTCAAATGCGTCAATAATCTTTATCCATTAAGGAACAGAGTCCACCTTTAAACTACTAATAGCATCATCAACAATTCACTGAGAAAAATAACTCTACTTACAATGGACCCCAAAGGCCTCAGGCGTCAAGCACCCGTACCACTTTATCCTATAAAAAAATTTCACATTTTGACTTTTTGACTCACGTAGATTCTCACTCGAGAGCTTCTCAGTTAGGGCTGGAGTCAAAATCGGACATCTAGTTTGCGGAAGAGTTTTCGGCAAACGCAATCCGACCTGAGACCCAAAGAAGATTCAGAATTCAAAATCCCGACTGCAGTCAAAGAAGTTTTGCTTACGTGAACAACTTTGAAAGTGGTAAGTGGGTTCAACTAGGCCTTAAGTGCAGTTTGACTTTCGCAACAAACGTTGCTCTCCTTCAATTCATTCTTTACAATATAATTCATTGCTATTTGAATTGAGTATATCTCCGCTTGCAAAACACATGCAAGTTTTCCTAACGAGGAATGAAATGTAACGTTACCGTCCTCCAAAAAGACGCCAGTGCACACCATAGATCGGCTACATTCATTTCCTGGCTCAGATTCTGGCTGAAACCATTTCTGAACAGAGGGAATGTTAACTGGGTATTTTCGCAGCAGCATGAGTTGCAGATTAATCAGCACGCAAGGACCACAAAGATCTAAAGACCACTTTTCCTTAAGCGGAAGATGGCTTTGAGAGTGCAGCCTATGAATTGAATACCAAGAATTTCATCAATACGTCTAGAACAGCTTATTCCACCAGACAACCGGCGTATAGAATACAATTGGCCTTATCACAGCCATGTACTCGTATATCGTATATCCACACTTCTCGGTGACAGGCCCCATATTTTGCCGACAGCTCCTTTGCACTCCCAGAAGGCTGAGAGCGACTTAGGGGCTTTCGACTCAACATATTTAGTCCAAACATTTTTTTATCTGGGCTGGTACCCAAATGTTTAGCTTTGTTGGAGAAACGGATGTGGGATGCCTTTAAGCACATGAGAGGACAACATTTATAAGTGTAGCGTTCCTTTTAACGTCATCGTATAAACGTCATATCGCATAAAATTTTTATATATACTTGTCTTGGGTACATTTTGATATTTTAGCGTGAACTCTGTCGAACACTTTATCCACATCAATGAAGACGATATGCAGATCTTTCGAAACGTCGCGATGTTTCACCACCACTATCCGCAAACTTTGAACACGTCATATGTCGACCTGCCTTCAGATATTGCGTTTTTGACTGGAGCTCTCTTGTCTATTTTCGAGGTATGCGATATTATTGTACTACAATATGTATAGGTACTTCGATCGGTAGTTATTGCATTTCTCGTATTGCCTCTGCCTTGAAATCCAAGGTTTTCAATTGACGCTCATATGAACTGGTCCCAGTGTATGTCTTGGTTCCCCGTTAAAGCCGTTTCCGATGGCATGTTACCATTGTTGTGTGACGCGTCAAATAACTCTTTCTATTTATAGCAAATAGTGTTATTTCGCTGGTAGGCGTCCCTACTTATCAATATATGTATTTCGGAAATTATATCTCTTGCAAAATTGTACTTCTTAATCTAAAAAACCTCAATTCAGCGCAGGCACACGCTCTTCTTATATTCCTTGTCACCTGTTTATAGGTTGTAAGAATACATCTTCAGACTACGATCATAGTCTAGCTCGAAAGCTCTTTATCGGTTTCAGTGTTTTTGCTGTGGACAGACGATCCCTGGAAAGCTTTTCTTTGGTCTTTTACTGTGCCGAGGTTTTCCTCGTTTTTTCTCAGGCTTCTTCACAACAATTTTTACCAGCAAAGTCGGTCACTTTAGAACCTCATTTTCGCTGTTTAACGTTTTTCCGAATGATAATATATCTGGGTGTTTAGTATCTGCAGGTCCTTCTGCTTAGTAAATAGCGTATTTAGTAAAGTTAAAACTTGTGATTTATATGAGTCTATAATCAAAACCATAGCAGTCCTCATGTTCATAATTCGACACCCCGTCGTGTCCTATTACTACTTAATATGCTCTTCCTTATTTAAAAGATTATATCATACTAAATCCTTGACATAATAAATAATCTTTTAATATTTACTTAGTACCTCAACAATAACACTACTGTTATGAAAGATTGCTAACTTTTTAAATGAATTTTCTAGCGCCATCTATTTCTCATAATGTAACCTATTAGAGTATTATTATTTTTCGCGCAGCAGACATTTTCTTTTATTTCGATTTCCTGCTTGTGGCTGGCACTTCTCCATCCATCTTTCTTTTTACATCGTGCTGTGTGTCGACGAAGGTGGGTTTTTCATTACTGTCAGAAATTATACATAAAATAATTATTTTTATTTTTAAAAAACATTGAAAAACACTATTCAAAGGTTTTACTTAATCGTATACATATCTGGTAAAAGTTTTTCCGTGCGTTTGTTACGGTATTTCAGTGTTTTTGGCATCAAAAGAAAATACCGCGTGTGGTTATATGAAATAGTTTCAATTTGGGTTCTTATTTTAATTTCTTAGTCTAGTGTAGAATGTAGTTTTGGTGAGTAATAGCAGGACGTTATCAATTTCAGAAACCATGTACTCTATTCGTTAAGGAGAAATCACACTAGGAATGAGTCTCTGAAACGGGTAATCGTCCTGCCTAAGGGAGAGTCATTGATCGATATTTTGTTTCTTCTCGTTGCAGACATCTTCATTGAAATCGACAACTCCAACACGACAATATGCCGCAGAACGAATATATGGAACGCCACCGTAAACTCTACGGTCGGCGATTGGATTATGAGGAACGTAAGCGCAAGAAGGAGGCACGTTTACCAAAAGATCGTGCACGTAAGGCCAGAAAATTGAGAGGAATCAAGGCCAAGCTCTTCAACAAAGAGCGACGCAATGAAAAGATCCAAATGAAGAAGAAGATCAAGGCGCACGAAGAGAAAAAGGTCAAGAAACAAGAAGAAAAGGTCGAAGATGGAGCGTTACCACACTATTTGCTGGATCGTGGCGTCCAATCGAGCGCTAAAGTCCTCTCAAACATGATCAAACAGAAGCGAAAAGAAAAGGCCGGCAAATGGGATGTCCCAATTCCCAAAGTTCGCGCCCAATCCGATGCTGAAGTATTCAAAGTTCTGAAGAGTGGCAAAACTAAGCGCAAGGCATGGAAGCGAATGGTCACAAAGGTAACATTCGTCGGAGAGAACTTTACAAGAAAACCACCAAAGTTCGAGCGATTCATTCGGCCAATGGCTTTGCGTTTCAAAAATGCCCATGTCACACATCCCGAGTTGAAGGCCACATTCCACCTGCCCATCATCGGAGTCAAGAAGAATCCAAGCTCACCCATGTTTACATCGCTAGGTGTTATCACCAAGGGTACAGTGATTGAAGTGAATATCTCTGAATTGGGTCTCGTCACGCAGACAGGCAAAGTTGTTTGGGGCAAGTACGCCCAGGTGACGAATAACCCAGAGAATGACGGCTGCATCAATGCTGTGCTCTTAGTTTAAGTTTCTCTATTTGATAATGTGATTGATGTGAGTTAGTTGGTACAAAATAAAGGTTTTTATGTGAACTTACTACACGGCGTTGTTATTTTCTAGAATTTTTTTAATTACTGTCATCAATAGATCACATTCTATAATGCCAAACGATTTTGTTTGTTTCTTCTCTTTCCATTGCAGGGTAACTATCTGACACAACAAGATGCAGATTTTCGTTAAGACCCTGACGGGCAAAACTATCACCCTCGAGGTTGAGCCATCAGATACCATCGAAAATGTCAAAGCCAAGATTCAAGACAAAGAAGGAATTCCTCCAGATCAACAACGTTTGATTTTCGCCGGTAAACAATTGGAAGATGGTCGCACTTTATCCGACTATAACATTCAAAAGGAATCCACCTTACACTTGGTGCTCCGCCTTCGTGGTGGTGCCAAGAAACGCAAGAAGAAGAATTACTCCACACCCAAAAAGATCAAGCACAAGAGGAAGAAGGTCAAACTAGCTGTGCTGAAATACTATAAGGTTAGTTGAGAGATGCAATACCCAATTCTACAGGAATTCTCGAGTCTTGTTGATCTTGCGCTTTTACATTAAAAAAAAAAATCAATTCTACGTGCAATGAAATGTCTACAGAAATCCACATGAAATTTACTTGAAAAATTCTTTCGTTTAGGTCGATGAGAATGGCAAAATTCACCGTCTGCGACGTGAATGTCCCGGTGATAACTGCGGTGCTGGTGTCTTCATGGCTGCCCACGAGGATCGTCATTACTGCGGAAAGTGTCACTTGACTTTCGTCTTCAGTAAACCAGAGGAGAAGTAAATTCAGTTGAAGGAAGTTAAAGAGGGAGAGAGAGAAAAAGGAGTAGGAGTACTCTGATTTTTATAACATGAGTCGAAATCATTAAAATCGTTGATTTTGAGTTGAACTCCATGTGTTTGATTTATTTTCTTTCTTTTATTAATCTTTAGAGAAACAAGTTTTTTGTTGAGCTTTGTGTCTGTTGAGCACAGATACAGTACGTTCTGGTTATTTTCATCGATATTGAGTGCTTTCGACAGCATCTTCTGGCGGCATATGTATATTGGCCCTTGCTGGTGAACAGAAAGATGCTTGCTAACTGGCCAGTATGTGATTTCGGGGGTCAACAGCAATTGCAGACAATTCGGCGTTTTCTACTGATTGCTGTGATGCATGTCGGTTGAGTAACTGGTTAATGCACTCAATCGGTTTTTTGGCAGTCACCAAGGTGCGTTCTTTTATTTAATTTACTGGCGGCGATACAGTTTATGGTGTACTTGGCCCTCAACCAAAAAGTTCTGCAGCTCCCTGCAGTTGCGCACTCAAAATCGCTTGAGGTCTCATATAATTACTTGTGTGCGCCATTTACTTGAGGTTCTCCTCTACTACGTTATCCCTCCGAATCAGCTTCAAAGACAGCCGGAGCATTGGTGTGTCCATTCGTTCTACATGTCATAATCATCGCAGGCGACTGATACGCAGTTTTTTAACAAGGTCAATGTCGCTGTACAGCTCGTATATTTCGTCGTTGAATTTTCACCAAAGCCCGTTTAACGAAAAGCATTCTTCCACACGAACGAGAATACATCTTCATCCGCTTACGATTGAGCCCATGCTTCGGCGCGATAAAGTTAGACTGAGATGATCAAGGTCTTATATAGTCTCCTTAAGCCAAAGAAACAGCGATCGGCTAGAGTGATTCTTCGTTTCATTTCTACTGAGACTGCAGAATTGAAAGCAGAGTCAAGGTAGACAGAGTCTCTAGCATATATGTTACTTGGCCCCATTCACTGGTAAAACCACTTTGGCAGCCTCAGTTTCAATCCTAGCAAACGCGCCGGTGACAACTCGCTGTGTTCTAATTACTGATATCATCGGCGCACGTTAGTAGTTGCATAGACTTCTGAAAAATTGTGTCCCAGTGTTCATTTGTGAGTTTCGCACAATTCTTTCAATAATGTGAAAAAAGTCACATGACATAGTCCAAAGTCACATAGTCCAAACACTTTGACATCAAAGGTAAGTTCTTTAAGTCGGTACCGGCCTTGACGAAGCAACGTGCATTCTCCATCGTCATCGTGCATAGTCAAATGAGCTTGGCAGAGATGACGAAACCAGATATGGCTCTGTATATGTAGTTCGTCTCTATAGATGTTGCATCTTTGTTGGACTAGAGCTTGGAAATGGCTATCCTGACCCCATCTTGGTTTGGTGGACTGAAATGTTTTCTGTTTCGTCCAAGTTGAATGGATCATCCGGTTGGTTATTGTTAGAGAGAGAAGAACAACCAACTTGCACACATTGACAACCAGCTGCCTCGATGGAGAGAAGTCAGTTGAATTTGATCAGTCGAGACGGGCAGAAGACACACAATCAGGAAACTTGATAAAAGGAAGAAAATAATTCGTTAGCCACCATCTATTGTTTCGTGAAATTAAGTATTTATATTTTGTAACGTAAATTAATTATAATAAATAAAAACATAAAAGAAAAGTGATTAATTGTTTGCCAGCCGCCGCCAACATTACAGTTATAAGTCTGCATAAATAATATTTCCACCGGCTGTGGTCCCATTATGAGGTTTCTTTCTCCATCCTTACAGATTCCGTTCAAGCTTTACAGCTTTGGCAAGTTTGAATTTCATTCTTCTGGATATGCATAAATAAAAATAACATCACATCTATTCAAATTTTTTTTGCATTATTGTTTTTGTTATTAGCTTTTTCTATTTATTTTTTTTACTGGTTTCAGCTCTCTGCTGTGCACGAGTATGTGCCATTCGATATTGTGCCGTCAGGACTTTCAGTCAGTGTATCATTATTACGTTCCAGTGCAGTTTTCAAAATGAGTGTTATTAAAGTTATTAAATCAAACAAAGGAAATGACAAGTTATTTGTTGATGGTTATTCTTACCACCTTAGCGCTAAAAGTAAGTCCAGTTTCAGGTGGTGTTGTACTTACCGAGAGCGCTTGCTATGGTGGTATAACCACCTTTTTTTATGGAGAAAAGCACGTGTTAAAAAAGCCAGCTTCTACCCATGCGCACGATCTAATGGCAAGCGAAGTTAGTTTTTGCTCTGTAAATAATCGTGTTAAAGAGCTAGGAAAGCCCACTACTCTATCATTCTACTACCATATCATTCGGGACAGTATAGTGAACTATGAGCAAATAAACAGGGTCTATTTGCCATCAAATTCAGATCAAAAAAAAAAAAAAAAACTTTTCCACCATCTAAGACACGTGGAAGGTGAGCTTTTGTTATTATCAGAGAAGCAATTCGACGGAGAAAAACCTGAAATGTGTGAATTCAAAACAGGAGATTTTAGAACCCCGGGAATTTTGGAACGGGAGATTTCGGGTGCTCCTCTTACGGATATCCGCATCCGCATCCTGACTACAAGAAGTCGAGTCGATGGACAGCTGGGATAACCAAAACACTGAAGGAGTGATTTGCGTTGCTCGCAATATGACCAATTTGAATGCCGGCTTGTTGATCCGGAGTATCAATTTTTTTGGAAACCGTGTGCTTGTTATACGAGTAGTTACATTACGTCCCGCCTGAAAATCAAAATGCCTGTGTCCGTATTTGGTGGTGATGGCGTGGAGGCTGTACTTCCCCACTCTAAGCCTAGCGTAGGTTAGCGTTAAAATCGTCAAGAACGATTTTCACGGCATACTAAGGGCGTCGCTCGTAGGTTTTGTCGAGGAGCTGGTAGAAGCAGCAGCGTCCTTCTAGCGTGGGTGTATATGAGGTTGTTGCTGTCCCTGTCGCGCCGGTTGCCCGTAACATTATCCACAGCACATATCATAGGTTTTATCCTCTTTTTGGCCGGCCTATCCCATTACAGTTCATAGCGTTACGCTATGAACTTGATTGTAGCACTGCTGGCCCAATTGAATTTATAGGAGAGTCAGCGATTTTCGGACAAATCGGCTAGCAGATCCCCGTATATACAGATCTGCCACAATTAAATAAGGATCTCCGGAAGAAAACAATAGTCCAACTTAAGTATACGAATATATTATTCATATGGTGGAGTGATAGTATTTAGATAGTATAATATAGATGACCGGCCTAGTACAACGATTGAGCCATATAAATGCGTGAAGTAATCGGTTCATTGTTATTTAATTCCAATCAACGTTTTCCATCTATAAATTATGGAGTATTAACTACTTTATAAGTTCTTTCATGTTTTTGAATTTACATAAAACTAAAAGACATGCAACAATTGGAATGAGAGCGTATGGAAATGAGGTTCAGGAGCGATAATAAAAATTTAGCAGAAGCAAAAACAAAACGCTCCCCTGACGACAATGTAAAGGAATGCTTTAATTATCAGGGAATTATGGATGCTTGCCTTTTTGCACCTAGTTAGTTGCAATCTTATTAATCTCTTTAAAAATATCAATTGGCATCATTTCACGCACCAAATGTTTGCGGCCTTTGAACACATTCATAACATCCTTCAACCTGAAGTGCGAAACGTCAGGGGTACTCATCACAAGCAGCTGATTTTTGATTGGCACGTATATAGTTTGTTGACGGTTTGGTGAAATTTATTTTACATTTAACAAAAGTTTAAGCAAATTAATTTGTGTACCCCATGGGTATGTGATTGAATTTTTGAGTGCGTTTGCCGACTAAACAAAAAAACAATTGACAGTGTATTTTCAGAATTCAGACTCAACATTAATGATAGTCTATGTGGCCACCTCTTCATTCCACAAATAAGGAGAAATAGAAATTTCAACTAATGAACCTAACAAATCTGAAGCCTACGGATGAGAAAATACCCAAATAATAGTCGTAATGTTTAGATATTTCAAAAAGCCTGCAAGGCAATCAAGTGATCGTTTGCAGGCGAGTAAAAATGAAACGAAAAGGCATTCCCTAAGTCTTTCAATAAATTCCTGTGATGAACCTGTTTATCTCGACGAAATCTATGACACAAGCGAAGAAGATGAAATCTTCGTTTGCAATTCACGTCTCTCTATGAATCTTAATGCTATCGTCAACGAGAAAAATTGCCTTATCTACTTTGTGCAATTTCTGGAGACGAAAAAAGCCCTACCACTTATAAAATTTTATCTGGATACAGAAAATTTTAAAACCGCCTCGGAACAGGTCCCAAAATCAAACTCATCAGATGTTTTAAGCGAGGAATGTTGTCATTGTTCTGTTTCAGATGGAGAACTTAATGAAGATGGAAGTTCTTTTCAAAGTCAGCAGTCAGTGGAAGAAGTTTGCAAGAGCAACGATGACAACACAAATACTCAGAATGAAAGCAATAACCCTGTACCTGGTTCAAAAGCTCTCTATGACATTTCAATGCGAAAGTCGTTGACTGACGACGAAAAGAGTCAAATCTATGCCGAAAAGAACAAACGTGAACTGAAAAGAAGCGAGAGTACCGCATCAAATGCGAATCACACCTGCAAAGCAACAGACGCAATTAGCATTTACAAAAAGTATTTCATGCCTAGCTCAGAGCACTATGTGACCTTACCTGTTGGTATTCTCTCAGAAATTTCATTACTACTTTGTTCAGAGGGACATTCGTGTAATAGCCAACAAATACCCCCAAACATTTTCCAGCATGCTCAACAATTCGTCCTCGACAAACTGGAGCATGAATATTTGTATGACTTCCTGCAAAGTGACTTGTACTGCAAATACTGCATCGAATTGCTTAGTAGTTCAGAAATGACCTTCATCGATATTCTTTACAGCGAATCAGCTCTTTTCTATTTCATGGAGTACTTAGAGCAGGAAAATCAACGTAATTGCCTGGATTTCTGGTTAGCCGCTACAAACTTTCGCAAACACTATGAGAGCAAATCCACAAATTCGAGTTCTAATCCCAAGGAAACTCAGGACGATGCAATGATTCTCTATGAAAAGTATTTTTCGCTACAAGCCGACTGTCCTCTTAGAATCTCAGATCGCATTCGCAGCGTCGTTGAGGAATCGATATGCAGCAATGAAGCAAACTCCAGGATAAGTCGATGCTTTGACCGTCCATTGAGAATAATCAAAAACTTCTTGGAGAAGGAATTCTTTCCGAATTTCATAGAATCTCAACTATACTCTAGGTACGTTAGTGAGCTTCAATCAAAATTAAGTGAACACAAGCATACCGACACCTTACATGATAGTAGTCAACTACAAAGCAATACAATTACGAAACACCGCAAAACCATGTCAGATTGCACAAATAAAAGCACAAAGGAGCTGAGGCGACACTTTATTTCACAGCAAAATACATTGCTAGCAATGGAGAGTCACAGCAGCCACTCTCAAAAGAGTGCCTCAACAAGCAACTCTCCAGATATGCACATCGATTCCAGGCATTTCGTCAATCCCGATATGTTATGGAAACGTCATCAGCCGCACGGTCTAAAATTTGGACGTGTCAACTCGCTCGGCCGGTACGAAAGGGACTTTGACATGTGTCCAGCATCTAAGAACTGGTCTTTGGCTGTAGGTAGTAACACGATAAAAAATGTGGTAAGAAAACTTGTAAACATTCCAGAGGATAAAATACAAGAAGAAATCGCTTGGCAAATAGCCGAGATGATAATAGAAGATGTTATGAGCATAACCATGAACCGAGAACCTTCTCACAAGTCCGTATAATCGGTTAAATATAATTTGTACAATTTTATACAATTGTATAAAGTTTAAGATGGAAAAAAATCGGCAGGCCGAAAATATGTTGTTTTTTGCTTATTTGAAATAGCTTTTCTTTCCTAAGTATGTATGCATGTATTCGTATAACAAAAAAAAATGAGCCTGCACCCTATAAAGAGTTATTTATACGTAGCCTTTTATTTAAATTATTTTTTTTGCTGAATAAAAAAAATGTTTTATTGAAAATGTAATGTAAAATTTGTTCAATTTATTCATATATAATGTTTTTTTCGGTGTACTTATCAATTTTGGTGTTATCCAGAGAAACTGAGAAAGCTGTAACGTTGAAGGTGATGATATGAAGAACAAACAGACACTGTACCATGTACCATTCAAACATAGCATGCTAACTTCCTAGAAGTAGTAGTCAAACCTTGTCTTAATATAAGTCGCAAATGTTAAATCAGAGAAGTCTGCGTCATTATTGAATTTATCCTGACGCGACATGTCCTCCCTTCTTTGTCAAAGACAATTTGTCTTTTTGATGAATGTTTGATACTTCCTAGAAAGCTCATTTGATCCCTTCCATTTTCTCTTCCGCTCTCTCTTAATTATCCCACAAAAGACCAAAGGGAAGAGAACCACACAAGGCCTCCTACCACTTGAGACTATTTTCAAAGTATTGATTCTGTGCGGAAAAGGAAAGAAATTGCCTTAGATCCCCCTGGCATTTTGTTATGCTGGTTTAGATACCACCTCATTAAGAAACCTACGCCTATCACTGCTTGAGTGAGTTGACTAGCTAGTTTCGGAATCTAATATTCTCATTCTTTTCCTTGGTATTATTGAGCACTACCCACCGTCTATATCTAGTTTCTCTGGAGTTTCCAAGTTGCACAAGAGCATCGAGAGCCTGTCATGAGCAACTGAAGCTAGTTGTTACTAAAATAAACTGAGCTTATGTACATATGTACTCTGAATTACTTAACAAGGCGGTCAGTCATCCATTAAGTTTTGGTATTGAGCAATCCGAATTGGCGCTGGTTGGATTGGGCCACTAGCGCAACAATCAAGTTCGTAACTGGATGAGTTAACTATTACTCATGCAAGCTGAAACAGCAAGGGCATTTCCGCCAGCAGCATTGTTCTGGACTACGCCGCCATAGGGCGTATACAATCGTACACGGAAGAGATTAAAAAGATATGACAAACCAACTAATTTCTTCGGATAAAAAAGTAAATTTATGACAACCCTTGCAAACGTTTAAAGGACAACGACATTCTGGACTGCATAGGTTAAGTGCAGCCGAACAATTAGCAGAGACCATTGACCGCTATCACGTAGATATCACCGCCATCCGGGAAGTGCGATGGCATGTAATATATACTATGGTGATAGCTATTGGGAAAAGAAACAGCGCTTATTCGGATGCAGATTTACCAGTCTTGATCTTCCGGCACGTGATCGAGCGTCTTATGACAAAAAAGGACGATGTCACCAAAGAATGTTTCTACGAGCTGCTCGACAAGACATATGAGCAATGTCCCAAGTATGACGTTAAAATTGCTTAGTACGATAGGATAGAAAAGGATATCTTTGGCAGGGCATAGCCTGGTAAGCATAGCCTACACGACACCAGGTTTTTTTTTTTTTTTTTTTTTAAGAACAACACTCAAGAGGGTATAACTACTCTTAAAATGCCGGAGCACGTGTCAAGTTTTTCGGAAAATTGGATAGAGAGAGAGAGAAAGATATTTGGGCTCAGCGGTTATTTCGCTCCATGGGTGGCATCCAACATTTGATGGGGAGACTAAATTATTAGTGTAAATTGTCTTGATCTTATATTTAGGCAACCATTCACCTCACGAGATTTCAGTTGCCTGAAAACAATTTTTTTTCGGTCACGGCTGTTATTAAACCCCGAGCCGTCCGATATATACTACCGCTTGAGCCACAGCCACCCACAACTGCCAACTGACTTAGGGTTATTGATTTTGCGGCAGGATGAAATATTACTATAGCATGCACATGGTTTCCTCATCTCAATATACACAAGGGGACGTGACGGTCTCAAATTGATAATTTTCCTATCGGCGTAAGGCATGCCTGCAGTATTCTGAATGTCCAAACCTTCCGGGCAGTCAACATTGACTCGAATCACCACCTTGTTGAAACCAAGGTACGAATGTGAGAAGAAATAACTCCGAAAAGCTGCAATTGCAAGAGACTCTCAACATCTTTGCCTAACGCGTATCCCGAAGTCTCTTAACAACTCCAATGCCGCTAGCATCAAGTATCGAAGACCAGTGGCAACGCTTCCAATCCACCATTAGAGACGTCGCAACTGATGTGTTGGGTTTTCCCTGGTTTCCACAACTCAATATACACAAGGGGAGGTTACAGTCTCCGGATCATGAAACGTTATATCAAATTGATAATTTTCCTATTGGCTAAGGCATGTCTACGCGCCGCGTGCCAAGGACGACAGCCGCTCGTAAGATGAGCTCTACGGAAGAGCACGAGAAGCACGAATATATTGAATGTTTGTACTCCAGGAACAACGTACGGAATTTTTACGGAGGCAACAAGACTCGTGCATAAACTTGTAGAGATAAAGAAGGACACGTTACAATAGAGTCTGTACTGAATATGAAAAACTTCTGCAGAAACCCAACATTCTGTCATCAGGCAGAATAAACGATTTAACATAGACGATGACAGCCAGAATTACCGTCTACCTGACCAAAACGAAGTAAGGATAGTAATATTTAAGTTCGAATCCAACAAAGCTGAAGCAACTGATGGCTTACCGGCCGTGGGATTCAAAGCTGCTGGAAGTGACTTTGTATAGAACATACACAAACACATTTTTCAGATCTTGTCAGAAGAATGTATGCCTGACGCTCATTGCTTCGTCAACTTCGGTAACAATTTAGTCGCGGTCAAAAAAAGTTTTAGGTAAGATGACGTGTGTCATGTGACTTTTTAAACATCTTACTTTGAAGAATTGTGAGGAACTCATAAACGGACATCGGATTCAAAATCTTTTAGAGGTCTGTGCAACTACTAGCGTACACTAATGATATCCATAATTGGGAGAACAGAGCTGACTGTCACCGTTTAGTGGCAAATGAGGGTAAGACCAAGTATGCTGTCAACAAGAAGGGACATACAAGTGATTATTAAAGCTCTGCTATCAATTCGGCCAACAACACCTCAGTAGAGACAAAACGTAGAATCACCCTTGCCAATCGCTGTTTCTTTGGACTAAGAAGGCAATAGAATAGTAAGGACCTACAAACACACATATAAGACCTTAATCATCTAAGTCCTACTTTATGGCGCGGGTGAAGATATCCTCAGTCGTTTTGGGAGAAAAATTCTTTTTTAGAGATTCGGTCCCGGCTGCGTTGACGGGGTTTGGAGAAGAAAATTCAACGTCGAGCTGTACGGCGACATTGATCTAGTAAGAAAGTTGCGCATTAGTCGCCTGAGACATGTAGGTTATGTAGAAGGAGTGGACACCAATGTCCGCAGAGCCTTCTAACCGGACGGACATCGTAGTAGAGGAAGACCTCACTTTAGGTGGCGAGGACAAGTAGAAGAGGACCTTAATCAACTTGGAGTGCGCAACTGGAGGCAGTTAACTAAGGGTCGTACTAACTGGAGAGATTTGTTAGTTAAGGCCCAGGTTCACCCCGAATTGTAGTAAGTTAGTAAGATCTTTGCAATATGTTCCTATCATCTCCTACATATTTGCTTTTTTTTTGTGGTGGGAACAGACTAGGATAGAAACAGCAAATTTGATGTGAACGCTTTGAACAGAACTTTTTTTTACAATAAAAACTCCATTCCTTCGAAAGTTTGGTTTCTTTTTGTCTCTGATCTTTGTTTGACATTTCGCTGTCTGTTCTGGTTTTGTTTACAAATCGTCAAATGTGCAGCAAACTATTCGGGCTTAATGAACTTAAAATCTATTCAGATAGAGAATTTTTAGTTTACAGGACTAACCACGATGAAAAATCCTACAGTTATTATGAAATTATCTCTACATCAGAACGGTTTTTGGATTTTATTACAAAAATCGGGATGACGCGAACTCGTATAAGCATACAGTGCCCGCACTGCCCAGAGCTGTGCGTTATCCTCTTGAGGTAAACTTTTGAACTTTCCATGTTGCTAACACTCAGTGAGTTTTCAACTATTTTTTTTTAGTATTCTCAATAATGGAAGTTCATTTTGCCCCATATTGCAAGATGCCAATGAAAATGAATTATTGGAAGCAACAAGGAGATACGGCTCATCATATCTTATATCGAATAAATCCCATTCAGTAAACAATAACTTTTTACAATTAGTAGAAAGAACAAAAATACTCAACGCAGAGTTGTATATCTATAAAATGTATAATGACAGTCAACTTAAGGAAGATATTATACCAGATGAATGCTATTGCATTCAAACCTCTGGAAGTACTGGCATTCCCAAAGTAGTACGAGTCCCGTATCAGTGCATTACGCCAAACATTACCGGACTTAGGTATCTACATATATTTACATGGAATTCTAAAAGCAGAAATTACAGGTTTTGTTTCTTTTTCAGGACAACATTGTGTATTACGTCTGAAGATGTGATTTTCATGTCGTCACCTATAACATTCGATCCATTTGTAGTGGAATTCTTTTTGGCACTGAGAAATGGAGCATGTCTATTAATAGCAGATCCTGACATCCGAATTATACCTCAAAAGCTTGTTGACATCTTACAGCCAATGAAGTCACGAGGGGCGACTGTTATACAAATGACACCGTCGTTGTTTCGTCTTTTTGGCTTAAATAATATTCAACGGATTATTTTGGGTGCAAATACCACGATAAGGTAATTCTTATTATCTGAAAAAAAATGAATATTTCAAATTTGAAAAGTGAATGTTATATTTTAATGTTTCTTTATGTTGTGTCAATATAAGGTTGCTGTTTAAAGTTTAAAGTCTTAGTCGATAGTATGTTATATGGATGGATTCTCTGCAGATTCTGCGCAAAATCTCTTTGGCATCTATAGTATCAAGTCAAAACATTATGCATATCAGTTTCGAATCCTTATTTATTGTAGTTTCCCTACGTTGTAGCTGCTGCGTGACAAGAGGCTAGTTTTGTGGTGGCATTAGAGTATCCTATGACCTCAGTACCAAAGTTGGAGTATTTCAGCCAAATTTGACAAAGTCTCAAATATCTGTAAATATTCTACACTTTGTGTTGACCAAGACTTCCTTTAAATGGGCTTATACACGCCGAATGATGCTCTTGCCCTAGCAACTCGGGTTTCACTATTATACCGTACATTTATGCTGTTCAGGTAGCAAATTTCAATGAACCCTGCGGTTAGACTTACTTTAGCTGATTAATTCGAATTGATAACGTTTGACCCCTGCAGGCGCAATTTTGAAAGTGCCCTGAGCTCATGCGATAATAAGCAGATGTTATAAGTGTAGTTCAAGCCTTGACTGTTTCGTTAGAATTTATGGTATTCCGTGGCTTAATTTTCGGACTTTAAACCCATTCTTAAGAGCGCTCTATTTTTGATCATTTCGTTAGTGAGGTCTAGATATTGCTGATGAGTTTACATTTGAAAGATCCAATTTTTTTTTGGTCTGAATTTTCGGGCCAACGTTGTAAAATAATCGGATTTAGTCAGCCTGAAGTGTGTCCATTATCGGTTTCTTAATGGGAAGATTTCTGTAAAAGCGTGAATAAAATGGGAAGTGCGTGTTCGACTAGTACCATAGTACTGGCCTACGCCGTTAAAGGGCTAAAGATATTGCAAACGATTAAAGGACAACGATCTAAGGATATGCACGTGGAATGTACGAACACTTAACAGACCCCCTGCAGCCGAACAACTAGCGGAGATCCCCGACTTCTGCAAAGCAGACATAAGCGCCATCCAAGAAGTGCGATGGGATGGGCCGGATAAAAAGATGGGGGACCAACATGTTGTGGCGAATGTTACAGAGAACCGGAGCGACAATGACAGCAGTCGCGGCGTTTATTCAGATGCGCATTCGCCATAAGAGGAAGACTTGTAAGCAAGGCACTTAAGGTGTATAAACGAACGCCTGACGACGATTCGCATAAAGGGTAAATTCGCCAACATAAGCCTAATATATATGCCCACGCAGGAAGAATGCTACTGCTTCTACGAACTCCTCGACAAAACCTACGAACATCGCCCTTAGTATGACGTGAAAATAGTTCTTGGGGATTTTAAGGCCAAGCTAGCCAAGGAGAGCATCTTTGGTAATATACATGTGAGAAGCACATCCTCCACGCTATCACCACCAAAAACGGGCACAGGCTTATTGATTTTCCGGTGGGAGAGTAAAGTTACTATAGCCGTTTCCTCATCTATAAATTCATAAAGGTACCTGGCTGATTCAAGATCAACAAATAATCAAATTGGTCATATTGCGGCCAACTCAAGGCGCTCTTCTAATGTTTTGGATGTTCGAACGGTTCGAGCAGCTGATATCGACTCGGATTATTATCTTGTTCTAGCTAAGATACGGATGTGGATATCCATAACAGCAAAAAGTCACAGAACCATTGTGAGTTAGCTCAATGTCGAACGGCTTCTATCGCAAGAGGACCTTTCCCGATCGAGTTTCTCTTAACCTTTCGAAAAGTCCGGTGCCACCAGAATTCAACATAGAAAAGGGAAAAACATAGGCTCCTCAGAAGAAAAAAAGAAAAAGCACGAGAAGCCCTTGATCGAGCCTTAGACAGGTGTTACCAGAAGAATGAAGTTCGAACATGAAAAAGCTATAAAGCTCGAACAGAAATTTCTAAGGATGGAACCAGAGAGTCGGTTCTGAGAATCTGGAAATATTATTTCTGCAGACTGTGAAACACCATCAAGCACAATGAACCTTTCAACCGAGCTGTTTAAAACAGCAGGATATGATTAGATACGGAGCATTGTTCCGTATCGTATTATATGAAGGTCTAATACCTTTCGTAAACAGTCTCACTGGCCCCTATAATTGTGGTTTTAGGCCAGGAAATTCCACCACAGATCAAAGTTTCACATTACGGCAGATCTTGGAAAATACCAGGAGTTCCAAATCGATTTCAAGGGCGCATATGACAACTTCTATACAGAGCCATGTTTTGATAATTCTGCTAAGCGCATTCGACTATGCACAATGGTGATGGAGAATACACGCTGCTCCTTGAAGGTCGGTAAAACTTAGAGTGCCCGCATGGGGCCAGTAAGTTAGAATAAGATTATTTGTAAGTTATTTAAGCTAATTTTTAAGCATTTTTTTGTCTAGCATTTAAGAGTAATTTAAGTTGAAAAAATAAAAATGCATTTAAACTGAAAAAAAAAACTTGAAGGTCGGTAATGACAAAACCAAGATCTTCAAAAGAATTTAAACAAGGCGATGTGTTGACATGTGAAGGGGAAGAATACGGCAAGCTGTCAATGGAGCGCTTACCAGTATTGAAACAGAAGCGACAAGGATGGGTCGGTAAAAGAAAAACAAAGCATTTACTGTCAATAAACAGGGACAAACAACGTCTCAATCGCTCCTTTGCTGATCTTAGAAGGCAATTCAGCAGTAAAGCCATCCTTCAAGCAACCCAAAAGACATTACAGATGACCCTGATCATCCCAGTCCTGCGTTACGGTGCATATGCTTGGACACTGACGATAGCGGATGAAAATGTTCTCCTGTTTGCAAGACGCTTCATCAGCGAACCGTACGGGCTGTATAGCGATGAAGGCCTCATCAGAACAGCCTGGATAATCCGTCTTAGATGGCTGGGCCACCTTGAACGCATGGACACCAGCGTTGGAAAGTTTGCGACTCCAACACAAAGAAACAACTCAGTTGAGGATGACCTAACTTAGGTGGCGCACACAAGTGGAACCCCTTCTACCTCAGCCAATTTCATCAGCGCAACTGGAGGGAGCTTCTCCCTAGCTGGAGAAGCATGTTAACTAAGGCCCTGGCTCACCCCGAACTGTAGCGCCATCTAAATGCATAAGTAAGTATACATTTAATTGTATTTAATAGATCTTTTCAGAGTCATCGGAATGCACATATTTTACATGTTTCAAAAATAGCGGATTCTTTTCTATCTAATCTAATTCTCAACATTCATTTTACTTTCTTTTAAGAATCCTCCTTCTTGGTGGTGAAGCTTTTCCAACGCTAAAGGAGATTTCAACATGGACCACTGAGAACCACAACAAAACAAGAATATTCAATATTTATGGCATAACCGAAGTGTCCTGTTGGAGTACTCTATACGAAATAAAAAAGTCGAATTCCGGAAAACGTATACCAATTGGTCTTCCAATAGATTCAGAAACTCTAGTAAGACTAGTCGACGACATGGGCAAACGCTTACATCAGGGCACTGGTAATATTGAGATTGGAAGCGCTTCTCGCAAATGTGTAGTTGGTGATGAAAATTGGAAAGATATCAGCACAACTGAATTCCTCTTCCGCACAACAGAAGACACTGGTTCAATTAGCGAAGGTACAATCTTTTATGAGGGTAGAAAATCAGATATGATCAAGCGTTACGGAACTAAAGTTCATTTAGAGCATATGAGGAACACTATCCTTAAAGTTAATGGTGTTCTAAATAGTCTCTCTGTTTTCAATGGTGAGAACATGCAGTTGATTTGTTTTGTAATTGGTGATGACAACAAAAGCGAGGACGTAATGCGAAAAGATATTCTGCAAAGACTCAAAGATTCTGAAAAGCCTGATGACATAGAATTTATTGATGCATTTCCATTAACACCTCATGGAAAGATTTCAAAGAAGGACCTTCTGCACTTGTATGACACTCAAAGAAGAGAAACTCCCATTAAAACTTTTGAAAAATTCTTAACCAACATCCTGTGCCTTAACTTGGGCAGCCAACATTCCGGAGAATGTGTCAAAGCAAAACGAGAAAAAGTTTCTCTAGATATTTCATTTTTGGAAGCAGGTGGGACATCATTTCAAGCATTGGGTTTATCCACACAGATTGAGCAGATTTTGGGGCGACCAGAGCCAAAACTTTTAGAAATGTTGTTAAATGAGACAACAACGATTTCGGTTATATTGGAGTTCCTGAGTAACATTAATTGCGGTGCTTTGACTACAAGGAGTATGAATATTTCCTTGCACACCAAAGTTCCAAATGATAAAGAACTACTCAAAATATTATGGAAATATGATACAGGCAAATGTGTTGATGCTACTCCCCGATGCTATAAGAATGTTGTGTGCGTAGGCTCACACTCTCATTTATTAGCTGCTCTAGATTCTAGAACGGGTTGTGAGATTTCCAAATGTGTACTTCCAAATCGAATAGAATGTCAAGTTACTTTTGTCGATGATCAAATACTTTTAGTTGGCTGCTATGATGGGCAATTGTACGCGGTTGACTTTTCCTGTGGCAAAATCAAATGGCAGTTTAACTGTGGAGGTCTGATTAAAGCAAAGCCCTTAATAAATGATGATCGAGTTGTGATTGGAAATTATTCAATAAATGGAAACTTAATTTGTCTCAATTTGAAGGTACAATATAATTATTTCGACTATTTTTCATTCCAACAGAGCCACGGTATTTGTTTCTTATTTAGGAAAGGAATCCTCTGTGGAAGGTACAAGTGGGCACGAAAGGAATTTTTGCATCTCTTATACAAATCGACACAGAAACTTTGTTAGCCTGCACACTTTCTGGGGATGCTGCATGTGTGAAGTTGGACTCTGGGCAAATCGTTTGGAGGACTATATTCAAAAGTCCGATCTTTTCTACCCCTGTAATGTTGACTAAGGATTTAGTGCTTGTCGCCGAGGTTAGGGGTATTGTCCACTGTCTAAATTCAAAATCCGGAAAACAGGTAATTCAATTTTAATTGTACTAAAGTAAATCACAGCTTAAGTAATGCCTTACAACTGTTTTTGTTTATATCAGTTTTTAAATATTGTTTGTCTATGAAGGAAAGGGTACCCAGCTTAATATTTAAAGAGAAATCCAAAAATGTTATCTAGTTAGTGACTTACCTTTTGATTTATGATTTTTAATTGGTCTTATTGGTTATCACCTGATTAATTTTTTTTTCGTTCAATATCTTCCATTATACTGTTGTGCTTACAAGATGGATCCGAAGACTTTCCAGACCGGAAATTTTGTGTTTATTGGCTTAGCTTGTCCTTGCTGTTTTTGCCGATAAGTTCCAACAAATTTAGTGTTGCTGCATAACCCATACAGCTGATTGTTGAATGTTCTTTTCGAATTTCCCTCAATGCAAACGGGACCGAATATCATTCGCAGGTCGACTTTTGTTTTTTAGTTCTAAATTTCTTGCTGTGGTGTCTTTGTTTGAGATTACAGCGAAGGCCATGCAGCCCTTTGCAATCTAAATTATATAGTTTCCCACTGTGCCGTACTGCCGTTGACATTGGATGCCCTTGCTGGTCGACAGCATATACTTTATCTGTTTTATCATTAAATCAATTTTTTCTGCTTCGAATTTAATAGCCGCAAACGTACAACAGTTAGGGTACTGATTTCTTTTGGTGATGTCAACGTCACCAGTGTATGTGAGTAGTTAATGAATTTAGAAATATTGCACATGTGGGTTGCGCAAAACCTTTTTAACTTTTGGAAATCATTTTTGATGTCGTAAGCCTCGAGAGAATCATCAACCAATTTTATGGAGTGGGACGCATTTTCAATAGTGATCCTTAGCCAGTGGTCCCATAATTGGTCATATGTGATAAAGTTTAAGTGTCGATATGGACAATATTTGATAGAACAAGCTTGTTGACAAAAAGTTACAGACACTCAGACAATACGAAAGGTAGATAGGGTCTTGTAAGCGATGTTAAACAGAATGATACTTCTGTAGTTAACAAAGTTCAAAAGATCATCCTTCAGGCAAACGATGCAGATGTTTTATGTATAATATCAAAACTTCTGAACATCAACTATGCAGCACTACATCTCCATGCCCTCTGTCCCTTTTTCCTTTTTTTTTCGGAGAAGCTCATTTCCCTTACGGTCGTACCCGTATAGTTTTCAAGCAGCGAATCAACTTATCGGCTTGAAGTCAAATCTATAATGTCGAAGTTAGTCGATTTCCTACAATAATTCATATAACTTAATCAGCAACGCATAGAAAATCCCAGAGTTGGAACCTTAAGATTGCATCGGCACTAGATTCGCTGTGCGTTTCAGACCGGAATTAGTAAATAAAAATTCCACTAAATTGCAGCACATATTCGCCAAATCTCTGCTGTGTATAAACCATATCAAGAATATAGACCCCCCATAAGTAGTAAACGATTCAAATTGTATAGCCCAGTACGTACGCAGTAACATTGCTATCAGTGTCCCACCACTCTCGACTAGCCTAAAAATGCTTTCATGTCTACTATCAAATTACTTCAGAATTATGCACAAATCGCTCAGAGGCAAAAGTGTCTGACCTCGTTTGGATGTTGCAGATCGCGGAGGATGCTGCAATGCCATCACAAATTCTTCACATTGGTCGATGGGTTACATTGCTCGATTCACCTGCCTTAATACCATTCGACTACACTGTCCCCATAGAGGAACCTCACTTAGATATAGACTATACAGTGCATTTACTTTTGGAGATTGATATTCTCCCTAGTTTGGTCGAATTGAGTACGGAAAATGTTATGATTGAAAATTACTGTTTCAAATTTTGCAGTGCTCCTCGAACCTGACATGGCTAACTATACGAAACTACTTATAGTAATATTTCTGCAAAATAATTTATACATAAACGATTCGCTGCCTTTAATTCGTATTGAATCCGTGTCCTATGAAGGCCTACCACAACCCTATCAACTAATGAAGAAACATCTCCGCAAACAAACAATCTCATCCTCATTTATTGCCCGTTGAAATATGTGACGCGTATAATTACATAATTCTAAATATTTCTCCCTACACGTATCCATAAACATGAACAGCCAATTGCAAGATGGAACGTCGGCAACTTTACGGGAAAAAAGTTTTGAACTAGAAAACGTACTACGACAACGTAAAATCGATATAATATATGTTCAAGAAACGAAACAGGTCCTACTACTTGAACTTGTAAACGAAATAGTACAAAATGTATTATTACGGCCTTTGAAGCATAGACTAGATACAGCGGATACAATAAAGCGCGTCTTAAGTTAGACTATGAACGTTGCAAAAAATTGGCGAAGAAGAGTTACTTCACAATCTGTAAGCAGGCGACAACCAGTAGAAGTGCAACATTGAAGAACGGGTAAACGATCTAACATTTTTAAGACTGCGGCACAAAGTAGAAAAAAAAGAGTTGATCACCTAAGCATATTAAAGATGAACGTGGAGAACTACTAACGGCCAAAAATTTGCAAAATGGAAAGAGAACTCAAGGGAGAATAATTTTTGCGCAGTACCAGTCCCTCGGCGGTCGGGCACTAAGACGAAACGGCAGATTTTACGGAAACTGAATCTAGCAAAGTTGTGAAAAGAAGAACCGGGAACAGGATAATACATCCTCTGAAGTGTAAGACACAATCGAAAATCTTGGATTTAAATGGCTTGCTATTTTGTTCATTAAAATAATGAGAGGCGACCGAACGCCTAAACAGTGGAGATAGAGAGAGTTTTCAGATCCCACTGTATAAAGGCGGAGGGGATATTTAAAACTGCAACAAGTACCGATTGGTGAAACTAATGTTGCATACAATGAAAATATACAAAAGAGTTCTAGACAGTCGACAACGCAATATTATTAAACTCCATGGCAGTCAATGTGACAGTCAAGTTAACAAACATCATGAAGCTTCGAAGGATTTACATACCGTGTTGATCGACTTGGAAAAATTTCCTAGAAATCTTATTTTAACGGCGATGAAATCATACGAGTATATACGGGTAAGAATGATACGAAATATGTACGATGGCGTTAAAATAAAAGTTAAATGGGAATAACCGAAGAATTCGAAGTTAAGTTTGTAGTAAAGTTTGTAAAAGGCAGTATGCAATATCTGCAGATTTTTAATATCGTGCAAGATTTTCTATTGAAGTATCACACCAACAAGTCCGGAATAACTTCTCTCCTTTTCACCGATGATAGAGCGATTATAAGCAACGAGATAGCAGCCATTGGATCAAGCCGATAGAAATCGTTTTTCCGAACCCGCAAACCGAACCTCTGACACCAACAATGTTTAGAAGGAATTATCTTGCCAAATAGAGAAAAATTTAAAGACTTATGATCTGTCGTTAACCACAAATGAAATTGCTATGACGATGTCGCACATTGTGTCAGTGTGAGGTGATTTAAATAGCGCGAAAACTCGGCTGTATTTTGTGACAGAATAAATCCGCTTCAGCTAAAAATTTTGTTCGTCCAGCTTTAACATACCCATTGCATTGTTGGACGATGTAGGAGAAATATAAAGGAAAATGACAGCGTCGAAATTGAAAAATGTTGCCAATATCAGCGGGTGTAATAAAACGTGATCGATGAGCGGGTGTACGCTCATTCACGGAAGTCTCAATCTGAAGAAAGTGTTAATGGAGAAATTTCAGATTCCGGAAATCAACTGATTTTCCTATGTGCAACGAAGGTCATCGGAAAATCCAGTTCAAAAAGCAATAGAGGTTCAAAGAAGAGGCTGGAAGAAAACTAATTGTATCACGCGAACGCAAAAACACCAACAAACTCTTGGTCTCACTTTCTAGCTGATCCAAAGTAGAGCGGCCTGTAGAATGGTTCTAAGGTCCACAAATTTAGCCAACCTCACAAGCGATGTTTGTACATTTAAGTTTGATTTTCTTTGTGCAGCAATCTTAAACAAAGCTCTGGTATTCTTATTTCATGTTACCATAAGAGGGGTTCTTCAGATAACCTTTAAGGCTATACAATTTGTACTTGGTAGGATATTTTTCCTGGCATAGTACCTTTATCGTTATTTTGAGAGCCTGGAATCAGCAACTGAGGTCTACCATCTATTATCGGAAAAGCTCGGTAAGATTCCCTGAGTATAAGGAGTCTGTAGAAAGAAAATAGAAAAAAGAGGAAATATTGACATATGGAGTAAGCATATCAAATTATCCACCTTCCTCGTTCTTCTATGTTGATTGAACAGCAGTTCGTTTCGTAGCACAACCTGAATTGCTGAAACCAATTTTTTAAGGATGATTCTGTGCGCAATGCAGTGTAATTGATGGCAATTCGTCTATTCCATTTTGATTTCGAATGTTGTAGTAGTCAAAATTTTTTATCACTATTTTCAAAGTCTCGCTATATGTAGATAGTTCCTATTATTCACAAGGTCAACCTGATTATTACCGCTGCAGTAGATGCATAAATGTTTAGATTATACCTGCGCATTACTATGTAAAATTCGAAAACTAAAAACAAGAAAACGACTGCATTTGTTTCTTTAAAAAAAATCATTTTTTTTATTCTTATCACATAACTAAAACCATACAAATACAATAATTTATTAAGACAATTTTATTTTACATTTTCAGATCTGGAACTTTAAAACAGATGGGAATATATTTTCTAGTTTAATTGTTCATACTTTGAACGATTATGAGAAATTTATATTTTTCGGTAACCATGACTGGAACATATATTGCTTAAAATCAACTCAACCTGCACAGCAGGCCTGTATTGCTTGGAAAAGTACATTAGATTCGGCAGTTTATTCGACTCCAACCATACTGGCAATATCCGCCGGCATCCTTACAGTGGTTGCATGCTCAACAATGGGTAGCATTTATATTTTAGACTTCGTCACCGGTTCAATATTTTTTACAATGAATTTGGACAATGAAATATTTTCATCTCCTTGTGTAGTGCAAAATCGAATCTACGTTGGATGCCGAAGTAATCATCTTGTTTGTTTAGAAGTAAATAGAAGTTAAGAATTGTAAATGGAATTTTATTTTTTAACTCTTCTTGGTTTTGACTGTTTTAGCACTGTTGCTGCCATTTCTTTTTTTCGTCTCATTTCTTCTAAATCTCTTTCTCGCTGTGGAATTATTTCCAGTGAAATTGGATTCGATGGTGGTGGTGGTTTGGGATTTCTTTTGCTAACTCTTGGAGCTTTTTTTGGAACAACTTCAGCCAGATCATTTGTAGTTGATGTGGCGGCAGTAGCAGGAGGAGTGGGTTCTATAGGATTTTTCCTCTTCCCCCGTTTAGATTTTAATGGTGACTTGTTGTTTGTTTCGTCTTCATCGGATTTATAGTCTGCAGACATTTTATTGATTGCATTTTTCACGCGCTTACTAACTGGCAGATCCTTTGTACATGACACACTTTTGACTGCGAAATAATTTTTTATTGTCGCCTGAGATTTTTTCTCGTGGAACTTCTTCAAAACAGGCTCAAGAATTTTATTTGTTTTTAATCTAGTCCAACCCATATTGGTTCTAGCGAATTCCACAATTGAATCTGAATCGGGTGTACCCCAGCTAAATGCTTCTTCACTGTCGTCCACGGTGGGTTTGAGATATGCTTCGACAACCTGTAATTCGAAAACACCAAGAATTTAATTTGTATTTTATAGAGAATTAAGTAAAACATTTACCGCTAGGCTGGGAAATCCTTCCATTAATTCAATATTTTTCAACTTATTTCGAAGTTTATGTTTGGTGGTATTGCCAATGGTTGTGCTAGCACTAGCACTTGCCCACCAATCGCGGAAATTTTGCAAAGCTGACAAAATGTTTGCAGTCGGCTGGCTCTCAATAGGATCCTTTGTTTCATTGCCTGAGAAAGAGGCGAGTATTTCCAATGCTGTCACTGAACCTATTCCATTTATTCCTGAAACGAAAATCCAATACAGAGTCACTAATATCAATGAAGAACTATTTTGAAATTCAGACCTGTAGTGTAATCACTTCCAACTAACAATGCTAATTGGATGAGTTTTTTTCGATCTACATTGAATGAGTTCTCGATTTTCTCATTCTTAAACTCCAATACGTGTTTGTCTTGAGCGAAGAAATTTTTGTAAACTGTTCGTCCACCAAAAAGCCATATGTCACTGTCATCGGTGATGGTGCCATTGGTCAAGTGTATAGCATCAAGGAACGCACATTGTGCTTCGGCTTCCATGGGCGCCACAATGTATGGCACACCAAACAACCGTAGTAATTCCATGCATTCAGAATACATTTTCTCATTTATAGTCATTCCCATTCGGTCTTGCCTATTTCTTTCTATTTCTAAATCAGCCTTCTCTTTAGCTATGGTGGATGCCATGTTCTCCAGTTCTTCGCGACTTTTAGTCTCCTTCAAAATATTTGCGGCCTCCTCGAGGGTAGTTTGATGCTCTGGCTCTGCTTTAAGTGGTTCCATTTCAACGTCATCTTCAGTTGATTTTTCGAATAATTGTTTAGCAGCCTTTTTTGTTCTTTTCAAAGGTGATGCTTCATCATCAGTAATACTTTTCTGCTCTTGACTTTTTTTACCGGATTTTGGTGTTTTTTTGACGAAAAAAGGCGACTTAATTTTTGGAATCTCCTCCTCTACTATGCTTGCAGGTAACTTTTCTGCAGACCTTTTAATGACGTATTGGGTTTCAAAGAAATCTGATATTGATTTGGTCTTGGATGGGGTTTTATGTATTGGGGATGTGTTGGACTTTACTTCGTCATCGTCGGCGATTTCGATAATTTCGCTTAATTCAGGTTTTGGCAAGACATCTGTTGGATTCAAATTTTGATCACAGTTTTGCAAAGCTCGACTTGCTTTCTCACTGGATGTTCCTTGAGCGAAGTCAGTTACGGAATTTTGACTTAAGTGCATGGTTTCCTCATCGGAAATCTCAATAATTGATGGGTCAATTTTAATATCGGTCAGGCTGATCTTACTCACTTCAGATGCTTGCTTCTTCAAGTCCATTAGAATGTCAGTTAAATCTAGAGTTTTCGATGTAAGTTCGATTTTGGGCTCGGGTTTTTCTTCTTTTTGTTTTTTGCTTGGTAAGAATACATCTGCAAAAAGATCATCATCTTGGCTCATACCTTTGGATGGATCGACAAATATCTCTAGACCGCTTTTCGTTTCGGGTCGCGAACTGTTATCCACATTTGGACTATCACAGGAGACTTCTTCTAATTCGGAGTCACTGCTGGAGTCTGAAATCACCCCAATCTCATCATCTTCTGCTGTTTCTTTGCTGTCTTTCGCTATCGGTAGAGCTTTGTCGACAGCTGCATTGAGTTTTATTTTTTCTTCGGGACCAAAAGAATCTTCTGTCTCCAATATAGTTTTTTTGGTTTCTGCTGATGGTGGGGGCAATTTTACTTCGTTGGGGATAGAGTCGGTTATGATTTTAGTGACCACAGGGTGAATATTACTTTCGGTTTCTTCGTCCTCATCACTGAAATCAATAAATTTAGATAGGTCAGTTTCGACATACACAAAACACTGATTTTATATAAAAATTGCAAGCGCTGTCGATGGAAGTGTGTTGTTTCGTTCTTTAAATTTGTAAAAAAGGAAGCATTTGCAGTATTTTACACTATAATCTTGGCAAAAGAAAGGCTTGTTTCAAAGCACTAGAAACAACGACATGCGGATGCTTGGTATCCCAGGTTTTTGCTAAAAGATTCCATGAAGTGTTAGTAGTATTGGCTTACGAACGTTTAATCTATCATATTTGACTGGTCGAGTGTATAAGTGATTTGTTTTACTTTAATTGTTGGAAAACGTGAGAGTTACATCAGATAATAGGACTAGATACAGTTAGTGCCAATAGAATGCCGCTTAGTGGATAAAGGCCAATTTAGCCCTTTAGTTCTTTAAATCTGGGTCAATGATTTTGTATCATTTTCCATGCTTCTGCACCAGCTCATATGTACAATTTGGTCAGAGGAACGTATGTGCGCTAAATAGAATTTGAACATCAACTTCTCGGTTCTGAAGAAAGGAGACCCTTTCAACTGCGCCAACTACAGAGGAATAAGTTTATTGTACAAGATGCTTGCTACCGTATTATGCGAACGTCTTAAACCGACCAAATTTTCACTCTGCGGGAGACCTTGCAGAAGACCCGAGATCCATGTCTGGTCCTGGCAACCTTGCAACACTCACTCGTTGTCGTTGGAGAGCTCCCGTTGTTCTGTCAAGGCCGGAAGATACATCACCTGATCTTCTGATGTTAAGAGAGGTATCAAACAGCGCGACGCATTATAATGCGAATTCTTAAACATCACACTTGAAAGTATTGTGCCTAACTCACAAACCAACACCAGAGGAACGATATGTCAAAAATCGGTCGATTAGCATAATAGGGGGAAATCAGCATGAAAGTCTATGGAGCTGTTGTGAACATTGAGCCATTAGCAGCAAAAATGGGTATGACAGTGAAAACAAAACAAAATATATGCTGTCAGGGCAATCAGCATCAACTACAATTTTGAGGTGGTAAATGAATTTATTTACCTAGGCTTCAGAGTGCAATCCAGTGATGTCATAATCGCGAAATGAAGAGTAGCTCTCGCTAAACGCTGTTTCTATGGGCTAACAAGACAATTGAGCAGCCACGACCTTTCTCCGGTAACAAGAAGGCAGAGATATCGACACTCTCAAGAGCAGATGAAAGCTGTCTTAGCTACTTTTGGCGAAGCATTCCCCCTGTGATATTGAACTCCGCTCGCGATGACGTAGTGTGGAAGAGATGGTAAAATCAAGAACTATATCGGCTGTACAGTGACGTGGATCTGATCAAAAGATTTCGATTACAGTAATTAAGAGGACTAGGTTATACCAGTATAGGGTGTATGTACAGCAGTGCTCCAGCACGAAGGCAACGCGTTATAGAAAGACCGTAAGTAAGTTGGTGCACTCCATTGAAAGAGGATATCAACCAACTTGGTGTGAGTAACTGGAGCAGCATACTGGTTGAGGCCCAGGACCACTCCGGTCTGTAAGATGCCATAAAAAGTTTAGTAAAGAAACTATTTGCAGCGATATGAGATTTTCTTGCTAGAATAAGAGCTGAGTTCTCTAACATACGATTTGTAAACGCTTCGATCAAACACGATTCGGAATACGATGCGAAAATAGCACTCGTTTAGGAAAATTCGTTGCCGCAGAAAACGCAGTGACACGTATATTAGCGCAAGGTTTCCTTACAAAATAATCTATTTAGCGATATAACAAACTCCAGATGGTTGAAGTCAAAGCAGACAAGAAAACAGCCGTGAGCTCTTAGGCCTACTAACAATTACCGAGAAAACCGCAGTTATGCAACAAAAGTGTAGGCAAGGGAAACATAACAAAATAGTGGAAAAGGCACCGAACGCAAAGGAGTAAATCCGTCGGAAAAAAGAAAACAACTGACGCAGTACTCTAGATCAGGAAATTTGAGAGCCTCGTGATAGCAACATCCAGGGTTGATATAATAAAGATTAGCAGCTGGCTTAACGCTCGGAACGCAGAGTATATTGCTTTTGAATTTAATGCAAATCTTGCCACAAGGACTCGTAGTGAGTGTGGAAATATATGAAGTAAATCTAGATCGAGTCAACAATAAAGTAGTCTCTCTCCTATCCGAATAGATGGTAGCACAACAATCAAGAAGACGAAAACCAAAAAAGCTTTGTCTTATGGCTTTTTTAGGGCGGAGATTATATTTAGAATATTTGAAAGAAAAATATTTCAGCTCCGCGAAGTCTATAAGTCGTGAATGAAATAAAAAAAAGCCATGGTAGGGACACTTTATTCGCTCGGGCGAAATCGGGCGAATAAACGACAAGGCTCTAACTGAATGGGTCTTCAAAACCCAACTGAATCTCCGGTACAATAATCAAGTGATCGCTGAAGCAAGAAAGCTTGGTATAACTGATTAGAAGTTTTTTTTCTTTTAGAAGACGAGCTCATGAAGCTTCCGTCATATAAATAGAACACAGTTCACCCAAACGTGATGACATTTTTGCGATTATCACATTAATAAATCGATCTACAAGATTTAGCAATAGATGAGGAAAGGAAAGACGTTTCTGAACTATGAGCACATCGACTTGTCGACACATCATATTTACTCTACAATTTTATTTTGTATTAATAACTTAACACTGAAGAGAGTATTACTACTCTTAAAATTCCGGAGCACGTGTTAAGTTTTTCGGAAAATTGGATAGAGAGAGAGAGAGAGAGAGAGAGAGAGAGAGATGTTTGAGCTCAGCAGTTATTTCGGTCAATGGTGGCATCCAACATTTAATGGGGAGACTAAATTATTAGAGTAAATTGACTTGTTGTAGTTTAGGTAACCACTCATCTAACGCCTGAAAAAAAGAATGTCTTTCGGCGCGGTTGGGATTGAACGCTGAACCGTCCAATTGGGAATGCAATACACTACCACTTGAGCCACGACCACTTCTCTTTGTTTTAAAAATAAAAAATTAATTTACGAACTCCAATAGTTAAACTGAATGTTTCAAATTAAGAACTTACACATATTCTAACTTTTCCATTTCTTCATTCATTGAAAAGTTCTGGGTTTTTTCAAGCATACCATCCAAAATTTCAGTATTAAGACCGGCATGTTCAATCATATAAGACTTAGCTAGACCAAAAGCTGAATTTTGAAAATGTTTTCGTTGTTCCCTGCTAAGTTTTAGTTCACCCTTATGCTCATAATCATTTTCACTGTATACAGCCGATTGGTCTAAGGACATTTGTATTGCTTTTTGCAGATCATCATCATAATCATCTCCTAGTTCTAATTGTAGTTGTTCCTTTTCCAATGCAGATGCTGATGTTTCTGGTTTTGGTTCTTCTTCTTTTAGTTTTTCTTGTTCTTGTTTCAATTTTTCGTATTCTTCTTTAGCTTTCTCTTCAGCCTCAGCTTTAGCAGTTTCCTGTAGAGTTTTTTTTAAGTCTCGTACTAGTAAAAACCGTGTACTTTCGTCAGAGCAAATACGTTTCTGATTCGGCAGAGTGGAAGGTTCAATTATTCCATCTTCGCTAAAAATACTCTCCAATTCACTCATGGTATAGTGCCGCACACCATCCATTTCTTTTTGGACCTCGTCTATACACGCTTGTACTTGGCGTCTCTTAAGAAGTCTTTTCATTTGAAATTGGCTAAAATCATTACCTTTCGTAGGCAAATCTCGAAACTTACCCCAGGAGGCGAGTTTCCTGGTCTCTCTTATGTCAATCAGAATTTCGTATTTAATGTCTGAGGGAAGATTCTGAAAGTGCTTGCTCTTAACATCGATTGCTTGCAAATTTTGATTGTAATATTTGCTTGGTTTTGATTCTTCGAATGAGGTATCAGTTTCTGAGCTACCTGTTGTTTCAAGGCTGGTATTTAAATCATTTTCATTGCCTTCTTCGATTGGGGGCAAGTCCGGAAGCTTGAACATGTCATCGATGTCTGGGCGGTTTCTAGTTCGGTTTTTTCGCATAGCCGATGCTTTAAGCAGCTCGGCGGCAGCTTTTGGACCTAAGGCTTGCTGAACAACTTCCTCTTTTGCTAATGATTCCAACAACAAGCCTTGAATTCTGTCCGCTTCCTTCAATATGGTGTTACGCTTCATATTACGTTTGGCCTACAATTACAAACTTTATTTAAGAATTTAACAAAAAAATTAAGTCAATATTTTGCCTTACAATGGTTTCGATTTTTAGAGTTGGGACCTTTCCATCAAAGACAAATATCGGCTTTATGCGATAATACATTAATTTACAAAGACGATGAAATAATCCTAAGAGATGAGAATTTGCTAAAGCCGATCCTCGGTTGTCCTGAAATCCTTTTACGGCTTGGTGCAGCCAAATGGATATATCTATTCAAAAGTTTACACATTACACAAAATGTTGAAAATAATATTGTTGTTTACTTGCCTACAGCAAGGATTTTGCCCTCTAGCATTTCCACGGGTATGGGTTGTCCACATGGTTCGATTAACTTCCAGAGCCCAGTGACTCCCATTTCGCTTTGTTATTTGGTTTTTAGCTAAATTTACTATTTTTAAAATTAAACTATTAAACTATCAAGCAACATGCAAATAAAGTACACACTGCACTTGAAATGAAAATCCGAATGGCTGTTTGACATTTGGATTGTTGTCAAAGAAAATTGAAATCATTAACATAACCGGCGTTGCCAACTTGACGAGTTTTGGTGTCCCAAAATTCGCGAAAGATTTGAATTTTGCGCTATTTATTGTTGTCAGTGAAAAAAAACCAGCGTGGCAGCTGACAGTTGAGGGCTATTAAAAATGCAGCGCTACACGACAGAACAACGCGTTTTCATTGTTGAGCAATATTTTAAAAACAATGAAGATTTGAAGCTACAGTTCAAACAAAATCACGTTCAGTGATGGGGCTCAATTTCAAATTGATTTTCTTATTGCTAATTGTCAAAATTATCGAATTCGGGGTTGAGAAAATCCACGAGTGATTGTTGAGAAAGAGAGGCATCCACAACGTGCCACTGTTTGGTGCGGATTTCTAATAATGCACCTGGTCTGGAATGGTAACCGTTATCGCGGCATAACAATCCGGTCTTTTGTGTCTAAATTGCAAGATATGGATTTGGACGATATGTGGTTTCAACAAGACGGTGCCCAAGAAACTATACAATTACTGCCCGAGTCATTACCTGGCCGCGCAGCTTCTCGTTTGGTGATCAGAATTGGCCGCCCAGATCATTTAACGTCGTTAGACTTTTTCCTTTGGGATATTTTTAAGTCTAAGGTCAACAAGCTCACGACCACTCACGCCTTGAAGGAGCAAATTAAGCGCTGTGTCAACGAAATTCAGCCATAAATGTGTCAATAGGAAAATTTATACAAAAGAATGCGTATGTTCTAGCAAAGCCGTGATATGCTATTCTATACATAACACAATTTTTAACTAAAAACCATTTTTTTTGTATCAAAATTACTTCTTGCGTGAATTTTGGGGCATCTGAATCCATCGACGACGTTCCGTTTAAGGTTGACGTTGACGTTCACGTATTGAGGGATAAGAGCCGATGGCATTTGGTTATTGCATTGAAAGCTTCAAGTGATGACAGTTTCTCTACATTCTCGCAATACTTCCACCAATGAATGTGCTTACTCCCTGCTTATGGATGCGTGAATGTTTAAACTACCAACGGATCAAAGGACTACAAGAAAAGAAAGTAAACCTATTTTATGCGTCGAAGGTTATATTTCCGTTGGATATGGCCCACCTTCCATAAGAATGCGTGTATTCTATCTAGCTGTCAATTAAAAATGACGCAGCAGCTGATCGACGGATTTTATGGGTGGGAGCCTTAAAGCGGCCCTTACAGTGGCATCATGCATGGTGTTAGTTAAATCGATTGACATCAAATTTTGTTTAGTTCTTGTGAGTTTTCTTGGCGTACGGATATGCAAGAGTGACAGACGGTTGTATTTCATACGTCGCTCTTACACATTGTATAAAGAGGAAGAGGAAAGAGAATTGATAATGTTTGCATACGATGATTAGGCAAATTTATATAATTCGTTCACTACATAGTGTATTATCCTTTCTTCTTTTGGTGCATCAGGATATTTTTCTCTATACTTTTTAAAAAACGGTAGGTAGATAGTAAAAATCTAGTGCTATACATCCCGATATAAACGCTCGGTCTTCATCACCCTTCATTTTTCCGACATGTTTCCTCTTCCGCGACTTATCATGCAAAACCAAATATCCTTTGATTTTCATCAATCAGATTTCATCAAACGTGTGTGATGCATAAACACATGTAATTGATTAATGTCAATCGATTGATCGTATTTATAACGCTCGCTTAAGAAACAATGCACGGGTGCTGGTATGATTGACTTGGAGAAGACCTTCGATACAGTAGGGTTAGAGGGGCTATTCTCCAAGCTGAACAGGCTGGTCATAAGTAAACTACTGCTGTACATTCCTTTTAATAGACTCATCATTGGCAGTTTATATCATAGTTAAAAATGGATGGATGGATAATTCCCATATTCTATTTAATACCTACACATGCGATCTTTTGAGTTCACTTCACCGTGCCACCAGCGTTTGCAGATGACTTGCTCGTGTACAGATCGGGTTCAAAGATCAAAGTCATTAATATAATCTTGCGATCTAAGATATAAGACTAAAAGTTGAAATTAGCTTTCAGAAGTCACTTTTGAGTACGCCTTTGTCTGGGGCTTCTATGGATAACACGAAATGCAACTCACTTGTCGAAATATTGTTAGATTCCTTGGGATCGGGCTAGTTCAATTTCTGTATTTTAGCAAATATGTTATATGAATGCTGTCATGTCAGAGCCGAAAGTACTTTTGCCTTTACAGAAATACTGTTTTGTAGCACCCAACTCGAATGTAATCGTTGAACGTAATCTGTATTAGGACGGTTCCATCATTAAGACCCGGACACACATTGCAACAGCAATTACTACGAAAAAGGTTCGAATCCTGCCCATGGCAAGTCAGTTTTTCATTTGTGTAATGGGAACTCAGACAGAAAAATTCTGCGTGTGAAGGCATAACACTGACACGTAGATTTGGCTGTTGTAGAGTTTCAACTACAAAAAACTAGTGCGAATTATAACTTCGAATCACTCTGAGTGAAGAAAGAACTCTCCGTCCTATTCGGACTCCCACCCCTGGAGAGCTAATATAGAAACCAAATACACCTGAGTTTCAAACCACTACAAAACAATTTTCCTTTCTCCTCCTTCTACCTTTCCGCCCGCGCCCTGGCAACAGTAAAAGGGTATCTAATTTAGATTTACAAAAAAAACAACACAGATCAGGTTGATTAATCTGGATTTAATTGTTTGTTTTAAACAGTTTCAGTGAAGTGTCTATGGAACAGTAAAAGTCAGTAGTTTGGAGAAACGAACAGACTCAAAAAGAATCTCTTGACAAAAAAGAATCTTCCTAAAGCTTGAGGAAATAAGAAAAATGAAATGCTTGCGGACGTCATATCGTATCAAAGTTATCCATGATCAAAAGTAAATTAATTTAAACCCAACATCCATTTTGCGAAAAAGTACGTATATACATACGAGTAGCTCCTTCTTTTTGTAAGCAGCAAATTTGGACCTAATATATACAAACCAAACAAATACAGACCTTCTCATTTCTAGCCCATAATTTTCAAGGCAAGACCCAAAATGCCACGTAAAACGCTAAATTAAAAAAAAATGTAAAATTGACAAAAAATACATGCAAATTTGACTGCACAATTTTTTATATTAAATTATTTAATATACTCAGTGTTCAAAGTGCCACCCATTGTTTTAAATGGAAGACACAGCTTGCCTTTGAAAGGTGCCTACAATATCCGTTGCTTCTAATTCCCCTCCTATTTTCACAGCTGCCTCATAACTTCCATGGTTATGGATTAAATAGTGTCTTCCATCCTTTTCCATACGAGTAAATAAAATTCCATTAGCGTCAAGTCCAGAGATCCTGAAGGCCGTAGAATGGTTCCATCAAGCTTTATCTACAAATTTTAATATTCGCGAATTAATCATTCTCTAACTGCAAGACCGTAGTGGATCCTTTTAATTGCTGGGGAAAATCACCTAGAAATTCTGGTAATTCGTTCCTTAAACACTTCAGCTAAACATTCGAATTACGTCTTGGTGTGGTCCATTAAACTTGTACTGAAAACTCTCTGTTTTGGCGTAGGAGGAACATTTTGGGGATTAGTAACTCCATCCCGGCTAAATTGGCCCTATCCCAATAAAGTTTTCATCGGCGGCGTCCACACTGACAGTAACATTTCAGAAACGTTTATAAATAGTTTATGAAATGTTTCTGAAACAAATGAGAAAAATTTAATTAACAGTTATTAAAGATTTATTAAACAATATATCGCTCGGTCTGGCACAAAACAAGAATAAAATGTGGAAATCTATAGCAGCGTTGTTTATCCAAAATAGTTCGTACTGCTGGCGTTTTTTTTTTTTCAATATGTTGAAAACAAAGTGTTTAAGAGTAGTCGTTCTATTGAAGTGAATTAAATTCATAACCAAGTAAACTAAGATTTCATGTACGAGTAAATACAATACCTGCTGGATTCTGTGTAAAAATAACGCCTCGGTTTGAGCGAACTAACACCTTTCCCAAGATACCTGTACCGCTATCGAATACAATTACCTATTGATCTAATCGGCATTTGTTTTGATATTGAGTGTGATATAATATATAAAAAGAAGCAAAAAGAACAGAATCAATAAGCCTGATATATTACTTCAAAGTATAACGCAACACACAAGAAGAAATAGAACGGATATGAAATTTTTCTGACTTGTGATTTAGAAAGCTATTCTACTTAATCCAAAGCGTAAATTGATCAAAGCGCCGGAAAAAACTTGAAGAAGAAAAAAGAGAACATTAGTAATTAGAGGGGCTATCACGAAAGTAAAAAAATTACATGGAATTCGACCCAAAATTCTTAATCTTCTGCATTCCATCACCTCCCTAGTCGAGATACTCATAACGAAAATTTGCAAACATTGAATCAGTAGAGCGTCAGTTGGTATGCAAAGACCTGATAGCCCAAGAGCAACAAACAAATGGGAGATTTTAGCAAAATTAGGGCTAAAATAAAGCGAAATCGGGAATCGCCATATCACCAGAGCCGATTTAAAGGCGGCAGATATGAAATTTGTTGCTACTTGAGCTTTGAGATATGGCAATACCCATGTAGATACGCCTAATCTGACATCGGTATTGTAAAGTTTGACGTTTTTAATGGTTTACGTGCTCAGAACGTTTTGTCATACGTGTGCTATTTGGGTTTTTACAGAGACTTGAAAATTTCATCTTAGCCAAAAACTGGAATTAAATCATGAACATTTTCATCGGATGATTTCCGACGTGAATTAACTCAACAGCAGTATGCCGATTAACTCATTTGGACTTTTGCTGACGAAGCGCCATCCCGGGCCACCGTAATAAGCTGATTTTTCGAATTTCGTGAAGGTGATCCAAAATCGGTTTGTGCCCGAAAACACTGATGCTGTGAGAGAATTGATATTGCAAGATCGTCATATGTCTTATCGTGAAATTGACGATTGCTTGAGCATTACATACATTTAATATTGCATGAACATTTGGCTGTCAAAAAGATTTCTTCGCTCTGGATAACGTACAATTGGACAATCGCACAAAAAAAAGCTCTTGTCCATTTGGCCAAAAAAATGTTAAAAAAATTCGATCCTGGTTCTTCTAAAGACGTCTATAAGATCGGGACGACGAATCATGGATCTATGCATATGAGCTCAAAACTAAACACCGGTCGACTGTATGGGTCTTTCAAGACGAGCCAAATCCAAAAAAAAAGTTGCTCGCCCATGAAGTACTTCGAAGAAAATTGTAGCCTGTTCCTTCGAAAAAACACGATATATCGCTACCGTGGCATTAGAGTAACGTAGAACGGTCAATTCGGAATGGTACACCACCATTTGTTTGCCAGAAGTTTTTGGAGAAATAATAAATAATAAGGAAAAAGCAATCGCAGAACATGGATCATTCTCCACCACGACAATGCGAGCTGTTATAGAGCGGGCGGCTCAAATCAGTGACTTCTTGCGGACTCAAAACATCGAATTGATGGGTCATCCGTCGTACAGCCCTGATTTGGCACCCAATGACTTCTTGTTATTCTCGCACATCAAAAATAGGACGTTTTTCGACGCCTGAAGAAGCGGTTGATACGCTTAAAACGCATATTTTGAAGTTACTTCGTTCGGAGCGGAAAAAGTGCTGCGAAAATAGGTTCAAACGAATGCATAAGTATATTGATCTTCATGGAGAGCATTTTGGAATACAATAAATCCAATTTCGACGATAAATATTTGTTTTTACTGGTTTTTCTCAAAAATTAAGTAGCAACGTACGAAAGAACTGTCACGGGAATAGTCTGTGACATAATGTGATATGTGATGCTGAAGCAGAAAAATGACTTTATGTATCTCAGGGGAAGAACAATAATTAAAATGGTTGGCCCACATAAAGCTAATAAAAGACTCGGAGAAACCAAAGCACAAAACCGACACGTCAGTGAAAGGTCCAACCCAAAGAGCTAAACCAGAAAACATGTTGGAATCAAGCTCCAGAAGATGTCTTTCAAGAGTGTGTGATCTCTCTCATTCATAAAAAGAGGACTTCCCTTCTGGAGAAGTTAGGCATAAGTTTCCTAATTTTGCATTTAGGACTAAATATTGACTTTGTTGGGTGTTGCCCACGTCATATCCTTCCAAATAATTTCGGATTGTGGTTTACGCATACAAAAAAAAAAAAAAAATGGATGATGAAAAAGTGTATTTATGGTATGTTCATTCGTATGTTATATTCGGAAAAGCGTATTCAGAGCGTTTATTTGGACCGTGTCTTTCTGGATAGCAAAAAAATGGTTTTCAAAATAGTGATTTTGACTTGAAGGATCACGACGATAGATACGTTCCTTAGTGGAAGAAACTCAAGAATTACTTCCGACGAGATTGCTAATAGGCTGGAAACTGATAATTTGACTGCGTTTTGCCATTTAAAAAAGCTGCGATACGTTTCCAAACTCGACTCCATGAATCTAGCAATTTCTCTTTTCACAGCAACCCTTTGGATCGAGTAATAAGAGTAGATTAAAAGTGGAATACACAATAGGGTAAGCGAAGAGGACCTGAAAAAGAGTAGAGCCCATTACAAAGGCTGGTTTGCGTCCAGTAAGGTGTTACCGTGTGTTTGGGAATTATTCGCTCTGAGCTTTTTCCACGCGACGAAACCCTTACGGCAGATAAGTACTGTGAGCAACTCGCTGCAATTTGTGAAAAACGTTCCGTTCTGGCCAATTGGAAATGCATCATCTTCCATTACGACAATGCTAGGCCGCATGTTGCTAGCCAGACGCTACGAAAAATACAGGAGCTGGACTGAGAATTTTTCCAGCATTCATTATACCCACCTGATATAGCGCCTTCAGATTTTAATTTGTTTTGGTCCTTGCGATGAAAATTATGTATATAACATAGTTAGAAAAAGATTTGTTCTGCTTCGGTGCACAACGTAATGGGTGATCAAGGATGACGCTCGCTTCATAAAGCATATGTACACTTCTTCCTTCGTAGTGCCACCAAGAGTAGAGGACTTCAGTGCTTGAGCAAAGAAATGTATTGATTCGAAAATAATAAAACATAAACATAAATAGTAATTTTAAAGTGACATGTTTAAAGGGTCTTTTTCAAGAACTGTAGATTTTCTTTTAAACAATAATGATAGAATTTAAGTTTTAACAAACTTTTTCAAGTTTATTACATTTGTGGCATACCTACATATACTGAATATTGGTTTCTAAGGCCTGAACAGTTTGCGGTTGATTAGCGGGGCTTTGCAAACCCCCCAAGAAGTTATCGAATGGCACCACATTTGTCGTTGGCCTGGTCTCAGGTGCATTTCGATGTTGTCGTTAAATGGGGTCCTCGGTTAGTCAATGGTTTCATGGGCAGAATGGAATGCACCGGCATCTTACTGGATCCAAGTAATATTTGGATCAGTGCCATTCATATTTTCGAAGAAATTATCACTTATCTGCTGACGGGACGCGAGTTCCGGCCTCATTTTTGGAAAAAGTAGGGAACGAAGAAAGTCACTAGCACGAACACCACTCTAAATAGTGATTTTTTGTGAATATAATTCAGCCACAGAATTTTTTGTCACTCTAGAAGAAAACGTAATTTTGCTTGTTCACAAAAATCCATTAAAAAAAAGGGAGCCTCGTCATTCAAAATTTTTGGATAAATAGGGATCGACTTAAAGCTGCTCAAGTCGGCGAACTTCTGGGGCTAGCTATAGTCATGTGGCCTAAGTCGAGATGTAGATCGAAATCTTTTCACAAAATTTTCCACAAAGTTGACGGACAAAAAACAAACCTTGTGATCGACGCCGGATTGCCAATGCTAGATCGAATAATAACAGCACGGTTTGAAAGTTATCCCTATTGGAAGATCTATCTAGCACAGAAAAAAATGAAAGTTTTTGAAATTCATTTGTTTTGATTCTTTTATTAATACCTATACTAACATTTATTACATTTATTCTTTAGTAAAGCCTAGGAAAACCCCTGAGTAAAAAATATAACATATACATATCTAAGTTTCTCTTTTAGGATTATGGAATTTAGCTTCTTGACTTAGTTTGGAATACTCCGTTTGCATGATATTTCTACACTTGTCCATCAGTTCATCGATGTTGTCCTTTGTCATTGTGTCAGTTGAAATCTCTGGCAGAATGTGTATTATAGCACGGCCCGGTCTAAAGATTTTCTGCTCACTATTTAAGAACCAGTATTTTGATATAACAACTGGCTGAATAGGACATTTACTTTGTAACGCAATATGAAAACATCCCTTTTTAAAAGGCAATAGGTTTTCACCTGAGTTTCTTGTACCCTCAGGAAATAGTAGAAGTTTACAATTTCGTTCGTTAATAGCCTTTGATTCTTTAATCAGTGAATTGATGGAATCGCTTTTTTTAGATCGATTTATAAAGAGTGTGCCCCATAGCCAGGCACCAAGTCCAAAGAAAGGTAGGTAAAGGATTTCCTTCTTGGAAACTACTGTTGCTCTTCCAATTACCGGCCATAGATATGCTAAAACTATAAATATTAAATGAATAAAGTTATTTTTAAATTATGTATTTTCATACGAAGACTTATTATACCTAGGAGATCTAAAGCACTTTGATGATTCATTATTATAACACTTCCGTGTTCCACTCGTACATTTTCAAGGCCACGAACTTCCATTGCAACACCTAATGCTCTGCACAGGTATACACAGCACTTTGCTGGTATTCTATAAAGATAATCAGAAGTGAATTATTGAAAATGACTTTAGTTGGCGTTTAAAATAATTCTTACAATGCATTTCTGTAGTCCTTAGGGCGAAGTATCATAAAAGGCAAGGATATTAGTACAATAGAACCGCATCCAATTAAGTAAATTGACATTTTAAGTTGATATGGCGCTTTGGAGGACAGACTCAACAGGATAGCTACGAAACACGCAACACCTATCATTTCGCATATGCAAGCCATTTTCCTAAAAATACAAATTAAATTACAAACTGGTTATAGTCAAGGAAATAAAACGAATGAAAAGCAGAAAACATAAAAAAAAAAACATTATAGTCGGAAAGAAAGTGATAATAAAAAAAATTAAAACTTAGCTTAAGGTGTAGTAACATAATCTTATACATACGAGTAGGTGGTTAAGCTATAAAGAGCTTATGGGACACTGATGTGAGTAATTTTTATTACTCACTGCAATTTGAGTTACACGCCGATTTTTGTGTGTTTATGATTTTGTTAAATTTTCATCAAAATGAGGCCGATTACTAACGCATAGTAATAGGAACAAGCATTCACGAAAATACGTCATTGATTCTTTTACCAGACTCCAAAGAACTGTATGTCTTGGCTACATGGGGCTTTCCCTAACAAGCCCGGTTCTACTTCAAACGCATTGATGAATCTTCCTCCCATCGATATTCATATCATGGGCTGCACTCTCAAAGCCATCTTTGATTAAAAGAGGAGCGGTCTTGGGTATATTACACACTGGAGCTTTGTTGACCTTGTGCCGATTGTATTTTGACTCTGGTCTTATGGACGCCAGAACTCCTGCTCCGGAAAAATACGAAATCGACTTTCCCTGCGGTCAGGAATAATTCCAGCCAGATTCGAGTGAAGAAAGGAATGTAGTCAGGTCATCAAGGATGGCTCCAAAAGGATGAGGCGATGAGGAAGACATCTTTAGGGATCACTCCTCGTCAGGAAAGCTTGCATCTGTCTTCCAAGCGGACATATGTGTAATTCTGATGGCAACGAACTATATTGTTAAGAATCGGTAGAGGGAGCAAAACATTGGCATCTTTAATGACAGCCAAGCTGCGCTTAGAGCCTTACCGATTCCTCTGATGACTTCCAAACTAGTTCAAGAATTTAAGATTTCATTAAACGCAGTGGGGAGGCTAAATCCATAGAGTCTCGTCTGGATCCTAGGTATCACGGGAAATAGAATCGCCGATGAACTTGCCAGGAAAGGCTCAAAGGAGAGTTTTTCAGGACCCTAACCTATGTGAAGTCTGCTGCGTCCTCAGTTAGGGCTTCCGTTGACAATTGGGCCTCATATACCGGGTTTGAAAATTTCTGAAAAACGTCAAATCAAATGAGAACAGAAAAGTACATCACAGCTGATTTTGACATTTTCCAAAATTGTGTTCTACTTCGAAAGTAGATGCAAGATTTTCTGTTCCGAACAGATTGGAACAGCCTCACTAAACACAGAGCAGAACAGATTCGGACAGAAATTTTTCTCACTGAACAGGAAAGATTGTACTTGTCTTTTCGGAGCAGTCCAGAACAGCCTCACTAAACAAAGCCTTTGTCTGTTAGAGTTTGTTTAGATTTAATTGTAAAAAAGCGCACTAGTACAAAAATTAAATTTTTGACAGCCACTGACATATTTTAATGCGCATCAATTCCGTGTTCTAGAGCAGACAGCGAACAAACCCTCTCTGAAATATGTAACACTTTTTATTATTGTAGCTAGTCCTGCCATAAGTTCTATTACAAATATAAGACGCTATAAAAGAAATCCGTAAACACATTGTATTCAAAATTGTTTCATTTATTAGACCACAATATTGATTAATAAAAAAATTGAATGCACTCGAAATGACTGCATTTTGCTTTAACACAAGTTTCCAAACGGTGTGGCCATTGAGCTATAGTGGCACGTACAGTTTCCATGGAGATCGCGGACGCTGCCCTGGTTAGTGCTTTTCAAATTTCTGTGGGGAGTCTTGCAGTCCATATTCTCCAATTCTGACCACAAACCATAATCCATTGAGTTCCGATCTGGACTCCCCGACGGCCAATCTTCTGCTGCTATAACATAAATCCAGGAATATTGACTCTGAGCCACTCCTGCGTGGTTTTGGTTTTGTGCGCTGGAGCAGAGTCCTGTTGGAAGATCCATCTGTATTCATATAAAAATGTATTGGTCAAACCCTTCACAACACACAATAGCACATCTTCTTGGTACACCTTTGTTTATACGCCTTTTTCACACAAATGGAGGGATGTGACGCCATGGTGAGAAACCATTACGGAAGCGGAATGATGTCCACTTTTGAACCCTTGGAACAACTTTTTCCGATTCCTTAGATGAAGTGGCATAAATTTTGTCACTTAGTTTATTGAAAACTTCTTCCACGGTAAAATTGTTTTCATCCGTAAACAGAATGTTTTCATGGCCATTGTCCGCGTGTCACTGCACAAGTCGCTTGCTTCTTTCCGGCCTAATTTTTTTTAGTTTACGGGTCATCTTCTAGACCCGTAAACCGACGATAGGCTTTCATATGCAGAACATCCCGAATCGGCCTAGTCATGGATTTGGTTGATATATCCAATTCCTTGGACATGATCGTCTGCTTCCTAAGGGGATTTCTCCGAATTCGTTCACGCACTGCCTTTGCTACCGCATTTGTATGGACGACGCGGCCTGTTCTCTACTCCAGACAATTCGCCGAAGCGAGCAATAGCCCGATACTCGAATACCACTTTGATCAAAAAGTTACCGTGTGGTTACCCCATTGTTCCGTTTCTTTTGTTAAGTTGGTAAATCTGCTGTTGACATTCCCTCTAAATCTTAGCATCATAGCTTAACATTTGCAAAAGTTACGTAGACAAGAGTACATCTATCTCTGTGTGTACTGGTGATTTTTTACAATTTTAGAAATAGATTTAAATTTGCAACAACGAGCTTGTATTAAATTTTGCGTAAAAAACGAATTTAATGGTGCGCGAACGTTGAAAATGTTGGAAAAGTGTTGCGGCAACGATTCTCTAAAGAAAACGGTCGTTTACCAGTGGCACGAGCGGTTCAAAAGTGATCGTGAGTCATTCGAAGATGATGAACGCATTGGCAGACCATCGACATCGAAAACCGACGAAAACATTGATGGAGTAAAAGAAATGTTGGTCAATAACCGCAAATTAACCATCAGAGAGATAGCGGAGGACTTGAACATTGCCTATGGATCCGTCCAAGACATTTTGGTTAATGATTTGGGTTTCCGTCGTGTAGCAGCAAAGTTGGTGCCAAAAGACCTCAATTTCATGCAAAAAGGATGATTTGCGAGGCTGAATCCGATCCCACATTCATCAAAAGGATCATTACTGGAGACGAGACGTGGTTTTATGAGTACGAAACGCAACCCAGACATCAGGCAAGTGAATGGCGTTCACCTAATGAGCCGAGACCAAAAAACCACGTCGTTTTCAGTCAAAAAAGAAGGCAATGCTCACGGTTTTCATGGATTACAACGGTGTAGTGCATCATAAATTTTTGCCAGAAGGCCAGGCAGTAAATAAAGAGACTAGAATTGTGGGCAGAAAACTCGTGGATTTTGCACCATGATAACGCACCATCATACAGTGCCATCACTATTCGTAATTTTTTGACGAAAAATACAACATATACCATCAGTCACAGTCACCGAATTCACCTGATTTGGCTCTCTGTGACTTCTTTCTGTTCAATCGTGTTAAAAAACCACGCGTTTCAGCAGCCGAGAGGAAGTAATGGAAAAATCGCAGGAAGCACTGATGGACATACCGAAAACCGAATATAAAATTTTTTTCGAAGATTGGATCAAGCGCTGGCATAAGTGTTTGCAGTCGATGGGGATTACTTTAAAGGGGACAATATATGTAGATTTAGATGAATAAACTTGTATTTCGAATTTTCTGAATACATTCCGGGAACTTTTTGATCAAGTGGTATTCTCGATATTCCGAGTGCTTATAGCAATTCGAAAATTTAGCCAGCACTCTTTCCGCACTTATGCAACGCTATTACCGCGACTCGATTCTCTTTAACGCCCCACCCCATGTTAATAATTTGCAACCTAAATCCAAAATGACTAGTATTCTTCACTGATCAGTGCATGTGTTCTGAAAAAAACATTTAACGGTTCTATTCCCGCAAGAAGTTTTGAACGATAAGCGCTGGAAATTGTGTAGCAGAACTTATGGCAGAACTACGTACATCTAATGTTACATATGTATTTCTGCCACAAATCTACATTACCACTGTGCCGCTTGTGAAAATGGCTAAATATGCTGACCTTTGAACCATTCTACAGGCCGCTTTTTTGGATAACCCGGTTAGGAAGTATTAGTGTTACTATATAGACCTCAATGAAGTCCCTCTGCTTCTCGATCAGTGATTGCCAACGTCTTGGAAGGTTTAATATGCTAGGCAGCTCACGACTTCTATTCAACTGCCGAATGCAATGGGCAACGGGACCAGAAAGCTCTTTTAGAAAGTCAAAACGCAGCCTACGTATTGACTCCTTTAACTTTGGGATCAAGCAATGCATTACCTTCAACGGTAAATCTTTGTTTTAATTCTGTTGCGGTGTCCAGAAATGTTTTCTTCTGTTCAGTAGGCTTACTGAGAAAATCGTTGAAAAGATTACTAACCTGGTCCTTGCTTATAGCCGAATGAAACTGCGCGAAATAGCAGAGGCCGGCTTATCGCATAGAATGGCAATTAACATTTTACATGATAAATTCGGCTACATCCGAATCACTGTTTGGAGATCTTCAAGTGAAAAATGCAGCAGTCCTATTTTCAATTCCCAGTAAAATGAACTACAAGTATTTTTTTGTTATCTTTAAAGAATTAAAGTTGCTTCCCGATGAAATAAAGAAGACGTCGTACATTTTCATACATACATACATAAATGGAAAAATCGGGTACTTCTAGTTTTTTATTAATACTATTTGGATCTCTAGAGGCTACCGAAAATATATTGTCAGCGTAAACTCTAAGGAAGTCTAGATTATATCTAAGGTGATAAGTAGCGACAAAGGTGATATTTGCGGAATTCCGTTCTCTAGCGTCAGCAATGGTGAATTTTAGCAGTCAATATTTACTTGGAATGTTCTACCTAACATGAAACAAGCAACGATGTTGAAGATTCTTTTGGGGAATCCCCAAGCATAAAGCTGGCTAATATCTGTAAAAGACATAACGCAGTCGAAAGCCTTTTTTTAGATCGCATGATATCACAACACTATGATTATATGCAGATACGTTTCCTGCAATCCATTGAGGATGACTAGGTGAGTCGAAAAAAGAGGTCATCACGCTACGAAAGCAAGTTGATGACTGTGAGATAGGTTTGATGTTGGTGCGGACATTCTCAGATGTTGCTTGGCTTGAAGTCATTGGGATCTTTTGTGTTTGGTATTCGAAATAGTCAAGCTACTGTTTTCAATAACCGCAAACAGCGCATCCGATTTGTAACAAAAGGAGGATGGGCATGCGGGATCGTATGATGTGTGGTTTTCTATTTTACAACTTATACAGTAAATACGCGTGCAAAGTTAAAAGTTAAAAAGATTTAAACGTAAAGCTTATTCCATATTTATAAAATCAATAGAGATATGATTATAATAAATTTAAAATCTTGAGAAAACAATTCTATTCTCTTAGTAAATTTTTATATGGGGCTTAGATCTTAAATATCGAAAACAATGTTAAAGCTTTTCTTTTAGAGTTAGAAAGTCTACTGGCATTACAAATTCCATGTTCTTAAAGAATGTTACGTCTTCAAATATTGACTCAACTGTTGATTTGGTCGCTAGTTTTTTCCAATCTGTTTACTCAGACTCTCAATTTAATAATGACTCATTTTACAATATTGCTATGAAGGTTGATATTGAACATATTCGCTTCAAGCTTGGAGTCGACAGTATTTCTGCCATCATCCTAAAGCAATGCTTTTACTTACTTTGTTCACCATTGCTAATAATATTTAATGCATCTCTGTAAGTGAGTGGGCAATTTCTTATTTGGTTCCTATCCATAAGTCGGGATGGAAGAATGTTACTGCAAATTACAGAGGAATTTGCAAACTTCCCAATCTCTTAGAAAGTTTAGTCAAAAATTAGCTTCAATTCTTAACTAGTGAATTTTTGTCAGATGCTCAACGTGGCTTTATATCTCTTTATATCTGGAAGGTCAACGATTACCAATCTTGCTATTTTCTCCTCATATATCATAAATGCATTAGAGAACGGTATGCAAGTCAATGGCGTTTACATGGACTTCAGCAAAGCTTTTGACTCTTTAAATCACAAAATTCTATTGAAAAAATGTAATCTTCTTGGATTTCATTCTAATATTTTCAGCGGGTTGTCGTCTCAGAAAGCAAATAGTAACAATTGAATTGATAACACGTCATCTAAGACTTTTAATGTTCATCAGATGTTCCCCAAGGTAGTCATTTAGGTCCTCTACTTTTTATAATCTTTATTGATGATATTATTTCTAAACTTAAGTATTGCAAATGTCTTCTATACGCAGATGACCTTAAGTTATTCCTAAAAATTAAAAGTATAGGTGATTGTCATCTTATTTAAAATGACTAGAATACGCTTTCTAATTGTACTACCAATTGCTTAAAACTAAATATTAATAAATAGGCCTACTGTATGATTATTCGAATGAGTCCAAAATTTTATCTCGTGTTGTGAATATTAAAGGTTTAGGCATTATACTTGAATCAACTTTTTCTTTTAAATGTCATATTGAATACATTGTCCCTTGTCCATTGTGCAACACTAAGGACTTTAGTGACTCTTTTGCTCTTTTTACATCTCTCGTTAGGTCTCTGTTAGAATACGCGAATATGATTTGGAGCCCTGCCTGTAAAGTTCATGTCGACCGATTTGAAAGAATCCAAAGGCGATTCACAAAATACATTTTTTTACAAAATGACTGTTTTACTGTTTTGTCCTGATTACAAAGCTAGATGTTTCCTATTAGGTATTAAATCATTGGAATCAAGACGTACTATTAACGGTATATTGCTTGTTAGAGATTTCCTATGTTATCATATCAAATGTCCTCCCCTATTGGCATTGGTACCTATTTATGTTACTTTCAGATCACTAAGACCGAGGATTTTTCTATTTGAAAAACCACATGTAACTAATTATGGTCTTAATGAATAATGCACCTTTGTCAAGATCAAATAAAGATTTCAATAAAGTATGTACTTCTTTGGATTTTTTTTTAGATAAAAGTAGATAAAAAAAAAACTTGTCGTGGGACGAGAGAAGACAACAGTTTTTGCGAATTGAGGTATACCTACGAGTGCAATGATTTTTTGTGCGTCCAAGTTTCAGACAAGACACACAGCGCATTGGATTGGATATATACTCATCAACTTTGCAATTCATCCAACGAATTTAATTGTTCACTAAGTCGAAAGTGAAATTTTTTTTTATCATTTTCCTGAAACTTCTTAAGCTTTTCTAAGAGCTCTCCTTCAGATATGTTTACAATAAAAGCTGAAAAAATTCTACCTTGAACAGGATTGAGACTTAGGCGATTCGTAACTTTTCAGGAATATGTTTGCTTTCAATTTCAATTTTAATTTTAATTTATTACTGTTATAGGATACATATGAATAATAATATTAGATCTAATAAAGCTAATAAATAAATAAATAAATAAATAATTTCATTACAAAATAAAGACTTAAAACTATATTACAAAATTTCTTATCCTATTTAGGCAGTGGCGGATTCCCTAACAGACGAGCAGGGCGAAGAGAGTCCACTATAGTAAAGTGGATGATGAGTTAAAGTATTTTTTTTTATAATCAGCGTGCGCTCAAGGGGTTTGAGTACCCTTAAAGGTACTTCCAAACCCCTAGGAAGAAAAGAGAGGTATCGATGTACATTGTTTTTAAATGTTTGCAAGTTATAACGATCAGGAAATACAGAGATCGGCAGGGCATTCCATAAGCGAGTTATACGGCTTAGGAACGAATCACGATATTTTAGAGTACGTCCGAAAATGGGCTTGAGGGTATACTGATGAGCATTCATAGCGAGACGGGTGTTACAGTTGAAAGTTTGAATGGGCGGAATGCTACTGGCGATTTCAGTGGAGCACTGGTGGTGGAAATAGCGATAAAACAAAGTGAGACACGAGACATTTTGTCGGTGTTCGAGGGTCCATTGATTGACTGATGTTAGTATCGTCAATAAGTTTTATCGCACGGTTTTGAATCCTATCTAGCAGGTGCAGAGATGTTTTAGGAGCACCTGACCAGATGTGGGAGTTGTACTCCAATTTTGGGCAGATGAATGCCTTATATATTGAGGCCAGATCAGAGGGGGTAAAATATTTCTTACATCGCTTGAGGAAAATTTCGCAGCATTTTTGGCGACATCAAATATGTGGTCATTCCAACGTAAGTTGTCATTGACACACATACCGAGAATGGAAATTTTTTTCGGTTTCGACGATACAGGTGCCATTCATGGATAATGGTTGGGTGTTTAAATTTCGCTTTAACGACAGCAGACAGCATTGTGTTTTGGAAGCATTAAATTCCACTCTGTTGATAGTTCCCCAATTGATTATGCTGTTGATATCGGAATTTAATGAGCTTAGCATACGCTGCCGTTCTCGTTCTACACTCGAAGAGCAGGGCCGTGAGTCCGGGAAGGAATATGAAAAGCAGAGAGTACTGTCATCAGCAAAGGAATATATTGGATTAGAAGTAGCAGTCAAGAGATCATTAATGAAAATTAAAAAGAGTGTCGGAGACAAAACAGAGCCCTGGGGCACACCAGCATTTATTTTGTGAATATCAGACTTGAAACCGTCCAAAACAACTTGAATTGAACGTTCCGAAAGGTAATTTCTAATCCATTGAAGAAGAGAGTCGTCGACCCCAATTGCACGCATTTTCGACAAAAGAGCCTGATACCAAACTCTGTCAAATGCCTTAGAAATATCAAGTGCAACTATCTTGCTTTCGCCAGATTGATGTACGCTTTGGTTCCACTTTTCGGTGAGACATGCCATCAAATCACCAGTGGACCTGTTGCTACGAAAACCGTACTGCCGGTCATTGAGAAGTTTTCGTGTTTCGAGATATTTCATGAGCTGACGATTTATCAGTGTTTCCATGACCTTGAAAAGAAGGGACGTAAGTGCAATGGGTCTGTAGGAGGAGAGAGAAGCTGATTCGCCTTTTTTAGGGACGGGCTGGACAAATGCTGTTTTCCATCTGCTCGGGAAGAGAGCGAAAGTAGATTCGTCCCATTGAAGATTCGACGCACTCAAGTGTAGGCGGTGACAAAGCACAATCTGGGAGTGTTGAGCTGGCCGCAAAGGTGCAGTAAGTAGATTGGCCTTGTCCAAAGAGCTGACAGCTGTCATTGTAAATGAGCGTTGGGATGGCGGATGAGGCGGAATTTCTAATGTTTTTGACGAACGACCAACAATTTTTACTGCCTTTGGGACATTGCAGTCATTTCTGGCTCGTTTGAACTTTGAACGACCAGTTAAAATTCCCAAAGAAGCTGTTAAGTCCGCTCCAGTTGGCTTTCTCGTATTGCCATACGGTTCTTTTAGGAATCTTTTCTCTAACTGTGTGGTCAGTATACGAGAAATTAGCTGATATAACACAGTGGCCCGACGAGCCTAGAGGGGAGAGCACATCAACGGTGTACTTATCAGGGTGAAGTTAGAAGAAGTATGGATAGCGAAAAGGAATAAGACCAAATGTTCTGGTTGACCGTAAAAAATTTAGTTTGCCATATAAATGCACGGGACTTCTATTAGTTATTATATTATGAAACAAAATATAATTTCTAGCGTCAATATACCAGAGAGATTCCAAGCAGATTATAAGAGTAGTGCGATATACGAGTATGATCGTATCTACGAATACCGTACACATATGTATCGTGCATTATCATTAAATGCTACCCTTAGCTTACGTTGCGATAAAGAACCGATACTGTCGTAAACAGTTTTAGTAAACATTATTAACGGTAGAATTTGATTTATGACCAGTTTTCGTCTAGTATCGATGGGAGTAAAACTTGCAAGTATTCATGGCATGCTGTTGCAACATTTTTCCCTTTCAGGAGAAGGTCTCTTGAGCGCATCGCTTTTATCTCCAAAATATCTTTAGAAATGTGTTCTAATCAACAATTTATTTGGAAGGGGTTATAAGAAGAAAGGGATTTTGTATTATCTCATAGTTTTTGGGTTGCCGTTATGACAATGTCACGTAGGACATTGTGATCATTATTTATTAAAGGAAGCTCTGGAAATTTATCTTCAATGTGCTTTCACTTTGTCTGTTTTTTATTGCAGTTGAGATTAAAATCTGGTTCGAGGTCTTTAAACCGATGATGGCTTAAGGGGGGCGGCTGCCAATCTATTTCTTATTTATCTATTTAGTATTACGAGTATACTTATTTGGATTCAATTATGTGTTTTATTTGCTTACCGAATGAAATTATGGTAACAATTAAAAGAGAACTGCTACTCAATTCACACACGCGAAAAAATGTGCGCACCAAAAAAAAAAGTCTTTACACGGCGATTGTTTGATAAGGACTAATCGACCGAATACTTCGCTACGCAAAGAAGGTACTCGTTTCATATATTTTTAATCTAATTTTTGTTGGTTCTGCAATCTTAAACTTTACCCATTTGTCGGCGTTGCACTTCTACCAGATATCGCTTTTTCCCCTTTGTTTCTGCAAGTCTAACTCAAGATGAACTTTGTCTGCTTCGCGATTTCTTGCGTGCTCGAAAGGCTTGCCATTTATTTCTTTACCATCGCTACGTTTATTTTCTTTATGTGGAGATGGTCTTTTGAATGCACTACCCTTACTTTTTGTCTTCAAAATTGTTCCACATACTTGCGTGCTTAGTTCTTCCGTTTTAGTAGGCGTTTGTGTCAGCCTACTTTTCCTACTGATGACGGTTTTTGTTGGTTGCTCTCTGGTTTCTTCACAAAAAATTCTGTTAGCAGAATTCGGCCCCGACTTGCTAATGATTTGTCCAAGATGATTGTAGAATCTTTTACTCGCGTTATTAGAGCGTAGATTGTAATCCATCTGGGTTTTGTGTCTAGTGCCGCTTTTGCTTTAAAAATAGTTTAGTATACTTAGACCGTGTGATTTGAATGAGTTTAGCATGTCTTCTTCACGCCGGATGACAGCCCTCGTGTTTGCAGTTCGATGAATCAACGCATGAATTGGTAAAAATTAACAAAAAAAATTTAAAGAGAATACAAAAAACCAAGTGTAATCCCCAAACTATTTAAATGTATGTTTATTGTGACAATTCTAAGCGCATATTGATCAGGTCATTGCTTTAAACTATTCTAGTTCGCTTTGAGTAGTCTTTTGGTCAGCTTCAACTAAAGCGAAAAGTGTACCGATTGTATGTCGAAATAAATTTACAGCGCTTTTAATTATTATTTTTATTTAAACATGGAGTTAACCCCCTCTGCTTTTTTGATCATTTCCATGTTAAACTGTTGCGATATGTGATTAAGTAAAATGTTTAAAATGTGAGTGTTTTTGTTTAAAAAGAAACTAGTACTTTGTTTTTAGTTAGGAGATTTACTTATGAATATGTATAACATGTCTGCAAAAACGGTCTTATTTTTTAGTGCATCACGTCTTCTTGTTGAAACATTAAAAAAATTATGCGCATATTTGCGCTTTTTCAAGATTTTGCTTGAACCCACTTAGGCCAAGGTCTTAGCTCGGAAATACATGTTTTTCTAACAAAATATGAATTTCCCTAATTTATTTCAGGTTCAGGTTTAATTGATATTCTTATTATACGGCGAACCTTGTTTGATGTTTTGAGGCAATCTAGCAATGATTCATGAGCTATTAAAGTAGAAAATCTGAAGGAATTTTTGGAAAATCGTACTAAATGTACCTGAATTGAGCAAGGAGATTTCACTTTTGTTGGTAGATTTTCAGAACATTTGGACAAGATGTTGTAGAAAAAAAGATAGGTTTCTTGCTAATAATAAAAATTGACTGGATACTTCAATTGGGTTTGAGAACTACTCAACCAACACTATAATCACTTGTAAAAAAGCTGGTCGTCCTAGAAAAGATTTTGTTGATTCTTCGCAAAGGAGCAACGCCACAAGACTGAGTCTTTGAGAAAAAATCATTCGACTGAAGAGTTAACATTTGCTGCCCGAGTAAGCTGATGATCTTTTGGTCAGTTAGAAACAGCGAAAGTTTCGAAAGACGTTACCACAAATTCTCCCGAAAGAGATGCTACACATAGAACAGCATACAAACATTTTGGAGTAGCTAAAAGGGGACAACTGATTGGGAGACAAGCTCTTTCTATGTTCGTGGAAGTTAAACTCACCGGACAACAATATAATAAGAGCAAATGACAAGTCAAGGTTTTCATCATATAAAAAAAATCCAAGTAGCTAAACAGGAGTGCTACCCTTCTAAACAACACATCACGGACACGGATACTGCTGCTGAAATTAAATTTATACGCTTTGCTTAATCACACAGTTCAACGCTAACTAGATGCTAAAAAGGAAGTTTAGAAGTTCAAAACGCAGACATTTTGAAAAATTTGGAGCTTATATGTAAGTGGGGCGTGGATGGTTCCGGGCAATTGGAATACCAACAACGTTTCTTGGAATCGCTAGTACCTATAAAATTAGTTTCGAACGCGCAGTTCATAATTTGGCGAAATTAAAGACCTTCATCCACACGATACTGCCGACCAATAAAGTTTATGTTTAAACATGAAATAACAGAGTTGGCAAGGACTGAGGTAGAAATAATGCGGGAACAAATCGAAGACATACAGCGAGTTATGTACAGTTGGAACAACATTGAAATACATGTTGCAATCACAATGTTATTTATTTACGAGTATTTATGGTAGATGGAAAGATATGTAATGCCATCACAGATACCAAATCAACACAAAGATGTTTTGTTTGCGGGCTCACATCAAAGGATAACATAGAATAACATAGAAAAATTATGCAGCACAAAAATAATAGATACTTCTCGCTTGGAGTTCGGATTATCGGTGCTTCGTGCTTGGATACGATTTTTTGAATGTTTGTTGCATCTACTTAAGTTATAAAAAGACTCTGATGAAATGGCAAAGATATTCAAAGTCAATTCCAAGCAACTATGGGATTGGTAGTAGATAAGCCGAAACCTGGATCGAAAGCAGTAATGATGGAAATACTGCTAAGTGAATCTTTAGCGATCCGGACCTATCAGCTGGATTAACCGGTTTAGATATTGAATTAATAATAAACCATAGCCATATACTCGTATGTTGGTTTGAAATGTCTGAATATTACAATTACTAGCAATTTCTATGGAGAACTGGTGGTGCAAACATCGATAGAGCAAAGTGTGAATCGAGACATTTCGTCGGCGTTCGAGGGTGTCCATTGACTGAGTGATATTAGCATCACCTATGAGTTTTATAAGACGGTTTTGAATCCCGTCTAGCAGGTGCAGAGATATTTTAGGCGCGCCTGACCAGATGTGTGCATTGTACTCCTTATACTTTCTTATACTAGGTGGCGCAAAAGTCATCACCCTATCGGAAAATGCTATATTTTTTTCAAATAGCGGCAAATGTCAATTCTACTTTGACATTTGTGAAGTGAACAGATTCAAAACACACGTGGGTGGCCGTGGCCACAATCGGACGCGCCCGAAAGTCATTATTTTTTTCAGGCAACTAAAACTTCGTGTGATGAATGGTTGCCTAAAATATAACAACAAGTCAATTTACAATAATAATTTAGTCTCCCCATTAAATGTTGTACGTCACCCATGGAGCCCACTGAGCCCAAACATCTTTCTCTCTCTTTCTCTATCCAATTTTTCAAGAAGCTTAGCACGTGCTCCCTCATTTTAAGAGCAGTAATACCAATAATAAGAACGCCAAATAATTGTTACGATTTTTTTGCGGAATAATTCGTCGGTGGTGTTGAGGCATCGTCAATTTCGGCGTAGATTTCCCGGTCGTCCGACACCAACGGAAGAGTATGGGACAACACGAGATGCTGCCAGGCCTGGCCGGGTACGGAGCAGCCGTTCTGCTGAGAATATCGCATCTGTGAGTGAAGATGTCGCAAAGGACCCCGGAGTATGGATATGCGAATAAGAAAAATGTTCGCTACTGGGTCACCGAAAACTCGCGTAAAATTCGGGCCTTATTTTTTCGAAAACGCAGCAAGCCAAATGACTACTGTGGACGGCAAGGGCTACAGAGACATGCTCAACGACTTTCTCCTTTCTCAATTAGATGGATTTGGGACTGGAGAACATGTGGTTCCAACAGGATGGAGCAATGGCGCATACTGCACGAGCCACAACCGAAACTCTGAGGGCAGCATTTCCGAGTCGCCTAATCACAAGATCGCCTGATTTAACCGCTCAACAAGGCTAAGACTCTTGAAGCCCTCAAAGAAAATATCAGTCAAGATTGCGAAGACTTATCACCTGGAAAGAGTGATGGAAAATGCCACTTAGCAGATATAATTTTCTCGACTTAATGGAAAAAAATTTAAGACATCAAATAAACATAATCTGAAAGCAGAAACAAAATTTTTCATTCGTAAAAAAAAATTAGTCAAAAAACATCGGATGATAACTTTTGTGCCACCTTATATATTGAGGCCAGATCAAAAGGGGACAAGTACTTCTTACATCGTTTAAGGAAACCTAGACATTTCGCAGCATTTTTGGCGAGACATCGAATATGTGGCCCTTGCAACGTAAATTGTCATTGACAATATGACACTGAAACTGCTAAGCTACGAGTATTTGTGCAAAAATACAATTGACACTCAATGCCTCCCACAATTTATAAAATTTTAATTCATGGCCCGGCCAACATGTCTTATTGCCAATTGGTCAGCAGAATGAAGAAGCGCAAACAACAAAGAGTTCAAAAGATATAGAGAAAATTTCGGTCGCAAAATATCGCGCTTAAAAACTAACGAAGATGTTATGAACTCTTTGTTGATTTCCTCGGACCCATCTAAAGGGTCCGCCATCTTTTTTTTCAACTAGTGCTTATTTCGTGAATGGTAACACTTAGCTCATGTCTGATTTAACAGATAATTAGTTTTATCCTTCCGCTGAACGAATATGGTTGTGTATACTCTTGAACAACGCTTAGCTAAGTGGGCCTGCGATCGACTTAGAGAAGATGCCGATTTTGCCAAAAAAATCATCTTTTCAGATGAAGCTCATTTTGATTTTGGCGGGTATGTAAACAAGCAAAATTGTCGCATTTGGGGCACAGAAAACCCGCACGCATACATTGAAAAGCCGATACACCCAAAACGAGTCACTGTTTGGTGCGGATTTTGGTCCAGAGGCATAATTGGGCCATTTTTCTTCGAAAATGTGCAAGGAGTGGCCATTACAGTCAATGGCGATCGTTATCGGGCCATGTTGAACGAATTTTTGTTCACAAAAATTGAAGAGGAGGATATTGGCAACATTTGGTTTCAACAGGACGGCGCTACGTGCCACACAGCCGAAGCTACACTCGATGTTTTACGCCCTGTTTTTGAAGATCGCATTATCAGCCGCAGAGCTGATGTCGTTTGGCCACCTCGGAGCTGCGATTCGACACTGTTGGACTATTATTTGTGGGGTGCCGTAAAAGATAAGTATTACGCCGACAAGCAAGAGACAATTGACGCTTTAAAGGACAATATTCGTGAAGCCATTGGTGAAATACAGCTGCATCGATAATGTGCTTAAAAATTGGACCGATCGTGTAGGCTACTGCATGGCCAGCCGAGGCAGCCATTTGAATGAAATTATTTTCCATTATTAACCGGAAGGATAAAACTAATTATCTGTCAAATCAGACATGAGCTAAGTGTTACCATTCACGAAATAAGCACTAGTAGTAAAAAAAACGTTAGAAGGCGGACCCTTTATAACGAGTTTGAGGAAATTACCTACGATGTTCTGTTGTTTTTACAGGTGCCTAATGTCCCACTAACTTCCGATACTCCTACAGGAACAATATGGATAAAAATAATTTTTGCCAAAAAAACTTGCATTTGACCGCTGTGTGCGAAGTGATTTACATGTATTTACAATTCCTGCCTTATCTGCAAATTTATTTGAATAATTTAGTAAAACATTGGTAAAGATATAACCAAATATTTACAGTGAGGCCACAGGTATGTCCCCTAAATATAAAATTTTTTTTTCGTGTTAACATCAAATAATACTTCTCAAAGCTTGACCTTGTATGTACATGTGCACATGTGTTTAACCAGCTTTGCTGGAGGTACACTACAAGTACGTACGTTTTTTGTGAATCTTACGATTTGGACGGAAGGCATATTTTTTATTTTGATTACCAAACTGAAACGGACAACAAAATTTATCATATTATAATCTTTTCGAATAAGGTAGTAGCCAGCTAAACTTATCGTTAAGTACATCTAAATCTTATCTCAACCTTTGTATTATTCATATGGCTGCAGCTAAGCAGGTACTTACATATGTACGAGTATATCCGAACTTTGGAACTTTTTAATGAATAAATAAAATAAAACCGATTAGATTTTGAATTTTTTGTCGTGGGTTCCTCACAGGGCGATGGTCTATTAAAATTGTTTGTCCACTGAACAAGGGTAATATTTATTTTCATGTGAGTAGTTCAATATCTTATCACGGTACATGCGTGCATACAAGCACAAGTACGTGGACAAATTATTTAAATTTGAACTTTGCAACTTGAACTTGAATTATACTCGTAATCATGAGAACATATGTTGCAGTGTCTTATCATCGGACCACTCAATTTGATTTCCAAATGTTTATTGTTATGTCATGCATGATTGCTAGGAATCTAAACAATGGCAATCTTGGTTCAATTTTCCCAGTGAGTAACAGCATGCAATTTAGTTGTTTCCATTATTCGAAAATAGTTTCTCTAATGTGTATCTCATTAACAGAAATGACCATGTCATTGATCATTGACTAGAGTAGAACTTAGACTAGTGAGGATATGGATATGGTTACTTTTGTGTAACTTAATACTAAGTTTGGCAACTTACTGGTTCGGTCAAATTACAATAGATGCAGGATTTAAAAAAAAAAACTTGAAAACTAGTAACACTTTGGTTCATTTTTGGTTTGAAACTTAGGTACTAATGAGCTAACCTCATATCACACAAAAGCTTTAAATACGACTGGTACCATATACGAGTATCAATCATATAGAAAAACCTCGTATTTACAATGCTGGGTAATTTACAGTGAATGTATTCCCAGTAATCTCATTTACAAATCTTCAGTGTTTTGCTATGGGAGTGACTCGGCGGGTTAATAAGGGTGATTCACTGTAAGAAACCGACCTGTTGCACTTTCTATGTACACTGACGGCAGTTTTTTTTATTCCGTTAGAAATCAGAAGAGATTTTTTTTTTCAATTAGAATTCAATTAGAAAACAACTTATGTTACTGTTTCACACCGTTATTAATTTTTAACTAAATATTTTATGAATGATGTTTTGTACTACATGTGTGACTTTGTTTCTTGACCTTCTAATCGAAATTAATATACTGACACTTATGCCATGTAAAATTCATAATCTTTATTCGAAAAGTTTGGTGGATTTCGTTACTACTGAAAGTTGCTACTGAAATTTGTCATAAAATTTGTTCATATCATTAAAAAACGATTCCAATAACTACGGAAAGACAATCTTAAAGCGATGGTTGAAATTTGACGGAATGCCATTAGCAGTGACAAGCATAGTGATACCTGATTCAATAAGTATTTGTATTTTGACAATTATATAGATGTTTGTCCCGCTGGGGCCAAGAAGACTGTTTCACAGCAGTCAACTTGTCCCCAGGGTGAAAGTCATATGCTATGTGGCCCTAATCTGGCCAGTTTCGCGTATGGTTGTCCAGTGTGATTCAATGTAGCGCCGTATCAGGTGGAAAGCATTCTGGTGTCTGAAAGGCAGTGTCTTAGGACCTGTCTCGGCTTGCACAGAACACCAGAATCAGGGTACAAAAAATATTATCCCAACAAGGTCCTTTACGATTGGGCTAGTGTGAATAGGATTTACAATTTCCTCATTCGAAGACACGTTGCGAGAGCAATGACCAATGGCAATAGCCTTTGGGACTTATTCCCCCATGAAAGGTATCTCGGGCTTTATCCCGTCAGAGGCTTTTCTCCATATTGAGGTTAAAGGGTTAATGCAAATCAGGGATGGTATCGTGGTAATATACCACCGCCACCGCTGCGGTGCGAGGAACAACGGTTGTCAAATATCTCCCTCGTCAGTTGAAATTACTTCAGCGCAGTTACTAGACAAAATACATAAACTGAAAGACGATTTTTCCCCCGGTCCTGATGGATTGCCGCAGTTGTCTTAAAAAAATGCGCTGATAATCTAATTAATCCCCTCACTAGTATTTTCAAACTATCTTTGTCTGAAGGGCTCTTTCTTCATCTGTGGAAAAGCGCTTTTATTACACCTATTCACAAAAAAGGATCAAGGCATGATATCTCCAATTATCGCCCCATTGCTAAACTATCCTGCATCCCCAAGGTTTTTGAAAGTATTGTTTATGATGCACTATATTTTCAATGTAAATCTATATTTGCAACCAACCAACATGGTTTTGTTAAAGGCAGATCAACGATCACCAACCTCATTGAGTTTGTTTCTAGTTCACTATGCGAACTAGAGCAAGGGAAAGAAATTGATGTAATCGCCACGGACTTCAGTAAGGCCTTTGATAAAATCTCGCACAAGTTAATTTTATTCAAACTCAAAGCTCTTGGTTTCGAACCTAGACTGACCTCTTGAATTAATTCCTACATTAAAAAACGCTTCTATATTGTTTATTTTCGTTCCCACTTTTCTGACCCAATTCTCGCCATTTCGGGTGTTCCACAAGGCAGTCAACTCGGTCCATTAATTTTTATTTTAACTATTAACGATGTTGTTAACGTCATAAAGTACTCCCACATGATGATATGAAAATCTATAGACAGATCTCAAGTCTCTCTGACTCTCAACTTTTACAAGATGATCTTAATAGATTCTCGACATGGTGCCATAAAAACTTTCTCGAGCTCAACATAGAAAAATGCCAAGCCATTTCTTACTCCCGGAGGCGTTTGACACTTCGAACCCGTACCTACTATTTATTTACTTCAATGCGGGACTTGGGTGTCATTTGTGATTCACCGCTTAATTTTCGCAACCATATAGACTCCGTAATTAGGAAAGCTAACTCCGCTCTTGGATTTGTTAAACGATGGTCAAAAGAATTCTCCGACCCCTATGTCGCCAAATCCCTGTACACAACCTTTGTTCGTCCACTTCTCGAGTACGCCAGCGAAATATGGTCTCCTTACTATGATGTACACATTCTGCGCATTGAAGCTGTCCAACGTAGATTCCTGCGTTTCGCATTACGCGGGCTACCATGGGCTGACCACAATATTTTACCCCCCTATGTACGTAAATCGATTAAAACTACTCGGTCTCCTGTCTTTGGAAAAACGTCGGGAGTCCGCCGATATTCTCTTCATACACAAACTCTTAACTGGTATCACTGACTGTCCCACAATACTCTCCCAAATCCCAATCAATACCAAGCCGTGTCATTTGAGATCTGTCTACCTTTTCCATCCGAATAATCACAGGACAACTTATGGTGTCAACGAGCCACTGTGTCGTATGCTACGTGAAACAAATCGGGTACGTCAAGTGTTCGATTTCCACTACAGCAGCCCAGCCCTCCGAAATTCCCTAAATAACCATTTTTCCCGTCTATAGACCTTAGCTTAAGTAGAAATAGTAGTTATAAGTCATAGTTTTAAGTTTAGTTTGTTAAGTTATATGTTTGTATTAAATATTTCCAATAAACTGTCCGGGGTTGACCCGGGCCTCAAATAACAAACGGCTCATCTACGACGGTTATGTCACCAATGCTCAGGAGCTGCTCCGTTTTAGTCCCACAATTTTGGATAGGGATCAGATCGATGCCGAAAAACATTTAACCGAATTCTGGTGGCTTCAAGAAGAGTAGAGTGTTGGGTCGCTCTCTTAGTTCAGTACATTCTCCCCCTAGTTGTAAGTTAGATTAAGGATAGGTAGGGGGATCTTGTGGAAAGACCGCGTTCGTTGACATGAAGCGCGTTTTTAAGATGCGACCTGTGCTTTATGGTATTGGTTAAGTCTCGGTGGTGCCTGTGCACGAGTGCCAGGAACGTTCAACAACAATATCCAAGTTGTCGTGGATGGTTTCAAACCTGATATTCACTAAATAAATGCAAATGTACTACAACCAGCGTATCTCCGACACTGTTTTTAATCTTCATCAATGATTTCTTGTTTGCTACTTCACTTTTAATATTCCCGGCACGACGCAAGTGCTTGCCCTTCGGTTGAAGAACGGAAATGGCAACGTATGTTTCGTTCATTAAATTCCTATGTTAAAAGCATAAGTTTTTGGGCAACCACCTACAAACAATTCTGTCGTTATAGCAAAATTTTGATTGGCACTTGGCATCGTCGAAACCGAAAAACTTTCCATTCTGTAAATCAATGATAACCTACGTTGGAGTAATTCTATACTCGATGTCGTTAAAAATCCTTCGAAATATCAAGGTTTCTTCGACGTTGAAAGAAATACTTCAGCCTTTGATCTGGCTTCAATACATGTATAAGACATTTATCCGCCCAAAATTGGAGTACAATGCTCATATCTGTTCGAGTGGCCTAAAGACTTCTCATAGGTATGTCAATTGACAGCCTTGAATACTGACGTAATCTCTACCCCTTACCTTGTTCTTTCGCTATTTTTACCACCAGTTTAATGTAATTGTGAGTAGCATTCCGTCTCTTCAAACATTACAAAACGTTTCGCTATAAATGCTCATTAGTTTCCACTCAATCCCATTTTCTGACATATCCTGAAATATCGTGACGCTTTCCTAAGCCATACAACTCGCTTATGAAATGCTCTGTCGAGCTTTTTATTTCCTAGTCATTATAACCCACAAACATTCAAAACCAACTTACCCCGCTCTGTGTGTAAACATTTTAAGGGTAGGTACCTTTGACATTTTCTTATAGGACAACTACATATTTGGTGTAGTTTATTTGGGTAAGTACATATCTTCACAACATGCTATTCCGTAATTTAGTTTTAAGTGAAATGTGCTGCGGTAAATTATTTTTTTATATTTTGCTTGAACAGGGAGCAAATTACTGAACAAATTACTCTACATGTAGTAGATTTCTTTCGTGATCAAATGTCTTTTGAATGATGGCACATGAAAGTTGACGTATCGATTTGAAACTTCAAATTGTAATAGTAAAGCAGGATATGATTTAATTTATTATTGACTAACAATTTGTTTTTCGCAAACCATAATCTTATCAAATGGACGTCACGGCTTATATCAGCTACTAGGTTCAAAGGACTACCCGAGTTTTTTTCCACAAATCGTTGCGCAAAAAGGGAAATCAATATGAAACAAGAGCAATATTGGAGAAAGCACAGTCTTGAGGGTCGCGACGACATTTCTTTCTGTTCTGTATATAAGATCGAAGCTTAGTCATGCATAAGTCCACGAAAGCCCGCTGGGTATAGTTTATCTAACAATATGCTGTGGCCCATCATATGGTGCAGCGCAAACAATTTTATCTCAGGCGTTTCGTGAAAGAGTTATTCGGAAAATTTTCAGCCCAGTTTGCATCAATGGAGAATGGAGAAGATGTTTCAACAGCAAACAGTGATGCCGACCTCGTCACTTTGACCGCATGGAGACCAGCGCCCCAACACTGAGTGAAAACGCAGTAGAGGGCGATCTCAGCTTAGTTAATTTCTTTAGATCCTGTCATATGAGGCTTTGAAATTGATGAAGAGGTGGTGTGTATAGACTTGGAACTCCTGGATTTTTTCTACGATCTGCCGTAAAGTGAAAGTTTGATTTATGGTGGACTTTCCTGGCCTAAGACCGCACTGATAGGGACCGAACAGACTGTTTACGAAGGGTCTTAGATGTTCACAAAGTACGGCAGACACAATCTTATATGCGATGTTGAGAAGACTTATTATTCTATAGTTGGCGTAGTTCTTGGGATCTCCTTTCTTTGGGATCGCACAAATAATGCTCAGGTTTTGAAAACGAGTTAAGTAATTCTCCGTTACCAGTCATCACTTGCTGCTTTGAATAGCTCGGCAGTGAGGCCATCGGGTCCGGCAGCGTTTATAGGCTTAAGCTTGTGTGTTGTTTGACATCACCGTTTAACAGTTTGCATAAATAATCTTTTCAGATTCTCAGCACCTACTGTCGTTCTACTATAATGTTTCCTTCTCCATCCTCGCAGATTTCTGTTCGCGCTTTACAGCTTGGGCATATTTTATTTTATTTTTTGGTAAAACTTCCGAACTTCATTCTTACATAAATTAAAAACATCAGTACAAAAAATTGTGTCTTGCAAAAAACATTAAAATTGTACTCGTTTGGATAGACGAACAAAACAAAATTATCAATAGTAGTCCATACTATATACTGCAATATATATTGTGCTATAATATTATAAATGCGCAAGTAACTCTGTCTGTCTGTTACGTTTAACAAATTTTTAACCGCTAAACCGATTTCGATGAAATTTTCTACGAACATAGCTTGCGCACCGAGGGAGGACATAGGCTACTTTAAAAACAATAAAATAAACGAAAAACAATAAATTAATATACTTCAATGACACGAACCTGCACGACAAAAAGATGTTTACGACATTTTGATGTTAGCAATGGCAGACAAAAGTGGTGGAACGTATTTCTTAGATGCGCCTGGTGGCACTGGAAAAACTTTCCTTATTTCAACAATTTTGGCCATCATTCGTTCGCTCTCGCATCATCTGGAATCGCGGCGACGTTGTTGGATGGTGGCAGAACGGCACATTCTGCGCTCAAGTTGCCTTTGGACATGAACTTCAACGAAAATTCAACATGTAATATTATCAAAACGTGGGCCCCCGCTCAATTATCAAGGCTTCCCCCATCAATGACGTTGTCTAATAAAAAGCGGGGGCAGAGCAAAGTACTGGTCTTATCGTAAACATCTTCAGTTACAAGCTGCCGGTCGTAGGTCTTGTTGGCGGCTGGACCACCGGTAGTCCTTACCAGGACTTAAATCACGGTATCATGGGAGTCAGGAGCCCCCCGGATCTAGGTCCGGGCCTGACTTGAAGAGGTAGGCCCCCTTGTGGGAGCGTCATGGTGGCTGTGGTTTAAATCCAAAGTCGCGGGAAGGGTCTTCCTTTGGCTGACCCAATGTAGAGTTGCAATAAGTATTGGGTGCTGTGACCCTAAGAGCCGTTCCAAGGGTGTTTCGAATTGGTATCAATGGAATAACGGAGAGCGATGGCAAGGCGTATCCTTGCTCCCATGTATGTATGGGCATCCCGTAAACATAATTTGACATGACAGGCGTTTACGCTAAAAACAGAGACACTATTACCAAAACGTCAGGAATGGCCAAAGTGTTGCAATAGTGTGAAATTGTCGTGTGCAATGAATGTCCTCTGGCCCACAAGAGATCATTGGAGGCATTCAATCGTATAATTAAGGATATGAGAAGAAATCAACGTCTCTTTGGTGGCGCCTTAATATTATTAGTTGGTGATTTCTGGCAACTTTTGCCAGTAATTCTTCGATACACTGCTGCCGATGAGCTTAATGCGTGTTTAAAGTCATCCATTCTATGGAGATACGTGAAAACACTCATATTAACCACAAATGTGAGTGTTCAATTATAAAATGTTCCATTAGGTAATGAATTTTCAAAGCATTTCAAAGCAGTCAATGCCGATAGGCAATGAAACTGGCATAATAACATTACCAATTTTTGCAATGTAGTTCAATCAAAAGAAGAATTGATTCGAAAAGTTTTTCCAAACATTGTACAACAATTCAAGACACATGTTTGGCCGAGCGAAAGAGCTATATTGGCGGCAAAAAACAAAGACGTTACAGAAATTAATGAGACCATTTTAAAAGAGATACGAGGAGAAGTGTTCACATTCTAGTCAGTCGATACGAGTACCATTATGAATGAAGATGAGGTGGTCAATTATCAATTATAGCGGTTACCCCATTATCAATGGGAAATTCAAAGGAAAAGACGTTTTAAATCCACGTATCCCGATGATACCAACAAACATGTCATTCGAATTCAAACGCTTGCAGTTTCCAGTGCGACTGGTATTTGCAATGACCATCAGTCCAGGCACAATCTTTGCAAAGCGTGTGAAAAAAAAGAAAAGGTCTAGCGAAGCGGACGGGATAGCTAGTTAAGATATATAAGCAATGTTTTTTAAAGTAACTTATTTAGTATAACTCCATTTAATCTTTTAAGAAAGTCAAATTTTTTTTTAACGCAGATCAGCGACTAAGATGAAAGAGCTTTTTGTAGTACTCGTATTAACAGCGACCTTTGGGCTTTCGAATTCCCAGCAAATGTGGGGAAAATACAAAATTGATATGGCGAAAGCTATACTGCGCAGATTTCAAGACCTTCATTCACGCTCCATTCAATGATTTTATCTACAGCTCTCATAAAGGTGGACGAAGAAGTAACAATTACTGTATAACTGGAAAATGTTAATCAGACTTTGGATTGGGTAGACCCATTAGAAATGGGGAATATCGTGATGATTCAATACGAGAAATGAGTTATGATACTACTACAATTCATTGAATACGTTCAGCATTTGAATCCAGAATAAATAATAGTTTTGAAAGATGTTAGGCCAAAAATTAAGAGGGGTAAAGTTGGTTTGCTATCTTTGAATTCTTCTGGAGGAACTGGCAAGACTTTTCTTTTAAATTTGCTATTAGCCCGGAAAGATAAAGGAGTTGCTATTGCGGTAGCCTCCTCTGGAATAGATACTATTGAACTTAGCGAATAAAGAAACACCTATTTGTAACATCAATGTGAAAATAGCGATCGTGGACGGATGTTGCAGCAATGTAAGCTGTTAATTTGGGACGAATGTACTCGTACAATGTGTCACAAAAGAGCAATCGAAGCACTAAATCGGACCATGAAAGATATTAAAAGCAACCAAAGTATTGTAGGATGGGTTTTCTCTTAGCTGGCGATTTTAGACAGACTTTGCCCGTAATTACTAAGGCACACCGGCAGACTGCATGCATGTTTAAAGATTGTATTACTCCAGTTGCCAGTGATATGATTATACGATTATTAAATCATGAGTTCTGTAATATTGTTCAAAGTATTGAGGAATTGGTGAGCAAAGTTTATCCTGACCTTCAAACTAGTATAATGGAAATAAAAAGTGGTTGTGTGAAAGGAGAATTTTGGTGCCGCCGACCAATGAAAGCGTGGGACAGATAAATGAAAAAATTATGTCACAAATAGAAGGGGACATTGTTGAATATTTGTCTGAGAATAATTTTACGGACACTGAACTAGTCACCCCATAGAATAGGTGTGCCTTCTCATAAATTACTAATGTTAAAGGTTGTTGTTGCGGTCCTCTTAATGCGAAACCTTGATGCGTTAGATTATGTAATTGCGCACGTGTATAAGGTACACATCTGGGATGAAATATTGTTAGGGCTATTATAATTAGTGACACAGCTAAAGGAGAAAGTGTTTTGATCCCACGAATCCCAATTATACCGACGAATTTGCGTTATCGACTTAAAAAAATTGGAATGTAGTAGCTGGAGTGGATTTAGAAAAAACCGTGTTTTTTTCTCATGGGAGGTATAAACATTTATACATACACACATACACGTCTACCTATAAATACTCGTACCTATAAAATAACTAACTTACTCATCAGAATCCATCACAGCAAAGATATTGATAAGCGAACGAAGTCGCAGGTAACAGCTAGTAATTAGAATAATAATAACATAATTGTAATATAATTGATGAATTATTTGTGATTAAAAATTATAACTTCTCTAAGCAAACTATCCCATTCAAACTAAGCGTAGAGTTAGTGCTTTTAAATATGTACCTATATTTTCGATGTAGTTAAAAACATGTTGATCAGAAATTATTGTGCTAATGAAGTAAGCTCATATCTGATAAATAAATAACAATTCTTTATTCACATATAGTGACTCAACTATTTGATCACATGCATACCAAATAATTCGACTTTTGATTGCAACTTTTTTATTTAAAGAGATAATTTAACGAAATTATTACAAAATAATATCATAATTCATTAAAAAATAATAAAGATAGGAATTCATTTGTTCGCTTATTTTAATTTAACAAAAGTAGGGCACTTGATCAATTAGTTGACTTTACTAAACTAATCTTGTTCAGTATTTCGTATGGTCTCCTTTTGCTTTGAGAATTGATTGTATTCTTCTTGGCATGGATTCTATTAATGTTTTGCATCGATTTTGATTAATACTTTGCCAAGTTTGAGTGCGGTGCCAAAAAGTTAGTAAATTTGCACAATCTCTTGGTAAATCTGTAATTGCATGTTTGACTTCAACCCAAAGATGCTCAATCGGATTGAGGTCTGGCGATTGTGGTGGCGGTGGCCAGTTAAGTACTTCGAAATGATTACTTTGCAGCCACGATTTGGTAATTCTGGCTGTGTGTTTCGGATCATTATCTTGCTGGAAGATAATGTCCGACACATTTTTGTTCCACTTTCCAAGACTTGTTAAAAGCTCGCCTTCCATAGTGGTGATGTATTGAGTGGCATTCATGCGACCTATTACCCTAATACATTGACCAACCCCATCCATGCACATGCGTCCCCAAATCATAAGATTTCCACCTCCAAACTCCACGTCCACTGACGGCCATCGGACTCAAAAGGATTAATTTTTGTTTCGTCCAACCAAATCACCTTTATTTTTTATGACGGTCAGTCAGAAGGGGCTTCTTTATTTTTGCGCGCCCGTGAAAGTCGTTCTTGCGCAAAATTTTCCTAACAGCCTCAGTTGTTACAGTAATTTTATCGTTTTGTAACAAATCTTTATTGATCTGGGCTGCATTGTCATGTATGCTAAACTTTATTTGTCGCACAATACGCCGTTGGAAGGTAGAATTCAGAATTGGCTTCCTTCCAGCGCTATTTTTTTCGATTTCAGTGCCAATAGATATGGATCCCAATGACACTCCAAGTTTTTGAGAAATTTTTCTATGGCTCATTTTGGAAACAATTAACCTTTCCACTTCCTTTTCTTTAGCTTTTTCATCTTCTATCAAATTCAAGACAGTTAAAAATGTTTTCTTAAACTGAAATTTAATATTGGATTCCAATATTAATTTTCTTTTTAATAATCAAATTTGTTTAATTTCGAGAGAAAACACTTTAAAAAAAAAACCAAGCTTTGTGCTCAAAATACGAGGCTTCGCAATATACTGCGCCAGTCTCAACAAATTGATCACATGCATTATCTAAGAACTTTTAAAAGTACTCACGAAATAACGGTAATTCTCAATCACTCCATTTGTTTTGACTGAAAATTTAGTTCTACCAACAGTAAAATTGGAGAAGTTACATCAAATATTTGTATTTTCTTCTGAGCATGTGATCAAAAAGTTGAGTCACTGTATACCGCGGGATCTTACTGTCTGCGTACTTAAAAGTCGGAGACTAGAAGGTCATGGAGATCTGTAAATATCAGACTTACTCAGGAATCGAACTATTTGGTTCTAAAACAAAGCAACATTGAGGAGCCTACTGATTGACATTTCGGTCAGGTCTCTGATTTTCGAAGAAGAAGACTTTTTGAAGATGAAGAGTGGTTCTATCTCTACAGCTCTTTGCAGAAGTGATAAAATATATGCTTTGCCAAGTTTATTGACATGTGTGTTAATTAAACGCTGATGATGAGTACTATGGCCGAAATTTTACTGTGAATAGAGCCCGTTATCGCGTCATGATGACGGACTATTTGCTGCCTGAAATTGAAGCTAGTGGTCTCGACGACATTTGGTTCCAAGAACTTGCCACACAGCCCGTGAAAACATGGCTTTATTGCGAATACGCTTCGGTGAACAGTTAATTTCAAGCATTAGACCGCTGAATTGGTTGCCTAGATCATGTGGCATCACACTTCTAGACTTTTTCTTTTGGGGCTACTATGACGATGAATAAATGAAGCAGATTGATCACTTAATTATATAATTGTCTGAAAGAATGACTTTATCTAATCTTAATTTGAGTACAACATGGCCTCTGCTGGCCGGGGCAATACCATACTACTGCTTGTTTATCACATTCGCTAAACTGTGTAACATTTTTTGGCCGTATTTCGATGACTCTTTTACTGGAAGGTAGAGTATTTTTTCGGATTCAATTTCGGATTCTTTTTACCTAGGGAGAAGTAAACTTGAGAGAGAGAGAGAAGAAAAACTTGGCTTTTTTGACTCGACTAGTGAATAGTAATGAACAACACACCTGACTCGCTCGGATACTTTTTGTGTTTCACTCTGCCTTTAACTATCAGATTTGGAAGAGGAATCAATCCTTATGACAACCAGGATCAATTATGTTCAGCATATTTGATTGTAACTGTGCAGACGATGCCATGGCTTAGTGCAGTGAACGCAGACCCTTTAGGTACTTTTTCACTGAAGCGACTACTCATCTACAACAGCTGCAAAACATTGAACAATTTCCTTAAAAGAAATGTGCATACATTGTACATAAACAACTTTGTTCTCCGTGTTAAGTGGAAGAAAATAAAGATTGGCAATAGTTAATCTGTTAGTTGACTCTATATTTTTATTCAGTTTTGTTTGGCAAATTATCATGACAAAACTTACGCTCATAAACACTGCCCGTTTAAAAATTTGTAGAAATTTATTTCCAAAATCAGGGATTGGTAAAAAACGTTTATAGAGCGCTACGCCAATTTTACAGTCAACATAATCGACCAAGTGAGTCGGCTATTCGAAACACAATTGAACAAGCCACTGACAAGAATGCCTTTGAGGTCAGTGTCGGGGAAAATCCTAATCCATTGATTCGCCAATTTGGCCTGTGTTCCTTGTGTTTTGTGGAAGTTGAAAATCGATTCACTTTGTTACCGCAAAATGTTGTTCAATGATGATTCTCAATCTTGTCTCAGTGATTTTTTTAATAAGCAAAATTGTTGAATTTGGAACAAGGAACATTAGAAAATGATCCATCAGCTACCGATCGCGATGCACTGTTTGGTAAGTTATATGAGCTGGCACCGTAAATGGCGCCCAAATTAACAAGTTCGTGTTTCCAAAAGTCCGTAAATTGGTTCACAGGTTATTTAGTTGTCAGGATGGTGACCATGATATACTGCTGGCGAAACCATCAAGTTATTAAAGGCATCGAACCTGTGGACTGACCTCCAAGTTCGTGAGATTTGGCGCCGCCGGACTATTTTCTTATCATTTGTTATATACATCCTCAAATTCTCGAAAATGTGGTTGAAAATTAGAGCTCCTGGATGGTATTCCCTTAGGCGCCTTAGCACGCTTGATCAACTTGTGACTGTTTCATTTGAATTTAAAAAAATTAAATTAAATTAAATGGCTCTTTCTTTAGTTTGAAAATCAGGAAACGTCGAAACACGGGTAAACGAGCTAACATTTGAATTTGAAAATTCCACCCAAGGCTTTTAATTATAAGAATGGTATGTGATATGTACAATGACATTAAAACGAATATTTAATGTACAGATGTTGTTCTCTTACGTGACTCTATTAAGGATCCGACTCATAGAATTCGTCCATATGTTAATCCGTCGTCTCATCGACGATGGTGACGAATTGTCGGAAAGAACCGTCCAATACAATTCGTCGCATACCTACGTTGACAGTAGACAGCCGATGACATTTTGTTATTGATGAGAGTATTTTCTCTTCAAGCGATGACATTTTCTCTATATTCTCTCAATGCTTCCACCAATGAATTTGTTTCTTCTCAATTTGTGAATGCGTGAACTTCAATTTGTGAACGTAAATGTGAACTTCCAAAACATCCGTTGATTATGTCAGTTAAAAACGACGGAGCAACGGATTCTATGGCCTTTAGTCCTTAATGGCTAAGTCATTTTCTCCAAAGAACCTTAGTATTGTATTTGGGTGTTATCCTCGATAACAAACTTCTTTGGACTAAACATGACCATCTCTCCTTTGAAAGTCGTTTTGTGCCACGATATGGATATAGTTGGGTCTTCACGGACAACAAAGTTATAGTTCACTCCACGTTAGCAAAACCTGCGTCTGTCTTGTAAGCGGAGGTATATGCAATGAACTATATTGTAAGGAATCGGTATAAGGGAATGAAGACCTGCTCCTGTAGCGACAGCCAAACTGTGCTGAAGGTCTAACTTAACACCTCCAAGATAGTTTGAAAAAGCAAGGCATTTCTGATCACTGCTTCACTTTCTCTTCATATTAACTGTCACTCACACTATTGTACTCCTTTGTTTCCGGTAACCTATGCTTTTCGAAAGATTCGTACAGACAGGTCAAATTTCCAAGTGCTAGTGGGCGCCTTAAAGGGAGACCGGGTTGGTATAGTCGATATAATCGATCAAAATAGACCATTGATTGATATGCGCTTACAGTCCCTACCCGAATTGTGCGCAAGGCTTGGATTGATAATGACTTCAAGAGGGTCGCATTTAATACTCTTAAAAAGACGACAAAGATCGACGGAACCACCCGTGTTTTGAAGATGAACAGAGTATCCTTAAACTAAAGGCCGAAATGGCTAGAAGCAAAAAAAAGTAAAGCTCGACTAGATTTGTCGTCTGCCTTTTCTTTTAAATAAATTCAAAATGCATTCGGAAAGCTGCTTACTGGCATCGTAATGGGAAACTACTTTGCTCGTTGCTCCAAAGGCCGACTCCACATAAATAAATAAATGTGATTGTGGAAGATTATCTATTGAAGCAGTACATTACGGAGTCCGGCCCAACTTATTTTATTTTCTCCGATGATAACGTGATTATAAGTAACGACTTGACAGCTCTTTTAAAAACTGATAATGACGCTAAAATATAACGGTTACGAATCAGTCGTACTAAGACCGAATATCTGCATTGCCATTGTCCTGAACCCGAAAATTTAACTCATGACATCTATCATATTTACGAGTAGAAGGAGTCATGGTAGCGAAGTGCGAAAAATTTAACTATTTAGGCTCTGTCGTTAACCACCAAGGAAATTGGGATGAGGATGTTGCTACTGTGTGTGTCGGTGTTACTGCGAGGTGGCTTAAATCCCACCAAAAATCTTTAGTATTTTGTAACAAAAATTCATGATAGTCATTCATTCGCCTTTATAATGTACGCATTTTAAAGTTGGACGATATTCGAGGAGAGAAATATGAAGGAAATAATAGATAATAGATACGGAAAGAAATATGTTGGGCATGTGAGGGGGGGTGACAAAATTTGATCTAATAAGAATTACGCTTACTCGCGGAAGTCTTCACGTTAAGAAATCGAGAAAATCAGCTTGCTTTGACATGTTCAACGGAGGTCGTTGAAAAATTCGAAGCGAAATATGGATCTAGTTCCAGCATAGGTTCGAAGGAGAGGCCGATAGAAAAATAGTGAAGTGATCCAAAATAGAGCGGTCTGCATAATGATTTTACCGTCCGCAAATTTAGCCAACCTCATTAGAGGCGCAGTAGCATAGTAGATACGTGGGAGAAATATGTAGCTCTACGGATTACATATGATATTACCTCATGCTTAAAACTTTCATAAATAATATTATTCATTAAATTTTCAAATGAATTTGGCACATACATCAGAAAGAATTATTTGGCGGTGACCTCTTATTTTTTCAAACACTCTTTTGAACTTAACATTGTTCTTTCGACAATTTGGGAACTTTGACATAAAATGTTTTAACTTTTGGCCACAAAGTTATTGCTTCCATTTATCATAATTTAAAACAATTATTGCTTTTACGAGTTGCTTGAGGTCTTGAATTTAAGTTGTGATTTAATATCTCTGATGTACAACAACATTTTTTACGTACGAAAATGATTTTATTCTTTAGCAAGTGTCGACGTACCTAACACCGTCAGTCAGCAAAATGTACTTACTACTCGCATTTTTGAAACATAAAAGTCAGTTTGACAAATTTGTTTATTACGATGTTTTGCCGGGAATGGCTCGAATTGTCATAGCCATAAACTACAATCAGTTTCTATTTCAAAGTGTGTGTCAAAAAACCTCACATTCTGTCCTCAATACTTATGTATTCTACATCGAGAACATATGAATATGATACAATAAACAAAAGGGATACTCGTAACATGCATTCACGTATGAGACTTTCAAAAAAGAAAATAATATACTCGTGTTACACAACAAAACTCATTTACTAATTGCATAATAAGTGCCCTAGAGTTAACAAGACAACATGGAACTGAAATATAATACAATAGAGTTTTATTTCGGCGATTCGAAGGAAAAAAAATCAATTCATCAGGTTGTCTCAAACTACTCCATCATACTTGGTATACGTACTCCTGCACGGCAACCCTTGTGAGGTTGTTAAACTCGAATACTTAGACAAATCATCATGGTAATTGCACCCTTGTGACATTTTCCTATTTTCCTTTTTTTTATTTAATGACTTCCTTACACGACTGCGGTTACCCAAGATAATTAACTCTAATTTGTTATTTTCTATCCATTTGTTGCTTTTAATTCGAATAATTCGAATCAGCTCAAATCAAATATGAAATTTCCACTGTCAATAAGGACTCAACACAATAATTGTTATGCAGAATAATCTGAATGTCTGGTTGTTTTCTCACTACTATAAATAACATAAATATTAAGTACCTTTTTTGTATCCTTTCGGGTTCCAGTAAGTCTTGTTTGTGTAATAAGGTTTGTAGTAAAAAATCAGTAATTATGGAAATTTATTATTTTTTTTAGACAAAGAATTGATCACTTTTATCAAATGTCCTTTTTGGATTTCTTTTCACTCAAGTAGTATTGAATTTTGAGATTGGATTTCAGTTTGCGATTGAGTTTGCGAATTTTATGCATTTCCTTGGATCCTGGCAAAATGCCTTCACCGCAAATTTACTCATAAGCACAAATTTTCTTTTAATTTTCAATTATTCATAATCACTACTTTCGAATAATTAGTTAAGGTTGTGTTTTTTTTTTTGTTTGTAGAAAAATAAAAAAAAATAAGAAAAACTACACAATCCCTGTCGGCAAATTGAGTAGAGTACTTGCCGCGTGGAGCTTTGACAGTTGAATGGTGCGTCGAGAAGGCAAGAATATGAAACTACAATATATCAAAACACACCAATCTATCAATGACGGCGTGGGGAGGTGGGGAGGAGAAAAAAGAGCTTTTACTCACATTCATTCTTAACTCAAGAATGCTTTTTGACGTAGTTGTTGTTGCTGCTGTTGCATGCTTTATTTATAGGGGAAAAGGGGATTCGAACACGGAATAATTTAGTAGACTTTAGAGTTTACTGTTTTTTTTTTGTTTAAACCATGTGTTTTTTTTTTGGAAATCCACAGCTCACTGATCACTGTTTAAAGATTAACTACTACTACTGGTGGTTAGATAATGCGTCACATCAGCTATCGCTGTTGGTTTTATGTGACTGGCTAAATCCATAGATGAACTAGCTTAGATGGAAAACTGTACTAATTCCTTTGCAAACTGTTAACCCTCGTACAGACCCACTGTAAATGACTTACCAACACATAGTGCATGTCTATAACCTGCCAGAATTTGCTAGAATGAGAGCAATTTACAACTAAAGTTGCTAGAATATGAGCGATTTGCATGTGAAGTTCACTATGTTTGTGTAATGCGAATGACGTTTTTTGAGTAAAATGGGCGGGTTTTGTGTAAAATAGGAGAGAAATTGACGAACAATTCACACGTATTCACGAATAGGGGCGATCAGTGGAAAGCGGTTTTCGGCTTTTCAATATCTGGAATGTTTGCTATCTAAATAGTATGCATAGACTAACTATACCTAGATATCAAACTTTCCAGATATTGGAAAATCAAAACCGGTTTTCTACTGATCGTCACTATCCGTGAGACTCTGTCCGTGAATACGTGTGAATTGTGATCAATGGCAATTTATCTCCTTTTTTATACAAACCACGCCCATTTGAACCAAAAAACGTCATCCACATTACACACACTCGTGCAAATCGCTCTCATTCTAGCAATTTTACTTGTAAATTGCTCTCATTCTAGCAAATTTTGACAAAGTTATAGAGATGCAAAAGTGTTGGAATTCACTTACAGTGTGTCTGTGCGAAAGTTAAGGGTTTGCAAAAGTATTAGTAGAGTTTGACATCTAAAGGGTCCGCCATCTAACGTTTTTTTTTTCAACTAGTGCTTATTTCGTGTATGGTAACACTTAGCTCATGTCTGATTTGACAGATAATTAGTTTTATCCTTCCGCTGAACGAATATGGTTGTGTATACGCTTGAACAACGCTGGGAAATATTGCGACATTACTTTGAACATCATGGTAATGTTGCAGAATGTGTGCGAAAATTGCGTACGGATTTTGGAAGAAGAGAAGCACAGTCAGCTCCGTATGTTCGTTATCTTGTGAAAAAAGTAATAGAAACTGGCATCCTCATCGATAAACCAAAGCGTGAAAAGCCAAAAACAGTACGTACACCCGAGAATATTGCTGCTGTGGCAGAAAGTGTGCGTGAAGCGCCATCAACCTCAATTCACCGTCGTTCTCAACAATTGAACATTTCGGAGACATCATTGAGACGAATTTTGCATAAAGACCTTGGTATGACGCCATACAAAGTCCAATTGGTTCAGGAGTTGAAGCCAACTGACCATCCAATGCGTTTTCGCTTCGCTAAGTGGGCCTGCGATCGACTTAGAGAAGATGCCGATTTTGCCAAAAAAATCATCTTTTCAGATGAAGCTCATTTTGATCTTGGCGGGTATGTAAACAAGCAAAATTGTCGCATTTGGGGCACAGAAAACCCGCACACATACATTGAAAAGCCGATACACCCTAAACGAGTCACTGTTTGGTGCGGATTTTGGTCCAGAGGCATAATTGGGCCATTTTTCTTCGGAAATGAGCAAGGAGTGGCCGTTACAGTCAATGGCGATCATTATCGGGCCATGTTGAACGAATTTTTGTTCACAAAAATTGAAGAGGAGGATATTGGCAACATTTGGTTTCAACAGAATGGCGCTACGTGCCACACAGCCGAAGCTACACTCGATGTTTTGCGCCCTGTTTTTGAAGATCGCATTATCAGCCGCAGAGCTGATGTCGTTTGGCCACCTCGGAGCTGCGATTTGACACCGTTGGACTATTATTTAGTTTAGTTTATCTATGTCTAGTATGTTAGTAGTCTATATAGTCTACAATGTGCCTGTTCATATTAGCATGGGAATAAATGTCCTGCCCATGAACGTCGTGTTCACATTTTCAGGGGGATGAAAGTCTTTTTGACAAAGGGAACGCTTGATTCGGACCATTTTAAATTTGAGCAGTTGGCCTGAAACATACATTTTTTTCTCTTCTTTACACTTGGTTGTCCATCAACGATCAAAACTAAAATGAAAAAATAGGTCCGAAATGGAACGATATGGGAAAAACATCATACCTCACCCGAAAATCCTATTCAGAAGTGGATTTTCATTGGAAGTAACCCTTCTTCCTACTTCCCACAAATAAAATGATTGTCTTTCGGACAATCTTCCTGCCCACGCCAATGCGAACAGGCACATTATCATGGGAATGAAAGCCGTGTCGCCCGAGACGCTTAGATTTTATGTAAGCACACCGAAAGTCCACTTCAAAATGTTGCTAGATGTTAACCTACTAATTCTCGGTGGATGAATGAAAGTTTTTTTCTCAAAGCGTTTCGTTTCTGACAGTCGTCGGAGACTCCACACAGTACGGAAGACTTAAAAATATAATTCTCTATCGAGGTATGAGTGTTTCTTTTCAAAGCGTTTCGCTTCATACATTTTCTTAATTTTTTTTGCTGATCGTCAAACACTGTTCGAAAGCCGAAAAGTAGAGTGTGTGGGAGATTGAAGGAGAAAGCGAATTAAATCTATAGTAGGAAATCGATTCTTTATAAAATCAGGCGTGTTGCACATGCTGGTTATGTTGCTGTTGTTGGGCGGTAGATTTTTTGATTAAACTGCTAATAAAGCTTTTTCAACCACAAAAAATTTTATCTGTGTCAATCTACTACTTCAACGATGTCTTATGTTTTAGATTTCAGCGTTGCCCATTTATCAAAATTGATTTCATTCCAGTGAAGCGTTTTTTTGTGTGTAGCCACTTTGTTCATGGGAAAGACGTTCATGGGTAGGCAAGCGTAGACAGGCACTATGAATTCGAATCTTTGTTTTGTAAAGTGTATCAAAACATTCTTCGAGCAGCCCAGCATACCCGTATGTGGGTGAACAGTTAATACGGCTATCGCCTGCTCTTCTACGACATGCATGTCAGAAATAAAGAAACTCAGATTGTGAGGAAAAATTTTTTAAATTTAAAATTTAAAATTTTAGAGACCTAAGTCCTAAAAGTAGTGGGTCTTTTGCCAATTATAAATTTCACAGCGCCAATTTGTCGGTTTGTAGACTCTTGCTCTAGCTGACTCATTTGGATTTATCATAATTATAAACGACACCACCTCAGCTGGCAACGCCACCTTCAGTTTTACAAATGGTTTTAGCAAACTACAGAAATGCTAAACAAAAGCTCTTCGGGAAGGCTTCTGGCTTTTACGAATGTTAAATGTCTTTAGGATACTCGAATTCTTAAGCTTTAGCACTGCCAAGATGAACGCCAATTTTCATTGAGAATCCTTGGATTAGGGCACAGTGCTTAAGCCATCAAAATACTTTTGCCTGCCGGAAGTCTGATGAGGTTATACCAATTATATTACAAGGATATACAGGGTGTCTCAGGTTAGGTTTTCGTCCTGATACCTGAAGATTCCTGAGGTTATTCCAAACAAAAAATTGTATGGCAGGGGAGGTCTATTTTAACCCCCCTCCAAGTTATAGGCCATTAAAGTGAGGAACCTCTGATTTCGAGGTAAAAGTTCTTAAAAGGCCGTAGCTTTCTAACGGATTCAGCTTAAGAAACCGTTGTGCACATTTTTGAAAGAGAATTTCAGTGTGCATAAAATACTAAAACCTCGTCGAGTTCGATGAACGCCAGCCAAAATTATGGCATTTTAAAGCTAACATTTTGAAAAATCCTTGGACCAATTTCATCAGAAAAATGCGTTTATCTCGAAATTTTCAACTTTTAGGTTAACATTTTTTATCAACACTTCTGTCTTCTCTTCATTATCTACGATTTGTAAGTACGACTTTTCCACCTACGAACAATGGAAGTTATTGAAAACCACTATTATATTCAGGGTCACAAAATAAATAGTGTGTTCAAATAAAGAAAAAATTTACTAAAAGCTGTCAGTTAAAAAGTAAAACAAAGTTGGAGAACTAAGTCAACGGTAAATTTTCCGCTATTTTGTGGAATGTTTTTGTTTACTTCGGTGACAACTTTTGAAATGTGCCGATGTTACTTTATTTACTGATTAAGAGTGAACGAGTAAAGTGTTTAACAAATGTTTAGGAAAAAATCTTTTCGATTCGCAAATACGCCGATATAATTTTCGTTTACGGTTTGTGTAATGGGGATGCAGGGTTAGCTAGATAAGAGTACCAACGGCGATATCCTAGACGGAGGATCCCTTTTTTTCAATGTTTTTCACCGCCTTTCAACTGTCGATTCAGCATATGGGTTAAGAAGAGAAAGATTGTCTAACATAACAACAGCAGAAGAGGAAGAAAGAATTTTAAATGCTGTAAGAATGCAGCCATCTATTAGCACCAGAAGGCTTGCCGCATAGTTGCAAACTCCAAGAACTACAATCCATAGAGTTCTTCAAGCCAACCGCGTTTACCCCTTTCATTATACGCCCATACAGGAACTTTATCAGGGATTGAATTTTGCCAATGGCTGCTACATCAACAAGATGAGAATGAGCAGTTTATTCAAAAAAATTTATGGACTGACGAAGCACAGTTTACGAGAATGGGCAATACCAACCAACGAAATTCAGTGTCTAATCCTCACTTAACACGAACAACATCTTCTCAAAGGTAAAGATTCAGTTGAAATGCAAATGTTTTTCTTAACTGTATACCATTTTACAGAAGGTTTAGCGTGATTGTCTGGGCCGGCATATTGGGTAGTACTTTAATCGGGCCATACTACAACATGTCCTAAATTCAACATTCTATTTAAAATTTTTGAGTGACCTGGAAAATGTTCCTTTTGCTCAGAGGCAAAGAATGGTTTTCCAACACGATGGAGCTCCTTGCCATTGTAACAATAATGTAACTTCGTTTTTAAATCAAAAATTTAATGGACGGTGGATTGGCAGATTTGGTTCCTTTCCTTGGCCATCTAGATCTCCTGAGCTAACGCCAATGTGTTTTTTCTCTGGGGAGCCATAAAAGAAAGGGTTTATTTGACTGAGATTTCAAGCCGTGAAGAGCTCCAAGATAGAATAAATACAGTGGCAGAGGAGCTAAGAGGCATTTTACCAAACATTAATTTGCAGTCTGAAATCATCAAACGCACTGGAACGTGCATCCAAAGGCACGGGCAACATTTCGAAAATTTACTATAAAAACGTTTTGAAATCTTAAAGCGTTACGGTCCTTTTTAGGACCACAAAAACTATTTAAAGGGATATTAAATTTATTTTGTGACCCATTTGCCTGAATAAAATAGTGGTTTGCAATAACTTCCGTTGTTCATAGGTTGAAAAGTCGTACATAAAAATCGTAGATAATGAAGACAAGGCAAAAGTTTTGATAAAAAAATTTAACCTAAAAGTTGAAAATTTCGAGATAAACGCATTTTTCTGATGAAATTGGTTCTACGATTTTTCAAAATGTTATCTTTAAAATGCCATAATTTTGCCTGGAGTTCATCAAACTCGACAAAATTTTAGTATTTTATGCACACTGAAATTCTCTTTCAAAAATGTGCACAACGGTTTCTTAAGCTGAATCCGTTAGAAAGCTACGGCCTTTTAAGAAGTTTTACCCCAACATCAGAGGTTCCTCTCTTTAACGGCCTATAACTTGGAGTGGGGTGAAAATACAGAGGATGTTCAAAATATTAGGAACACTGCAAAAATTTCATTAAAAATATGAAAACAATGCCAGAACGAAATCGTGCCTTAAAAAAGTTAAGGGAGGCGTGACAAAATATTAAAAGAAAACAAATTTTTCCTCTATAAATAATGAATAAATATGATACTCGTAAATCTTAAAACTATAAAGTTGCATATTTTATTTCATGCTCCAAAATCAAAATACACAGCAATAAACAAAAAATATGTGAAAAAAATGTAGTGTTCCTAATATAATTGCAATACAATTTGCCATAACTTCAGGAATCTTCAGCTATTAGGACGCAAAGCTAAACTGGGACACCCTGTATATCAAATACGCTGTCAGGCGTAAGCTGTTTGCCTCAATTTTCCACCAGAAGATTGTAAAAATCTTTGTTTTATGTATGAGCCGCCTTAGCTATAGATGATAGAGTCGATACATTTTTCGTTAAGCTTCATCCTTATGATTAGGGCAATGTACCCATGAAAGGGCACACATTGTCGGTAAATGTTACTTTGTAACGCGTATAACTACATGTAATGCTACATATTACTCCCACGTATCTGGATTGCTACTGCGGTGCTTGTGGGATTGACTTAATTTGTGGACCTTAGAACTATACTATTTGACAACCTAGTTTGAAACCTCGTTAGTGATTGTATTTTTGCATTTGAGTGATCCAAATAGTTTTTGGGCCATTTAAGTTTGTTCGCACTGTAGCTTGACAGAACAGTGACTCTTTGAAGATGCATCGGTTTCTCGACAACCTCTCTTGAGCTTTCATCGGCCTAAATACGACAATTTTGCTGAAAATGGGGACAGTCATTGAAGATTATTTTCTTTGAAAAACCTTCATTAAGTTGTGTTTGGTCGTGCATCCAATCGGAGAACGTACGGCACTCGAAGTGATCTGGATGCTTTAATTTCTGTGTTAACTGAATATTTATTTTTTTTGTTAAAATTTGACGGAATCGTTAATTCCTGCGCACGGTGACGAGTCGGCCACACTTTCACGTTCGCCAGCAAATTTTTCGCACATTTTCAAAATATGCATGCTCCGATAATTTTATATTTTGGTGGGGGCTGAGCTCCCCATTTATTTAGCTTAATACAAGTTTAATACTTGGACTTAAAAAATAACAAAAAGACTTAAGAGTTAGGAACCAAAGGAACGATGGAAAAGATCTAGTTTGCGACTAAAAATGCTCAAGTTGAAACCAAAAATTGTGAGGTTTAAGTTGACCTTTCGGAGCATATGTGAGATTGATTCCTTGGAACGGAGGGCCGGTAGATAAAAGGGATGAGGGAAACGTAAATTAGGAGCGTTTGTGTTGAAGGAAATAGAGTTGTAAAGGGAACCTGAGAGCAGTCGATGAATGAAAAGAATGTCATCTATATTTCTATCTTCTCTTAAGAATTTCAAATTGATATGTTTGAGCCGGTCCTGATGGAATCGACGTTGTATACCCTTGATTCGGAAAATATGAACACGGTGAAAGGGGGAACAATCATGACTAGCATACTCAAGCAGGGGGCGAACAAAGATAACATAGAGAGATCTTGTTTTGTGCGTGTTGGAAATTTCTTAACAAAGCCAAGTGATAAGTTGACATTAAGGATCATCTTATCGATATGAGAACGGAAACTAAGCTCCCTGTCGAATAATACGCCAAGATCTTGAAAAGATTGAACCAGGAGAATAGATTGGCCATAGAGAAAATAAAGTCGGGAAGGAGACAGGTTGCATTTATATTAAATTCTAAGCAGTTTTTGAAGCAGATTGGAAACCGATCGTGGTCTTTTTGAAGAAGGGTGGAGACATGGGGAGAGGAAATTGCTGCCTTGTAGAACCTCAGAGCAGACCTCAGATAGGTTTACCAGGTAAGAAGATATCCATTTTAATAAAAGAGATTTAAACAGAGAACAGACAATTTGAAGAGGATCAATTGATGGGATGTCTTATAACAAGCTTTAGTGAAATCGGTTGCGATCGACTTCTTTGTCATTTTCTAATGCTGTGTGAGCAAAAGACACGAATTTAACTACGTTTTGATATTTGATGGGCCTTTCAGAAAACCGTGTTTTCTAGGCGAAATAAAACTCGTTGATTGTGCCATCGAGTATCTATCGATGACTAAAATTGTTAATAATTATACATAGATGGCAGATTTTGATGTACAACAGTTTTTTTTTGATATGTTGACTTTATTAGCCACTCTCATGGTGAAATACCCATTGGCCCACCCTTTCAATTTCAGGATCGGAAAAACGAGAATCCAGGTATTTGGCCTTAATTCTCTAGTTCGTTTTCTAGTTCGAAATTTTTGCCCGTCTTTATGCCGATAATTCTTGGAGCACGAAACAAACGGACTATACGAAGCAAAATCCCTTACGGAACTCGGCAGATTGTGCGGAAAGACGGACAGAAATGAGTTTTTGATGTCAAAAATGCAGCACACATGGAAGGGTACCTTAACCCTGTGGCTACTAAACCTTTTTTTGGTCTTAATTGTTAAACTAACGTATTTACAATATATAATTATTTAGGGCAATGGTATAACTGACTAAATACTAAAAGAAACTTAGTAAAGCAATCACTACACAGTGGAATATTACAAGTTAAACAAACATATGGTATTGTACCTCTACCTCCAATTTTTTTTTTCTGAGCTTATTTTGTACTTTACGACATCGTCGGTCTAAACTTGTAACTGACATATGATCTCCAATATTCAGTAAAAGTTTGACCCCCTCGAATTGGGGGTTTTTTGACTCACTGACCTTCTCTGTGATTTTGGCTGCCTGTCGTTCAGTCATAGCAAGCTGTTCAGCGAGATTGACAAGATCCTTCAGAAATTTTACTTTTTTCTTAAATATTTCTTGGTGGACCCTATGGGCATTTACAATATAACTGCCGCCACAATAGGTTGTAAAAAAATGTTACAAGCATTTTAAAATTTTTCTGTTATAGACACAGGATAGAAATAATAGGAATCCTGACAGGACACTGTCTCCTGCGGTATACACAAAGAGACGCAAATTTTCAGATACTTATACCTGCAGATTCTGCGGTGATCTGCAAGCTGTTGAGACCATAACGTACTCGTATACATACTGTATGAATGCGAGCAACATCGTGTAGTTGAGGAAATAGGCCGCACGAACTTCAAAGGCCTTCTTGGCTTTTGCAGTAAAATTGTGTGCTTCACCGTGGCGATTGTTTAGGTTTTTGCCATTTGAAGTCAAATTCAACTGGTTCGACAGTATCTGGTTCCACATATCCATCATACCCGTGTTTAATTTAACCTAACCTAACCTCTGTCATAGACATGAACTTTTTGATCTATATGGTATTTCTTGTTTTTTTTTCTTCTCTTCACTCCGTTATGCTCGTGATATCCGATTTTTACCCTGGCTGCGACAAGTAACGTTCTTGATGTTGGCTCCTCGGAAAGTTCGGACATCTAAAATTCTGGAGGAATGATTAACATCAATCGCAATATGATCAATCTGGTTCAGGGTTGATTGATCACGATATAGACAAATCTCTTTATGGATTGCTGGACATGCAGGCTTGGTTTTCCGAAGACCACCTCAAAGACCGCTTCCTTACTCAGCCTAGTGGTAAGATCTTGTAGCAACATTTTGGTGTTATAGCTGGGGCATTAAGCATTATGTCAGGTCATAGAATTCGTCTTTGATGATGTCATCCTTATCCTTTGAAGCGGCCTTTCGCCTTGATGCGGATTGTTATGAGGAGTTCGCTTACATAACGGAAGCTTAAGACTTTTCGCTTGAGTCTCCCTTGAATAGCAATTTCACATTCAAATAAGCGTTGTCTTTTTTCTTTTTAGCAGTTGCCTTACTAGATGTCACAGTTTTTAATCCCCGTTTTTCCCGACACATCCTATCGCCATCAGTTATATGATTCGATTCTAAGCTATAGTACAGTTCGTGTTGATGACTTAAAAATACGGAAAATCTTAGTATAATGGCGCGAAATTTTTATTAAACAATGTTGCCAATGCGATCGTTAATATTACATAACAAATATATATAAGTATAAAGTACTTATAGGAATTCAATTTTCTAATTCATTTATTTACAATGTTAAATTTTCTTCAATTTGGCTATTTTGTGCCCAACATGTTGGCTTTGAGGGTCGCTGTGATTTGTTGGCATAGACCTGCGACTTCAGAAAACCCCACAAGAAAAGGTCTAACGGGGTCAAATCGCACGATATGGTGTCCGTATCATCCAATTCAGACCAAAAGAAGCTGGTAATTATCGACATTAGCGCTCGCCGTTGACGGTGATTGCCTGGTCAACGTCGGTCTCAAAGAAATATGGGCCGCTGACGCCGCCAGCCCAAAATCCACACCATACAGTGACTTTTCGGGATCTCATATGGATTGGTATCGTCTCAAATTCGACAATTTTCTTTGTTGACATACCCATTCATCTAGAAATGGGCCTCATCGCTGAAAATGATTTTCCGATGAAAATTAGGGTCAGTTTCCAACTGCTCCAGAGCCCATTTAGCTAGCACACGTCGTTGTCTATGGTCGTTTACCTTCAGCTCCTGGGTCAGTTGAATTTTGTACGGGTGCAGGCCCAAGTCACGACGCAAAATTCGCCAAGTTATGGTCTGTGAAATGTCGAGTTCTTGTGAGCGACGCGAAATCGACCGCCTCGTATTCACCTGCACATTCTAACGGACAGCGGCGATGTTTTCAGCAGATCTTACGTTTCGTCGACGTACGCGTGTTGGTTTATCGTTTACTTAATCAGTAAACCAACTTGAGAGATGTAGCTTCAACAATATCGTCGCTATCAACTGTCAAAGTTCGGAAGTCCTTATTGGAAGACCTTGTATTTAAACCCTGCGATATTACGGCTCCGCACAACGCAATGAAGTGCAAGTGAAAATAAAGCACCATTAGATCTGTGGAACTTTCACTTCGCAGCTCCTGCCAGTTCCGGGTAAGCTCTAAACGTTAAATAAAACCCAATTCGATATTATTGCAATGCATTTTATTCGACAATTATTTTATTTTGTTTTTAATTATAATTTTTATTTGTTTAAAAGATTTTTCTCTGTTTCTTGGGATTAAATAATTTTCTTCTCCTGGCGAAATAATAAAATAAAAATAATAATACAAAAAAAAATAAAAAAATGCAACGCAAAACACACAAGATAGGGTCAATGAGAAGCGGGAGAAAGATCAGGGAATAGTTTAAAAATTAATGAAGGACGTGTTTTTTTTTTTAATAAAACAGCTAACTACTTGAATCGGTGATAGGAACCCCCGAAGCACAACACAACTTTACCGCAAAATAACTGAGGCCAAGAAAAGTTGTAAGCGAAAGAATGAACTACATATTTTTAAGATTTAAATGGCAATCTTTATTTATGAATGCTAGGGGATCTGCTAGCGAAATGTACCTATCTCCATACGCATTTTTGTGTTGTTTTTGTTTTCAAACAACTTGGCTTGGTTATCAATTCAAATTTAAAAATAAAATGGGGGAGGAAACGAGGAGGATAAAATAACTAAATCAAATAATAAAACATCTATCAAGCTACGAGTGAGTTAAGAATATATGTTTCTGCATGCAGAAATGTTTTTTGTTGTTTTTTGGTTTGTGGTTTTGCTTTCTATTTTTTTTTTTTTGTAACTCCTTACAAAGGACACCGACCCACCGACCGACCCGTAAAGTTTTTAGATTTTTTTTCTTAGTTTCTCCAAAACTGTTTTCAGTAATTTTCGCCGAAAATTTATTAAATTTTTTTTTTTAATTAAAAAGCAAACAGGTTAGCGAAAAACTCAAGCAAGTTGTGATAGAGGTATTTGCGCTAAATGACGACAAGATGCAGGATTTTTGATGAACTAGCTGAACTTCTTCTACTCTTTCTGCTCTTTTTAACTGATCGTGCCGCCTCCCTCTGCGTTGGTTGTTGTACTCTTCTTATATTCATCTGTTCGGGGTTGTTTTTTTTTTTTTCTTTTAAATATTCAAATATTTTTCCTGTCCTATTTAGGTTACTGATGTTTTTTTTTGTTTTTTTTTTTTACTGAGAACTAAACTAGACAAGGACCTTTAAGTTGTTTTCAAAAAGTTTAGTTCGTAATTTTTGGTTTGAAAGGTAAAAATTTTTATTTTACAACAGTGGTTGGCCGTGTGAAAGGGGGGGAGCAACACCACCACTCGCTAACAAACACGACCAAACGACCGCACGATTCTCTCTCACTCTCTCCTCTATCAGTAATGTACTTCTTCTTAAATCCTCTGCTTTTATAAAACAAAAATTTGCTTGTTGTGTACACATATAAATGTATGTATGCTGATTTGGTTTTTTTTTTTTGATTTTTAATTTTTTTTTTTATATACGTTTTGCCCCCTGCATGTTGTTGTTGATTTTATTTTAGATGAACACGCTTGCGCAATTGGGTTTTTCTTCAACGGTTCGCCTTAAAATTCTGCTGAAATCTTCTCTTCTTATGTTCATTGTCATTGATGGATTGATTTCGATTTCGATTTCGAGTTCCTCCGTTGGTAGCGTACTTCATTTTTTATTCATCTTGAATTTCGCATAGAAATTTGATATTTGATCGTGACGCACTGGAATGGCGTCTAGAATGCCAGTGAAACTGAAATTAGTATGGCGCTTCTCATGGAGATTATCACCCGAGAGGTAGGTGACTACATTCGGTTGAAACTCTGTCGAATTGGGATCGCTATGATTGGCAACGAGATGATTGCAAAATTGAGCTATTTGCACAAAGACTGTAGCTTCGCGATCTTCAAATAAATAACAAAGAAATAGAATACCTTATACAAGGAAAAGTCCAAAATTGATTCACTTACCTAGTTTTCTTGGGATTTTCACCAGAGAGAACGTCATGTTCTCGTTGTCCCTTTGTGCACGCATATGCCTATTGCCATGGGTGAATTCTTGCTCCAACCAACGTATAACATTTCTAGCGTTTTCACTACGCTTCTTCAAATCGTCTAACTCATTGAAAACTACAAACCAAGAATTTCACTTTGTCAGAAAAAGGATACCACTATCACTGTGTGCTTTATAATTAACTCACCTGCATTTGGAATTAGAACAATGAACTTCTTGCTCTTTACTAAATTCTTCACAATCCCTGTGTATTCAGTGAGTGCCTTGGCATCAACCACCACAAACGGTGTCATAATCATGTTGAGTGGATTTTTACGAAGCTGAAAGTGGATAGGAAATAACAAACACATTGCTTCGTAACAGAAATATTAAAAACTCACCTCTTCTTCCAAAGTCTCCACCTCATTCTTTAACCACAATTTGCCCATAATTTCGCATTTCTTATTCACCTCGTTCTTTTGGGCTTCGCTGCGCTCCTCATCTGCTCCACTGCTAGATTGCAGCTTTTCGGTCTTCTCGCCCAAATTGCGATTTCTCAGGTACCCTTTTCTGGGTAAACGTTTGCACTCCTCAACAGTGTCCTTTTCTTCGTTACTTGTGTAGCTCTTCCTAACTATACCATTCTTGCGATCGCTGTAACGTCTAGTGCGTCCTTCAACCCTCTTTCTGGAATTCTTGGCAGATCTTCTTTCTCTACGACGCGATGACGATACCTTTTTCTCCTCTCTCTTCTTCTTAACGTTCTCGGTGAATTTCCGTGTCTTAACACAGAATCTGTAATTGAATTTTTTCTGTTTGCAAATGAAGAACCCAAAGTCGACCATTTTAAAGATTCTCAAAATATTCTCTTCGTTCGGAGTGATTTTCTCCCGAATAGTCGTTTCCCAGTCTAATTGCATTTGAGTGCTTTGGAAGAGATCGAAATTCTTCAAAACAAAGTCCTCCGATAGAGGCACGGTAGCGCGAACATCAAATAAATCACTAAGACCACCGCGGATATTGGCGGCCAATAGGAAATCCCGCTCAAAATACACCTTCCTGGTGAAGATATCAATATTGCAGTAATTCAATAGTTTCATGATCTTATGAATAAACTCGGGATTGGAGTGATAACAACCAAACAATATCTCATGGTTAATTTTCAACCAATCGAAGAGAATTTTCAGTGCCCGCATAGTGGGTTCTGTTTGAACAAAGTCAACGATGATATTCGGATCGATTTTCGTGTACTTGTTCCGATAGACCAGTTTCTCTGGGGGCTCGCCAATCTTTACTTCCTCTTCATTGTCAGATTTGAAATTTATAGCGCCAAGTGAAGCGCTGTTCATGTTCAACACCTCAAAACCTTTTAGCAATTCTTCGCTATCGATCTCCTGCGATAATTCCGTTCCGGGATATATAATTTTCTCTTCCTCAATGACTATGTCTTCGTTATCAGAAAAGGTGGGATAGTTTTGATCTCCGTTATCTACCTCATCCTCATCTGATTCTTCTCGTTTCTCCTTAATTTCCTTGCCATTCTGGACTACTCCTTCTCTATCTTCTATATCGCTAAAATCACTCTCAAAATTTGAACTCAAATCAGAATAATCCTCCTCTTCTGATGAAAAATCAGTGTCCATGTCCGATTCGGAATCGTAGCAACTGCTATCATCACTCTGAGCAATTTTCCGGCGACGACGGCGTAATTTCATTCCTTTTTTCTTACTCTTGCTCGACAGTGGTGTTTTTAGGTCTGATTCCTTTGCCTCATCACTGCTGCGTGTTGAATTCTGCGGTTTCTTCTCATCGTTATCTTTCTTCGAGACAATCACAGAAGTTTTTAATTCACGTTTACCATTTGTTCCTTCATGATCGTCGGTGTCCGACAGAGCTTTTATCTTCTTCTCTGGTTCGCCCATGGTTGCCAGCCAATTTTTGTATTCGTTGCGGCTCTTGCGTACCGACATATCAAACTCTTCAAATTTCTTGGCGTACATCTCATGGAATATTTCATTTTCCTTCGACTTAGTTAGAACCACTTGCTCAAGGTTTACTATGCACGCATCCATCAGATCGGAGCATACTGCCACAAGAAAGGCATTCAACGAATAGACCTTCTGCGAGTTGATCATCTTTAATTTGGACAAGCAGAAGAAGAGTATGTTGACAATTTTGAAAACACTTCCTTCGTTTATATTAATACTTTTCGAGCAGAGGATCTTCCTCAAATCAACCAATACACAATGACACAGACTATTAAAGTCTGGTACTTCCTTATCGAAGAAGAATATGTCCACAATTAGATAGAAACGCGCATAAAAGTCCTTTAAACTGAATTCAACTTTGTTAACATCTAATTTTTCCAGATAGTCTGCATGTGCTTGAAACAGTTTGCAGACGTTATTCTCACTCAATTCAAATGGTACAATGCAAACAAGAGAGTAAAGGTAATGGTAAATCGAATCCAAGTCGAAATTCTGTCCATAGAACAGAGTTCCTAATTGATTTTGTGACATCCCGATTGCTGGGTTTAATTTAAACGCCTCATAATAAAACTTTGCCGCCATTTTCTTGTTAATCTTCGGTTTCGAATCGATTTTAAAGTCAAGGAAGTAGCGATGAAGATCACCCAGCGAGAGCAGTGCAGAGTGAATCGTATCTAAAGCAAAACTTACCGCCTCAAGACTTTTGTCCACCACAAAGTCACCTATTATTTCCTCGCCATTCTTGATATTCGTATAGTCACCGCTATCGCTTCCCTCAATGAATACGTTAAAGTTGAGAAGAAACTTTAAATCCAAATCGTATATCTCTTCCATTTTCGATGCAATTCGTTTGTAGTTTGCAATTCCGCTAAAGAGAAATTTCTCAAGCTTTTGGAGATTCTCCTGAGCGGTTTCTTCCTTCTGTTCTTTACTCCAATTCTTTTTTACGAAAGCAATAAACTCATAGTATCCTTTGCGCCATAGAATCTCACGGGCTTTCTTTCCAACTGCTTGGTAGTCCATGAAGATTATGGCTTTGCACAGCTGCACCAGCTGTGAACGTTTGTCCTCGATGTCATGATCGAAGAGTTGTGACATCGAAACTATGGCTTTCTTCTCATCGTCTAATTGTTTTGTCACCACATACAAGGACCTAAAAAAGAATTTTAACAAGGAAAGTATATTAAGTGTAGGCGACCCTATTAAATGGTTTTATGGCGCTTCTGATAGTGAGATGGAGAGATTTAAATTGCAACTGAGACAGATGACAATAGTACAAAAAAAAAGAACCCATTTCCGAGAACGAGCTATTAATCGTAATAATTACGAATTACACAAACTTCGGCTTCTATATATATTTTGCGAATACAAGACCCCCAACCCAGCTCACGTCAACAAGCAACACAGCGCGAGTGAATGGAGAATACAGTTGTTGACATAAATTCTAGACTCTCCGCCGGGCAAGTAGATTTCCGCTCTATGTAGATCCTCTCGTGCTAACAACATCAATGCCATGAGGATCATCATTGATCGGTGCGTTAAATATTGATCGACTTTGTCAGTGTCAAGAGGAAATTTCCTTGGTTTGCCGTGCGCAGGAGAAGCACGCAAACATACGATGTCTCACGTTCTACAAAGAGAACAGCTGTCGGAGTAGTTGCATTTTGTCCTCAATATTGTCCTCATCAGTGATCAGCGATGGGCTTGGTTCAGCATGTAAGCAGAAAACCAAGACATTTAATGGAATCTTGTATCTCAACTCTTTCATCGAACTATAGACCTCCAACAAATGACAACAAGTTTAAAGAAAAAAGCAGAAATCGTGCGACTGATAACATAAATGAAAAATGTAAACGCATCGGCATGAGTATGGACACCTAGGCAGCCGTTATCGGATTTGAAGCTAACTTCCAATATCTTGAGAGTATTTTTTCGACCGATGACAGAACCAAACTACACACAGTCAGCCGAATTAGGAAAGAAAAATCTGCTACTAGATCAGCTTACGTTATAGGGGTACAACGCCTGAAAAGTGGGCACAACAATAACGAGAAAACGAAGAGCATTTATTGAGCAGTGCCTACGCAAAATTTTAAAAATCTTTTATCCCAACCGAGTCTCTTATGAAGAACTTCATTAGGGAACGGAACAGGACTCTTTTCGAAAAGGTCAGAGCTTCATAGCAAACCATATTATGAATATTGAGCAGTATAGTCGAGTCGGAAACGGAGCAACAGCAAATCTTGAAAGCTGAACCATATTGCAAGGTGCCTTGCTCAATGGCAAGTAGGCGTAGCAAAGATCCACAAATCACAAGGACTGACGGTTACTGGTCTCGTCCAATTGGAGTTCATTCATCAATTTTAGAAGCGCGAGTATTGAGCAGGAAAAAATACCAACACTATACTGTCGTGTCAGAAATGAGTGAACCACAGAAGGTTGATGTATAGCAAATGAATTCGCGTGACTGAATCAACGGTGGCTTCAACAGTTCCTTATTTGAACTATTTCAAAGTATTGGGAGTTGAGGTCAATAAAGATTTTCAGGACTATTCAGGTATCTTACATAGAGATAGTGCAGAATGAGGACTTACTGGATCAAAGGCATACCTAAAATCTCCGAAGCTCCTTGTTGAGAAAAATTATACTGTTACGAGGCAAACAAGAGCTTCAGATAAAGACAGTTGTACTGTGGAGAGTCCTACAAAATGAAAACAGACCACGACAATCGAATCTGCATACGGACTGCTCTGATCTTAAACAACTCACGAACAATCAGCACAGACCATCGTCTGTTTTTAAAGCAGATATCCATTCAGAAGGTACGGTGAGATGGGCTGGACAAATGTCAGATATACTACGGCGTCTACTACAGAGAACAGAAGAAACGCCTTCGCTTTAAACGAATATTTCTACGAGCTCATCGAGCAATAACCTTAGTACGACGTTCAAATGGTTTTAGTTAGTTAGTTGATTATGACGCCGAAAAAGGAAAGGAGGACATCTTTGAAACGGACTAGCACATAATTTCTCAACTAAATTCACAAAGGCCATCAACCAAATTGATTGACCATCATTGCAGGCCACTCATCTAGTATTAAAGATGTTCAAACATTTCGAGCGGCCAACATAAACTCGGAACATAACATAATTGCAGTCGAAGTACATCTACAGAATTCCCATACTTGTTGTGGCGAGAAATAATAGATGTAACATTGAACAGTATCAATCACAACAAACCGCCAGCATGTTTGTGGTTCCCAAATCCCTCAACCTTTCGCCGTCTGAATCCTGTATCAAGTGCTGAAGATCAGTGACATCGATGCCAAGAAGCTGTGTGAAATTCCGCAATCGATGTGATGGATTTCACTCAACCACGCTTGATAAAGTGTGTATGCAAAACAACTCGCCCAAAAAGCGGCGGTGCTAGGGAGAGAGCGGCTAATGCGTTCTACTAGCAAATGAGAAGGGAAAAAATGACGAGGTGCTAGTGCAGGAACGACTTTCGGAAATTTTACCAAAATGTGGAAAGAATGTGTCAAGAACTTGGAAAATCCACTTTGCAGACTCCTACACTGCGGTAATAACCCAGTCTAATTCAAGTAAACCACCTTAAGATTTGCGTTCACCCGACCAAAAGGAAGTAAGGATAGCAAATCTAAACTTAAGCACAACAAAGCTGAGATGACTGGTTAAGTTAGGAAGCGGGCACAAACTAATTCTCAAGATTTTGTCGGTTTGGTTGATTCACAAGAAAGCAGAAACCTCTAAACCACTATACCGGCATCAACCTTCTTAACATGGCGTCCAAGATCTTGTCTGCTATATTACGTGTTCGCCTGACATCATTTGGAAAGGATCCTATTCGACCCTATCAGCTGGGTTTTTGGGCTACACATGCCCACAATTGCCCAACTATTTACACTAAGGCAAATCATAGAAAAAAACTTAAGAAATTCACATCGTTCCTCCCAACGTCGTTATCAATTTTTAGACCGCATCAATAGCGACGAGCTTTAGAAAGACTTGTTTAATTTTGCGATCGCCGACAAAGTGTACAGAATGACGATCGATGATGGAGAGCACTTTTGGTGTCAAACAGGACTTAGACAAGGTGATGAGTTGTCATGTGACCCCTTTGACATCATAATTGAGACAATTTTGCGAAACACGCAAGCCAACACCATATGCACAATTTTCCGAAATTCTGTGTAGCTACTTGCATGCACTGATGACATTGACATCAGCGCCAGAACAAAAATGGGTGCGTTTACAAGCATTGAAACAGAAGGGACAAAAGTGGATTTAGCTGTGAATTAGGGCAAAATTTAAGAAATGCTGCCAACAAAAAGAGATGGGCAACATCGACGCCACCTCGTCAGAAATCCAAGTTATCCAGGGTTATACTTGCCAAACGTAATTTTCTCCAGTTCAGAAGGCAACTGTGTTATAAGACTCTGTTGAGAAGCATTTAGGGGACTCTATACAAGACCATCCTCATCCCAGTCTTGCCCTCAGCATGGATATTAGCAAAGGCGGATGAAAATATTCTTTGTCGTGTTGAATGCGAGCTTATTCGAGTGGTGATTGGGGTCGTTTGCATTCATGCGCTTGGAAGATGAGGAGATATAACAGCTAACCAGATCAGAAAAGTGCGCATCAGTCGTCTGAAATGACTAGGACACAGAGCACAAATGGATATCAACTCTCCATTTCTAATTCTTCTATTACTACTCATAGAAACAATGCAGTAAAGGTCTACCCAAGACTTTGGCGCAATCTAAGTAAATAAGTTGGCACAGTCAAACAACAGCAACAGAAACAATTTTATAGAAAGAATAACAACGGAAATAAGTTAATGGTGTCAATAAAAGCAACTTGATAGGCCTCATGCGCTCTCGAAATATGTTAGCCATTAGCACGAAAGTGTTTGCCAATTTTATTTTTTCTCACTTCGACTACGTTAACTAGTTTGATAATCTATCAAGGGGTTCCCCCTAAAATTTGTGCTCACGCCAATTGAATGTGATTGAAAAAGAAGCAACGATTGCGCACTATTAGGAAAGTCAAAGCTCTTCTGACAAAAAATTGCGAAATCATCGAAAGTAAATGTTTGCTATACTAAAACTAATTCAGGGAATCATGCATGTTGTAATTTGACTAGACTGCATTCGAAATACCTACACTGCAATCACATTACACAATTTCCATTGAACTGTGAATTTTGTAGAAAGCCGTGTAACCCAAGAACTCGAGATAAAACTGCTGGCTCATGCCGAACACAGAGAAAACTCATATTAACAATTCTAACCCCAGCCAATTAGAATCTGTCAATCCGGAACAAATAGCTTTGGTTTTAGCCATCGATACGACTTGTGACCTCACAACCCAGACCACAACAATCCACTAAAACGTCACTTCGATACTCACGCGAATTAATCGAAAACCAACAAATGACAACATGACTCATGCTAAAATCTACTGTCGTCTACCATTTCGTTGTGACGAAATTCAGCTATTTCTCACGGCTCGCCCTCAACCTACCTCAACACAAGCGACGATACTTAGTCCAACTATGGTTACCCCATCCTGTTACATCAATTCCATGCCGTCTTTGTCTTCTTGGCCAGTTCTCCCATCACATAACTGACGATAAAGAACCAGAACCAGTGATAATGCACTCTCTGAGATGGTGGCCGTATCTTTTTTAGTATTTTTCCCTCGCAGTAAACAAGAAATACAAAAAAAAACCAAAACGAGCCAGCGAGTTTGATGGGACGACGGGTGGAACGACGGAGGCGGCACCAATCACGGGAATAATATGATGCATAGCTTGTACAACTGTATGCACGGACACATATAAACCACATTGTGGCTTTATTTTTAGACAATTGTCACAAAGTCAATTTGCAATAAAAACTCGGAAAGGATGGAGAATGTTTTTATCAAAAAAGAAAAACAAAAATATTTCACATACTCGTATGCTCTATTACTTACCGATAAGTCTCCTTTGGATCACGGCTACCAGAAATTTCCATGGTTGTTCCCCAATTTGACCCTTTTGCCCACGTCTCACTGTAATTAATGAAAATATCACACTTCAATTATTGTGCACTCTAGATTGCTGCAAATCACTTTTTTTTTTACCAATTTTCTTAACCGAACGACTGCTCTCAAAGTTCCCTTTCTTTTGTTCAATAAGTTTTTTTTTTTTTTCCTTTTTATATTTCAGCAAATATAATTTGATTTAATACTAGATTTACTCAGCGTAAATTCTTCTTTATTTTTGGTAAATTTTCAACACACAAATTTACAGCGCACGACTACTGTGAGTCAAGATGTGAAGTCCATTGTATGGGGAGCTGCTGCTGCTGCGTTGTTTTTTTAATGGTCGCCGTCGTCGTCGTATTGGATCGGAAATTTTCATTCTGTAAGCATATTTGCGCATGCAATTCATTCGGAGTTTATTCCACGCGGTGAGATGATTGTTACATAGAAATTGACGTACAATATTTTTGAGTTTTTTAGTTTTCTCCTTGGGTTAAAATTTCTTGGTAATCGCACAGATATTTCGCACTTTGTTAGAACAAAAAAAAAATAATAATTGGGAAAATGTTGGAGGAATTTTTTAGTTTTCCAGTGGAAGACCAGATGTTATGAGGGTCGGGTAGGTAGTTTGACAATGGTTGTGTTCAGGGCGAGGAAGATTTCTGTGTGTTGTGAAATTGTTGTTATCTGATGATATGTTTTTTTTTTCAATGTTTTTCGATCATATTTAAATATATTATTTCATCGAAAAGTAAAAAGAAATATAACAAAAGAGAATATGCATATAGTAATTTGACATTTTGAACTATAATATGTAGTTGAATATTCTCATTCAATCTTAGTCTTTCCGATTTGATATTTTTTTCGCGTTCGAAGTTTTGGATTTTTGATCAGGTGGCAAATTTCTGGTACATTTTGTTACTTTCATTTAATTTTAATTTACCGGAAAATAATATAACTCAATACGACTTAAATACGTTTCCCAGTTAAGGGTAAATTATGCTTCTAACGCTATACAAGGCCCTCATCATAACTGTCTTGTCGTATGAGGCAGATGAATGAACATACTTAAGATCGGATAAAAGTTATTTTAGCTGCTTTAAGCAAAGAATTCTCTGTGTGATCTTCAGTCACGTCTGCGTTGATGGAGTATGAAGGTAGATCACGCAGTTGGAAGAGGACGTAGGGCAATTCGTTGCGCGCAACTACAAACGGCTAGCTTGCGATCGAACTGGGTGTAGAGGCATGCTGGTTGATGGCCAGGAACTCCCCGGTATGTAATATGCTGTCAAAAGTTAAAGTGTGTAAGTAAGCTTTTGGCAACATTTCATACTACTCTCTCGGTTAATTGAGATAGTTAACGCACAAAATCATCACGTAGTTGACCATATAACAATTATGCTTTACTGAGGCCTGGAGATGCAGTCCATTATTATAAATTTCAAGGGAAGGCAGATGGGCGTGTTCCATCTTAGGCAGAGCCAAGTGAGTTGATACAGTTGGTATTTCATTCATAGTATTTCATACATATGTAGATTCAAATTATCACACCTTCCTCCATAATGAAAGCCCTATGTCGTATTGGAAGACTGTCTGCATCGGAATTCTTGGATTAATATGTACAACATTCCCAGCAACATTGTAGATAGTGATTAGCCTGATTGTGATGAATTAAAAGTGCATCAAAGCAGCTGTTAGTTACTTTCACTCTACTGCTACGCGTATTGACAGATGACAGATTGCAGCAAATTTGTCAAAAACTAATCTCATAATCCGTGTTATTTTGGACAAGCCCTGCCGTAGTCTTCGTGCGATCACATTAACCAACTTCCTGAGGTGCCTGGATGATGTAGGTTCATCTGCTTCAAAAGGGAAAGTACCTTTGGAGCTCAGCAGTATTACTGCACAGTCTCCTATTCTGCATTGAAGGAAGAAAGAGGAACTAAGGAGGAAAAATATAAGCTCTGAATACTCCTTCTTCTTTTGCCATATAAAAGATGTTTTGTACTTATCCTGCAGAAGACATGGCTCCTTGCTAAGGGTGATATGCTCGCCCCTTTTGCCGACGTGGACGGTGAGGTTTGAGCTAGCGAATTTTCCTTTTTAATGTGTACCGCCTTTAGCTACATAGCGTGTCCTTCATCACATCCTCGGTGTGTGTTAAATTTGAAGAGAGAAATGATATCTTGGCAGGCATTAATGTCGCAGGCTCAGAGATTGGGTGCAATGAGGCAGCTTTTTCTTCAGTAGCCTCATCACTATACTTTTAACTTTAAAATTAATAATGAAATCCTTTACTTGAGAGGACGATTGACCAACTTATAACCAGCTTTTCTTTACCCAATGTCTTGTCATGATTAATGGCGATGATATGAGGAAGAAGTTTTCAATCGTCGACTGAAAGTTCAAGGTTTTGTCATTTGTTTCAGGACAGGAAGAATTGCGTGTGACGTAAATCTTATACCTGCAGCTTAAAATATGACCAATCCTAGCCAAACGTGAAATCTGCCGTCTTCTAATCCTGACAAGTCAATAACGTCACGAACTTCTCGTTCTCCCTGAAGATGTGAAGCACTTGTTTTGGCGCGTTCATACAGGAATATACCCAGACAACATTCGACGATCGTAAGTAATAAAGAGGAACTAGCTTGAGTCCGTACATCACTTGAGGATGAAAGATGAAAATGGCAGTGAATTTGCCGCACACCTCAAAAAGGCCACAGTTCGATAACCAAAATTGGAAGAAGAGCTGGTGGACTGAAAACATGGCACTCATTAATCAAATAGGGATCACTACAATTAAGAAAGTTTTGAGGAGAGATAAAACATATTGCAAGATGACAAATAGACATAATAAGAGTTCTGAGAACCTACAATGGGGAACAGGACATAAGCAAGTTGGCAGATCTCAATGCTATTCCATATTCATCAATGCGCTCTATTTTTGTTTTTAGTTTTCTCAATATGTAATTTTAATTGCTCGACCTTTGTCCTTTTACAACATTAGTGTTGCACGCGCGGCAGTAGATAACGTTATCATGGTAAATGTTGAGAGAAATAGAATTGTAGCAAGTAGCCCGTAAAAAAACAAAAAGAAAGTCATGTTCCTGCGTTTTTCAAAAGTATTCGAGTTAGTAAGGATATCAGGAAGGTAAGACAAAAAGGCCGTTCTACCGCAGAGTAAATTGAAGTATAAAACGGTGAATATTCTTAATTCTGGACACTCACTGAAAGACAGAAAACCCTGACTGACTAACTCAAAAAGGGGGCGGACAAAGGTAATGCAGATGGATCTGTACAAGAGGGGAACTGAAAATTCTGTTAACGACTGTTTGATAAAGCCAAGAGACAATTAATTCCTTTTCACGGTAAAGAAGATAAGCAGAAGAGGGGGCTGCTTGAAACTACGTGACAAGGTTTCTTGTTAGGATGAAAAGAAGAGAACCTAAGTGGCAACCTTATGGAATACCAGACGTGGCCAAAGAAGAAGCTGATTGAACCGACCTAAAAATATGCATTTTTAAAGGTTCAAGCTCGAGGCCAAGCCGTTTTGAAAATATCAATGAGATGAGATACCTTTTCAGTTGCAACAACACCGATTTCGTAGCCATTTTCTAATGTAAAAAGGCGAAGGCAAAAAAACGAATTCAATTGATATACGAGTACCTACTAAAAAAACTACGTTGGGCGGGTGACATAAGAGACTCGCTCTGAAAACTTAAGGCGCAACTGAAGCAGTTAGCTAAAGAGCGGGCTAACTGGAGAGGCTTGTTAGTTGAAGCCCACGTTCACCTCGAACTGTAGCCGCATCTAAGTAAGTAAGCAAGAAAGCTTGACCAGAGAAGCAAAGTTACTAAGGCTACATTTAAGAAACTAACAATCAAAATGTGTAGTGCACTTGACCGTAAGACTTACCCTCTCAGAATGGGACATACATTTTTTTTCATCACGACCTCCACTTGCCTTTTTTTGTTGATTTAGAGCAAATGGTCTTACGTGATGTGAATTCACAAACGTGAAATGGCAGAACTTCTAGGTCGCCAGCCCTACGCATATTAGAGCGAACAAAAAGTGGACCGGCTGTAATAACTGCATGCATGGGAAAATACAATAATAAATAAAAACAACAATTTTTTCAATAGATAGGTATTGCATCTTAAGTTTCTTATTTCTTCAACCACACATAAGGGATGGATAATGATAACGTTATGGGGATAACAGGATAATACATAGATTCCATTTGCTTAAAAGTATACACACATTTGTTTCTTTAAACATATAACGTAATAAACTCTCTGCGCCTAACGATAAAATAAATAACAACAACAATATATTCATAAAAGTAACTGGAACTTTAACCACCATTTTATACTTAGTATGGAATCTGGTTCTGATAGTATTGAATCATATCGTACGTTCTCGTCCTGAAGTTCTGATACGAATTTCTAATGACAGCCAACATATGAGCAGCAGCTTCCCGATTGTTTTTCGTTGATACGAAACGTTGTTTTAACAAATTGATAGTCTGTCCACGGAAGCAGGGTAGACCAGTGTCTAGCATAAGGGAGACTAGGGAAACAATTGCATCTTGATAGGGTCGGACAGCCAAGAAAGCCTGTACGCAGAGTTCACAGAACCATTTGAAAGCGGGTGCTTCCATTTTGCCACCCATAATCATTACCATTTCATCGGTGAGCTTCATGTCTGGCTCAAAGCCGATGTTTCCACCAGGTGACGATTCAAACATAAAACCGAAATCGATGTGTATGATGTGTCCATCTTTGTCGATCATGATGTTGCCGTTGTGACGATCTTTGATTTGCAGGAGATATCCAATAAGAGAGTACGCGGCCATTGATTTTACAAAGTTAGCACGAGCAGCTTGAAACTCCTTGGAGCTCTCATCGCCGTACTGATGCAGGAAGTATTCGTAGAGGCCAGAGTCTGTCTGACGGCCAAGTTGATCACGTGATTTGGCATTTGGAACACATTCTATCACACCACACTAAGAGGAAATAATTCAATTAATCAATTGCAACTCAAACATTATGTTAACTGGGACTTACTCCAGGAGCTGTGGCTACTACCCGGTAAGGAAACAAAAACAAATCCAAACCGACTTGCTGGAATATGTTCTTAAAGATTGTTATGACCTGCAGCGCAAGCATATCTTGGCGAACGTCATCGCCTACCTTGAATATGGCTGCTTGCCAGGATTCCACACCTAATGTCGCATGCGCATCCTCTTGGGAGTTCTAACACAAAGATAGACCTTCATTCTAAAACAGTTTGATTATGCGAATATGAATGAAAACTCACCGGATTATTTGAAACTTCCATTGCTCTGGTCTCCAGCTCGGTAATACCACAACGATACACTCGAAACCTTGCTAAATATGGCGCCTTTGCAGCACTCTGCATGGGAGTTCCGCTATTATAGTCAATATCCAGCACCATAGCCTCTGGATTCGACGGCAAATAACATCCCGATTGCACCTTTATCTTACTCAAAGCAGCTAGACAAGCATTTTTCCTTTCGGGACCTTTGGGGAATGAACGAATCTCTCCGGACACAGCTGTAATCTTACCAAAGAAGTCAAATTCTCTTTCATAGAACCGTTTTGCTGCACCAGAGAAGGAACCGGTGATGTTTTGACTAAGTGCCTCCAGAGCCTCATACAAGTTGGGATCTTTGTGCTGCTGATCCTCGTCCATGTACATGTTGGTTTGCATGTTCCAAATAAGTTGATGCGCTACTATTTGTGACCGTTTTGAAATGTTTTTAATAAACTCAGTCACATAACCCATAGTATCGTGTCGGAGTGCCTGGACGAGTTGCGGAATGTATGGAAGAACAGATTCAGCAGGATACGAGGAAAGTGTCTTTACTGCGTACTGCGCTGTTAAAGGATGTGACGGATACTGTCTGGAGAAGTAGGACAATGCTTGAATTGGATTGACAGCCGACCAAGCTAGGACGTGCACCAGATCTGGACATTCTTGCAGAAGATTCCTAGTTGTGACAAGATATTTGAGTGCCTCAGGGATATGGGCAACAGCAATTGGATCAGCACAAACTAATCGCGTCACTTCATCCTCAATGGAGTCGGAATTTTTGATTCTCCACGGGAGGAATACGGCTAAAGCGGGATTATATGCCCAAGAAAGTCGAGTATAATCACGCCACACGTTCGTTTTGTAAGGTCTCGCTCGCCATTCGTTGATTTGCTCCTCTCCAGGAATAGCCAAATCGGGTAAACTGTTCGGATTATACCAGATGATCATGAATTCCAGTTCAACAGCCAGAAGTTCGAGAATTAAGTTTCGTTTTTTCATGTAGTCTTTGTCGTATGCGTCTTTTGGATAGGGAAGCCGTTTCGATCGCGTAGAACGTTTCGACAACGTCGAAGTTGAATGCGGAATTGTGTTGTACCAACCACCAGTGCCTGACGTAGACCGAGCTACATCACTTCCACTTATAAGAGATGCCGTCTCGGGGTTCTGCTTAACGGAGAGCATCTGATTTGAAACTGTAGTGCCAACTAAGCTCGCCACTTCATAGTCGCCAACCTCTGTGCTAACTAAATGCTTCTTCTCACTGCGCATTGTCTGCCAGAATTTAAGCAGAATCAATATGTCGTCCAAAAGTTGCTCTTTAGGTTGATTCGGACAAGTCGGAGGTCCACAGAAATAGTCTAGCGCGTTGTTGTAGATTCTCTCGCGAAGTAGATTTCGAGCTAGAGACTTTGGAATTGTGTTGCCTTGGAGAAGAGACAAGCCGCATTGGAGGAGTTTAAATCTGCATCCTACTGTGGCCACTTGTCGATTTTGTTTTATATGTTTGGAGATCGGCAGACAACGATGTAGCAGGATGCAAAACATTTCCACTTTATCCCGGTTGCAATATTTTGCCGTGTCAACCATTTCGGAGAGCAATTGAAGCCATATCAAATGTGGGGAAATGAGAATTGGCTTTGACACTAATTTACAACCATCATACGCCGCCAGAGGATTGACAATTTGTACTTCGTCAGAGAAGAGTCCCAGCTTCTTCTCGAAAGTGATTTGCCACGCACTGACCATCTCTTGAATGAAGCAGAGCTCCAGGTCCTGGCGAGCGGTAAGAATCCATTGCCAGCATTCAACTGCAGTCTCCATTGCAGACTCTGTGAAGAGTTCCACTTGAGATGTTGCTGTAACAGAAAACAAAGTGGTAAAGATGGTAAAGATAGAGCATATGAGTGCACTTACAAATAGCGTGAAGCAATTTCCGGTTCATTCCAGAGCACAGAATCAGGTACGCTGTAGCCCTCCAAAGAGCTCCTCGATGTTTCGCATCACTTTTCTCAGAACATGCATCCCAAACGTCTTTCACTAAGCGGTCAGCTATGCCAGCCTTATCTTTGTCACTTAACGCGGATAACAACCCGGAAATCTCTCCAGCATACTTGCTTCTGAGGCAGAGAACCGATACGAATCTCGGTGTATCACTGTTGACACAATGCGGCCTCTTACTAATCGATGGCAGAGCGTTGGGATACAAAGTACTGCTACTAACCACCGAGTCAAAAGCCAGTGCTAAACCGCTGTGATGAGCCAGCACGGGTGTGGGAATTTGGTTAGGATATTCCTGCAGGTGTGAACGTGTTGACCGCGGAGCCCATTTCATTGCTTCATTTACGATACCTTGGCAACGGTCTGCAAAATCCTTGAGCCTTCCCTCTCTTGCAGGAAGCGAATCCATTAGGTGTAGGGTATATGGCGTCGACACCACCCGAAGAGTGGGAGTTTCTTCGTTCGGATCGAGGGTTAAGGAAAACGCTAATAATTGGAGAATGTCCAGCATGCACCAAAGAACTCGTCGGTTCCACAACAAGTGGGGGAACTTGTCCACCAACTGTGAGAGATACTGATCAGCTACAAGTTGTATTTGCTTGTGGATGTGGTTGAAGTAGACTAGGAGTAAGGTGGCCTGAGACTCGAGAACTTTTTCGCGTACGTCATCGTGGGTAAAAAGTACATTGCGGAACTTTTCGAATACTTGATCAGCGATGCTGAAAGGAAGAGGGTATCACAATCATGAATTCACAAATGCCAAACTGTTTTAACTCACCACTTGACACATTGCCAGATTCCTGACTTGTCCTTCTGCAATGCAGTATCGCAAAGATATCCCAAAATTGGCTCCAAACTGGGCTCCTCTGAATTCTCCACTCGCAAAGTCTCTAGCCAGTACACACTAAGTAAAAATGTGCACTGAGCGAATGTGAGTTTGTTAATACAGGCTGTCACTTCAGCTGGAGGATGATCCAAAAGCAGTAGAATCTGACTTCTTAGCTCATTTAAACTGACGGAATCGCTCTTAATCGCCGTAGTGTAGTTCAATTCACGCATATCGGATTTATGCGCCGTTTGCGAGATGAGTAAAGGTGACTTTGCCGCAATTTGCTGGACGCCTTGATACCAATCTGCCGGCCAGAGTCTGGAGTTTGTGAATCCCATGACCACACAGTACACCCAAAAGTCTTTGAATAATTTGTGCAGGCGCATCTTTGGATTTTTAATGGGTGGAAGACGCCTCACAAGCACCGCAATCACTGGGATGAGCATACCTAAATTTCCAGCACTTGAGCTCGCCTTTTGTGCTCCTGGTGTGTTGTCATATGAACGTTCTCCCTCCAAACCAATTTGAACAAACAATTCTAAGAGCTTTCCCAAAAGTTCCAGCATCTCAGAATCACCCTGGATATTGGCTGCGATATTTCCCAACGCATTGACCACGGCATCGGACACATTATGGAATTGTTTCCTATGATCAGGGTTCGATGTATAAGCTAGAGATGCTGCTTGCACTGTAACTCTCGAGAACATCTTCATGATTTCGTCGAACACGTGTGGCTCACACTGCGATATAATCATGCAGCCAAGTTGATCGACAATAAGCACATTCTGCTCTGACGGGACCTTGCAAAAACGTTGAATAAAGAACTGAAGAATGTTTTGTGTTGTTTTTGAGGTGTCTTTCAGGGCCACAGCAACGTGGCCAAGCATCACAATAATATTTAAGCTCACCAAGCTTGATTCCCTAAAAGAAAAACACACACAATCGTTAGTGATTCATGGGTAAAACTCACATACAAACGTACGACTCATGTTTCTCCGCCGTAAACAACCGATTCGACACATTGGCGACGAGGGCTGGAACACAAAACTGATCTAGACAGTGTGCGGATCTCAACGCAATGCTCAAGTTCTCAATAGCAGCGTCCCGCAAAGCCTCAAACGCCGCCTGCCCTGACTTGGTGATGCCGTTCTTATTGACATCTCCAAACACATCAATCGCTCGAAGTTCACTACTATTCTGGACAATCAGCTTAAACGGCGTTGCATCCTTGGAATCCTTCTTTTGTGACTGCTGTATGGTTTGCATCGTGGAGAACACATGCAATTTGGCCAGTATTGGACTTGGATCGACAAGAAAGTCTCGTAAATACGATATAGATGTTCCAGCGATGTTTGGAAACTTTTGTGCCAGCTTTCCTAAACCTTCAAGACATACCATCAGCAGTGGCATGTGATCGATCACTATTTTGTGACTCAGTATAGAGTTCAGCTTCTGTGAAAGCCGCCCGCAAAGCTTGTCCGCCTCTATGGAACAGAAGTGATTGGATTAGCTAAGGCAATACATAAACTTTCATTTAACGAACAAAAAGAAACAAAAACAAACAGTGGATAAAGCAACACGGGAGAAGGTGAACTTAAACTCAAAAACAAACGAAAAACGAACGCAAAAACACTCGTTTAACCTTTTGAAAGTAAAAAATTTAAACCGTTCTGCAAAGAAGAAACAGTGTAGTCTTCATCGACTGTGAAATATCTGCAATTTAGCTACTACTACCTCTCATTTTCTAGATCAATTAACTGACCTGTTTCGTCCCGTATCGCCCACACTAGTAAGTCAACGCATGCCGCATTCGCCATCACATTTACTTTGTACTTGTTCACAACCGATATGCCTCCATTGTCTTCCCTCTTTTCTTTCTCGTGATCCTGTTGCTTGTTCTGCAGCTCCGTTTGGCCATTGAGAAACAATCGCTTGACAAACTCCTGGACGTCTTTCGTAAACGGCGTTGGCAGATCGTTTTGATATTGCAATAACTCTCGCAGGAGCGTCACCATGACTAGGTTAAGGGTCTCCGAGAAGCTCTTGTAGCAGTAGCCCTTGATTTGATGCAACGCAAATATGTCACTCGCCTGCTCGTCGAGATGCTCCAAGGTTTCCTTTGTTAGCAATTTCTTTGCCATGGCAAAAATCGTCTGCAGGTGTTGGATTGGAAAGGTGGTAAAGTTGTGTTTCTTTCCATTGGGTTGTTTTGTCGGTGAATCCACCCGCATATATGGGAATTGATTGAAGCTAGAGCCGTATCTTGAAAAGAAGTATGTCTTTGGGTCGTAGGGAACCGAGAAGTATGTCTGGAATGATGGTCTTTTTACTGTATTGGACTGTGCCACTGCGGCCATGTGACGGATTATTCGTGAATCTCCCGAGTCCTGACTCAAACTTCCCGACATCGAGCGCGGTATTATAGACCGAAAGTGACTAAAACTGCCAAGACGCTCATTCGAACTAAACACTGTCGTTTCCTTGTTTTTCACCACTGGCATCTCTTCTCTCGGGAATATTCTACACAATAGTGGTGGGTCCACTGCAGAGTACCTTCCCATGGATCGCGCCAATCCAAACAACAACGGCACAGTCGCCTTGCAAAGGATAATCGGTGGCGGTGCATTGCTGCTCTCTTTGCTTGACTTGATTATATTCGTCAATGCGCTCAGTGTCTCCACTTGATTTATAAGAATTTCATCCCTTAAATCAGGACACTTTGACGCTATATCCGACAGCAGCGTATTCAAACAGAAACTAAACTTTTCCGCCGATGGTACACCTGCAAATTTGATGTAAAATCTATTTATAATTGGTTTACAAGGTGACGTCACTTGACCTACGATCGATTTTACTCCACTTTGAGTCATCAATCCATACGGCCTTGGGCAAACACTTTGCCAACCTCAGCAAATAGGGGACGATTTTGTCCTCATGTTGGCATTTACTCTCCAAAAAGTACAAACCCAGAGCAATAACTGCATCTTGAGCCTTAGAATCCAGACAGAAGACTCCCGCAGCATTTTCTTGTGGACAATAGCGATAAAGAGGCTGGACCTGTGTGGTGAAAATGCAAAAGTTCTGTACTATATCGATTCAGTTAAATGGGTTTTTGCTTACTTTATCCCAGGGAGTTGGATTGATTTTGGCCAAAACTCTGGCGAGACTTTGGCTCATGGATTGAAATGAAAAATAGTCCGCACGGGCAGACATTTTCCGAGGGAAAAAGATATGCAAATACGCGAATTCTGAGCTATTTCGTTTTCTAATTGGATTTTGCACTTTGTCGTGTAGTGGTTGGGAAGATTTTTTTCTTTACTTTTTTTTCTCTCCCTTTTGACGTTTGCTTTGACATTTGTCATCATTAATTAGAGGAAAAGAGAACTGAAACAGAACAAATGATTGGGATAGTCGATAAGGTGGATTGTTGGTAGTTTTATTTTTACATTTAGTTTTACTTGGCCGGCCATATAAAATAAATTAACATTAAAATGCACAACCTTTGCTATACTCTTATTCGAAAGATAATTCTTTATGGTTTAGCATTTAAAGATGATTTTGGGCATACGAGCACGCGACTGATAATTACAAAGCGTGTAGTGCAGTCCCAATTGTTGACCACATTTTCGATCATCTGTAGCCGTATATCTGCAATATACATTCATACCTCGCCGTATATTGAATTCCGTTCCTCGTATATCCACGTAATCAAGGGATTTTACGTACCAGCATAGAAAACAACCAAGTGGAGTTAGATCGCAAGATCTCAGCGGCCAATTTACAGGCCCCAATCTCGAAATCACTTCCCCTAACAAACTTTAATTTTAATAAATCGATGCTATTGGTCAAAATGTAGCCCCATCCTGCTGGAACCACATATCAGTAACATCGATGTCATGTAAATTTTGAATCAAATATTTGTTGATCATCTTTCTGCGACCTTCTGACTTATTTCAAGAAGATAAGGCCCGATGATGCCATCAAACACAATCCACGCCGTTCAGTATATATATATTTTTTTGATGCAGTGTTATCTGCAGAGTCACACGCAGATTGTTCTCGCTCTAAATATGGCTATTTTACTAACTGAATTATCCGTTGAACTAAATGTGAGCATTATCGCTGAAGACACAATATTGTTATAAAATTGCGAACCAGCATGCATAATCCAACGGCGTAAATTCTTGCAATAAATAAATCTTGTAAGGAATTTGCAAAATGTTATAAGTTGTGACTGGCAAAATCACAAAGTGCTATGCACTACTTCGTGTTCTCATTAACACAAACCTCAACAGTGGCGATATTTTCTTCGGACCGCAGTGGCCTAATATCATTTAACGTCAAATTAGAGCGAAATTTATCTGCAACGCAACGATTATAATAATAATAAAGCATTGTACGCCAACTAGGACTATAACTGAAGACGAATGAAACAGGTTTGATTTCAAGTCACTTGAAAATGCTTTTGTACTTCATCAGTATAACTTCGTACAAAAACAAAAACTCTAACAGCACGCATCGATATTTCTCAAGGACTAATCGTGCATCCATAGAAGCAGCAACAATCTGCAACAACAGAAATAAACACTGCAACTCTGCGAAAAATGTGCTTCCAGGCAGAGAAGAAGGCTGTATCGGTAAGTACTAAATAGTTAAAAATACAACATAGCTGCCAACGAAAGTTGTGAGAGTAGTGTTGTTTGGATAGGCTTGGACGTAAGGACCGAAGCCGGAATTAGAGCTCCAAGATTATGTAAAGAAGATAGCACAGCCTGTGTCAAAATTTCGCAACTTTTGATGTTGAAAAATCATCGGGCAAATAAGTTTTCATCAGCAGCATCAAGTAGAAAATAGCAATTCAAAAAAAGCAAAATATTTTGGCGAAAATCTTCCAGCCCACCAGCAACTGCATAAGTATAAGTGTTGTAAACATCGGCTACAAGTTCCTATCTGCTAAACTGTGTCTTTTCTCCACGTGCTGATTAGCTCATATCAGTATAGCTTTAGGAATTGAAAGTCCAACATATGGTAGACAAAATCCCTGCGGGTAAGCGTAGTTAGAAATTGCGATATCGTCTTGCTGTATACAAAGGGTCCAAGCTATTGCGCAGATAACAAGTTGGACCAAGTGTGCACTTGTTCATCCAATGATCTGAATATTGCAGAGTCATGAGCATTAACAATTGCCTGGCTATCCGTGTAGATAGAAGTTAATCTCTCGGCGATATTATTATTATCAATAAACGTTGAATAATAGCCGTTACTTTGGCTTGAAGGGCACTGGATCTAATCGTTATCCTGAAGAAGCAGAAGATGCAAACAGGAGCGGCGAAGATGGGTCTGGCAAATATTTGAAACTACAAGCAAAACTTTTTCCACTGATGTCTGATTAAGCAAGACTCTTTCAGTTTATCTTTGATTTCGTCCCGATAAATGGCGAACAGAGGTGGGGATACAGTGACTAAAGTGGACGAACATGTGGAGCGGATGAACACTAGCAAGATGCGGGCCTTGCTAAATTAGCGTGCATAACTGAACCTTCCTGGTGACTGATTAAGAAGCCGCTGACTGTCTTAAATTGGGCCAAAAGCTCAATAATCAAGTTCGTAGTGAAGTACTTACCTTACCTCCCAGTGGTTGTCCCTGGTAACTACATGAGTAAACCCTTACTCATGGAGGCTAAAATGGCAAGAACGTACTCGGCCAATAGCATAATACGGGCCGACACTTTCATAGGGTTTTCAACCCTGTACGGAAGAGGTTAAACAGATGTGAAGAACGGGCTAATGGTTTCGGATAGTGACTCGGATATTTACTGTTGATAACCCTTGCAAATGTTTACAGAACAATGACCTTCGGATCTGAACGTGGAATGTTTGGACATTTAACAGGCCACGTGCAGCAGAGCACCATCATCCAAGAAGTGGGATGGGATGGGTCGAACATAAGGAGGATGAAAAGCTGTGATATATACAACACTACAGTGATTGCTATAGGGAAAAGAATCAGCGCTTATTCGGATCTGTCGTATGCGGCAGAATAAGTTAACGAACCTTGAGCTTCTGATACGTGAGCGACTGCCATTAGCATTAGAGGTAAATTCGTTAACGTGAGCCAAATATGCGCCCATGCACCCACAGAAGGCAAGGACGACGCCACCAAACAATCGAGCTCCTCGGCGATTTTAATGCCAGAACATATTTGGTCTGCCAACGGGCTTTGACTTATTGACCTCGCGGTAGGACGAGATAACTCTACAATAAGCACACAGTTTCCTCATCTCAATATATACAAGGGGAAATCAAATCAAATTCATCACATTGCGATAGACGTAAGGCATCCCTGCAGTGTTCTGGGCGTCCGAAGGTTCCGGGTAGGCAAAATTGACTCGGATCATCACAGACGTTTGGCCTCAGTACTTATTTCGCTCTATGGGTGGCATCCAACCTTTATTGGGGAGGCTAATTCATTAGAGTAATTTGACTTGTTCTTGTGTTCTCAGCAACTACTCACCTTGATGATTTAAGTTGACTGAAAAAATTAATGTCTTTCGGGTTCGTTTAGGATTGGGAATCCAAATGTTCGACCGTTATAATCAACGCGATTAGCCAACAATTAAGCATTTGGTGAAAAAAATGACTTATTTACACATAATATTGCTGTACTGTGACACAACGAAACGTCAGAAGTGAAGTGAACAACGAGTCTGATCGCGAGTTGGTAAATCAAGACTCAAATCAATCGATTCCGCGCCGTTCTCAGTGGCATATTTTGCAAAAAAGACCTGACTATACACGTACAGCGCTTATATCGTGTTAATCCAAGAGCTCTAAAGCCGAACGACCATCGTGCACGTCGAACTTTCACTGAAGATGGAAGAAGATCAGTGAAGGTAGCGTGCCCCAATCGATTTGTTAAAAACGAAGTTCGTTAATCGCCCAATCGCTAAATATGGTTCTGTCAATTGAACGGCCCACTTGAGCGACTTTCGATACCCTTATTTGGGGTTACATTAAGTCTCCGGTCTTTGCCAATAAGTCAGAAACTTTAGCCGACTTGGAGGCTAACATTCCATGTGAAATGTCTAAAATATCGACTGAATCATGTATCGTCTCTTGCCAGCGATTTTGTGGAAAACATTTGATATACAGAATACAAAATAAAAATTGTATTAATAACTTTTTAATTTAAACCCCTAAATTCTGTGAAAAAACCAAAGCCATACATCAACAATAATAAAATGATCTCTTAACATTCCAAAAACAAATGTCGTTTGCAAGAGAAATACCGTCTTTAAATGCTTTAAAACCAAATTTCCATTATCATAGAAAAAGTATATCAATTATATGAAGTTTATAAAACTTCGAGTTATCTTCCATACTCTAGTCCGGTTATTCTCAAAATGTACCAGCTCAATATTCGGCCATTATTCAGCAAATTTCACTGTCAAAATCTACTACAAAATCAGTTGACACGAGCAGAAAATTCATGTGTTCTTTCTTCCTTTCCTTCTCTGTTTTTACTCCAAGATGGGTGAGTGCGGTTTTTTCGGTTTCTCAAATAAATCCTTGTGCATCCAACGAAAATATCGACAAACTGTTGCGAATTTTATTACAAAATTAATCACCACAATATCAGTTTTCGATTTGTCGTACTATTTTCATGGAGTTTATGAATTCCACCGAAAAATCGGACATCCAAAGTTGGCCCATATCGTGATGGTGGTTTTGTGTGTTTTTCCTTGAAATACAGTTATGCCTTGGATTTGTTTGAGGTCCTCTATCTGTCTGATGGAGTGCTAATGTTTCTTTGTTTGTGCGTCCATAGGTATCAGTCGTGATAGCGCTCATAAGCGAAGGGCCACTGGTGGCAAACGCAAGTCTCTCCGTAAGAAGAGGAAGTTCGAGTTAGGACGCCCAGCCGCTAACACAAAAGTGAGTACATACCCTACCGGTCGGTCTGATTATTGGATTTGGTTGCGAATTCTGAAATTTTTGTTTAAAATGATGATACTGCGTGTCACCTGTACTCAGTTGATGATACTTTAGCCTTATGTTCGGACTTCTGACATCTAAATATTAATCCATTTGCACGAAGAGTTCTTGTTACTTCATTGGCTAATGTGGTTTTGTTTCGTTTCAGCTCGGTGGTGCACGTATCCACCAGGTCCGCACCCGTGGCGGTAACATTAAATACCGTGCCCTCCGCTTGGACACCGGCAATTTCGCCTGGGCTTCTGAGGGTGTTGCCCGCAAAACTCGTATCATCGATGTGGTGTACAATGCTTCCAACAATGAGTTGGTGCGCACCAGTACTCTGGTGAAGAATGCCATCGTTGTCATTGATGCTACTCCCTTCAGACAATGGTACGAATCGCATTACATTCTGCCTTTGGGACGCAAACGTGACCCCAAGCATGCAAATAAGGACGATGAGAACGATGTTCTCAACAAGAAGCGTAGCGATCGTGTGATGAAAAAGTACTTGGATCGTCAAAAGCACGCTAAAGTGGAACAGGCTCTGGAGGATCAATTCATCTCTGGTCGTATCTTAGGTAAGCAAACTCAGTTCCCGCCACTGGCTGCTGTTTATGATGTTTCAAGTGATGTAACAAACATAAAGCGATCCATCAATTTATAGAGATTAACTCGTTTTGAGTTAAGCTCTAGCCGATGGACATGATTAGCTTGTCATAGTTACTCTGATGATTCCCTGATAGCATTCCAAATTGTGCTAACATATTGTGGATACGTTTTTAATTTGTTTTTTCTTTTCGTTTGCAGCCTGTGTCTCATCCCGCCCAGGTCAGTGCGGTCGTGCCGATGGTTACGTACTTGAGGGCAAGGAACTTGAATTCTACCTTAAGAAGATTAAGAAATAAAGCGAAAGCGCTAGCTACATAGTTTTATATGAATTCCAGCGGTTTTATTTTCCCCTCCTCTCCAACAAGAGGAACAACATGAGTAACAAATAAATAGTTTGTTACGCTTAAAACAATTCAAACTTCCAATTATTTTTGTGTTTCGTTATCACTTACTCCATCTGTCCATACTCAATATACACATTCACACACAATAAACATGTCAAGAAAAGAACCCTGGCCACAGTTTTAGAGTGTCAATACCCAGCTGCTCCCTTCAAGCACATGTGCAACCAATTCAATAAAATTGCTCCAGCGGAAGGAATGCACAGAAAGGTCAGTCAGTAGCATTGTTGTCTGTTGTGACCGGTGATTTATCCAACGAAAACGCTTGTTTAAATCACCGTGAACAAAATAATATTTTTTATTCGAGGGCAGGTGGTGGAGATATTTTATAGGCACTGTGAGGACCTCCTGTCTGAGGTACTCACAGTGAAGTTCTTGTTAAAAACACCTCCCCTCGACGTAGATTTATTAGTTACTACAGCTAGAAATAAGCATGTTTGGCTGGCGTCTTCGCGATTAAAGTTTCAGCTCTTTTTCAATATTGTGGTAGATCGGAGGGTGTAAGTCCCTTGTAAACTACGCAATATGTTTGTGGGACCTGTAGTGAGTCTTCTTTTCTGTTTTCGCTAAAAGGTGGAACTTTACATAGTAGTGTCAGATTCTTATCGGCTAAAACCACCTCCACGGGGACAGACCGATCTGTGTCACGTTTCCCGGGATGGGTTCAAAATGTGGACAGTTTGGGATGATTTCGTGTTTGCTGAAACATTTATGTCACGTCAAAAATTGAGTTAAAGGGGCCATAGACGACACAGACAGGTCGTTGCAGACCAATATATTTTGTTGTTGTGCAGATGTTTGCGCAGACCGTCTGTGTCGTGTGTATCTATGTCGCCTGTCTGCAAAGACCGTCTGCGTGAATTCAAAATAATTTGATTTTTTTGTGGTCTGCAGCGGCATGTCTGTCGTGTATTGTAAATTTTGCACAGACCAGCGGGAAAGTTCATATCGTAAACATGAACAAAAACACGGATAGACAATTTTTGATCGACACGACGAAACGATTCAAATTAATATTTGTGCAGATTGTCTGCACCGTGTGTGGCGAAGGGGTCTTTGCACAGACTTAAGGTTTGCAGCGACGTGTCTGTGCGTGTATGGGCCCTATTAGATAAAAGTTTGTTTCGCAGTGATTCAGTTTATTTCATTAAGGGTGTTCCAACAAGAGTCGTAGGATTTATTTTTTGAATAAAACGAATAATTGTTGAGATGTCTCTGAAACCATCATTGCATTCTAAAGTAGACACATTAGGATTGTTTGTGGAAGACAATACCTTCCAAATGACTGCAGCACGGGTCCTGGAAAACGTGACATGCTGACATTGATTTTCGCGGGTTAATCGTGTTTTCGGCCCATTTCCGCATTGGCGGTTACGTTTTTGGGGCACCAAAAATCCACGAGTGATTGAGGAGATGCCAATTGAACCCAAAACGAGTAACTGTTTGGTGCGGTTAATGGACCGGATGTGTCAGGGCTCTAATTTTTCGAAAACAAGGCCGGAAAAGTCAACGGAGCGTGCTACCGAGACTTGATGAACAATATTTTCTGGCTGGAGCTTGAGGATGCTATACGGACCACCTCTGCTTTCAACTTTTTGGTACGACGTGCCATGCGAGCCTTGAGGCAGTCGAGGCGTTTCTTAGACACCCATTGACCTCCAAGATTGTGTTATCGTAGCGATTTGGCTTCTCTCTTTACATTGATTAATAATGTGTGTCCAAATTCCTTTTAAGGATACTGTCCATTGTTGTTGCCAAGGTGCGATAGTGCGTTTCCTTTTGTAATTTCTTTTACCACACCATTTTAGACACTCACTCGCTTTCTTAAGAAAGTATGCCGGCAGGTATCATTGAGAATATATGACGAGTATAGCAGCATGGGGAACATGGCGACTTTTAGTGCGTAAAGGTTACGGACGGATATGAGTTTCTGCATGTAAAACTTGATCTTTACAGCAATTGGCGTGGGGCAAATAAATTACTGGTCACGCTATCGAAAGCATAGACGAACTAACTTAGATGGCAAACCCTTAACCCTCGCATAGACGCACTCTGAGTGAATTACCAACACTTTGTAATCTCTATAACCTGCCAGAATTTCCTAGATTGAGAGCAATTTAAGATGTTTGCACGCATGGTGCAATGTCGATGACGTTTTTTCAGTGGAATTCACGGATTTTGTGTAAAATCGGAGAGAAATTGACTGACAATTCACACGTATTTACAGGCAGGGTCACACCGATCTCTATCCGATCAGTAGAAAAGCTGTTTTGATTTTCTAATACCTGGAAAGTTTGCCATCTATTACCCAGTTTATGCGACAGCTCAATGTGCATTGAAGCAATCCGCATTGGTTCAATATCCGTAGAAATGCTGGTGTTTATATGAAATTATCCAAAATGAGCGAGAGAAAATTGAGAGAAGTTTAACAAACAGCTGATTGAACTGACACTTGACACTAACACTGATATATTGTTCTTTCTCTTTGCAAATATTTCGTTTGCAATCCCACATTTTAAATACACAAATAATAAATGTTTCAATGCGATTTGAAAATGTTTATATGACATTTCAAAGCGATTACAAATTTTCAATGCGTTTTATAAGCAGGACTGAACGTATGCTTGTTGAATATTTCAATGCGGTTTGAGGTGGTGTTTATTCGAGCGTATGAACCAATGCGGATTGCTTCAACGCAAATTGAGCTGGCTTTGGGATGATGGCACACGTATTGAATGGAAATTTCAAATTGTAATAGTAAGAGTCTACTACAAATAATTTCTGACAGTTGATAGTCCTTAGACAAAAGAATTCCTCAGACAAATTCAAAATAAGTTGTTACTCTGTCAAGTTGAAATCCGTTTGTTTTATTTAATTTTGACTAAAAAGATTGTAAAATGTCAGAAGAAATGCATAAAATATATAGTTGCATTTTCGTATTGATCGTAAGACTCAAGATCCTTTCGTACGTGAGCTTGGTAGCTTTCTTACGTGAATGGCACTCGATCAGGGATGAGAGAATGTTCAATTACGACACTCGAAGGTACGCGGGAATAGCAAATGTGTATTTTTCAGTGACGAGTAGTTCGATCACGTGTGCACGTCAATAACCGCAAATTAACCATCAGAGAGATAGCGGAGGACTTGAACATCGCCTGTGGATCCGTCCAAGACATTTTGGTTAATGATTTGGGTTTCCGTCGTGCTGAGCCGAGCCCAAAAAAACCACTTCGTTTTCAGTCAAAAAAGAAGGCAATGCTCACGGTTTTCATGGATTACAACGGTGTAGTAAATCGTGAATTTTTTGCCAGAAGGCCAGTTAGTAAACAAAGAGTATTATTTGGGCGTTATGAGACGCTTGCGTGAAGCAATTCGCCAAAAGAGACCAGATTTGTGGGCAGAAAACTCGCGGATTTTGCACCATGATAACACACCGTGCCATCATTATTCTAAATTTTTTGACGGAAACTGCAACAAATACCATCCAACAGCAGCCACCGAATTCACCTGACTTGGCTCCCTGTGACTTCTTTATGTTCAACCGAGTTAAAAAACAACTACGGGGAACGCGTTTCAGCAGCCGAGAGGGAGTAATGGAAAAATCGCAGGAAGCACTGATGGACATACCGAAAACCGAATATAAAAAATGTTTAGAGGATTGGATCAAGCGCTGGCATAATTGTATTGCTGTCGATGGGGATTACTTTGAAGGTGACAATATAGATTTGGATGAATAAACTTGTATTTTTAATTTTCTGAATAAATTCCGGGAACGTTTTGATCATGGTGGTATATTAGAAGTAATAATAAAAAAAATGAAAGAAAAAACCTAAAATTTATATTATGCTACATTTTTGTCGGCCACTGGTCACCATCAGGCGACCTATGTCCTACTTTCGACGGCGCTCCTGTCCTGCTGACCCGGGAGTCCGTCTCGCATTTCCTGAACAGTTAGACAGTTCCCTGTCACAGCACCGCCTGTGAATCGTACGCCTATTTGCGAAATGACCGCCTTCCCCACAATTAAAATAACGGATGTAACTATCACTGGGGGCTCACGGGGATCACGATACTTTCGACGGTTATCGCCCCGTTTTGACCTTTCGTAGGATGTCTTTTCTTTTACCTTGACATTTCTGTATTTTTGGGACTGTTTTTCGTTTTTTTTTTTTGTTGTTTCATTTAATTATCCCTTTTTTTTATAAATTTCGGCACTCTTGCATTTGTTCTTCAAACTTATTTTTCTTCTTATAATTTCATTTTAATAAACCGGTTGGCTTTTCAGTTAGTTCCATTTTTTTATTCTTTTAAATAGCTCACGGTATCTTATTGCAACCAATCACTTTGTAATCTGTTCTTTGTGTTCTGGCATAAAGCTCTTAACTGTGTTAATCCCACCGTTTTTTTTTGTCTACACAATAACTATGTGCATTTTAGATATAAACAATCGGCATTCTCTTGCTGGATACCTTAATGCGAGCTTGTCCCTACCTTACTCTATACAAAATATTTGGTTCATTATATTTCAAGTCTTGCTGGCTTGGCACCACCTTTTTATTTTAATTTGAGATTCGAAGTTTCTTCGAAGATCGAATTCCTATGCCCACCATTTTGTTGCCGTGTTTGACAGTTGCCAAATAAATTTAATTTTTGTAATAGGAGGAAGAAGTATTTGGGATGTTTTTATTCATATTTCTCATATTTTCCTCTTACAGAGAGATATAACACAGTATGGCAAAGAAAAAAGAATATAAAAAAGTTATTCGATATAATTCAATAATGAAGTAGTCAAATTTTATAAAACGTTAGGGAGTTACCACAATAATTTTATGTTTTTTCATTACGAACTTAAAGAATTTTTTTTTATTCTTGAAAGTACAATTATATTTCACTATTTAATAAAACAAAAAAAGTCAAAAATACTTTAGAGATAACTGTATAAAACTTAAAAAGTTATCGAGTCTCTCATGTATTCAATTTTACACGTTTATTCAAATTAAATGAATTTAATGGCGAAAAGAAAGATGTGTGACCGGCGAGTTATGACAGTCAAGACAGCTGTCAAAATGCGTTGGCGGAATGATAAAGAGTTACTAGGTCAAAAGTTGTTGGTACGTTGCCACAGTCAAAAAACAATAGCCCAGGCCAGCCAAGAATTTAAACTCATGCAAAAGCAACAGCAAAATTGTTTAAAAAGAATATCAGCAAATGGAGAGCTAGAAGGCCCTTGCAAAAGATAGGGTAAGTAGCAGCTGTTAAACAGAAAAACGTAGCTCTGTCCGACAAAAGCGAATGTTTCTGTAGGAAACATAAAAACTATAATGTTGAAGATTGGAAGAGAGTTATTTGGTCAGATGAGACAAAAATTAACAGATTTCAATCAAATGGTAAGGAATATAGTTTACAACGACTGGAGGAAACCATGCAGCGTGGAGGTGGAAGCTTAATGGTGTGGGGATGCTTTACCTAGTGAAATATAGGTCCACTGATGAGAATCTAAGATATAATGAATAAGGAACATTACCTTGATATTTTGCGTACTATTACAGCTTGTCGGAATTCGTGGAGGAATGCGCTTATTACATTGAGGAGATTTTCAACATGACGATGAACCCAAACACACCGCACGGATTGTCCAAAACTGGTTCGGGGAACAGTTATTCCAGACTATTAACTGGCCAGTGCAATGTCTGGACTTAAATCCAATAGAATATCGATGGGTAATACTGAAAAGACGCCTGCCATCATACGATAACAGTCCAAAGAATTTGAACGAGTAATGCGATCAAGCACAAGAGCAGTGGTCAAATATTTACCATAAACAAATTGAAACACTAGTGGAAAGATGAGGAGTTTTATAAAAAAATAAGGGATTATGGACCAAATATTAAAAAGTGCCAGAAAATAGTGCGAAAACAAAATCAAAGAAATGTGTAAAATTGAATAAATGCGAGTCTTTGTTATCAGTACTTTTAAGTTTTTTTTTTTCACTTATCTCTGAAGTATTTTCCATTTATTTTTTTGTTGGATAGTGCATTTTTATTGTATACCATATTCATATCGGGTTTTGAATAACAAGTTTACAAAACCTCAGCGTTCACACCGAATACCGACTAGGTTTTGTTTGACAGTTGTACAATGGTAGACATTCTTTTGTGCGCAATCCAATTTTTGCATTTATTTTTTTAATAAAACAATTTTTTTTGGTTTAAATGATTTCAAATAGTTGATTTATTAAAATAAATAAATAAGTCCAAATTGTTCATATCCGTTTGCACGCACTTATATATAATTCACTATAAGCTTCAAAAACAAATTCAAGCGTAGATCGCAAGATCGGCGTGGCCAATTTACAGAAATCCGGCAATTGACTCATTAACGGCGGCTGAGGTTTGGCACTCCGTATTCGGCATAGCTGACAGGCTTTTCTGGCTCTTTTAACTTCTGAATGTAGAGCAAGTACCCAAAATCTCTGACGAATTGCGTTCACAATCGTATCGTCATACTGATGACGAAAACGACGATGAAATTTATATATAAGCAGCTTAGTCACTTCGTGGTCCTTAGGCATAATAATCGGTATTGTCGTCGTTGCATTGATTCGAGCTTTAACACAAAGGAGCCCTGCTTCATCGAGGTAGGGTGTGAGGCTGAGGAGCTTACTGTCACTGTTGATGGGCAAATTCTTTTGAATTTGGGCGATTTCATTAGCAAACGCAGCGCTTTGTACTTGACGCAATATAAAGTCCTCTGCACTACATAATTCGACTGCGGATAATTCGCTTTTATCTATAGGCTTGCGACGGCATAATGCGATAAAGCGTTCTACCCAGGCCATAGTTCGATGCAGTTTAAAAAAGGTGGAAAATATAGTCGCGTGGAACGCGATGTCATTTGTTTGTTTCATCAACAGCACATGCTTTGGTAGTAGATCTTTTTGGGACTCATGGTTCAAGATATCTCGTCGAATCTCCGGCCACTCCGCTTCTTCTAGCGTAAGGAAAGTTGGTGCTCCTATATTAGCAGAATTGCTCCAGAACATACGGTGAATGAAAGGTCAACAAGGTTATGGAGTTCAACGAGGTTAGCAGTCTTTAAGTTGTAGTTGTGGCATTTTGGTACCTTCAGTTGTATTAAGACTGGTAACTTTAACTTCCACTGCTTCCACCGAATAAACTCTTCTTCGGGAACTGAATCATTCCAGTCAATACCAGAACCAACATTGCTGTACTAAGAAACATCCTTTTCGTTGGGCATTTGTCTTTCATTATAATATCTTGGCTGATACGAAAGAAGTTGATTCGAAAGATGAAATCGTCTTCTGAACTATTCCATCACATCCCAAGGACCTTCTTTGCTTCTGCAGCTGATTCCATATTCACGTCCTCCACGTCCCTTGACCCTTCATCCTCAGTTGATTCACTGATACTGCATAACAGTTCATCTGAATTCAATATAAATCCGTGCAGCTCAAACCCTGCTCTACGGTGAATTGTAATGACATCCCTGGTGACACTGATACCTTTTGAGACGCTGTCAAAGAACTCGACGTAATCGTCGACATAATGGTTATTTATTATAACCTCGACAGCTCTTGGACTTTCGTTCTTATACGTTGATGCGTTCAAATTCTTAATATATTATTGTTAGCTGAACATGGGGAACAACTAGCACCAAAGATCATCGCCTCCTTAACAAATGTATCGATAGGATTTTCACTGCTGTCTTGCCACACTAATCGTTGGGAATGTTTATCTTCTGGCCTTATCAACACTTGGTGAAACATTTCCCGGATGTCTCCTCTCACTGCCACAGTGCGTAGTCGAAAATCAAATAACATGTCTATCAAAGGCCTGTAGTCATCCGGACCCTTTAATAAGAAGGAGTTGATTTATCTCAGCCGCCGGCTTATTTAGATTTTTGACTCCGAAGTGTGGTAAATAAATACCATGTTTTTGAAGTTTTGAAGTAGTTGGCTTCTCTTTCTGTGTCTTCACACCAAAACTTTCGATGCAAAATTAATCCTCGACGATCTGATATAAATACGAATCCCCTTGATTGCTACAAAACACGACTATATCTTGTCGCTCACCTTTTTTCATCTTTATCTGCTTCGCCGACCAAGTTTTGTCTGTACTACAATTCAATACAGCTAATGTGCCTGTTTACATTGGCGACGGGATGTAAGTCCTCACCATGAATGTCGTGTTCACATTGTCATGGGGTTGAAAGACTTTTTGACAAGTGGAACACTTGAATCGGAGCATTTTTATTTTTAAAATTTGAGCAGTTGGCCTGAAAGATACCTTTCTTCATATTCTTCACACTTCCTTTCTCATCAACGATTAAAATTAAAATGAAAAAATATGTCAGAAACGGAACGATATGAAAAAAAAAACGATGTGTTGCACCCGAGAATCCACTTTAGAAATGGATTCTCGGTGGAAGTAACCCTTCTTCTTCCCACTTCAATAAAAAGCGTTCCATCTCTTTCGGACAATCTTCCTGCCCGCGCCAATGTGAACAGGCACAATGGCTGACTGAAAAAGAGACAGAATGAGCATGTGCAGCAATGGTTAAACGTCAGACGAAAATCTGTTCGCCAAGTTATGCCTGAATCCGTTGACGATAAGCCTGATTCAATATTTACCGACGGTGCAATTAAAGATATTCGCCTTGGACGATTTCAACATCATACTTAGGATTTTGAGTCCATGTAGAAGTATGTCTTCTCTATAACTTGCAAGGAGTGTAGTACGCCACGGAGGGGTACATGATGAAGGAATAGGCTGAAAAGACTGAAAATAGACTCGCGATTGCTCGGCTCTAGCTCGTCGGATTGGGTTGGTTCTTGCCACTACCCCGTGCATCTCAACTCAACTTACTACTTTTGTGACGCATTATTTATTATTATTTTTTTTAAAAAGTACTTAACACTTAAGTGGGTATGAATACATTTACGAGCATAATGCCTCAGCATGTGTTAAGTTTTTTTTTTTAGAAAATGGGATGGAGAGAGAAAGAAAGTTATTGGGTTCAGTGGCTATTTCGCTCTATGGGTGGCATCCAACATTCACAGGGTGAACTAAATTCTTAGTGGAAGTTGGCTTGTTCCTAATTTCTAGTCAACTGCTCATCTTACTTGCTTTTTGATTACTGAAATAATTTTTTCAGTTGTGTCTCTTTCGGGCGCGGTTGGGATTCACTACCACTTTTTAGGTTTTTATTATTTAATTTTTTTATTGCGCTACATCCATCCAAAGTTTTGTTTGGTAAAATAGATAAAGGTCGGTCAGGAAAGCTTTGTTCTTTTTTAATTCAGAAAAGGTTCCAGTCCCTGGTCGCAATGATCGTTAGCATAGTCTTATGTCGATTCAAAAAGTCCCCTTTTACCAAGCAGGTTATGGATGTGTCTATCAGACCGAGGACATCCTCTCCCGCGACAGTAACTTGTTGTCTCCTTAGTCGCCGTTTTGTTTTTTATTTCAAGACCAACCCGACAGAGGAAAACCGAAAAAAGTACAAACGAGCCAGAAATGACTGCAACGCCTTTCTTAAGAGTGTGAAACTCCAATACGACCAAAAACTGAGTCAAAAAATACTGCAATGTCCCAAAGGCAGTACAAATTTTTGGTCGTACGTCAAAAACATTAGAAATTCCGCCTCATCCTCCATCCCAAAGATCATTTATAATTACATTCCAGCTATCAGCTGCTTGCCAATCTGCTTGCTGCACACTTTGCGGCCAGTTCAACACTCCCAGATTGTACTTTGTCTCCGCCTACACTTGAGTACGTCAAATCTTCAACGGGACGAATCTACCTTCGCACTCGTGTAGTAGCAAGAGTACTTAAAGATCTCAACATACATAAATCCGCTGGTCCAGATGGTATATCTCCCCTTCTTCTAAAGAGGTGTTCTTCCACGCTGGCAAAACCACGGCGTAAGCTTTTTCATCAATCCTACTCTTTAACTTTTTCCGAGCAGATGGAAAACAGCATTTGTTCAGCCCATCTCTAAAAAAGTCTAATCTTCTTCTCTTTCCTCCTACAGACCCATTGCACTTACATCCCTTCTTTCCAAGGTCATGGAAACACCGATAAATCGTCAGCTCATGAAATATCTCGAAACACGAAAACTTCTCAATGACCGGCAGTACGGATTTCGTGCAACAGGTCCACTCGTGATTTGATGGCATGTCTCACTGAAAAGAGGAACCAAAGCGTACATCAATCTGGCGAAAGCAAGATAGTTGCACTTGATATTTCTAAGGCATTTGACAGAGTTTGGCATCAAGCTCTTTTGTCGAAAATGCGTGCAATTTGGATCGACGACTCTCTTCTTCAATGGATTAGAAATTACCTTTCGGAACGTTCAATTCTAGTTGTCTTGGACGGTTTCAAGTCTGATATTCACAAAATAAATGCTGGTGTGCCCCAGGGCTCTGTTCTGTCTCCGACACTCTTTTTAATTTTCATTAATGATCTCTTGTCTGCTACGTCTAATCCAATATATTCCTTTGCTGATGACAGTACTCTCTGCTTTTTATATTCGTTTCCGGACTTACGGCCCTGCTCTTCGGCTGTAGAACGAGAACGGCAGCGTATATGCTAAGCTCATTAAATTCCGATATTATAACACACAGCCATTATCCATGAATATCACTTGCATCGTCGAAACCGAAAAACTTTCCATTCTCGGTATGTGTGTCAATGACAACTTACGTTGGAATGACCACATATTTGATGTCGTCAAAAATGCTGCGAAATGTCTAGGTTTCCTCAAGAGATGTAAGAAATATTTTACCCCCTCTGATCTGGCCTCAATATATAAGTCATTCATCCGCCCAAAATTGGAGTACAACGCCCACATCTGGTCAGATGCTCCTAAAACATCTCTGCACCTGCTAGACAGGATTCAAAACCGTGCGATAAAACTTATTGATGATACTAATATCAGTCAATCAATGGACACCCTCGAACACCGACGAAATGTCTCGTGTCTCACTTTGTTTTATCGCTATTTCCACCACCAGTGCTCCACTGAAATCGCCAGTAGCATTCCGCCCATTCAAACTTTCAACCGTAACACCCGTCTCGCTATGAATGATCATCAGTATACCCTCAAGCCCATTTTCGGACGTACTCTAAAATATTGTGATTCGTTCCTAAGCCGTACAACTCGCTTATGGAATGCCCTGCCGATCTCTGTATTTCCTGATCGTTATAACTTGCAAACATTTAAAAACAATGTACATCGGTACCTCTCTTTTCTTCCTCCCTAAATTTCCTTTGCACGCGCTGTGTACAATTACCTTAAGGGTATTCAAACCCCTTGAGCGCGCGCTGGTTATACAAAAAAAAAATTGAAAAACTTGTGGGTAGGATTCGAACCTTGACCCTCCGAGGGGGAAGCGATTGCTAATACCACTACACCACGGCCACCCCAAACTATTCCTTATCAAGGGACTAGCACAGGCAACACTAATCCTGATCTAGGTGTTGGGGATCTGTCGTTACGAACTTTGTTGTCAAGTAGCCTACAGGTTTCCCAGTTCATGTTTACATCGACAATTTTTTTACATCTATTAGATTGCTCACAGCTTTGAAGGAATCTAGCCATCAAGGCACAGGCACAATACGAGCAAATCGTGTAGAAAATGCGCCAATGAAGGCACTAACAGAAATAAAGAAAAAGGAGCGTGGTAGTTATCATCAAGTAACTGATGAAACATCAAGCGTGACTCTGGTTCGAAATGATCCATACAGCGTTGGTCAAGCAGCGAATAAAATCTCGATTCAACAGCCTTTCTGCGTATGTAAATGTATGGGTGGAGTTGATCGCCTTGATCAAAATGTAGGCTGCTACCGCGTTAGTATAAATAAATAAAAAATGGTATTGGCAACTTTTTGTTTGGCCCTTGAACGCTTCTATGAATAACGCTTTCCAATTGTATAGGCTGTCACCAGCTGGCCAAGAGAAGGGGCATCTCGGTTACCTAGCTTTTATCAGGTCTGTGGTAACAACGTGTCTGGGAAGGTACGCACCGGCTCGCTCTATAGGCCCAATCTCAAGGAAAAGGAGGGTGCCAGATGATGTTCGTCTAGATGGGGCTGGTCATATAATTATTTCTAGTACAACTCAGATACAAAGAAATGCCGAAAATCGGAATTGAAACTTTCCACTCGCAAATCCTAAAGAAAATGTTCATTGTATTCCTATACTTGCAGATAAATAATTTTATTTTGAATATAATACTCTATAAAAGATATTTTATTGAAATTACCCTCTAATATGGACGGAATTGAACAATTTTGGAACATATTCTTAGCGTGGTTAGAGGTGGGGCGCTGTAAATTTCCAAAATGGTGAAATTTTTATTATAAATTTTCAGAAAAACCTATTTTTTATACCACTTACACTTCTAGTAAAACAATAAAAGTACATGTTTCGATGGCCATAACATACATACACAGATGTATTGTTTATATATTCATTTTGTAGGTCGCTTTCAATATTTTTTGTAATAAAAGTAAATAGCTAGCCTTGATAATTATGAGCAAAATATTTATTTCAAAGGGCTTACTTGATGTAGTCACCCTATAATTCAATTGTGTTTGTGTGAGTCTGAACTTTAAAATTTTCAGAAAAAACTATTAATCACTGTCTACTGAAATCTGTGCCCGAAAGGATCAAGTAACCACAGTTGAGACTGATTCGAACAGGCATTCCTTAACTTCAATCAATATTCGGCCAATCCGTACATCAAACGAAAATGTTAAACACTAATTGACTGATTCCATTGAGTCAGGTATTAGGCAATCCCCAAAGGAAGCTATAAGTGAGAGCTTAAGCAACCACAGACATCTCTAAAGCAATCCCATAACTTCAAGTTCAAAGTAAAAGAAAATGTTGAATTAACTTTTTATCCGTTGCCTCCTTTAATTCAGTGCTTGTGTGTGTACTTGTACTCGTGCTTCTTCGCAATTCAATTTGAACGTGATTCTATTACGTAATTTCATTTCAAGGACAAATGACGGCACTTTAGTGTCCTTTGAATGTAGCATTACATTCCTAATGTTTTCTCGTTTTTCTTCTGGGTTCTTTCTTGGCTGCTGTTGTTGCTGTTGTTGTTATTAAGTCTCTGAAATACACTGACAGCGTCTCCAGTGCACTATGATATTTTTCTCACTCAAGCTCCGGTCTTGGTACTAAGAAGGATTGTTGTTATGTTATTTTTTTCTATTATTGCCTTTATGACTATTTTATGACCATAACGACCTTTGAAGGTACGCTGTCATTTTTCGACATGATTAGCTACATATGTCTGAGACAGTGTTTTTCGCATGTTTATTGGGGAGGAACAAAAAGGCTTTAACAAAACTATATGGGAATTGATTTCCAACTGTTTGTGCAACGATTTCCAAGAAAATTTGAATGAGGCAAGAGCCAATAAATCGAAACAAATTAATACAATTGAATAAAAACTCCTTCTTTAAAGTAGAGCTAATAAAATGCTAAGAAAATGCATCAAAGAGGCTCATGTATTACATTTTCTATCGCGCGATAAAAGTACTTTCTGTCATTGAAAACAGTAGGAACTTCATTAAAGGAGAACGTGTTCTTCTATAACGTCCCCATTCCGCCATACAAATTGGGGTGTTCATTGCCTTTAAACGCTACAAGCTTTCCGTTTTCCTAGTATCGTATCTGAAATTAATATTTCTATGTACTGGCATTTAATTGAAATATCTGAGGATTCAATAGAAGAATGTTTTTCTTTACAAATTTTTGGAATTCTTCCGAGGAGGTCGTATCAATTTCTTTTCTTGTGGACTTCCTTAAAGATTAGATGACATACATACGTACATATTGGACATAAAACACTTTATTTACAGTAACTGGAGACCGACGATGACGGTTTTCCAGTATACTTCTCTTTTCTTGAGTGCATTCTACTTTTTTGATCTATTTACTCTGATTTGACTGGGTGACCCCATGAAATTGTTTTTTGGATACAATTTCAGGCTCCTTCGGCTGTGAATGAAGCGGATGTTTTTGGGCCACTCTTTCGAGCATTTGGGGTTTTACCTCACGAATAACAGGCTTATTTATTGGCTTTGGAACCAGAATGGATAGCTTGCGGAGGTACCAGCATACACGAACGACTTTACACAGCCCCATAAGAAGTAATGGTGTCGATGAATCAAGTCGTCAGTAAATAAATCGGTATGGCAGATAGCGCCATTCAAAGAATAACACTCCATAACAGGGAACTGTAACGTGAGCTCCAGCTCCAGCACTTTCGTGTATGTATTTGACTCCCATGAGTCTATTCTCGTTTTCCTTATTCACAAACGCATTGAACTAAGAAGAGGGCCCGTCGATACGATTTTTCGGAAAAAAGTTAGGGGCGACGACAAGCTCGATCCACGAACTCCCGTTGCAAGGCACGGTCTTGTAGTTTTAGTTCCCCACTCGGTGGTCCTTATATAAGTAGATATAGACCGAGATCTACCGAAAATTTGTCCACATAGTGGAATAGACAAAGGCTAAGCTCTTGCGATGAGTGTCGAATTGACAATTCCGCCTTTACTGTCACTCCAGCTTGATGCGTTGTTGGCCTTGCGTCATGTAGAGTGTAAGTGGTACAAAATTTATCAAAAACAACAACGAATAGCAGGCTCAGAAAAATCACGTAATCCGCTATACATTTCGAGAATCGAAAACCGATTTTCAAAACTTGTCTGAATGAATACGGAAGCGTCAACTTTGACAGCACGGTTTGAAAGTTATCAGTATCGAATGATCTCTCGTACTTACTTAAGGTGGCGCTACAGTCTGGGGCGGACCTGGGCCTCAACCAACAAGCGTCTCCAGCTAGCTCGATCCTTACCTAGCTGTCTCTAGTTTCACGCGCTTAGCTGGTTGAGGTCCACTTCTACTTGCGTGCCTCACCTGAGTGACCTCTTGTACTTATTTAAGGTGGCGCTACAATTTGGGGCGGACCTGGGTCTCAACCAAAAAGCGTCTCCAGCCAGTTCGATCCTTACCTAGCTGCCTCCAGTTTCACACGCTAAGCTGCATGAGGTCCACTCCTACTTGCGTGCGTCACATGAGTCGCAGTCTTCTTCTACTGCTCTGCCCCTTAGGGGTGGATTCGATGATTTTTCGGATCGGAGCATTTATGCCCATCCAGTCTACACGACCCAATCACCTCAGTTGTTGTGCCTTCACTCTTCTGGCTAAGTCGATGTCGCTGTATAGCCCGTACAGTTCAAAAAATCACCCGAAGAATTTCCCTGTCAAAGCAGCCAAGAGAATACTCATCCATTTTAGATAAAGTCCATGCCTCTGCGCCATAGAGCAGGACTGGGATTATTAAGGTCTTTCGTTGTTGCAGAGAAGGTTTTGCTAATTGATGGACAAGAGTTATTCATCGTTTGACCTCAGTGCTGGTGTCGTTGACTGAATTGATAGCGGAGCCTAGGTAGACAAAGTCCTTAACTACCTCAAAGTTATACTCGTATCTGTTGAGGGTATCACCCAACACCGACGTCTCAGAAGGACATTTCTTGTTGACAGCATATATACTTGGTCTTGCCCTCATTGACCGTTAAGCCCATTTTCGCCGCATCCGGCTCAATGCTCGCAAAAGCGGCACTGACATTAAGCTGATTACAAGATTGATGTTAAATAAATCGCACGACAGTGCACCGCCTTGTCTAAATCCTTTTTTGGCATCATAGGTCTCGGTGAGTTCTTTATCGACCTTGATTGAGCAGTAGACGAGTTTTGCAGAGATGCCAAACTAGGCATTGCCTCTATAGATGTATGATAGCATCCTTAAGCAGCCTTAAAATCGATGAAGGTGCAGGAATCTACGATCTAAGAAGAGGATCTACTTTCGAGAATTTTATGTGATAGATATTCACCTAACTCTAAACAAGTGTCATACAAGAAAGTGGAACATATCAGCATATCATAGCAGATCTCAGCATGATTCTCTTCCTTTCCCTGCTGCATATTGAAGCTAAAGCGTTAAATGATCAAAAATAATAATTCATACCTACGAGTGTAGTAACAGACTTCCCTTCTAAATGTTGCTTTGATAACTAATTACTGAACGTTAAATTCTCTTTGATCTTCTAATATCATTTGTCTGTTGCCTTGGGTCTCGTCAATTGTAACGCAATCAGTATTACCTGTAATCACATCACTTGTCTTCTGTGTTCCTCCGCTCTTGAATGTCAGTTCCTTTTCGTTTTTCAAGTTTGCAGTCGTTCTTATTATTTTGCTCCTTCCAACTGGACCTTCCATTGCCTCGAGCTGTTTGTCTAACGGAACGTAAACAATTGGGTTAGGAGTATTCCTTTCCATAAGTGTTGAGCGCATTCGGTCGATTAGGCAGTCCTGAAAGAAAATCCATCAACATGCGCCAAGTAATGCGGATGCCATTTTTGCTTTTTTAGTTTCTTTAACTTCTATTCGCATTCCTTGGTTTGATGTGAAGTTTAATCTGATATCGGTCTACTGGGAATACCAAACCGGGTGAAAAGTTTCTGCAGAGCACTTACTGTAAAGAAGCTCTTGTTCGTTTAATTGGTAATACTTCAAATATAGCAATGAACCATTGGTTAGTACACATTACTTCAGATTTTGGAATACTCAGAACCTTTTATCCGATTTGAAGGCACTATTTATAGAGACGATCTTTATAGAACCATGTCTCATTCTGCAAAATGAGACAGATGACTGTTTTTTCCTCGGCTATTTGTCAGAAGGTGCCGGGCTTGATCATTAGTATTTTCCGCGCGAATGAATAATATTAACATATCGCGCTCAAAAGTGTTTACATATTCATCGACAAGACAATAGGGTAAAGAAAATTCCGCCTTACGAGTATGTGGTACGCTTGAATTGGAAAGGAGCTTAATCAACTTAGTGGATGCAATTAGAGGCCACCCTTGGCCATCTGGAAAAAAACTGTTGACTGTGGCACAGATGGACACCGTCTATGGTATCATTTAGAATAACGTTTACCTCGCTTTGAGCTTTCAGATTAATCACTCACCTATGGCTTGAACTACGTCGTAAGTAAGGAGGTCATATTTAAGTATAACATACCGAGCGGACATACTGGGTGAAATAAATTTACCACTGTGAAAAGCGATGAAAAAAGAGCAGGATTTACGAATGCCGAAGAACACATAGAAGCGGAAAATGTCCTAAAATACAACCAACTCAAACATAAATCCAACAAAACCAATTTAAAAGTAAAGAATTAATATTGAACAGAGAAGAAAATGACGAAAGTAAGACCTGAAGGAAATCGAATACGCCAGATTCCATCGTGATTGCGATAGCGGGAGAGACCATCACGGTGAGAGCGTACATACCTACGATCAGGAAAAAAGCCAAGGCTTAGTTGAAAATAGGGCTCATGAGAGGAAGTGATGGACAATCTGCCAAATACAAGGAAGGCATGGTCAAATTGTTGACGAACGAGAGAAATCACCGATAATTGTTTTTTTTTAACTTAACCGCTGAAACTCAAGAAAGAAGGTCTTGAGACGAGAAGTATTTTTGGAAAACGAAAAAACCTTATAAGAAGGAGTAAAAGTGAAGTCTACCAAGCAGCGAGAGAGGACCTACAATGAAATGGCGCTGCTAGTGCGTGAACATGGTGCACACCACAGTCACCAGGCTTTCCTAAGTATAATAGGAGCAGGAGTTATGCCATCCATCACAAGGAAAGCATCTGATCTTAAGACAAACCAGAAGGCAGGCTTCTCTCCCAAGACCGAGAAAAAAAACAAACAAAACAGGAAGTGACCACGTCGCCAAAATCATAGAAGTTGTTGCAGCTTTGTAACGATACCGTCAAAATTCTAAGATATGATTTCCCTCATCAGGAGGGGAATTGAGAAACCACAGTATATAAGACATGCTTATAGGTCATTACCTGACCATAAAGGCTGCAATACACAGAACCAAGACAAAACGTCATATTTAGTATTGTCAGAGATTGACACATAGATGGCGACTCTAATAACATATCCATGCAATTTTTAATTAGAACCAACCTTCAAAGAATACGTGCCACAGTTTGATGACATTTCGACCATAGTCATCGAGTTATTGAAATTTTACTGACGCAGCTTCTGGTATTTTCAAAACCTGGAAAAATGTTATAAGGAATCTGCTCCGTCGAAAATAACAATCTGTCACTGGTTTGCTGAATTCAAACGCGGTCGTACAAATACAAATGATGCTGAACGATCTGGGTGCCAAAATGAGGCTATTACGAAGGAAAACATAAAAAAAAGAACACAAAATCGTTTTGAACAACCGTAAAGAGTGAGATAGCTAACATCGTAAGGATATCAATAGACCATGTACACGTATATCATATTTTTTACGAATATTTGGGTATGCGAAAGCACTATTCGAAGTGGGTACCCCGTTTGGACCAAAAACAACAATGGCTTGATGATTCAGAACGCTGATTGGCGAAACAAAAATATTTTTTTCTTGTGGTATGTGACAATGGATGAAACATGGATCCTATTACCTGGACGCAAATCTCAAAAAAATGCTCACCGTAAATAAATGGCTCCAATCAAGAGGTGATCACTGAAACCGAAATGTATTTTGCAGGGTTGGACATATCGTTTAATAAGAATGACACTGAAATATGAGACCGACGCTGAGTCATTTCAGAAACAGACTATGTTGACGAATTTCGCCAAAAAAATGTGTTTTCCTATGTTAGTCTCGGGACTTTTCGAACGACCAGTTACGTAAGGAAGATAAACTCTGTTCACAGAAAAACATCTGGGCTTGAGAGAATGCAATCAGCGTCATAACCGATGACGAAGGCCCATTGACCAAAATCTACCACGATGGCCGTTATGGAAACTATAACACTCAGAGGGAGTGACGATGGCGATAGGACATTGGTAAGGCAAACATCAAAACGCTGAGCAAGTTAGACAGACAGGTTATGTTCGATTTCTAACGTTAGTGCTGTGAACGAAGAAAGTGTAGAAGACATTTCATAATAAACCAAATATAAATACGAAGCAAATCCTTAAAAGGCAACTAGGAAAAGACGATGGCAAAACTTTTCTCTCCGAAGGAATGCCCCGGCAAGCAACAGGTGCTGCAGAGGGCCATCATGACACGGGCGGGAGGTATTTTGTTTTTGTTTTGCATAACTTTTAGCTCGACGAGGCATCCATAAAGGATAACAACGCATAAAAGAGAATCTTTGAAAATGTTCAAAAGGGTTTCTACATGAAATTTAACATAACTTCTGTTTTACTGTACTGGAATAGAGAGGGAGAAGATGGATAATCTATTTAAATATGTATACCAATTTGAATGAAGAAACTTAATTAATTACTGAAAATAACGTGCCTTACCAACTCGTGATTTAATTTATAATTTGAATCGAATTTGGCCCTAAATAGCTAACTTTTCCATCTTACTACAATATAATCCGATATGAGCGAGTATTTTCAATCAAAACACGGTCCATTCGAAATCACGTATCGCTACCGAACCCTCCTCCCCATTAATTTCCGTATTGCTATTTGAGCTTCCATACGCTTCATGGTCACGCAAACAATATCAATAGCCATCAATCAATACAATCTCCGAAATTAAAGAGCAAATATTAACCCTTTCGGTTTGCACAAAATACACAGTGTTTCCTCACCACAACTCTCCCCTTCAGTATCTGTGTTGTCGACCGAAATTATTAATAATAAATCTATTCAAGTTGAATCTTTGATAGCATTAGCAATCCCAATCGCGTATCACTCGTAACTTGATGAGTTCACATTGAAATCTGCACATCCGTTGGAAATTTGTTGTATTGTGCTGATTCCAGATACACTGAATCAAAGCAATCGGAGTGAATCCACCCGACTCTATCCATCTCCCTAACCCCTGTGATTAAGGGTTGCTTTAGCGGAATAAATAAACAAATCCGATATGTAGCAATAAGCACACATTAGAATTCACATCATTCTCATCATCATCATGATCGTGTTGCTAGATTGCCATCGTGCACACTCACAGAGGTTAGATAGACGCGCATAGACACACAAATACTTGTACACCACACTACTCCAGACAAACATTAATTATCCTCAGTTACGATAGTAATTAAATTAAACAAAATTCGCTCACACAAAAAGCTTAACTACACGTACAAGCACATATTTAAGCCCTCGTACGAACGAATAATCTGATAATGTCAGTATCCTCGCTCCCTGGGGGTGTGTTATTCCTTGTAGAGTCCGGGACAGGACGGGAGACGATATTTGTATTTTTCTGCATTACTATACATCCATCAACATTACGGTAACTGTTCGCTGGAGTGATGCTAATTTCGTTGGGTTGTATTTCGTTTTAGTTTTTTTGTTTGATGGAGCTAGAAATGTGCTCGCTCTGGCGAGCTCCACTCGGGCAGATACTCGTACATAACCTTTTTTTTGTGTTTTGTGTTGAAATTAAAATTGCGGAGCACCTATATATGCATGAGTACTAAACAAGTTCCCTACATTCTCTGATGTTAGAATAGAACAAAGTAGGACACACGACCTAACATAAGTTAAAGGTAAAAATATATGATTGTTATTCCGTTTGGCGTGTTCCTTGAAGGAAATAAGGAGCTTGTGGGCATGCATGAAGCGATAGAGGTTGTACATTGTAAGTACATATGTAGTGCCTTTCACCCTGAAATCACAATAGGCCTAATTTGGCCGCAGTAATACGCCTGCATAGTCCCATCTTCCCGCTAAATCGTGCACCTTTTACTATACTTAGGTTAGGTTAGGTAAGAGTGGCTGCTGGAAATAGCATGAACCATTTAATTTTTCTAGCAACAAGAAGGTGGATTATTTCCGATTATGATATACAAAACTCCATATTAACTAGCGGCTGGGTCCAGCATTCTCGAGAGTAATAACCGGAAGATCAGACTATACATTATACCTAACGCAGTAGTTATCTGAGATTCGATGGTTGTACCTATTGTGCTCACTAGGCTAACTTTTATTGAACTATGAACTAGCTTTAGTGGCATACTATTTGGCAAGGGTTTTGCTGGAACGAATTCACCTGTCCTATTCCTAACCCGCAATACCACAGTGCTAAACTAGCTCGTGTCCCACCATTTTCTGCAGTTGAGTATAACAAAGTTTTTCGTGAAATTACTGGAATCCCTGTTAATCTGGACGTTGCGGTTCCTTACTCCATGACCTTTCCTAAGAAAATTGATGCAAAGCCAAAAACGTTGAATAATCTAGAGACTCATTCCATTTGTTTTCGGTTTCTCTATCTACTTTGGACATAACTAAGCGAATTAAAATCCAGCGAATATAGTAACAAACATATAAAAGAATTATTTCAGTTGCAAAAAAGAAACACCTTTCATTTTCGGTAGATCGAACAGAGCTGAGACATGCTCTAAAATGATCAAACATTTGTTGTCACATCTTTCTTCCAGCTATTTGAGTGCCTTAGGGTAACTTTCCTCAGTGATTTGAATTGCTATTATTGACCCAAGAGCCTTTTCACTTAAGCAGGAAATCAAATGATTACATTTTCCAATAGGTTTTAGTGAACTGTCGTTCTGAACAAGGATGAAGTTTTTGTAGTCTGAATAGCTTTGGCGTATTCCCATGAAAAATTGTCTAAAGGCGTCAAATCGCACGATCTAACCGGCCAATTCACCGGTCCAAAACGAGAGACAAATTAGTCATCGAACTCCTTCCTCAATTTGTCCATCGATTCGCGTGTTGTAGCACCTTTTTGCAGGAACCACATGTCGACCAGGTTCAACTCGTGCATTTTGGGCAAACAAATTTCGAATTTGCCACGCTGTGGCAGGTCGTTCGGCTTCAGTTCTTGCAGGAACCACATGTCGACCAGGTTCAGCTCGTGCATTTTGGGCAAACAAATTTCGAATTTGCCACGCTGTGGCAGGTCGTTCGGCTTCAGTTCTTGCACGAGCTGTATTTTGTAAGGACTAAGATCCTTGCATAAAATCTTCCACGTAGTCGAGTGACACAATCCCAATTGCTGTAAATGGCGACGAATGGATTAATCACGATCTTCATTAACACCTACAAGCAGCACTTTACGGGTAGGCTTGATGTCCAATAGCGTGAAGTCCAATTGGTGCAAAATTTAGTCACTATCTCTTGAATGACTTGCTCAGTAGGTTGATTATGACCGCCGTAAAATGGTCGAAGTGCGCGAAAAACATTTTTCACAAAGCACGAATTTGTAAGCGTTGTTCGCGTGGTAAGTCTTTTCATGATGGAATGGCAATGCTAACTGAGCATGTTTGACTTTGACACATGTCACGAATCACGCGTGAGCTGTTAAAAATAAAACACTGACGAACCAAACAGCAAAAAAAAATCACCCTTTAGATGTAAACAATAATTGTTAAATAACTTTCTCTAACTTTCTTTAAGGATATCTCTAATACTTAATTGCTTAAGCCCAACACATGTGCGACTACAAATCCATTCATTTAATTATTTAATTATCATCACCATAACCTTCAATTACGAGTAGAAACAAATAGCCACCACAGATAATTTATACCCACATTTTCGTTCACCTTCGTCAACCAAGATTGCACAGAAAGCCAGAAATACATTCTATCCAAGATTGCAATAATCTGAATCGTAATTAAATTGTAATTTATTGCATAGTGCGGTTTAATTGTGCTATGTTCCATTTCCTCATTTTCTTCGACTCTCTGATCCATTGGGAAGTCCTTCCTGGAATACCACTCTATAATGCAAATAATTGAGGCTTCATTGTTCAAAAACCTACCACTACCATCATGATAGTCGTATGCCATTGTTTCAAGAAATACATTTAAATCGCAGCTGCATCACTTGGAAACATTGTCAGCATTCTTGAGGGCTTGCCGTCAGATATCTGGCGACAGAATTGTGTAACCAAAACCGACAAATCTTTCTATCTTCATCATCCCAATTGACAAAATACCAAAGGTTACACATTAATCGAGAGGTATAACCCCCATAAATTTTAAAGGGAATGCTATCGTACTGAAAATCCATCGCAGGGAACTGTTTCTGGTCTCTTGTGTGAAATTAATTATTCCACCAGTGTCAAGTGGTAGCTACAGGTTACATTAATTGACGCTTTCAGTTTCATGTCAACCAGCATGGTGGTAATTTGCCTCAAGCGTTAAGCTTCAAAAAAAAGAAGAATCAGAAATCGCATACTGCACGCAGTGACGTACATAAATTTAAAAAATTTAAGCTTATTTACGTTACTTAAAATACCGACAATTTTTGATTTGGTCGGAAATAAGCAAAGCAATCTTCTGTCGCAAACAGAATTTAACCTTCTGCGAATTTTAATCTGATGGTTGTAAAATCGTACAAATAGGCATAGCATAAACTGGGCACCACGAAATTGCAAAACTGCAACCCAGTCTTCTAAAAAACACTTAAATTTTGAATATATTTTTCCCAACTTAAATGTTTCCTATTCCAGTCCACATGGACATATCGGCTCTACAACGGCATAACACATAAAACATAACAATCGTCCTTCAGTTTTTCAATCATCTTAAAGCCACTTAGAGATAAGTTGAATACGAATATGAGGCCGAACAGTTAAAGAGAAATTGCCCCACGGTGTCGTTGTAATCAACACAGTACACTTACGAGTAGTAAGGAGGTCGCGTTACTTATGTAATACTTTTTATTTCTCACGAAGCGTAGTGCTCCGTTTAGATGCCAGTAAGCAGTCTATCGGCTGTTTTGATCAGCGGCGGCAAAAGTCTTGCTGAATTTTTAAAGACGTCGGGAAGTATTTGATTGAAGATTCATTTCAATTACTCGTACAGTTGTTCTCATCCAAAAACCGAAATGCCAGTTGATACCCTAACCTAATGCAGGGTCTGGTCTTGAATTTTCCATTTTGAAATGAGGCAAGAGTGAGTAAATTCAGTTTTCCTACTGTGTTCAGAGATGATTTGCATTCTCCAATTATTTTCAAACAGGGCTAAGCAAGGTCCAGATTGTTTGGTTTTTGCTACAGACGCAGATATTTCGCCTCACTTTTCCTTTACAATGCACATGTAGTTCATTTCCATAAGGTATAGACGAAAATGTACTTAGCCAAGTCTAACGTTGTCATCCTCCAATTCATAATTAGTTTTGAAACTACGAGAGTCGGATGAAAATTGTACCAAAAACCTATCTTTTTTATCGGGTAGTGATCTTCCAAGATTATTTCTGTTAAACTGTGATGACGGACAACATACCACCGTCAGGCAAAATAAACCCTTTCAACCTGGGCGAAGACGCCAGATATTGGAGAAAACCCAGGAGTTACAAATCGATACACACCATCTCCTTATCAATTTTAAAGACGCCCATGACAGCATCTATAGAGAGCCATGTCTAGTTCTGGCATCCATTCCTAATAATAACAAAACCCAGACGCTGTCGGAAAAGGACTTAAACAAGGCGATGCGTTGTCACATGTGGTTTTTTCAACATCGTTCTTGAAAGAATTATGTGCAACACGCAAGAATGATTAGTTACGAAGATGGTTTTAGCGGATTTTAGAAGAAACGAGTATGTTGTCAACAAAGACGAACACACAACATCGACGCGTATGACAAAACGCTTTGGGCTTCTTTGGACTTAGAAAACAGTGGAGTAATGAAGATATACAAGACACTAATCATTCCAGCGCAGGAGCTGACGAACGCAATGAAAATGCTCTTGGTTGCTTCAAAAGGAAAGCTTTTAAATAACTTTCAGGTGTTTTTGCATCAATGGAGAATGGAGGAGAGGCTTCAACGGCCAACATTGATAGCGACCATGCTAGGAAAGCTCGGATAACCCGGCATAGATGGATAAGGTCACCAGCGTCACAGCCCGGAAAGTTTTCGACACCAATCCAGAGGGACAACCCAGTAAAAGATGACCTCAAGTGGAAGTGTACCTCGGTCAACTTCGTATGTGGAGGCAGCTGGGCAAAGATCGCGCTAGATGGAGATGTATATTAGCTCAGGCCCTGGTACACCCTAGACTGTAGCGTCGTCTAAGCGCAAGTAAGTAACTCCTGTGTAGCCGAGATAAACCGTTTCTCGAAACCTATTAAAAGGATCAGTGACTTAATTACATATACATATACGTATATACATACATATATGAGTAGTTTCTTACGATTATAGACCCAATAGTTTTCCACTTATATCCCGAACGGTAGAACTATAATAGTTTAATTGTGATGCCCCACAGGTAAGACATCGGCTTCAGCGAATATGTCAGATAATTTTGGCAGACTTCATCCGAGTCGAATGGTATTTTACATCGTTTATAATATATTCGGGTTTCCTCCTGTACTGGAACATATCACTAGCATCCCCCATCTTATTATGACCATTGCTTGGTTGCCACTGCCCATCGGCATTCATCTTCGAACCATAGGTTTCTTGTTTGTGGTTGTTTTGTCATAGTGCATCAGATGGCCTTCTGGTCATCTACAGTTGATGCTGATGGTCTGAGATTTTATGAGAGGTTGAAAAAGAAACCCAGTCTACAAAAGCTTTGGGGTCTCTTGCTATTGTAGCTATCCAACATTAAAATACCGCACGGAGCTATACTGCATTTCTTCTTTTACTAACCAGTGAGGATCACTTTTTGAACAAATGACTTTTTTCGACAAAAGAAACATTCTATTTCGCAATACACTCTCTTTTCAACGGTATGGGCTTCGCCCAACATTTTTCCAATTTTGTAATCCCTTGCAAATAATAAGAGCTGTTGATGTCTCTTTCTTTAGGTTGGAAACGGGAAATAGTCACTGTCATCATAGTGATCATGATAGAAGAGAACCTTCTCCTTGGCCAAATGCTGTCGTTTTTCCTTCAAATCTCTGTTAAACTGGCCCAATTATTTAGTATAAGATTCGGCATTGATTGTTTTTGTATTTTGAAGGTAATCGATATTAGGGTTTTGCCATGTGCATACATCGCAATGACTTTGTTGGCCGATAGACCTAACTTGGCCTTCGTTGGGGCTAATTCGCCTGGAGAAACCCACTGTTTCGACTGCTGTTTGGTCTCTGGTGTATTGTGGTGGATCCATGTTTGGTCCGGGATTATGGAACAGCGAAAAACGAAAAACCCGAAACACTCCTTTGAAGATGGTTCACCTGGTGTCTCACAAGGCAGCCATCTAGGTCCCCCCTTTTTCTTTTTAACTAAAAACAATCTTGAGAGAATTATTAAACACTGCCCCCTATTAATTTACGCTGACGACACTAAGTTCTCCAAAACTATCCAAAAGTTCTCCAATACTCTATTCTCCTTCGAGAAGACCTTAAGAGGGTTTCCACTTGGTGGATGTCTCCAAATGTCAATCGATTACTTTGTCACGTAAGTCCAATCAATCTCCTCCTCGACTTTATTTTCTGCATGGCCAAACTATACCAGGTTCAATTCCTTCGCAACCTTGGAATTTTATACGATAGTGAGTTAAACTTCCGTTTGCATTTTCATGAGATAATCCTTAAAGCTAATTCATTACTTGGTTTTATCAAATGATGGTCTAAAGAGTCTTGCAACCCTTATGTGACATTACATTACGAGTACATTACCCTTGTTTGGCTGCTTCTTGAATATACCAGCCAAGTGTGGTCCCCCTTTCAACGAGTTTATATGTCCCAAATCGAGAACATTCAACATCGTTTCCTTTGCTTTGTCCTTCGAGGACTACACTGGGACGACCCTTTATGAGTGTCTTACTTCCCTGTCGTGACAGCCTCAAACTTCTTAACCTGAAAAACGCAGTGACGTAGCTGACATTCTCTTCATTCATAAACTGCTCTTTGGTTCTGTGGATTGTGCCTTCCCTTATAATTCTAAATCCTTCAACACTAACCCTCGTAATTTACGATGTCCTTGTCTCTTCTATATTCCAACCCATCGCACTTCTTATGGTTTAAACGAACCAATCTCCCTCATATTCTCCGAAGGGACAACTCAAACCTGAGCACTTCCCGTCTCAAACTTGATCTAATCCACCATTCTCTTACTTCCTAATCCATAATTTTTATTTATGTTTTCGTTTTTTAAGTTAGTTTAAGCTTGTATTAAGTCAAATAAATGAGGGCATCAATAAAAATTGTTGGGTTTGCTAGATTTATGGGATTTCTTTAGGCTCCTTCGAACCACGGTGTGAACTTGAGTCTCTATTGTTTTTAAAATGGAATTTTCCCCCGACCTTCGTTGAACATGGTAATTGAAGTAGAAAAGTGGTTCACTTGTCAATATTAATGTGGTCCTTTAATAGACAATATGCAACGGACATGGCAACCGTCTTGGTGGTGTACTCCAAATTTAACTTTGGTTTCTCCGATTATTCCCACTGTGCATCGCTTACCGTTTTTACATACGTATAGGGTTCACTTTGAGATGTTAAATCGATGAGGACGATACGCAAATCTTGCGTTTGCCGACTTGTTTTCCAAAACGCCATATCGACTGCTTTGGCTACTAATAGGTCCAAGTCTATGGAATATGAATTGAAATGTGTGGACGTCTATAATAATGAATGGGTGTATTTCTTCTTTCGCAATGTGATCAATCTTTTGCATCCTAACCTGCGAGGAACGCGTACGTGCTACGTTCATGTTACGTCAACGTGCTAAGGCAATCCTCCTGCGTGTGTGATATCATGCAGGCTGTGCGTGACTGTACAACACGACATAGGCTTTGTGGATCAATACCAGCTTTAATTGCGCACGGTACATTCTACTGTTTTCTTTATGACTTTTGAGTCGCATTTACTTGTGTAACAGATGTTATGTACTTACACCTTCCTATATGTTTTCATTTACGATTACAAACCGAGATCTGTTTTCACACTCTGGTGAGTAGATGCTAAGATCTGACCAGTTTGTCACCCGAAATTAGAAGTTCAGCCAGACGAACAAAATTAGTTTCCAGTGTTTTTACGGGCTCCATTCTCTAAGTTCACTTAAATATTGCTATCGACTAACACCACAGGATGGCGATGATGCTATCTGCCCACCACAGCCGAAATAAGACCGGAGCCAAAGTACTATTCTAATATTTTGGGTTTGGCTTCTTTACATTTATTGGACTTTGTGTGATCTTACAGTAACATCTCGAATTCAGGTTTTTGTTTTTTTTTAGTTTATTTATTCAGTTTTCATTTTCAACTTAAAATAAGAACAATTACATTTTTTAATGGAATATATAATAGATTTAAAATTTAGAGTTTGCCTTATAGACAGAGGTAATTTACTAAAAGACTTAGGGGCTGCGACAGTATAAAAGTTAGAGAAATGAGTTTTGTGAGCAGTGGGTACAGTGACCAGGGGCATGTTGTTTATTCTCAGGATATATAATTGCGAGTTTCTGCTGGGAATATTGCCACTTCGTTTAAAAAATTCTTTAAGTACTTTAAAAATATAAAGATGTCTCATAGGTAGAATTTGCAATTCCTTGTATAGGGTTTTCCAATAAGGACTTGAGAACTTTTTTTTAAATAAAACGCAAACCATTTGAGATACATATTTCATAAACTTTATTATCGGCTTGAAGTACAATCAAAACATTTATGAATGGAACTCGACTTCGTTCATATGGCCACCGCGGGAACGTTTGCAGCGGTCGATTCGTTGGACCCAATTTTCAATGACTCGACCATACATTTCGGCCGAAACGGCTGCTATTTCGCGTTCAATGTTGGCTCTGAGCTCTTCCAACTTCGTCGACGTGTTGGCATAAACCAATGACTTAACGTAGCCCCACAGAAAATAGTCAAGCGGCGTTAAATCGCACGAACGAGGCGGCCAATCGACTGGCCCATTTCTTGAGATAACACGCTCACTATACTTACTCTTCAATAAATCGATTGTAGCGTGTGCTGTGTGGCTTGTGGCATCATCCTGTTGAAACCACATGTCGTCCAAGTCCATATCTTCCAATTCGGGCCAAAAATAATCGGTGATCATGGCGCATTAACGCTGACCATTCACAGTAACGTGACGATCGTTATCGTCGACGAAAAAATAAGGCCCAATAACGTCGCCGGTATGAAAACCGCACCAAACAGTTATTTTTTGTGGATGAAGTGGTGATTCATGAAGCACATGTAGATTTTCACCCGACCAATAACGCATATTTTGCTTATTGACGAACCCATTGGGCCAAAAGATGATTTTGCGATGAAATTCATCATCTTGGCGCATCTTCTCCAGAACCCAATCGGAGAACGTGCGTCGCTTCAAATGGTCCATCGGCTTCAATTCTTGAGTCAGCTTGATCTTGTATGGGTGGAAACCAAGATCCTTACGCAAAATACGCCTAATGTGGTCTGAGCGATGCCCAATTCTTGAGAACGCCGTGGAATTGACTGATTTGGATCGTTTGCTACGGACGCCTGAACGGCAGCGATATTTTCGACACTTCGACCAACCCGTTGTCTTACTGATACGGCAACATCACACAACGAATATGTAGACTCAAATTTTTGCACTAAACTTGTTATTACCTGTCTACTAGGGCGAGAATTACGACCGAAAATTTGATTTAGCGCTCTTAAAGTTGCAGTCACCGACTCCGAATTTCGGTAGAAAATTTTTATAATTTGCAGACGTTGCTCGTTCGTGTACTTTATCATGATGAAAATGTTGAGTTCACTGAATAAATTGACAGTGACAGTTTGATGATTAGTGAAAGAGTGCGCTCACAAATTAAGTTGTCAAGTCCCTATTGGAAAACCAATATTTTTGTTGTAGATAATTCGAATAAGATGCTTTTGAGCAATTATTAAAGGTCTAAAAGTATATATTTGCATAGGAACCACCCCAACTAGATAACCTATACTGTAGTTTAGAGTGCTGAAGGCCATAATATATTGTTTGGAGAATCTTTTTAGAGCAGAATCGCTTTAAGGGATATATTTTTCGTGTTGTGAGCATCAAATGATTTTTAATATTTTTACTATGGTCTTTCCAATTAAGGTTATAATCAATTGTAACATCTAAATATTTGAAATTTTTCACTAAATTGATTTTGAAACACGAATCAGAACAAGAATTTTTATGTCAAAAGTTGCGTATACCACAATCATGAATTGGAAAGCTAAATTGCCTACAATTCGGAGTATGAAAAAACAGGTTGTGATTATAAACTGGGTGAATTTAGAGTCATGAATTTAGTTTTTTCACTAATTATTAGTTTATGGTACGAGAACCAAGTTCTTAGAATTGCTAGGTACTCTTCAATTAGTAAAATACAATTAAAATCAGAATTTGACTGATAGGTAAATGATATATCATCTGCAAATGCTGTCGAAAGACCGTTAATATATACTAAAAAAAAACAAAGGGCCGAGTACGAATCCCTGTGGTACTCCATTTTTTAAAAGCCCAGTTTCACTTTGTGTGCCGTTTATAATAACTTTTTGCACTCTCTCTTTTAAATAAGATTTCAACCATTGAATACCTACAGATTTGTGATTGTTCTAAAGATATGACCACAGCAGATAACTAAGTTTGATAGTTTTCGGCTCTACATACAAATTATTATTACGTTTCTTCAAAGGACACACCTTTCGGAAGATATTCTCCCAAAACTTTTTGCCTTGCAAACCAAGAATATTTCAGAGGTCTTTTTGCAATTACTTATAAGCAAAAGCTCAAATAATCCAATAAATTCCAATAAGTATACGAGTATATTATGTAAACTAAATAAGACCCATAACAGATGGCCGGCCCTTATAAATCATTTTGAATGCATAGCTGCACTCCATTTTTGTGCGCGTGAAAACACTGCTTTTAAAAAGGTGCAACTTTTCCCCTTTGTATGATACTCGTACTCTCAAATGCAGTTCATGCATATTTGAAAAGAATGTTCATGGCTTTCCGTAAAATACCTCATAAAGAGGATATTTACCTTTACACATCTAAACATAGATAGGTAGGTGGCTGTAAGCCATACTAAGTTATTCACACAACAGACCGCATAAATTCTTCAAAAACACAAAGTTGGCATCTTCATTTTCTTCTTTATAATTTGTGTCAGAACATAAGATAGAGAGTTAGGTTACAGTTTGTGTACGATATTTTATACCGGAGCCACAAATAACATGGGAGGTGGATACTGTAATATTAAAAGTCAATCTCAAGTCATGGTCCTCCTCTAATGGACTTGAACTCTGACTGTTTCAAAGCAACTCCTATGTACTGTAATATGCCCTATTTAGAATCTTTTTGCTGCTGAAGGAAGTTTCTGTCAAGAGGTGAATGTTTGAAATCTCTATATCTATTCCAAGTTAATTTGTTTATCCATAAGAAAGTTCATAAAGGTCTGAAAAAGCAACACATAAAAACCAATTGAAAAGAATGAGCTCTTATGTTTTAATTTGGAATTAATGGAAATTATCCTTTTTAATTTATTTTTCCAAGAATAAATTGTTTCCTTAATCCAAGTACCATACCAGAGATGAAAAGCCAAACAATCGTTGGTACTTCTTAGATAAGTGGGTGCCCGGCTTTACGAATATATGATAGTTATGTACACTCTTATCAAAGTTGCAATTTTTTTCGCGCACGCATGTTGTCTTTCGGTTGTCCTTTCTTCTTCAAAAATAAAGAAAACAGAAACAAAAAATTCAAAGCCCGCACTCTTCATATGAGGCACATTTTTATGCCTTTCAATGAGCTAATGGCTTTTAGCATCAACAACTTTTTAATTAAAACTTTACGCACGTTTTCACAAAGTAAATTTGAAAACATTGCCCCCCCTTCAGTGTGTGATACAACTGCAACAGCAACAACAACAACAACAACCAAAAAAAAACACCAAGAAACGAATTTTGCACATAGTTCACAAGCAGAAACTGTGAAATAAGATCCTAAATCGTAGGCATAGAGTGGTTTCTATGCAGCGTTGTCGTTTATTTTATTAGTAGTATTAGTATTGTAGTATTTTTGTAATTCCCAATACTTTTGTACTTCAACGGAACTAACCCGTATACCTTAGGCTGAATTAATATTCAATGGCCTATCTTACCGAAAATCCGAAACTCCATGTTAATCGGGTAATGGCTTACAATGAATGGTAAGGAGCACATGCTGCATGTTATGCCCAATGATGTTGCTTAATGAATGAAACTGGAAAAAAGATCATGTCATTGTGGTTTTAGACCATTGGCATCCATCCAACTGCGCAGGATAGCGATAGAAAATGCATACTTACTTACTTAAGTGTAAGTTTCGATTTCTGGAGATGTATCTCAGCTTTCTCCAACTCTTCCCCAGTAGTGCTGATTCCTCTTCGAAGACCGTTCTTCGCCAAGCACTTCTAGGTCTTCGCACTCGTCTCTCACAATGAGGATTCCATTGCATCACTTGACTCACAATGCACTTGTAACTTCCACGAAGCCTATGCTTGCCTATGCAATCCACTGCCACTTAAGTCGCATCATTAGAGATACAGTTGGGCCAGAAAATCCTCAAGATGTTTCGCAGACTTCTATTCACGAACGTTTGCAGCTTTCTTGTGACAGTGGGTGTACTGATCCAACATTGGACCGGAACAGTCGTAGCTTGGTCTTTAGGCTAATAGAGTTGTTTCTCCATATTTTGGACAGTATTCCGAACGCGTGATTATATGTTATTTTATTTGGTCCCGCCATCAGTAGAGACAATACCCCCAAGATATTGAAAAGTCTCTACCATCTCTACTGGTTGTCCAGAAATCTCTACTTAGTTAGATGAGGAATTTCAAAGGCTCATCCTTTTTGTTTTTGCCGTATTGATCTTTAGCCCAATGATTTCAGCTGCTCTCTCCACCCTTGTTGTCATTTGGGGGAGAACCATGATCCTATGAGAGAGTAAGCATACTTTGTGCGCGTAGTCCAGATGCTTGTGGTGTGATTGCAGGTCCACTGAATTCCTCCATTTCCAGTCGACAAAGCTGACATCATTTATCACTAATAAGAACAGTATTGGTGATAGTATACAGCCCTGCTTAACCCCACATTGGATTTTAAACTCCTCTGACAGCCTTCTTTTATGCAGAACGTGATAATTGGATCCATCATATGTATGTAGCCTTGATAACATGTAGCAATCAATTTATCTATTGACCCTGTCAAACGCCTTTGTGATCGATATTCAACGCACTGTTCGATGATGATCCGCATGTGGTCCACATAGGAAGATCCAGTGCGAAATCCTTGTTCTTCGGCGTTGAGTGTGTCGATTTTTGGTATTACCTGCAGGCAGCACGATAATTCTTCTCCATTTTTCGCACTGGGTATGGTCTCATTTATTTGGGAGCTTGACAATCATTCCTTTTTTTCACTGTTCAGCAAAACTCTCTGTTTCCCAAGCTCTCTCAATGAGTGGGTGCAGAGCTCATTCGATGTTATTGGCGCTACTCGTAGGAGCTACCGTCAAGTCCAACCGCTTTGTGGTTCTTCAGTGCTTTCATTGTGGTAAAGATTTCAGGAGCAGAAAAGAGTTCCTTCCGCCTTTTGAGCTGGTCCTTATCCGCAACTAGCAGAGATCCTTCTGTGTCTTTTACCAGGTGTTGTTTAGAGTTTTGGACACATGTGAGCTCTTTGACGGTCCTACTGTCACACGTACTAGCAGCCTCTTCCGCTTCTGTAGCCAATGCTTTGATATAGTTACGCTTATCACGTCGCAAGCTACGTTGAACTGCGACCGACCGATTATACTTTCAGGAGATATGAAGGCATTTTTCACAGCACACCAATGGTTTTCAATGGAGGTGAGTTCTGTGCTACTGACTGCTCTCAATCCTTGTGAAATGTGGTCCCCTATTTTTTGGCGGACTACGGGATCTTTCAGTCTATCGGTATTAAACGTGGTCTCCGAAAACTTACTGTAGCAACCATCAGATGGCGGTCCCGATCCATTCCCATGTCTACACCCCTTCTGTTACGAATGTCCTGGAGACTGCTTGTAAATCACCGCCTGATCGCGAAGTGATCAATTTGGTTGCAAGTTGCCTGTCTGTCCGTCGACACCCAACTGACTTTGTGGCATGTCTTTGTCATTGCCAACCTTGGCATTCAAGTCACCCATTACCACTATGATGTCTCCGCGTTGAGTACTATCATAAGCAGCACTCAGCCGGTTATAAAAAGCCTCCTTCTGCTCGACAGAACTGAGCTCTGTTGGAGCGTAACACTGTATGATTGTGACGCGACGTACTCTAGTCCGGATTCTGTCATCTAAAGGCTCCCAAAAATTTAAGAGCTGTTTTGGAAAGCAGCAATCCAGCGCCAGATTGCCTATAGCTTCCATGTGCCTTTCCGGATTAGAGTAGTACAGTGTTACGAGTTAGAGACTTAAACTTCCCTTTCCCATCTAATTTCACTAATCCCTAAGATTTTTTACATTTAGTATTATACAACTACGTTAATTTTTCGAATTATTATTTTTTATTCAGTTAAACTTCCTCTAGCACGCATTTCTTTCTCTAATATTTACCAATTTCTTTGCAGATCTATACATCCAGTGGAATCCATGAATGGATAGACAACGTTGATCCAATTCTGGTAGAATACTATAACGATACATATGTTGCTGTTGATAAATTAACAACGATTTTAAAATATCCCAAAGAGGTCAAGCTATACATCAGATATTTGTTGAATTTAGAAATACAGAAGGGAAAGCATGTAAGTATTCCTCATTTTGATTAAAATAATTTTAAAAATCTAGGACAAGAAATTCTATTGTCGAAATTAATTGTAGTTATTCTAAATTCAACATTTGACAAATGTTGTTTGTCTATAATCCGGCATACGACATATGGCAGTGTCCTTTTTACATGAACCATTACAAGCCACATTTTCTCATATTTCCCATAAATTGTTCTCTGTCGAGTTAAAGCCGCTACATACATGCCAATTTGTACACATAATTTTTAGGAAGTGTGGGGAGGAATTGTGTTGGACATACACACATCCCAATTTTCCAGTAGAGTCTAAGATTTCGTTCGAGTAGGTTATCACTTCGCTGTCAATAATGAAGACTCAAAAAATTAGAGTTGCAATAGCATTATCGACTTTGAGAGTTCAACCAAAAACAAAAAAGGAAATCTTTAATGAAAATTTTATTCTTGAAAAAGTATTAGTGCTGAAAAGCGTTTAACAGTCACAACAATTACTCGTAAGAGTATGTGATATAACCCAACTAATGACATCAATTATCAATTTTTTTCTGTTTACGTATTTATTTACTTAGGGCCTCAACTAACAACCCTCTCCAGTTAGTCTGGTCGTTAGCTAACTGCCTCCAGTTGAGAACTCTAAGTCGATTGAGGTCCCCTTGTGCGTACCACCTAATGTGAGGTCTCTACTGCGTTGTCTCTTCGGGTTGGATTCGAAGACTCTGTGGGCCGGAGCATTATTGTCCATTCGCTTTACATGTCCTAGGCATCTCAGGTGATTGATGCGCAGTTTTCTGACTACGTCGATGTTGCTGTAGAGCTCATATAGTTCGTCATTGAAACTTCTCCATTAAAGCCCGTCAACGGAAAGCTCGTCAAGACAAAGTTTTTTACTACCTCGAAATTATAGCTGTTGATTGTGAAGTTCTGTCCAATTCGTCGATATTTTGTTTCCCTTCTTGTTGAGAGCATTTAATTTTGCCCTCCTTTACCGCTAAACCCATTTTGGCAGCATTCGTTTCAATATTAGCGGAGGCACCTACCGCTGACAGCCCGCTGAGTTCTCCCAATGGAGTCGATATCATCAGCGTACGCTAGTACGCTAGTTGCATAGACTTTTGAAAGATTATGCCTCCAGTGTGCACTTGTAAGTTCCGCGAAATTCTTTTAAGTATGATGTTAAAGAAGTCACAGCGCGTCATCTTGTCTAAAAACTTTTTTGACATCAAGGGTATAGGTTAAGTTGTTACCGACCTTGACGGAGCAGGTTGGCAGCGATGTCCAAAACTAGGCATGGCTCAATATAGCTCGTCTCTATACTCGTAGATGCTGTCATATGCGACCCCTAAATCGGTGAAAGGATGATGGGTAACGATTTGGAATTCTCGAGTTTTTTCGAGGATCTTCCGGAATTCGTCGATTGTGGCGAGGTTTTCAGACGCTCACACAATATGAGTGGTCAAACGATGCTGAGGTTGCATTCATCAGGCGTACACTTTTCTGACAAGATGTGGGTAATAAGTTGGTGTATGCTCTCCACAAAGTCACTTCCAGAAGGCTTTGAATACCAAGGGCGGTACGCTCTCACATCCTGCAGCTTTGATAGATTTCAGCTTAAATATTGCTATCCTTATTTCGTTTTGGTCAGATGGGCAGAAGTTTTGGCTACAGTCGTCTAAGGTGAATAGTCTATTCTGCTTGACGGCGGCGGGATGTTGGTCTTTTTCGCTCTTATATACGGTTTCCTTCTTCATCTCTACACGCCTTGACACATTCTTTTTACCTGGTGGTATAACTTCCATATGTTATTCCTGCAGGACAACTTCTCAATATCGTGCTCTTTTTTCTTCTTCTGGAGAAGCCGATGTTGTTCCCATCTCTTCTGCTTTTAGACCTCATTAGCGCCTCTCGTCCTTCGTTGCAGCGTCCCTTTGTACGTTTCTTGTTTAGCTCTATGTAGTTCACGATTGAGATAGCGCATGGAAATGTAATGCCAAGAGCCAAAGATACCAACAATCCGGAAGCTTGTAAAATAAAAGCTGGTGCATCACAGAGGTTTATTTATCCTTCTAAGCCAGAAATGCTGCGGTCATGTGTTTTGCTCAATAAAAAAAAGTATTGATGTTTCATAGTAGGCAGTGGACCGGTTATCCCTTTTTGATAATTTTTATTCGTGTGCCAGTGATTAAAATCGTATTATCATCTCCCGCACGAAACACGATGGCAGCACAAGATTTCCTCACAAAGTAATCAAATTAGCCTAGCGAACTGTAGATGGTTGAACCGGCAAACTAATCCTTACCGAGCTGCCGTCTATGCACTAAATGATCTCTCTTTCAGAGTGCAAGTGTCAGATTTGGAAACATCGCTTACTGAAAAACTGATCCGGTGGATATGCTGTGCGTTATGGAAATTCCTCCTCTTAAATATCTTAGAAATGCACTGAATTTTGGCAACCTTCAATAAGGCGCACAACTTCTGGGGATATACTGACCACATCGACATCAGTGAAGATCCTTTTTTTTGTAATCTGCGTGGGCGAAGGAAATTTAGGGAGGAAAGAAAGAGAGGTACCGATTTACGTTGGTTTTAGATGTTTGAAGGTTATATAAAGAGCGGTGAAGTGGTTTGCTATCCAGAATGATACTGCGATACTTATCTTGGTTGACGAAATGGATAGTGACGCATTTTCGCACTAGATACGTCAAGCGCGTCAGCTTGCCCTATATCCTGAAGAGGTCCAAAACAGTTTTGTGAGAATTGACTGAAAGCAGAATTTTGGTGCCGCAACCGCCAATTACTTCAGTACAGGTGTAGCAGAGAAGATTCTGCTCAGAGATAGTAGCTGCAGCTGATCTATACCACTTTGTGGCACACCATTAAAGGACGCAATAGTGCAATTACATAATGACCTCATCAGCCTCCACTTGCACTTGTGGCTGTGAGCCACTTTTGATCTGATTACCCGGAAAGGGAGTTGCAAAAAATGAGACTGAGAATCTCTGTTTTCGACTGTGTAGGTGCTATTAGGTTTTCTGAGTGTTCACAGCTTGGTCGATTTACCCTTTTTGCGAAATTTGACAATTCTGCTAGTTTCGATCTTTTCGGAAAAGTCTTTATAGGAGGTACTCTTTGAAATCCAATTAAGACTTTTTACATTCTGTTACATACTTTTCGTTGTAGTCATTGCACTTTGAGATGTGCGATTTTTAGTCATTTTTCCAGCTTCCTCTACATTCTGGATTTATGCCGATTTTTGATTTACCTGTTGTCCAGGAAGGTCAAGAACTTAATGTACCAACCACATGTAAAAGTAAGATAGGATTTTCAGTTGTTGCTCTTCTTAACGCCGTTAGGATTATATCGACTACTTGATATCATTCATTCGGTTGGAACTCAACATTTTCGATAACAGGTTCAGACGATGGTGTGGAAAATACATGAGATTGCTGCCTCTCACACTGCATTTGCTACTCTTCCAAAAAGTGTTCTGAGCATACTACGAAACATGTAGTAAGTTTCATTTTTCTGGTATCGCAGCATTCAACCAGTTCAGTTACTTTGGTAGAAATGTATTTGTAGGATGAGTACTCATAAGACGACACAACGCTGATTTTCTGCTTTTCTCTGTCCGTTTCGTAGCTTAGTATCAATTCGGCACTATATGTCAAGCTCTTAACAATACAATATAAACGTACCCGTACTCTTCCTAGGTGAACTTCGATACCTTCGCGGTAATACGACAACATTGCTTCGCTTACAACATTGTATCATAAGTATTTAAGAGGGTATGGTAGGCAGAAAGGCATAGTCGGTCCATCCATGCATGTAGGCATATGCAGAGTTTTTTTTGTTTTAATAAACTCTTCGCCTCTTTTTGGAATTGGGACTGTTTGTCCTGAGAGACACTGGAAACGCTGGTGATTTCATCATTTTGAATCAAAGTTTTTCTTGCGAAACAATGTGGAAACAAGGATGTGTACAGAATTGTGGAGACAATTTTAGTATTCGGTTACAGGATGTACCATAAGCATTTGTGGAGTAGCTAGGCAATAGATGTGGTGGTATTCTCTTCCACTTACACTCTTGGTTGTCAAGCGTATCCTAAGGGAAAACCATGGTCTCACATGAGCAAACCAGAGTTTGAATAAGAGCCCCGAACAATTCGGGTCAGGTAACTAGTTAATAGTTTAAATTACATTCGCCTTTGAAGGTGTCGAAGGTGCCAAACGAGGGATGTAACTTTACTACAACAAGGTTATGGTTTTCTATAGTCCTAACGATGAGGAGGTACTAGTATGTAGAGTAGAAAATGAGCTGTTGCTCAAAATGTGTAAGGTTTCATTAAAAGAGATGAATATGTAACTTAAAGGTTGTGTGTATATGCACATACATAAGAGTAGGAGGGAAATGTAAATATTGTATACGTATTCTGACAAACAAGGGCTCAGAAAAATACGTTACATAGTCACTGTAATCAATCTTATGACAATATACTGTTGTGCTTGCTCGCATATATTAATCTTATCCGGGTTAAGACGTATAAATGTTAATATTGACCTCCTACGAATAGGACCTGATCTGGACACGGAAACCGACACTATTGGGCCCAAATAGATAAAGAAGTAGAGTCATTCCCTTAGGTGTGTGGTCGATTGTGCTGCTTGCTACAACCTATACATGAGTAAAGTCTAAGATCGTTAGAACTGAGAGAGGGCTAACATTAGATGGTAATGTGTACCTTTATAGAAATGAATCTGATGAATTTATAAGTGGCTTCATTGCTAGGGATATATCTGTGACCGGTGACCCATATTTGTAAGACTATATTGTGATATATAGATAATCTAGAACATAAATGCAGATGGGATATTAATGACAAGACCAACCTACAAAAAACATGCCATCAACTAGAATCTGCTATTCTTAGTGCAGCAAGAGCAAATAGCCTTAAAAATGCATCAATTAAAATAGATAAACTTATGGAATCAACAAAGGATCTTATTAAAAAATAATTATATAGAAGCCTGATCTCAGTTTTATATAAAGTACTAGCTGACCCATCAGGCGTTGTCCTGCGTTATTTCAAATTGCAGAAAATCTGTGGTCAATTGTCCATTGTAATTGATGCTTTGTGTTGAAATATTTGCTGTATGGGTTGCGGTCGGGTCGATTTTGAATAGTATTTCTCCCTCATTGAAGCACTCTGTGATAAACGATATTTTTCATTTTGTTGTCAGGTGCGAAAACGATCAAAGCGACACGTGAACATGCGACATACAGTTGACCGTGTGAAAACCATTCATTTTCCAGATTCAGGCCACAAACACTCAATGATTGGCCTTGTGATTTGTTGATTGTTATGGCGAATGCGAGACGAATTGGAAATTGGATTCACTTAAACTCGAATGGCATATCGTTTATGATCATTGGGATTCTCGGAATGAGAACTTCCTCACCTTTGAACTTTCCTTTTAGTACTCGCGCGTGAATCACATTGCTCATGAGTTTTGTGACTGCTAAACGCGAAATCGAAGTAAATAGCTATCGACATTTTGGCGAATCATCAAACGATACGCATAAAAATTCATTGCGCTGACCTTCTTGGTGGTTTCCTCACCTTCCTCAGTGGCATTACTGTCATATTGAAATGAAAATTATTATGATATCGATACTCACCGGTCAATGGATTTATCATCTTGATGTTGATATAATATCCATCGTCACCCTGCCAAAACATCAGTGGGTATTGCAATGCATCGTATGAATTATGTGTTTCGAATATTCGGTGCAATTGCCCAGAGCCCCGACGTGTGAGCACAATATCGCGTGATTTCAGATTTTCGCCAACAATCACAACTGCAACCTCATCTATTGTTGGAGCGTTAAATTGGCGTTCGTGCGTTCCAGCAGGTCATTTACCCGCTCTGTTCACGACCTTATAGTCATCACTTGGCATGCGATCCAACGCAATTTTGAATAACCGAACCAATGTATGAACTTCATGAAATAGCTGCTGCAGATCTCGAAGAAATCCTCTTTTCATTGCCGTATTGATTGTTTGCGCTGATCAAGTTGACTTTTCACATTGCCCATGAAGAAGATTTGGAGGAATTTATGTTGTGCGTCGTCAAGCGGTAGCAATGATCCAATTCGAAGGTGAATTTATCCTTGGATCTCTAGGGTCGATGACGAAATTAGAATCAATGATTTTCTTTAATTAAATTTAATTCCTTTAATCTTTTATTATATTTCTGAGTGTTCGATAGAAAATGACATACTCGTAGTTCTGGTGTTTCACCACGAAGCAAAGAATGCAATGTCTCTGGTGGCAAGGGCAATGGTGGTAATTTAACCTTGCCATTGAGACAGCACAATCCAGGCGTTTCTCTAGCGAACATCAATGCACTGCAATGGTTGCACACAACATCCATTATGCTAATTTGAATGGAAGAATGCGAGCTGTAGTCAATTGCGCAATCGTAATGAAACGCTACTCGATTCAAATCAACACTTGAAGCACTCCTTCTTACGGGTTGATTTCGATTTTCACGTTGTTGAATTGTTTGATTTGCTCAACGATTTCTCATTGTTAACTGAGCCGTTTCATTTGCCGCCTGTCTTTCTTCTTGCGTTTGTGATGCACGAAGTCGGGCCATACTAACAACGCGCTGTTTTCCTGTGATTTCTTGTTCATCCGTATTAAATTGATTGGCCATATTCCGAACTCTACTTGCATTACGGGTTCGATGCGAAAGATTAGAACTTCTGGCTCGCGGCATTGTGAATAACACTGAGAAATGAATGTCACAAAAGCAATTAAGGAATTATCGATATCACAAAATAAACATCGATGCAAACATGTGCACAAATGTTAGAGCCTCACAAAATAAACATCTTCGTTGGCAAATCACCGTTCGAAAATAGAATTCCACACCAAAATGATCAATCTGAATGAAATGAACAGTGAATTCGAATTGATTTTCAAAGCAATCCATCTAAAAATTAATTGCATAATCCGAAATTAACGTTTGGATTGATTGTCGATGCGCACGCAATCACAATGTGCACTTCATTAAACTCTATGAAATCACTTTTCACTGGTAATCTTCACAAAAAATCGTTTCAAAACAATGTAATACAATTCAAATTGAATTACAATAACTGTCGGAAGCTGATGTAAATTTCATAAAACTTGAAAAAATGCTGATAAATCGCAACACACGTCTGCACAGCACAATTGACACCTGGAAAAGTGATTTCAGCGCCCCTTGGTGGCATTTACCACCCCTTTACCACCACGGCTAGACAGATTTCGTCCGGGAGCAAATTCATATGTAAAGTTTAATTTCGGTGTAAAACAAAATAAATAAATTAGTTAAAGAATATGTTTTTGCCTGATAAGAATAAAGCTAAAATGTGGAGAAAAAATACGCGAGTTACGAAATAAGTGCTTGTGAAGTGTTTATATGGGTTGATTTAAATAGAATAGTGCTTTAAAAAATATAAACAAAGAACTTGTTAAACGCGAAGAAATTGTTGTGTTGTTACTTTTCCATTAAATATTTAGTGAATATTGTGTAATATAGTGTCTTTTTGTTAAATATATGGTTGAACAAATCAATTGACACCCTCTAAAGTGCTTTCGTAATTTCGATGTGGAACAAAATAAATAAATTAGTTAAAGAATATGTTTTTGCCTGATAAGAATAAAGCTAAAATGTGGAGAAAAAATACGCTAGTTTCGAAATAAGTGCTTGTGAAGTGTTTATATGGGTTGATTTAAATAGATTAGTGTTTTAAAAAATACAAACAAGGAACTTGCTAAACGCGAAGAAATTGTAGTGTTGTTACTTTTCCATTAAATATTTAGTGAATATTGTGTAATATAGTGTCTTTTTGTTAAATATATGATTGAACAAATCAATTGACACCCTATAAAGTGCTTTAGTAATTTCGTAATTTCGATGTGGAACAAAATAAATAAATTAGTTAAAGAATATGTTTTTGTGGAGAAAAAATACGCGAGTTTCGAAATAAGTGCTTGTGAAGTGTTTATATGGGTTGATTTAAATAGAATAGTGTTTTAAAAATATAAACAAAGAACTTGTTAAACGCGAAGAAATTGTTGTGTTGTTATTTTCCATTAAATATTTAGTGAATATTGTGTAATAAAGTGTCTTTTTGTTAAATATATGGTTGAACAAATCAATTGACACCCTATAAAGTGCTTTCGTAATTTCGATGTGGAACAAAATAAATAAATTAGTTAAAGAATATGTTTTTGCCTGATAAGAATAAAGCTAAAATGTGGAGAAAAAATACGCTAGTTTCGAAATAAGTGCTTGTGAAGTGTTTATATGGGTTGATTTAAATATAATAGTGCTTTAAAAAATATAAACAAAGAACTTGTTAAACGCGAAGAAATTGTTGTGTTGTTACTTTTCCATTAAATATTTAGTGAATATTGTGTAATATAGTGTCTTTTTGTTAAATATATGGTTGAACAAATCAATTGACACCCTATAAAGTGCTTTAGTTATTTCGTAATTTCGATGTGGAACAAAATAAATAAATTAGTTAAAGAATATGTTTTTGTGGAGAAAAAATACGCGAGTTTCGAAATAAGTGCTTGTGAAGTGTTTATATGGGTTGATTTAAATAGATTAGTGTTTTAAAAAATACAAACAAGGAACTTGCTAAACGCGAAGAAATTGTAGTGTTGTTACTTTTCCATTAAATATTTAGTGAATATTGTGTAATATAGTGTCTTTTTGTTAAATATATGATTGAACAAATCAATTGGCACCCTATAAAGTGCTTTAGTAATTTCGTAATTTCGATGTGGAACAAAATAAATAAATTAGTTAAAGAATATGTTTTTGTGGAGAAAAAATACGCGAGTTTCGAAATAAGTGCTTGTGAAGTGTTTATATGGGTTGATTTAAATAGAATAGTGTTTTAAAAATATAAACAAAGAACTTGTTAAACGCGAAGAAATTGTTGTGTTGTTATTTTCCATTAAATATTTAGTGAATATTGTGTAATAAAGTGTCTTTTTGTTAAATATATGGTTGAACAAATCAATTGACACCCTCTAAAGTGCTTTCGTAATTTCGATGTGGAACAAAATAAATAAATTAGTTAAAGAATATGTTTTTGCCTGATAAGAATAAAGCTAAAATGTGGAGAAAAAATACGCTAGTTTCGAAATAAGTGCTTGTGAAGTGTTTATATGGGTTGATTTAAATAGATTAGTGTTTTAAAAAATACAAACAAGGAACTTGCTAAACGCGAAGAAATTGTTGTGTTGTTACTTTTCCATTAAATATTTAGTGAATATTGTGTAATAAAGTGTCTTTTTGTTAAATATATGGTTGAACAAATCAATTGACACCCTATAAAGTGCTTTCGTAATTTCGTAATTTCGATGTGGAACAAAATAAATAAATTAGTTAAAGAATATGTTTTTGCTGATAAGAATAAAGCTAAAATGTGGAGAAAAAATACGCTAGTTTCGAAATAAGTGCTTGTGAAGTGTTTATATGGGTTGATTTAAATAGAATAGTGCTTTAAAAAATATAAACAAAGAACTTGTTAAACGCGAAGAAATTGTTGCGTTGTTACTTTTCCATTAAATATTTAGTGAATATTGTGTAATAAAGTGTCTTTTTGTTAAATATATGGTTGAACAAATCAATTGACACCCTCTAAAGTGCTTTCGTAATTTCGATGTGGAACAAAATAAATAAATTAGTTAAAGAATATGTTTTTGCCTGATAGGAATAAAGTTAAAATGTGGAGAAAAAATACGCGAGTTTCGAAATAAGTGCTTGTGAAGTGTTTAGATGGGTTGATTTAAATAGATTAGTGTTTTAAAAAATACAAACAAAGAACTTGTTAAGCACAAAGAAATTGTTGTGTTGTTACTTTTCCATTAAATATTTAGTGAATATTGTGTAATATAGTGTCTTTTTGTTAAATATATGGTTGAACAAATCAATTGACACCCTCTAAAGTGCTTTCGTAATTTCGATGTGGAACAAAATAAATAAATTAGTTAAAGAATATGTTTTTGCCTGATAAGAATAAAGCTAAAATGTGGAGAAAAAATACGCTAGTTTCGAAATAAGTGCTTGTGAAGTGTTTATATGGGTTGATTTAAATAGATTAGTGTTTTAAAAAATACAAACAAGGAACTTGCTAAACGCGAAGAAATTGTTGTGTTGTTACTTTTCCATTAAATATTTAGTGAATATTGTGTAATAAAGTGTCTTTTTGTTAAATATATGGTTGAACAAATCAATTGACACCCTATAAAGTGCTTTCGTAATTTCGTAATTTCGATGTGGAACAAAATAAATAAATTAGTTAAAGAATATGTTTTTGCTGATAAGAATAAAGCTAAAATGTGGAGAAAAAATACGCTAGTTTCGAAATAAGTGCTTGTGAAGTGTTTATATGGGTTGATTTAAATAGAATAGTGCTTTAAAAAATATAAACAAAGAACTTGTTAAACGCGAAGAAATTGTTGCGTTGTTACTTTTCCATTAAATATTTAGTGAATATTGTGTAATAAAGTGTCTTTTTGTTAAATATATGGTTGAACAAATCAATTGACACCCTCTAAAGTGCTTTCGTAATTTCGATGTGGAACAAAATAAATAAATTAGTTAAAGAATATGTTTTTGCCTGATAGGAATAAAGTTAAAATGTGGAGAAAAAATACGCGAGTTTCGAAATAAGTGCTTGTGAAGTGTTTAGATGGGTTGATTTAAATAGATTAGTGTTTTAAAAAATACAAACAAAGAACTTGTTAAGCACAAAGAAATTGTTGTGTTGTTACTTTTCCATTAAATATTTAGTGAATATTGTGTAATATAGTGTCTTTTTGTTAAATATATGGTTGAACAAATCAATTGACACCCTATAAAGTGCTTTCGTAATTTCGATGTGGAACAAAATAGATAAATTAGTTAAAGAATATGTTTTTGCCTGATAGGAATAAAGTTAAAATGTGGAGAAAAAATACGCGAGTTTCGAAATAAGTGCTTGTGAAGTGTTTAGATGGGTTGATTTAAATAGATTAGTGTTTTAAAAAATACAAACAAAGAACTTGTTAAGCACAAAGAAATTGTTGTGTTGTTACTTTTCCATTAAATATTTAGTGAATATTGTGTAATATAGTGTCTTTTTGTTAAATATATGGTTGAACAAATCAATTGACACCCTATAAAGTGCTTTCGTAATTTCGATGTGGAACAAAATAGATAAATTAGTTAAAGAATATGTTTTTGCCTGATAGGAATAAAGTTAAAATGTGGAGAAAAAATACGCTAGTTTCGAAATAAGTGCTTGTGAAGTGTTTATATGGGTTGATTTAAATAGATTAGTGTTTTAAAAAATACAAACAAGGAACTTGCTAAACGCGAAGAAATTGTTGTGTTGTTACTTTTCCATTAAATATTTAGTGAATATTGTGTAATAAAGTGTCTTTTTGTTAAATATATGGTTGAACAAATCAATTGACACCCTATAAAGTGCTTTCGTAATTTCGTAATTTCGATGTGGAACAAAATAAATAAATTAGTTAAAGAATATGTTTTTGCTGATAAGAATAAAGCTAAAATGTGGAGAAAAAATACGCTAGTTTCGAAATAAGTGCTTGTGAAGTGTTTATATGGGTTGATTTAAATAGAATAGTGCTTTAAAAAATATAAACAAAGAACTTGTTAAACGCGAAGAAATTGTTGCGTTGTTACTTTTCCATTAAATATTTGGTGAATATTGTGTAATATAGTGTCTTTTTGTTAAATATATGGTTGAACAAATCAATTGACACCCTCTAAAGTGCTTTCGTAATTTCGATGTGGAACAAAATAAATAAATTAGTTAAAGAATATGTTTTTGCCTGATAGGAATAAAGTTAAAATGTGGAGAAAAAATACGCGAGTTTCGAAATAAGTGCTTGTGAAGTGTTTAGATGGGTTGATTTAAATAGATTAGTGTTTTAAAAAATACAAACAAAGAACTTGTTAAGCACAAAGAAATTGTTGTGTTGTTACTTTTCCATTAAATATTTAGTGAATATTGTGTAATATAGTGTCTTTTTGTTAAATATATGGTTGAACAAATCAATTGACACCCTATAAAGTGCTTTCGTAATTTCGATGTGGAACAAAATAGATAAATTAGTTAAAGAATATGTTTTTGCCTGATAGGAATAAAGTTAAAATGTGGAGAAAAAATACGCGAGTTTCGAAATAAGTGCTTGTGAAGTGTTTAGATGGGTTGATTTAAATAGAATAGTGCTTTAACAAGGAACTTGTTAAACGCGAAGAAATTGTTGTGTTGTTACTTTTCCATTAAATATTTAGTGAATATTGTGTAATAAAGTGTCTTTTTGTTAAATATATGGTTGAACAAATCAATTGACACCCTCTAAAGTGCTTTCGTAATTTCGATGTGGAACAAAATAAATAAATTAGTTAAAGAATATGTTTTTGCCTGATAAGAATAAAGCTAAAATGTGGAGAAAAAATACGCTAGTTTCGAAATAAGTGCTTGTGAAGTGTTTATATGGGTTGATTTAAATAGATTAGTGTTTTAAAAAATACAAACAAGGAACTTGCTAAACGCGAAGAAATTGTTGTGTTGTTACTTTTCCATTAAATATTTAGTGAATATTGTGTAATAAAGTGTCTTTTTGTTAAATATATGGTTGAACAAATCAATTGACACCCTATAAAGTGCTTTCGTAATTTCGTAATTTCGATGTGGAACAAAATAAATAAATTAGTTAAAGAATATGTTTTTGCTGATAAGAATAAAGCTAAAATGTGGAGAAAAAATACGCTAGTTTCGAAATAAGTGCTTGTGAAGTGTTTATATGGGTTGATTTAAATAGAATAGTGCTTTAAAAAATATAAACAAAGAACTTGTTAAACGCGAAGAAATTGTTGCGTTGTTACTTTTCCATTAAATATTTGGTGAATATTGTGTAATATAGTGTCTTTTTGTTAAATATATGGTTGAACAAATCAATTGACACCCTCTAAAGTGCTTTCGTAATTTCGATGTGGAACAAAATAAATAAATTAGTTAAAGAATATGTTTTTGCCTGATAGGAATAAAGTTAAAATGTGGAGAAAAAATACGCGAGTTTCGAAATAAGTGCTTGTGAAGTGTTTAGATGGGTTGATTTAAATAGATTAGTGTTTTAAAAAATACAAACAAAGAACTTGTTAAGCACAAAGAAATTGTTGTGTTGTTACTTTTCCATTAAATATTTAGTGAATATTGTGTAATATAGTGTCTTTTTGTTAAATATATGGTTGAACAAATCAATTGACACCCTATAAAGTGCTTTCGTAATTTCGATGTGGAACAAAATAGATAAATTAGTTAAAGAATATGTTTTTGCCTGATAGGAATAAAGTTAAAATGTGGAGAAAAAATACGCGAGTTTCGAAATAAGTGCTTGTGAAGTGTTTAGATGGGTTGATTTAAATAGAATAGTGCTTTAACAAGGAACTTGTTAAACGCGAAGAAATTGTTGTGTTGTTACTTTTCCATTAAATATTTAGTGAATATTGTGTAATAAAGTGTCTTTTTGTTAAATATATGGTTGAACAAATCAATTGACACCCTCTAAAGTGCTTTCGTAATTTCGATGTGGAACAAAATAAATAAATTAGTTAAAGAATATGTTTTTGCCTGATAAGAATAAAGCTAAAATGTGGAGAAAAAATACGCTAGTTTCGAAATAAGTGCTTGTGAAGTGTTTATATGGGTTGATTTAAATAGAATAGTGCTTTAAAAAATATAAACAAAGAACTTGTTAAACGCGAAGAAATTGTTGCGTTGTTACTTTTCCATTAAATATTTAGTGAATATTGTGTAATAAAGTGTCTTTTTGTTAAATATATGGTTGAACAAATCAATTGACACCCTCTAAAGTGCTTTCGTAATTTCGATGTGGAACAAAATAAATAAATTAGTTAAAGAATATGTTTTTGCCTGATAGGAATAAAGTTAAAATGTGGAGAAAAAATACGCGAGTTTCGAAATAAGTGCTTGTGAAGTGTTTAGATGGGTTGATTTAAATAGATTAGTGTTTTAAAAAATACAAACAAAGAACTTGTTAAGCACAAAGAAATTGTTGTGTTGTTACTTTTCCATTAAATATTTAGTGAATATTGTGTAATATAGTGTCTTTTTGTTAAATATATGGTTGAACAAATCAATTGACACCCTATAAAGTGCTTTCGTAATTTCGATGTGGAACAAAATAGATAAATTAGTTAAAGAATATGTTTTTGCCTGATAGGAATAAAGTTAAAATGTGGAGAAAAAATACGCGAGTTTCGAAATAAGTGCTTGTGAAGTGTTTAGATGGGTTGATTTAAATAGATTAGTGTTTTAAAAAATACAAACAAAGAACTTGTTAAGCACAAAGAAATTGTTATGTTGTTGCTTTTTTGTTGAAAATTTAGTGAATACTGTGTAATATAGTGTCTTTCTGTTAAATATATGGTTAAACAAATCAATAAAGATAGTGAAATGCGGCTGAAAATTCGCATAGTTGGAATACTACACATGTGTATGTATATGCATATACTCCTAGCAGAATATTTTGAAAGGACTATTTCGCTTGTTGGAAGTGAAAGAATACTGAGATCTGGTTGCAATCACTCTCTTGTACTTGAACCTTCTTCAATTACAACTTAAGAATCAAGCCAATTTCCACCAACTTTTCAGTTTCACCAACTGAAATAAAGGATGCAAAGAGCAGCTAACTATAGACCAGATAATATTGGAACAAACAACAAGGGGAACAATGAGTTTACACGCTTGTTTCATAGATTAACAAAAAGCGTTCGATAGTGTACCTCATACTTGGCTTATTGAGGTAATGGAAATATACAAAATACGAGTAAATCCGAGTATTATTAATTTACGGAAATATTTACAAACAAAAAGCCGATCCAAACATCAGACATCAGGATTAAATGGGGAATCTTCCAAGGAGACGGCCTGCAATAAAGAACTTCTAAGTCATCTTTTATATATGAATGACCTGAAAATGTACGCTTCATCAAAACAACACCTTAATCGACTTATAGAAATAACTGCAATGTTTGGCGAAGACATAGATATGAAGTTTGGACTGGAGAAATGTAAGACGATATGCATAACCAGAGGCAAAGTGACAAGGACTCGACATGCAGAAATAATAAATATTAAAGATCTTATAACAGTGCGCTTGAAAGGCTTCGTCCCCCTGAAACGTTCCTCTATTTTGATATGAAAAGGTTGATCCAGGATAGGTTTGCCGTGCCGCTAATCTTCCACGTAGCTCGTACAGTTGATGAGGGCCGACTCAACTACAACAGAGACCTCGCACACGGTAGTACTGAACGTCTCAGGTTTAGCAGGGCGGTTTCAACACGCAATAAAAAAGATGTTGTTTTGCAACACCAAAATATTTCCTTCAATTCCAGGTTAGCGTAGTCAGAAGGCAAAGTGGGCCATATTTTCCTTGCCATGTTTAGCAAATGGCCGACTTACATAGGTTAGGGTAGTTTTAAGGTATGAAGGTTGGCAACCTTGAATTTGCTAGCAATTAGGTTAGCAACTTGAAGTTTGCTAACAATTAGGTTAAGTTAGATTGTATAGTTAGGCTAAGTAGTTTAAGGTTTAGTATAAGTTAGCATAAGTAGTTAGTTTAATTACTTTAAGTTGGATGTTTAAGTTTTATATAAATACAAAAAAAAAGTTCATTTACTAAGTTTTCTTTTAAATACTTAATATTTTCTTAGTTTAACTAGATGTTTTATGAATAATAATTATTTTTTAAAATGTTAATTTAGACACATGTCACATGTCACAATAATGTCACACAGATGGTTGTTAAAAGGTATGCCGAGACTGAAGCGTTTGTTATTGCAATCTAAGACTGAGTAATCCCAACGAAAAATTATCAAAGGCATGCCATGAAAGGTCAGAACGTACGAGACGATATGTGTCGCAGATGCAGAAGCCGAACCGAGACAATAGATCACGTGATATCAGGTTGCACGAGCCTAGCTCACAGTTAATACACAAGAAGGCATATTGGTAATAACGTCGTAAAGATTCTTCACAGGAAGATACTTGAAAAATATAAACTCTTGGTCGATAAAACACCTTATTATGCATACGACCCCTCCACGGTAGTGGAAAATGAGAACATCAAAGTTTACTACGACCGCACATTTTATTCTGAGCATACAAGGCTCCATAACCGTCCGGGCATCACCATAATCGATAAGCAAGAGCTGAGGGGTATTTTCATCGATGTTGCGATTCCAGCAAACAGAAATATGAGTCGAACTTATACCGAAAAACGAAGCAAATATGCTGAACTTGCAGTGAAAATCAAACGTAACTGGAATCTGAAAGATGTTAAAGTAATCCCTATAACCTATAATCATCAGCGCTGAGAGACGATATGAATTTACTGAAGGGACTGAGAAAAAACATCATTGATGCACAGCAAAAAGCTGTGATATTTGATACCGGCCACATAACAAGAAAGTTCATGAACCTAAATTAAGTCATAATAATTAAGAAATAGTAAATTTGGGCTAAGGCCTCCAAAATACGAGTATATTGTAAATACAGAGTGGCGGTGCTACAATAAGAAATTCTAATAACTTTTCATTTAATCAATGTATTTTATTTATTTTTTTTATTGTATAGAAAATTCAATTTTATTTTATGTAACTAATTATTTTTGAAGATGATAGGCCGTAAATGACCTCCATGCTCATCCACGCATATGAGACACTTGATCAGAATATTATTCATTGCAGCCTGGAGGGTTGAAGTCGGGATCGCCTCAATTATTTTTTTAATGGACTGCTTTAATTCAGTCAAATTCCTTGGTTTCGTTATGTACACCTTTAGGTTGTTCTCAAACTAAGCATCAACAATCATGCACATATGTCATAACAAAACATCAAGGCATGAACAGGAATTTGCAATTCCAGCAGAGTACTAGTATTTACTTAGAGGAAGCCAGAGAAGAAGAAATATTTCGAATGTTGTGTCGCCTGGAGAACAACAAGGGTCCTGGAGTGGATAATATTAGACCAATTGACCTTAAAATTAATGCTTATTTTCTTGCCCCAGTTATACAAACGATAATAAATCATAGTTTAACACAAGCTCATGTTGCAAGATTAATGAAAATTATTCGGCCCGTTTATAAGGCAGGTGAGAAAAACAAAACCGAGAATTACCGACCTATATCTAGACTGTCAGCTGTTGAAAAATGTTTTGAGGAAGTTATTGTTATTCGTCTTAATAATTTCGCATAAAGACATAAAATATTACACCCAAACCAGTACGGTTTTCAAAAAAATAAAAGTACAGGTCTACTATTGGGAGAGTTTACAAACATAGTCAATGCAGGCCTTAACAAAAATCTGGATCGAAAACTATCTAACTGATAGAAAGATTAGAGTTAGAGTGTGTAATACCTTAAGTAAAGAAAAGCGAATTGCGCTTGGTGTCCCACAAGGCTCAAGGTCCGATTCTATTTGTTTTGTATACAAATTAACTTCTCCATTTATTCAAAAATTATTGCTCAAAGCTTTAACAAGGCATTGGAAATAATTCAAGAAGAATTCGATGCAATGTCAAACGGTGCCATGATCAAGGGCTAATTATTAATGCTTCAAAAACAAAGGTAATGCACATACGAACATCGATCAAGCCAAAGGAAGCGTTTAATATATATCACCGAAACGCCCTACGTTCATATTCGGCCAACAACACAGCAATAGAAGTAGTTAACAAAATAAAGTATCTAGGAGTTACCATTGATGAGAATTTCCTATGGCGTGAACATATAAATGTGCTGCGTTTACAACTCAAAAGCTCACTCTTTGCGATGGTTTATATTAAAAAATATTCAAATTTTGAAGTACGTAAGCAGGTCTACTACTCGCTAGCAGAATCGCGAATAAGATATGGAATACTGGCATGGGAAAATGCGTCCAAAACGCATATGGATAGGCAAAGCACCACTTTGTTAAAATTTTAAAACCAACAAACTCATCTTTTAAAGTCTTAGACGTGTACGCGATTTATAGGATGACACCATTGCTGCATTACATGGACGACCAAAACACCAGGAGGCGAGCCCAGGGGATGCTTGAAATTCCGGATGTATATAACATATATGGGGAACGAGAACTAAGATATGTCATTCCAAAAACTATGAATGAAATACCTCACCATCTCAAACTAGTTGAACATTTAAAAAAACGCAAAAAAATGTTAAGGAAATTTCTAATTGATTTATATTTTATTTAATAGGCTAATCCACTTTAAATTAATTCTTATATAAATATAAATTTATATTTGTTATATATTAATCTTTTACCACAGCTTAAACTTACTGCTTATTATTATTATTGTATTTTGTGTTCAAATATTACTGTTCCTATATTTACAATTTTATTACTTAAGTTATTTATAGCCAAAATACGGTTTCAGTTTAGCGACAACAACTAGCGAAAAGGGACGCTCGGAGTCAATAAAACCCCCAACGTTCTTGGGAAGATTAAAACCTTTCTATGCACAACATGAAACCGTTGAGAATTAAAGAATAAGTATAGAACTTTATTTAAAAGAATTTTATCACTTTGAAGGACTAATCCAATGTTATCAACCAACTGCAGATAAGCATTTTGCATTGCGGGTAAAAAATAAAAACTGTATATACTCGTAGATATAGATCTATGAATTAAATAAATAAATAAATAAATAAATAAATAAAACATAAGCCCATAAAAAAAAAAATTTAGTGCAGCTGGGTCAGGTGACCTTGGTGGCCAGCGGAAAACGGAGTTTCTGGATATTAATTTGTTTGGAAATTTTCGTTGGAGCTCCGCCATAACTGGTCTGGCTATGTGTGAAGTTGCTCCATCTTGCTGGAACCGAATGCTATTGAAACGGATACTTCTTCGGCGCATTTCTGGGTAAAAAAAACTCCTCCAACATCTTTAAATAACAGTCCCACAATACATGGAATATTTCTGGATTACATTCACACCATATACGGCAATTCTGCTTGTTTACATTGCCGTTGAGATAAAAATGGGCCTCATCAGACATACGAGTAAACAAGCAATTTATCAAGCTGTTGTCTTCTTCGGTCATTTCAATCATTTTTTGGCAAAATTCCAGGCAAATAGGCAAATCCAGAGGATGTAACTTGCTTGTAATTTGGACTTTGTACGGAAACAAGTTTAAGTCATCATGAATTATCCGTTGTAATGACCGTCTGCTAACTCCAATTTGAGCTGATAAGTTTCGAGTCGAGACGCTTGGATTTGCCTGAATTGACGATGTTACAGCTGCGAATGTGTCATGAACCCGAATACAGGGATCTCGATGGTACGGTCTTCGTGCAATACTTCCAGATTCGGCAAACATGTTTACCAGCCTCATAATGGTCCATCTACTCGGGAGAATGCCGCCAATTCCCTTTTGGACGGAAATGATATCAAATCCTCTTTTCGGTATTCATTTTAATAAATCTAAATGGTAAGCTGCAAAATAAAAAAAAAAAATAAGCCGATTACTCACACAGAAAAAAAGTTATTACGTTTTGTTTTTGTAGCACGATTCGTGCGCCACCCTCTACCTTAAAAGGAGAGAAAAATAAAAATAATAATAACAATTGTGATTAGCAACCTTAAGGAGGGTTTGACAGAAAGCGTGTAACTGGGACAGAAAACCCTAAAAGCACCTACTCATAGGGCAATTTGGAACGACACAATTTCCGATTAAAATTAGCAATCGGCAGTAAATTGCCCCGTGTGTAGGGCAAATGGGCTTCGATCGAACTAAATTTGCGGATTGCTTCGGGCAACTTCATAATTTCTATTATCCCCTCCAAAACGCATAAAAATTTTATTTTTTGTAGGCAAATAATTGTTACAATTTGATCCTCAGTATTCATCCTAGGTGCACTAATATAGATGGAACAATTTCCAGATTTTGGCCATTCCAACACATATGGCATTTTCGATTGGTTAATCCCTGGAAGTTGGACTATTTGACGTTTATACATATTTATATGTGTGTTAGTACATTCTGACATAAAATCCAGAAATGGAAAATGTTGAAAAAAATGCCAATGGCACAGTTTTGCATGTAATTGGCTTCTGTCTGCCAATCGAAAACGTCAATAAAAAAGTTATAACGGCTTCTAAGTAATCTTCGAAAAACATTCCAACGTCGATAAAGATGCTAAAATATGCGGACAACTTATTTCCCTGAAGCAATTCACATCAATTTTCAAGAAGTTCTTGGAATCCATTGGTTCCATCTCCCGCATCACATTTGTCTGTCACAATTGCTTGCGTTTCAAGAATACATTCTTCATACAACAATTCCTTTTTTTGTTTTAACGGTCGAAGTGGATAATGACAGTGCAATTCCAAGTTGTTGTCTCTTCGATATTGACAGCAATATGATAACCTACTCGAACGAAATCCTAGATTTTACTGACAAATTGGGTGTGTGTACAGTCCAACACAGTTTATCCCCACTCAAATGTCCTAGAAATTTTGTGTATAAATTGGCATGTGTGTAGCGGCTTTAACTCTTACCCCATTTATCGTTTCCTAACCGTGGGATTCAGATACTTTTAGAGGGATTTGAGTATGTTCCCAAATATCATAACTGCAATTTGGAAAAGCAACCTGAAAGGATTGAATGAGTTGAACTTTTTTTTAGCATCTTCATGTATCAAAATATAAGTATTGTAGTTTTATGTTATTGCTGTTGCATATGAGGTGCAATTTAAGTGCGCTCCAGTCTACGGTCTTCATAACTTTTATATGCAGACATGGGCCTATGTATTGTACTCGTAGTATCTATGCAGGTGAGATTGCTTTTCCCATCATACAAGCGAGGCATAGATTATAGTTGTGGTGACGACGGTGAAGTAACTCCAGTGGTTTATATTCAATTTGTATCCCCTTATCTTACCGAGGAACCAGGGCCAGTCTAGGAGGCTTTTGTCGCCTTTTCTGTCCAGATGTGGCCTCTAGTTTGGTTTATGTTGATACGGCTTGGAAGCTTAAATTTCTTCTCCCTGTGGAAGTTATGAAGACTGTTTACAGTTTGTCCTTATGTTTTTATACCGCGCTTGCATTTGTTCAACAATTCTCCTTTGCATTTAAATATGATATTATGGCTTTATCGTCTTCATAGCCTTAAGTTAGAAATTTACTCGTAATATGGTTGATTAAAATTGTGTCCCCATTTCCATGGAGATCGAGTGTTGTCCAAGCATGGTTCTTCTCTTAACTATGGAACATTTCTATTTTATAGTCTGTGGGTCAATTTGTTTGGGGTTCGTAGCAGTTTTGATTAATTGAAATGACTTATTGTCAAAGACAAGCCTTTTTCATATCCTAATAGCAGAGAGTGGGTCTTTCATGTTCCCAATTTCAAACTTAATCGAGAGTTCTTTTGAGACGTGCCATTTGGCGATTAGATCAGACAGAACATGACTAGATATGGTGAGATCCTGCATTTACAACAATATACGATACATATATGTATAACAACTTACGAATCACTTCTCAGTGATGAAAGTGGTGGTAAAATGGCTCTTCCTCTTAACGTACTCGTATTTTTCGCAGAGGATGCAACTAGTGAGTTTATTTTGCAAATCGGCTCTTAGTATAGAGCTATATAGTGTGGATCTTTCGAACATCACAAAAGATGCAAAGGACCCTTAAATCGAACGGAGTCCCCTCAAACTTAAGCCATGTATTTGTTAAAAATTCATCTTTCGATTCCTTATTCTGATTGTCCGTAGATAATCTTTGCAATAGTCTCTTCGAACTCTTTTCGTGAGTATTGCCTTCAATAACAAAGGGAAATATTATGTTGAATGTCATCTGGGAATATAAATAAAGGAAATATCAATGTACATATGTACCTTTAACTATTTCACTGTTTTTCCTCTGTTTCTTGCGTATTTTTTTTTTAAAGCTTTCTAAATGTAGACCAAAGGACATTCCTCCCTAACATTACCCGTCGCTGGTATAATAGTCCTTTGGGAAATCTTCTTTGACTGTGTACAGATGGTTGGGTTTACTTAAGTATTTTTTTTTTATTATTATTTGCTTAGCTTATAGACGTGGCATTATTTAGGAGGCGGAGGATACCCAATGCACCCTACTTAGCTGTTTTGCAAATAGTTTTCGTTTACCCAATGGTCCTGTGTGTTGAAGGAAAAGCTGTGTGAAAAGCAAGAAATTTTTGTTCGTTTTAAAAATAAATATCTCCATCTTAAACCTTTTTCTCCGCCGCAGTATTTTCCTTTCTTTTGTTCCAACAACCCAGAGGAAATATAAAAGGACATGTTGCACAGAGAAGCATTGCATTGAATGGAAAGTCGTCAAAGTCGAAGTGGGAGTCAACTTCACTTGATTTTGTTTGTACTTGCACATGCCCCAGAGATGGTTGGTCTTGCTAGAGTCTTGCAAGTGAGATGAGTTGGAAATGTCTAAATTGACGCACACATGTACACTCGTATTGGAGCTCATTGAGTGGCATGGTCATGCTGAAAGGAAACCTAATATTTTTAATGCCAAAGGGACTTGCGGTTTAAATGTTATTACTTGGTTCACAGTATGAAGGAAATAATTTAATTTATGAGTTTTAATTTTTGCCTAAGATGATCCAATTTAAGTGTGAATGGTACTATCATTGGATGGTGGTTATAAGGGAAATGTGTATCCATATACTCCATGTCTTACGAATGATGATGTCAAACGATCTTTAATGAAATGAAAGGCTGAATAGGATTTAATAACTTCACCACATCAATTGTAAATGGATGTGATCTATATTCGGAGCAACTAAGTTCAACATTTGGACTTCATAGTGTGGATGGAAAGAGTTTTGAACTTCAATGCGGTGCGCATGGAAAGAGTTTTGTAAAAGCTATCATCACGTGACTGTTTTTGGCATCTAGCTCCATTCCACATTATGGCGCATTTTCATTCGGAATAGGGATTAGGAACTACTTGTTCCAGCTACCATCATTTTAGTTTGGACGCGATAAAAGACGACAGTTGAAAAAACTCACATTTTGTCTCAACCTGTGGGAACCACGTTAGCGAGGTACTCTTTTACGACAGAAGATCTTAGGGGGTCAATGATATGTCGGCGGAATTTTTGATAGACCCGAAGTTGTAATTTACAGGCATTATCCATTTTTTCCGAAGTTGACAAGGTCCTTGAATAAGTGATAACAAAACGGCTATCCAGTTTTCTAGAAAGATTTCCAGTTTCACAAAACAACCAGTTTGGATTTCAAAAAAACAAAACTTCGCAGACAGGTTCTGTACTAGTATAAATAAAGACCATAGTGCAGTTATTTCTGGCATATTGCTTTACAATTATATTATTATATTTTCCTTATCTGTTATAGATAATAATGTATGTAAACTACACAATATTTATGTTATGTATTCGTATATCAGCACTAGCTAACTGACCTTCAGCTAAAAACTTAATCTCAATTTTTATTTCTCTTCGATAAATTGCATCTTTTACAATTTACTACTGAATTTGTACTTACCTTACTTTTTTTTTTTTTTTTTTTTATAATTTACGCGCGCCTAAGGGGTTAGATACCCTTTTACTGATCCCAGGACGCGGGCGGAAAGATAGAAGGAGGAGAAAGGAAAATTGTTTTTGTAGTGGTTTGAAACTCAGGTGTGTTTGGTTTCTATGTTTGCTCTCCAGGGGTGGGAGTCCGAATAGGACGGAGAATTTTTCTTCACTCAGAGTGATTCGCGATGAGTATTTTTCTTTTCTGTGCTTGAAACTCTACAACAGCCAAATCTACGTATCAGTGTTATGCCTTCACACGCAGACTTTTTCTGTCTGAGTTCCAATTATACAATGAAAAACTGACTTGCCATGGGCAGGATATTACTACTGTTAATATTTCGTTTTCCTGCCTTAAAACATAATCTACCTCCCTGGTATAATCGCAAGCTTGGTTTCTTACGAAATAAGAGAAACAAATTATAGGCTCTTTCTCCTTCGTATCAGAACTTTTTCCGTCTATTCCAACTACCTTGATCTTCATTTCGCCGAACTTTACGATTCCGTTTACCATCCTACTTTAACAATGCGCAAGTTAACCGTATAAACAACCCTTTTTCCAATTTGTTAACTAGAAAAGAAACTCCGATGGTTACCTTCCTCCCGTCTCTTTCAACAACAAGTCATAAATCAATCCACTCACCATTGCCAACCTATTTGCCACCTTTTCTAAACAATCCTTCACTAACGATTTATTTGTACCATATCCATTCTATTTTAATTACCTACTGAACTTCTCCAATGGCCCACTTCTCTCTCATATCTTGAACCCGTCTTATATTGAATGTATGTTACACCAACTTAATGACGAATTCACACTCTGCCCATATGGTCTCTCTGCCATATTTCTTAAAAAATGTTCCTCCTGTTTCTATCCCTTTCACAAAGAGAATTTCCTCAGGATTGGAAAACCTCCTTCATAACCCCGATCCATAAAAAAAGATCAAAGAGTGAAATAACTAATTATCGTCCCATCCAAACACACCCAAACTCTTCGAAAGTATTTTGTATGAAGGTCTAAGCTTTCCAAGGCAAATCATTTATTTCCCCTAGGCAATATGGCTTCCTGAAGGGTAGGTCAACCACCACAAATCTCATTGAATTCATATCCTTTGCCCTCTCTGCCCTAGAGAATGGGGTAACGAAGTTGATGTAGTTGCAACCGGTTTTATCAAGGCCTTCGATAAAATCTTTCATCGATTAATACACTTCAAATTGTCTGCCCTCGGCTTTGAACTCATACTGTTAAAATCGTTACCTGTTACCTGGAAAACCGTTTTTACAATGTTCGTTTTAGGTCAGCCCACTTTGTTCCATTTTTGGCCACCTCTGAAGCTCCACAAGTTAGCCATCTCGGTCCTCTTCTTTTTATATTATCTCGATATGATCATCAAACAGAACTAAGAGTGTCTATAAGACTAACGGACGCAAGCAGTGTCTTCCAATCAGAGGTTTTGACTGTCCTGAGGGGGGCTTAGCTAAGATGAGATCGGTATCCGAAAGAGATATCGCCTCGGCTTCGCTGGCTGTGCTTCAAGCAGTCTAGTCGGTTCAATTTTTGATGACTCGGTACAATATATGCGGCGTTATTCCGCCAATAGCGTGTCGAATATTGGCCTCGAGCTCGTCCAAAGTGGTTGGCTTGTTAGCGTCGAATACGGACTTGTCGTAGCCCCATAGAAAGTAATCGAGTGGTGTTAAATTGCATGATCCCGAAGGCCAATTGATGAATGCTCGCCGTGAGATGACCCAGTCGCCAAATTTCTCCTTCACAACTTCGAACGTTTCGTCGCTTGTATGACATGTAGCGCTGCCTTCTTGGAACCACAGCACGGATATAACGATGTTGTCCAGCTCTGACCACATAAAGTCGGTTTACATCGCTCTATATATACCTTTAACGGTTACGGTGTCTCCTTCCTGATTTCGAAAGAAATAAGGTCCGATGATGCCGCTATGCCATAAACCGTACCAAATATTCAATTTTTGTGGAGGCATTGATGCTTCGCCGAACACTTGTAGATTGTGTTCGTTCCAATAATGGAAAGGCCCAAAAATGGGCCTCGTCCGAGAAGACAATTTTTTGGTCAAACCCCGGATCTCCGGCCAACAATTCAAGCGCCCAATTAGCGAACTCACGGCGTCGTTTATAGTCGTCTGGCTTCAATTGTTGCGTTAGCACAATTTTATAGAGATGTAGGGCCAAATCCAGCCACAAAATAAGCCAGGTTGACTCTCTGGCGATGCCCAATTTAGCTGACTGGCGCCAAATCGACATTTCTGGGTCTTCTTTGATACTGGCCACTACGGAGGCTATGTTTTCTTCATTTCGCACCAATCTCTATACGTTTGGCGGCTTAAAGTCCAGATTTACCTGCTGCAGGTTTTCCCAAGAAAATGAATTTGGCAATTTAAAAAATACAATGACATCCATGTGTCTAATCAGGGTACTACACTTTTGCTAAGCATCTGACTAGCATAGTGCATAAGTTGCATCAGCTGCCTGATGACTATATTGCGGAACACTTTTTCTGTGAATATTTCGTTTACACATGCATCGGCTGCTGATTTTGTAAACAGGACGACGTGTTGTCATGCGACTTCTTTAATATCGTGCTCGAAACTGTAGTACACAACTTACATTGCCAGTAGGCAGACATGGGAAGGTGATTCTAGGATCAGCTCATTTTTAGTAACGACATCAGCTCTGAGATCAAGTGAACAATAATTCCTATAAATTTCTGCAATATTTCTATGGGTTTAGAAGTCAATCGAGTAGGAAAGCCATTTCTCGACCCTCATCCGCAGAACCAGGGGCAATTAAAGAAGGAAGAATGCACGAAACAGGCACACCGTGCATAACCTTCTATCTATGCAATACTTAGAGATTAAATTAAAGAGAACACAGAAGGAGTTCAATGAGTGCCATTCTAAAATAAAACTTGATAGTACCGGTCAGGCAGAATGACAAAGATGTGATATTACTTTCTGGATCAGAATTAACCTACATTTGTCAAAGATAGTAGGATGCAATAGAAAGTCGAACCCAAAAGCTCCTATAATCGCAATTACGAGTAAGTTCAAAGCCAGTTCCATTTTCGCGATGAAAACTATGAAATGGCAATGAGTCCCATTTCACTTATTTACTGAAAAATCGCAGATCAAAGGCTGCTCCAAAAAGCCGTTTCTATTCCTTTTGCAAGCCATTATTATTTGTTCATCAAATATGAGTCCAACTACTCTGCTGCTGGCAGGATTAACCTTCACCATTCAAATGCATACTCGAAACTAATAAACGTTTTTTTGAAAAAGTTTGGTGTATGTCCAAAGTGAAAATCAACCCCATCGTTAGAACATTAAACTCCAACAGGACCCAACAACAGCGTACTGAAAGAACATATCCCTGGTAGCGAGTGTGAATGTTTCATTTTTGGAAAATAATTTCAGTGCTGGATAAATATTTGCGAGTATGTTGCTATTTTAAATGACCACGTTCCGCTCGGAAGGAAGGTAGAAGCCCAGTTTCGAGTATAAAAGAATTTTCAGTTTTTTTTTTTTTTTTTTGTTCTGCGGTTCAAATAGCATAGCAATTTTCGAGAAAATCCTCTCAAACTTCTTTTCACGCTCTGATGAATGGAGTATGAGTATTTCATTAAAACTTGAGTAAACAACGTTGCTACAAGGATAGATCGTTAGATTGAAGCGAAAATGAAATAAAATCACAAAGAAGAACACTGCAAAACTGGATGCAGGGAGACTAAGGTCGTGAAATTCAATTTTATCGTGCCATTGAAAAGCTTGACTTCTAAACATTTTCGGATGGGTTATTAAAATGAATTTTCGAGTGTTATCCTTGTGATAGGACTGGCACCACCACTATCATTTGGAGTGATATAGCAAATAAAGAGCTGACCAGGACGTTGTTTGAATTTAATGGCAGAGTGAGAGCGTTTTCAAAACGAATGTGGAATTTGAAGATTTTTCGGTATTCTTGAGACGTTAATAAATGTGTTGGCCAAAGTTCAATGTTGCGAAATGCTGTGAGAAGATATAAAAGTTTAGAGGAATTTCTGGTAATCTTAGAAGCGTATCATACCTAAGAAATCAAGAGTTTTTTGTTCTGGAATGGGGGTATATTCACAGTAATTGTTATGGTCTGCATAGTCTTTCTGAGAACGCTGAAAAATCCCTTTAGTGATAAATTGCATATGATTCTCGTATTATTACTCATCACATCAGCACTTGGCACTTTTAGGTAGTTATCAAAAATGAAGTTGCCTGTCGAGCCATCAAGGTGCTTTTAAGACACGCCAGTAAGGATTCGATTGATCTGAGTTATGCCACTTTCAGTGTTTTTACAAGAAATCGAATTGCTAGTGAAAACCCTAACTGAGGATGCAGGTGGTGATACAGCAGCTTCAAGTCCTGAAAAGTGCTCCTTTAAGGCTTGACTGGCAATGCAGACATGAACGAGTCTTATATGCTCGAGAAGAGCTAGAGTGCTCAGTAAAGTCTTAAAAAACACAGCTTGACTGTCGCTACAAACGTATATACTCGTACTTCTCCCCTTCCATTGGTTCTTGGCCAGTTTTGCAAATCAGAAGTAGATATGTTCCTGAAATTAGCTATATCATCTGCATATGCTTGGACGGAGGTTCCCGGCGGTGCTAACTTTTCACAACACTGACTCCCTGTTGAATGGGAACAATAGCGGCCTGGTTAGCAGGCTAAAAACATTAATTTTCTAAATCCCTTTTCCGTTTTCGATGTTGGCGTCGTTATTAATCGGCCGATACCATACTATCGAATTTAAGAACTTCTATCTCTTATCATCCTCTCGGACATCCTACGCTACGTGGAAATGAAAAACAGTGAGATAGTTATACACTCTCTCTCAAGGAATATATTATACAATGGTGACGTTCTTTTGTTCTTTTATATCGAGTGCGATTCCAACAGCGTTGAAACTTTCTATAATACAATAGATTATCACTTCTCGCATTTTTTTGAGTTTCTCGAAGTGTGACAGAAGGGCTCCAGGTGCTGTCTAATCGTACAAGAAGAGTGTAGGGTCATAGTGGGATGTACTACCCCAAGTCCTGCGCTTACACCGCAGTTATTAAATCAATTATCACGTAGATGAGTAGCATTATTTTGCTTCATTTGCATCAGCGGTTCAATAAGAACCTTACCAATGGTGGCCAAGGTTTGTTTGCTATCCATTGTCATTATCTGCTTGTAGCTTACCACAAACTTTGCCTTTTGACAATGAGACACATGGCATTAACTATTTATTTAAGGTGGCGCTACAGCCGGTGTTCAACCAACAAGGGTCTCCAGTCAGCTCGACCTTTAGCAAGGTGCCTTCGGTTTCGGACCCTAAGTTGGCTGAGGTCTCTTTCCACTTGCCTGCGCCATCTGAGTCGCGGTTTTCCTCTATTTCGCTGTCCTTTTGGGGCCGATTCAAAGACTTTTCGGACTGGATTATTGGTGTCTATCCTATGGCTCTTCTGGCTAAGTCGATATCGCTGTACAGCCCGCACAGTTCGCCGTTGCATATATCTCATCCACCACTAACCGTCTATGCAGACGAAACTGAAAATGACCCAAAGAATTTTCCTCTCAAAACAGTCAAGAGCATCCTCATCTATTTTTGATAATGTCCATGCTTCTGCGCCATAGAGAATTACTATGATTATTGAGGTCGTATATAGAGCCACTTTTGTTGTTCGAGAGAGGGTTTTGCTCTCTCTCTCTTATATCTGTTGAGGGCGACGTTCTGTCCGAGACATCTGTGCTAAGTGCCTTTTCTAGTTGACAGCATATACATGGTCTTGTCCGTCTCAATATTCACGAAAGAGCCAGCGTTTATGTCAATATCATCGGCGTATGCGAGTAATTGGACGGATCTTTGAAAGACTGTACCTCTTGTGTTGACGCGTGAATTTTGCACAATTTTTTCAAGAAAGATGTTAAAGAAATCGCATGACAGCGCATCGTCTTGTCTAAATCCTTATTTGACATCAAAGGTCTCGGTGAGTTCTTTACCGAGCAGCGTGCATTCTCCATCGTCATCCTACATAAACGGACGAGTTTGGCAGGGATGCCAAAACTAGACATTGCTCTGTATAGCTCGTCTCTATAAATGCTGTCATACGCGGCCTCTAAACCGATGAATAGGCGGTGAGTATCGATTTGGAGCTCATGGGTTTTTTCCAAGATCTGCCGTAGTATGAATATTTATTCGATGGTGGACTTTCCTGGCAAAAGCCACACTGATATGGACCAATCAGGTTGTTGACCAACAGCTTCAGGTGATCACACAATATGGCAGATGGGATCATGTATGCAATGTTAAGAAGACTAATGCTTCTGTAGTTGGCGCAGTTCAGAGGGTCCCCTTTCTTGGTGATCGGACAAACAATGATGAGGTCCCATTCATCGGGCATACTTTCGTTCAACCATATATTACAGATAAGATGGTTTATGCTCCTTACCAAGTTATCGCCTACCACTTTAAAGAGCTCGGGATATCCGCAATCGTACCTTGGCTACAACAAGGTAATGATTCGAGCCGATGTCGGCCCCTCGCAACGTTCGGACATCCGTAATACTGGAGGAATGCCTTGCCTTGTTGATTGATTAGGAGTTCTCTAAGTCCCCTTATGAATGTCGAGATCGAGATGTGGGAACCGTATGCAAGCTATGACAATATTTCGATATAAGCCTGATTAGCCTGAATCCGTTGTTGGAAGTGGTGTCGTGCAGGTTATACTTTTGTTTTTTGTTATAGGTGCGCGTCCAAGGGATTTGTGTACCCTTTCCAACAGTACTAACAAAGATGCCCTCTCCTCTTAGCTTTGCATTAAAGTCGCCGATTACAATTTTAATGTCATAGCTAAGTCTTGTCCAAGAGCTCGTAGAAGCTATATTTGGTATCGTCATCGTTCTTTTCTGTGGGGCGTGCGAGCATATATGATCTTGGCGAATTTAGACTTAATACGGATTGTTATAAAACGCTCGTTAACATCCCTGAAACTTAAAACTTCTTACCTAAGTCTGACTTTAACAACGAATCCACATTCAAATAGGCGCTGCTTTTGCCGTCGTAACAATCGCCATAGTAGATGTCGCAGTTTTTCATCTTCTTGTGCGGCCCATTACATTGCATTTCAGAGGCTTCACTAATTGTTCGGCTGCACGTGGCCTGTTAAGGGACCTAACTTTCCACATTTCAGTTCCGAGGTTCATTGTCCTAGCTTCGTTTGCAGGAGTTGTCAACAGTAGATCCGTCCGTATATAGGACCTGTTTTTGTTTCGTAACTTAACTTTATTTTCCACGGCCGGGCAGTTAACCCGGCGTCACAACCCCCAACCTGGAGGGCCAGTACCATTATAGATAGGGCAAGGGGTCGGTTAAACCAAAGGCAGTAATCCGTTCGGGGCTGTAAGCGCTACCGTTTTCCCATCAAGACCCTGACTTATTCTCGGCAATGCATACTAGCCTGAGCTCCAAATATGTCGGAGTAGCCCGGATAATGTTTTATCTGCTTTATTTCACCGTTAATTCCATCTGGGGAATTCATGCACTGTACTGTTTATAGTGCTGCTACTTTTGTCTGCTGGTCAGTTCTATGTGCGAGTATAGAAGTTTGGCAAGTCGAGTCCGGATTTACATCGATCAGTACTCGATGGTTACCACTTGGAGGTAATATAAGCAAAATTGACGTGTGACACCTCTCAGTTTCTATCTTATTTCCACAGCACCCAATCACCCTATCCAACACCAATGGAATTTATTTCATCTGGTGGCCAGGACACGGCAATGAAAGAGCAGTGGAACTGGCTACATATGAGAGCATCTGGTTTAGTATTTATGATCTGACTATTCTGCGGAACGGCGATTCAATAATGTTGCCTTCAATGCATGTAACACGTAAATTAACGAGGTTTTACTAGCTCTATCCCTTAAAAGCACAAAAACTACTAAAACAACTATCTAGAAGTCAAATTCACACAATAATCGAATTTCTAACGAGGCACTGTAAGGTGAAAAAAAACATCTCAGGACAATGGGAATAGTTTACGAAAATATTATTTAAAAGCGCAACGAAGGCAAGGAAACATCACGGCTTATATTTTTCTAAACAGAACACGTCGATGTTTTTAATAAATTCAGCATAATGAATGAACAATAACTTGAGGATATCACAATAGGTCCTAACAAGCCGTAGAGATAATGCTCCTAAGTTTTATCCTTCAAATAATCCCATCCGCTTCCTGATGATAAACTCAGGCTCACTTTTTTCACTTTCCATTGTTTAGCGAGCAAAATTGATATCATTGCGTTATGGCATTTCTGACACCCCATTCTGATGGGTTAAAGTTGCTAGGGTCTAAAATTTATGTTTGGGCTATTCTCAGTAAGCTGATTTAGCGTGCCTTTATCCTTATTCACTGTCCAAAAAGCACAACAACTGTTGTGTACATATCATTGATTGCTCGCAGATTGAGATTTAAAATCAAACGCTACTTGCTAGTACAAGAAACATTTTCCATTTTGTTTTTCTTTGTATTCTCGACGAATGTATTCCAAAAGCGTTTGAAATGCTTCCAAGTCTAATAGATTCCCATAACAACCAGCTTAAGCCTTTCATATGCCGCAGTGTACACTATGAAATGAAATCCTTTTTATTAAATTTTCTCTTCATGCCCAAACCAATCGGCTATTGACCCATAAAATTGGGCCAAACAAACAGTGATTTACCGAAAAACTACTCTTTATCCTAAGAGCACCAAATTGCTAGTCAAAATGAAAAGAAGAAGGAAAAAGAAAAAAAAGTAAACAAACGGAAACGCGCGTATGAATACCTCACACCAAAGTCAAACAACAATTTTCATCCTTCATCCCCCCAAAAAAAATTCCCATAAATAGTTCAACAAATTTTAGAAGGCGCACTCCCAATGGCAATGGTGATGTTGATGCTTCTTGAAGCTTCAAGCTCAAGCCCATACCACTAAACACACCCGTACAGAAAATACTCGTGGATACACAAAATCCAATTTAATCGAATAAAGAACATTTTAAGGATAATCCACAGGCAGTAGCGTGCAACGACAATGTCGTCTCTTAGTGAATAATTTAAAGTTGCCGCCTTTCAGTTCGCCTGGGTTCAGCAGCTTCAGTCATAAGAACGATGATCACTATATCCATAGCATTTATCTGCCTCCTAACTGCTTGGCCATATGCAGGCAATCACTTGCTTATCATATCATCTTCAAGACATGGGTCTTCGTTTTCTGAATAGATGAGGAAGAGAACCGAGCATACTCCTCTCGTACTCAAGGAAGACAGGAATCTCCTTCACAAATCCGCTATGTTAATAATAATTTTCATCTCAAGCTGTGTGTGTAATTTGAGTGATTCGCAAGGATATACATATGTATGACTAAACGAATGAACTGAAGTGCGACGGGCCGACAGACAGGGTAAGAGAAACATGAAAGGTTCTGCTGCTGCTGGGTGCAAAAATAACAACAAAAGTATTTGCCATACCAGGACACCGACACACGCCATCGTGGCATGTGATATTGTGGATGTTAAATCCTGCGAAAATGGAGGCCAACATTCCATCGACAACTGTACACTGTACGAGCAGTAAGCCAATGAGGAAACTTTGCTTCAAATGTTGAGAACTCGAACGTGACCAGAAGACAAAATGCATTTTGAGCGATGGTCGGCATATTGAACTCATACCCTTTTTGCATATATTACTCCTGATGTTGTTGCCTTTTGGATTGAAAACTATTGCTAGTTTGTTAAAATTTGTATCTTCTAGCGAGATACTCCCACTTGTATACTCGTATCTGTTATGCTGAGTGAGCTTCGAAATGGGCGATATTTGACTACTCTTTGATTGTTTGTTTTTTCCGGTATATGATTTGAAGAGATTGTCTGATATTAATATTGGTCGCAAGTTTTGTATGGTTTTTGTGGTACATAGCTCTGATAGATGTGGTAATCGTGGAAGAACAATGTTTTGATTGCAATTCTTGAAAAATTTCACGAAAGATACTTTGATACAAGTGTTTGCTCTAGGGGAATCGAGAATTATGTAACATCACAAGGTTTAGGATAAAATTGTTCACTGCTCTGTAATTTGACTGTAATGTTCATTTATTTAAGCATGTACCTCGGTTCTCAATGATTCCAGGTTTTAGTCCATTTCAGTATCCATTTATAGCCCTTTCAACTTTAATCAATAACCTTATCAAAAACCATCCCATCATTTTCCTTTTAAAGAACCCTTCACAAAACTTTTGAAATTCAGTAAAAAAAAAGATACATCTGTCCCTTGACTAGTTTCCAATTTCATCAACCTCAGCCCTGCCTTTTTGGGTATTGTGCCCAAAACTAAATTAATGTCGCCAACAAAAGCGGTTAACCCAATTTTTACAAAGATTGATGGTTCTACAAAGGGATATCAATAATACGGTCTCTTAATGAATGCCGCCATTACTTTATTGTCATCTTCCACTAGCCACTATCCACCGTCTCGCCCACCCATCTCATGATATGACACATGAATGGCGTCCATTCTTTGAATTCTTTTCTAAGCGCTTTGTTTCGGCCGGCTCGTTTTCGAAATGTGATACATTCAATTCTCTATGTTCGAATTTTGCAAAAACCCTGTAAACATGTTTACACTCGAGTGTAACTAATGATTCTACGAATCATCAATGATAACGGTCATAATGTTCGGCACGGTTGTGTCGCGGCGACGGCGGCAGTACGACTACGGCGACAACGGCAGATTCAGTGGCGAATTACGCAAAACAATTTTCGCATTATTCAAGGCACTCTACGTGTACCTACATACTTGTATCCCTCGGCATTCGTATGTGGCGTTTTGATGTTGGAAATGGGTCTGTCCCTTGCCCAAAAAGCCACTCGTTAGCGACCAATGGACCGAAACAAAGGCAGGACATGGACATGGATTTCATTATTTATTGCGAAATATTTGCCATTTGGCGGTATAAGGCGTATATCAAGTCAATGGAGGACCGTCGTCGTCGAATCGTCGGACCAACCGACTTCGAATTTGTGTGCATGAGTTTCGGATGACATTCCTTTTATTAAAACGAGAAAAACCCCGAGAAATGATTAATCGTTTGTAGAGCTTTTGGAATTGTCTGAAACGCTTGGCAGAATATGATTGTGAATGCTTGTACATTTGTCCTGGAATTCGGTTACAATTATTTGCGACACAGATTCGAACAATCGAAAATGAAAGATTGAACTGCAAAATGCCCTGATAGAGGGAGGGTTGATTGCTGGTGTTTTTTTTTTATTTCGAAAAATCGAATACGCGCGTAACATACTCGTATAGATGACAATGATAAAAATGATATTCATTAAAAGGAAGCCTGAGGCTAAGGAGAAACTTTAAACTTTTTCGTCCGCACTGTAAAAAAACTAACCAATTTTTGCGAGAGAGATTCGTTTGGCCCGCTGTGTTGGAACCCCAAAATTTTGAATTATCACCTAGAGCAGATTGAGCTTACTTGTCTACAAAGTAACGTTCAATAAACAGATTGGATAATATCCTTGTTTTGGTGTCATAATTTGACATGAATCTGACTGAGACCATTCACAGCTGAACGCCTTTTGGTTTCTTTGATTTCCTATTGAATCTGCATGATTCAAACCAAAAGAAAAGCTGTAGCTTTTGTAAACAGGCTGTCAGGGTTAGGAAAATGTTTCCTACAAATCCGAACTACCTTCAGAGGAATATCGAAAAAAGTTCAAACCAGCCAGGACTGACTGCATCGCCTTTCTCAAGCGTATGAAATTTGAATATGACCAAAAACTGAGGCAAAAAATACTACAGTGTCCCAGAGGTAGTAACATTTTGGTCGATCGTCAAAAATTCTGCTTCATCCTTCGTCCCAGCGCGCATTTATTATGACATTCCAGCTGCTTCCTGCGCACTTTGTAGTCAGCCCAGCATTTCCTATACTCGAGTGCGTCGAATCTTTAATGGGAAAAATTCACTTTCGCACTCGTGTAGTGGTAAGAGTTCTTAAAGATATTAATCTACGCAAGTTCGCTGGTCCAGATGGTACCATATATATGGAGATATGTTCTTCCACACTGGTAAAGCCATTCAATCGTACACAAAATAGCATTTGTCCAGCCCGTCCTTAAAAAAGGCATGTCTCACGTATAAAGTGTACCGAAGCGTACAACAATTTGACAGAGTTTGGCATTAGGCTCTTAAGCCAAAAATGCATGCATTCGGGATCGACGATTTTCTTCTTCAATGGATTAGAAATTACATTTTTGAACGTTCAATTTCAGTTGTCGTGGACGGTTTCAAGTCTGATACCCACAAAATAAATGCTGGTGTGCCACAGGGATCCGTACTGTTTCGACACTTTTTCTAGACTTCTAGTGCAATATACTCCTTCGCTGACGATAGCAATCTCTGCTTTTCATATTCGTTCCCGGAATCACGTCCTTGCTCTTCGGCTATGAAGAACCATCAACATTCATAATATAATGCTGTCTGCTGTCGTTAAAGCGAAATCTAAATACCCTGCCATTATCCATGGCACGGCACTTGCATCATCGAAATCGAAAAACTTTTCTTTCTCGGTATGTGTGTCAATGACAACCTACGTTGAAATGACCACATATTCGATATTGCCAAAAGTGCTGTGAAATGTCGAGGTTTCCAGAAACGATGTAGCACGTATTTCACCCTCTCTGATTTGGCCTCAATATAGAAGGTGTTTATATCCCCAAAATTGGGCCGTGGACCAGGTGCCCCTAAGACCCTTGGGTATAGGTGATGCCAATAATACACAGTCAATTGACACCTTTGAACATCGACATATGGTCTATTGTTTTATAGCTACGAGTATTTTCGTGACCAAGGCTCCACCGAAATCATATTTGACATTTGTGAACTTGACAGCTGCAGTATACAAACAGACAAGCAATGGAGCACTATACTCCGCAAGAGCGTGGAATAATGTGTCGAGCAATAATCGACCGGTGGTGTTAGCGCAGCGTGAATTTCGACGTCGATTTCCTAATCATGTCGCGCCAACTGGACAAACATTCCGGCGCTTAGCTACCCGACTCGAAATGAGCGGAACGACAGGAGACCATGCAGGTCGTGGCAGCCGCCGGACTGGTCGTTCGGCCGAGAATATCGCGGCTGTGGCTGCTGATGTCGCTGAGAACGAAGAAACATCAACCAGACGACGGGCCACGCAATTGGGCATCACCAGGCCCGTCGGGCGAATTTTAGTGAAAGACTTACACATGTTCCCGCACAAAGTGCAAACAGTGCATCAGTTGCGTGTGAATTACTCAATCTCAACAACGAAGAGGACGATTTTGTGTCAAAAATTATCATGAGCGACTAGGCGCATTTCCACTTAAGCAGTTACGTCAATAAGCAAAATTTTCGTTTCTGGGGCACTGTGTGATGCAGGAGGAGCCATTACATCCACTCAAAGCCACTGTGTTGTTCGGCGTTCACGCGGGAGGAGTGATTGTGGTTTCATCAAAACGGTGCAACCGCACAGGCAGCACAAGCCACAATGGATATCGATTTGGCATGGTCAGCCAGATTGCCCGATTTAACCATCCCAGACTTCTTTCTTTGGGGCTACTTAAAGTCGCGGGTTTATGCCAACAAGCCTCAGACAATCGCAGCCCTTATCAGGTTGGTGTATGGGAAAGCAAGGAGGCTTTGACCAGAAGAGAGGAAAGAGTAATGGGCAAACAAGTACAGAAGTGGTTGGGAAAAGGTGTAATCCAGGGAAGTAGGCCAGAATACGTAAGACCGATAGTTCTAGTCAAGAAGAAAGATGGCAGTTATAGCTGGTGCGTATGTTAGGTTATTGAGAATTAAATGCGTTGGTGATCAAGGACCGAATCCAATGACCATGCTGGAAGATGTGTTAGAGCAGCTACACGAAGCGAATGGTTTCTTTCATGAAGACTTTGCATCACGCTAGAATGCCAGTTTGATTTTGGCAACAAGATTACAGAGATTCAATAATCAAATATCTTAGCACTTGGTGTTGAAAGGATACTAGGTGCTGCATATAGAGGTCATTACAATATTTGCCAAGGAAAAGGAAGAGGAATTGAAGAAACTTAATGTAAAACTAGAGGTTGTACTAATCCAACCAGATGCGAGAAATAATTATTTTTGAGCAAATCCGTGGAGTTAGTGAGAGCAGGCAATCAGAAAATGAACTCATTTTAGAAAGCAACGTAAATTTCTCTTCTACACATAGAATTGACGAGGTTTTCCCGGAAGTTGCTCCAGGGTACGCGTAAGTGGTAAATCGGACCAGTTGTCCAAGCTAACCAAATTTCATATTGGAGAATAACAGAAGGCTGCTATTAACATGCCGAAGTCAAATATATTCACGGAACCGAACTACACACGGATGTGGGTTTGATAGAATATGGTGCAGTCTTGTCACGGAAGCGGGCTGACAACGAATTCTATCCTAGGTTTTACTTGAGCTTTAAAATGAATTATACAGCTGCGTGTATAGTTGTTAGAGGCAGTGGCAGGCGATTGTGGAACATTCAAGGCAACCATGACAAAGAACGATCTCTATTCTTTGATGGGAATTATTATATGAGAATTTAAATTGATTGAATGATCTTGCTTGCGTTGTCCCCCCGCATTCGTTGCGCTGTTTCGTGCGTTTTCCTCGCTTTCGCTCCTTTCTCGCTCTAGGCGCCATAGCTCTTGGCATATATTTCGCGCGAAGTGGCTCACCGTGTTTCACTTATTTTCCGATTCTAACATATGATGTACAATATTCTCGGGAGTTGGTGCTTCTTCCAGTATTCCCCTAAGAGTTTCAATTTGTAACTGGAATATCGGGCAGTGGAAGAATACATACTCCACGTCTTCAAGAGTATCAAGAGGGGACTCACCGTTTTTAAGACTGTGCATACCATATATGACCGGACAGAAATTAACTTCTACATGTTTGCGGTGTATCCAAGTTTCGATGGTCGGAACAAGGCGAAAAGTCCTTCGGCCTTTTAACGAGAGCTTTTAGGGTGTTGACGCTGTCTTAAATTCGTGTCTTTTTCCGTTGTGTGGATATCATTATACAGGAATCGCCCCTTATGTCTGTTATTGGTGAGCCTTATCTGCAGTGTTTCTACACTAATCACTCTAATCACTCTGAATGCCGAACCCTGTTCACTGCTTTGATTTTTCTTTTGTAAGAATTCACTTTCATAGCTTTGGCCCAGATTGGCGATCCATAAAGCACTACTTTAGCTAGGAAAAGTCTCCTACTATACTTGGTTCTCATATATTCGGCATTGCACGGATTATAGAGACACGCAACCACAACTCACATATTTCAGGTGTTCTTTTGGTCTTTTAACGAGAGCTTTTAGGGTGTTGCCGCTGTCTTAAATTCGTGTCTCTTTCCGTTGTGTGGATGCCATTATACAGGAATCGCCCCTTATGTCTGTTATTGGTGAGCCTTATCTGCAGCGCTTCTACACTAATCACTCTAATCACTCTGATTGCCAAAGCCTGTTCACTGCTTTTTCTTTTGTAAGACTTCACTTTAATAACTTTGACCCAGATTGGCGATCCATAAAGCACTATTAACGTAACTACTTTAGCTAGAAAAAGTCTCCTACTATACTTGGGTCCACAACTCACATATTTCAGGTGTTCCTCAGTCTTAAGTCAATCATAACGCCAAGATATTTTATTGCTGAATTGGATACTATTTTATGTTCACCTACTGTGAGCACAATGGTTTCTTTTCATTTTCTATTTGTAATTAATACTGTCTCTATTTTGGGTTCAGCTAGTGTAAGACCAGATGATGCCAGCCACCATTGTACAATTGAAATTGTTTCGTTGCTTATTTGCGACGAGATCGGTGTCGTCCGCAAACCTCAGATTATATCTTTACCGAATAGATCAAGACGAAGAATGCCATCGTACAATACATTCCATAGTACCGGCCCCAGGATTGAACCTTGGGGTACTCCTCTTGTGACCGAATACTTCATAAAACTTTCGTCTGTAACACTGTCTGTCGGAAGTAGTTTTCCACAATATTTCCCATGTCTCGTAGCGCTTCTAGAATATGTACTCAACTCACGGTGTTAAAAGCGTTCTTGACGTTCAGTGTTACAACACAGGAGTACTGTTTTGTGTCCAATATATGTCAAGCCATATCCAGCATATAACCAAACGTTGTCTGGTATAAAACAATACTTTCATCCTGTTGGGTGTCTAGAATTTAAAATGTGTAAATGCCGATGCCAATGTTTTTTTTTTACTCCGCAATGGACTCAAAACCTGCTTGTTCACGCCTAAAATAGTGAAAATCGTGAACGCCTGAATATGATCCTGCTACGAGTATCTTATTGTCATCTAAAAGTGCCCCAGAAGCAAGAACAGTAGAACCAAACTAGTGTCTCACAGGAAAGCATCTCAGCCAACTAACCAGTCTTCGGAGAAAGCCTCTGACGTGATAAAAAATGAGTGCAAAGAGAGCGGAAAGAAAAGCATTTTTGAAATCGAAATTTCTCGATCCCGATTGATAGCAGGCAGCATTCGGTAAAAATAAGATGATATGCGGCGGCCAGGATATGCTATGATGATAAACATGCACATTGTGTGACCTTTTACAAATTCTTCTATCCACAATCAGTTTAGCTAAACATATATATATGATATTACAGTGGATCTCTTGCACCTCAGAGTTCAGAATCAGTGATGTAACATATACCTTTCAATACCCATGCACCCCACCAGAGGGAGTCATTAAAATCTCCTTTGAAGTTTTTTTTTTAAATATTTTTAGTTTGACAAATGAGTGCGATTTCGTTTGTATTTATAAAACTGTTGGACTTCGACTTGACCACTTTCTTAAGTACATAATAACTACAGTTTCCAAATCCTGCCACTTTCTTACTTAAGTGCTATTAGTGCCACCACAAATATTCAAGTTCTTTTCGCAGTGATGTACATACTCGTATGCATGAATTTTTGTATTCCTTAATGACATGGCGCCGAATTTAACCACGTGATTGCTGGAACTCTCCTCAAATCCATCCCAAGTATTAGAGTTTATCATTAACCTTCGGTAGCAACCACAACCATAAGAAATGCCTGACCCAATTAAAGGTCACAAGGTATATACTACTGCCATGTGCATGACAATCTCTCCGAGTGGACAACTTCAATTTAGTTGCCACCTACGAGTAAATGTGTATGATTCCGGTGGAATGTAACCCTATCACATGCAGGCTTCAAGTTAAATTACTCCATAATCCCATAACATTAAGCCACTTCACTTGAACATGTGTCCAATGCTCGAAACAAGATTCTACATAGAAAGGCGTATGTGCATTAAATGTGCATTCCCAAGGGTGCTTCCCAACATTGGGCTCTGGAAATTCATCATCATCAACAGAGTACCAACAACAGCAACCAGCTGTTGGTTTGGTATGAAAGGAAGGTGCTACTATGTTACTCACAACAACTCCACAAATTTAGTGCAAGGAGTGCACGGATAACGATTAATGTGAACATTTATTTTCAGTAGTGACATTTAATTAGGAGAAAAGGGATAAGCTATGGATACGAATAGAGATACACCATGTCTAGGAGTATCTAACATAATTTAGCGAAATGTTAGAATGGATACTACGAGAAAGTATGAACATACTCTTTTGATGAGTTTTGCAACGTTTAATTGCAACGCATCAGCTGCAACTGATAGTTTTTGTAAAAGCATGTCAAGGATGAATATACCTACACATACAAGTATCCGTTGGAGTGATGGGCTAACTGGATGAAATTGAGAGCAGAAGGTTTCGAAATACATACATTCACTCACTGAGTTAAGGTTGAGATACTGTCAGAAGACGTCTGACTTCCTTAGTTGTCTGCAGGCTCTGCAGTTTCAATGGACTTGGCAAAAGGTGAGCGAGGTCATAGATAGGAATATTCGAAGAACTAATTAGTTTCTTAACTGTCTCGCAGCATGGATGAAGCAAAATCTGTACCAACATTAGAGGTTTGAATATAGAAACAATGGCCATTGTGTCTATATGAAAACTTCAACAGAAACATATTTGTCTTCGAATTCACTGGCACCTTCAAGCGAGAAAAAAGAAAACAATCTTAAATCCCTTTTCGTCACACCATTCCTGACACAGATTCCTATTTAATTGCCATCATTTTGCGAAAGAGACGTTCAAAAGAGCAGATTCCCTCTATCATCTGCTACTCAAGGGATACGTTTCTAATTAGTCAATAGCATTGGCAAATTGTTACTGCCGTCCCATTTGTACTGTCACCACATTCCAAAAGTATCCGCACTATTTTCATTGAACTAAAATACACGAAACTAAAATAAATAAAGTAATAGACTCGTTAAAAGAGTTTTATATCCCGGTCCCTCCCCACGCTCCCAAGGGATCAGCTCAATTAACGAAACCACATCACTAATAACACAAACCTTTGAGGCTTGGGAATACGCAAATAATTACCAATTCCATTCGTATACCATAAACTAATCCAAATCGGAACCGGATTACGAGACGAGCTAGCGCGTTCTAGGTACACAAATACGAGTACAAATAACACAAAATACGAACGTAAGTTCTACCGATACGAGTCTACAATCCAAGTAAAGTACGAGTAGTGACAATAAGTCAACAGAGCAACAGCAGTAGCATATCCTGTCAATGTTTTATATCCTTTAATTACTTTTGAACAGTACATGCAATTAGTTGAGAGCGCGTGACATACATATATGTATTAGCTACACCTACACCGAGATACTCATATGTATTTATATGTATGGGTACATTACCGTCTGGGATTATAAACACCAGAATCAAGAACTCGTTGCTTTAGGCTGTTTTTAAACAGAGCACGTGGTGGCGACGGCGGAGGTACGAGTAGATGAGGTTTAGTGTAGTTGAGTAGTCCCCACACAGTTTGTTGATCGCATGACCTTGTTATCTTTCAGAAATAACGCGTTTCCCGGCACAAAATCTCTTTAATGTTTTGCTTACACAAGTTAAACGTTTCTTGGAAAGATACATATACTCCAGCAGTGGTATAAGCAGAGAGTAATGAATAGGTGGAGGTAGCGAATTGTGCGTAATCGAGGGAAATTATTAAATTCTTTAAGGTAAGACACGGCGCGGTAGTGTTTGTGGTTTTTGGATATCTGTTTTTGACAAGACCCGAAGAGGGCTAAGCATAAAGAAAGAGACAGAGAAAAAGAGAGAGAGAGAGACAGACTACTAAACTGAAAGCCCGGGAGTAAAACCAAACCGGGTTAGGGGTTTTGAAAATTCAGGTCCTATATTTAGACACGGGGAGTAGGAAGTAATTAGATTAATTTGTCCTTTGATAAAATTAATCATGAAACAGGTTGGGAAAGCGTTTTAATGCGGTGTTTTAAAGCCGCATGTTCTGGTCGATTGAAGGGATCCCAAAAAGGATATGTTAAGGAGTATGATGCTTGGGAAAATAGTTAACTTACTAAAAAGGGTAAGTGAATGAAGCGGAATGGTTAAGTTATGAGGTGATGTTAGAAATTTGGGATAATATATTATTAAAGGTTATTGGAGAAAGTGGTATTAAGCTCTTATCCAGGGTAAGGTTATGCATTAAATCTTCAAACACAATAAGACATTAACTCTAAACTCTTTGGAACAGAATTACCCCATCGACCGTCCTGCAATTAGCTGTCGAATAAAAAGTCTTGGATCTTTAATCCTCTGCCAATATTATTCATATTGAAGGGAAAGCTGGTGTCCAGTCCTGGACAGCAATTTGTCTCAATTTATTACCAGCTGGCATATATCTTCAGAATTCACCTTGTCAGACTATAGATACATATATTCTATTGGCGTTTAATAGTGCTCGAGCTAGTCGTTTTAGATTGGCATGTCTAGTTCCTTTTGCAAAAAAGTGGAATAGGTCACTATATCCCAATTTGAAAGAGGACAAATACGACTTCCAGTATGGAAGCTGCTTCCTTATAGTTTCTATTATGAACTATACATGCTGGAATCCTTATTGGCTTATCCGCATAGACCAACGACTACAATCACTTACACACAAAATAGTCCAGTGGCATGGAATCACACTATCTTGGAGTACCATTTCTGGAGATAATGTTGTCATCGAACACTTCTTTTGACACTCGATGGTTTAGCCGGCATTATGTCATGCTGCAGCATCCTGTTGAAAACAAATGTCCAGCAAGCGATATTCACGTACTTTTGTATACCAAAATGGCTTTCTACCGGGCTACACTGATGGTGGCATTTCGACTTCAATGCTGGCAGCCCTTTAAATGCACCAAACAATGCATTTTCAGGGTGCATCGACAGCTAATAAATCACCTTTACATTTTCCTCACTCTAAATTCGACAATTTTGCTTATTAACAAAGCCACGGAGACAGAATTGAGCCTAATCACTACAACTTGACGGTAAAAAAGTGGATCAGCGAAGTCACGTAGGAATAAAATTTTATAAGCTCGTAAACCAAGATCCTTGCGAATAATTTTTCACAAAGACGATGAACACATGTCAAGTTCAAGATGACAAATCGATGAATTAGGACCTTTCTGGCCGCAATGATGAAAATATTTTCATCTGTGAGCTTACTTATTTACGGCTAATTTTCGATAGTAGAACAGACGTCTCAGAAGAGTAGCATACTAGTGTACAAATATGTATTTATAAGGTAGAACTTGATGCAAGTCTTTGAGGGTTGATATTCATAAAAATTTGTTAAAGTCGAAGAGAAAGAAGGAGCTACTGGAGAATGCTTCCTTGGCGTCAAACGCAATCTTTAAACATCGTCTCTGAATTTAAGCAAGCATTTTTTTTTTTTTGGTATCATACATTATACATACAAGACAAACAATTTTTTTGAGTTTTTATTTCAATTCCTTATATTGTACTAATTCTAATTCATTATACCGAAAAATAACTAAACTCGTCGATTATTTTTGAAAAACTTTGCTTTTGCGGTGATATGAGTATATAAAGAGAAACGTGCTGTATTAAGTAAAATCGGGAGGGGGCAGTGGCAGAAGATTTGACGTTTTACTCACGTAGTTCATTTGTGTTGCGAATACACCTTGCAGCGATATAACGTATTTTGTAGTAGCTTCGAAAATGACCGCAAGAGCCAAAAGACACTCGTATCGTATTATCTCAATTACAAACTACTAGTACCAATTATGAGAGCGATGACTATGTGATCAAATCAGTAAGTTCTGAACCACTCCAATGAAATAAACGATCTGAACCAGTCCAAAAGTAAAAATTCTACCTTCTCTGTTGAAACAGTGGGATTAGCTCAAAAAAGAATGTTAGAATATGTGATCAAAGAAAGATTCCAATACGAACTTTGCTATTGCAATGATGTTAAGGGCTTGTTTGAAGAAATCGAAATTCCATGCATTCTTTCTGACTGCCGCTTTTTTATAGACAGTTCCACAAAATGTTTAAAAGTTGTCCTTCTCCACAATGGACATACATTTTCATCTGTATCTTTGGCTCATTCTGTGATGCTGAAAAAAAAATTATAAAAGCCTAAAAATGGAGCTTGAGTGTTTAAAGTATCATATACATGTACTCGTATGTATATGCAGTACACCTGGCTAGTGATAGCGGATTTTATTATGCTTTCTGGTGGAGTCGCAAACATCCTTGCTACCTTTGCTTAGAGGACAGTGGAACAGGCCTAAGCGAACAGAGTGCGAGACTGGAAGACATAATGGGAAATGTGACCTATTTATCAAGCCTAAACACATATTCATGCCTCCATTACATTACGTAAAACCACTTCGACCAGACTCTGAAACTTTTCAATATCTAAAAAAAATGTTTCCTAAGTCATCCGAAGCCAAAGTAAAATCTAAAGGGTGTCCAGATAGCAATGATAGTTTTTCCAATTAAAGATTCAGCAGCTGTCAAAATATTCAGTAAAGTTTGCCATTTCATCGTGCATCATTTCATCGGTCGTCATCATGGCTTCAGTGTGCAGGCAATTCGTAGCACCGGGGAAAAGTTTGAGCGTGGGTACACACCATACCATACTCGTCGTAGCGGCCAGTATCGAAAAAAACCCAGAAATGTCGATTAGGCACCGATCAGCTGAATGGGGCATCGCCAGTGAGTCAAACCGGATTATTTCGCGGTTGGAATTGGGTGAGTTCTCGCGGATTTTCAGTGCAAATTTTATATTTTCACGTATCCACATAGGTGGAAAGGGGCCTTGTCACTCATGACTATTTTTGACGCAAAATCGTCCACTTCGTTTTTAAGATTCAGGAGGGGTTGAGCGTAGATTAGACACTATTCACAGTCAACACCCATCCGCTGATGGACTGTCTGCTTGTAAGGAAACATATTCAAGTCTTTCACTAAAATGCGTCGCGCGCGTGGAATGCCCAATTGCGTGGCACGTCGTTTGGCACGAGACCTTCTAGGCCTCTAAGAGTCGTGCGACTAAATGTAGCATTAAACAACCAGTGGACGCCGGGCGGCCAGGAAAACGTTGAACAAAAATCATTGGCGCATTGTTCTTCAGGATTATAGCATCCCATTGCATATTCACACAAATTCTAATTCTGTTTACTTCATAAATGTCAAAATCGAATTGAATTTTGGCGCCATTTGTGAAATCTGACTGATTTTCTGACTCGCCAATTGCGAAGCAAGGCACTTTGACCTGAAAGATATTTTGTACCATTTTGTCAGAACTGTAGTTAGGCAATTGGATTTTCTACTTTCCGAATGAAGTTAATAACACTACCAGCAGGGTAATTCTTTAATTCATTGGTGCCGAATTGTTCCCTGAAGAAAATATTTCGTCTAATTCCGCAGGGGCTGGACATTCACACAAAATGTGTTCAGCAGTTTCGTCGACTTCAAGATAAAGCAATTTGGAGAGTCGACTAGTTTCATTATGTTGAGATGACATCTTAAACCGTGATGTCCTATGTGGTAACCTATTAAGTTTTTGATATCATGCCGACCAAGATTTAGACATCTGTTGGCATTTTTGTTGAAGGACTGGATGGCTCGTTTGACTGTTCTCCCATTATGAGATGCATCTCCAGTGCTATTAATATATTAATGCTAGTTTGGGTCCATTAAAGGGAGTTTCTGTGCCTTTTTTGGCCAGTTCGCCAGCCTTCTCATTTCCATCAATGCCCAGGAACCCACCACAGTTTGGTCTTCTCATAGAGCTAAGTTTTTGGAGGGTTTTTAAGCAGTACATGACTGATTTTGAGTCAATTATATGCGAGCTAAGGGCTTTTATAGCTGCTTGACTGTCCGTGAATATATACAATAGAGTTTTGCGCCTTTGATACCGGAGTAGTAGATATTCTTGAATATACCACTGTATGTCATTCTGGCTGTTTGATGGGTTATTGCTGCTAACTCACGCTTCTGTGTTGGGAATCTCCGTGTAGAATCCTGTATTGAAGCAAGTTTTTTGAAGGCGGTCTGTTACCGCGCAAATCATATAACGTTCCGGTATTTCAGAGAGCAGGGTCCTTAGGTTCGGATGAATTTGGAGAAAGGAGCGAGTAATAAATAAATAAGATTATATTCGTACAACTAGGCCGTCTTAGGCTTTTTTGGCAGTTCAACGAGTAGAAGCTGTGTATGACTCGTAGAACAATTGAAAGAAAGAAACAATTTGCTGTCCTCTTGCAAAAAGTGAACTGAATCATCGCTTAATGAACTAAAGGATTGTAAAGCTACAGACAGGCATTTCATCGAAATTTAATAAATATGAGAGCAACGATCTGCACAAGAAACGTGCCTTAATTATAAGAATGGATGTTTTTCGAGTCCGGCTGATAATATGGGTATCGTTCATAAATACCTACCACAATGTTTCATAGCCCATGGATTGATGAAAGTAAACTACTTAAGCAATATCAAATGGGTTTCAGAGCTGGATAATCACCTGTTTACCACGTTTCCTTATTGTGAAGCCAATTACAGTCTTGTATTTAAGGGTATTTTATTTTTAGGTGTATTGTACATATACACATACAACTTTAAAATCAAATAAAATACATAAGAGTCCTGGTAATGACCATGGTATTGGGTTCATTTGAAAGATGATTTTATAATCTGTCCAGTTTTCGTCTACTAAAACCATAAACCACACCAAACAGTGCTTGCATAATTAAATTTTCGTAAAATTTTTAAATTCAGTGAAATCACTTTTAGAACCAGTCAAGGTTAATAATTCCTAAAGCCACCTAAAAATCGATTTTTTTTTTTAATTTTTTTTAGCTTAAGTATAAAAACTAGGCAAAGTGTTTCAAAAAATCTTTTTTTTTACATTTTGTGTGATATATAGTTTTATTTGTGAAATCAAAATTGGACACAGTTTTTTTTTATAATTTTCTTAAAACTATTCAATTCAATGTTTTTTGAAACACTATTTCCACTCACTTTTTAGGCTTTAGCTTGATTTTAAAAATAAGGTCCGTAAGGGCCATATATTTGTAAATACTCGTATATATTTAAAAACTCAAGTGCGTCAACTTGCATCCCTTTGTGCTAAAGTAATTTGATTTGGAGGGGGCAGCCAAATTTAATTTAATTTCTCTCTATCTCTCATTGGAGAAGTACAGCGCTCTGCAAAATTATAAACTCAAACCCAAATTAATATTTTTCTTGCAATGGGTAATAAATACTTCTTATTGGTTTTGATCCAAAATATTGCCATACGATACCAATTCAGGGATTACGATTACGATTCGTACATCAAAGTCATCAAGAGGAAGTCCAAGGAAATCAATAACTGAGTGCTCGACGTTCACCAAATAACAAAACCTAATAAACGCTACCGAAACCATAACCACTGAAGATCTCTCAAGTGCCTTAGTAATAAATGATAAGAATGATCAAGAAAAGATGAAAGCTGATGTAACCAAGGTAGTCTCTGCTACAAGTCCACTGCGAGTCAAAAGAATAAAAGAAATCGTTTCTACTCCACAAATGGATCCTATCAAGTATAACAGTGTTAATGTATCGGCTTTGTTTATGGATTTGGTTCTGTCAAAAGAAAAATATAAGATTTTGAGAAGTTTTCTGAGAAAACACAACGTAGATGTTCTTCCATTCTACAGGATTACGAGTATATCAGTTGCCAAAAAGAGGCAGTTCCAGGAAATTACGAAATCAGGTAAATATCAGCTAGAGTGAAACTTCAAGACATGATGGATTATATTGCAAAGCGGCTTTCAGAAAGCAAAAGTGAGGGGAAAAGAATGAAGAATCAGAGGCAACAGCTCTTATAACTGTGGGGTAATAACGAGGCTTGGAGTAATACTTAATGTTTACAATTGAAGGGAAAAGTTTCACACTGTCAAGTTTGGAGAGTATACCAAGAAAACAGCAGAGTTATTAAAGCAAAAATATCTCGAAACAAAACTCACACCTACTCTTCATAAAATTTTGGTTTATAGCCAAATATAATTAAGTATCAATCGCTACCACTGGGAGAATTGTCAGAAGAAGCTCAGGAATTCGAAAATAAAATAAAGGATGCGGCAGAATGAACACAACATGATTGCAGCCTCATCGGATCCACTCATTTCTTCGTTAAAGCATGTTAGAACCGAAAAAGATCTCAAAGCACAATACTTTTCAGAAATCTAATAAAAACATTTGAAAAATGGCCCGTTCACTTTAATTTGGTTTTGCTCGGATTTGCTTTTAGAAACCCTGTTATTATTTCAATCATGAATTTTTTTAATATTTTTGAGGTAAAATATCATGTTTTTCCAGGCCTGGAACTGTCACGCTATCCTTATTCGTTTAGGAGTTATGATTTTTGCAAGACAAAAAGTCAAAACGAGCCACTGTGCGGCGTTTCAATAATAGCTTGTCGATTCTCTTCACACCAAATGCGGTAAGAACGCTTGTTGACGTAATTATCAACGAAACATGAGCCTCATCACTGAACGAAATTTTGTGATGAAAAGGAGGATCAAGAGCAATGTCGTATTTGGCTATTTCAACAAACCTACGACGCACATGATGGCCAAGCTGCTTGAATTCTGATACGAGATGGATTTTGTAGGCCCGTAGATCAAGATTTTTTCAGAAAATTTTTCATCATGTGGATGGATACATCTCTAATTGCTGTGCACGATGGTGGTCGGCTCTTTTATGTGCTCTTTAATACTACGCTCCACAGATGCCACAATTCCGCGGATGCGTATTATCAATTAGAGCATGCGTGGTGGGAAACAACCCATGGTTATCCGAAATAAATTTGCTTGGTTCGCAAATCACCTAAGAAACAAACTTCTAAAAAGGAAAACCCATTAACTTTACATTTTCTTTGTCAACATTAAAGCCGTGATCCCTACATGGACAATGGGAACCGTAAAGCACAAGTTACACTGTATTGATTTATCGAAGAGTGGTTCAAAGCCTGTATGTTGGAAAGTGGTGTCAGGTCTTTCATGCAGAGCAATCAAGTAGGCGAATTGTATTGATACATGTGCATTAAACACCCAGGGCTGTCGTGGTGATGGGCGAACATCAGTAGTGACATTTTCGAGGGCTTCTTGACAGCGGCCACCACTGAACTTTATCTTTTGATAAACATTTTGGCGGTTTGTTCTGTTTTGTCATTTAAACACAAAAAAACATTACAATGCGAGCATTTTGTATGAGGCTTTGACTGTATGTTTTTCATGCTGCAGACTTTACTTCTTCCCCTGATTTTGTCGAAGCGAGGCCAATGAATCCCTCGGTTTCCCATCCTTACATCTTTGAGGGTAGAGAACCCCGATTTACATCGCTTTGACACACTTGGGCTTGGGACATTAGCTTCTGACGATCTCTTTTTTTTTTTTTTAGAAATTGGTAGATCTTTCTTCGACATAAGGCCTTGTGCCACTGACCTTCTAAGTTCTTTTAGTGGCATTTTCTCCATTACTAGTACATGAACAATATAGGCATTCACAAATGCTATATCTAGCATACCCCAGAATAATATGTGCCGCCACTTCGGAGACACAGTACAATTCTTTCAAACGATCTGCGGTATCCACCCCTCCCATGCATTGGTTATAATCTTTCACAACCATGGAACAGAAAACTGAAGATCTCGTGTCATCTTTTTCTTTTCGCGAAACAGTGGTTTCCTCATTTCCATGGAAATTTCAGACAAAATGGACAACCTTGTGGTCTTTCCACTTCCAAAACCCAATGTCTAGATTCGAAAACCTGTCGTCATAATCTCCTCTATTCAATTTGTTATAAGCTTGCATGTTGTTAGGCAGTCCGTTTCGGTTATTTCTGATTGTTCCACAGCCAAAGGTCCCTTCAGTTTTCAATTTATCCAGTAAGGGAAGTGATGAGAAACAATTGTCAATTGTTTTTGCGCCATTCATTTTCCGTCAGTTCCAATACAACTCTTTCTCCAAGTGAATAATCAGCAAACTTCGCTGATCGTTGTTCATCATTGCCTTGATAAATTATAAATTTCTTGATAAAACCTTTTGATCTCCCAAGCACGATAGTTTGTATCCCCTTATTATATGTTTCAGAGCCGATCTGCCCTTGAATTTTACCATGGACTCATCAATACTCATTTCTCTAGTTCCATGATAACATTCTTGAAATTTTCGGTTCAGCTCTTCCAGCATTGGCCTTATCTTGAACAACTTATCTTTACAGTTCCAGTTTGCTTATCGCATATTTTCCACTTTCGGTCTATTTCGATGGTTTTCCGTGAAGTTGGTCTGGTAGCTACTGAAGCGTCTGGTATTGAAGCAGCAACATTCACATCAGGGCTTATGTGGCTGCTACCTGCTGAGGGTTCAATAATTGCTGTCTTTCTTCTTCCAAGGTCGACAGCTTGGAACTTGAACTCTCTTTCCAATGCTTCTTCGAAAATTTCATCGAAGTCCCTCAAGGGTTGTGGTTGAAGGTCCCCTTGATTCTCGTCAACGGACACTTTTACATCAGATCCTGCGTTACATTCTGGAAAGTCTAGAAGATAGGCCTCGATGAGCGTGATATTATTCGAGATATGATTTTCATAATCTTAGAATAGAAATAACTGGAAATATGTGTACAATTCGTAAAAATACTAACTAACTAATTCTAACGGAAAACTAAACTTACCTTGCAATTTTCTATTTTTAATATATTTTTGAAATGTTCACAGTTCACTTACCCCACCGTTTGTTCAAGTCTCAACTTGCAAGCTTCACAGATTGTTTATTTTTCAGCAGTATTCAAAAAACGTGCTGTCATTGGCTTGCCAAACGGTTCTTTTAAGGATCGACAATGATAATTGTCCGTTATGCGGTTAGATGTTTGAAATATTTGGCGGAAAAGTAGGCAGTAAGAATTAGTACTGTCAGATAGGAAAGGGTTAAATATGACTTTGGGCATATACGCGCCACGGCTAGCTCGAATGAAGCGCAGTCGTGAAGTTAAATTTTCGACAACTTTATCGAGCAACTGGGGCCGTATATCAGCAATAACACGGTGAATATTGACTTCCAAATAGTCCAACGTCTCTGGTTTATCGGAATAGACTAGTTGACATACCCCCAAAGAAATTAATCTAAAGGTGTGAGATCACAGGATGGTAGAGGCCAGTTTACAGGTCCATTACGCGAAATTATGCGCTCAGCAAATGTTTCCCGCAATAAATTGATGGTGCCGCGCGCCGTGTGGCATGTTGCGCCATCTTTTGGAAACCAAAGCTCTGCCACGTCAATGCCATTCAACTGAGGTACGATGAAGTCAGAAATCATGTTTCTATAGCGCTCTCCATTGACGGCAATATTCTGGCGAACATCGTCTTTAAAGAAATAGGGGCCTATGATTCCACCCACCCATAAAGCACACCAAACAGTGAGTTTTAATGGTTGTAACGGTGTCTCAACAAAGGCTTGTTTACATATCCATTTAACCAAAAATGGGCTTCATCGGAGAACAAAATTTGACGTTGAAAATGAGGATCAAGCTGAATCATGTTTTCGGCCCATTCACTGAATCTACGACGCATATAAAGATCATGTGGTTTCAACTCTTGCACAAGCTGAATCTTGTAAGCTTTTAAGCCAAGATTTTTCCGTAAAATCTTTCACAAAGTGGATGGGCATAGCTCCAATTGCTGTGCACGATGGCGAATCGACTCATTCGGATTCTCCTCAACACTGCGCTCCACAGCGGCAATAACTTCTTCGGTTTGCACTGTTTATTATCTTTGGGGATGCGAATTATCCACTACAGTGTATGTGTGCGAAAACAACTCATCGTGTTCCGAATTACTTGCTCACATGGACGATTATGTCGACCGTAAAATGGACGTAGCGTACGATAAGTTTGGCGAACCGAACCATGGTTTTCAAAATAAGTTTGCACAACTTTCAACTGTCAAATTGACAATCTGTAAAAACAGTGTTGCCAGTTTAAAAACCAAGTCTCTAGAAAAAAACACACATTTTATATGTTGAAGGAATACCTAACGCCGATCGCAACATAGTTAATTTGGTTGACCACCAAGTTCCTTTGGAGATATTGATGTGAGGAAACCGGCAAGTCAATTAATTTCAGTCCGCTTCCCAGACTTGTCGTGTCGTGTAGGCTTTGCCCTTTGACTGTACCACTTCGTGTTAATTTCTACGTACAAGAATGTTTTTTACATTAATAAAAACGAGTACGTCTAAGGCAAGCTTCTGTTTATTAATCCGACAGATATTCCGTAACTACCTTAAGTAAATAAATATAACCCACACTTGGATTATTTAGGTCGAACTTTGGGTTTGTGGTCATTAGTACCACATTCTCACGAAAATATGCAACAGACAGCAATTCGAAACATTCATAAGGAGCGGGAGTGTCTACAAACTTTCCACACAAAACTAGCACCTACAACATGTTTACGGGTTCTTGCCACCGAAATTCGTAAATTAACCCACCTCTAGGCTTTGTTATATATGGTATGTAAATACATGCATATAAAGTTAGACAAAAAGGCAACAACTTCCACAGTCGTTATAGTGCTAAAGCTATCCAAAAGTTTTCAATTAAAAAACTTTTTTCACTCTAGAAGGCGTGTAAATTTTTCAAACTATACGAGTACACCTTCATTTCTCGGGGGTTTACAAGTGTTTTTATATTTCACCAGCCTTACCAGTTCTCATGGCCAGTCAGTCGTCGAACAAGACTCTCAGAAATGTTTTCGATTTTGTTTTTCCATTTTCATTTCTTGAACGGAACGGAAATGAATAAGTAGTTTGGTTAAGTTGTTTCTGTTGTTGTCTGATGCACCAGAATCTCCCGATTTTTGAATGTCGGTAAGTGAACTAAAAGTTTTGTTTCTGCTGATCTTAACCTCACTCAGTCTTCCTTAATTTTAGTACTAAGGGGGGGATAGAAAAAAAAAACAAATAAAACCCGTAGGCAACTCAAATGAAATATGACGCCCGCAAAAAGTTTAAAAAAACACTCGTAAAATTTATTACCCAAAGTTAAGGGATGTACGAGTATGAGTATGCTTTTTAGCTTTCTTACCTTTTACGATGTTGTCGTAGCTCCTTTCTCTATTCCGCCCTCACTTTTGTCAGTTACTCGTATAAGAGTGGATTTAGCCTGACTATTTTCTAGGGTAACAAAGTTTGCATTATCGTCGTGGCTTTATTAATGAAATTCTAGGAGTAACACCAAAAAAGAGTAGACGGTGCGTACAATCAAGCCATTAGAGCTGAGAGTTAGTTTGCTTAAATTTGACCCGATGGCAAATGAAGGGAAGTTAAATGATGATGGCTATTAAGAGGACGGGGGTTACTATTTGGCATTAGGGCGGGAGTAAATAGATACCAGAACGGGCGCAAACCAGTGCATCTACATGTAGGTAGTGGAAATTGATGGATAGAGTTTGGTTTATTGGTGGGTAGCTAGAGTTTTCGTAAAATCTATGATATCATTAGCGAGGGTAGTCAATTTTAATAATTTGTTGTTTAATTTAGTTTGACTGGAATAAAAGGTTATTCATGACGTAGTTTTATTGCTTCTGGTATACGAGTATATATGGGGAATCACTGGGGTCGTACAAAGTTGCTTTGGAGTATTGACAAATTGAGTAGTCTTGAGGATTTCTATTAATGAAATTGATTTAGGTTTCATGCTAAGTTGAAAGGTTATCTGCCAGGTTTGAAGCGTTCAGTAGATTTATCAGTTCTTATATCAACCTTGTACTTAAGGCATTCGAAAATAAATTTGCACTTGATTGGCGGAAAGATACTGTACGATCAAATTCTGGCTTTTGAAATTCAATGACGTGTCTCAGTATTGGATTGCCGTTTGCACTCCTGCAGGCACAATATCTATGCAGTGGCCTCTCGGTCCAGATTCGTTTAAGAATTTCATCATAATAGATCTCGCGGACCGAAAAAGTGTTCCCGACGACAAAGCAGAACTGAGAGTCATAAGGCCTATGTTTGGGTTATTCAGACGGCGCAACGGGTCTGTTGACTACTTAATTAAGGCAGGATTTGAACCTGGTGCAAGGGTAGTCCCAGATATACTCGACTTGACGTATAGATGGCGGTTACTGTTTAAAAAGAATGACTACGGGTATTGTAGAAAGTACCTTCCTTATAAATCCTAAATTTTAAGTTTGACGACGCTACGTTGTTTAGTATTTTTTCAGAAGCCAGTGAATTTTTAAATATGGAAAAAATTGGCCATCCTCAATTCAACCATAGTCAAAACGGAACTGGATTCTACTCTGGCGGTGTCTATTCCTTCTTTTACAACAATAAAATGTCGCAGTGGTCGACCAAATGGGGTGAGTTCACCAGAAATGTTGGAAAAAATCCACAAAATGGTATTGGATGACCGTCGATTGAAAGTGTGTGAACTAGCAGACATGGTAGGCGCTGTCCATCGCATGTTGACTGAAAAATTGGACATGGAAAAGCTGTGTGCAATATAGGTGCACTGATTACTCATAATGGGACAAAAACAGCGTCGTTAGGATGTTTCGATCGAGTGCTTGGCGAAGTTTTACAGCAATAAAGCCGAGTTTTTGCATCGATTCATAACCATGGATGAAACATGGTCATGGCGTCAGAGATGCGCGTGGGATAATTTTCATTGATTATCTGCAGAAAGGAAAAACATTCAACAGCATGTATTATGCAGCGTTTGAAAGATGAAATCAAGAAAAAACATCATTCGCATTTGGCGAAGAAAATAGTTTTGTTTCACGCTCACACATGCGTCATGGTGATGGCCAAAATCAATGAGTTAAAGTTCGAATTGCTTCGTCGTGCACCCTATTCGCCAGATTTAGTCCTCTCGTATTTTTTATTTCCGAACTTGAAAATATGCCTCGGTGGTAAAAGATTTGCCAACAGTAAAGAGGTAGATTCTCTGGTTGATAGTTTTTTTAAGAAGCTCGACGATTCTCACTATAAACAGGGTATCGAAGCTATTGAACATCTCTGGGAAAAAAGTATATTGTACTGAAAGGAGACTACATAGAGCAATAAAGATATTTTCTCCCAAATTTTTTGGTTTTCTTTGTTAGATCGCGCACTTCTAGGACTATCCTCGCATGTGACTAGCTAGTCACTTTAAATTAAAGTTGTAGGATGATTGACCTCATGCGCCCCATCGAACAGAATTTGGATCCCATGGTTAATCTTAAAATGTCTGAAACTGGAGAAAAAAGAGTAAAAATGCATTGCTATGTTTGATAGAAATTGTTTGGGCAACCAGCAATTTATTTAAGAGATGTGGAGTTTCCTAATGGTTCCTAGGTTGCAAGAAATGGTATCCCAATCTCTACTTTCTCAGGTATCTGCTATCAGCATCTTGGAGCGCAAGGGCCTCCTAATCAAAAATCGAGTGCAGTAAAATGAAAAGTATCTGTTATGTTACATGTGTGGGTCTTCTTACTGGATGGGCGAACAGAATTCGATGTATGCCTTTTGCAATTAAAAAAAAAAGTAAAATTAAGTATCTTGATCTGCCATCTGCTAAAAGGTATCTTGATCTGCCATCATTATGAAATGAAGAACTACCTGTACCAGAACCACCTCAAATTTCCGATATGTCCGCTACGCCAGAAACATTCGATAACGAAACATTAGATCTTTTTCTTAAACTTTCAAGAAGCTTCCTCATCTAATGAGTCACATCTTCTATCTCAAGGAGTTCTCAATGATTTCACAATGAACTGAAATAAATTTTGGGCTCGCGATTAAGGGGATGGAATTTATTACAACCAAAAACAAAAGTATGTTACTTTCGCAATCGATATGAAGCTACATTCATGCCATTATGTGTGGAATACCACATCATTCAAATGGCCGCCTCGGCTTCGCTGACAGTGCTTCAAGCAGTCGGTCCAATTTTTGATGACGCTGCCAAATATGTGCGGCGTTATTCCGGCAATAGCGTGTTGAATGTTGGCCTCGAGCTTCTCAAAAGTGGTTGGCTTGTTAAAATTCTACTTGCGTATCCCCAGAGAAAATAATCGAGTCAAATCGCGGGAAATTGATGAACGCTTGCCGTGAAATAACCCAGTCGCCAAATTTCTCCATGCCTTGTATGCCATGATCTTATATGGATATAGGCCCAAATCCAATCGAAAAATAGGCCGGGTTGACATTTCTGAGTCTTCTTCGATACTCGACGCTACGGCGGTTATGTTTTATTCATTTCGCATCAATCTCTATCTCGTTGGTGGGTTAAGATCGAAAAGAGTGTATTCACACTCAAAAATTTCCACGGTATGACGAATTGCCTGCACACTGAAGCCATGCTATAAGATATATATTAGGGGTGGCCGTGGTGTAGTGGTAGTAGCAAACGCTTCTCACTCGGAGGGTCCAGGTTCGAATCCTGCCCATGGCAAAATCAGTTTTTCATTGTATAATTGGAACTCAGACAAAAAAATTCTGCGTGTGAAGGCATAACTCTGACACGTAGATTTGGCTGTTATAAGAGTTTCAAGCAATGAAAAAAATACTGGGAATTATATCTCGAATCACTCCGAGTGATCAAAAAACTCTCCGTCCTATTCGGACTCCCACCCCTGGAGAGCAAACATAGAAACCAAACACACCTGAGTTTCAAACCACTACAAAAACAATTTTCCTTTCTCCTCCTTCTATCTTTCCGCCCGCGCCTTGGCAACAGTAAAAGGGTATCAACCCCTTAGACGCGCGTAAATTATAAAAAAACAAAAAAAAAATGCTGGCGACCGACTTCACGACGAAATTCACGTTGCGTATTTACAACTAAGACGGAATTTCGATAATATTTTTTATTAATCTCCGCGCCTTCGGCAAGCGTAAAACAATGCAGGAAAAATAATAAGAAAAATCCTCTCTACAAATCCTATGATTCCTAGTTGTTTGAAAAAAACCGATGGCTCTTGGACAACCTCAAGTGATGAATCACTCAACCTGCTACTGGACACCCACTTTCGGCCTACTGCAACCGGGACCAAAATTCATGGTCTGATCACAAGAGACAAACTGCTCTGGGCGCTGCATAGCTTCAAACCATACACCATACAAGTCTGCTGGTCCGGACAGTATAACACCTGTCTAGCTACAGAGGCCCTCAGATGTTATCCTGCCTACGCTAGAGAATATTATGAGGAACTGTGTAGAACTGATCCACATTCCACTGTCATGGAGAGAAGTCAATGTAGTATTCATTCCCAAAGCCGCAAATTGTTCTAATGTTGTCCCAAAGGACCTCAGACCTATAAGACCGATATTCATATACGAGCTAAAATTGATCCAGGACTTTTGTCAACGGCTCAACATGGCTACTGTAAAGGAAAGTTGGTGGAAACGGCTCTGCACTCACTGACTAGCCACATCGAACCTTCCCTACAATATAAAGAGTACACAATGGTTGTTTCCTTGACATAGAGGGTGCTTTTAACCACGTCAACACATCCGCAATCACGACTGCGCTGTCAACTCTGCAGGTAGACGACTCACTTGGGGAGTTAATCAGTCTTATGCTAAAAAGCAGGATAATCAATTCCAAACTGAGTGAGACTTCTGCTAAAAGATGTGGCAGCAGAATTACACTGCAAGGCGGTGTCCTCTCTCTCCTTCTCTGGAACTTAGTAGTTAAAGAACTGCTGATATACCTGGAAGCGGGTGGTAGCAGAGTGATTGCTTATGCGGATGACGTTGTCATAGCCGTCTCAGGAAAGCATCTCAATACCATTTAAGAACTCCTTCAAGTAAATCTCAATAGATTAACCAGCTGGGCAGATCGCTGTGAATTGGCAATAAACCCCCTATAAAATGGGTCTTATCCTCTCTTCCAGGAAATACAAAATTCCAATTATAGACCCTCCTTCAACAAACGGTACCAGTATTAGGAAACTAAACTGGAAGCTAACATTCAAGAAAGAGTCAATAAAGCTACAAGAGCTTTATTCTCTTTCAAAAAAGCTATTGGGAATAAATGGTGCCATCAAACTCGCATAACGCACGGGCTATACATCTTGGTCATAAGACCGATACCTACTTACGGGGTGGTCGCCTGGTGGACGGCCTTAGAAAATGCAGTCAATTGCATTAAACCAATCAGAGTCCAAAGAACAGCATGTCTATTCATAAGCGGAGCCTTACCGTCTACCTTCTCTGCGGCATTAGGCATTCTGTTTCATTTGACACCCTTCGATATTTTCAGCTGGCAAGTTTCTGCGACTGCAGCTATTCGCCTTAAAGCGACTAAACAGTGGACTAATAACTCATTTGGCCACGCCAGCATTCTTAATACATTAGGAATCCTCGCAGAAAACATCGTTTACACCTGATCTTTGGTTTGACAAAAACTTTCATGTAAGCTCTAGATCCTTCCGGGAGTAAGATGCTTTCATAGAGGAAAAGTCAATTCATCTCTACACAGATGGATCTAAAACCGATAGCGGAGTTGGTGGCGGTGTTTTCTCAGATAAGCTAAATCTAAGCCTCTCTTTCCGTCTTCCAAATCACTGTAGCGTGTTCCAGGCTTTTTTGCGATTAAAGAAGCTCTGTCCTGGCTGCAGAAAAAAGTGATATCTGCAAAAGATATCCACATCTTTTCGGATAGCCAGACCGCTATCTAGTCCCTGGACTCGGTCTAAAACCGCCCTTGAATGCCGATAATCTCTCATGGAGATGGCAGAGCAGTTCAATATTCACCTTTGTTGAGTGCCGGGCCACAGAGACATTCCAGGGAACTGCAGAGCCGATGAACTCGCCAAAATTTGAACCACTCTACCTATTCTATCGGAAAAGGGTAGCATAGGTAGGCATACCAATCGCTACGTGCAAACTAACATTTAAGCTGGATGCCAATAAAAGATGAGACCTTAGGTGGACTGTTGGTCAAAAATGTCTAGCAACCAAACAGATCTGGACAAAGCTGGATCTGAATCGCTTTAAGTCTCTGATCCTTCTTAATAGGAAACATCTCAGCGCCATCATTGTCGTCAGGCAAGCACGCAAGAAGGTTCTGCGCTTTTACAAACGATTTCTGTAGAAGCTGGACGAGGAAGAGGAAGAGAGAATCCTACACCTACGACCTAAATGATCTAAAAAATATAGACGTAAACAGTCACCTACGCTTCGTCATAAGCTCAAACTGGTTCCATTAGTAAGAGAATCATATATCCACGTGGCATCACAATGGGCCAATAGACCTAAGTGGGTTGGTATTTCCAACAGCCACTCTTACCGACCTACCTACCTTACACATAAAACTTGGGCTCATGAAAAACTTTGTGAAAGCTATGGATAGGAGTGGAGAAAGAAAGAAAAATTTCCCAAATTCAGTGATGCAAAAATTCAAGAAGGCATTTTTGATGAAAAGTTAAATATCTAAAGAAAAGCTTAGTGATTTGGAAAAATCAGCTTGGGAATCTTTCATGAAAGTGACTTTCAATTTTCTTGGAAATCACCGATCAAGTGTTATTTACTTATAAGGCTTTGGGCTGTAATATGTGTCGTTGAAAATACATTTTCTATTGGGCGCCGTCAGCGATGTACACGGTGAAAGATTCCACCAAGATATTTCTACGATAGAAAAACGATATCAGGGCAAGTGGAGTCCATGTATGCTGGCGGATTACTCTTGGACATTAAAACGAGACGCCTCTAAAGCAAAATACAGAAGAAAATCAAAAGTTACATTGACATTAATATTCCAATATAACGACATAACATCATTTTGTCCATAAAAATGCAAATTTTCTAAAATATAATAAAATCAAATTACAAGAAAAATATTCGTATTTGGAACATTCTAATGCTATTTCTATTATCCTTATCCCTGTTCTAAACATAACTAGACAAAAGTTTTCATGTTACATACAAAAAGTGTCTTTTTGTGTGTTATATGTATAGATTTCATAATTTATAAATATCAGGTTCTTCTATATGTAAATGATATGAAAATCTATAAGAACATCACAAGGCTTTCTTATCGTAAAATGATTTGAATAATTTGGTGCCGCTTTTGGTACCAAAATTTTCACCATTCCCAACGACCTATTTTATTGATAATAAACTGATGCCCCTATGTCCTCAATACGCTACTTAGGGATTATGTGTTACAGTGAACTTAACAAAACTAATTCAAAGTTGAACTTTGCTAAACAGTCCCTTCTTATCTACATAATTCAAGTTTGGTATCCGTTTTAAAGCAATATTTGGGAAAAATAAGCAGCTCAACGTAGGTTTATTTAGTTTTCGTTAAGCGGTCTACATTGGCCAGATACTTTTAACTCGCCTCTTGACCTAGATTGCCTAACACTAATGAATGTTCAACCGCCACAAAATACATGCTGACGTGCACTTTGTTCATCAGCTGCTAGATGAGTGCGTTGACTGTTTGGTGCTGCTCATGATCATCATTAACACCAACCCATCTCTGTATCTCTCTTCCATCTCAATTGTCACCGCACCGATTACGATTATAAGAAACCTGTGAACAGATTATTACGATGCAAACCAACAGCCCTTCATTGTCGCACCACCTTTATCACTGAGCTTGGTCCTATAATTTTTAATCACTGCATTAGTGCAATTTTTGTCGGAATCAAGTTTCAATAGAGTCTCGGCTATTAGAGTCTGAGTCCTGACCGCTAAGCGGCCAATCTTAAGACGCCATTTTCGATCTTTTCTTTGAATAAGGAAGAAAATCGCATCGTCACATTTCGGTGGATCTAAGAAAAACTGCCTTTCTAAGATTTGTGGCGAAAAACAATCTTCCTCTTGGCAGTGTAATTAAGATCTATAGACTATCAGTGAAGACTGCCAGGCTACTATTAGAACAGAATTCTATATAATCAGATTCTCCTTCAAGGAAAATCTTTAAAAATCCACATTGGCAATTCAAGTTCCGAATTGGTGTTTACGAAAATGTTTGTGCCACAAGCACAGTTTTGACAAAACTTTCAAATGATGCTTCGGCGTCTACACTCTGTGGCAAACAAGCAAGCAAGAGAAAATCACCAGCGATGAACAATAGGCACATCAACCGGAGAATTGTTGTTAGAAAGTAGCATAAGCCACAGCTTCATTGCATCTTTTGCTACTGCTGCAGAGCTCTTATTGTTACCAGGCATACCTCTCCCATGTCATTACAAAGAGGAACACAAATCGTATCCATTTGCAATTGCATACTATACAACATCGACGTTGTCGGCCACCTACTGATAGTGCTCAACTTTGGGGGTATTCGATTCCGACTGTGGAGCGCGTACGGGTCACGTGTTTCATTAATTGAAACTATACGTCCTCGCCAACATCGACATCCATATCGGCTTCGACTTCGGCGTCATAGTCATCGTCATCGCCATCGTTGTCGCTTGTTGACAACAATTCACAATTGACATTTGAAATGGCACCATAAAGTCGTATCCTTTATGTGGCATCAGATTCGAAAAGCCCAAGAATCTCTATAGACCAAGCAATACATGCATCCAGTTGTGATAGGAGTATTCGAATTGTACTCGTACACCAAAAAGTGAAACATCAAAATTGCATCCTTCCTGGCGAGTTTGCCTTGCTCTTGTTCCTGCTCCGGTGTAGTCCCACTCCCAGACTTTGCCTCTGGTTTTTCTGTTTGGCATAGTTTTTTTTTGTTTTTCTTTCGATTATGATTCATGGTACTCGTATACTCATATATTTCTGTTTTGAAGTGCTTGCAGGGTTTTAGGGGTGAAACACATTAAATAAGGCGTTCAGTGGTGCTTGCATCCTGTTGATTATAGTATGGAGGCACACAACGATGACACAACATGTCACAACAACAGCAACAACAAAAACGCTTGAAACAAGGCGTGAAGTGAAATTTATTTAATTGTCCTAGGGAGACCTGGTTTTTCCTTTTTTGTATCCAGCAAAGAAGTAGAGATAATGTACGACCGTTGGGGGATATACATTCATAATGAGCCAAATAAAAGTTTTTTCATCAAAATTAAGTGAATCGTTTAATCTGCGACAAGAACACTCGACAATGTCGGCTCAGCAGTCATAGTAAATGTTTGAACGCATTTGCTTCAGCTTTAGAATGTAGCGCATTCCAGTTTTCGAGATTATCATGACGAGATTATTAGCCTGCGGGATTCCGTAAGGAAACAATGGAGAATCTAAACATATTTTTGTTTTTATTCTCCAAGGACATTGTCATAATTTGTCGGCCACAGGGACAGATGATAAATACACAGAAGTGTGAGGGCATAATAAATGAGTAACAAGGAATCCGGTGATATCTTACTGATTAAGCAGAGGGTTTTTGCAAATGCCGGTGCTTGTGTGTTCTGATTATAAAGACATCCTTAAGCTTTTTCTTTCCTCTCTGTTTTGAGGAGAGCTACACATATCAATGATGTTTATTTTTTTTTTTAAATTTTAATTTTGAAAGCAATCTCTTATGTATTGTTTTCATGAAAGGAGATGAGGTATTTCTCGACAGGATTGCATTGTGGTGGAGCAAGTTTGTCCCTGATAAAATCATCACTGATGGCTACGATCGGACGGTACATAGCTTATAACATCTACTTTGACATATTTGGACCTCTGCCCTTTAAAGGATTTTAGAGACTAACTAATGAGAATTTCCTGTCAAATTGGATCAGACTACTGAGCGTTTTTTATTTCCCGTCTGCACATTGCACACTCCTGTTGCTACTTAGAGGTGACACCACCAAAAAGAGATTCAGGATTTCCAGAACGGAACTCCCAGAGGCTGTTCGGAGTTTGTGGTTAAAATAGTGATCAGAGAGTTCTTTCACAGAGACTCTAATAATATCGGCTAATTAGTAGGTAGGCTAGGTTTCGACTGCTTCGGAATTACTTACTTTGCTGCAGCCCTTTATACCATAAGCAGCACTGGTTTTCATAGGTTTCATAGAATCCTCAGAAATCAAGGTCTTTATAATAAAGCAAATCTCGATTGAGAATGAAAAAAAAAATGTTTTATGGCGGCCCATAGAAGGCGATTTTGAAGTCATCGCTACTTTACTTACATACTCAGGTGAAGCTACAGTCCGGGATTTTTTGATTTTTTTTTATAATGAGCGCGCGCTCAAGGGGTTTGAGTACCCTTAAGGTTATTGTACACAGCGCGGCAAAGGAAATTTAGGGAGGAAGAAAAGAGAGGTACCTATGTACATTGTTTTTAAATGTTTGCAAGTTATAACGATCAGGAAATACAGAGATCGGCAGGGCATTCCATAAGCGAGTTGTACGGCTTAGGAACGAATCACGATATTTTAGAGTACGTCCGAAAATGGGCTTGAGGGTACACTGATGAGCATTCATAGCGAGACGGGTGTTACGGTTGAAAGTTTGAATGGGCGGAATGCTACTGGCGATTTAAGTGGAGCACTGGTGGAAATAGCGATAAAACAAAGTGAGACACGAGACATTTCGTCAGTGTTCGAGGGTGTCCATTGATTGACTGATATTAGTATCATCAATAAGTTTTATCGCACGGTTTTGAATCCTACCTAGTAGGTGCAGGTAGGATGTTTTAGGAGCACCTGACCAGATGTGGGAGTTGTACTCCAATTTTGGACGGATGAATGCCTTATATATTGAGGCCAGATCAGAGAGGGTAAAATATTTCTTACATCGCTTGAGGAAACCTAGACATTTCGCAGCATTTTTGGCGACATCAAATATGTGGTCATTCCAACGTAAGTTGTCGTGGACACACATACCGAGAATGGAAAGTTTTTCGGTTTCGACGATGCAAGTGCCATTCATGGATAATGGTTGGGTGTTTAAATTTCGCTTTAACGACAGCAGACAGCATTGTGTTTTGGAAGCATTCCACTCACAAATTCCACTCTGTCGATAGTTCCCCAATTGGTTATGCTGTTGATACTCATATCGGAATTTAATGAGCTTAGCATACGCTGCCGTTCTCGTTCTACAGCCGAAGAGCAGGGCCGTGAGTCCGGGAACGAATATGAAAAGCAGAGAGTACTGTCATCAGCAAAGGAATATATTCGATTAGAAGTAACAGTCAAGAGATCATTAATGAAAATTAAAAAGAGTGTCGGAGACAGAACAGAGCCTTGGGGCACACCAGCATTTATTTTATGAATATCAGACTTGAAACCGTCCAAGACAACTTGAATTGAACGTTCCGAAAGGTAATTTCTAATCCATTGAAGAAGAGAGTCGTCGATCCCAAATGCACGCATTTTCGACAAAAGAACCTGATGCCAAACTCTGTCAAATGCCTAAGAAATATCTTGCTTTCGCCAGATTGATGTACGCTTTGGTTCCACTTTTCGGTAAGACATGCCATCAAATTACCAGTGGACCTGTTGCTACGAAAACCGTACTGCCGGTCATTGAGAAGTTTTCGTGTTTCGAGATATTTCATGAGCTGACGATTTATCAGTGTTTCCATGACCTTGGAAAGAAGGGACGTAAGTGCAATGGGTCTGTAGGAGGAAAGAGAAGATGATTCGCCTTTTTTAGGGACGGGCTGGACAAATGCTGTTTTCGATATGCTCGGGAAGAGTCCTAAAGTGTAGGATTGATGAAAAAGCTTACGCATTGGTTTTGCCAGCGTGGAAGAACACCTGTTCAGAAGAAGGGGAGATATACCATCTGGACCAGCGGATTTATGTATGTTGAGATCTTTAAGTACTTTTGCTACTACACGAGTGCGAAAGTAGATTCGTCCCATTGAAGGTTCGACGAACTCAAGTGTAGGCGGAGACAAAGTACAATCTGGGAGTGTTGAGCTGGCCGCAAAGTGTGCAGCAAGCAGATTGGCCTTATCCATAGAGCTGACAGCTGGAATGTCATTGTAAATGAGCGTTGGGATGGAGGATGAGGCGGAATTTCTAATGTTTTTGACGAACGACCAACAATTTTTACTGCCTTTGGGACATTGCAGTATTTTTTGCCTCAGTTTTTGGTAGTATTGGAATTTCACACGCTTAAGAAAGGAGTTGCAGTCATTTCTGGCTAGTTTGAACTTTTTTCGGTTTTCCACTGTCGGGTTGGTCTTGTAGGACCGAAAAAACATTTCTCTAACCCTGACGGCCTCTTTGCAGCTCGAGTCGTACCATGCCTTTTCTTTTGGTTTGATACTCTTCATCCGATGAGGAATAAAGGATCTCTCAGAGAATGGTGTCTGTAATCATATCAGCAGCGGCATCCACGTCGTTATCGAGGAAGCATAACGACCAGTTAAAATTCCTAAAGAAGCTGTTAAGACCGCTCCAATTGGCTTTCTCGTATTGCCATACGGTTCTTTTAGGAATTTTTTCTCTAACTGTGTGGTCGGTGTACGAGAAATTAGCTGATATGACATAATGGTCCGACGAGCCTAGAGGGGAGAGCACATCAATGGTGTACTTATCAGGGTGAGAAGTTAAAAACAAGTCCAGGGTGTTGGCAGTATGACTATCAACGTCTGGTATTCGCGTGGGCTCATTTACAAGCTGCGTTAGGTTGTTTTCCGCAGCGAAGATCTCAACACACCGTCCTTCGGGTGTTGTCTGTCCAGAATGTCGAAGCCACCCAGAATTGTGTATATTGAAATCGCCCGTATTAACGATTTCAGTATGAGGATATAGGGATACAATTCTTTGAATGGAGTCAGACAGCGCATCAAACTCGTTAAAAGTTGAATTGCTGTCCAGTTTGGGGCTTCTATAAATAAAGCAGTAGTGGATAATTTGCTTACGGAGATGGAATTTTAACCACATGAAGTTGAATTCCGGATTGGAACATGGATCACATTGTGGTGGAGTTTGATAAGCTACATCACTACGCACATAAATGGCGAGCCCGCGGTGAGAGAAGAATAATGGCACTAGTTCGTCGCCAGGTAGCTTCAGATCAGAATGATCTGAGAGGTGTGGGCGGGGATCTACCTGTGTTTCACTAAGTGCCAAAACAGCTGGTCTGTACTTACAGACGTGGACGTACGCAGAAAATTGATTACTTTTTGGCCCGCGTATATTGGCTACGTCTACCCTGAATTCCGTAGTCATAATCACATACAAACACAGAAAACACAAACACCGACGATACTAAGCAAGGCTGCGAAGTGAAAATTCTGACATTGATTTACCGGATCAAATTGTTGTAGGTGTTATGCCCTTACAACAATATGAAACAGTGCACCAAGAAAATTTTCACTCACAACCCGCTATCCATCAGTTGTTACATCATACACTCAGCCACACAATCAGTGATTGAGTACAAGCAACAGTACTTCGACTAGGAGCGGGTGAGGTGGGATACCCGCACTGTGTGATTTTTTTTTTCAGTCACTGCACTGCACTTTTTTTTTGTTTTTGTATTTTTTTTTGCACACACGCGCGGTTTTTTTTTTTTTTTTGCACATCACACAACAATATTGCGAGTGCACTGGTTGAGTTGTGCACTCGACAGTGGTCGACTCGGTACTGATGAGCCTGGATTTCAACCAAGAAGCTTGGTACTCAGTTTATCGCCAGTTACGAGTACCTCCAGTGCCGCACTCCACGTTGATTGAAGACCCCTGTTTCTGTCCGTTGGGGTAATACGAGTATAATCGAAGATTCTTTTAGCTGGAGCTGCGGTATCCATGCGCTCAACATGGCCCAGAAATGAGAGACGTGGTTCGTGGTTAAATCTGCTCTTCCATTTCCCATCAATACAAATGGAACGGACAATCACTGACCAAAGTCAGTTTGGTCTTACGGGAGAGGGCTCTGTTACTCAATTGTCTCCTGAGGTCAAAGAAACAGCGATTGGCAAGAGTAATTCTTGTTGTAACTGCAGATCCAATTCAAACGCAGCCGCAGTTAGCATCGAAGTTATATTGTAAATGCCAATGGTAACGTTCTGACCTTTTTCCAGCTGTTTTATTACGTTTTCATGGCATAATATTTCGGTCGCTTCCTCCTCGACACTCAATGTTATTAGTGTACGCACACAATTGTGCGGTCATATTTCTAGTGTGATGGTAAAAGAGTTAACTGACAGACGGTCGGCTTGTCTAAAACCTTTTTATACATTAAAGGTCTCGATTAATTTATTACCGACACTGGTGGAGCAGCGAGAGCACTCATATGGACTAACCAGATTTGATTTAGAAGCTCATATAATACTGCAAGAAAGATCTAATATGCTCTATTTAGGAGACTTATTTCTCAATAGCTGGTACATTCAAAATGATCGCCTTTCTTGTGGATCAGACAAACGATGTTGAGATTTCATCCTTCCAATTTTTTTCTCTGATCATGCATGTTTCCCACTATGTCATATCCAGTTGCTTTAAATAGCTCAGCAGTCCATCTGCATCAACAGCTTTATCAGACTTTAGCTTCTACCTTAACCTCGTCTATGAAAGCGGGACGAAATTCTCTGTTGGTCAGAGTAAATGGTTTATGCCTGATGGCGGTATTTTGACCATGATGTATTGTATTGTATAACAGTCTGCAGAAGTACCGACTGCGACTCTATTTTTCTTTAATCTTTGGTGGCTTCCATTCTGGCCATGTAGCACTGCCATATTCATTTTGTTCTCTATTAAACTCTTGAACGCCATTCCTGCTGTAGAATCTCCTCGATCTCTAGAACCCGGTGTTCTTCCCTTCTTTTCTGCTCGAAGAGCTCACTAAGTTGCTGAAATTGCCGCCGCCGTTGATCCTTATATGGAATTTTCTTACCACCGTCCTGCTAAAGGAGAATTACCCTAGTGCGAACGCCTTCATCTGCAGCCGCCAATGATGTTCCGCAGGGGTTGCACACCCTACCCTCAGTCAGAGGCTTCACCACAGTAGGAGTAGATGTTGGTAGTAGGCTTATGTTCCTACCTAGGACAGGATATAATCATCAAATTAGAGTATAAAACTACGGACACCTATGAGGGATCTGTGGGAAATATTTCCGTAAGGGCGGAAGTATATCGATAAGTTGCGAAGAAACCACTGTACGTGTCACCCAAATAGGAGCAATACCAGCAGTAGAGGGATCTGAAGCTGAAGCCTAGTGCTGTCTGAAAAAAGGGAGTACTGTACAGTCTAACATCACACATCAACACTTTAGCTGCACTGGCGGGGATGCATAAAACTGCTCTGTCTATACATATATTTTGGTAGTACTGTAGTATACCATATACGTATCGGAATCGTATCGCCTTTGCCTTTATTCAGTGGAACAAGAAAGCTGTCCCTCTACTGGTAAGGCAACTCCCAACAAAATTACGTCTTTAGCCTCCAATCAACGTTGTTGGGGTTTTAGACTATAACAAACTGCATTGCTTTCTCAAAGAAACGCTACAATCCAAGTATAAAGTTACATCACTGCGCAACAATGTGTGGAAAGTTAAAGTCGACTACTCCAATGACTACCAAGCATTGTCCGACAAATTAAATACCGAGAAGATCCAATGGTACTCTTTCGAGAACAAGTCAGAAAGATGATTACGTGTAGTAGCAAGAGGACTTCATCGTTCGTGCATTAAAGACGACATTATAAGCGACCTCCATGCAAAGGGTTTTAAAGTTCTAGACGTCGCAAATATTATTAAAAAAAGAAAAGAAAAAAAAAACAGAGCGAGACGAGGAAATCTTGGTTAATCTTCCACTGTTTATGCTTAGTTTCAATAAGTCCGAGAATAAAGAAGATATATATAGTATTAAAACTATTCTAAATATCATAACCAAAATCGAACCTATACGTAAGAACACAAGATCGATCCCGCAATGTAAGCGCTGCCAAGGCTTCAATCATACGCAGATTTACTGCCAAAAAGAGCTGCGTTGCGTAAAATGTGCCGGTAAACATCTCAGACGAGTGCAACTTAAATAACGAACTTCCACCGTCTTGTGCATAAATTGCCCTGGAAAGCATCCAGCAGACTATCGCGAATGTGAAGTGGCGAAAGAACTCCGTAAGAACTGCGTAAAACTCGATCTCAAGTACGAATATGAAACAGCTGCTTAAAATATTGACGTGGAACGCAAACGGCCTTATTAAAAAACTCGACGAACTGGAAGTGTACTTGCGAAAAGCCAACATTGACATTTGCTTGATTTTTGAAACTCACTTGAGGAAAGGACCTCGTGTGGAACTAAAGGGATCACGTGATTATCATGCATACCATCCATCAGAAAATGCTAGAGGCGGATCATCACTGTTCATTAAAGATTGTTTAGAGCATTCTATAAATATTCAATCATCATATATATAGAATGCTCTAAAGCGATGCAATGCAGTTAAGTTAAGTTCGTGTAAAACATAACCACCTGCACTACAACATCGCATCCATTTATTGTCCTCCGCGATGCAAGCTAGAAAAGAATGACTTTAAATGTATCTTTAAATCTCGGACCGGATTTTGTAATTGGTGGTGATTTTAATTCGAAACATACTTTCTGGGGCTCAAGATGTAATACAACGAAAGGCAAACGACTCTATGAAGGCGGTATGCAATCTAGAGTTGACTTTTTCTCGACAGGAAAACCAACATATTGGCCTTCGCATATAACAAAGACACCCGTTCTTGTAGACTTCTTTGCCACAAAGGGAGTAGCCAAAATCTCAACAAACATCGAGGAAAGATACGATCTCTCCTCCGATCACTCGCCAGTCATTTTGACACTAATTAAGAAAGAAGTGGCGCCTAGATTAACTAACAACAAAACTAACTGCGACGGTTTTATAAACTACTGCAATGAACATATTGTAAAATGTTTGTGTGGGTACAAATGATAGAACTTATTCTTTTCAATACAAATCCCTTTATTCAGTACAGTTACAATTCACTATTTAATTGTTTCTCTCAGTACAATCCAATTTCTCAACCGCTTATACTTTTCTTATCTTTTACTTAAACCACTTAATCACTTCTCCTAATTAACACTTCAGATTTCACTTAAGAACTGATTTGCATACCTTGGGGATGCTGGTATTTATACTCGAATGACTTACTTCGACAACAATCCTCGCCATCCAGCGTCCCATACAATTTCCAATTTGCTAGAAAATTCGATTCCACTCTCCAGTCGAGACTTTGTTATTCCAGTATCGAAATCTTCTGGTCTTCGAGTATCGACATTTTCTGCTAGATGTCGCTGCTCACATTTAAGTGGTTATCACAATATTGTTCTAAACAGGTCGCTAAAAACACAAAACGAAATAGAAGACCAAGTCGACAGATTCATCAAAGGCTTGCAGAACACTGCCTGGAACAACACTCGCAGTAAGAGAAAAGAGGAAGCAAGTAGTGAAATAAAATATCCACCGGAAATAAAAGAACTAGATGGCAACAATTCCGTGCTCCCTAGCATAAAACATACTTGAACCACTTATGCAACAAATTGAAAGAAACAATACAAGATTACAAAAATCAGATATGTATCTCGAAGGTCTAACTGCCGAAAGAAGTTCAAATTACTCCCTCTGGAAAGCCATCAAAGGGTTCGAAAAGCCTCAAATGCAATTTCCTCCCATAAGAAAAAGTAATGGCGAATGGGCAAAAGGAGATAAAAAGAATGCGGATTTATTTGCCGAGCACCTCAAAGAAACTTTGAAACCTTTTGATAGACAGGCGTTGACAGGAGGTTCTAGTTATATAATTACGGCACCGGACAACTTTAGAATAAAAACATTGTCACTAGGAGAAAGAAAAATTGAAAAATAACAAGGCCCCTAGATATGATTTAATGACTGGTCAAATTCTCAAGAAGTTGCCAAAGAAAGCCCTGATCAAACTGCTCCAACTTATAAATGCTCTAAACGAAAAAAAGTCCTACAGACGCATATCTTCCTGAGCATCAATTCGGTTTTAGAACTAAGCACTCCACAATTGACCAGGTTTATAGAATTACGAATTAAATTGAGAAAGCCTTAGAGGGGAAAAGATATGTTCTAGCGTTTTTCTTGACGTGTCCCAAGCCTTCGATAAGTCACGTTCTTCCGAGAGAGCTGCATAAGATTCTGGAATCTTACCTGGAAAACAGAATTTTTCGTATTAAACATAACACAGAATACTCGGAATTTAAAGAGAACGCTGCTGGAGTTTCACAAGAAAGTGTACTTGGCCCAGTATTGTTTCTACTCTATACTCGAGACATACCGGAAGATTCAGGTACCATACTAGCCACTTTCACGGATGATACGGCTACACTAACTACAGATACTTCAGTCGAGTTAACTACTGGAAAGCTACAAACAGCTTTGGATAAAATCTACGAGTGGACAAAGATTTGGCGAATTGTTCTCAATGAGACCAAATCTACTCATATTAATTTTACTTACCGGAAAATAAACAACGTTCCCATTTTCATTAACTTGGTACAAATACCATATGCAAATGGAGCAAAGTATCTAGGAATGACATTAGATGTAAAATGGAAGCCGCATGTTAAAAAGAAACGTGATGAACTCGAAAATAAATTCAGATAAATGTATTGGCTACTAGGAAGGCACAAGTTAAGCATACATAACAAACTGCTCATCTATAAGCAAGTGCTAGAACCTGTATGAAAGTACGTTATACAACTTTGAGGTTGTACTAAACCAAGCAACCGAAATTTTCTCCAAATCTATCAAAACAAAGTTCTAAGAGAAATCGTGAACGCCACATGGTATATGAGAAACAGTGATATCCACAGAGACTTAGGAATAGTTAACGTCGAGGACGAAATAATGACCTTTGCTCGCAAACTCCGTATTCGTCTTCATGGTCATTGCAATAATAAAATACTCCAAATTCTGGGCGAGACAAACTTAGTGCGTTAAAGAACAAGACCGTTCGATATGGCGCGATAAGAACTATGCCCCACGCGAATATTATTTGAAACGGATACTACTTGATAATGTAACTTGGTTATAGTCGACAAGAAGAGAGGCGTTTTTTAGTGAGTAAGAATCTCACACTACTATGAGCACCGGGTTCATAGAGTCTATGGAGATTTTCACACCTACCCACGGAAAAAAAAATCAAAAAAAAAAATCCTTTTGGGCAATTAAATTACGATGCAAATTACTACAAAGACCTAAAAAAATTGTTAGTCTCTTGACGGACATCAGAGTCCAGCAGCGATTTTTCCTTTGTCAAATCCCTACTTTTTTTTTCCTTTGGATACAGATCGTCCACCTCCTGATTACCCAGGTGACCTTCCAATTTGTGGTTTCTAAATGCCTTTATGAGGAATCAACCATAAATCACCAAAAACCGCTTTTTTCCCTTGACAATTTTCGAATGTTCATCACAGCTAAACATAAATATATATTTACATTTTTTTTTTACTTTTTTACTTTTACACAGGATGTGTAAATGTCGATGTAGTATTCGAGCAGGACTTAATGTGAAATTGGGTACAATAATTATGCAGAAAGAACTTTTAAACGTGTTGATGACATAAACAAAAATATAATTCCGGCAATATGCTTAGTTAGCATATTTTTTAGTGTAAGGGAATGCCATGCACATTATGCTCGTATGTTACAAAATAAGCTATTTTTGTTATTGGGTTGTATCACATGAAATCTCCGATTTTATAGTAAAAATTTAAAAGCCTTTATTATTTTTCCGTAAATTTTTATTCAATCAAAATAGGATCCGTTGGCATCTATGGCATTCTTCCAACGTGATACAAGGTCAAATATTCCTTTTTCGTAGAAGTGTTGACTTTTTGAGGCAATGAAATCTTCAAAGGCTCTTATGACCTCTGCCCGGTTCCGGAGACCTCCTGCCGGCAAAATGAATGCAGATTGCGGAAAAGATGGTAATCCATTGGGGAAATATCAGGAGAGTACGATGGATGTGCAAGAATTTCAAATCCCAACTGTAACAGTTTTTGCACCGTTACTTGTGATGTATGGGGGTCTATCATTGTCATGCAAAAGGATCGAACCGTGCCTATTGACCAATGCAGGTTGCTTTTCAGCCAATTTGGCATGCAATATGTGGATTTCCTCACAATATTTTATAGTGTTTATCGTTTCTCCTGGTTGCAGAAATGAAAAATGGATTGGTCCTTTCGAAGTCCACCAAATTATTATAACCTTTTTTGGGTAAAGATCGGGCTTGGGGGTGTCTTTTAGTTTTTCTTTTGCCTCCAACTACTGCCCAGATCCTTTACGATTATCATGCAGTATCCACTTTTCATCAAAGGTGACTATCCGGTGCAAGAACGGTTCAGTTTGGTTTCTTAATATAAACAATGCGCAGATTTCCAGACGCTGCCGTAGTTTCTGGGATTTGCTCAGTTCATGAGGTACCCTGTTATTGAGTTTCTTTACCTTTCCTGTGAGAGAAAGGTGTCGACTTATTGTCATTGGAGATACTCCCATGCTTTGTGCAATCTGCCGCCCCGATTTCGTTGGGTCCGCATCCATCGTTGCTCTTAAAACATCGTCGTCAACTAACGTTTCTGGCTTCCCATGTGGTTCATTTTCGAGGCTGAAATCTCCTTAACGGAACTTTTCAAACCAAATTACGTTTACCGCTACATCCTCAAATGCGTCATTAATGTTTTTCATTACAAATGATGCATTATGTCCCACTTTCAATTCGTAAAGGAAGAGGGTTCGAATTCCTAGAAAACAAAAACGGTACTTTTATTGAACCCTAAAAATTTCACACGTCAACCACACGTACGACTTTATTTTATAAAAGAAGAACATTTACCGTTCTGGCACAGATGTTCACTTGAGAATTTCTGATTTCCGACTGAGCCAAAATCGGACATTTCATGTGGTAGAACCCAATATAAGTTGCGCGTATTCAATTTTTCGCACCGTTAACTGTTAAGCTGGGGTCAGCACAGTCTATGTATAAAAGAAGGTGAGACACAGAAAGGAATATTATTGAGTGTGAACTATCGAACCAAGCCTTTGATTTGCCTAATCTGAAGCTGCATTAGGTGATTGTTCTAAAATCTAATAGGGCAGTAGAATTCGACATTAAAATCGCAAAGCATGATGTAGTTCTGTTTTTTTTTTTTTTTTTTTTTTTTTTTTCGTATATATTTAACTGCATCGGTAGGCAACTAGACTTTATTTTCACTAGCGATCCCATCAACTCCACAATAACGTTCTGCCCTTTACCCTATCAACTGTCGACAACTTTCTCTTCACCCCAGCCCACTTCTTTCCCTACCATCTCTTCTTCAATTTTTGATAATTTTCGCATAATCAATATATATCCTAGCAAATCTTCTTCCCCTCCATGGTACAACAGAAGACTTCGCTCTTTGCGTAATTAAAGAAACAAATTATGGGCAACTTTTCTTCGCATTAATTTTTATTATGACTACTCTAACTATATTGGGACCTACCTTCAATTCACCCAGCTCTATAACTGCCTCTATCAGCGCTTTCTCGACACAGCGCAGACCAACCTTATCAACGATCCTAAGACATTTTATCAATTCGTCAACTACAAAAGAAAATCAGATGGTTATCCCCCCTCTCTCTCGTTCGATAATACAATATACTCTTATCATCGATCGACCCACATATTTTGCAAACTATTGCCAGCTATTTTGCAAACTTTTTTAAACAGTCATTTGCAGACAACCTCTTTGTACCCGATCCCATATATTTCAAGTATCTTCCCAATTTCTCCATTGGCCCCTCTCTCTCTCAACCTTTTGATCCCACCCTTATCGAAGAAAAGTTGCAAAATCTCAATGATGAATTTTTACCCGGGCCAGATGGGCTCCCAGTAATTCCATATACGAGCTAAAATTGATCCAAGACTTCTGTTGACGGCCCAACATGTCTATTGTAAAGGAAAGTCGGTGGAAATGGCTCTGCACCCACTGACTAGCCACATCGAAACTTCCCTACAATATAAACAGTACACAATGGTTGCTTTCCTTCACATAGAGGATGTTTTTAACAACGTCAACACATCCACAATCACGACTGCGCTGTCAACTCTGCAGGTAGACGACTCACTTGGGGAGTTAATCAGTCTTATGCTAAAAGGCAGGATAATCAATTCCAAACTGAGTGAGACTTCTGCTAAAAGATGTGGCAGCAGAATTACGCTGCAAGGCGGTGTCCTCTCTCTCCTTCTCTGGAACTTAGTAGTTAATGAACTGCTGATATACCTGGAAGCGGGTGGTAGCAGAGTGATGACGTTGTCATAGCCGTCTCAGGAAAGCATATCAATACCATTAAAGAACTCCTTCAAGTAAATCTCAATAGATTAACTCGTTGGGCAGATCGCTGTGGATTGGGAATAAACCCCCATAAAACGGGTCTTGTCCTCTTTTCCAGGAAATACAAAATTTCAATTATAGACACTCCTTCAATAAACGGTACCAGTTAAGTATTTTCCGATACAGTAAAATATCAGGGTCTGATTTTTGACATAAATGGGACCTTCAACCTCGCATAACCCACATCTCGGTCATAAGACCGATACCTACTTACGGTGAGTTCAAAGAACAGCATGTCTATGCATAAGCGGAGCCTTGCGGTCTACCCCCCCTGCTGCATTAGACATTCTGTTTCATTTGACACCCCTCGATATTTTCATCAGGCAAGTCGCTGCGACTGTAGCTATTCGCCTTAAAGCGACTAAACAGTGGACAAATAATTCATTTGCCACCCCAACATTCTTAATGCATTAGGGATCCGAGAACATCGATTAAACCTGAACTTTGGTTTAACAAAAACTTCCATGTAAACTCTAAATCCTTCTGGGAGGAAGATGCTTTCATGGAGGACTCTACACAGATGGACCTAAAACCGACAGCGGAGTTGGTGGCGGTGTTTTCTCAGATAAGTTAAATATGAGCCTCTGTTTCCGTCTTCCAAATCATTGTAGCGTGTTCCAGGCGGAAATTTTGGCGATTAAAGAAGCTCTGTCTTGGCTGAAGAAAAACGTGGAATCTGCAAAGAACATCCGCATCTTTTCGGATAGTCGTAGCTCAAGTGGTAGTGGACTGGCTTCCAAATCGGAAGGTTCGGTGTACGAATCCCAGCTTCGCCCGAGAGACATATTCATTTTTTCACTTAACGAAAATCAAGTAAGATGAGTAGTTGACTAGATATCGACAACAGGACAATCTCCACTAAGAATTTAGTCTCCCCATTAAATGTTGGATGCCACCCATGGAGCGAAAAAACCTCTGAGCCCAAACATCTTTCTTACTCTCTCTATCCCATTTTCCAAAAACTTTACACGTGCCAGTCACTTATTGTGTATTCATACCCACTTGAGTGTTAAGTTAAAAAAAAAAAAAGTCAGGCTACTATCAAGTCCCTGGACTCGGTCTCATTAAATTCTAAAACCGCTCTTGAATGCCGATCATCTCTCATGGAGATGGCAGAGCAGTTCAATCTTCACTTTTGTTGGGTGCCGGGCCATACAGACATTCCAGGGAACTGTAGAGCCGTTGTACTCGCCAAAATTGGAACCACTCTACCTATTCTACTGGAATAGGGGAGCATAGGTATAACAATCACTACGTGCAAACTAACATTAAAGCTGAATGCCAATAAAAGATCAGGCCTTAGGTGGACTATTGGACAAACATATCTAGCGACCAAACAGATTTGGTCAAAGCTGGATCTGAATCGCTCTAAGTGTCTGATTCTTCTAAATAGGAAATATCTCAGCGCCATAATAGGTGTCATCAACGGACACTGCTTCATAGGCTTGGCGCTTTTACAAATGATTTCTGTAGAAACTGCATGGACGAAGGAGAGGAAGAGACAAGCCTACACCTACGACCTAAACGATGTAAAAAATATAGACGCAAACAGTCACCTACGCTTCATCATACGCTCAATCTGGTTCCATTAGTAAGAGAATCATCCACGTGGCATCACAATGGGCCAATAGGCTTAAGTGGGTTGGTATTTCCAACAGCCACTTTTACCTACCCTACCTACCTTACATCTAGTACTTTTTGTATATTATTTCGTTTCGTATTTATTATACATTCGCAATCTGTGAGCTAAGTCTGTTGCTGAAATATGATAAATAAATAAATATTCGTAGAATATAAATTTTGGAATTCTAAAACTACGTACAGCGTTGCTACGTACAGCGTTACCTCATTTCGCCTTAGAGAATAGTATGGTGTCAGCTCAATCACAGAGTTTTCAGTGGAAGCAATCATCTACATATTTAATAGTCAAACATCCACTTCCAAGAATAGAATTGAAAATTCTGAAAACATCCTTCGAATTCATAAATCCCTGAAAATTTCAAAACGAAACCGCAAAAAAAGAGCTTTTTATTGGCCTTCGTCGCTTTCTTCTTTTATTATGTTTTGTCTAAGCTCGCAAAAATCGAGTCAAATGTCAAAGATCATTCAAGAATGGAACTCACTAATTGCATTACCTTCATACGTTTCCTTACCCCACCATCTTCATAAGCTTACGAGTAAATTGGAACAATTCAACCCTCTAACAGCGAAGGAAGAAGAATCGTATGTCAAAAGTTATAATGCCAACCTCCATGAAAAATGTTAACCTTTCTCAAGGGAATTTCGCGGTCGGTTCAGGTTTTAGATAATAAATTTCAATTAGCTCAGAATACTGAAGAAGCAGGAGATTGACAGTGTATAACAGTTGGGACAGTCGGTCCGATGTGGTGAGTTTGCGCCCTAAGTTATGGTTAAGCGAGGGAAAAAATATGTTGGCGCCAAAAATCTATCAACAATTGGTCAGTCTTTGGAATAATTTGTAAGGACACGGAACATACAAATGAGTATGTACACACAAGCACATATGTATGTATATATATCTGGAGTATAGTTCTCGTAATATTCTATGTCCGAATATATTGTTTTTTTTCCATCTCACTGGCAAACTGTCATCCGAAAAACCTTAACTTCTAAACACATTTCTCCAGTCCAAGATTAAGACAACCGAAAGGAACTTGTCAAAAAAGTTTGCCATTTTAATTCTTGAAAATCTCTTCTGGTAATATGAAAGCAAACAAATACACACTGGTGAATACCCTGATGAAGGTCTGGGGATTTCAGATGTTAAGAGACAACAAATCTCTGGGACATTATTGTATCTCAAAACAGAGAGAAAAAAAATGTAAGAAGGAAGAAATTTGCGGAATAAAACTTTTCTTTTCGAGACTTTGAAAAAAAAAAAAAAAAAAACGGAAACATGAAAGCCTAGGGAGTTGTTGTGATACTTGAGATACATGGTCGGGCGTTAAGGAGCCTTTTTCCATATTTTGTCCTGTATATGTAGAATTTCCCTTTAGCAATCTGCTGAAGCAAAGCAAATGCACTTTTGGAGAATTTCATCTTGTCAATTCGTCTTGGAAATTCTAAAGAAATTATTATTCTCAGAGGGTGATACGGATGAGGAGGAGTTGGGTAGGTACTCGTACAAAACTTTTGCTTGGGGGAATGGAGATTTACACTTTAGTCGTTGTTATATGCACAAGTCACATGATGGCTAAATTTATGTGTTGTGGAGGAGGAGGTGGAGGGTTTATTACTTGTAGGTGTAAATTTCCTAGTCCTGGGGATAGAACTTGTTGTGTCTGAATTATTTTTAGAGGCAAAAAGACACGTTTAGGGGGTTAAAATTGGCGGTAAAGTTGTCAATCCTTGAAACTTGTTTTTTAAAGTTTTGTTTTTTCATAAAAACATAAAGCCGTTTCAAGCATATCCAATAAAAAGATGCGTCTCTACTTAACTTATTGCAGAAAGTGCTTAAGTGCATAATTAATTTCCTTTAAAATGGGCTGACTTGTGCAAGTAGTTTATATCAGTATTCCTGTGATAATGAATTTGCTTTGGTTCAACATTTATGACTTTAGGAAAAGGAGATAAAGTGGGATTAGGACGATAAAGACAAGAGCATAAATAATACTTCGAATTTCTCATTGGTGGTTATGCAGTAACTCCAACACATCTAAGATGCAATATGCCTACCAACGCGGAAGATCCTGCGAGAGTGTACTTCAAAATCTGCAGACGCATTCGACAGAACAGAATAAGCATTGGGATGTGGCGTCACGTCGTAAGCGGATTAATAGTTTTGTGGATAAAAGCAATGCAGGTGAATAAGACACTGATTGCGTTTGCTGACTATGTCCAATATGGTCGATTCTTTGGTCCACGCATGTTACGTCGAACGCCTCTAAAGCCCTGTCGGCCTTCTGGTAGTGCAAAGCAGCTTTTGGTAGGACGAAAATACGTCACTGACTCTACTCTAGAAGCGCGGATGGATTTCCGTGCCGTTGATATTCGTATTATGGGCTGCACTCTCAAAAAGCCATCTTCCGTTTAAAGAGGGGTGGTTTTTGGTACAAAACGCACTGCAGTTTTGATGACTTTGTGCGTCGACTGTCTTATAACTCTGGACTTGTGCACATTCTGTATGATGCAATGACACCAGAACTAATTTTCCGGAAAAAAATACGAAATTGCTTTTCCCTGTACCCAGAAATGGTATCTGAGCCAGGGAGGAATGTAGTCAGGTCTTCATGGATGGCTCCAAATCCGATTTAGGACTCGGCGTTGGTGTTTTTGTAGAGCACGACAACGTTAGATTTCACTAATCACTAGGAAAAATTGCGTCTACCTTACAAGCGGAGATATACGAAATCCTAATGATGCAATGAATTATATTGCGAACAATCGATGGAGGAGGCGAACCATTCGTGTCTGTAGCGACAGCCAAGCTGTTCTTAGAGCCTTACTGAACCGTCTTACGACTTCCAAGCTAGTTTGAGAATGTGAGAGTCGGTAGGCTGAGTTCAGTGAATCTTGTTTGGGTCTATAACTGCAGATGGCATGACTCTCTAGGTTGCTGACAGACCAAACAAATGCTACCGACGTCTCCAAGATGTCAACGGCTTTCCTTCTGTTCCTTAGTAAGAATGACTTCAGAATGATGATACTGATTTTTGCTAAGCACTTTAGTGTGCTGGGCATATATGACCCGACGTTTGTGAGTATCAGACTAACGATATTCGGCGCTGATGTATTGGGTACTGGTACTGGTAGGAACTTTAACACGAAAGCGCTTACTTCGAAAGATTTAGTAAAAGGAACAACAAAAATGAACCCTAACACAGAAAGAATTCACAGACGACTTAAAATAATCATACTCAGCGCTTCTAAAACAAGACGGTAGCTCTTTATGGACCAAGAGCAGCCCTCATACATTTTCGCGGCTAAAGGTTTAGCTAAAGAACCGGTGCTTCAAGTTGGTAGTTATACGCAGCAGAAAATATTTCATGTTGTGAAGCGGCAAGTGGCCTCGGGTATAAATGATTTAGCAAATATTGTTTAATAAAAACAAGGCCTTCGGCATGTATTGTATATAAAAAATTATTTGAGGCCAAAAGTGGCTTCTAATTGCTCTCCGAGCAAACTTACGAGCAATATGCTGTATCCGTTGTCGTTGATATAAGACACATGGAAATATGTTTTTTTGTTGGCACAATTGAGACTTCTGAAAACTGACTTAGTTTTCTTACTAACACATGTTTCCTATGTTTCCTATGCTATACAAAGGCCTTAAGATGTCTATATGCTTAGAATAGCCAACGTTTTTTCGAACCACTATCATGTTGTAACCGTGGCATGAATGCACATATCGCGACGGACTCCAAAAACGTAGAAGGATAAATTAAATGCACTAACTTTCATGTTAGCACTTATGTATTAATTTTGAATATTACAGTTCCTAACAAACTGACTGGAGGATATCAGTCTAAGATGCCTGCCTATTTACTACCAAAATGTATGAGATTTGCACTTTAAAATCTCTGCCGTATATTTCAATTTTCAAAAGTTTCCCTATGACCTAATTGTTCGCACTGAAAGAAATCTAATTCCTGGCATTAAAAACCATGAACTGTTTCCTTCAAATTTCAACGGCCAAGGTGTCTTACAAGCAATCAGGAACTGTTTTCACGCAACCCCTGTTGACATTCCTCATACTGACAACTTTGAGTTTAAGTGTCAACATTATGCTCTCTAAACGTTGCCTCTACGTAGTTTTTTTTTACATTCACCCATCTCAACCAATTGAGTTTTACAGACTTGTAGTTCACGCAGCCGATGTTTTGACTGATGATGCACAACCTGAAGATAGTATTATTCTAGTACGGGATTTCAACCTCCCTCACCTAAACTGAGCGCCTTCATTTCGTCTCTCTTATTACGTCCTCTGAAATAGAAAAATTGATGGTGGACTGCCTAACCAATTCAAGTCTACATTAGATTAGTGGAATACCTAATACAATGAACAGGCAACTCGACCTTGTCTTCACATTCGATTCAGATAATTGTGTCGTTTATAGGAGTGAACGTCTTCTTTCCACCCTAGGCCGCCTTCATCCCCCTTGTCAACACATGTCTATATTCGGAAAATTCATTTTCATTTAACTTCCGAAGAACCGATTTTAAAAAACTTAAAATCCTCATCAGCAACATTAACTTTGATTATATTGCTGAGACAACTAACACTGATCTTGCCCTATCAACTTTCTATTCATTAATTTTCTACTTCTTTGCCCTATCGGTTCCATAAACCTTCCGAAAGGACTGCATGTCAGCTCCTCCACAAGGAGTTGCGCACTCGTCGTAATAACAGAAACAAGTTGTGGCACAAATTCTTAAGAACTTGATCTGATTCCAATTCTGATTCTTCACCTTGAGTACTTCTTCCGCATGCAATTTAGCTTAGTCTCGGACCCTAAACGCTTATTAATACCAAAAGAAAGTCAGACGGCCATACATCTACTCTCGAATTTCTTCTGCTGACCCAAAAACCATTGCAAATTTCTTTGCCTGTCAAATCCTTTTCTAAGCAAACACCAGAACACGATCCTAGTTATTTTATATATTTGAGAAAATGTCCTGAAACTTTATCTCCATCTCGCTAAATATAACAACATCTTTGGTGTCTGAAAACATTACCAAACTAAAAGATGATTTTTCGTCCGGCCCTGATGGCTTTGGAGCTATTGTAATAAAAGAGTGTGTAACCCATCTCGGTCCTCCCCCATTTAACCTATTTGAGATTAATTTTGACTCACATATTGACAGCATTATAAATAAAGCTAACTCTGCACTTGGCTTTATCAAAAGCAGGTCCCTGTATATTACTTCTGTAAGGCCTCTTCTCGAATGTTGCAGCCAGGTTTGATTACCCTATAAACACATTCAAAGAATTGAAGCAGTCCAACGCAGGTTAATACGTTTCGCACTTCGTGGTCTACCTTGGGCCGATCTATATGGATTACCTCCCTATGAAAATAGGCTAAAACTAATAAGCATGGAGATCCTAAAAGAAAAAGTCCCTAATCCACCAGTTATTGACTGGAAGCATCGATTGTCCGAGAATAACGCAAAATATTTCATTCATATCCAATCTCCTGACCCGAATTCACCACGCCAATTACGGTCACTTTGAGCCAATATCTAGAATGTTGCGTATAGCTTTCCAATGCACTGCGCATTCAGACGTAGATCATTCTTAGTTGACCAATCGAAAATATGCTGAAGATCTTCATTTATCAGCATAGCAGCTTTGTTTACACGATTTAATGGACGACTCAAATGAATTTGTGTGTCATCAGCAAACATATGGATTGAGCAATGCTTCATCAATCTAGGTAGTTCATTGAAATACATGGAGACAAGTAGTGGCCCCAGGATCGATTCTTGTGGCACCCCGTATTTCACTGCCAAGAAGGTATAGGCCTCGTAGAGGATATTGAAAAATTATACTCTTTCCTAAGTTTTGAGAAAAGAATGGAGTGGTTGACTGTATCGAATTCTATAAAAAATCGAGTTGTGTTAAGATTGTAACATGGTTTTCAACAGCTTTTCTGATATCATCAACGATCAATAACAAAGCAGTTTTGCAGCTACGTTTTGAACGGTAGCCAGATTGATTTTCCACATATATGGAAATAGCAGCCTAACGAATTTTGGGTACACTTCGTCGAGTCCCATGGCGTTAGATCTTATTAACAGTAATGCTTCTACAACATCTTCCTCTCGCAGTTTACAAAAATCAAAGTATGAGTCTCCGACATCTTCAAATGACTGGTCAGAAGCAAATAAGTTAGTAGAAGTACTATAGTACTTCCACTAGCTGGTGCTAAGAAGTTCAGGTTCAGCTGGTCGATTTTGTTTTCCTAGACCAAGTTCTCGAATTTGTTTCCACACTTGTTTACCTGACGTACAACTGCTAAGTTTTCTGCAATAGAAGGCCCGCTTTGCGGTTCTAATCTTAGACACTAATTCATTACGAAGGGAGCGATATTTGTTAAAGAAAACTTGAATTCTATACTTCTTCCAACTTTGAATGGCATCATCACGCAATGATGAGAGCTCTTAGAGCAAACCGTACGAACAAAGTCAAAGATAGGTTTCTACGTAGGAAAAGAAAAAAGCTAGAGTGGTGATCGAGCATCGAAGTTTAAATTTGAGAAAAATGCACTACATAGGGTGTATTTTCAAATACTCGAAAAGTGATATGATTTCTGTTGCCATTCTGGGATATCATCTAAATCGTAAAGATAGGGTCCCTACAAAGGCGATTGAAAATTCCCAAATCGGTGTCACTGTCTCGACTAATTTTTTTTTCTGCATTGCATCAATTCATGTATGAGATATTAAAGTTTGTGCGATTTTAACGCTGATTTTTTTAAAATCCGTTAAAGCCGGTACATAAGTAAAGAATAATATCAAGATGCCCTGCATTATCCCACCCAAGTTAAAGTTACCCGTTTCAGCTTCTTGGGCAGTGCCTGCTATCTAGGCCTCATATTTCACAGAGCAGAATAAAAAAGGGAAGAGGGCTGTACTCTCAAAGTAGGTTTTACAACCTAAAGTCATGCACTGGATCCCCACCACGGTCATGAAATAAATTCTCACTTATAGATTAGCCATTTGGTTGCCTGCGCTGGAAAGACGAACTTATATAACCCTGTTTGAAGAAATGCAACGAGTTGCCTGTAAAGCATACCGCTGGATCGCGGCTTCTCCAAAGCATCCGACTTTCAATTATTTGAAAATGATTTGAACCTTGGATTCAATCACCTGCTTCGAGTATGTTAATATCCATCTTTACATAAGGGTCTTAAATAGCCGACGTTTATGGCGTGAGCACAAGATCAGCCTCTGTTTGGTTCTGGATCACTCGGAGGTGACAGGAAACTAGATCGCTAATGGTTTCGCCAGAGTAGGATCGCTAAGAGCAAATAAGAGCCAGTTTGAGAACGTCAAACTACCGATGTCCTGCTTTGTCAGGCATCAGATTGCATACCTACCTCCGAGATCTAAATGATTCCTGGTCTATGAAAATCACCGTTTTTGACAAATTTATCGATCAATCTCTTTGTTACCAGGATTAGCTCTGCCAGTAATATCGTAGTGGACTCACAACTGGTGTAAATGCACTTAAACGAGGAACACTCTAACCCAACCTAACCTCAGTGGTGGCATCGGATAATGCTTAAGTCTCTCGACTTCTACGCTTGAGGTCTTGGATTCAAGTCACAGGCCAATATACAAAAAAAAGGGTAGCCCTTTCAGCAGGTAATGTGAAATCTTCTACCCTTAAAAACGGTCAGTTACGGTCAGTTACGCTCAGTCTCTAAGCCGCAAGAAAGTAGGTCTCTGTTTTTGTTCCGAAAATCAACACCACAGTGAGTGGATAGACCAGACTTTGGTTCACATTGGATTTTGGTTCCATTAATTAATTTTTTTTGTCGAAGTTTATATTACCCCGCAGAAAATTTACGACGATTTGTCGTCTTCGCTCGTAAAACAGTTTAAAATACATAACTTTAGTGACGAACTTTTGTTTACAAGACTCACAAACAAACGAGATTAAGACATTATTTTCTGAATTCTCTTCTTACGTTCCGTAATTCAATTTTTGAACAGGAAGGTGGTCCACATCAACTATGACTAACAACCAATTCCAAGCTGAACTGCGTCTAAAACCACAAAATATTTCCTCTATATACAATAGCATCGTCGAAATGTCTTTATTCGAATCGACATTTTTATACAGCTCTTTAGATTGACTCTCTAATTTTCAATAAATATTCAACCGCCAACTTTATCGCCTTCATTCATCTCGGCTGGATAATAAAAGTCACTGCAACTATTTGAAAGGTTTATTTTGTGGTACTCTCCCCTGTTCGAACCTTAAGCGAAATGTTAATGCAATTCACCCCCACATCCAGATTCTACGTATCTATGTATGTGTTTACGTTCTAAAATCTCACCCCCTTAGTTGAACACAGTCAATCGTATGTAAACCGTTTAACAATAGAAACTACTATTTACCAAGGGATGTTATGCGGTTAAATGTCCACCCATACGATGGACCTCGTAATATCCGTTGTCACGATAAAGTTTTCCTTTTTCTGGTACAAAAAAAAAACGTATTCGACGCTTTCAACTGCAACTTAAATGTTCCAAGTTTGCATTAAAATAGAAAAAAAGGAAAGAACAATGAAAGACACCCTGCAAAAAAGGAATGATGGAAAGAGTCAAGTACGAGAGCTCGTACTCGTACTCGTATTTATATTGGGACGTTCGTCGGCGCGCCCTATTTACACAGACGCGCATTCATTTCAAGAATAAAATGTCCTTTCGGCTTAATGGGTAAACACTTGAAGGAAACACATAAATCAAAATTGCTTGATGTGAAGACACAGATAAATCCAAACGGGGGTTGCGCTTGGATATGAAAAGCATCCCCTGTGTAGATGAAACCCTATACTCTACTCGTTGGTACATCGTTGTTTTTTATAGTGGAGATACAGTTTTCTTCTATTTTTTTTTGTATGACTTTGTGTGCGCTAGACTGAATGGGCGACGGATGGCTTATTTATTTTGTAATTTCTGTGTTGCACGGGTTGTCTCCGCACGAAATATTGAAGCAAAAAATGAGTCACTTTTGCGTATTTAGTCACGGTTGTGGTATTTAGATATGTATGTACCTATTTAGATAGTTTCTTTTTTATGTTTGCTGATTAAATAAAATAGGGAGGCATTAATCGCCACTATGCGTGGTTAATGTGCTTAAAAAATTTCAAATATGAGCTGGGACACTGGGAACTTCTTTATAATGGTGCTATCAGGATAAGTAGTGTCAGTGCTGTACCTATTCCATTTTGCCGCAAAGGTGTTTGCTATCACTTCCGGGGCTAATAATATGTATGCGTGAGCCTCAAGCGGCCTTGAAGTTCGAAGAGATTCTCTTCTTAACATACAATGATGGATCCATTTTTGACGAAGTTCTTCCAAGACTTCCAAGAAGTTCTTCCTTTAGACTGAATGGAATCTCTTCGAAGCTTTGCACAGGTTTCTTTTTTACTTTCGTCCTGGCGATATTCTTTTCTTTTGTAAACCAGGGTTTTGTTCAGGAATGGCTTTTGGTGCAGCCTCACTGATAATTTTTTTTAATTTTTGAAGCTTATTGATTGCCGTTCAGTGGCGTAGCTACCGAGGGTGTTACATCAGGCAATCACCGGGGCCCCCAAGCTCAAGGTGGCTTGTCACAGCATATTTGCGCACAACGTGGCACTTGCACGACGGGCAATGGAAAACCCCTGAAAGTAATTCCGACTATGAGAGAGCTTCTCAGGAGAGCCGTCCGGATTTGGCAAAAAGCAGTAGGCCCCGCTCAGAAGTGTACAAATTGAAACGTGAGCAACACAAATGAGTGCGAGAAGCTAGGTCCTGACCCACACCGGACTGTAACGCTATGTACATACAGTGCAGCATCGTTAATCCGGACCCCTAAAAACAAGCGCGGTTCCGGATAAACGGGGTGTTGGGATTAGACAACGTGAGAGAAAAATGCCGATTTATAAATCAAAATGAAACCTCAGTTTAAAGTAACATGGTCTTTTATTATTACACATAAGCACATACATGTAATCGACTACATACTACATAATTTATAAAACCAATGTTTGTTCTACGATTTAGATAGTCCGTAATAGATTTCTGAGAACTACAAGCTAATTTTCGAGAAAATGCTTCAAAACCCATTCTTCGAAGCCGAACAATGTCTTGAGTACTCATGTTAATCTCCTCTGCCCACTGCAAGCATGTGTCGAAAGCCTCTGCAGTTTGTTTGTGACTTTTCTTTGTTGGTATGGTTTCCTCTTCTAGTTCTTCATTGTTGTTTTGAAATTCTAGTGAAATTATATCCTCATCTGTAAGCATATATTATCCTTTCAAGTGTGCATCTGCACCACCTTTGGAATAGAACCGCCAACGGAATACTATCTTCCAATTTAAACTCTGCATCAGCTTCAGCATTCATATTGAGATCTGAGAGCAGTTTAGTCCATAATTTTTGTGTAAGATTTCGATACCAAGCAGCACACCACTCAAAAACAACATCTTTCATGTTAAACTTCTTAAGTTTCTCCATGATACCCTCATTGTTATCATCTACTAAAATTTGAGATAGCAATGACTTCCTGTAACTGAGTTTGATGTTTTGGATTACGTTTTGGCACGCAGTGCAATTTGGTGGTAAAAAAGACTGAAGATTTTCCCATCTTCACTTTGCAATTCTTCTTCTGATAGATGCCCAGGGGCATTGTTCAATAAATAGACAGCTTGTACTTCTATATTGCTAGCCCGAAGGTGATTCCTGACACTTGGAATAAACTCTTTTTTAAACCACTCGAGAAAGATTGATCTTACGACCCAAGAATTTGTTTGATCTTCATAGGATACTGGGAGAGTAGTTAAACCAAAAGGACGTGTTTGTTTTTTGCTTTTCCAATCACCAGAAGACGAACTTTATGTTCTCCGGAACATTTGCGCAAGGCATGAATGTTATACGGTCTTTTAATAATTTCCTTCCTTGAGTTTCTCTGCCTTACACTAATGTCTTGTCCGGTAAAGCTCGCCAAAATAATCCTGATTCGTCGGCATTGTATATTTGTTGATAAGTGAGACCTTTTTCTTGGATTATTTTTTGTAACTTCAATCTAAACGGTTCAACCGCAGCTTCGTTATTTGATAGAATCTCTCCTGTTACCTTGAGTTGCCTTATCCCGTATCTCTTCTTAAAGCATATGTATATGCAAAATTTTTTGAGTTGGGTAAGGGGGCCCCGAAAAAAATTTGTCACTGTTGCCGTTGGTACAGTAGATGTGTTGTTGATTCGAACAAAATCCAATTTGCCTTGTTTTCTATGAATCGTGCTCGAATTTTTTTCTTATTAAAATTGGGATATGATCTCTGCTCTCTGAGCCAGAGGGTTCCACTTCCCAGTGAAGAATAGATGAAATTTATTCGAAAAGTTGTTTCTGGTGCTGAAAAATGTGGGCAACTATCATTAAGGAAGTAATCCTTAGTTTACGATCATTGGCAAATGAAATCCCTCAAATTTCGATCCAGTGGGATCAGTTGCATTTGAGCCACAGCATTCATCGCACTGAATTATATAACGCGATGGTCGGGATCGGCTAAGCTAAAGAATTCGCAATGCACCTTACGGCTTGGAAACAAAACTTCCGAATTATCCCAAACATGCACCGGTTTTCGGCAAGGAAACGAGCTGTCGTGTGATTTCTTTAATCTTGTGCTGGGGAAGATAGTGCGAAAGTCCGGCGTAAACACAGAAGGCACTATATTTACGTAACAAACCCATCCAGCTGCTAGGCTATTCAGATGATATCGATGCCCGAGAAAGCTCCAGCTAAGAGAATCTTCCAATCCCAGCGACCTGGTTCACGAAGAAAGGGAGGACCGAACCTCCGGCTTAAAGATCAAGTAATCGCAGACGCCAGAAGCCTTGGTCTAGTAAACTGGAAGCAACGTGACCGGGACCGTGACGGATGGAAAGCGGCATTAGTTCAGGCTCAGATCCTTCAAGGGTCGCTAGCCGGATAAGTAATTAAGCAAGAGGTGGGTTTTGCGTTGGTTCAGGTTCGATCTCCAATTTGTTGTTTAGCTTAATAGAGTTATCGTCTTATTTTTGGTATGTGTGTGGAGTAATTATGTAATGTATGAAATGGCATGTGTGGGTTCGAAGCTGGAAATGATACCGGGCTGGGACTCGAGTTGAACGTCGTCGGTGCTTATGGTAGAAGTTGAAGAGCTGATTTTAGGTTTGGAATTATTGTAGTTTGGTTCGTAACGGGAATATGATGATGTGTGGTTTTTTTTTCTTTTCATTTAAGACAGTAAATGCGTGTTCAATTATCATAAGGCGGAGGGAGACGGCATTCCTAGCAGATTGCACCATTAGTGCAATGGTACTTTGTGTGCCTTAGGTTTTGGCATTATCACACAGCGCATCGATATAGCTATGTACTCGTCAACTTTGCAATTGATCCAGCGAACTTCTTCCCACTCCTTACAGGATTTTTGAAATAATCCTCGCGAGACGAATCGCCTGGGCAACAGAGAAAAAGATGCGCCCAGCGCAACATGCTTTCGCACCCAACAGAGGTGTTCAAACACTTGAACCAGCCACAATGTGGTGATTTCATGGGACCTAGAAAAGGCCTATGATCAAGTGATAGCTTTTCCAGCTTTAATCTATCTGCATTCGTGCGGTGTATCCCAAAAGTGACCCTGAAATTAATGAATTCATTTCTATCAGGAAGAACATTTCAGATTAAAGGGCAATATCTCGTGCTTGGTTCAAATGGAAAACGGAATCCCTCAAGATTTTCCTCTCTCAGTTATAATATTGTATAAAACGCATACGTTGACTCTATTAATGCTGAACTAGCCTTGCAAAGATATAACCTCGAATTCATAGGAATCCGGTCCGGGTAACATAACTGTGCACTGGAAAAGGCAGCGATTGTCGCACCATCTAAAATTGAAGCCATCCACATTTCCGCTCCTACTTCGCGAAGTCACCATAGCACAAAAAACAAATATTGGTAGTTTTTTTTTCAGTGAACACCTTAAATGGGATCTTCATTTCAAATACATTGTGAGCCAGCTGAAATCGGGTAATAATCCTTTAAAAATGATCTGCTCACGCCGAGATGGAACACATCTGGAAACTTCACTCAAGATAGCTGGAATACTAGTAGAAGACACGCTGCATGACAGTTTACAATGTGGTCTACCAAAGCAAAAAGGGCACCAAACGAAGCACTTCGAATAAGAGCCGGATATACTCGTATATACGTCAGTCGAGCACCTGGGAACGATAAGAGCATTCATCGACCGACGTCATGCATATTCATCCACTGCATCACACAGTGAAGGAAGTTCTTCTCAATAAAAAATCTTGTCAAAATGCCCACATCTGGTTAGGTGCGCTTAAAACATCTCTGCTCCTGATAGATAGCATTCAAAATCATGCGATACAACTCATATTAATACCACTCAGTCAATGGACATCCTCAAACAGAAACCGCCAGTATTATTCCGCCTCTTCAAACTTTTAACCGTAACTCCCGTCTTGCTATGAATGCTCATCAGAATACCCTCAATCAGACTTTCGTACTTTCTCTAAAATATCGTGATTCGTTTTACCTACAACTCGCTTATGAAATGCCCTGCCTAGCTCTTTATTTACATTATAACTTTCAAGCATTTAAAACTAACGTCAGTCGGTACCTTTCTTTCTTTCTTTTCTCCCTAATTATCCTTCGCCCGCGCTGTGTGCAAACAGTTTCAGGGTATTTTAACCCCTGAGCTAATAGCACGGTGGTTCTAACATCGATTGCTTCTTCCGTCTTCCAATGCAAATAGAACAGAAGAGACAAATCCTGATTTAGAAATTTAAAAATCCTGAACAAATTCAGTCTGCAGCGAAAGAGCAGGGACGTGGGTGCGTGCACGAATATGAAATGCAGAGAATACTGTCGTCAGCAAACGAATATAATGGATTAGAAGTGGCAGACAAGAGATGAAAATTAAAAAGAGTGTCGGAGACAGAACGGAGCCCTGGGGCACACCAGCATTTATTTTACGAATATCGACTTGAAACCATCCAAGACAACTTGAATTGAACGTTCCGAAAGGTAATTTCTAATCCAATGAAGAGGAGAGCCGTCGATCCTTTAAAGTCTTGGATTTTTTTTTTATAATTTGCGCGCGCCTAAGGGGTTGATACCCTTTTACTGTTGCCAGGGCGCGGGCGGAAAAATAGAAGGAGGAAAAAGGAAAATTGTTTTTGTAGTGGCTTGAAACTCAGGTGTGTTTGGTTTCTATGTTTGCTCTCCAGGGGGGTGGGAGTCCGAATAGGACGGAGAGTTTTTCTTCACTCAGAGTGATTCGAGATATAATTCCCAGTATTATTCTTTTTCTGTGCTTGAAACTCTACAACAGCCAAATCTACGTGTCAGTTTTATGCCTTCACACGCAGAATTTTTTTGTCTGAGTTCCAATTATACAATGAAAAACTGATTTTGCCATGGGCAGGATTCGAACCTGGACCCTCCGAGTGAGAAGCGTTTGCTACTACCACTACACCACGGCCACCCCAAAGGATAAGATCATTCTTCATACCCTGAAGCCTCATGGCAACCGAAGGCTAATAAGTGTATCAAATCTTATTTAACATATTGACCCTAACATATAGCGCCCTCTTTAGAACTACTGTATCAGATCCCATTCAGCTATATCTGGAGTACCTTAGGGAAGTCAGTTTGGTCCATTAATTTTCCAAACAATCTTACATTTTTGCTTATGATTATTTGAAAATCCATCACATGATCTTCGCTCGGTAGACCCATACAGGTACATATGTATATGCAAACCAGAATTCGTGTTCCTATAACGACATGCACTCTGTGAGTTAAATCAGTTCAACGTAGATTCGACCGTTTTTTATTACGCTGTCTTCATTGGTTTGGTATTTATCTTTGTGATGTCTTTTGCGCAGCTAGTCTAAGTATTGGTCGAAGGCCGGATTCCATTATCCCCCTGAGTAGATCAAAACAATGCCCCAATTGGCAAATGATATTCACTGCAATCCCATCAATCTCTGTCAATCGTCACTCTTAGTCCGGTCACTATTTGTAGACAAACAAAATGTCGTTAGTAAAATATCAGTCCATCCTCGGGTGTTGATTTCCTTTTCGCATAAGGGCTTTTTGCTGTGGCTCGCTCTACCACGGTTAAGTTACAACTATCCTGTTTTTTTTGTTTTTCAGTTCGCAACCTCCAAAAAATATCTAGATTGCGTCGCGAGAAGGCCTGAATCAGGTTTTACCTACAGAACTCCAAAATGTTCAGCTGTATAGGATAGGTTATGTTAGGTTGGCATTTCGATTCACATCGTAGACTGACTAGAGTTTGAAAAAAATAATGCATTGGTGGTATTAAAGTGTAGATCCGATAAAGACACGTCTGCATCCATCCATCTGTGTACAAACATTTTAAGGGTACACAAATCCCTTGGGCGCGCACTAATTATACAAAAAAAAAACTAATTCACAGAAATAATAAGAAATAATAATTGGCTATCGAATTTTCTTGTTTAAGCTTTTAAAAATTACCACTGTGTTTCTCTCTTAATACGGTACCAGCCGCATATATTTTATCGAAAGTAGTCCGATAAAATGCCATCGATAATAAACATCGCAGTTTTATTATCTTGTTTTTCAATTCGAAACACACATGTGCTTATCGTTGCCATTGTACCCGCAGTAGCTTATCAATTGAATTTGTTGATGTTTTTATGTTTACGTTTTTATAGAAAACAAATTGATAAGAGCCTACATACGAGTATATACGAATAGCTTACTATATTTGAAAACTGTTAAACTAAAAACTAATCCACTTCCAATCTTCTGAACGATCCTTCCAAGCCAAAGAGAGTACTTGTAGTCATGGGAGTGCCAATTCTTAGTTTCTCGTTAGCTCCATACTGGCAGTCTTCTTCGAAAAACTCCTTGTAGTCGAGCATTTTTTTCACCCAGATATCTGTTGACTCCTGAAGATTTCCATTATTCCCTCCGTATTCTTTCGGAAGGTATTCCTGGGGGATCTTCTCAAAGAAACTTTCCATAGATGTGTGAACGTTCATCTAGAGAGCGAGTACATAAAAGGAAAGGAAAGACGAGTAAATACATATTTAAGGGATTTGATTAGTCGTTTTACTTACCCTGTCCTGAACCTTTTTGGGCATAAGTCTCTGCGTTAGATTGATCAGGGGGATGGCGTCTTTCGGTAGATTTATAATGTGCGTCCCTTTAATTCGAAACGGAAGTGCTTCCTTGGTATAGATTGAAAATTTTTTCATCAAAATTTGATCAAACTTCAGCAAGAAGCTGAGGGGCGTATTTGCCATGTCAGCAATATTGATGACACCTGAGATGGCAGAGTTGTCATCTTCCTGCAATTGAATATCGCAAATTCGAAGCTGATGCTTGGCGAAGTCGACAGTATCGAACTCGCTCAGGCCATCAATTCCGTACCGGCAGATCTGCAAACGAGGTCCATCAGGCTTGAATGGCTTCGGCAAGGGAATAAAGGCCCTGCAAGATGAAAGAAAGTTGGTTATCTTTGGGGGTTTGTTCTTATGTTGATCTTACCCAAGTTTGGCTAGTTTTAGAGCCCTGTCGTCGACTGGTTTCCAGAGAAACAGCTCCGGAGAAATACTTCTTATAGTGTAGTAGTAATCGATTTTATGTTTGGCCTTTTCCAAGCTATATTTGCTACCACGCAAAAAGGTCACCAGAAATTGATCATCTGTTCTCGAATTGAGATGAGTTTGTTTTTCAATCCATGTTCGTAAAGCAGTTATATCGTCAGGAATACGGTTTGTCACTTCATTTAGTTCATCGTGGGCCTTAGCGGCAAGTTCAATACTGACCGGTCGTATATTCGCCATGATGGCGAGAATTGGATTTTTCTTTTTTGAATAAAAATTCTCAGATAAGATACAACCCAGTTGAAGTTTAACCTACGACTAACTGATAACGCCCCGATGAATGGCTGTGGCATTGAAAATATTCTCGTAGTAGAGTGAGATATGGACAACTTAGATAATAAGTGGTGATTGTCATAAATGTAAGCGTGTTGAACTGTATCATGGAATGGTTTTATGCGATCTGATCAGATGTACATATCTTTCCAAATTATGTTTAAGAAAAAGAAAATACTTGAAGTATGTGTCTTACTGGAATCACTATTCTCGGGAATTTCACAGAATTTTTGCATTTCTACACTCATGTCGACATGAGGGGCAACAGTTGATGAGAATGGAATTGTTGTGTCGCAAGTGGCTACCAGATTTCCTCGAAAAACCCAACCAAAGGTAGTAAAAACCGTATTAGGAAGCCAGCGTTGTATTCTGACAGGAGTTGATTCTATGTCTTGAAATGTGATACGCAGTCGAAATCTGGTTGTAGCGACAGCAGTTGAAATCTTTCCATTCATTTGGACACGAATCAGTCAGATGTCCTTTATCACCGCAAATGTAACAACGTGGGTTTCTTTTGTCGTTGTACTGCTGATAGACCTCTTAGTAGTCTTCCTGATTTCGTTTTGAGAACCTTAGCTCTATTCCGTATATTTTGCAAGCATTGGAAAATGCAGGCATTTTATAGATGTATTCCAGTACTGTGTCGTCGCTTTTCTTTGTACATGACGCTAATTTCTTACGAATATCAGCACTATTTACAGATTTTTTTAATCCTTTCAAGAGATTCATTTTTAGGCCTAAATTGGGAATGCTGTTAACAAACAATCGAGCTAAACCTTTGAGTAATCGCTTTACATAAATAAAATTCTGCAAAGAGTTCCGACCAACTATCTTGCTCATTTGTTCAAACATAGGAATTAAGCTTCACCGCTTCCCCTCGTTTAAGGGTAAACAAAGATGACGGGCCTAAATTTGCCAACCGAGTGTTTGGATTCCGTACTATGATGTGAACGAGAGCTGCCATCATGAACAAGCGCCTGGTTATCGTTTCCCAGTTTGGGCCTTACAGCAGTTTGGATGAAAAATCACTTTTACCGCTAAGTTCGGTAAATGTCAATTGCCCGCCGCCGAGCTGCGATTTAACCTCGTTGTACTTTTTTTTTTTTGTGGGGTGCCCGTAAAGATCATTGTTATGCGGATAATCCATAAACGATTCAAGTCCTTAAAGCGAATATTGTACTAGTCATTCGTAAAAGCCGAAAAGAATTTGGTTGACATGATGCGCTACTGCAAGGCTTGTTGAGGCAGCCACATGAATGAAGTCGTATTCTATAACAATTTCGGTGGAGCACTGGTGGTGAAAATAGCGAAAAAACAAGGTGAGACAGGAGACGTTCCGATGGTGTTCAAGGAGTCGAATGACTGTGTTCGGTATCGCTTCAACGATGCAAGTGCCATTCATGGATAATGGTGGGGTATTTAAATTTCGCTTTATCGACAGCAGACAGCATTGTGTTTTAGAAGCATTAAATTCTACTCTGTTGGAGGTTCCCAATTATTTATGCAACTGGTATCGGAATTTAATGTGCTGAACATACGCTGTCGTTCCCGTTCTACAGCGGAAGAGCAGGGATTTGAGTCCAGGAAGGAATATGAAAAGCAGAGAGTACTGTCGTCAGCGAAGGAATATATTGAATTAGAAGTAGCAGACAAGAGATCATTAATTAATATTAAAAATATTGCCGGATACAGAACGGAGACTTTTAGCTCACCAGCATTTATTTTGTGTATATGAGACTTGAAACCATCCAAGACAACTTGAATCGAACCTTCCGAAAGGTAGTTTCTAATCTATTGAAGAAGAGAGTCGTCGATCCCAAATGCACGCATTTTCGGCAAAAGAGCCTGACCCATTAAAGTCTTGGATAAAATCATTCTTCCCAAACTTAAGCATCATGGCAACCGAGTCTTATAAGTGTATCAAATCTGTGCGCACTGAGCGAGCTCGTGCTGGTTTTGGTCCACCCCACTTGTGTCATCTATAACTTTAACGAGACTGACCTGTCCGGGGTTAAACTTGAGCCGTATTTCAACTCCCTAAGAACTTTAGAAGGGGTCATGCCAGTGCTTCTGGAAATAGTCGAATATACTAGTATGTATTTCTGCAAGTACTAACGTCTTTATACCAATCTGGTGGCTTATTAAGGGCTAGTTTCGTCAATGTTATTACGCGCTGAATATGATCATTATCGCTAAGCACTCCGGTTGTTATTAAAACGTAAAAAATTCCTTCTTCGGCACAGTACTATTTGAACTAGGTGAATGACGGACGGAAATAATTCTAGGCGGGTTATTATATAACTTCTTCCTCAGAAGCAGTTTTTGTCGGGTACCACCAAACATATTTTTGAAAACCGTCAACGACAGCAAGAATGTGTTCACATTGTTTTTGAGTCTGTTCCAATTGATCTACAATATGTGATAGGTCTTAAGGGGTTTGTCGTCTGAACAGTTTTTTTTTATAAATTTTATAGTACAGTTCCAATAAAAGATTTGCTATATTTTTAACGTCAACGTGAATTTGTTTAATTATTTTCTTCCCCATTGAGCTGTGAATTAAAATCAGTTCCACTCCGCTATAAGTTTTATAGGTCAAATCATTTTTTAATAATATATATTTATCATACTGATGATTTCTCAAAATTACTTTAATAGCCCTTAAGTGTTCTTATTCGTCCTGAGATTGTGGTGTTTAGTGAGAGATCGTAGTACCAAAGGCTAAAATTTCCCTACTTAATGGATCCACCTTCAGCGGTGCTCGATGTCATTGTCTAAGTCTTGCAAGAATAACGCCCACGACTACTCTCAATGGTACATTTCTTTTCCTAATAGTTGATACAAATGCATTGCAATCTGTTACGATCTCAACGGTCTCCACTTTTTGCAAGGTTGAACTATGGTCAAAGCCTTGAGGTCGTAGGAATGATATTTTTGTTCAGTGTTTATCGTTTTTCTGCTCAGTTATTAAACCGGTTGTAACCTACCACCTTCGCTATTCTTCTGAAGCATTACAGCTACATATTCGTGCTTCGAAGCATGAGTATCGAATTCAGTATACGGCTTTTACTTGAACAGCTAAAGGACTGTATCGTTTATATAGTGGCATTTCTTCAACGACAAAAATAAATGGAAGATATTTTTTTACAAGGACTTATAAGGGCTTGGCTTTCAAAGTAAAAATTTTTGAAAACATGACGGTAATCCCAAAAAGCTCTAATTTGTAATAGCTCTAATCTTCTCTGTTTCTGGACTCCTGAACGATTTTGATTCCTTTGTGCAATATTTCAAAGTTCCCTTTCTCCATCCACGTCGTTATTGAGGAAATATAACGACCAGTTAAAATTCTTAAATAAGCTGTTAAGTCCGCTAAAATTGGCACATCAAAGGTGTATGCACTTATCAGGGTGAGAAGTAACAAACAAGTAGAGGGTGTTGACTGTACGACTATCAGAGTGTGGTATCCGCGTGCGCTCATTTGTTTAAGTTGTTTTCCGCAGCGAAGATCTCAACATACCGTCCTTCGGGTGTTATCTGGCCAGAGTGTCGATGGCACCCAGAATTATACATATTAAAATGGCTCGTAATAACGATTTCAGTATGACGATATAGGGGTACAATTCTTTGAATGGAGTCAGACAGCATATCGAACTCGTTAGAGGTTGAAATGCTGTCCAGTTTGGGGCTTCTACAAATAGTGGGAAAAGAATAATGACACAAGTTCGTAGCCATGTAGCTTCAGATTAGAGTGATCTGAAAGGTGTGGGTTGGGATCTACCTGTGTTTCACGAAGTGTCAAACCAAAAGTAGGCAGAAGTAATTACTTTTTAGCCCGCGTATATTGGCTACGTGAATGACACTATAGGACGCCGTTGAGATATTTTGTATTAGATTTAATTTAATTTCAACTGGAGTACCTTAGGGCTGCCACATTGGTCCCCTAATCTTCATCCAAATAGTCTTACTTTTCTGTCTATGCTGATTATATGAAAATTCATCATCTAACTTTCGTATGCAAACCAGGCAGCTCAAAGTATCATAGATTTGCCCATTTTCTATTACGCTGTCTTCTCTCGCCTGACACCTTTACTTTTGAATTGTGAACCCTTTCCAAATCTAACTAGCGTAATCTTTGTTTATTAGCTGTCAGCTGTATGTATTAACTGCCCTATACTGCTCCAAATGGTAAAATTGGCAAATTGTTCGTTTGTTCGTTGATTTTCTGCGCTGCTGGTGTAAGCAGTGGTCGAAAGTCGGACTCCATTACCGCTGGAATAGATCAAAATAGTGTGCCGATTGGCATATGATGCTCGCTTTAATCTCACTTAGTTGCTGTTTTATGTCGATTTTAAAATGACAGTTAGTCCTCGGGCGTTTATTTCCATTTAGAAGCAATGAGGGCTTTATGTTGTGGCTCGCTGATTTTCAGCCAAACAATCTCAGTTCGCAATCTATAAAGAGAAGGCCTGAAGGAGAATTTTATTTGCAGAACTGCCAAATGTTCAGCTGTATAGAAAATTTTATGTTAAGTAAGCATTTCCATTCACTTTACAGACTTAACAGTTTGGGGTGATACTGAAATTGTTGACACATCTGCATCCATATACAGAAATAACTCCTATTAAACAGTGCACAGTTTAATTTGGTCTATTTGGACTATTGGATTTCTATTCAATCTTTTCGAAAATACCAGTATGTATGCTTCTTAATACGCGACCAACCGCAAAGTAACCAACAATCATATCTATTTTTGTCCATTGAAACATTAACATAGCAATTTTATTATCAGTGTCTCGATACCATTTACCTCGAAGGTAAATGACAACATTTAAACTAAAAACTAATCCACTTCCAATTCTCGGAATGATCCTTCCAAGCCAAAGAGAGAATCCGTAGTCATGGGAGTACCAATTCTTAGTTTTTCGTCAGCTCCATACTGGCAGTCTTCTTCGAAAAACTCCTTGTATTCGAGCATTTTTTCCACCCAGATATCAGTTAACTCCTGAAGATTTCCATTATTTCCTCCGTATTCTTCCGGAAGGTATTCCTGGGGGATCTTCTCAAAGAAACTTTCCATAGATGTATGAACGTTCATCTAGAATGCGAGCACATGGAAGGAACAGAAATATGAGTAAATACAATATTAAAGAGATTTAGTTAGTCGTTTTGCTTACCCTGTCCTTAATCTTTTTGGGCATTAGATTCTGCGTCAGATTGATCAGGGGGATGACTTCTTTTGGTGGATTTATTACGTGCATCTCTTTAATGGTATACGGGAGTCCTTCCTCGGAGTAGACTGAAAATTTTTTCATCAAAACTTGATCAAACTTCAGCAAGAAGCTGAGGGGCGTATGTGCCATGTCAGCAATAGTGATGACACCTGAGATGGCAGAGTTGTCATCTTCATGCAATTGAATATCGCAAATTCGAAGCTGATGCTTTGCGAAGTCGACAGTATCGAACTCGCTCAGACCGTCAATTCCGTACCGGCAGATGTGCAAACGAGGTCCATCAGGCTTGAATGGCTTCGGCAAGGGAATAAAGGCCCTACAAGATGAAAGAAAGTTGGGTATATTTGGGGGTTTGTTCTTATGTTGATCTTACCCAAGTTTGGCTAGTTTTAGAGCCCTGTCGTCGACTGGTTTCCAGAGAAACAGCTCCGGAGAAATACTTCTTATAGTGTAGTAGTAATCGATTTTATGTTTGGCCTTTTCCAAGCTATATTTGCTACCACGCAAAAAGGTCACCAGAAATTGATCATCTGTTCTCGAATTGAGATGAGGTTGCTCTTCAATCCATGTTCTTAAAGCAGTTATATCGTCAGGGATACGGTTTGTCACTTCATTTAGTTCATCATTGGCTTTAGCGGAAAGTTCAGTACTGATCGGTCGTATATTTGCCATGATAACGAGTATTTGACTTTTCTTTTTTTTTTTTAAATAAAAATCGTCGGATAAGATACAATCCAGTTGAAGTTTAGTCTATGATTAGGTGATAAAACCCTTGTTAAGTTCAAAAGCTCAGTAGAATGGCTCGCTTTAATCTTGAATCAAAACGACATCTTTAATTTGGTCTTATCAATTGAAATTAGATTGGGAGTGTCTAGATCTTGGGACCTGCATATTTCTATACTCGGTCCTAGGGGTTGGTTTTCAGAACTCATTCTATTTAGCTATTTATCTATTTATGTGATGAAAGATGAACTCTTTGTTCAATATGCGGACAACAGTTTTGGCAGCTGGAACCAAGGGCGCTCTTTTATGTTCGAAGCTGTTACTCACGGCATACAAATATTAGTTATCATCGCGTGGATATTGTAAATGGACTTTGGTTTTGTTTAGAAGATGAAAGAAGAAAAAGCGCAGATTCTCACTGTTGGTGATATTGAAAAACGAAAAAAAGGACAATGACATTCAATTCTGCACATGGAATGTTCGAACTCTAAGCACGCAACGTACAGCTGGACAGCTATCGGGGGCCATTGTTTGTTGCATAATTTTCGTGATTCTAATCAGATCAAGTTATACTATAGCTCGTTTGAAAGATGATAGTTAATAGATTATTGTTATTTGTTAATTCAGTCGAAAGTATGTATGTAATTAAGTTTTTAAAAAGACCCAAAATTCTGAAAAAATGCGCAATGTTTTACAATATTACTTCAGCCAAGGCCATAACGCTTCGCAGGTTTGTGAAAAGATCCATGGTGTTTATGGTGAAGTTCTTATGTCAAAATCAGCAGCATACCAGTAAATTTCGATGTTGAAGACCTCTGGTCGACCAATAGTTGAAAAAGTCGATCAAATTGTTCAAAAAATTGAGAAAGACAAGCACATTTCATCTTATGGGGTCGTTGCGGAACTAAATGTTGACCAGTGACCAGTTTTGAACCATTTGCATAACGCTGCATACAGAAAGAAGTTTGATATTTGGGTACGACATGAAATAACAGTGGACAACTTAATGGACCGAATTACCATCTGCGAAGCACTGAAACGAAATGGTGCAAATTTTGAAGAGATGAAATGTGGGTCACATACGATAATAATACGAGTATGCGAAAAGGATCGCGAGTCCAAGATGGATGAAGCTGTACAAAGAAGCTAGCAAAGCTTGTATTGCTTTGCTTATATGCTTTGTATTTAGTGTGATTGGAAGGGAATCGTGCAGACGATTTATTCCTCTCTCTACGGACTGGACACAAATTCAGAGAGCTTGGCTGCAAGATTTTGATCTATTCACCGAATAGCCGTCGTTCTACAGTGATGGCATAATGGTTTTACCATAAAAATGGCAAAAGGTCTATCTATCTATCTATCAAAACCGCACATAAATGGTTTTCCAATAGGGATTTGACAACTTTGAATTTAATTTGTGAACGCACTCTTTCGCCAATCATCAAACTGTCACTGTCAATTTATTCAGTAAACTCAACATTTTCATCATGGTAAAGTACACGAATGAGCAACGTCTGCAAATTACAAAAATTTTCTACCGAAATTCGGAGTAGGTGACTGCAACTTTAAGAGCGTTAACTCCAATTTTGGGTCGTAATTCTCACCCTAGTAGACAGTCAATAACAAGTTTAATGCAAAAATTTGAGTCTACATATTCGTTGATTTGGTCGAAGTTGGTTGGTCGAAGTGTCGAAAATATCGCTGCCGTTCAGGCGTCCGTAGCAAACGATCCAAATCAGTCAATTCCACGGCGTTCTCAAGAATTGGGCATCGCTCAGACCACATTATGGCGTATTTTGCGTAAGGATCTTGGTTTACACCCATACAAGATCAAGCTGGCTCAAGAATTGAAGCCGATGGACCATTTGAAGCGACGCACGTTCTCCGATTGGGTTCTGGAGAAGATTCGCCAAGATGATGAATTTCATGGCAAAATCATCTTCAGTGACGAAGCTCATTTTTGGCTCAATGGGTTCGTCAATAAACAAAAGATGCGTTATTGGTCGGGTGAAAATCCACATGTGCTTCATGAATCACCACTTCATCCACAAAAAATAACTGTTTGGTGCGGTTTGCATGCCGGCGGCCATATTTTTTCGTCGACGATAACGATCGTCACGTTACTGTGAATGGTCAGCGTTATCGCGCCATGATCACCGATTATTTTTGGCCCGAATTGGAAGATATAGACTTGGACAACATGTGGTTTCAACAGGATGATGCCACAAGCCACACAGCACACGCTACAATCGATTTATTGAAGAGTAAGTATGGTGAACGTGTTATCTCACGAAATGGGCCAGTCGATTGGCCGCCTCGTTCGTGCGATTTAACTCTGCTTGACTATTTTCTGTGGGGCTACGTTAAGGCATTGGCTTATGCCAACACGCCGACGACGTTGGAAGAGCTCAGAGCCAACATAGAACGCGAAATAGCGGCAGTTTCGACCGAAATGTATGGCCGAGTCGTTGAAAATTGGGTCCAACGAATCGACCGCTGCAGAGGTGGATTAAGTAGTTTAAGTAAAAGATGAGAAAAGTATAAGCGGTTGAGAAATTGGATTGTATTGAGAGAAACAATTAAATAGTGAATTGAAACTGTACTGAATAAAGCGATTTGTATTGAAAAGAATAAGTTCTATCATTTGTACCCACACAAACATTTTACAGTATGTCTAACTGGAAGAATTTTCAACCTCCTGAACAATGGTCCATGCCATTCGTTACACGATTTTTACCACATATTTATTTTCCTTATGGCACACTTTTGTAATATAATAAGTGGTTGGAGCTTAGACAAATTTTTGCCTCCCCAGAAGCTAATTCCATATTCTAATCTAGAGTGAAAAAGAGCAAACTAAACAGTCTTTAATGTTTTAATATGCAAGAACTTTTTTAGGTGGTAAAAACAGCGTATAAAAGATAAAGCGTGTGGCGCATCCAGATCATACGAGTATTATGATTGAAAAAAACACTAGGTATTTAAATTCCTTTACTATTTGATTTTGAAACAGCCTGCACAATATTTTTTTATTGAAAGTAAACTCTGTATTGGTTTTTATGCAGTTGCGTACATTAAGATAAACACGCGGAAAATCAAAGGAGTGAAAGAATACACTCACGTTGGGGCACTGCATTGGGTTTAAGTTAAGAAAAATTAATTTTGTTTCGTTACTAACAACTAATTTATGTAAGTAAAACCAATTTCTAAGTAAGCTGATGTCATAGTTTATGTCAGATAACCGTATATCCAAAAGGTTAGATGAAGTATAAACAATGCCTAGATCATCTGCAAAAGCCGTGAGTTTTCCTTTGAATGGTAGGGAAAACATGGAGTTTATATAAATAAGAAACAGTAGAGGGACAAGGACTGATGCTTGAGGAACTCCTAGATTCACTTCTTTCGTGTCACTTAAAGATTGTCCGACTTCTGCTGTCATTGTTCTATTTTTGAAATACGAAGTCAGCCAGCTAGACATAAAACCATATCGAACGCTTTAATAATATCGACAAAAAGACCAGCGCAATATTTCTTTTCATCCAAACCTTTGTTAGTAAAAGAATACAAAAGTAAAAGAGCATCTTCTGTCGAAAGTCCCTTTCTAAAGCCATATTGCTGCTGTTAAAAAAAATTCATTTTGTTGAGAAAATTTAACATCCGTCTTTTAATAGCTTTTTCAAAAATCTTGGAAAAAGAAGACAATAATGAAATTGGTCTATAGCTATTTTTGTCATTTCGGCTGCCCTTTCTGAATAAGGGCAACACAATAGCATATTTAAGTGAGTTAAGAAAGTTTCCAGTTATATTCAGAGCTATTTTTTTTAGAGTGGTGTTGGAGACTTCATCATTTCCAGACGAGGATTTATTTTTCAATGAATTAATAAGAACGTAAAGTTCATGTCCATTTATATCTTCAAAGTAAAAACTGGGGCTGGAACTATGATTGTTTACAAGATATGTTATATGTTCGAACAGTGGTTACAGATATTCTCATATGCACTAAACGAAGAAAGTTGACCAATCGAAGTAAAATTTTTTTTAAATATGTTTGCAACTAAAGATGGGTCATCTATAACATCATCTTCACCATTAAGTGAAATTGAAGAAGATGAGTATCAATATCAATATTTCTATTGATAATGTTATTAATGACCCTCCACTCTTTCCTAGGGTTCCCCAAGGAACTTTGAATTTTTGCTAAACTATTTATAAGACGAATTGTTTTTAATAAGTGTCCACTAAACCAAAGTTTTAACATAAAACTTGAATGCCTAGATCAAAATTTATGCCTACACAATTCTGCGAGGTGCTTTTTAAAAACCTGCCGAAAACATGATCAAGGCATATAGCTGCGATAGGCCTAGTTGGCGTATTTATAAACGAAAAGAAGCCATGTTCATCAATAGTATTTAAGTAAGAATCAGATAACGAGTTATATTATTCGTATTATTAAGATGTGACCAACCAATCAATGGCCTTGGAAAGTAACAGATTTACTGTTGACGGTTTTCGTAAACTTTTAAAGGACAACGATATCCAGGATGTTCGGGCCTTTGACTGCCGTCACGCAGACATCACCACCGTCCAGGATGGGATCGACCGGGCAAAAAGAGGATGTAGAACTGTGATATAAATATATGTATACTCGTATACTATAGGGAAAACATCCGCGCTTATTCGAATGCGGACTTGCCATATGTGACAGGCTTAGGCAAAAAATCGTACTAAGCAATTTGAACACCAGGATAGGAAGGGAGTACATTTTTGGTAGGGGTGCTGGTAAGCATAGCCTATAACAATATAGCAGACACATGGTTTTCTCATTTAAATAATCACAAGGGGACATCATGAAACGCTAAATAAAGTTAATTACATTACGATCGACCTAAAACATACCGTCCATCACCACTCTATTTCGTACTAGGCAATTTGAACACCAGGATAGGAAGGGAGTACATTTTTGGTAGGAGTGCTGGTAAGCATAGCCTATAACAATATAGGAGACACATGGTTTTCTCATTTAAATAATCACAAGGGGACATCATGAAACGCTAAATAAAGTTAATTACATTACGATCGACCTAAAACATACCGTCCATCACCACTCTATTTCAGCCAAGGTACAAATGCATAGAAAAGCTACAATCGCAGTAGATTGCCAGATCCTTTGCCGAATGCATATCCCGAAATCTCTCAACAACTTATATGCCGCCATCATCAAGTACCGAAGACTAATGGTAACATGTCATCAGAGACGCCCGATCTGCTGGATTTCACCCGGCTTCCACCAAGAAATCCATAGTTTGTTGAAGAATGCCGGAACGCACATGCAGCTAAGCAAGAAGCGTAGAAAGCGGATCTGTGACGAAGAACGGGAGTCGCTCGCGAGCTCTACGAGTAGAAGAGACGGGAAGAACATCGGCTTCTCCAGAAGAAGAAAGATGAGCACGAGAAGCACACGATCGAAGATATTGAGGGATTGTACTCCAGGAATAATGTACGGAAGTTTTAGCAATAGAATGTGCCAAGGCAAGAAAACCCATACGGACATATGTGGGGACCATGTAGGAGAGTTACAAACGCTGCTGAGAAACTGGAAAAACTTTTTCTGTAGACGGTATAACGGCGAAGAAGCATCACATGACGCTGTCAGTCAGAATAGACTATATAACTTAGATGATGATAGCCAAAACTTCCGTCCGTCTGAGCAAAAGGAAGTAAGGATAGCAATACCTAAGCTGGGGTGGCAGTGGTATAGTGGTACTAGCAATCGCTTCTCACTCGGAGGGTCAAGGTTCGAATCCTACCCATTGACAAGTTTTTCAAATTTCGCATTTGTGTAATTGGAAGTCAGACAGAAATATTCTGCGTGTGAAGGCATAACACTGACACGTAGATTTGGCTGTTGTAGAGTTTCAAGCACAAAGAAAATACTGTGAATTATAACCTTCGAATCACTCTGAGTGAAGAAAAAACTCTCCGTCCTATTCGGACTCCCACCCCTGGAGACCGAATATCGAAACTAAACACACCTGAGTTTCAAACCACTACAAAAAACAAAACAATTTTCCTTTCGCCTCCTTCTACCTATCCGCCCGCGGCCTGGCAACAGTAAAAGGGTATCAACTCCTCAGGCGCGCGTAAATTGTAAAAAAAAATAAGACAAAGCTGCTGGATCTGATAGCTTACCGTCTTCCGGCTGCTGGAAGTGACTTTATGGAGAGGATACGCCAACTCATTTCTTAGATCTGGTCAGAAGAGTGCATGACTGATGAGCTGAATGTCACCATCGTTTACGTGATCCACAAAAAAGGAAACCACCCCAACTGCCGCATACAATAGAGTTATGAGTCTCAGCAACATTGCATACAAGGTCTTATCTGCCATACCTTCGTCAACAACCTGATTAGCCCTCATCTGTGTAGTTCCAGACCGGGAAAGTTCACTATAGATCAAATTTTCACACTGCGGCAGATCCTGGGAAAAAAACTGAACAAGTCCAAATCGATATCCACCATCTTTTCATCGATTTTTTACTGGCTACATGACAGTTGGGTGCAAACCTGAGTCAGTTTTTTTTATTTCATTTTCAATTTGTTCTAATATTTGTTTTTGTTTGTATGTTAAACAAAACTAACTTCAGTTTAATGTAGCTGTACGAGTAGATGTACTGATTAACGTTATTTTTGCGATGACTCAGTTTTGAACCACTGATTACAAAATTACAAAATTACTACAAGACGGCAAGTCATCGCGCTTTATAGCGACAAAATGCTCTGTTTATCAATGGGCTGCTGCCCGCCTAAGAAAAAAGTGTAAACTGGACGTAGATAGTACTCCAAGAAGAAGGCCCAAGAAGATTTAGTGAGTTTTATGCTGTTTGGAAAGACCGCTTTAAGTCCTGAGTCAGCGAAAGAGCTTCAGGCATGGACACATGGAACGTGAATCTTTAAAACCGCATCATGTGAAAGAAACGGTTAAACACAGAGGTGGCTCAATTATATTGTGGGGTTGCATGAGAGCTTCCGGTGTTGGAACATTATCAACAACACGTGTCGTATCTCACGGAATCAATAAGAAATGTACGTGACGTTGATTTTCAACATGATAGAGACTTGAAGGACATGATAGAAAGAAGGAAGTGCATAATTAGCTTCAAATGCAGCCATTTAATGTCTTAAATTGACGAGCCCAAAGCCCAGATTTCAACTCGATCAAGAATACTTGGGCTTACTTTATAAGTTCTCTTGGAACTGATTGTGACTCACCACCATCGTCTTTAGCCATTATTTCAGCACAGCGGCATAGACGTAGTCAGAAAACTGCGCATCAGCTCCTGAGATGACGAGGACATGTAGAACGAACGGTCACCAATGCTCTTGAGTGCAGAGTCTTTATTTAGATGAATTGCCAAAAAATTAGATACTTAAGCTCTGGCGTTAACCACCAAGAATACTGCCATTACGATGTCGCACATTCTCGTAGAGTATTATTATTATTCGCAGTATTATTATTTTTATTTAATTATTCAATTTTTAACGTACAAGCACGGATTGCTATCCAACATCTACGAGAGGTTTAAATGAAAAATGACGGCAACGCAAATGACAATATAAAGAATGTTAGCGGGAGTAGCAAAACGTTATTTAATGAGAAGCACGAACATGAGCAAAAGTCTCCCCGCTAAAAAATCGGTGACGCAAAACCTTCTGGCTGAGAAAATTAGCTAATTTTATCATATTGAATGAAGGTTGTGAAATATCTGGCCAAAATTAATACACGCTCAATTTTCGGCCAAGGATCAAAGAATAGGCCGGAAGGCAAATAATTGAATTACTTAAATGCAGAAACGCAAGCAAACGAACTGTAGAAGAATGGTTCTGAGGTCCAAAAATTCAGACAATCTTAGGCAATGGCTTAGCCATTCTAATTGAAGTCATATCCACTTAAGTGTTGAGTTCTTTAAAAAGAAATCACTGGACAATAAAAGAAGAAGAATGAATTTCCTTGATAAATGTTTCTTTCAAACACAGTACAGAGTTTGAACACATTAGAATACCATATATCATAGAATAGAATTGAGTTAATCCAAAATAGTTGGCCAGACTTTTGCAACAGACGGAATTGTTCTCTGCAGCCTTATGAAAATATGATCTACCAAAGAGATAGAAGTTACCACAATTTTTGGCTAAAATCATTGTGCCTGCGATAAATCAAATCCAAGTAATAGCGAATTTTTATCAGACAAATCCGACACAAGGTTTATACTAAAGCCACTTAAGTATAATAATATAATATTTTCACTAGTCAGTTTTCATAAAACAAATCACAACATGGCTTGAATTCTGCAGCACGTTTATTGAAATCAGCTACCCCATGAGCAGCCGGATAGATCCGAAATGTACTATTTGGAAATTGGACACCCCAGAATGACTGTCGCGTCACCAAATAATTGTTTCTAAATTGCACTTCTCACAGCTTTAAATTCAAACTTTTGAGACTAAATAATCAACACAAAAGCAATTCATATCAGCAAAGTGAGCAAAATTAAATTCTAGACTTTGAATAACAATTAAAGGATCAAATCTTAAGTTACAAAAAAAATCCACAAAACAAACAATTTGTATTACTCCGTCGACGACGTTTTGCTTCCTAAATCAAGTATACACTGAATTTGACTGGAACTTAATTGGAGTCTTTATTTAACCTTCTCTTGTCTTCCGTTTCATTATTAATTCATGCCACTGTGCTAGAATTAGATTGACATTTTCTTATATTTTCTTTAAATATTTGACTGGCGTCGCTCACGGAGTATTATACTACTATTTATGTATTTCCTCTGACTGTAGTCTAATGTTATAATTAAATAATTAACAAATAATTGATTAAAGTACTTATAAACTTAGAACTAGGTGTAAAAGAGAGGGAACGCAGTCTACACATTCAGCAAACAAATACGTGTGGACGTCCAAAATTATTCAGTATACGAGTAGATACTTTATGAGCATGGTTGCCATTCGATGAAAATTCTTGCTACTCGTACCGGGTATAGGTAAAAAAAATGTACCAAGAACTGTTAGAATTGCCAAATTTTAGGTATATACTCGTATATATACTCGAGTATATAAACCATGTAGCGCTCCCATTGTTCCGATTTGAGTTCTGTTTTTTTTTTTTGTTAAGTTGGTAAATCTGTTGTTGATATTCCCTCTAAATCTTAGCATCATAACTTGACATTTGCAAAAGTTACGTAGCCAAGAGTAATTCTTTTCCTGTGTGTGTTGGCGATTTTTTTACAATTTTAGAAATGCATTTAAATTAGCAACAACAGACTCGTATTAAATTTTGCGTAAAAAATGGATTTAATGGTGTGCGAACGTTGGAAAAGTGTTTCGGCAACGATTCTCTACAGAAAACGGTCGTTTACCAGTGGCACGAGCGGTTCAAAAGTGGTCGTGAGTCAATCGAAGATGATGAACGCAGTGGCAGACCATCGACATCGAAAACCAATGAAAACATTGATGGAGTAGAAGAAATGTCGATCAATAACCGCAAAGAGAGATAGCGGACGACTGAAACATTGCCTATGGATCCGTCCAAGACATTTTGGTTAATGATTTGGTTTCTGTAGTGTAGCAGCAAAGTTGGTGCTGTTGGTGTTGGTGCATTACTGGAAACGAGACATGAGTTTATGAGTACGACACGCAATTTACACATCAGGCAAGTGAATGGAGTTCACCAAATGAGCCAAGACCAAAAAAACCACGTCGTTTTCAGTCAAAAAGAAGGCAATGCTCACGGTTTTCATGGATTACAACGGTGTAGTGCATCATGAATTTTTGTCAGAAGGCCAGACAGTAAACAAAGAGTATTATTTGGGCGTTATGAGACGTTTGCGTGAAGCAATTCGCCGAAAGAGACCAGAATTGTGGGCAGAAAACTCGTGGATTTTACACCATGATAACGCACCGTTGCACAGTGCCATAATTATTCGTAATTTTTTGACGAAAAATGCAACAAATACCATCCAACAGCCACCGAGTTCACCTGATTTGGCTCCCTGTGACTTCTCTCTGTTCAATCGAGTTAAAAAACCACAACGGGGAACGCGTTTCAGCAGCCGAGTGGAAGTACCGAATATAAAATATAAAAAATGTTTTGATTGGATCAAGCGCTGGCATAAGTGTGTTGTAGTCGATGGAGATTACTTTGCAGGGGACAATATAGATTCAGATGAAAAAAACTTGTATTTTTAATTTTCTGAATAAATTCCGGGTACGTTTTGATCAAGGCGATGTAAGTCTCGAAATTGTGAAGAAGGAATTTGGCGACTGGGTCATCTCAAGGCGAGCGGTCATCAATTGGCCGCCGTGATCATGCGATTGTCACAATCAATTTTATATCGCACACCGTTGTTGTTTTATTTAAATATTTTTTTCTATCGTTCTTATCTGGGCATCTTCGTATTAACAATCTCAGTTGAATTTTGGAAATATTAAGTTGTTGGTTTTTGTTTAAACTAGTGCTTAAAAACATTATGACAAACAGTGATTTTTTTTATGCAACTAACATGTTAGCGAAGACATTAATTATCCCAATCTTAACATAGGGTTGTAAAGTTTTCGAACAGTGTGACTCGATTAGTAGCCTTAAACTCAATTTCGCTTATAATAATACAGTTCGATACATCTTCGGTCATCGAAGATTCGACTATATTTCACATTTCGCTTACCGAATCTGCAACATCACGTTCGAAAGAATCTTACAGTATCGTACATACTATTGTTGTATAACATAATTTCTACACGTCAACCCCGCGTACAGATCGGGTCCAAAAATTGGGGTCATTAATATACTTTTGCAGCGTGACTGCGACAAAATTAAGCGATATTGCGACGACTGAAAGTTGAAAATCAACTTTCAGAAGTCGGAAACCATTCTGTTTAGGACGCCTTTGTCTGGGGCCTCTAGGGATACCAGAAAGAATTGGCGAAAGTTCTCGGTCGTGGGGCAGCACGGGCAGCCACTTGCTTGTCGAAATGTAGTCAGATACCTTGGGATCTGGCTAGATCAGTTTCTGTATTTTAACAAACATATAGATGTTGCTCTGGCCAGAGCCAAAGGTGCTTTTGCCCTTACAGAGAGACTGTTTTATAACAGTCAACTCGATGTGAGGGTGAAGGTGATCTGCTACATGGCCCTTATCAGGCCCATGCTTGTATTTGGATGTCCCGTGTGGTTCAACGTGAGAGCAAGTTTATTGGAAAAGATTCGGGTGTTTGAGAGGGCTTGTCTTAGGACTTGTCTTCGCCTATACAGAACACCAGAGTCTCAGTACATATTCTATCCAATGAGGTCTTGTACAATAGGGCGAACTTAGTAAGAGTGGACAATTTCGTCATAAAGTTGACTCGAAGGCACATTGCAAGAGCAATGACCTCAACGAACAACCTGATCTCCGGAGCTTTCTACCCTAATTATATGTATCATGAGAGAGTTCGCTTTGACGGTTTTGTTCCTCCAGAAGCTTTCCTCTATTTAGATAGCAAAGGTCTGATCCAGGACAGATTGGCGGTGCCGCTAATCTTCCATGTCGCTCGAACAGCTGCGGACAGGCGACTCAACTACGACAGAGACGTCGCACATGGCAGTGCGGAGCGTCTCCGGTTCAGTAGGGCGGTAGGGAGTCGCGACATGAGGGATGTTGCTCTGCAGCACCAACACTTTTGGTGGCTAGTTGAAGGAGAGGATGCTTCGTCGTCGAATGCCTAAAGTAATAAAGTAATAGATAGCTTAATCTGAGGCAAAGCGGGTCAGCCTAATTTTTTCTTAGCCATGGCCGGCTTAAATAGTTTTAGGTAGGATTAAGTTAGTCTTAAGAAAAAAATATATATATATAAAAACCAAAAAAAATAAATAAAAATACATGTATTTGTATATTATGTATATACATATTATGTATATATATATATTTATGTATATCTATGTTTGTGTTAGATGTAAGTAGGTTAAATAGATTAAGATTTATTTTTAGGTAGTTTGTAGGCTTTTAGTTTTAAGTTTTATAAAAAATTAAAAAAAGTTCCATATACTAAGTTTTTGCTTAAAATTTAAGTGTTAGGTTTAACTTTTAGTGCCCGCATGGGGCCAGTAAGTTAGAATAAGATTATTTGTAAGTAATTAAAGCTAATTTTTAAGCGTTTTTTATTTAGCATATAAGAGTAATTTAAGTTGAAAAAATAAAAATGCATAAAAACTGAAAACTGAACTGACACGTCAACCCCGCAACCTCTTTAACCGACTAACGTCCTGTGTATTCATCAGGACTAGACAAATTTTATCCCCGCGCTATTCTTGCCTAACGTCTGAAGCCCTCATTGTTTCCTTTTTTTTTTTTATAATTTACGCGCGCCTAAGGGGTTTGATACCCTTTTACTGTTGCCTTGGCGCGGGCGGAAAGGTAGAAGGAGGAGAAATCAGGAAAATTGGTTTTTTATAGTGGTTTGAAACTCAGGTGTATTTGGTTTCGATATTCGCTCTCCAGGGATGGGAGTAAGAATAGAACGGAGAGTTTTTTCTTCATTCACTCAGAGTGGATTCGAAGGTTATAATTCACACTAGTTTTTTGTGCCTGAATCTCTACAACAGCCAAATCTACGTGTCAGTGTTATGCCTTCACACGCATACACATGCTGTCTGAGTTCCAATTACACAAATGAGAAACTTGAAAAACTTGTCAATGGGATTCGAACCTTGACAACATTGCTCATATCACTCTGGCTTTTATGCTTCCTAATATAGGTCAGCACAAAATCCATTCATGACGAATGCCACAATCCTCTCTTCGTAACTGAATGCAGCGACAATAAACTCTGATTGTAAACAAACTCTAATGGCAAACGAATTCCAATCGCCTGGGTCAACAGGCGAACATACGACGACGATGACTACTCATGCTGACACATTATACCGCGCAGTCGGTGGTCGTCGATCGTGAATCATTCATTGATTATTCATTGCTTACAAAGTACAAATATCATAATATAAATATACAAATGTTAGAATTTCTACATAAATATACAACTGTTAGAACTCCTACATATGTAGCGCTCATACGCCGCCATGGAACGTTGAACGCCTGTGACGGTTCTTTTGAATCCGGCGGGAATGTCTTCCCGCCAGGATAAGTACGTGCCCTAGACACCGCATTTGGTTACTTTTGCCGGCAACCGCTTAGCCTCTTTACTACACGTTGGCCGCCTCTATGGCGTTCTTTGCTCTCTAAAGCAAGAAGGTGTAGATCGACCCATTGATGTCGGCGATTTTGTATTAGATATTTTATCGTGCTGATCTCTCTTAACGCAACAAAAGTGATTATGTCTTCGTCATCAGGGAATTCAAGACTTTCATTTGCCACGCTAGGTGGCAAAGGTTTAAAAAACATTTGTCGTGCTCCAAGACACTTCGTGCATTCCGACATTTTCTTTTGGGTCGCAGATCCATTTTCCATCAGATGTTTTAACGGGAGATTTTGCGCTTGAGGTCTCTTGAAATGTTTGGCAGCCTTCCAAAGACAGTAGTTCCAAGACAGTGGCTTTGTCAGCAGTTAAGTTACAAAAATATTTAGTTTGGGATTTATTTTTAAATTCACCAACACTTTTTCAAGTTTGGTATTTAGCCTATTAAGGATAGTTTTATCCTATTTTCCACGTATTTCCTACTAGCTCTTCTCTTTTCTGATATAAGTTTCTTAATTACTGTGGGATATTTTACCGATGCTTTTTTTTTTTTTGTTGACAAGTCGGTGTACTATCTACCGCTGCCTGTTGTATATCAGCAATGAATTGCTCCACTTCGTTGACAATATGGCTTGATGTTACCAGTGGAGATCTGAGGTTAATGAAGCATTGCATTGAATTTCAGAGATAAAATTCCGAGATATGTTGGAGTAAACCGTTTGCATTCCAGGTGGGGAGTTTCAAACTTGTAATCATAATTGTTTCCTGTGGAAAGTTCTTTGCATAGTAACTTAATGATCTTATCTTGATTATCCAATTTTTGAAGAATAATAGTAGGAAGCATTTCCTTTACAGATATTTCGTCTTCTTGACGTTTATTTTATGGCAATACGATTACTGTTTTCTACTATTACAATACTGCTGCTTGTTTGGTTTCCATGACAGTGGATGGATTTCGCTTTCCCATCGTTCTTTGGATGTTTTTCTTTACATTTAACGCAAGAATATCGTTTGCATTGATATATTGTGTTGGAACGTCTCTTAAGTGGCTCAATCTTGACAACAGTACTCATCATGTATATAAAAATTCTCCATATCTTCTTGATTGTGAAAGGAGAGCATAAAAAGAGGTAATTCCCTATTTCTAATTGTTGGATCCCATTCATTACTTCTTGATCTTTCTGTTTTTATTAAGTTTTTGCCTTCCAAAATTTTGATTTTTTTTTTTATTAAACAAATCTGAAACAATGTCATGCTCATCACACGAGAAGTGAAGACCTCTGACCACTACTCTAAATTGTCTAGTAGCCTTATTTTCATATGAGTGCCATTACAACTTCATGTTCGTTACTCGTAGCTCATCAGACATTTCTCTGTAAGTGTCAGTGTCATCGACATTTATTTTATAATTATTGTTGGTATATGATATTGGCTTGCATATTTTCTCCGTTTTTTATTCAATTATTCTTTCTAACTCTCCAAATTTGTCTGCTTCCAAGATCATTATTGGAGGTGGTACTGGCTGTCTTTTCAAGCCTTTTATCATTCCTCTTAGGTTGTGAATTTGCGTGTCTTGCCGTAGCCATACTATCATGATTTCTTGCAGAATTTTCAGGACTTTCTTCTGCCTTGACTTTTCGTTGGCTTTTTGGTTTTCTTCTCACGTCCCTCTGTTTCTAGCGCAAGTTCCTCTTCATCCGTGAGGTACTCTATTTTATATTCTTGCTAGATTGTTTGGATAGTACGGTCCAACAGGGCAACTGTCACTTCAAAATTTTGTATCTGTTGTTGCAAGCTTATAACAATTTTGTATAGATTTTTCTTGCTTTAAGTTCGTTGTAATAGTCATTTGCTTTTAATTGTCGGCGATATCGAAAAAAAACCTATTGATCATTATTTTCAAAAAACTGAGTTCGAAGTGGAATTTTGGTGAAGAAAACTCGGGAGCAGATTGCTTATAATCGAAGTCGGCAAACCATTGTGTTACCCATATGCATATGTATCGGGGAAAAAAAAGTCCAAATGCCATTGCGGTTGTTGCAAGTGTAAGAAATTCGAGACCAGAATGATCACAGGGATCAACGATCTCACTGACATATGCACCGCTTACGGAGAAAAGGGCTAGTTGCCATCCGGATGAGATAAATGAAAGAGCTAAAAACTGAGTGCATTTGGAGCTTTCGTTTTGAAACTATGAAACTCTAGATGCATTAACCTTTTGTGGAAAAATTGCCATTTTTTGTTTATTATTGTTTAATTGTTTTTGTTTTCTTTTTTCTAAAAAAAAGTAAATCCGGAATTCTTTCCAATTTTACAATTTAGTGAATAAATTTATAAAGTCTACAAAGTTTCGTTGACATAAACAAAAGTGGCAACCGTGTGTCGAGCTATGGGTCGCACCTTTTCGAGTACTATCTACGTTTTGTTTGTAGTTTTCCCTTATTGTGCTTTAATCGAGTTTCCAAAATAGCTATCTCTTTCTGTGTGTTTTGTTTTTGTCTTTGTGTTCTGTATAACTTTTTCAAGTCTTCATGAATAATTAACACTTAACCCCATGTGGGGACAATTAGAAATATCAAACATACCTATACAACTATTTATAACGGATGAAAAAGCATCAATTAAGCTAAAAATAGGAAAAAAAAACAATGAAACTTTGCGTATATATTTACAACTTTGGAACTAGCAGACATTGTAAATTAAAATTTTATGACCCACAGTACGGTTTTCGTAGCAACGCCTACACTGATAAATAATTTGATGACGTCTTTCACCGAAAAGTGAAGACATATTTCAAGGGCATTTAACAGACCTTGGCATCAGGCTCTTTAGTCGAAAAAATGCGTGCATTCAAGATAGATCGATCTTTCGAAGCCTTCAATTCGAGTTGTTTTGGATGTTTCAACGCCTGATATATACAAATTTAAATGACGGTACGTCCCAGCTGGGCTGCGTTCTGTCCGCGACACTCTTTTTAATTGTAATTAATGATCTCTCGTCTGCTATTACTAATCCAATATATTCTTAGCTGACGACTGCTTTTCATATTCATTCTTGGACTCACTTCGCTGCTCTTCGGCTGATGAACTGTCATTGAAGCGAAATTTAATCAATCAGCCATTTCCATTTCGCGATGTGTGTCTATGACGACTTTCGTTGAAATATTCCATGTCGCCTAAAATGCTGCAAAATATCTAGTGACATGAGAAATAGTATTTTTCTTTTCAGAGATCTGTTTTGAATTGGCAGCACTTTTTCCAGAGACTTCTTATTTGACAGCTAACAACTAAAGTGATTGCTTGGCTTACGCGGCAAAAAGTTATTTAAAAAACGATGGTTCAGTTCCCGAAACTTTCCATTTGAGCATCTAATCCGAATGACCATGGATTGTCTTCGCAACTCGGATTTTTTTTTGTTTTTTTTCGGATCACTCATATAAGGAACTATCCATTTTACTCCTTGTAAGTTCCTTTTAATGGACGTTCTCAGTCAATCGAAGAAAAAGGAGTAAGCGCTTCAGTAATAAAGTGCCTACAGTACCAGCAAACACCACGTCAGCGTCAAGTGCCTGCAGTCTGATGCGACCTCAAGCCAGACATTAACAGAGGTAGTTTCGTTATCACTTTCACTGCAAGCGTCGCAGAATGTGTCACGTATGTCCAGCACATTTAAGAGCTTAGCAAAAGTGTAGTGCCTCGTCACGACGCCAGTAAGCAGCCTGCAGTCTTTCCAATTGAGGGATAGCAGGAAGGTCGCTGACCCCTTACAGATGTCGGGAAGTATTCTCTTGGTCTACTGGCAACCTGGAAAGTCATGGCATCTGCAGTTGTGCTCATATGAAAGCGAACTGTCAATGGAAGTCCTACCCGAGGACGAAGAAAGACCTAACGTAGTTTCGACTCCTGAAAAACTCTCCTTTGAGCGTTGTGTCCAGACGAGAATCTGTGAATTTAGGCTTCCGACTGCGTTCAGTGATGTCTTGCGTTCTCGAACTACATAGCTTGGAAGTAACAATAGGGTTCAGCAAGGCAGCTGGGCTTTCGCTACAGATGCAAATGTTTCGCCCACTCTACCGGTTCTTTACAACATAGTTCGTTGCCACCATGATTGCTTGTATCATCCCTTAAAAGACAAACGCAGGTTTTCGTAACTATGAGCGAACTCCAACGTTGTCGTCTTCCAGAAAGATACCAGTATCGTATCCAATATGGTTTTGTAGCCATTCTTGCACACAGGGAAAGTCGATTTCGTATTTTTTCTGCAGCAAGACTTCTGGTGTCATTGCCTCAGACAGACATAAGACAAGGGTCAAAAGACAGTTGACGCTCAAGGTCATCTGAGCTCCAGTTCGTGTTGTACCAAAGATTCTTTTTGAATGGAAGATGGTTTTGATTAATATAAATATCAAGAGGGGGGAGATTCATCAGTGCCTCTAGAGCAGAGTCAGGCGTGCTTGGGAATGCCCCCATGTAGCCGAGAGAGAACGTTCTTTGGAGTCTGGTAAAAGCAACAGAAAGCCTATTCCACCAGACAACCAACACGTAGGATATAATTGGATTTATCATAGCCGTGTAGATTCAAAGGACCCTTCTCGATAACAGGCCCCATGTCTTGCCAACAGCTCATTACAAGCTTTCGACGTAACATGTTTAGTCCATAGAAGGTTTTTATCCAGGATGACAACCAAGTATATAGAATTAGATGGTGATGTCTTTAATCATTCGATAAGTCAAACCAGACAGCTTCCTACTTCTCGTACGGAGAAGAACCTCAGTTTTGAGAAGATTGATTGAAGCCCATTTCTAGTACACGATGATTGGTGGAACGTCTAGGGCTGCCTGTGCTTTAGAGCACGATCCATCAGACAGTACAGCTACATCATCCGCGTATGCTTGTGCATAGTCGTCAGAACTATTCAGCGTTCGCAACCCGCATACTCTCATTAATAATAAGCAGTTGCACAGATGTCGTGCAGTGCGGGCATAAGAAGCTGTTGCTGCTGTGAAGTTAGTATTGAGGAGGAAACGAATGAGTCGATTCGCCATCAAGAGACAATTGGAGCTGCTTCCATTAACTTTATGGAAAGTTTTCCGGAAAGATCTTGGCTGACGAAGAAGAATTGAAGCCGTTGGCCCATTGTGTGCTTCGTACGTCCGGTGAATGGGCTGAAAATAATATTGTCATCGTCGACATCGTCGAGGGACTCACATCTTGCTGTAGCAGAAGGCGTTCATAGCTACGGAGTCGCAGCCATTGTGTACCAGCAGTATGGTGCCCCGCACACTATGACCATGCGGTTGGAGAGTGGTTAGATCGCGTGTATGAAAATTCTTGGATAGGGAAGGATAGATCTGTTCTGCGGCAACCAAGGTCTACGAACAAAGGACATTGTTTACTGATCAGAAATAATAACATTCGATGACTGGAACCATAGGATTGACGAGGCAGCTGCGTAAGTCCGAAAAGAATTGGAATGAATGGACATTGTTAGAGCCTTTCAAAAGCGATTTCTGGCGTGCATACAAAAGCAACGGATTGCATTTTGAACAATTGATGTGATACAAGGATTGATGAACAAAATAAAAATAAAAACGTGCGGTCAATATTTGTAATTTTTTTTTCCTAAAATTTCTAACGATTTTTAATTTAATGTTTTAGCTCTTTAAATAAGTTGGGTTATATCTTGAAAACTACTGACTTGAGATGAAATGACCTGACAGTCATTGTTTGTAAATACTAGGTACACGTTTTAAAGTTGCAAAAAGTGGGGGTTAATTACATATTTTCCAGAAAGAAATGACGACAAATCCAAAATTGTAAGTTTAAAAAAAAACCACTTTTGATCTTCAATTGCAGCGAGGCGAATTAGTGTCTGAACAGTGTTGTCGACGATGTTAGGCTTAGTTGATAGATTAGATTTGTCTCTAGCATGTTCCGATGGATGGTGTACGTGATATCATTTTGTTTGTCCTTCGCTCATAGTCCTTTTTCTGAGCAATTTTATTGAATGCAGCTTCAATAATTCGGCGGGTCGATTACTCTGCTTCCCTCATAATTAAAGCAACGAGACTCTTTCTTACAGTAAGTCTGGTTAGTTGCTTCTATTGCGATCCGATGCTTGTCTTCTTTGTGTTGCTCGACCTAAGATAAAGAACTATTTTAGTCTAGCTTTTTCTGGGCTTTCGCTGAGCTTTCGCTTTGGGATGCATTTCGTTTTCAGCAGGCTCCTCCCAGAATCCATAGAACTGAAGACAATAGGTTTTCCAACATATGTATGCACCTGGTCGGGCACACATATTTTTATTTTTAACCCTTGCATTCTCTTGTAAAAACAGGTTTCTTACGCCAGGTTTGACGATGAGAGCAATGTCATAGGCGTCGCGCCGTTCGAAAGCACACAACATATCACATGTGTGATCACTTGACCCGAAATTGATATTTCATATTTCCTATTCATCTTTATGTACAATTTGACATCCTTCAACAACAATTCAAATGAATAATTCGAATAAATCTAAATATGATCGTTCTAACCCGCTGCCACATGATACCATTTGGAAACTTATTTGAGGTAGAATACCCCCAAATGCCTTAAATCGACAATCGAATTTGGTAAGACGACAACTACCTCGGAGAACACAAGCTCCTCAATATACACATGCACTTGAAAGTACGTCGTTTCTAAAGAAATCCAAACTCAAGTCAACTCAACTATACACCCGGTTACCCTACTTCTGTTAGGTGCTACATACCCATATGTACTCGTAGGTATATCTATTTATGTCTGAAGCAATCTTTTGCCTCGAGGCGTTGTGAACACACGTTTAAATTAAATTCACTTACCTTCTGCTTTGACTTGGCATGCTGTTAGATACGAAACTGAGTAGATATGTACGAGTACTTACTAGCGAAATACTCGTACATCTCTTAATGTGAAAAACAGTTTCGATAAATAAACGTATCCTGGTACTGATAAAGTGGTAATACTTTGCCTACGGATTTTATGGTGCTATGGCATTGTATCGTTGTGCCATTGCCATGGTCTTGGTCCTGGTTCTCATCCTGGTTCGGAGTCTAGTTCTGGTTGCAGCCTCTGTGGTTGCTATTGGTTGTCTGTACTTTATACGATGGTATCCAGGATCTGTTTGATGGTATGATGCCGCCGCTGTCACTGGTGCTGATACTGGATGGTGAGCATGCGATGTTGTCGACTTCCTGCAGTGAAGTGGAGTGTTTTGGAGTTTTTTTTTTATTATTTTCCCTCGCGTTCCCCTAGTCTTTTGTAAGATTATTTTGTTATCCTGTTAATATGCTTTTGTTGTGTTACTTTGATGTTATATGCGCGCCTAAATTGGATTATCAATGTTCTTTAGGGTGTGATGAATGTTTTCCGCTTTTTTTTTTGTTTTGTTAAAAAACGTCCTGTGGATGCGTCTATGTTATGGCTGTGACTAGCTTTATTCTAAGCTCCCTTGAACCTTTATTAGGGAAAAGGGTAAACTAGTAAAATGTTTTGCTTTTAAGCAAAAAGTTTTGGTTGCCTTACATATTTTACACTGAAAACTGAGAAAAAAAACTAACATTAACAAAAAATAGGAAAATTTGCAATAGATGGAAAGATTATAACGTACAGTCACGTTTCCTGTGTGATCGCGGATGTATGGTATGTGGATATTTTTCAAACTAGCAAAGTAGTTGAGAGAGCGGACAGGAGATATGCTGTAAAACCTTGTTATACACGTTTCGAAGAATAGATGCAATTTGATTTGAATGGCGATACTAATTAAACAAAAAAACATCAAGAAGAAACCATTGAATAAAGGCATTGGCATCACGAAAAACTGCAACATCTACAGTTCAGAAAAATCTCATGCTGCAATCGAGCTGAAATTTACGAGCAGGTTATGCCTATCTATAATAGCGCAATAAAACAAAAATACAAATCCAATGTACAAGCTATTTATTCGGAGGAAACTTCTGACAAAGATGTCACGATGAATTATTCTACGTTCGTACTCATATGGTCGTACCCATAAGGTATCCTTCCACGCCATCAACAATTCAAGGCTTTCTTTAATACTATGCAAAACAACCAGCAGAATACTTATTTGTATATCCCTTACTTTCTTTTAGTTTGTTTCAGCCCATTAAGTCGTCAGATGAAGGCTAAAAAAGGAATCATAAATTACTATCCCATCTGGTCAAACAAAAAAAACAAAACAGTATTGCAGCAGAGATGAGAAACGGTTTCGAGAACATGGGGCAAAATAAACCATGGAACAAAAAAATAAATAAAGAAGAGGCACTGGGAATGTATATGGAAACATATCCTAGATGCGCTACGAAATATGATATAAGAGAAACCATTTGTAATATCATACAATACATCAAGAAATTCGTGAAGAACTATTTTCGCCAAAGAGTGTTAATATGTACATTACACAGATGGTGCAATAAGAAAGTACGCAGTCACATGGAGAGTACCACAAGTGTTTGAGGCTATAGAACGTTGTGTACGAATCCATCCTACGTCTTCAATTACCAGGTGAGGTTAAAATTGAACATTGCGTCAGTTCTAACAGCTTAAACTCGGGTTAATCAGCAATTTAACCATTTCTAAGTTGGTCTTACGCTAGCTGCACGCAAGACGAAAGCGATACTTATTACCGGTAGAAATCTAAGATAAACATCATGCACACATGAGATACTATCCGAATCAGCAATTACAATAGCAACAACTCTCGGCTATGTAGGAGTACATGGAATGTTCATTCTACACGCGACCCAACAATAATCGGAGGCTCTACACTGCTACAAACCGGGTGTCACTGTCATCGAAAACTGTGATTGCTATAGGGATCAGAAGCAGCGGCTATTTGAGAATGGATTTGTAATAACAAAAAGCTTCAGACACAATAAACATAACATTCCCCATCAATGCACAAATTTGCTCACACGAGCATGAGAATAACTCGGGGAGTCTTTGCTCTAACAGCTGTTTGACTAGACGTATTAGTAATTTCTTGATTACGACGTAACGATCCACTTTGGCGATACAGTTCAAACAGTAGCTTAAACAAGTAGCGCACATTTCCCGTACTTCGATATCCACAAATGGACTTGGCAGTCACCTGATTAAAAAACCATAAACCAAATTCATCACATTGAGATCGACGCAAGACACAGCTCGAGTTATCTAGTACACCCGCAAGCCCACTGCCGAGCTCTACATTTCCTAGTCGTTATAACTTGCAAATATTTAAGACCAATGTATAGTGGTACCTCTCTTTTTTTTCTCCCTAAGTCCTCCTTCGCCGCGCTGTATGCAAATATTTTAAGGGTGCTATAACCATTTGAGCGCGCGCTAATTATACAAAAAAAATATGCCTGAATGTTTCGATCACCGAAGGAGGAGAATATCGCGGAGGCATGATAATCTAAGAAGTACCATGACTATGGATAATTGGATCCCAACATAAATATATAAGTATTTAGGGCACCAATAGAGCCCATGGCGATTTTGCTATTGCTATTTCAAAACTGAGTGGCCCTCTATATCTCCTCTATTCTTTTGACATTTTTTTCTATGCACTGCTTTTGTGTTCCCATCTTTTTTTCATTGTATATCTTTCAGGTGCGAGTGTTCATAGAAGATGTTGCAAAAGTATTGTCATAATGTGAATGTACCATAATTTTTGCAAATGGCGTTAAGTGTCATTGTGCTTTGACATTTATGTTGTAAAAAGATAGAGAATTAGTTGGCAATAAGCAATGGAACGATACACACCTGAAGAACGCGGAATTATTGTTACTGCTTATTTGAGCAATTTCCGGTCTGTTGTTTTAGCGCAGAGGTAATTTTGTCGTCGTTTTCCTTGTCGCCTTGCACCATGTGCGCATGCAAAATGGTTTGTTTGACCAAGAATAGCACTGCTGTGGCAGAGGACGTTCGAAAGAGTCTACAAACATCGACAAGACAACGATGCACAATTTGGCATCAGCAAACGTTCGTTGCATCGAATTTCGGTAAAAGGTCGTTCAGTGCAAAACGTTCACCAATTGCTGCCAGCTGACCCTCAAGCCATGCTCTGTTAAATCTGGTGTAAGAAGAGGATGATTTCGTGTCCAAAAGCACAATGAGCGATGTAGCCATTTATACTTAAGTGGTTATGTGAATAAAGAAAATTTGGGCTTCTGGGGCACGGAGAATCCACATGAAATGCACGAGGAGCCATTGCAAAGTGACTGTTTGATACGGCATTTGAAGTGAAAAAGTGATTGACCCTTATTTTTCTGAGTACGCCGACGGCACCACCGTAATGGTAACTAGTGGGCGCTACCGAAAGATGTGAAAAGAGTTTTGTTTTTTGCCGCAGGTTGCTGAATTTTGTCTCGAGCATTGTTGGTTCCAGAAGTATGGAGCAATCGCTCATACAGCTCAAGAGCAATGTTGTAGAATTCGAATCACTAATTTCCAGGCCGTGTGATCGATATCCCATTTTGGCGATTTGAACTGGCCGATTTCTTCCTTTGAAATCTCGCGTTTACCACAACAAAACACAAACCTTGCAAGTATTGAGAGTCAACATTGAAGAAGAAATCACCAATTCGGAGCCAGATGTTTTGCGAGCAACAATTCAGAATGCCGTAAAACGAGCACAAATGTGCATCAACTTAGGAGGTGGTCATTTGAGCGATATCATTTTTTTTACCTTAATGTCATCCATTTTACACCTTCAAATAAACTTTTCGTGAAATCAGAAAACAAAATGACAGCCAATTCACCTTATGACATTACTTTTGCTCCACCTTGTAGTAGTGTACAGTACCTTTTAATTGTGTAGATTCTTTCACCGCACAACAAAATGATTTTTTCTAAAACAGCACCGTCAAACCAGTCCATTTTTAATTTTACTAAGTGTCCTTGTGACACAGCTTTGCTGAAACGATCTTCTAAGTTGGACGACCATTGACTATCGTTGATCGAGGAACCCCAGAAAACAAAAAAGAAGCCCCATAGTCAGCTGAAGGACAAGAAAAATCAGCTAACATGAATTTCGCCTACAACCAAACTGTTGCTATGTTCGTACAAGTTCCTTACTTTTGATCTTGTGTTCACCAGATCGTTATACGAGTACAGAGGCTAGTTGAGAGCTTTTAAGAAATTGTTAGCAAGCGATTTTGTTGCCGATAACATAATTTGTTGCTGTGCTGTTAAGATTTTTGTTGCTGCAATATTGTTGAGTTTTCCTACGATATTTGGTTGCTGACAACTGGGTGGATGCCATTGATCAAGCAGAACTTGGAACCGGTTAAGGCTAGTACTCTGTTCATTCACGTGAAAATCCGTTGGCAACATACATTTTTCAGTCGTGGAATATGACGTTTCAAAAATAAATGTTGCTGGTAAAAGCCAGCGGAGTAGATAGGTACATCTGGCATCTGATATACGAGTATGAATATTGTTTTTCTTTTTGGTATTTCTGGATACTGCAATTCTGTCGTTTCGTAAAGTTAAAAATATAACAAGTAAAAAAATACAAAGAATAAAGAGAATATACAAACAAATCAAGGAATTCTGTGACTTCAGCTCGGATACTGTCAGATAGCTTTGTCGTTTTTCTTTTATTTGTCACTTTTCACGTACATTTAAATGGCACAGGCATTTAAATTGGCGTGAAAAAATGTTGCAGGCGACTGCTTAGATTCATGTTGATAATATTTCATGAGAGGGAACAGAGTACTACTTTGGCGGAAATATTTGGAAATTTTGACAATTATTTCACGAGCAGTTTTTTTTATATGGAGTATTTCGGGAAATTTCACGTGGAATCGAACACAGTACTGGGCTTTAGGAAAAATTGAAGAGGAATAGAGCGAAAATAGAACTGGTTGCATAGTCATTTTCTGTACCATTATTATAGTTGTTTGGAAACTTGTTGCTAAAGTGTCAGGAAATCATTAGCTTCGTATACCTACCGTCCCTCTCTAACCACTTCACAGACAAGAATAACAAAAACAGCGTATTAATCCAACAGAATTTGCAATTTGGTTTGATTAAGTTGAATCTTATTTAGTTGTCGATTGTCGGAATGTCGGGCCTAATTGTGCCAGTTGATGGCAGCGGGGGGATCGTTGCTTGCGCTGATGTTTGGTTTTATGTTCGCCTGATTTTTTCAAACATTGTTATGCACCTCAAACCAGCTGAGTCAGCATATTATTTGCTTGCAGGTATTCCCATGGAAGTATGTGCACGCGCAGGCTATATGACACCGGATGGGATGCATGCGAAATATCAAATGTGACGAGTCAGGAGATATTCAAGGGAACATTTGGATATAGGAAAAACTTTGGAGTTAGATGGGAATGGATTTTGGAAGCAGTTGCAATCGTAATTGCAAACAGCTTTATTGTTTAAGACAGTTTACTCAAGTGAGTGAGTTGGGGAGTTTACTTCTTCTCCTCCTTCCCTTTTCAAATTAAGTGTGCGATGTCCTTTTCAGCTTACAGGTTATCGCAAAATCTGCAAGAATTATTATATTTTTTTTACCCAGAACAATTTGACTAGATTCTGCCGACTATATCAAAATTGATGTAAGTGGAATCAGTTGTGCCGTCCTAAGAACAGCTCAAGCTTCTGACTGGAAAGCAATTAATGTGTAGAGAATTGGCATGAACAATTTCAGGCTAGGGTCTGTGCAGAAAATGCAAAACTTCAGATGACAGTTTCTAAAAATATTCAATGAAACTTCCATGATTTCATTTAAAGTGCTTAGGTGTTTTCCCTTTATTAATAGGATTACTTCATTCGAATATGCCTTGACATTACGTTTCTTTTATATATTGCCGATAATCAATACAGGAGTGCTGATATAACTCCACACTGTGGTGTTCCTCTATTGTACAAAGGAGCAGTTTATGTTTTTGATTTTTTCATAGCTAACTTACTACATATCCAATTTGTAATCTAGTAAAGCCATTTTAGCAGCTCTGCACTCCGAATTGTTGAAGGCAGCCAGTTTGTAACGGGTAGTCCAAGTACAAGTTTCTTTTGAATCAGATGTTATTTTGACACTGACAGCTCTATCCCATTCGAAATCTTCTCTGTCAGTCAGTATCATATCTCCGGAGAATGAATTGAACGCATGAACGACGTGGGAAATATTGCAAAGGTATTTAAAAAGAGAGTGATCTGTTTCCGAAACCTTATGTTTATTGTAAAGAAGTTTTGGCCAAAATGAAGCACCCTCACTTAATAATGAGAATTTTGCAGAAAGATATCGGAATATTCACTTACAAAGTTCAATTGAAGGCAAACGTCATCCGCTTTGTTATCGCTTCTCAGTTTTGGCCGAAAAATAATTTTTTCTGACGAGGAGCGTTTTTACCTCAGCGGCTATGTTAACAATCAAAATTGCCACATCTGGGTATCGGAAAACTCGCACGTGATTGTCAAAAAGCCAATGCATTCGCAGAGAGTGACAGTTTGGTGCGGATTTTGGAGTGGTGACGTCATTGGCTCATTTTATTTCGTTCAACGGTGAGCGCTACAGAGCCATGATTACCAAATTTTTGTGGGCTGAAATAGAAGACATGGACTTGGACGATCTTTGGTTTCAGCGCACATTGCCTATAAAAATTCTTTCTTTTGCGCGCTATGTTTGGTAATCGTGTTATCATCGGTGATGTCAATTTCCCGTCTCGGAGCTGCAATTTGACCCCGTAAGCCGTTGTTTTTTTGTGGGATGCCCTTAAAGATCGATATTGTGCGGACAATCCAGCCAGAAATAGTCAACAAGATCTTGGAAAATTGGGTTGACAGGATGCGCTACATGAACGAAGTCGTATTCCGTGACTAATGGGAATGTTGGGTCTTTGGCAAGTAATTGGTATTTGTTCATTTTATTTAATTTTTAAGAAGGAAATTATATTCGGACCACCCTGTATAAGAGGATAAACGATTTAACAAGTTTATACCGTACCTCCCCATGGAGATTTATCGATTAGTAGTGGATAAGCCATTTCTTTTCTTGGTTCCTAAAATACGTATAATCCATTCGTTCACAAAAAAAAAAAACAGAATTACTTTGGCACTACACAAAATGCTCGCACCCTATAATATGCAACACAAACTTTTTAAAAAAGCAGAAAAAATAAAATATATTTGTCAGAAGTGGGATTCGAACCCACGCCCTCAGAGAGGACCAGAACGCTCAGTGACAACCCACTAGATGTGGATAAGATTTCTCTTGAGTCTGGCGCCTTAGACCGCTCGGCCATCCTGACATGTGATTGTCAATGTGTCCAAGTTCGACCCCCATACGACAGTTAATAGATAAGAAATACTTTTAACAAATTTTCTCACAGTATTAATGGAAAATAGATTTAGTTTTGGTAGCAGAAATTGTCAAGAATGACACGATTTGTTGGGGGCGGTTTGGTTGGATGAAGCTATTATAAACACCTAAATTTAGATGTTTCACTTTAATCGATGGGAATTTGTTTATAGATACATACAGGTACATACTCGTATAATATATTATGTATGGTATGACTAAGAACATTTTCTTGACACCTTTGAATAAGTGACTACATTATGTCCTCATATGTACCATGAAAGAAATGGATTCGTTATTCAAAATATATTTTTCGATTTCGGAACGCATAAGTGGATATGTGTGGGAAAACCTAAATGTCGTTCAGTACTTGGAACATTGATTTGTTTGTATCCATTGAAATGGAATGAAAGGGTTTAAGAACGCAATGTTTATACCACGATTTACATATGTATGAACCATAATGCGGAGAGATTTATATTGTATTTTCTGGTTTATTGGTTTCTCCAATTTTTTGAATATGATACTCGTACTTCGTCTCAAGTGGTAGAGAGGTTATATTTAAAATATGAGAACGTTGACCAAGGATGGCTGTAATACATGTTATGAATGTACGTTCGGTCTTCAAGTCAAATTGTATTCAATTCGATGGATTCTCGTTTGCTTTTAGTCAAAAATTGTCCAAGATAGCCTACAAGTACTTAAAGGGTTATATTGGTATGATATAATAGTTTTTCGACGTTGGGTTCCGGCCAATGGCTTTTTTAAAGATGTCACCAGTGGCTTCCCATTAGGAGCTCTTTCCACCTTTATTCAGAATGTCCAGTTTTTCGGTGTAGTAGTGAGAGAGACTCCTTGTAAACACAATACCTTCGTTACATGACCTCATCATTTCTAACATAAAGCCTCTGACAAATCGAGGACTCGTATGCAGTGGACACATTTTTTCTCTCAATGCGGATTACTACCGAACAGGCATCTCCATTACTGCAGCGGCGAAAATGGAAATCTATTGACTGATATCCAGGATATGCTGACGATATGAAAGAATCCTACTGAATTGAGATGAGGAAAACAAATCCGCCGATAGAGAAGATGATAGTTGATGGTTGTGATTATTTACTTACTTACTTAGGTGGCGCTACAGTTCGAAAGCCTCTCTATTTAGTCCGGTTCTTAGCTAACTGCCTCCCAGTCGATTGACGTCCACCTCTAACCTCTAGGTTAGATTCGAAGACTTTGCCGGCCGGAGCATTGGTATCCATTCGCTCTTCATGCCCTTGTCATCTCATGCAGCTGATGTGTAATTTTCTGATTGGATCGACGTTGCTCTACAGCTCGTTTGTCACTGAATCTACTGCTCCAAAATCCGTCGGGATCGAATATTATACAAAGGATTTTTCTCTCTAAACACTGAGGATATCTTCATCCGCTTTCACTAGAGTCCATGCTTCAGTGCCATAAAGAAGAACTGGGATGATCAAGGTCTTATATAGAGTCTCCTTGGCTGTTCGGGTTAGAGCCTTATTACTCAATTGCCTTCTTAACCCAAAAAAATAGCGATTGGCAAGAGTGATTCTTATGTGTCCCTTATTGTTTACAGGATGGCTAAACTCATTTTGGCAGCTTCCGTTTCAATACTAACGAATGGGTGATAACCTGCTGAGTTCTACCAATTATCATCATCGTACGCTAGTATAGGCTTTTCCAATAAGGACTTGACACCTTTTTTTTTTTTAAATAAAACGCAAACCATTTAAGATATTTCAAAAAGTTTATTATCGGCTTGAAGTACAATCAAAACATTTATGAATGGAACTCGACTTCGTTCATATGTCCACCGCGGGCACGTTTGCAGCGGTCGATTCGTTGGACCCAATTTTCAACGACTCGGCCACACATTTCGGTCGAAACGGCCGCTATTTCGCGTTCAATGTTGGCTCTGAGCTCTTCGAATGATTTAACGTAGCCCCATAGAAAATAGTCAAGTGGCGTTAAATCGCACAAACGAGGCGGCCAATCGACTGGCCCATTTCGTGAGATAACACGTTCACCATACTTACTCTTCAATAAATCGATTGTAGCGTGTGCTGTGTGGCTTGTTTCATCATCCTGTTGAAACCACATGTCGTCCAAGTCTATATCTTCCAATTCGGGCCAAAAATAATCGGTGATCATGGCGTGATAACGCTGACCATTCACAGTGACGTGACGATCGTTATCGTCGACGAAAAAATAAGGCCCAATAACGCCGCCGGTATGAAAACCGCCCCAAACAGTTATTTTTTGTGGATGAAGTGGTGGTTCATGAAGAACATGTGGACTTTCACCCGACCAATAACGCATATTTTGCTTATTGACGAACCCATTGAGCCAAAAATGAGCTTCGTCACTGAAGATGATTTTGCGATGAAATTCATCCTCTTGGCGCATCTTCTCCAGAACAAAATCGAAGCGACGTACGTCGCTTCAAATGGTCCAGCGGCTTCTATTCTTGGGTCAGCTTGATCTTGTATGTGTAAACCAAGATTCTTACGCATAATACACCATAATGCGGTCTGAGCGATGCCCAATTCTTGAGAACGCTGTGGAATTGACTGATTTGGATCGTTTGCTGCGGGCACCTGAACGGCAGCGATATTTTCGACACTTCGACCAACCCACTGTCTCACTGACACGGCAACATCACACAACGAATATCTAGACTCAAATGTTTGCACTAAACTTGTTATTGCCTGTCTACTAGGGCGAGAATTACGACCGAAAATTGGAGTTAACGCTCTTAAAGTTGCAGTCACCGACTCCGAATCTCGGTAGAAAATTTTTATAATTTGCAGACTTTGCTCGTTTGTGTACTTTACCCTGATGAAAATGTTGAGTTTACTGAATAAATTGACAGTGACCGTTTCATGATTAGTGAAATAGCGCGTTCACAAATTAAATTAAAAGTTGTCAATTCCCTATTGGAAAACTCTTTAGTTGCACAGACTTTTGAAAGATTGTGCCTCCAGTGTTCACTTGTGAGTTCCACACAATTGTTTCAAGCATTATGTTGAAGAAGTCACATGACAGCGCGTCACCTTATCTAAAACCTTTCTCGACGTCAAAGGTCTCGGTTAAGTCGTTGCCGACCTAGACGGAGCAGCGAGCGTTCTCCTTGACATTACGCTACATAATTTGCCTCTATAAATGTTGTCATATGCGGCCTTCAAATCGGTGAAAAGATGGTGGGTATCGATTTGGACTTCTGAAGTTTTTTCCAGTATCTGCCGGCGTGTGAGGATTTGGTCGACTGTGGACTTTCCTGCTCTGACGCCGCACTGATAGGGACCAATCAAGTTGTTTGCGAAGCATTTCAGACGTTCACACATTATAGCAGATAAGATCTTGTATTTGATGTTGAGGAGACTTATACCACTATAGCTGGCGCAGTTGAGAGGGTTTCGCTTTTTGTGGATAGAGCAAACGATGTTGAGACTCCATACATTCGGCGTACACCCTTCTGACTATATCTGAGAAATGAGTTCGAGTATGTTCTCCAGAAAGCAGTTTTCATCAGCTTTGAATACCTCGACCGGTAAGTTGTTAGAATTAGCCTTATGCATTGCTATCCTTACTTCGTTTTGGTTAGGCCGCCGGAAGTATTGGCTATCATCGTCTAAGGTGAATGGTCTATTGTACCTGACGGCGGTATGTTTGGGTTCGCCGCTGTCATATAGTCTGCAGAAAAAGCGTTTCCACATGTTCAGCATCAACTCTGACTCCACTACATGGTTTCCTTCTTCATCTTTAAAGGTTTCTATACGAGGCTTGTTACTCATGGAGTACAAACTCTTAATTTCGTCGATGCTCATATGTCTTGTCGGGGACTTGTACAAACATTCCTTGGTATCATCCTCTTCTTTCGTACGGGTAGAACGCGTTTCTATCCGAGGCCATTAGTTGGTTCGTCACATTTTTTTAATCTGTTCCGTATAAGGTTGTGAGCCTTATGACGGCGTAGGACAGAATGATGCTACTGGTCGAGCACGCCATTGCCATTTTAGACCTCTTGGGTAAGGATTTACGTATACAGTTACCGGGAATCATCACTGGGATGTAAGACAAGCAATACGTTACGAACTTGATTATTGCGCTGCTGGCGCAATTCAAGTTAAGGTTCAGTCAGCAGATTCCTGATCAATCGCCGCGCTGATAGCGGTTGTGTTGAGCATTAATATTCCGCCATCCGACTGTGACGAAGTTTTGAAAATCACTGTCCGACTGAAAAACAAGAAAGCCAGGTCGGTATGTTGACAGTGTATCGCGCTATGTTAAGGAAGCTACAGCTGTCAAATTTGGAGGTTATAGTAACTAATATTGGCCAAATCATCATGGAGAACTACAGTGTTGAGCAACGCGTGCAACTTATTAAATTTTATCAAAATGAGTACTCAGTTACTACGTTCCGTGCTCTACGTGATTTTTACGGTGACCACAATCGTCCTGTTCAGTCGACTGCTCGTCGTTTGGTGGACGAACTCAAATCAGCTGGTTCAGTTAAAAATCAAACTACACCCGTACGTTATCGTAAAAGTCTGCAGAAAACATTGCTGCAGTGAACGAGAGTGTGCAGGACAATCCGATACAGTCAATTTCTCGCTGCAGTCAAGAACTTGGCTTTTCGCCGACCTCGATTTGCCGAATTTTATATCGGGACTTAGGCATGTATCAGTACTAAATTCAATTTACAAGGTAAGTAGATGGAAAGACTAAATATATGCTGTCGTCGAAGTGTGTGCCGAACGTCAGTGTCGAAGTACTTGCGGTAAGCGGAAGAATTCCGATGCAGATACAAAGACCAGGATGTTGCTCTAAAAAATTGCATTTCAGCGAGCTTTTCTTAACAGATACGTAGAGCTGATATTGGATTCTTTCGAAAAAGCAATAAGATCTTCCATATGTCAAGAATGTTGAAGAATTATAAGAGGTAATGCTTCTGAATTTCCAATTTCCACTATTCTTAACCGCTAAAGTTTTAAAGCTGAAAAATTCTGCTACCTTCATAATAAAAGTCTCAATCATTGGCCTCATTTGTTGTGGGCAAACTTTCTTATTCGTTTACAATATTATCCAAATCAATCATCTTGCTAGAAGTGTGTGTGGGGGGGGGGGGGGGGTACTTTAAAAGCTGACATTGATTTTGTTTTGCACACAATTGAAGGAAAGTCCTGTCGAGGGAGTTGTAGGAGGCCTTTCTAAACGCGATAGATGCAAAATATATGACAACTGAGTGTTTAAGGCTGTCTAAACTACCTCCGTACATAGTTTCGTTTAAGTTAATCGATATTAACTATCCAAATAACTCCTTCTTACGTATGTACTTCTACTTCACATTCTGCGGGTTAGTAAGTCCACCTTTCGTTTATTTTCAAAAAAAAAAAAAAAGTTTCCATAATCAAACTCTCACTAAATAAGAACCCCAATTTATTCAGGAGAAAAACCGCGCACGTCAAAAAGATTTTTATTACCCAACTTAGCAGGAAGGTCCTATCGCTCGGTAAATCGCCATTACTGACCTACTCCCCTTGTGTGTCTGCTTCGTCGCATTCTGTTTATTTTTTCATCCGTGGATGATCCTAAGCAAAAATTTGCATTTTGAAACTATTCTGCCCATCCATTCATCCCTCCGGGATCCGACGGATGTGAATGATGGTTTATCCTGACGGACGATGATGGTGGTGGTTACTTTGCTTTTCTCTTCAAATCTGATTCACCATTGAGCTGAACTGTGCTGGTGGTGTTGTTGTACCACCACTCTTATGGCGGGTAACTCCACCAAACGTTGTCGTTCTATAAAATTGAATTACTTCACACAATAGTTTGGTGGCGCAGCTCCCTACTAAAAGGGACAAATATGCCATAAGAATGGAACCAGGATACTCGTATATATTTTGACAACACAGAATGAACGTGGACAATTTTCCCAATCGAACTGAGAGCTCACAAATTCAGAGACAACCACTCCAAGGATGTGACTTTTTGGTTTTGAAAATCCAGACCCTCAATAGTTCACTATTCTATTGGCCTTTGGTGGGGTTGGCTTATTTCTATGGATCGTCAGCTTTAGGCGTATCAACTAGTACCGGTGGTATGCAAAGCTGAAGATAACGCTAGTGAATATTAATTTATCCACTCTTCAAACACAAAGCAGTTTACAATACAATCGGAACTCTAGCCCCAGCGGATTTGACCCACTCCCCGGGATTTCGTGTACAGTATGCCGAATATCGTTCAAACAGGTGATTTCCTGCAGGTCCATGTCAGAGGTTTTGTTGCTGTAAATAGTATGATGTCATCCTCCCAACTAAAAAAGATCTGAAAGATCTAAATAAATTTTATTACACGTAGTACTCGTAGATACCCAACTGTGAGAAGGTCTATTTACAGCGTACCAACTAATATACATCCGGCACAACCCTAAAACAATGGAAGGTCTAAATGAGGGGAAGGGGAAACGGCAGAAGAGCTGAAGTTCGAACCCATGCTTTTTGGTGTAGTCGATTTCCGCTTGTTGAATGATGCTGATTAGGACAAATTAGCCAAAAGGTTGTACCCATTGTTAGTGAAGTAAGCTTATTGTTATGGGATTCGATGCAATTAGTGGGTCAGTGAGGTGTACTGAAGCGTAGGATGGTCTGTTTTAATGAATTCCATTGAAAACCTGCACGAGTTAGTATGAACTTTGCAGTTCCAGCACGATAATGAAGTGACTTCACCGTAGCACAGCTGTACTTGGTAGTAGTAGGTGGTTTAGTGGAATCCTATTAATAATAGTCTTCAGTGTATGGGCAATCAGTGGAAGAATGATTTCATAAACAAATAAACAGAAATAGATTCAGTTTTGTTGTAGTAAATTTGCATAATCGAATAATCTTTTGCTCTCGCATCATAAATGCTGATTGGAATCCTCCTTCGTTGTCACAAGAAATAAGAAATTGGAAACTTAGAACTGCACTCTCAAACCTGCAATAATGCTGTTAAAAGTCAGATTACTTTGGATGTCAACCACGTACATACGCATATGGTACCTGCACCTTTTTTGTTTAGTTTTTCGGGTATAGGGTGTCCACAACACCAGCGCGCCATGATGTTCTTAGTTCTCCAGTGCACTTAAGTTCCTTCCAACTTAACCCTATTGCTCGTGATTCCTCCACAACAGTTTTTCTCCACGTTTTCTGCCAGATTGAGTAAAAGGACTCCATTGCAGGGTATTCATTGCCATGGAACTGTCCGCGACGAATCCACTGACATTTTCTCTTTCGTTTTTGCATGAAGTTGGTTGTTTGATACACACTTCGGCCAGAAGACTCTTAAGATACTGTGTAGACATCTATTAATACTCGTAGCAGTTTGAAGTTTCTTTGTGGGAGTAAGCTAAAAATATTTCACTTCCAGATTTTAGCCATCATACCGAACGTTTGCTTTATTGACCCCGATGTTCACGTTCTGTGCTTCCATCTTCCCGAGAACATACTTCTAAAATATGTAAATGAAATTGGTTATCTTCTCGACTTGGTGCTAGCTTGAAGGCCTTAGTTTTTGCCATATTTAACTTTAAACTCCTCCGCTTATAAGGTAAAGACCAATAGATATAGTTTCATTATCTCGTGTGAAAAGAGGCAAATGTAGGGATTTTGAGTACTCTTAAAATGCTTGCTCACAGCGCGGGCAACCTGATTACACTTGGCAGCGTGCTGAGTGAGAGGCTCTGTTGGCTCACGAGTCTGACAGAATTCATCTGCACAGTCAACATCTCGGTAGTTACGGGGTCCACTGCTCTACCGGGACTTGGTAGATCCCACAACAAGAAATACGCCTCCAGTTTTACTACCACTACGCACAGATATACATACATATATAGTTAAATTAAAAAAGCGGAGGTTGTTTCAGATTTTGACTGATAGATCTTCCAATGGAGATAACTATCAAAATGTTCTGATATTTTTGACACTTCTCTGACTTACATAAGAACAACACTTACGCATCATTTATGGTGTGTTCCATTGGACGACAGAAGTCTTCTTTGTACAGTCCGGAGAGAAAAAAATCACATACAGTGTGTTCAACAAAAACGTGCGTCTAAAAAAAAACAATGAAAAATGGCAGAATTTTATATCAAAATGAATTGCACAATTTTATAGGGTGACCAGATAGTAATGATAGTTTTTCCAATTGTTATGTTTCAGCAGCTGTTAAAGTTACCAATGACATCCAGCTGTCAAAATATTCCGTACGGTTTGCCATTTCATTATGCATCGAACGCTTGCCGAACGTGGGGAAATTATTAATAAAATCCGGCTCAGTTGTGCGCAACGTGGAAAAGTATGAGCGTGAGTATATCCTTTTGGATCTTAAGCCACCAACCAGACAGGGATTAGCCGTAGCGGCCAGTATCCACGAAGACCCAGAAATGTCGATCAGCTGAATTGGGCATCAGCAGAGAGTCAACCTAGCTTATTTTCTGGTTGGATTTGGGCCTACATCTATGGACGACCATAGACAACGCCGTGAGTTCGCTAATTGGGTGCTGGAAATGTTGACCAGAGATCCGGTTACTGGCCAAAACATCATCTTTTTGGACGAGTCCCATTTTTGGTTCAGCGGCTATGTCAAAAAGCAAAATTGTCATTACTGACACAATCCACCAGTGTTCTGCCAAGCATCAATGCATCCACAAAGATTGACTGTATGGTGCGGTTTATGACACGGCAGCTTCATCGGGCCTTATTTTTTTCGAAATGAGGAAGGAGGCACTGTTACCGTTAATGGTCTCAGGTATAGAGCGATGTTAACCGACTTTGTGTTGGGGGCAGAGCTCGACAACAGCGATATATCCGAACTGTGATTCCAACAAGGCGGGGCTACATGCCATACATGCGACGCAACGCTCGAAGTTGTGAAGGAGATATTTGGCGACTGGGTCATCTCACGGCGAGTGTTCATCAATTGGCCGCCGCCATGATGCGATTTGACACCACTCTATTATCTTCTCTGGGTCTACGTCAAGTCCTTAGTCTTCGCTAAAAAGCCAACGAGCTCGTTGGACGACGCTGTTATTAAATTCTTGTTTTTGAAAGGCAATACGCCTACGAAAATCAAAAATGAGTTGGACTCTGTGTATGGGGACTCTGCACCATCATTTACCACAATGAAATTTTGGGCAGCTGAATTTCAACGTGGGCATAAGAGCTTGGGAGATGATGACCGTTCGGGACATACAAAAACCCCAACCACTGCCGATAACATTGCTAAAGTTCACCAAATTGTGTTAGACGACCGCCGAATTAAAGTGAGAGAGATAGTAGAGGTTATGAAAATGTCCACAGAACGTGTTTGTTACATATTAAATCAAGTTTTAGGCATGAGAAAGCTGTCCGTGCGTTTGCTAACATTAGACCAAACCTCTGTTGGCGCAGTTATGGGCAATAAATTCGAGTTTTGGCGCCGATTACTTACTGTAGATGAAACCTGGATACACCATTATACGCCCGAAACAAAAATTCAGTCAAAACAGTGGACTGCAAAGGGCGAGCCGGCTGGGAAAGTGATGGCTACTGTTTTTTTGGGATAGTAAAGAACTTATCTTATTATTGTCAAGCAAACGGCCACATTTGCAGAAAAAAAAATTTTCATATATTTTGTCGTGGCATTTCCGTTTGCACAAACATGTTTTGTTATTCTGAAAGCATTAGTTATTTTTGAATGAAATATTTTTGCATTTCGGCAAGGAAATATGCTCTGAGGTTGCTCAAGGATTACGATAGACCTACTGGGTACCTGGTGTCGTATGAAGCCGTCTACTGACTTACCTTCAAAGCCTTTTACCCAACCAATCCATAACAACCTTTACTAAATTTTACGGGCGGGAGATCCTGGTCAGAGCTTACGTAATAGTTTGGCAGTGCTTAACCCTCGCTGATTCTATAAATGCGAACATTTCGAAAGTGTTAACTTTGTATCCGCTGCGTCAACCCAACCTTAAGAAGCAGTATACATTGAGAATACATTTGAAAGACTTTATATATTTCTTAAAAAAGAAATCTTTTAAGACGACTATTATAAATTTGCATGGCTATGCATAAAATATTATTGTTACAAATATTCTGACTATGTACCTATAAGTGAACCTACGAACGCAGGTACCTTGCACTGGCTATTTAAAACATTAAATTCTAATACTTCATCTCCATCAGCGTCATCTATCTTATATTTAGTTGTAGTTATCAAAACTTCCTTATGTACACATCCTCCTTCTTGTAAACATTACACAAAGTTTACGCAATTACCTTAATTTTATTGCAAGGTAGTCCCTTTACTCAAATACATTACAATTATTCTCTTCCAAAACATTTTGTTAATTTCTCTACAACAACTTTATGGGTGACAATAGTGAATATTATCACAAAATTTACGGACTTTCTCATGTTTTATAGCCGGCCTATTTCCCAGAAACTTATTGCTGCTCTGCCTTTCTGTTCGCTTAACGCACTACAAAATCCATAAATCACAAGTGGCACATGGAACTCAGTAGAGAGTATAAGGACTTCTTCTCCCTTCACTAACAATCTTGTAAACATTGTCAAAACTATGAATCTACAATTTTCATTGATCCTGCAGAGGGAAACTCCATGTGCCCTGCCAAGGCAGGATAAAAGAACTAAGTCTATGCCATAGCTTTAATGGCTTGCGCCATCTTCTCCAAGTTTAGTCAGTGTTTACATCATGTTCTCTCCTCGTGGTTTTCCTTTACTATTCGTATTTGGTGGGAATCCCCACAAATATTTCGAGTCCTTAAATGATGTTTTTTTTATCCCCGATTTGTGTTGGTCTTCTGTAAATGTGTTGTGCTGTTATTTTTCGCCCCCAAAAATTCAGCTCGCTGGGATTCTGTCATTTTCCATTCGTCAATTGGCGCCGAACTGGCGGCACTAAAATACCATGGCATCCTGCATCCATTTAAACACATACACGCACACTATATGAACAGAACTTCTATCGTTTGGCTCTCCTGTTTGGGGTAAACATCCTAAGCCCAACTAAAATCAGGTCTGCATACATTTTTTTTTTGTCGATACTCTGCGCCACTTATAAAGGTTGTTGATGATGTACTCGTACTATATACAAAAATTTACAATTCTTTTTGTGAAGATGTGTGTGAATATGGATGTGTATGCTTGTGGTAATGCCAGGTCAAAGTTCTATAAAGGATATCGCTGTTGGCTTGTTTGTCACCAAGACTAGGGCTGGATGAAAGAGAGAAAAATCTATAAAATGTCTAGACTGAGGGGAGCTGCGGATAAAATCCGGCGCTCATAGTGTAGTTTACGTTTGAAATGACTTTATTGAGGTAGAAGAGGTGGTTGGAACTAGTTCCATTACACCCTCTACTTCGCTCTCACTCGGAATTATTACAATCAATAACTAGCTGAGTGAAATTTTTGCTGCTTTTCGAAGGCAACTTGAAAATTATACTTTAAATATTTGTTCAATCTTGTACACTTGAAATGTAGGGAGAAAGATCCTGAAGCCTTTATTTTTCGCTCTTTTGCCCAAGGAAGTAAAAACTCGACGATGATGAGGACAATGAGATGAAGACGATGACGAAGACTACGAATAAATGACAAGAAGAGCGAATACTGAGACTACATACTACGGCAACGACGACGACGAAGACGACTGACTTCTTAAAAGTGCCCTATGAATTTTTTATGTCTTATCAATTTTCTGTTTGTTGCCAAGGAGATGAGGAGCTGGCGAATGGTACTCGTACATACATAAATATGTATGTACATATTACAGAGTATGGGGCTTAGGTACGAGCTCCACTTATTCTTCAGTCAGAAAGTAGATGAAGACCTTTTTAACTCTTTGAAGAGAAACGAATCTTCTTACTTACCCAAAAATTGTCGTAGTGGTTCGTTTTGTTCCGATTGGAAAGAAGAAGCAGAAGGACTTGGAAGTTAGTCACCAGAGTTGACTAAGGGTTAACTTTTATTCTTCCAGGTCCGGGATATCATTTTGAATTTTTACGGATTGATTTTGTTTTAGGGCGTACGGTTTGGTTGGTGTGTGTGTGTTTGTTTTTTACTGCTGTTTTTTTCAAACGATGATATTGTACTCGTATTGTCAGGATAATATCTTTGGCATGAGAGTAACAAGGAAACAGGACGCGTTGTGGCGACACGTTGTCTGTAAACAATTGGGAGTTTATTGATTTTGAAGGAGGACTTCCTTTTTGGTTTTATGTTGCCGACTGGATTGAGGAAAGAATGTGAAACATTTTTATGTTTTATTCAATCATTTTATGGATTGAAATATATATTTGTGTCCATTTATTTTGTTTCGACTCTACGGCTGAATCTTTGTTTAACCACTGTCCTTGGAAGTACCTAAATTGGCGTAGAATTTCTCAAAGTCAAACAAATGATATTTGCCTTTTCTAAGATTCTTCTCTAGCATCACCGTGTTGTAGGTAGGTGTGTACCTATTATATAAAAAAGTAGAATATTTGGGGAGCGAACAAATGGTATCCTGTGAAATTTGCAAACAGTGGCAGAGAAGAACTTTCAGCTACTGAATGAAAGGGACCGTTTTCTGTCTCCGGAAGTGTTTCTAGCAGTTGCTAAATGGAATTAGTTTGACAAATAATGAAAAGTTATGCGATGTTTGCTTTGGTCAGCATGCTAAGAAATATTCTCTTTCTATAGTCAAAGGAGTGGCTGAGAGTACACAAATATGTGTACTCGACTAGCGTCTCATTCGCTTAGGTATTCTTCTCCAAAATCCCTACTTGCTACCATGGATCGATAGTAGGCTGCTATAAATAAGCCCTTGGTAGAGAACACCCAACCAAAATAGGTCTATTGCAAGTGATAGGTAGGAGACACGATCCACTACTCGGTAAATTGAAAATATTGGCCGCACATGAGTCGCTTTTTGAGGTTTGATTTTTGATATATGACGCACTAATCTTGTTGGTTCCAACAAGCGAAGACCTCAGCGGATGTCTGTAAAGCAGTTAATTTCATAAGCGCAAGGAAAAATATTATTGCTCCAGGTTTGCAAGGAAACATGCTCAGAGACCATTTAAACAGCCTCCTGAATACACACCAAATTCTCCATCATTCCAGTACGCAGCCACTTTGATTGTGGATCTTAGATGCTCCGACCCCACTGCACGAAGTTCAAAGTGCAATTAGGAATGCCAAAATGAATAAAGCCTCTGGAAAGGACCGTGAGACCTTTGAGCTTTAAAAGAACTGTACCTCGGAATTAATAACAGCGCTAACATCTGAGCTCAATCGAATCTTCGATACTGCGGATGTTACAGACAGCTTTCGCAGAGCAATAATATGCCCGTTGCACAAGAAAGGAGACCACGAGGACCCATCGAAATTATAGGGGGAATATCGTTCCGGAATGCCTCGTCCAAGCTATTTGCCGCAGGAATTTTCAATAGACTTACCGCATGACTTGAAAACAAAAACATTCTTCACGAATCTCAGGCAGGTTTTTATTTGCAGATAATATGGCTTCACTTGCGGATTTTGTAGACGGCTATGATGGCTAATGATTGATCGGTTCGATCTATGTCTATGATAATGATTTTCAGAGAGGGCGGAGGTAAGGACTGTCGGAGAGAAAAGTGGCCGTATCAGGGTAAACAAATTGAAGAAGCAATTGAATTTGAAGTTTGGGAAAGTTGCATCAACAACAAGGGCATTTCACACAGAGCGCAGCAGAGAATATTCAGTGCAATTGCATCTTCCAATATATTTTACGGAGTACAAGTATGGGAATACCGTACTTCCGAAGAGGTTGAAAAGATCCTTCGTGGTTTTATGAAAGAGCATTTAAAATGCCAAGCAGCTCGCCCAACCACATGCTTCACTTAAGCGGCCCATACACAGCACACTTGTGTCGGTGAGCTGAAATGTGTGGTGTGTATGGGGCAGCCCGCACACCGATTTTGCGGTGTGCCACACTGTGTGAGCAAAATCAAAACATTTTAATTTTTTGTGTCAGTCTTTGTTTGATCGTAGTAGTGTTAAGATCGGATAAAAAAATGTTTCAAAATGTCAATTAGGGACTGCGACTGCTACTAGCAATGTTCCTTCTACGTCCGAGTTCGATAAAGAACTAATGTGTGCGAATATTGTGTGATGTGTATGGCGGAAAGCGACACCGATGCTCACACCGAAGTGTGCACACAAGTGTGGTGTATATGGGCCGCTTTAGAAATAGGTATGCCCCACTTTTTCTTGGTGTGAATCATGGCAATGGACGAAAACAGAATACAAAAAGTAATTTTATCAAATATGCTATTGAACAGGGGAGTTTGCGTACTAGAGTGGGAAAAGTTAGCATCTAATTGCGAATACAACTTGTGTGTTAACCCAGAACTTTCTATCTTCTGTAATTTGGGCAACCGGAAAGAGCATGAAGATGTCTATGATTTTCTAGCAGTATGTCCCAGTACATTCAAGTTGGAGGAAGCGATAAAAATACTCAACAGCGACAGAGTCTGGGATTCATTATATAGATACCCAACGAATGCTCTGCGTTACAGAAACCCTATAATGCGAGAAAACTTCTAAAGCTAAACTTTTAATATAAACCAAATTGTTTTGAATTTAAAAATGTCAATCTTGTAGGCGGCCTTCAGCCAAAACAAAGAAAAAACCTTGAAATTGTTCATACTTTTTTATAAATTTATAACTAACTAACTCGCCGGAACAATGACGCACAAAAGTTTCGAAATAGAAATCGTGTTATGGTGACGTGAAATCAATATAAAATGCGTTTGAGAAATCGAGTGGCGAAATGTCGGAATTGGGCCCGCTACTTGCATCTGCAAGCGAAGCAATACAAAATTGTTAGATATTGTTACAGAACGAACAGCTGAGCACATAGATAAAATCGTTAGCGTATCAACAAACAATGACCGACTAACGGCCAAGACAGCAATCGGAAATATCAATAATTAAGAGGAAATGCTTTTGAGTATTTAAACGGACACATCGTCGTGGCATCGAACTTCAAATACGAAATTTGGTATGAAGCTAGCGGTTTCGCATCGAGAACTTCAGCGGGAGAGGATATGCAAAACTCATGCAAATGTTACGATCTAAATATTCTAAACATAATTTTTATTAGGCAGGGGCAGCACCTAAAAACGTGACGGTGGGAAGTAAACCCAGATGGATTACCATGTCTGCTGAAATAACGTGAAACGCTAAGTTAAAGATTCTGAAGCGATTTCCTTTAAAAATGACCACTGACAATTTGCTGAAATGGCTCTAAAGTGCCATAAACCAATAGGAAATGTGGAACAAAAATCGAAGAGTGGTGCAGGAAGTCAACCCTGAGTTTCAAGAGAAATAGAAAAATGTGGTGGTGGAACGAAATTCTGATGAGAAATAAAGGCAAGCTTTTCAATTTAGGACTAGGTACAGCGGAAATAGAGAAACCGATAAAGTGCATCTTAAGTTAGACTACTCGTATGAAAGCACAGAAAAGGGGCGAAAAAAAAGTGAAATTAGCTACGTAGAAGAGTAGAAGAGGCATTGTACTAGGTGGCACAAAAGTCATCATCCTATCGGAAGATGTTATAATTTTGACATTTGTGAAGTAAACAGATACAAAATGACATGAATCGCTATATTCATAAAAAATAATTGTTACAATTGTTTTGCGGAATAATTCGTCAACACCAACTGGGCCAAAACACTACGACGTTTATCGGCTCGCCTAGAAGAGTATACAACACGAGATGCTGGCAGGTCTAGTCAACTCCGGATCAGCCATTCTGTTGAGAATATGGTAGATGTGGTTGAAGATGTCGCAGAGGACATTGGAGTATCCACCAGACGACTTGCCACGTAATTCGCCATCAGTTGGTGGTCTGTACAGAGAATGTTGGTGAAATAATGTAAGATGTTCCCTTACAAAGTGCAGACAGTAGCTATTAGATGTTGGCCGCCAAGGTCGTGTAACTTACGCTTAAGCCTCGTGGTCGAGGGAGACAACTTTTCATCGAAAGTCATCATAAGCGACGAAGCCCATTTCCATCTCTGTGGATATGTGAATAAGAAAAATTATCCCTGGGGCACCGAAAATCCACGTATAACCCACGAAGAGCCATTACACCTGGAGGCGTCATCGGGCCTTATTTTTTTCGAAAACGACTGCTGTGGATGGCGAGCGCTACAAAGTCATGCCCAACGATTTCCTTCTTCCACAATTGGATGAATTGGGACTGGAGAACATGTGGCTCCAACTAGATGGAGCAACAGCGCATACTACACGAGCCACAACCGAAATTCTGAGGGCTGTATTTCCAGGTCGCCTAATCTCTCGTTTTGATGATTCCAGACTTCTTCTTGCGCGATTTTTTGAAGTCACGAGTCTGTGTCAATAAGCCTCAGAGTCCTGAAGCCCTCAAAGGGGTGGCCGTGGTGTAGTGGTAGTAGCAAACACTTCTCACTCGGAGGGTCTAGGTTCGAATCCTGCCCATGGCAAGTCAGTTTTTCATTGTGTAATTGGAACTCAGACTGAAAAATTCTGCGTGTGAAGGCATAACACTGACACGTAGATTTGGCTGTTGTAGAGTTTCAAATACAGAAAAAGAATAATACTGTGATATACCTAGAGTCACTCTGAGTGAAGGAAAACTCTCCGTCCTATTCGGACTCCCACCCCTGAAGAGTAAACATAGAAACCAAACACACCTGAGTTTCAAACCACTACAAAAACAATTTTCCTTTCTCCATATAAAACAATTTTGCTTATAAACACAATTTTGCCATATATCTAGTCCACCATCTTGCTATTGGTTTTGACCCAGCAAAGGTCGGATGGAACGCAACGACTTCAATTTTTGAATCAATTGCGAACTGACAAATTCGGGTCTTCGATATTTTTTTCGGAATGTTCGCGTATTGGTCTCGTTGCTTGCCTAATGTCATGTAGCAGAAATAAATAAATGTCCTTCACACAGTTTTAAACACCAGATAGGTCTTCAGAATATCTGATCGGTTTAACTCGAAACATTGCTTGAAGCTAAGCAGGAGAAAAAAGATCTGCGAAAATCTGTGAGTACGCAGTGAGCAAATCACAAACATACGTTTCGAAGAATTTGGCAGATTCTGTCGGATTTCTGGGCGAAGTTTTTGAGGATCTGTCTTTGTGACTCTGATTGTTATCTGTTTCAACTATTTTTGACTTTCTTGCGCTACCAGATTAGAGATTTTATTCACTCCTTTTCCCGGAAGATCGGTTTTTTGAGAATAAAATTTATTTAGTACCTTCGATATCCGATTACTAGGTGAAGGCTGGCGCCACAGTAACGCTTTCCTATTGTGAAGCACTTTTTCCAAAATTTCTAAAGTACCGGTAATCATCTCGTCGTTGAGCAGAGAACATCACAGCTCATCCAAAAACTTCGATTCGGCATCGTGGTTCAAAATCACGCAACGTATTTTCAAAAAAATATGGAAAATATGCTGATTGAACAACCCAAATTTACAGACTACAGATAGAGCAAACAGAGTTCGTCATTTGGTTCATTGGACAAGAGCATGTGAACAGTGAGTTTACCATTTACATGCTGTCGGCTACGGTAAAGAAGTCACATGAGAAGAAAATGCATCAATAACGTGTCAATGTTTGGGCGTCATTGGAACATTTTCCTTCGAAGACGCTGTCGGAAATCCTACAACATTCAATGGAAAACGATATCAGAGATTGATATCGAAGTAATATGGTTTTAAATGAGTGGTGCCACCTTTGGTTGGCCAAAATTGACCGCAAACGTCTTTGGATCTGTTTCCTTTACGTTTTTTGAAGTCCAACGTTTATGTCAACAAGCTTTCGCCGGTTGAGATTTAACTCTGCATTTCAATGAGTGAAAATTTTGCGTCAAAAAACGCAAATGTGTCTGCCAGAGAGGGCATTTTCCAAATATGACGTTGCACACATGATTTACCACATATCTAGCAGTAGTTGTAGCATTGTGAGTTTCTGGTGCACAGCGAACGTGACGTGCTGAGCGAGCTGACTACTGTCAGGTCGAATAGTGCCAAGATATTGGCATCGTCGTGTTTCTAGAACCTCAATTCTGTTTCTTTCATACCGCAATCCATTAATGGAATCATTGCTGGCAGCTGGGATAATTATTGATGCATTATGAAGGCTATGGTATTATTCGTAAATATAGTTACTTCTATAAAATCAGGCCAGTGCCGCCAGTTTATTTAGGAAATTCAATTTGAAAGGCAGACTTGCTGCTCCATCGTTTTACTGATCAAGATCTTTCTTTATTGGCGTGGGCATCTTATCGATCGCGGATTAAAAGCAAACCTCTCATCATGATGGACTATATAACTGAATGGAAGGAAACGCGATTATTAATCTGTAAAGAGTAGAGTAAGATCAATGGAAATACGGAGAAGGACATGTCATTGGAGTACTGTCACTTATGTCCAAAGAGCATGAGAAATAATTTTCAGATCATAATGATAGCAAGCCGTCAATTGCCTTTTACTACTGCTGCCACCCGCACAGAGAAACTCAAATAAAATATCCAAGACCCAACGCCCCAACCTCAGATATTTAAGAATAATAAACTCTCTGCGACATAAGTCTCTTTCTCGCGACACTTGTTTACATGTGGTTAAAAACCTTTCCATAAAACGTAACTACCTCATCTACGGTCTGCGGTTTCCCTTCTCAAAAACACGCTAACAGGAAATTCGAATTACAGCTAGTGAATGCTAAAAAAGAAAGCCCAGCTACCCGGGTATTCGCTCTCCAAACGAATACCACCGAATCCAGCAAAAAACCACCAAACCGGAACCGCAATTAGATGGAATATAATTCCCTCCGACACGTAACAACATTCACCATGTTTCACATACACAAAGCTGCACGAAGCAAACAAAAACATCGCTAAACGAACGCTTCTCTAGCGGTATTCGACATTTTCTTTTGTTTTCCTTTCCAACCCCTTTTGTCACACCATACGCCGTCAGCCAGGGCCTGATAAGCTCGATTGAAACACCCAAACTCGCCCAGCATTGCCATCAGCTATACGAGAGCTAACATTCTTGCATGGTACTTCCTAATTGATTTATTGGCATTCCTGTGTGTTCCACACATCCTGGTTCCTGAGCCTGATATCGACTCTTGTACTTCACTCGTATTATAGATTTGTATGTGTTTCATTATTTGCTGTAGCTTCAAATACACATACACATGCACATTGAAATATATCCACTTGTTCACTCACAAGAATGGGATTCAGGATGAAATACCTGCGGCTACGATGAATGAAAACGGGAAAAAATGCAAGGACCGCTGCGGATGGGATATTTATACCACGGAACGAGTAACGAGAATATCTATTACGATCTTGGCGTTGATAGTTTTCCCCTCGTTTCCCGACTGGCTAACAAGATTTTCTGTGTGCTTGGATCCGGATTTATGTGTGCCTAATGGGCAGAATGTGCAATGTGGTGAATACTGGTTAGTAGCTAAAAGCTGATTTTTTTTTCTCCCTTCTATCCATTGTCATCCTCAAATAGAGAAATTCACAATTCTCGTCTGTTGGTAAAAATTTAAATTGGCAAATGTGTAGGAATTCCATTTCCTTTCCAAGAGGGGGAAATTCCGAAGGGCAAACAATGTTCCAGATTGACTTATGCCAATGGGAATAAGAATACCGACAAAATATCTCTATCACTTAACCTAGAAAGTTTATTACGTTAAATACAGTACGTCGCTTGCCACAAAAAAAAAAAAGATCCATCCTGGGCAGCAAGTGTGTCAGACGACATTTCATCATCCCTGCTACCGCATAGAACATTTGAATGGAAGACATCGACACCTGCTTTGGACAATACGAGCTTCTAGCCTAATTGGACAAATGCAAATGGAAGTTATATACACACACCAGCTAAAAGGATTAATGTGCAGATTAAGACTGACCACAATATTGTCAATGGCATTAGTACGATGTAGTAACCCTTATTTGAAGGGGGGATACCGATGCCTGGTTACATCTTGGACAATTTCGCCAGCTGGCTAATTACCTACTTCCATAATTATGGAGCTTATAAGTTACCCTATAATCCTATAGCCACGTACTTAGCTGGTTGGACAAATGAAATTACGTCCAGTTAAAGGAAACAATAAACATTGACGAAATCTTGGTACAGGAATAATTGACATCCCTTCTCAGGCCAGGGTTGCGTTACATAAATAGATGTGGGGTGTTACCATGGTGAATTTCATTACTTATTTAATTTTTTTTTTAATGTAAAAGTTAAAGGTGGTATATTCGGCAGAAGGTTAATTTATTTGAGTAGTACGCCTCCAATAAAAATACATATTCCCAATAGAATTTATTACTCACACATATATGAGTAACAAGCCTCAAACAGGTTGGTTCCTCCCGGTGGGAGTTGTAATAAGAGAAGGGTGCCGATATGCAAAGTCCGTAGTTGAAAGAGCCCTTGACATTTAATCTTGCCAGCTCCTTCAGAGACATTTAAACTCGTCAGCCGCTTCAAACGAAAATGGAATCTGTTAGAACTACTTCAATTAATTAAGTATGACAGCACCATCAAATCGATTCCCATAATTATCGATTTTACTTGGTTTTGTTAAGTAGCTGGAACTTTTTTTCTTGTCCAATTTTGGCAATCATGCGGCTTTAAGACAGTGACATCACAACAAACAACGGTAGAACAACACTCTAGAAAATGATTTCCATGGCGTGGACATACCATATATCCATTATCCGATGAATAAAGAAGTTGAAAATGGGCTCTCGGGTCAAGAGAACTATTTTTTTCGGACTTGTCTGGACCAACTTGGCTAGCTCAGAGCTAGCTCAGACATGGAAACTTCTTAATGACTTTTAATACGGTCTTCATAGCACTTGTGATTTGGTTACAATCTAGACAAATCTGGCGAAAGCAAGATAGTGGCTCTTGATATTTCAAAGAAATTTTTCAGAACTTAGGATCAAGCTTTTGTGTGGAAAATGTGTCCATTTCGGATCGACAAATCTTTTTTTATATGGAGCTTGATTGCTTGCAACCCTAACATCTACAAATAAATGTTAGCGTTCCACAGGGCTCTGGTCTGTCTCCGACCCTTCTTTTAAATTTTCAATACTGATCTCTTGTGTTCCAATTTTAATATTAGACGATTATATTCCTTTGCTTTTCATATTCGTTGTCGGACTCGCGTCTTTGCTCTTCAGCTGGAAGACGCTAGGGGCACTAATAATACTAAGGGCATAACTAATTGGAAAATCACTTACATAGTGGATTATAATGCTTCCAAAACACGATGCCGTCTGAGCCGCCAATTGACAGTTTCGAGCTGTCTCTCTTGCCTTAGCTTGTTTTATAGCTAGTTTCATCACCAGTGGTCCGATGAAATTGCCAAGAGTATTTCACACTTTAACTTGTCACCCTATGAATTGTCACACTATGAATGCTCATCAGCTTACCCTTGAGCTAACTTTCTATCGTACTTTGCATATCCTTTACTAAGCCATACAACTCACTTATGAAACGCCTTGCCGACCTCTTTGTTCCTAGTCATTGTAATCTACAAACATTCAAAACCAACGTATCATACATCGGCATATCTTTTTTCCTTCCTCTCGAATTTTCCTGTTTCCTTGAACGAGCGCCTTATTAAAAAACAACGTAACCAAATCGCGGTAAATTATTTCGAAAATGAGTGCTGTGTTACCCAAGCTTATCGAGCACTTCGCCAATTTAAGTCAAAAAATAATTGCCCATCTAGCCGTGGTCTTCGTCGTGTTGTGGATAGATCTCCCACCAATGTGTCACCGCTTGACATTGGCCAACAAGACAGATACCTGTGCGCTCCGAAGAAAATGTCGCGGCAGTTGGGGCTTGTTAATGTGTTTCGAATTTGACAGTTCGTACCTGTTAAAGGAAGCTTAGACTTTGTCCGTTCACAACAAACCTTTAATCTTGGCTTTATCCTTTACAATATTCTATTGACGCAAGAATTGAATCCGTCGATACATGGCATGAGTCGGACCTTTGTTCAATCGGTTCAAAATCAATTGCAAGTTGATCCGGAATTTGATGATACAATTGGGTTCAGCCATGAGGCTCATTTCAGAAGTAACTTTCCAGTCACCATTATATCTACAAAAAATGTACTGTAAGCTGTGATTTGTAAGCTAGTGGCACCATCGGTCCTTATTTCATTAAAAATGAGGCAGCTTGCGTTACAATACAGGTGACTGACACAGAAAGATGTTTAACAAATATTTGTTTCCAAATTTACGTGACACCGATGTGGTTCTATCAGGATGGGGCTAAGAGTCATTCGATCTGTTGGTGAGAGTGATTCCAAAATTTGGACCTGTAAGTTGCCCTTCATGATGCAATGAAATCGCTTTTAACATATACGGATATTACGTGGATTGGAGTATCAGAGTTTAAGCGAAAAATGATTCACTGATTTTCCAATTGGATATCGGAGAATTCAATCATGGATTTAATGGTATGGGATGTCACAATGCTTAGCCCAAACAACAGTAGCCGGTCCCGTGAGTGCTACTTCCAGTTGGAAAGACCATGCTGCCTTATATCCGCTATTGCCCGATCTTTAAACTGCAGTTTCGGTCTTCCTTTTCTTGTCGAACCTGGTGGCTTGGATTCTAAGTAACACTTAGCTGAAGCATTATTGTCCATTCGCTCGATGTGGCCGAGGCAATGAAGTTGAAGGATTTTTGATTTCCGTAGTATGTCCACATCGTTGTACAACTCATAGAGTTCGCGGTTGTGTCTTTTTCTCCATACCCCCTCCTCACAGACAGGACCAAATATTCGACGAATGATTTTTCTTTCAAAAGAGCCTAAGAATTGTTCCACTGTCTTACTTATTGTCCAACTTTCGGCTCTGTAATAACACTTTTTAGATTTGTGATTTTGACTGTTTGCGTTAGGAGTTTTGACCCAAGTTGCTTCGACAGACCGAAGTAGCAACGATTGCCATGGGATACTCTTCGTCGAATCTCCACCATAATGCGGTTTGTGGAGTTAGCATTTGCTACGAGGTAGGTGAACTCTTTGACTTCTTCAAAGTTGTAGCTGTTGATAGTGATATTTTGTCCTAGGTGATAAGACAAATTCGTTTAGACCCTTCTTTAATTGACGTAAAGGCTACAATTACGGCATACTGGCAACGTGCGATTACGAGTGTATCAATATCATCCGCGTATCTCAGAAGCAGGATGAACTTGGAGAGAATAGTACTTTCCGTGTTGACTTTTGCCTGTCTTACAACAATATCTGCTCAAGTACTAAATTGACGAAGCCACTCGACAGCGCGTCCTCTTTTCAAAATCCGGTGCAGGTTTGGAATAATTCGGAGGTTCTATCACACAGTATACTGGGTAGGATCTTATAGGCGAAGTTAAGTCAGCATATGCCTCGATAGTTGTTATAGGACATAGGGTCGCCCTTCTTGTATATGGGACAGATAGAGCTGATATTCCTGTCGTCGTGCATTCTTTCATCCGCTCATGCTATGCAAATAATCTGGTGCATGCTTCTTGTCAAAACATTGTCTCCGGTTTTAAAGAGCACAGATGGGCATCCGAGCTAGCAGGTTTGTCGTACCTCTGCCAATTTTTCGACTGGAGATGTGTTCTCTTCTTGTTCAATCACTCTCTCTTGGTCATTAAGCAACTGCTGTAAATGTTAGTTTCTTTTCTGGACAGGTATTTTCGGCCACCTCCTTGATGGAAGTGCAGCAATATGACCACATTTTGTTGACGTCTGCGGCAGGCAATGTCATATTGGAAAGTTTTTCGTCCAGGTGCTCTAGGTAGTCTCTAGCTTTTCCGGTTGCGCCTTTCTTTCATTTGACAGTCGAGCTCTGAATCGGGCTGCTAACTGCTAACAGGTAATGGTCAGAGTCGACGTTTGCCCCTCTGAATGTTTTAAGATCCAGAATATTTGACGAGAGACGTCCATCAACAACCACGTGGTCAATTTGGTTAGCGGTTCGACCAGTCGGAGTTAGCCAGTTTGCTTTGTGAGGGAACCTACATATCACTGTATCACTAGCATATTCTGCGAGTCGGAAGCCGTTATCTGTTGCTTCGGCAAAGATGTGCTCCTTACGGAATTTGGCATTGAAATCTCCGAGTACAATTTTAACATCGCACTTCTGATAGGCTCCGTCCGTCCGGGAGGTAAAAAAATTCTCCTTGATGAGTTTTTCAGTCTGGTTGGTAGGGGCGTGAGTACATATGAAGTTAATGTTGTAGAATCTTGCATTGACGCGGATCAGAGCCAGGCGATTCCTGATACGCTTCAAATCCATGACCTTCGATTTTAGCCGTTTTCCCAGGACGAATTCTAATGACCTCCACCGGGTGGAAGGTAATCAGGAGCTTTACCCTGTATGCTCGCTTGCACTCCCCGCAATATGGTCAGCATAATTCAAGTATTCAAAATAGATTGCGAGGGTCAATTTGATTCCCTCTGTTGACAGAAGGTAACGCAAAATATCATCAACCACCATTAAAAAGAGCGGTGGTCGTCGTAGTCAACCGTATCGAACGCTACCATCATAAATCATCACAAATGTTATCCACTAAAATAGAGCTATACGTGACACTTCCCACCTCCATAACTTGTTTTATTATGATAGTAGCTACCAATTTATGTGGAATGCGTCACTTGTTTAAGATTCCTATTTTTACAATTGTACATTCGGTAGATTGGCTGCCTTGGGGGAGCTTGACAAGCACTTATTCTCTCCTTTATTCGGTGAAGTTTATAAAAGCATCGGATAATTCGTGTGGGTTTTGGGGCAAACTCTCAAGCGTAGGAGAAAAGTGCTGCTTTATCTTCTTAACAAGTCCCTTTCAGTAGTTAGCAGATACGAGATACAAAACTCTTCACCAAGAATTTTGTTTTTCGGTTCAGTAGCACTCCCAGTCCGCGTGTCGCCTGCTCAATTGATGACGCTTAAATCATGTTCGAAACTAAACTGTTATTCTCCCAATGTTTTTAGAGTTTTTAGTTGTAGCCAATTCAGGTATCTTCTTAATCATCTAGGCGCTCACCTTTTATGACTGGAGGTGATAGTACAAAGGTGAATCTATCTTTATTTAACTAAGCTATGGCGAGGTTTGATTGTCAAGATAGACACTAAGGGCTAGCTTCCTAAACGTACCGATATTGCGTGCAGAGTTAATGGGCGTTAGACGGTGAGAGACCTGGTAATTGCTTTCAATTAAGATCCAAAGCGTGCCAGCTAAAAACCTGAGGTCATAAGAGCCAGTATAATCATTGGCATAGATACCCTGATACACTAACCAGGTCCTTGAATGCAACCAAACAAGTATAAGAAATTGGTCTCATATAAAACAGAGTGCACGTATATAACATATAGGCCTTGAGTTCATTTGAGTTACAAGTAGGATACTAGGATACAAGATTAATAGTTATAACAAAGTGATTACTCAAAACAAATATCAACTATCCAGTAATTGCCTAAATGCTTTTTAAAGACCGACGATTTTCCTTAGAATGGGGACAATGCGACCTGTTCTCGTTGTTTCTTGGCCAACCAGCGAAAAATACAATTTTTTTCAAATGCAATATTCAATCGAAAAGTGCGCAGTTAACAGCTCAACTCAAATGCTCAATAGTTGTCAACGAAAAGTCTGTCAACAATGGGTAAATACTCTTGAAATGTCCTCATAACGAGCACTCTAAACACATGTATTTCTTGCCTCGAAATTACTACTTCAAGGTAATTTCGATAAGAATCGTATATTAAGCACTTTTCCTAATAGCACGTTTTATAAAGCATTCCACTGTTTTGTCGAACCCAACTCCAAATTATGTAATCGTTATGATCGTCCTGCAGCAAAGCCCGATGGAGGAACGAACTAATGACATACTGGCTAAGAGACAGGGGTGTCATCGACCCGTTTTTATTTGTATCCCCACCCCCGGGAATTAGTATAAATTAGACAAGGATAATAAACATGTTCATATACACACGTACTCGTATCATTCTTGAATACATTAAGACCATAGTACGAGTATATCTCGGCTTAGCATGTAATTTACATTGCATCTTGCTGAATCCCGTTTCTAAAGTAGACAATCATATGCAGAAGATTTAGGTGACTTCCTGCCTTCAAGTGCCGCAGGAGGGCGGTTAGGGATGGTGATAGGGTTTCACTCATTTTCACCTGGACGTTATGTAAATTACTCCTCTTTGCATCTCGATGAAGGAGGAAAAAAAATGAATACTTTGCCTTGTTCCTGGAATTGACTTCTCTACAAATAATTTAATCAACTTCTTCTAGTCCAAAAGAGGTGAAGTGGTGCTGCCTGCATACAACGCTCTTCCACTTGCCAGCTCTACTTCATCTCTTCATTGGGTTGCAATTTATGTAAAATATCTTCTAGTATGATCACACTTTAGTATGGATGTACGCCCCCGGAAGAGACTTTGTGCAGGCGGAATAAATTTACCTGCCGTAAGATAGTCAAAGTCCTCAAGACATGGATTGATAAGGTACACACCATAAATGCGAATAGAGCTTGTGGCGGCGCCGGTGCTGGTGCCAGTGCTAAAATGGCTTCGTAAGATGCTTACGTATTTGACTTATATCTGACATTTGGTTATGAATTTTCTGGGATGCTGATGTAATTGTGGGTTTCCTGTCTCATGGAGATGCCCTCCTTGCGCTAGATGTGCTTCCACGTGCATTGATACAAATGAAGAAATTTAATTTGCCGGAAGGATAAGTAAATTTTGGATTTGTTAGAGAAAAAAAACCCTGACTTTGATGAGTTTACATTAAAAAGAGAGAGTTTGTTTGGTGTGGCTTCTTTAAAGCTTTCCTCAAATGAAATATGTTGGCAATAGGATGCTATAACAAGCGGGTGGAATTTTTTTTCAATCTGCATTCTACTTTAGATCCCAGTGGCTTCTAGAGGAGGAGATGGGTGGTCTCCTTCAGGTTGTAGGGGATAAGTTCGTACACTTCTATGCAAGGCGGACTGAGTTCACATCGTACAGGAAAAACAGGAAATACAATTATGTAACAACATTGCCGGTGGGAGGGCCCAAAAAAATGCAGGTTCGCTATCAATAGCTGTTATAACCAAGATCAAGATTTATAACCAAGATCGCTGTACATCTTGGTTGAACTAATAAACAGTTCCGGATGAAATTTATCGATTTAAAGTCAGAGGACCACCTTGACAAATAAACCTTTTGCTATTGATGCAATTGGTCGCTGTATTCAAATCCCACATTCCCGCCATAAAACATCTTCAATATCCCCTCGGTATAATAGTAGACTTTGCACTCTACCAAACAAAATGAAACAAGGTATGGGCGGTATTCCTTCACACCCACTCTTCTTCCGACTGTTCAAACTATCTTCTATCTATCATATCTTCATTTCATTGAACTCTACAACTCTCTCTATCAATGCTACCTGAATAGTGCTCAAACCAATCTTATCAATGACCCCAAGTCATTTTTTCAATTGCAGACGTAGGACCGATGGTTATCCTTCCTCCCTCGCTTTCGAAACCAAATCTTCAACTGATCATCCTATCATTGCAAACTTTTTTGCTGCATTTTTCAAACAATCATTTGCCAACAAATCCTTCGCACCGGATCCCTCCTACTTCAGTGACCTACTGAATTTCTCCGTTGATCCTTTTTCACTCAAAATTTCGATCCTGCAGTTATTGAAGAAAAGTAATTAAAACTTAAAAATTAATTTCTACCTGGCTCAAAAATGCTCTCCCGACCTGTCTTTTTCAGTTTCCTACCTATTTCGTCTATTCCTTACACAGGGAGAGTTTCCTTTCCACAGATTTGGACATCTTTTATAATCCCGATAGACAAAAAGGGATCTAAGCATGAAGTTACAAATTATCCTCCCATTCGTCCCATTGCTAAAGTCTCTCCTATACCCAAACTTTCGGAAAGCATGTTATACGAATCCTTAAGCTTCGAATGCAAGTCTTTTATTTCGCCCAGACAACATAGTTTTCCAAAAGTCAGATCAACTACCACAGACCTAGGTGAATTCGTGCCTTTTACTCTCGCAGCCTTAGAAAATGGCAAAGATATCGATGTTGTAGCAACTGATTTCACTAAATCGTTTGACAAGATATCTCATCAACTGGTCCTCTTCAAATTTTCTGCCCTTGGCTTTGAACCTCTTTTATTAAAATGGATTTCTTCTTACCTGGTGAACCGATGATATAGTATTCTGGTTTGGATCCGCCCTTTCTGTTACTTTCCTCTTCCATCTGGAGTTCCACAAGGTAGCCATCTGGGTCCTCTTCTCTTCATTCTTACTATTAACGATCTTGAAAGAGTCTCTCCACACTCTTTCTTTACGCTGACTACACAAATTATTTAAAACTATTTCTTCTCCCCATACTCCACCCTTTTTTAAGAACACCTCGGTCGGTTTTCAACCTGGTGCCCCAAAAACTGCATACAAATGCCAAATACCAATCTATAACCTTCTCACGTATGTAAATGCAACCAGTCTCCTCAACAACTTTATTTTCTTAATGGTCAACCAATTTCCCTGGTTCAGTCTTTTCAAGACCTTGGCATATTATTCGACAGGGAGCTTAATTTCCGTTCCGCATGTCGATAAGATGACCCTTAAATCGAACTCATCACCTGGCTTTATTAAACGGTGTTCCAAGAAATTTTCCAACTCATACGTAACCAGATCTCTCTATGTTACCTTTGTTCGCCCCGTACTTGAGAATACTAGTTAAGCTGGGTCCCTCTTTCACCGATTTTTCGAATCGGGGTCGATTACTTCGATTTACTGTCCGTGGTCTGCCCTGTTACGACCCTTTGGTCTTACCTCCCTATTAGGACGGCCTCAACGTTCTCAATATAAATTCGTTAGAAGAACTTTGGAATAATGCTGACATTCTTTTAGTTCAACGACAGCTCTCAGGTTCCATCGACTGCGCATCCCTTTTCAACTTTATTTCCTTCAATATCAACCCACGTATTCTACGTTGTCCTCGCCTCTTCTATCTACCTTATGCTCCGAGAGGTCAACTCAGACCCTTCCGTTTTTGATATCAACCTGAGCACTCCTTGTCTCAAACAAGATCTCGTCCATCATTGGTTCCTAGCACTTAAGACTTTCTGATAGTTGTTAGTCCTAGTTTTTAAGTCAGATTAAGCTTGTATTAAGGCTAAGGCCTCTCAGCCCCAACCAACAAATTAAACTAACACTTAAAAAAGACTTCATCCAACTGAAAATGGGCAGTACCGCCCCAACTTCAGATCGATGTTAATTGAGGTTCAAGTTGACTTGAATTGTTGATTCACCTACTATAGATATTAAACCACTTCCCGAGTTTTAATCCTTTTGCAAGGTTTAGAGTTAGCTATACTTGAAGTTGTTTTCAATGATAAACTCTGCCTTTTATATGCGCTTAGAAGAGATGAGACTTGCAAGAAAACCACCTAAAAGTTAAGTAGTGGAACTTCTACGTTCGAATGCAAGCCCGTTGTCTGCCATAGATTACCTACCACCACTTCAGTAATCTATAAGAGCAGTTTCATACTACAGATTTTCCTGTAGAAGTACTTTCTCAATTTAGCTATATTATAGCGAAAATAGTTTTAACTATAGTGCTACCCTACAGACACTATTGGTAATTTCGTCAAATTCACAAGTCTAACCATAACAGGCCGACGACCTATAAGTTACGACGAGTTAAGTATAATTGTACCCTTCGAATAGGCAAAAGGACGCCTTTGCTTGGAAGCATACCTTAATGAATTCTACGTTTTGAAGTCATTAAGTATACGAGGGTAGCCCCAGAAGTACCCGACCTAACAAAGAAAACACAAAAAATTTGGGAAAAAGGATCTCTATTTCTCTACGTATTCTTCTTTTTATTGTAGTTCAATACACTTTTCCCAGCGATGTTCAATAGGTTCCATACCCATTTTATAGCGAGAATCGCCGAGCTTCTTAAAATAGCTATCAACCGCAGACTCCACCTTTACTGTTGGCAAATCTTTTACAACCGAACAATTTTTTCAAGTTCGGAAATAGAAATTAATCCGAGGGGCTAAATCTGGCGAATAGGGTGCATGAGGAAGCAATTCGAATTTTAACTCATTGATTTTGGCCATCGCGATAACGGATGTGTGAACTGGTGCATTGTCTTGATTTCATCTTTCAAACGCTGCAATAAGTTCGCATAATACACGCCGTTGATTGTTTTTCCTTTCTGAAGAAAGTGAATGAAAATTATTCCACGCGCATCTCAAAAAACTGACGCCATGACCTTGCCTGCAGATGGAACAGGTTTCATCCGTGGTTATGAATGGACTCGATTGAAACAGCTTCACCGCCCTTTCTTTTTCCATTGTTAGTTATCGCTGCACCCATCTTGCGAACAGCTTTCTCATGTCCAATTTTTCATGTCAACATTCGATGTGCAGCGCTTTTTGCCTACTTCAATGCCTAGCATATCTGCTAGCTTACGCACTTTCAATCGACGGTCATCCAATACCATTTTGTGGATTTTTTCAACATTTCTGGTGAACTCACCTCATTTGGTCGACCATTGGCAACTTGGCAACTCGTACGGCTTTATAAGGTTTGCACTTTCTACAATAGTCATTCTTTTTAAACAACAACAACCGCCATCTATACGTCAGGTCGGGCACTTCAGGGACTACTCTCTTATCTACTATGAGCAATCCATTCACAGCAGGCTGCTCGACCACGAAAAAAAGGTCTTGAGGTACCCATTCTGGTTTTTACCAGCTCATTAGGCTATATACGAGTATGAGTTGGGAGACCTATAAAACCAGCCTTCAATTTTTTAAGGAAGGAGACGACAGTATTACCGAGTCCCCCAAAAACTGAGCTCGTCAATATTAAATGTTCAATATTCTGCAAGACCTAGGTAGACCTAGTTAATGTATAAGAATTTTTCTATATGTACGGTTCAGTGCGAATGCTCTTCCTGGGATATTAGCCAAAATTTACTATTATTGGATGGCGCCTTTTCGGCGCAGTTGCAGCTAACGCACTTTGCAAAATCCGTTATAGGAAGCTGTTTGCCGTTAGGTATGGAAATAATTAATTTTGTTTTTATACCAATGCCAAAACTTAATTTTCATTTTACTTACTTTCCAGAGAATTGAGAGATACCTCTCTGTCAACCACTTCACTATGGTAGCCTTGCGAAAAAGAGGGAACGTTCAACATGGTTGAAATTTAATGATGTGGTGCAGCTTGGCATTCGATATAGACGGGGATACTTCACCCGCTCCACATATGCCTTGCAATTAGTTTATTGCCATCAGGGATACATACTTGTATGTCTCGGCTTTAAAGACAGCAACGAGTAGTGGCTAAGGTTGGTGCCTCCACAAGATTCCTAGATCGGTCTTAAGGCCATGGGAAAGAACCCGAATACATTCCTTTCTTGGGTTATATTCTGGCTGAAGCCAGTCCTGAATATAGAGAAAGTTGAGTTCATATTGTCGTAATAACTGAAACCTCGATGTAGTTGCGTCAGACATTCCATAAGATCTGAGTTAAATTACAACGCGGCTGTCCGCGACGGCAGAGACGGCAACCTTTTCTATTTAAACGGAAGAGACTATAGTATAGTCCGCGATAAGAATATCAAGGGGAAGGGCAGTTCATAAGGACGCGACCGATGTTTGGAGTCTGGTGAAAGTCATTTCTAATGCATCAATCGCCAATTACGTGTAGGTCTGCCTGCGTTTTAGGGCAGTGAGCAAACCCATATTAACATATTGACACAAGCAGCATCCACGAGCACTGCTCAAGTTCGACCCCGGCCGAATTATACATGTTGCCAAAAGTGGCGTTGTCGAATGGAACTCCAATGTCATTGAAAATGCTGAATGCTAACTTCTTTTTATCGAGTGAACATTCAATTCTGTCACAAGATTTTAAAGCGCAGCTTCAAGAGATCTGCTAGGCTGGTATGCATCTTGCATCCTAGATTGAGCATGGATTCACAATGCAGTTAAGCGCATATAAAACTCAACCATCCTCTCTATTCTCATTAGTATTAAGAATGTCACACTTGTAGGGTCGAAAGGTCTAACGAGTGAGTAGTCATTTTTGACGACTTTTACTATAAAAGCTACTCTTAGTGTTCGCCGGTATGTTCATTCAGTATATAGGCCAGTGCCAGACTAGGAATGAAGCTTTTCTTCAGATTTGACAGCAGCTTGGTTATACTTTTTTTTTTATAGAGTGACTGTATGCAGATTGGTAATAACGGTGATAGGAACTAGTAATGGACCGCTTTTGACTTTGTTAACTAGGAAGTGAGTTTTGATTCTATGCCTCTCACTCAGTATACTCGTACATATGTACATGTATGCCATCAGATTTTTTGACTGTTTTCCGATTTGTCCCTCTTTAGAAATTTGATCAGAATGCTGGTTTCACCGAGTGTTTTGGTTGTGTCCCTTTAGAAGGCACTTTTCGAAATCCGAATTAGCCAATTTAGTTCTTCTTACAATACGAGTAATCTGAATTTGTGGTTTTCCTCCGTAATCGCTGGAGATCTTAATCCAAACATGGAAAAGGTAGAGTTCTTACCGGCGGGGTACGTCGGTTCAAAGCATTTGGTTAGGTCACCGTCCAGGTTCTCATTACGTAGTATCGTCGGTGTTTGTGTTTTCTGTGTTTGTCTGTGATTATGACTAGGGAATTCAGGGTAGACGTAGCCAATATACGCGGGCTAAAAAGTAATCACTTTTCTGCGTACGTCCACGTCTGTAAGTACAGGCCAGCTGTTTTGGCACTTAGTGAAACACAGGTAGATCCCCGCCCACACCTCTCAGATCATTCTGATCTGAAGCTACCTGGCTACGCACTAGTGCCATTATTCTTCTCTCACCGCGGTCTCGCCATTTATGTGCGTAGTGATGTAGCTTATCAAACTCCACCACAATGTGATCCATGTTCCAATCCGGAATTCAACTTCATGTGGTTAAAATTCCATCTCCGTAAGCAAATTATCCACTACTGCTTTATTTATAGAAGCCCCAAACTGGACAGCAATTCAACTTTTAACGAGTTTAATGCGCTGTCTGACTCCATTCAAAGAATTGTATCCCTATATCCTCATACTGAAATCGTTATTACGTGCGATTTCAATATAAACAATTCTGGGTGGCTTCGACATTGTGGACAGACAACACCCGAAGGACGGTGTGTTGAGATCCTCGCTGCGGAAAACAACCTAACGCAGCTTGTAAATGAGCCCACGCGAATATCAGACGTTGATAGTCATACCGCCAACACCCTGGACTTGTTTTTAATTTCTCACCCTGATAAGTACACCATTGATGTGCTCTCCCCTCTAGGCTCGTCGGACCATTGTGTCATATCAGCTAATTTCTCGTACACCGACCACACAGTTAGAGAAAAAATTCCTAAAAGAACAGTATGGCAATACGAGAAAGCCAACTGGAGCGGTCTTAACAGCTTCTTTAGGAATTTTAACTGGTCGTTATGCTTCCTCGATAACGACGTGGATGCCGCTGCTGATATGATTACAGACACCATTCTCTTTGGAATGAGATCCTTTATTCCTCATCGGATGAAGAGTATCAAACCTAAAGAAAAGGCATGGTACGACTCGAGCTGTAAAGAGGCCGTCAGGGTTAGAGAAATGTTTTTTCGGTCCAACAAGACCAACCCGACAGAGGAAAACCGAAAAAAGTTCAAACGAGCCAGAAATGACTGCAACGCCTTTCTTAAGCGTGTGAAATTCCTATACGACCAAAATTGAGGCAAAAAATACTGCAATGTCCCAAAGGCAGTAAAAATTTTTGGTCGTTCGTCAAAAACATTAGAAATTCCGCCTCATCCTCCACCCCAACGATCATTTATAATGACATTCCAGCTATCAGCTGCTTGCCAATCTGCTTGCTGCACACTTTGCGGCCAGTTCAATACTCCCAGATTGTACTTTGTCTCCGCCTACACTTGAGTACGTCGAATCTTCAACGGGACGAATCTACCTTCGCACTCGTCTAGTAGCAAGAGTACTTAAAGATCTCAACATACATAAATCCGCTGGTCCAGATGGTATATCTCCCCTTCTTCTAAAGAGGTGTTCTTCCTCGCTGGCAAAACCACTGCGTAAGCTTTTCCATCAATCCTACACTTTAGGACTCTTCCCGAGCAGATGGAAAACAGCATTTGTCCAGCCCGTCCCTAAAAAAGGCGAATCATCTTCTCTCTCCTCCTACAGACCCATTGCACTTACGTCCCTTCTTTCCAAGGTCATGGAAACACTGATAAATCGTCAGCTCATGAAATATCTCGAAACACGAAAACTTCTCAATGACAGGCAGTACGGTTTTCGTAGCAACAGGTCCACTGGTGATTTGATGGCATGTCTTACCGAAAAGTGGAACCAAAGGGTACATCAATCTGGCGAAAGCAAGATACGTAGTTGCTCTTCATATTTCTAAGGCATTTGACAGAGTTTGGCATCAGGCTCTTTTGTCGAAAATGCGTGCATTTGGGATCGACGACTCTCTTCTTCAATGGATTAGAAATTACCTTTCGGAACGTTCAATTCAAGTTGTCTTGGATGGTTTCAAGTCTGATATTCACAAAATAAATGCTGGTGTGCCCCAGGGCTCTGTTCTGTCACCGACACTCTTTTTAATTTTCATTAACGATCTCTTGTCTGCTACTTCTAATCCAATATATTCCTTTGCTGATGACAGTATTCTCTGCTTTTCATATTCGTTCCCGGACTCACGGCCCTGCTCTTCGGCTGTAATACGAGAACGGCAGCGTATGCTAAGCTCATTAAATTCCGATATCAACAGCATAACCAATTGGGGAACTATCAATAGAGTGGAATTTAATGCTTCCAAAACACAATGCTGTCTGCTGTCTTTAAAGCGAAATTTAAACACCCAGCCATTATCTATGAATGGCACTTGCATCGTCGAAACCGAAAAACTTTCCATTCTCGGTATGTGTGTCAATGACAACTTACGTTGGAATGACCAATATTTGATGTCGCCAAAAATGCTGCGAAATGTCTAGGTTTCTTCAAGCGATGTAAGAAATATTTTACACCCTCTGATCTGGCCTCAATATATAAGGCATTCATCCGCCCAAAATTGGAGTACAACTCCCACATCTGGTCAGGTGCTCCTAAAACATCTCTGCACCTGCTAGATAGGATTCAAAACCGTGCGATAAAACTTATTGACGATACTTATATCAGTCAATCAATGGACACCCTCGAACACCGACGAAATGTCTCGTGTCTCACTATTGTTTTATATGGAAATCACCACCAGTGCTCCACTGAAATCGCCAGTAGCATTCCGCCCATTCAAACTTTCAACCGTAACACCCGTCTCGCTATGAATGCTCATCAGTGTACCCTCAAGCCCATTTTCGGACGTGCTCTAAAATATCGTGATTCGTTCCTAAGCCGTACAACTCGCTTATGGAATGCCCTGCCGATCTCTGTATTTCCTGGTCGTTATAACTTGCAAACATTTAAAAACAATGTACATCGGTACCTCTCTTTTCTTCCTCCCTAAATTTCCTTTACCCGCGCTGTGTACAATCACCTTAAGGGTACTCAAACCCCTTGAGCGCGCGCTTATTATAAAAAAAAAAAAAAAAGTTTCCTCTACCTTTGTCTCGTTCTGAACTTAGGAGCAGTTTTGATAGATATATCAAGTTCCTCATTAAGGCGTTTCATTCACTTTTCGTCGGATTCCTTCACTTTACATCTAATTCGCAATTCGATGTACCTATTGTACAACATCGAAATATATTACTTTCCAGCTCCTCATCAGCTTTGCTCACCTGTTGGATAGGGTTAATCTGATAACTAGGTGTTTTCCTTTCTAAATAAATGCTGTCTACTAAGAGTCATATGTTAATATGAAATCTGGGAATGCCTCTCATGTCCCACTTGCAACTCTAACATCTGGTAAGTCCCGTCTTCCTAGCATCACAGTATTCAACGAGTTCGGGTACGTTTGTGCCGAATCATATGGGAATCAAGCTGACTTAATTGCAAACGTATACTATTCACCGCTTGTGACTTGAATATTGGTCGCCGAATTAAACAAGCTTAGGTGCCGAGGCTGTATTTGAGAAAACAAAACAAGTTTGTCAGGCAGTGATGTGAAATCCCTTAGACATCCAAAACCCCAGATTCGTTTTTTGCACACCCATATTTCCCGCATAGATAACGTATACAACATTGAAAGTCCCCTTCATTGAGAGTAAAAACTTAGAATAATCATTTTCAAATGAAGAAGAAATTAACCCGTTCAATGCGCAGATACCATAACCTATGCAAAGGTCCTGAATGAAGGTTTGTCTAAACCCACAACGATTCGTCCTTTTTTTTTGATTGTGCCTTTCCTCGTGGAAATCCACAGTGGGTTGCTCATCGGATTGATTACTCAATATCGAATCAATCCAAAATGAAAGCCCCAAAGATCTGTTGCTCTTTTGGGTGCCCACATATTCGTTGAGCGCTTAAAAAAGAAAATTTTATTTTTACACCACGCACTTCATTGAAATTTACTCAGACAAAAAACCCCTTGCGCCTCGTGACCCAATATTCTAAATTATGTCTCCGTCAAAGATTATTAATGCGTCAACTTAAATTATCCTTTTCAAAATCGCGCTAGCTAATCTCACAAAAAGGATACAAAAAACTCAATTTTTTCCTCTGAAAAAAAAGAAGTATTTAATAGGCTTCCAAAATTGATAAATTGCACGGAAAATGTCCTTCACACAAAAAAGGTTTCAGAAATCCTTGCGGTGCATTCAAAAAGTCTACATTTTTCCGGAAAAAAAGTCAAACTCCATTCGACCGCTAAATCTTAAGAAGTCCATCCAATTCCTGTCTCACTTTTTCTCCCCATCAACATCGACTGGTGTTTGTTCCTTCGACTTTTTTTTCCTGTTGTATATGTTTGGCTCTTCTTCATCCTTCTGACTATATTAAGCATATTGCAATTTTGATGCGGTCTGATGACGACGATGCCGGCGACCACGGCCATGAAAAAGAATTGAAAAATGTCCATCAAATTCTTAAGCTCCTTTCAATATGGCCAGTCTGGGTATTTCATAGCTTGTCTTTCGCTTGGTGTGGTTTTTTTTTTGGGTTAATGCTTCTTCCCTGCTCAATACGTTGATGATTTGTTTGCTGTTGATCCTTTTTTCGAGATTTTTTTGTATTCTTATTGAAGTTGTCGCTTTTCTCTTCTTTCGCTGGCACAATCGCAAAAAAGATACAAAACAAGTTCATTGTTGTATCTAGGGAGTACGAGTAGAGCGAAGTAACACAAGCAGAAAGCACACTATGGAGTTGAGTTGATGGTTGGTGTTCTTGTTATGGGTTAGATTTTTTTTTTGCAATTTCCTTTGGGGACTTTTATGCACTTTTGTTATGCACTGTGAAGAATGGAGCTTAACATGAGGAGCAAGGCAGAAAAAGTTTGTCCTTTTAAGGGATTTTTTTCCCTATTGCTGATGCCCTGGAAAATGTGAACAGACTGACTAAAGGTTAATGGGGAAAAGTACAAAAGCGGTGCATTGACCCCATTTACCTGACACATTGCAGTTGAATTGAAATAATAAAATGCAAGGATCACCTGTAAACGACTCCTTTTCTGAGTTTGTATGTAAAAGTACGCACTAGGTGTAGTGTTGAATTAAAAGGCAAAACATAAGATCATTAGAAGTGCATGGAAATTTAATGTTTATAAATATGTCAATCATATATCACTTTCTGTGGTAATCTGTGGTAAACAGTATTTCTCGATTTATTTTCCAGGCGAGCAGCAAGAGATTTGCACAACTAAAAGAACGTCCAGGCACGTAGGGAGATACTCGTACATATTTATGGCAAGTTCGGAATGGAGTAAGTTTGAATGTCCCTTCCTGAAAACAAGAAATATGTCGGAGATATATTAGAAATACACGTACTATAGGAACTGCTTCTATGAGTGAGGTAATATGTTTTAAATATTTAAATATGTGATTAGCAAAAGCAAAAGCAAAAACGTGTCAAAACACGTACACTTTAATATTTAAATCGTAGACTTATTTTTGTGTTCCGTTGGAACTATTGCTGTTCAGAGTACTTTTTGGGGCTGTAGCAAATGCAACGTGAGAGGCAATTATTTCCTGGATTTCATACTATTGTCTGATCTGGTTGTCAACAATGTTAGCTCCTAGAAAGTAAGACAGCAAGTAATCGACTTAACACTATGTTCTGATTAATGGTTCAGAAGCATGGACCCTTTCTAAAGCGGATGAAGATATCCTTGGTCGTTTTGAGAGAAAAATTCTTCATAAGATATTTGGTCCCGGAGCCAATTCAACGAAGAACTCTACGACCTGGTCAAAAAACTGTGCATTGGGCGTTTGAGATGGCTGAGGCATTTAGAGCAAATGAACACCAACGCTCCAGCCCGCGGAATCTTCGACTCTAATCCGCGCTAATTAGCGGCGCCTATTGGTTGAGGTCCAGGTTCAGGCCGGACTGTAGCACCGCCTAAGTAAGTAATCGACTTAACGCTATTCAATAAGTATGCTGAGGACAATAGGAACATCAAATTCAAAATCTAAAACGAACTGGAGACTATTTAGGGAGGAGCTTGTCAAGTCCGACTGTACTCACCTTAACCTGAGAATAAAACAAGATATAAAGAAGGCTGTTCAGAATCTAAAAGGTACCTACACCAAGTGTTTTGAACTGACGTGTCCAGCCAGAAAAACATCCTTGGTGGAATGTAGACCTGCAGCGGCTGCGTAAAGAAACCAGAAGCTTTCTAAACAAGACACTTAGGATAAATTTGGAGGAAGGCTGAAATACAATAAGAATATAAGACCTTTGCGAAAAGATCGAATCTGTAGGTGAAACCAGCAGGCTAATTAAAGACCTCAAAAGAGAAAAATGAAACATGCTGGAATCACTCAGGAAATCATCTGATAGCACCTACACTGAGTCGAAAGTAGAGACTCTCATGCTTCAGACTCACATCCCAGGTAACCAATCAGTCTAGTGAACTGAATATGAACAACGTGATTAGCTGCCATATCTCATTGATTGCGGTGACGAATGATGCCATCACACATGCTGTTTCTGCTTTTGGTGGTTTCAAGTCACCTGGCCGTGATGACATACATATACCCAGTTATATTACGGAAAGGTATAGGCGAGTTGCTGGTAACTCTCAAGAGAAAATGGTTAGCAGTGGGAATAGCTTTTGTACCGAAAGCCGGAAAAGAGGACTACACACTCGTAAAGAGCTTCAGACCTCAAAGTCTCAGTTACTTGATGTTCGAGGGCATTGAGAAAATAATTAAGGTCCATGTGAGCAAACCTGCTTTGCGAATGCATCCTCTGTCTGAGATACAACATGCTTATCAACGCAGAAGATCTTGGGAGATTGCGCCTAAAAATCTGGTAGACAGAATTGAAGGCACATTCGACAAGGAGGAACATGCACTGGGCATTTTCATCGACATTGAGGGTGCTTTCGACAACGCAACTTTATACGGCATGTGAACTCCGGCCAGGCAATACGCGTAGACAAATCTCTAGTTTTGTGGATAAAAGCAATGCTGGTGAATAGGACCCTGCAGATGCTGACTGTGGTAAACAGATGTTCTGTCTCCCTTTGCTATAGCGCATATTGGTCGACGCACTGCTATATGCTATCAATAACTCTGAAATCTATGCTTAAGCATATGCAGATGATGTAGCTGTACTGTATGTTGGATCTTTTCTGGCGAATGATTGGCAGTTTGTGTATTAGAAATAGACGTTCAATCTATCGTCTTAAGACTGGAGTTGTTCTCTATACGAGAAGGAGGAAGCAGACTAATTTGACTATCGATGTGGAGCTTGGATGATTCTTCAACTCTGTATCTAGCAGATTCTAATTAATCAAATCAAAAAGTTTTGATTTGTTAGAGTCAATAGTACTCTGTCTTCCACACATCTTATACTATGGTCGAAGTTTGAAAGTTTGTCCATTGTCAGTCTGACGAGTTAGTTTTGGTTGGAATCATAGGAGTCATGGAGACACTTAATTGCAATCAGGACATGTGAGAGAGAGCTATTTATTCGTTACAAAAGAACAGCAGATTTTCCGAAAACTCTTTAATTAGAACAGTGTTTCTTTGATTAAGGCCAACACAAACGCCAACGAATGTTTTGGTTCAGATCCCCTCAAAAGCAACAAAGTCAGCATTGCTGTCGCTAATAGAGCAGTTGGTCATTCCAGAAAACATACCTCATACGCACTGTCGCGAAATTAATAAGCGGATCAGGTTAACAATAAAAAGAGCGCGTCATCGACAACAATTTGTTGATCGAGTTATTTGGTTATTTTTTGATTGAGGAGGAAGTAGCGAAATAAGAATTGAAAATTATGGAGCAAAGTAAGAAAGAAAGTTCTCACGAAAGTCCGTTATTGTTGCTTTTACTAGACTCTGATTGGTCTGTCTCGGCTGCATGGCTCTGCTCTAAGCGCATTAATGAATCTTCCCCTTCTTGATATACGAAATTGTTTCTGCCAGAGTCTAAGGAAATACGGAATCCGGGATAGGAATGCGGTAGGGTCCTCGTTATGGAAACCTCTTTCTTTCTTGCAAACGGGGATATACGCAATCCTTATGGCAACGAACTACATTGTTTAGAATCGGTATGGAGAGTGAAGTATTTGCATCTTTAGCGACAGCAAAACAGCGCTTAGAGCCTTGCTGAATCCTCTTACAACTTCCAAACCAAATAATAGTTCAAGAGTGCAAGACATCACTGAACGCAGTCGGAAGCCAGAATTCGCTGAGTCTTTTCTGGGTTCCAGGTCACAGTGGGATCACAGGAAATGAAATCGCCAATGAACTTGATAGGCAAGGCTCAGAGGAGGGTTTTTCAGGACCCGAACTTACGTTTGGTCTGCCTGTGTTCTCTGTTAGGGTTTCATATAGACATAACTGCAGATGGCATGCCCCTCTAACTTGGCCAAAGGAATGCGAAATCCTGCGACGGTTGCTGTAAAAGTGATGACAGTCTTGCCTTCACGAAAATATTCACGATGCACAAAATCATTGAAATCCATTAAAACAGCGAGTTATCGTATCCTCTTTTGATGTGGCTTCTCAGTCTTGACTCATTCGGATCATGCCATTCACTCGCTTGATATCGTCACCAGTAATGATATTTTTGATGATACTGATTGTTCGGAACCAGCCTCGGAAAGCATGTTTTTCGCAGTACCCACTCGCTGCTTTTCCGTGTTCCTCAATTGCTGTTATTGATGGTTTCATGACCATATGCGTGCATTTCAATGATAACCACTGTCTTCTATAGAGCTTCGTTTTAAAAACCCTTTTCCAACATTTCCAATATGTTAACACAAAATTTTATGCTATCTCGTTGTCCAGCTTTTGTATTCAAAAATCGACGAGAAGAAAGAAAATCGATATGAACACGCTCTATCCTTCACAAATATCATGCTAAATACGCCAAAATTTGGTGAGAATATCAACCAAAAAAAAACAAAACAAATCCGTCAAATGAGTGCCACACGTTGGCTATTCCCGGAACAAGATTTCTTGATGCTCATCCACGGAGACTAAAATTAACTGCAGTATAGTATCTCTGAAACTCAGAGAGTTTTGTGAGGAATGAGGAATTGGGTGAAAGGATTTAGTGAAGGAAAACGTTAACGAATTACCTGAACGTTGAAAAATAAAGGCCATTACAAAAGCCACTGAAAGCTAAGTGATTAACGTTGTGGTAAAATTGCAAGTTTATGGCTGTTTCTGTGCGGTGGAAACCGCACCTCGAAAAGCAATACCCTAGTGTACAAAAAAGGATTGTTTCCTTCCGGCGAAAAGCTATTCGGACCTGAAAAGCGAGATTCGCTTCTAAAAGAGGAGAATGATCCGAAAATTTGAAAATTGTACTCGTATTTGTCAGGACTTCAAAAAGGAAAAATTATGCCAATGTGTTGTATTGGCCATCTTATTGAAAATATCTAGAGACTTATGAAGCAGAGCATAAGAGCAAAAGGTGTGCTTCTAAAATAAATTTGGCGACAATTACAGCAGGACTATGCAGACAAATTTTCTGAAAATTGTCGACCAAGGTGTGAGGCGATAATTAGGAATGGAGGAGACTGGGCAGCATATCAAGTACGTTGTGGATTAAAAAAATGTTAAATAATGTTTATTTGACTTGAAAAACGATTGTTTTTGAAGTGAAACTTCATATGACTCATCGGCCGGTAATTCCGAACTCCAATGAAACGAAAAAGCGACATGAAGTGATTTCATACTACGATGAAACGAAAAAGCGACATTAATGACATTCTCCAGTGGTTTATCTCCGGAAGTAATTCGCTGTGTATAGTATGAGTATGGCGTGCTCGCACGAGAATTGACATCGGAATTAGCTATACCATATTTTAGAGTATCCCTGATACGTGTCATCAGTCTTGCAGCATTTGTTGTTTATCGAGTTTATACCAGGTGTATGTATAAGAAAAATTTATTTATTTTTCTGCACCCGCTGTACACTTGGCGCAACCTGACTATCACCTCTTCGCATCAATGGCCCCATTGGTCCCCACTCGCTCGCAGAGCAACACTTCAGCGATTTCGAGGAAGTTGGAAAATGGCTCGACGAATGGACAGACAAGCAAGACAAGCAGTTTTTCTGGCATGCTATTGATTAATTACCTGAAAGATGGGCGAAATGTCTAGAAGCCGATGGCCAATATTTTGAATAAAAAAAAATTTATTTACCTAGAAAATTACGTTCTTTTTTTGTAAAAAAAATTATGCGTGCACCTGGTATAGCGTGTCAAAGTTATTGAGGTTAGAAAGAAGTGAGAAATACTCCCAACAAAATTCCTCAATGATTTCTTGTATTAAAGAAACGTTTTCTTTTTTTAAAATTCCTGTGATCTAGGGTGAGCATCCACATTCTAACTATTTACAGGGCTTCGTGAAGTTTTACTTCTATTGCCTAGTGTTCTAGGTTCACCATTTTTTATTTAACAATACGTTATTGTCATGCACTGTATTTTGCAAACTTTTTGCCTGTTTTTAGATTATTATTATTTTTTTGAGTAACCAACTTAATTTTAATTTTTATTATTTTCAGATAAAACTTCTCATATGCATTTTTGAACAAGTGATTTACTCCATCTTCGTTTTTCAAAATTAACACTATTGGTAAGTGAATTTTATTAGAAAAACTAAAAGTAGCAGACATTTGTTATCCTCATTATATCCAGTGTGAACTCGAACTTCAAACAGTGAGCCTCTCGTGTTAGCGTGCTCGTTGGCCAACTGCCTTCAGTTACTCGGCCCGAGGTGATCAAGGAGGTCTACTCCCACTTGTGTGCGCCACCTAAGGCGAAACCTTGCTCTATTGCTCTGTCTTTAGGGGTAAATACACTTTTCGCGTCGAGCTTAAATATTTGTTCATCCTGCTTGCACTTAGCTGTGATTGCCATCTTAAGCGACTAATAGGCATTTTACTGACCTTGGTAGGGGAGGCAAAACGGGTTTTTATTGTTTTTCTCTACAGATGCTGACATATGAATCGTTGAAATCGATACAGAGATTTGAACTTCTTCGGTTTTCTGCACGATTTTCCATAGTTTGAATATGTGAGCAATAATGGACTAGCTCATCCCAAAACCATACTGAAAGGGACCAGGCAGATCGTTGAGAAAGGGCGAGAAAGGCACTCCCAGAATATGCCAGACAAGCTTCTATAGCCGGCGCAGTTTGGAGGGTCTCCTTTCTTGTGAATCGGACAAATGGTCTTGTGGTTTCCTACAGAAAGTTCGCATAGTGTGTGGAAACTGCACTGATTCTTTCGTTTAACTTCTCTTCATGCTTTCCGGCTTTGTATTTTTCATAATTGCTTTCGTTTGTTTCACCTCTGTGCGGTTTTCTTTATACCACTAGTTTTTTCTTTCCACGTTTATCGTGTGGAACTGACCCTATTGCATGCGGGCATTTACATTTCTAGCTAAACAGGTCGTTAAGTGGATGCTTTTCCTCTTATTCTTTTTTGACCATCCAAACGTCGTTTAGCTGCTAGCTGTCATCAGTCATTGTTCCGTGAAGACTGTTGAATTACAGTAGTTCATCAAAGATCTTCTGCTCGCTGATCTTAGCATCGAAGTCGCCGAATAAGATTTTGATGCTGAACCCTGAACAAGCACCGGTACTAGCACATGTTTTGGTACGCGATGAATATTTTTCAAAACTCTTTTTTTTTTATATTTATTGGGTCACTGTAGAAGTGGTCCCCATTTGCTTTCCAGTTACATTCCGGCCAGGCCAATCATCGATTGTAGTATCCATTTCATGCTATGGAAATTTTTTTATTGCTCGGACATGGGCGTGCTTCAAAGACTCAACACTTGGATGTAAAGTAGTTCAAGCCATAGTCTCCAGACTATACTCCAGACAGAGCTATAATTTGTATTCTAATGGACTGAAATCTGAGCACCAGATGGGCAGTCATACGTGGAAATGTAGTTCTGAACGAGTTTTTTCAGCCATTTTTGAGTCGTTTTTGCCTTATGAGTTGGAGCGGAGTCTTGTTGATAGGTCCGCAGTTTATTTGCGAATAGGATTTTGTTGGGTGGCTCCACAACGTACTCTAAAACGTCCGTTGAATACATTTTCGTCGAGGTTCTTTCTAGCAGAAATTAATCAGGATGCTGGCCAAATTGAGCTCTCAGAACGAGTTCAGATGCATGCCGCGATGATAGAGCATACACTCTATTGTTCTGTTTATTGAATGATTCTTCAACGGTGAAAATTTTCTTGTCGGTACAGAGAATTCGTCTTTAACCGTTCTTCGCATGGTCGCGAAGTAAAGCTATCGGTTTGGCTTACGTTTCTCTTTCAATGCTCGGCCAATGTGTAAGTAAGTGGCCGGTACATCTCTTATATGCTCTGTGTCGCAAATCACGTTTTAAGATGCGTGACATGCTGTACTTGCTGATATCCGTCTCCCGAGACATGATTTTCTGCGTGCGCGAACGGCCAGATTTTGCACGCTCAATACTCCACCAGCAGCCTCAAATAACTTCACAGTACGATATACAAAGTTTTGTGCGTTTTTCAGTAGCCGGAACATCTGAAAGATTTCGCTTTTTTGAGGCCAATTACGACAACCCGACTGCAAACAACTCAAAAATCTTTTACGCGGGAACTTTGCTGATACTATTATATATGTTAATAACACTAGCAGGATCTGAGTTGTGTTGAGGATGCATTTCGACTTCGAATGCTTTACGTATTTGTATTGCTAAATTGAAGAAGCAGCGGGTATGTTGGGAGTTAATGTCCTCGCCGAGGTAGGTAAACTTTTTACTGCAGTCTTGTGATGTTTTGTCCTAGGCCACAAACAGCAGTCAACAAAATGAGCTGCTCCAGAATTGTCCTTTCTGATAAGTTTGTATTAGAAAGGCTTGAGATGTTTGCATATTGTGTTATATAGCCCTTGCAACTGTTTTTTTTTTTTTTGCAGCTAGAGCTATTTCCTATTCATTATAATTTGCAAACATTTAAGACCAATGCACATCGGTATCTCTCTTTTCTTCCTCCCTAATTTACCTTCGCCCGTTGGGTACTCAAATCCCTTGAGCGAACGCTAATTATTAAAAAACAAAACTCAATCATTCTTGTGTGTAGTATAGCTCACAGCTACACACTACAGCTCTTCTTCGTTGCACAGGTGGACTTTAAATTTGCTTGCGACCAGATTGCGATCTGAATCAACGTTTTCGCTGTGAAAGTGTGCACACTAAGAATGCTAGATGCATACCGCACTATTAGCTATTGGTCGATTTGGTTAACGTTCAAGTTGTTTTGTGGGTCAGGAACCTTGTGCTATATATTAGCGTATAAATAGATTCGGGAAAGTCAATTAGTTGGAGGCTTTTTAACTAATCCACCGATTTTGACATTTTGCTAATGTTATGCAATGAAGTTTTCATTCGGATGGCGCTTAGCGATCACTTTTCGGTTTAAAGAAATTAAACTCTTGAAGTGAACATCCTACAGTGAATCCGTATTCATACATGTCTCGATTGTTCACTTTTTTGTATCTTTAGTCCTAACTATCCATCGTATCTCCACGACAGTGATATCTACCTTTTACCGTTTAGGGACATCTTTGAGTCTTTAAGTAGCACTTTGAAAGTGCATACTTATAAGCGGACGTTTGCGGGTTGTGATCTTATCACATCACATCAATTTGTATTCATAACATTTTCAGGCTGCACCTGAGTTCCTAACTAAATTACTTAGATAATGAAATCGGCAAGAGAAATTTATGTTTTGTAGATTTTAATCCATAATTAACCTCACTGTTATCCCAATTAATTCTCTCTGCTTTCCTATTCAAACTTAATCACAGCAACAATCCAGTTCGTAGTTAAACAGATTAGTGAGTTCCGTAACATTTGTACAAGTATCAACACAACATATTAAAATTGACTGAAATACAACCCCTGAGTGGCACTATAATTTTCTTCTAAATCCCTGTAATTTATCCCTACACCCTATGTTCACATTTAATAGAATTCACCCCTCACGAGGGCTTTTCTGGTAATCCTTCTGTTTTCAGTTTTACCGCAATCATGCGCTCCATGCCTCGTAATTTAAAGCGGCACTTATTTGGGTACCTGAAACCTGTTAGAAAGTTTTTGCATTTCACCACAAAATCAAAACTAAATCCTTTCGAAGTCTCCAAAATAAAACATTAATTATCATTCCCATTCGTTTCACCAGTTTACCAGTTCAACAGAGCACCGGGATCAAAATAGGGCATTCTGCGTGCCTGTGCCTGCGTGGTTGTGGGGCAGAGTATCATCGGCAGTATGTATTCGTAATTCCCTTAGCCGAATTCGCTTCGCCAATTTAACGCGGCTTTCAAGGCTACAGCAATATAACCTGCTTTCGAGGTTAATCCACTGCAGACAGACATCACATAATTTTATTCCCTCATTTTTACCAATATATTATGTACGAGCACACTTTTTATGTTTACCTTTCAGTGTGGTTCTTCTTACTGTTGTTCTCGTTTATTTGACTTCTTTTTCGGGTCCTTACTGAGGACTACGGTGAATATCCTTTAAATAGCAGTGTTGGTGTGTAGTCGAGCTTTGGGGTGCTGCTTCGTTTTGTACAACACGACATCGATTGGTTTTATAGAGTCGCTGCCGTGTATTGACTGTTATTTCATTGCGATTTATGATATTTTATTCAAATCGAGTTTCTGTTCAACTAATGATTGTTTAAGTTTTTTTTTCCCCCTTCTTCGTTCCTTTTTTTTTGTTGTCCTTTGTTTGTTTTCTATTGATTTTGCGTTCGAAATAATTGATCAAAATGTGAGGACTTTTGCGGTTTTTTTTTGTAACTCTGACCAATGCATGGGGAGGAGGAGTAGGGGTAGTTTTCGAATTTTTCGGTGATTGATTTGATTTATTTAAATTTTATGGGAAAAACGGATCTGGTCAGGCATACCTCCATATAAAGTTGTGAAGTGATAAGCCTCACTCGGTGTAGAGTAGATTTTTTCACTATTTACTCGTACAATACGGCTATTGAAGACTTTTTTGCTAAAACAAAATAAAAGCATTACAATTGGACAACTTGGTAAAGGATTTTGTTTCAACTAGCGGCGAAACACGATTGAATTAAAATTGGAAGATATCTGTGGTTTGAATGAGTTGGTCATTCAAAATATTTGTTTGCAAAACTACTCCAACCCGATCCGGTAGCCTTATTGTGGCAGTGCATAAAGTTTTGAACTGTCGAATTTTTCGGTATTACGAGTAAGTGCATGTAATTTCTGCTTCAGTCTTAATCCATGCATTGAGTTGTTATCAATCTGGCTTGGGCATATAATGGAACTCTAAACTGACTTTTTAAGACGAAGAGTAATCGTAGAACATATTTCGCGGCTTAGCTGTCACGCTACACAGATTAGTAAGTAATGCGGCTAGTATTGCCGTATATATTTATAAAAACTTAAATTATAACTTCATTAGCACTGATCTTATCGATATTTTCTGGAACGTAACCCTGTCGTAAACTGGGGGTGACTGTAACAAAATAATTTATTTTCGTTATGAGGGTACATAAACACAATCAAAAATCATCACAAAGTTCATCTGTGTTTACCGGTGTTATCGGAATACTTTGAATAAACTCTTTCAATTCTGCAATTTCATTTGGAACTATTTCGGTATTTGTTGTCATTGTCACACACAAACGTGCGTAGGCAATTAAACAGTAGGTGATCCAGACAAGAGCCGTGTTTACGAAACGACGGATTGTACATCATTTTAAGACCAAGTCGGTATACAACATTGTGGTCAACACCATCGTTATCAGTTGATTAGTAGGTTCCCTCTAGTGTTCGGTATAGTTTTGCCTCAATCTTTGTGTCTGGCGTTAAATAATACTCGTAATTCTCTGATTCCATTCTGAGATAAATAACTTGGATTCAATAGCTTCAAGTGCGTAGACATATGTAGATCACGTATCACCGCTTTCCACTACGGAGAGGGAAATATACAATGTGATTATTAATTCGCGTTTTATCTCTAGTTAAACAGAATCATAATGGCAACTGAGACGATGATGGTGAAAATTGAGCATCGCGCTGTAATTAAATTTCTCACTAAGCAAGGAAAAAGTCAAAAAACTATTCATGAAGAGATGGTGGCTGTTTACCAGGGTTCCGCACCTTCATTATCAACTGTGCAAAAGTGGTCAAGTGAGTTCAAGAGAGGCAGAGAGAGAGCATTGAAGACGACCCCCGCTCCGGCGCCCCGGCTACTGCTTGTACGGGAGAAAGCATCAAAGAAGTCGAAAAACTTGTTCTTGAGGATGCCCGAATAAAGGTGAAAATGATGGCAGAGATCACCAAGCTTTCAATTGGTACCATTCACACCATTCTTCATGACCATCTTAACCTTTCAAAGGTCAGTGCAAGGTGAGTGCCACGAATGCTCACAGCGCCTCAGAAAAAAGTGAGAATCGCATGCTGTAGAGAGCTTTTGGAGATGTGTAGTGAGAACGCGGACGGTGTTATGGATCGAATTGTTACTGGGGACGAAACATGGGTCCACCACTATGACCCTGAAAGCAAACAAGAGTCCATGCAGTGTCATAAAAAAGGAACAGACCCCCCGAAGAAGTTCAAAGTCACTCCGTCTGCCGGGAAGCTCATGGCCACAGTTTTTTGGGACTCAAAGGGAATCTTGCTCATTGAGTACAAAAAAAAAGGTGAAACCATCAACGCCACATCCTACGCTTCCACTTTGCATAATTTGCTGGAGGAAATTAAAAAGAAAAGACGGGGTAAATTCGCAGCGGGTGTGTTGCTTCTTCGTGACAACGCTCCTGTTCACACGGCGCGAGTTTCCAAGGCTGCTGCGCGAGATTGTGGTTTCGAAGAAATCCAACACCCACCCTATAGTCCAGGCCTTTCCCCTAGTGATTATTTCCTGTTTCCGGATTTGAAAAAATGTCTTCGTGGAAAAAGATTTTCGGATGATGAAGAACTCAAGTCGGCAATAAATGGGTATTTTGCAGAGAAAGAGGAAATTTATTTTTTTGAGGGTTTAAAAAAGCTTATCTCAAGATGTAACAAATGCATTGATGTTAGGGGAGATTATATTGAAAAATAAAAACAATTTAAATTGAATTCGCATTTTCCTTCATATCGATACCGAGAATATATTGAACGCCCGTCGTATTTCTTGGTATAGAGTTGGGCCGATTACTTCTACTATACAGTACGTACGTTCTGTGACTCATTTTATTCATCATCAGAAGCTTGGTCTTCAAGCAACATAAAGAGTGTGGTCCTTCGTTCGATTCGTATCAGTGAATTTATACTCAACGCGAAGATCTCAAAGGCATGTTCCTCCCATTACGACTGGACTTGCGTTAATGTGGGCATCCACGACCACTCATGAATGCCATTCCCGGCGTGAGCTCACTCATAAATGCCGGTGGATGCGCCTGCATTACTCATGCGCGATGGAATCCAAACAACTTTGAATTCCGCATACATGCGCGATCGTGGATGACGATAAGTGACAGTCTTTCGTTATCAGTTTGCATTTGACTATCGACGTGCGCGGATAAAACGGTACTATGTACTAAGAAAATGGCAATAAACGAAGATAAGGAGTTTTGGCGTAAATTTATTTCGTTATACATATAAAGAAAAGCCAGAACTATGACAAATAAAAAATGAAGTTTATAAAGGCTGTAATTACAAAAAAAGTGCGTTTCAAAAATTTGTTGAACTAATGAAAAAGAAAGACAAAAACGCAAGTGTTGAAGAAAAAATTAGATACCCTTTGCGGCTGCTACTGGGGACAACTAAAAAAGCGATTCCAAATGAAAAGTCTGGTGCGGGAATTGATAATATATATGTGCCGTACCTCTGGTATTATGGAACTAAGCTTTTCGAACGACCAGGAAGAGGCTGAGAAGGGAATCACCACTTGCGGCAATACTGACGATACCACGAGCTCAGTAAATATGCATTCAGGCGGATTTTACATTTTCCATATGTTTTATTATCATTTTATTAATTCTTTAGGAGGAGTGATCTATTCCGAGAAGTTTTTAAAATGTCCGCTGCGGAAAGGTTAAATTGGACCCAAAACGAAATCTATGCGTTAATCGTTTTAAGGCAGACCACACCGCAAAGGCAAAGCACAATAGCCTGCTACATTTGGGAAAACCAAACGTAATGACCCAAGACCACAGGACTGCAGACGATCCAAGGAAGTTATAAAATGAAGTCTTCCCTCCATCAGCTGTAGCTACCATTAATCAAGTCAACAAGAAGAAGTACTTCTAGTCACAGCCAAGGTTCTCATTGTGGCAAATAACGGAGGAATATGTGAAGCTCGAGCAATTCTGGACACTGCGTCGCAGATAAATTTAATAACTGAGAGGCTCATGAGACGACTTGCCCTCTCACTAACCCCATCAGCACTGTGCATTGAGGGCATAGGGAGGGGGACACGAAATACAAATCAACGAATCAACCTTGGACTACAATCAAAGGTTGGAAAGTTCGCCTGCAGGATGGAGGCATTCATACTCCCTGAAATCGTAGCACCTCAGCTTGCACATGTTCTAGATACTTCAACCTGGGTTATACCTGAGAATATCACCATAGCGGATATCAACTTCTACCGTTCTAAGAACATTTTAATCGACCAGGACAGATACGGATTGGGAAAAATTTACCTATTCTACAAAATACAGTGTTTGGTTGGGTAATAGCTGGAAAAATTGAAGATCCAAATTATAGCTCAGCAACCTGTGGTATACTAAGAAACAACGGGGAAGAAACAATGGATGAGCTCATCGAACGATTTTGAAGGCTTGAGGATTACGACAATGCACCAAGGCAAATGACATCAACAGAGAGATATTGCGAAAAGCATTTCATTCAAACCGTATCAAAAATCAATAGCGGCCGTTTTATCGTTAGATTACCATTTCGAGAAAATGGTTCAGCCCTAGGAGACTCAAAAAGAAAAAAACTGATATAAATCGTTTTCTGGCATTAGAGAGGCGTCTTAGAAGAGACCCTAAGCTGAGAGAAGTTTATGGACGGATATGAAGCTCTTGGACACATGGAGGAAATCAACCCTAACACGATCCAACGACCCCACTTCTTTATCCCACATCGTTGTGTATTAAAACCAGATAATAGTACAACAAAACTACGTGTCGTTTTTGATGCATCCGCAAAGACGTCATCCTGTTTATCACTCAACGATATCCTTCACACGGGCCTTCAGTTCAAAGTACACTATTTTCAATACTACTTCGATTTCGCCTGCATAGATATATCTTCACAGCCGATATTGAGAAGATGTATAGGCAGATCATAATCCATGAAGAAGATCAAGGGTATCAATTGATCATTTGGAGAAGACAAGCCACAGAGGAAATCAAATATTTTAAACTAAATACCCTAACATATAGGACAACACCAGCACCTTACTTGTCTACTAAATGTTTACAACACGAAGTAACCCATAACGAAACAACATATCCAGTTGGCGATCGAATTATCAAAGACGATTTCTATATGCACGATGGCATTAGCGGAGCAGATAGCATTTCCGAGGCAGTTGAAGCTCAAAAACAAATAACTTCAGTGCTAAATGGTGCTGGATTTAAACTTCGGAAATGGTGTTCGAATCATCCATCAACATCCCTGTTGAGGACCAAGAGATTAGCCTGGACTTTAGCGAATCAATCAAATGGAGAATTAAGACCCTAGGCATAATCTGGCAACCTAAATCAGACCAACGAAGAAAACAGTCAGCTCAGATATCGCTCGTATCTTCGACCCACTTGGAATCTTGTGTCCGGTAGTCGTTAAGGCAAAAATTTTCATGCAAGGGCTCTGGCGCAGTAAGGAACTCTCTTGGGATAACGAATTACCCGAACACTTAAGGGAAGAATGGATAAACTTTCGGAGCAGTCTCTCAGTATTAAATCAGGCAAAGATGGACAGACATATCTTCAACCAAAAGACGCCAATCTCTATCCAGATTCACACCTTCGTCGACGCATCAGAAGAAGCATATGGCGCAGCGGTGTATCTAAGATCCACATTTAAGGATCGAACAACAGTTATAAGACTACTTTGTGCTAAATCACGAATAGCTCTTATAAAACAACAAACTCTTCCTCGACTTGAACTGTGTGCTGCAGTCTTAGGAGCTGAACTTACAAGCAGCGTCCGAGATGACCTAAAACTGCAAGACACTCCAATATTCTTCTGGACAGATTCACAAATCGTGCTGTCATGGATCAACTCAACTTCCTCATCGCTACACACGTTTGTAGCAAATTGAGTAGCAAAAATACAAGAATGTTCTTTGGAAAAACAATGGCGCCATGTCCCGACCAAAGAAAACCCAGCGGATCTACTGTCGCGAGGAATACCAGCAGCCAGCTTCATGTCATGCAGCATGTGGCATTATGGGCCATTCTTCTTGCATGGAAACAAATCAGCATGACCCCGACCTTTCATAAAGGAGCTAGACCCAACAACCGATCTCGAAAGGAAAAGAAAACACACAGTTACAGTGGCATTGACACAAACCGCTCCAGGACAAATTATTTACCACATAAATCATCGAAATTCCTTCCGATTCTTACAACGCACAATTGGATACGTCATACGTTTTATCAAGAGAACCAAAGGAGGATAAGCAACTGCAGCGGAGCACATAGCACTCTCACCTAAGGAACTCAACGAGGTCCTAACAGTGATCATAAGAGAAGTACAGGCAGCTGAATTTGGCAAGGAAATTCCAGATTTCAAGGGTCACAAGGGCTTATGTAGGTCCAACGAACTGATCACCCTAGCACCATTTTTAGACGAAAGCGGTATCATGCGAGTTGGAGGCCGACTGGAAGCTGCACCCATTTCATTTGATGCAAGACACCCTATACTGATGTCTTAAAACGAATCCGTAACCAAAATGCTGTTTAAATTAAAACATGATGATCGCAACCATTGCGGGCCACAGACGCTTCTTTCGATTTCGAGACAACAATTCTGGCCTATGAAGGGAAAGATCCTGGCTCGTCATACCGTTCATAACTGCATCAAGTGCACCAAAACCAGACCACAACTTATGACACAAGTTATGGGGAACCTTCCAGCAGATCGCATCTCACCAAATAGATCATTTGTAACTTTTGCGGACCTCTTTGGGTACACTACAAAATCAGAGGAAAAAAACCGCACAAGGTATACTTAGCAGTCTTTCGTTGCTTCACAACTAAGGAGGACATCTAGAGATTGTAACAGACCTAACGGCGGAAGCCTTCATTGGAGCCCTAAGACAATTTCGATTTCAAAATATTTCTCGTATATTACTCATCGATATTGGGTTAAGGTTGAATGTGTACATATAGTATGCCACATGATGTCACAATTCTCCATCATTCTTTTGACTAACCAAAATCTGCGGTGTAGGACTATATGGTCTGTAGACAGCATGGTAAAGAAAGTCGGTTCGGTCTTAAGCAGTTTTTTGGTCGCCCACAATGAAATCATCAATATTCGAAGCTTTTTGTCGATTCGAAACATGTGTATGGTGTCGTAGCCCACTACGAAGGCATGAGAGTTATGTAACTTTCATTTCTACCCTCAAAATGCCAGAGCAGTGTTAAGTTTCTTCTTTCTTTTTTTTTTTAAATTAGCGCGCGCTGTAGGGGTTATCAGTCTTAAAATGTTTGGACATAGCGCCGGTTTATCCTTCGGTAGAGCGTTTCTGAAGATTGTTAATGGAATGGAAGTCAAGCTAACAATTCCGCAGGTGGAGTAGAAAATCTGCGTAACTGACGATGGCGTTGGTGTTGCCCTACCCCAACTCAATAAAATTTTAATATCTCGGTTTAAAAAAAAAAAAAAAAAATAAGAATGACCTGCCGGCAGAGCTGCTTGGAAGGATGAGTGAAGTTAACACGGAATATGAATACGCTCCTAGGAAACACATGAAATCTTAGCGTGCTCTGCCAAATATACAAGTTATGTGGTCACGTAAAGTGCGCCAACTACCGAAAGATAAGACTTCTGATAATGGCGTATATGATTCTGTTAAGCGTATTATGTGAACGATTGAAACTCATCGTCAGCAAACCCATCGAACATAATCGCTGAGGTACAATAAGTTTACCATTGACCATAGTTATTGGGTTGTGCCACATGAAATGTCCGATTTTATAGTAAAAATTGAAAGGCCAATATTATTTTTCTGTAAATTTTTATTCAATCAAAATAGGATCCGTTGGCATCTACATATGACATTCTTCCAACGTGATACAAGGTCAAATATTCCTTTATCGTAGAAGTGCTGACTTTTAAGGGAATGAAATCTTCAAAGGCTTTTGTGACCTCTGCTCGATTCTGGGAAACCTTCTACCGGCAAAATGAATCCAGATTGCGAAAAAGATGGTAATCCGTTGGGGAAATATCAGGAGATGTAAATGTAAATGTAAATGCACCGTTACTTTTGAGGTATGGGGTCTAGCATTGTCATGCAAAAGGATCGGACCGTGCCTATTGACAATTTGGCATGTAATATGTCGATTTCCTCACAATGTTTGATAGCGTTTATCGTTTCTCCTGGTTGAAGAGATGAAAAATGGATTGGTCCTTTCGATGTCCACCAAATTGTCGCCATAAGTTTCTTTGAGTGAAGATCGGGCTTGGAGGTGTGTTTTGGTCTGCTCAGATCTTTTACGATTATCACACTATTCATCCAGTGCAAGAAGGGTTCACTTTGGTTTCTTAATGTAAGCTATGCGCAGATTTCCAAGTGCCGTAGTTTTTGGAATTCGTTCAGTTCATGGGGTACCCACTTATCGAGTTCCTTTGCCTTTCCTATGAGAGAAAGGTGTCGATTTATTGACATTGGGGATACACCCGTGCTTTGTGCAGTCCCCCGCATCGATTTGGTTGGGTCCGCATCCACCGTTGCTCTTAAAACATCGTCGTCAACTAATGTTTCCGGCTTCCCACGTGGTTCATTTTAGAGACTGAAATCTCCCGAATGGAACTTTCCAGTCCAACGTCGTGTAGTGCGTTCGTTTACCTCTACATCCTCAAATGCGTCATTAATGTTTTTCATTGCCAATGGCGCATTATGTAACATTTTAAATTCGTAAAGGAAGAGGGTTCTAATAATTCCTAGAAAAAAATAACGATACTTGTAACGAACCCTGAAATTCTTACACGTCACGCACACGTACGACTTTATTTTATAAAAAACAGGAAATTTAACATTCTGGCACAGATGTTCACTCTGAACTGGTTGAAATAGTTAAACGCAAAAAATTTTGCGGCCGAAAGATGTTCATTCTGGAATATAATTAATTGGTGTAGCTCTTTCTTGGAAAGATCAGGTCGACGATATTCTGAAACTGCTTGGTGTTTCTGAAAGACATCATCACGCGTAGAGCAGTGAATGGCGTTGCATTTCAGAGGTTGCGAAGAGTCATCGTAGATTGTGATGCCATCAATGTCAGCGGCATTGCAACACAAATTCGGACAAAAATTCCTATAAGAATTTACTCTACTCATATACGAGTACATATACAAGGAAGCTGATTCAAAAGTCAACTTGTCATTCCTTACCAATGCTACTCTTATCAATGTGACAATGCGAACGAATGGCGGGACATTAAATCTACACCATTTACCAGTTCTACGAATACATTCTCCTTCTCTTGGCCAATTAATTTCCCTTCGTCCACTGACCTGAAACCGAGAGAGTGCATTTGCTTCTCATCTGCTCAGTGTAAAAGCCATTCATGGATACATACACGTACATTTGGTGCATTAAATCTGACTACCAGAGTCATTTCTATGTATCAGGCAACAATTTCAGCACAGCAAATTTTAAATTTACAGCATAAACGAGATATGGCACGAACATGTTTATCCTAACTCTTCGTGCATTTTCAGCTTCATTCGTTTTTTTTTTGGTTCTTTGCAGCATTTGTAACTGCAGCAGGATTCGGAGTGATGGATGAACAGCCACTAATATGACAACACGTTATTATATATACTAATCAAATGGATTCTCTGAATAAGTAATTTTTGCATTATACATGCCATTGCTCACGGCATCAAAAGTAATCATAAATTTAAAATGACAAACTCGTAGATACTCGTACATATGTAAATATAACATGTACGAGTATGTAGATATTTGTGAAAGCAATCAGGTTAAATACATTTTCTGAATAAATTTAAAATAATATTAAATTTTTTTTTGTCAGTAAATTATAAATATTATATATCGAGTTCATATACCAATAGTCCATATCAATATTAGATATGTATGTATATTGCGACTTGGCTTCCTCTTGTTACTGGATTGATAGCTCATCAATTTTAATGCGAGAAAACCTTGGCCTTGAAAGTGTTACACTTCTACTTTAAACAAACACACATACTCGTAAATCCACCTTCGCCCGGCCAGCATTTTAAAATGATTACCATCAACCGTCAAATCGAGGATTCCTGCAAAATGTCCTTGAACTGCATGAATTATTTCTGTTCATCTCAACAGACAGGCCAATATTGGATACAGATATAGTACATCTGCCCACCGTTTATTGTTGTTTTCTCACTACTCGTAACCATCCCTGAAGCTAGCGGTGATGGTACCGCTGTTGCTGCTGCTCACAGCAATAATTATAAATTCCAATCAAAGAAAAACAATTAATTTTTCATCGTCAAGATTGAATGCAACAGTGGCAGCATTGGAACATCAGGTACATACTCGTACCCACGTATTCCTTCTCCATAAATGATGGCATCGAGAAAAGACATATTGGAAAAAAAAATTCCTTCAAGAATAAATATTGCAAATATACTGATGTTTTTGTTGCTGTTGTTCTGCTCCTATTATTGTTTCGATTCGATTGTTTTCCAAAGCGACAGAGAGTGGCAGAGGACTGTTGTGTGGGCTGACTACGATGAAAAAATGAAAAAAACAGAAAGAAAGAGGGAAGCACTCGTTCTCGTCCTTACCCCTAACTCACGTCAATGTCAGTCTTCGTCCGCTACCATGAATGAAAGAAATCCTTAATTGAATATCAATGTATGATATAATTGAAAACTGGATTTAGCATAAAATCGAATTTGTTTAATGTTAAATTGAAGAGAGAAGCGAATCCTCGATCTGGATACTTTGCTGCTTTTTTGTGGTTTCCATGAACTTGGAGTCAAAAAATTATCATCGAAGCAAACAATTAAGCTGGCCAAGTTGCCGCATTTAAAGTCAAAAAGGATCCAAAAAAGTATTTTCGTAGGAAACAAACTAAAGAATATTGTTACTCCGGATTCGAATGGTGGATTTGTTAGAAATGCTAGAACTGTCAGACCGAGACTACTCACTTTCTTCAGAAGTTTTCACCTAAACACTTGCACCGTTTTGAAGAATGTGTTTTCTTACAAGACTGTCTTACAAGACTGTCTGTGTAGTTCAGTGCAGTCAGAACTATTCTGTTGTACAGTGTTTAAGGCATTCTGTGCAGAACAGTAACAGCTTTTGAAAGCACGAACCAAAATTCAAAACATCAACAGAGCAACATTATCTTCAACAGACAAAAGGAGATCAGAATAAATAGAAGAAGACGATTACACTTAGTATATTGCACTGATTACACTTAACGTCAGGTACTATCCAGTTTTATTGTCTTTTCATAGCGAAACCTTAAAGAAGATTTCGCATTTTTCAACATCCCTTTGACGGAATTTCTAAGGCTTTCATAGAACGAGTGGTAGTCGCTTCAGAAGTAAATGGCGTACGAGTGTAGTAGTACTAGAACCCAACACATTAGTAGGTACTCGACTCCATTCATCTGTCCACCACGACTTCCACTATGAAAGCGGCTATCTTGCAGATATCAGATTTTTCATTATGGACTACACATTAATTGTGGAGCGAAATGGCATCGTTCAGCCGAATATCACATGCTTTCAGATGGACCTAAATGTTTCAAATGTAGGGAGTTTGGCCATAAAAAGATGAGGAAGCAATTTTTCAATACCCTCATCGACTTTCGCCATTAGAGAGGGATGCAGCTAATGGTCAAATAGAAGAATGGCTTCACAAAAAGATTATTAGGCCTAGTTTATCCGAATTTGCCAGCCCTATTGTCTTAGTGTCGAAAAAGGCGGTTCTAAGCACCTTTGCGTAGATTTTCGAAAACTGAATAAGCAAGTTATAAGAGATAATCTCCCACTCCCCCTTATAGATGATCAGCTTGGTCAGTTAAGTGGCGCAAATATATTTAGTACGTTAGCCGCTTTTTTCATGTTTCAGTGGAAAGAAGCAGCAGAAAGTTTAATTTCAATTTTCCAAATACTTATCAAGGAAAAGGTAATTATTACTTACATGAATAACTTTATAACAACTGCAAAGATGCGATCGAAAATCTAAGAAGAGTTTTTGAGATTGCCATACAACACGGTCTTTAATTTAAGTGGACCAAATGTAATTTCTTGTGCACAAACATAAAGTACTTGGATTATGAAATCTCTTTTGAACAAATTAAAGAAACTTTGTCACAGCAACTAACACTTATGATCTACAATCCCGAAGCTGAAACCGAACTGCATACTGATGTATCGAAAATTTTAGAACAACGTCGCACGATCAAGGCCATTTTTTCGTGAAGAAGGTCGGTTCCAAACCTCCCGAAAAAATCGAGAGATATCGACAAAGCTGCATAAAATGCATTCAGGCGGTAAAAGAGCAAGGAAGGCTTTCTGTATCCTATAGCGAAAGAGGACTGTCCCCTAGACGCCTACCACTTAGATTATTTAGGACCCCTTTCGGTTATTGAGAAGCAATATAAGTACATTTTTGTCATTGTAGACGGTTCTAGCAAATTTGTTTGCATATACCCGATGAAAACGTTGTGTTCATCTGATGTTTTAAGTAAGCTTCGTCAACAAAGTTCTATTTTTGGTAGCCCACAAAGAGTAATCATGGATAAGGGAACCGCTTTTATTTCTAATAGCTGTGAGGACTATAATCGGAAGGATAAATGGAACTATTATACCAACTACAAATTCACTAACAAAATCCAATAGTTCTTAAATTCTAGCATCAGTAGAAGTATGCAAAGATGTCTTTTTGAAGCAATGTTTGGCGTAAAAACGCGCAACAAACAAAGCATATGAAAATTTCTGGAAATTTTCAACGAAAAACGTGACTACATACGAGAAAAGGCGCGAGAAGACATCGATAAAATTCAAAAGGAAAACTGTAAAATCTTTAATAAGAAGAGGAAACCCGCTAAGACTTACAGTATAGGCGATCTAGTTGCTACATGCCGGACGCAGTTTGATAACCTTATAAAAATCCATAATAAATTTTTTGATCCTTATAGAGTAACGAATGTTGACTTCAATGATCGCTATGATGTGGAGAAAGTCGGAGAGTCTGTAAGCCCCAAGAAGATCAGCAGCAGCGCTAAAAACATTAAGCCTTGGATCCCATATGATGACAGTTCAGATGAACAAGAAGACGATGGCTATACGGACGAACACATACAAAGAATACACGGCTCACCGCGATTCGCATTACTTAAATTACCAATTGCATTAATAAATAATTTATAACGTTTGAGAATGTGTTTTAACCTATACATGTATGTGTATTCCATTGCTATCAGTATTGCGTAATATGGCTGCACTACTCCTAATGTTATAGTCCTCTGTAAAAACACTGGCGTCGCATCATAAAACGATTTTGGAGCTATTTGTGAGGATCTTTCCTGGCTCAAATTCTGATCGAGCCCATTCCTGAGAAGGGCCAAAGTCGACTTTCTACGAGGGGCGTTCAATATATTCTCGGTATCGATATGAAGGAAAATGCGTATTCAAATTAAATTGTTTTTTTTTTTCAATATAATCTCCCCTAACATCAATGCATTTGTTACATCTTAAGATAAGCTTTTTTAAACCCTCAAAAAAATAAATTTCCTCTTTCTCTGCAAAATACCCATTTATTGCCGACTTGAGTTCTTCATCATCCGAAGATCTTTTTCCACGAAGACATTTTTTCAAATCCGGAAACAGTAGATAATCACTAGGGGCAAGGTCTGGATTATAGGGTGGGTGTTGGATTTCTTCGAAACCACAATCTCGCGCAGCAGCCTTGGAAACTCGCGCCGTGTGAACAGGAGCGTTGTCATGAAGAAGCAACACACCCGCTGCGAGTTTACCCCGTCTTTTCTTTTTAATTTCCTCCCGCAAATTATGCAAAGTGGAAGCGTAGGATGTGGCGTTGATGGTTTCACCTTTTTTTTGTACTCAATGAGCAAGATTCCCTTTGAGTCCCAAAAAACTGTCGCCATGAGCTTCCCGGCAGACGGAGTGACTTGGAACTTCTTCGGGGGTCTGTTCCTTTTTTATGCCACTGCATGGACTCTTGCTTGCTTTCAGGGTCATAGTGGTGGACCCATATTTCGTCCCCAGTAACAATTCGATCCATAACACCGTCCGCGTTCTCACTACACATCTCCAAAAGCTCTCTACAGCATGCGATTCTCACTTTTTTCTGAGGCGCTGTGAGCATTCGTGGCACCCACCTTGCACTGACCTTTGAAAGGTTAAGATGGTCATGAAGAATGGTGTGAATGGTACCGATTGAAAGCTTGCTGATCGCTGCCATCATTTTCACCTTTATTCGGGCATCCTCAAGAACAAGTTTTTCGACTTCTTTGATGCTTTCTCCCGTACAAGTAGTAGCCGGGGCGCCGGAGCGGGGGTCGTCTTCAATGCTCTCTCTGCCTCTCTTGAACTCACTTGACCACTTTTGCACAGTTGACAATGAAGGTGCGGAACCCTGGTAAACAGCCACCATCTCTTCATGAATAGTTTTTTGACTTTTTCCTTGCTTAGTGAGAAATTTAATTACAGCGCGATGCTCAATTTTCACCATCATCGTCTCAGTTGCCATTATGATTCTGTTTAACTAGAGATAAAACGCGAATTAATAATCACATTTATATGAAATTTTACATGAATGCACTAAAATAATAGTATTACTTGATAAATAAGTCAATTTATATATACAACCACAGCTTCACACCGATACCGAGAATATGTTTAATGCCCCTCGTATATACCATATTGATCAAAAATTCCCGGAATAACCACCGTGTGGCGCTCCCATTGTTCCGATTTGAGCTCCGTTTCTTTTGTTAAGTGGGTAAATGTGTTGTTGACATTCCCTCTAAATCTTAGCATCATAGCTTGACATTTGCAAAAGTTACGTAGCCAAGAGTACATCTATCTCTGTGTGTGTTGGCGATTTTTTACAATTTCAGAAATGGATTTAAATTTGCAACAACGAACTTGTATTAAATTTTGCGTAAAAAACTGATTTAATGTGCGCGAACGTTGGAAATGTTGGAAAAGTGTTTCGGCAACGGTCGTTTACCAGTGGCACGAGCGGTTCAAAAGTGGTCGTGAGTGGCAGACCATCGAAATCGAAAACCAACGAAAACATTGATGGAGTAAAAGAAATGTTAGTCAATAACCGCAAATTAACCATCAGAGAGATAGCGGAGGACTTTAACATTGCCTATGGATCCGTCCAAGACATTTTGGTTAATGATTTGGGTTTCGGTCGTGTAGCAGCAAAGTTGGTGCCAAAAGACCTCAATTTCATGGAAAAAAGAGACCGTGTTGACGTCACAAAAGAGATGATTTGCGAGGCTGAATCCGATCCCATATTCATCAAAAGGATCATTACTGGAGACGAGGCGTGGGTTTATGAATACGACACGCTATCCAGACATCTGGCAAATGAATGGCGTTCACCAAATGAGCCGAGACCAAAAAAAACACGTCTTGTTCAGTCAAAAAAGAAGGCAATGCTCACGGTTTTCATGGATTACAACGGTGTAGAGCATCATGCATTTTTGCCAGAAGGTTAGACAGTAAACAAAGAGTATTATTTGGGCATTATGAGACGTTTCCGTGAATCAATTCACCGAGAGAGACCAGAATTGTGGGCAGAAAGCTCGTGGATTTTACACCATGATAACGCACGGTCGCACCGTGCCATCATTATTCGTAATTTTTTGACGAAAAATGCAACAAATACCATCCAACAGCCACCGAATTCACCTGATTTGGCTCCCTGCGACTTCGTTCTGTTCAATCGAGTTAAAAAACACTACGGGGAACGCGTTTCAGCAGTCGAGAGGAAGTAATGGAAAAATCACAGGAAGCACTGATGGACATACCGAAAACCGAATATAAAAAATGTTTCGAGGATTGGATCAAGCGCTGGCATAAGTGTGTTGCAGTCGATGGAGATTACTTTGAAGGGGACAATTGTTAAATTTAGATGAATAAACTTGTATTTTTAATTTTCTGCATAAATTCCGGGAATTTTTTTTAAATTTATTTGATCAAGCTGGTATAGATGAAAAAGAAGAAGAAACACAAAGGTTCTAAATTGTGTCGATGGCAACCTTGGCGGCTAGACCATATCAAAGATGTGAAATTGAAATTTAATTTGCTAATTTGTGATGGGAAAATCAGTTTTTGCAGTACTTTGCGCATTTACGTTCCGACAAGAAACTCAATCCAGCAACCAGACATGTGGTATGGTCAAACTAAAAGAACGGGTCGTGATCGTAATTATCCTTTTTTCTGCCTTGATTCTCGTTGATTTAGTAATTCAAATGCATGCAACAGCTTACAATTAGCACCACCAACAGTGTTTCGTTTCAGGATTTGTTTTCTTGTTCTCGTACTTAGCTAACCATTGGCAACTAATTAGAGAGTCAAAGGACGACTTAACGAAGGATGATAATTAAGACACATTGCTGTTGGTGTAACATGCCGTAAATTGTCCCCTAAACACGTACGTGTAATCATGCATGACTCCTTTAGGTGGTTCCGACTGTTTCTGGCTTCGTGTTACGGTATTCGAATGAGGGGGTGGTGTTGCAACTTTAAATCGTCTTTTCTGCTAAATTTCATTTGTATTTGAGGTTATCGCTTTAAAAAGTTTTATGTAGGGGGGGGGGAGCATTTCCAACAGGAAACCTAGGAATTGTATCTGAATGTGCACAAGAGCCCTTGGTGACCCTTAAGAGGGAGATGTTGCAGAGAATACAAATAAAATGCACGTGATCCGATTGCTAAAACCAAACGAATGTACGAATGGTTGAAGCAGAACTGCAGTTGAGAAACTTATGTGTTTACTCTTTGACATAAATATTCGTAAAAGGTGAGATGAGAATCTTTGATTTATGTACGTGCAACTGGTAAACGTGATACCCAGACAGGGAAGTGATTGGAAGGAGGGCTTTATTGTGTGAAATCAAGAAAGTAGTTGCAATTATATTCTTTGATTAAATTTGATGTTTATCCTAGAAATCGGAATACTTCATTACAAAAACTCGATACATTTTCTAAAGTCCTAGAAGGTTTTTGACTTTGAAAGTCAAGTACATAGGTTAGGAACGGTTGTCATCAGCATGTAAACATTCCGTATTTAGTAGTCTCATAGTTCGACATTACGAAGTATGTCTGTAGTATATCTACACTAGTTGAACCAACAATCTGGCACCTGCAATATACGCTAAAGCATTTTTCTCAATTTGATTGATGCAAGCTGGACGTTGTACGACTAGGATAAGTATTAAGATGTGTCAACTAGGCGATGCTTAGTATTGGGACTTGGACTACACGTCAATTGTGCTTATTTTACCTCATCTTACTCTTAGGCCTTATGACGATCCACATCAAAACTGAACTTGCAAATATTAACCCGATATGTGTCCACGACTCTAGAGGTAAACTGAATCGAATCATCAAGTGTTGAAGATCAATCTATTGATAAATAGTGGAAAAGGTCGAAGAATAGCTCCTCGCACAGTCCGAATTTTTGCGATGCGAACTAATTTGTCATCTCCTGGTATTACCGCTTCCACTTGTCCAAAAACCCACTTAGTAGATTGGGTATTTTTAAAACTACAACATCGTTGACCTTCACGTTTGAATGCTGAGTTCCCCATTTGTTTCGCTCTTGAAGGGTAGTCAGGTAGTCTGTATGCCATCGTCGCCAAAGCCCTTGTACCGTATTTTGCATTTGATTCCACTGGGGTCCGGTATTGTTGTTAACGGCTCACCTATAAGGAAATGAAACGGTGTAAGTGGGTTATACTGCAACGTGGACGAAAATTCAATACGGCTTCGATTTGATTTAAAACTGTGGTAAGTTCCTCATACGTTAGGGCTGTTTCTCCAATTACTCGTAGTAGATAAAATTTGATGGATTTAACGCCCGCTTCAGGTAGGTGGGGGTATGAAATGCCAATGTTGTCACGGACAGGGGCAACAGTTACAAGCTCGTTGTATACTCGGAACATTACCAATTTGTGCAGTTCAGTCAAACACCTCAGGGCACCGTGGAATGTTGTGCCATTGTCACTGTAGAGATTGGCACATCTTCCTCTTCTGGAAACGAACCTCCGAAGGGCTGAGAGAAATGCTTCTGAGGCTAAGTCGCTACCCAACCTCAAATGGAGGGCCTTTGTAGAGAAGCATACAAATAACGCAATGTATGCCTTGCTAAATTTTTTGATTTCGACCACGAGAAAAACGGATTTTAAAGGGACCAGCACATTCAACACGTGTGTTAACAAACGGTCGATTCAGTTGAACGCGTGCAGCGGGCAGGTCTCTCATTAATTGACTAACACGAACTCTTCGTTGAATAAAGCAGATATTGCAGCGATGAATAATCTTGCGGGATAGTATTGCGACTTCCAAGTATCCAGAACTGCTGGCGGACGATGGCGAAGGTCGCCAAAACCCCTGTATGTAGATTTTTGAGATTTACATCGGTCACTATAAGAACGAATAAATTACACTTGTTAGATAAAATTAAAGAATGTTTAATGTTATAAGATATATTTGTGTGTTTAATTCTTCCACCGACACGTATAAGTCCATCTTTATCCAGGAAAGCCGAATACCGCAACAATTTGGATTTTTTTGGCAATTGTTTGTGAGGTTGAGATTCTAAATATCTTCTCCGAATGATGATTCTTGGGAATTTTTGATGTGTGCTACTTGAGCAATTTGAATTTCACGAAGAGATAGACAGCTAAACCGACGATTATTTGAGTTTTCGCGACAATTTTTTACGAACCGTAGACAATAAGCTACCACACGCTGAATACGACACCAGGACGAAGATTTTTCGGTAAGAAGAGTCAAGGGCTTACAGATCGACACGCGAAATAACGAGTGTCTGGGTATTTTTCGTTCTTCACTTTTAATAATTGCACAATCCGAGGGTCGCTATAAATCAAATTTCGATACAGGCCACTTCTCTTCCGGTGAGGCCAGCTATTTTTGGCCAGTTCACCAAAGTTTATGTTCAACAAGATTTGAAGGTTGAAGACCGCGTGAAGCGCAATCGGCAGGGTTAACTGGGGAAGAGACGTAACGCCACGAGCTCCGCGGTATTGTGTCAAGAATTTGACCAGTACAATTAGAAACGAATGTAGCCCATCGCTGTGAAGGGGAAGATAACCGAAATAGTCTTCGGAGTCACAGGCAATGTTCTTGATAAATTCAGAGTCATACATGATTTAATTCGCGTAATGAGACGAGATAACAGGAGAGTTCCGCACAATTTTAAACGAGGTATCGACACTGTTTTTAACGCAGCTACCTTAGTTTTAGCAGCTATTATTGTTATTTGAAAACCACCGGTTTGTAATTTTCCTCGTGCATAAATAACAGCAGAATCTGCTACCGAAGATGCATCTGAATATTTTCGGACGCGTAGACAATATGTCGAGCAATGCGGATTTGTTCAAAACTCGGAAGATCTTTTCTATAGCAATCGCACGTTATAGCAACATTTGATGGTACGACCTAGTTTACGTTCAGGCATCCAAAGTTCTTGAAACATTATCTTGAAAGACACAACAGATGGAGCTAGGATACAGATGGTCGTAAATCCTAGATAGATTCGAAATTAGCGTTCTTCTGGTCGACGAAGATTGTGGACTGAATGTATTTATTTTATAAAAAAGTTCATCGCGAGCTGAATCCCAGATTTTATTGAACCTTCAGTGTCTTTGATGGAGTACTCACAATCTTCTTCTGGTAAAAGTGAGAGGAGTGGCCAAAAGTTAGAGCTCCATTTGCGTAGAGTGAGTTTTGCCAGTGATATTAAGGAAACCAACTCGGACTGAAGTTTTAAAAGAGCTTCAACTGAATTAGCTCCGGTCATTACTTCATCAACATAGACGTCGTTGAGTAAAACCTGGAAAGCATTCGGAAAGTCGCCACAATAATCATGTGCAAGTTGGTTTAAGACTATCACGGACAGGAATGGAGCACGGGCTGTACCATATGTTCGGCACAAAGGCGAAAGTGTCGAATTTTGTCATTTGGATTCTCGCGCCATACGATACGTTGGAAATCCCTATGTTTTTTTTCCACCCACATTTTGAAAACATACTGATGCTGGCGAAATCTAAGACAAACACCAAAAGGAGCTGTCTGTACAGAAGGTCTAATTAGCAATGTGCTGTTAAGCGACTGTCCTAGATTATCTTTTGCGCAACCATCAAGCACTGGCCGCAATTTAGTTGTAGAACTGTCTAATTTCATGACTGCATAGTGAGGTAGATAAAAGAGATGCCCTGATGTATTTTCAATTTCGTCTGATGGAATGAGTTCCATATCCTCAAGATCCTGGTACTCGCGAATGAAATTTGAATACATACGAAACAATTCTCGATTATAACTGAACCGACGTTCCATACGTGAAACCGTGATGCGGCTAACGTCAGAGTATTGCCAAATTTCGGCAATCCATTTTTAAAGGGTGTTCAACTTCCCTTCAATAACGTGTATCGGATGAACGAGAAAATGTTTCTTCGAAAATGTATTTCGGCAGGATCTTCTCCAACAGAATTGTCTAAAACTGGTGAAACTTCTTCCAAATCCCAAAACCTCCTGAGAAGATGGTCGAAGTCGAATGTTGAGTGAAGAGTGCCTAATGAAATGGGATTTGTCGAGCAAGGGGTCAAAAATTCACCAGAAAGTACCCATCCAAACGAAGTTTCTTGAGCAATGGATGTGCCTTCTGAATTGTCCACAATATGTCTGCACCTAGAGACACGTTATATTTAGGATCTGCAAGATTTAAATTTCGAACATATGTATATGATGATACATCGAACGATTGGCTAGGTAAATTCGAAGTGATTTTAGGAAGAATGCATGCATTAACGAGAAGAACGGACGAATCAAAACGAGAATTGATTTGAATAGATACGCGTCCACAAGTGAATCCAGCTTCTGTGGTAGACACCCCAACAGTAGAAACTCGAGCGTGACTCCTGGAGAGATAAAGCCTTTGCACTAAAGGCTCAGCGATAAACGAATTTTGTGAACCGGAGTCCAATAACACGCTACAGGAAACGAGATTGCCTTGAATGTCCCTTATTTTAGCAATAATTGTAGGTAAACGAGTTTGACGAACATCACATTGAGTTGAGTGCAAATAATGACTTATCATGCTACCTGGCGAAAGATTACGAGATAAATTCGAACTAACCGAAGGTTCCACAGACCAGACACTGTGCTGAGATAAATTTGATTGCTTCGAATGATTGTCTAAGTGCACAAGTGAATGATGTCGTGTTTTACACACATGACATCGAAATGCAGAACTGCATTTGCTCGACGAATGTTCAAGTCTCAAGGAATTGTAAGTGACACGAACTTAGGACATTGATGGACTGAGTGTTACTATTTGCACATTGGACACCGATTACATTGTACAGTCTTAACCACGTAAGCACGAACCGAATTTTGAATTTTACCACGAAGTTGAACCAACCGATTGAGCGATAGACAAGCTTCCAATGCATCACAACGGAGTTGCAGAAAGTCTAAAAGTTCCTGAACTATACAATCATCGTGAGAGCCAATCTCTTGAGCCCAAGCCTTCTTAATAATTTTATCGATTTTCAAAAGAACTAAATAAATTATCCACGGTTCTCTTTTCGTTGACTCTAGAGCGTTTAATGCGCAGATTGTTTCGTCAGCACCAGCAGCAGTTGTTCGAAGGATCGTTGCGTTACTCGATGTCATTACAGGAAGGGATAGAAAGTCCTGGATGTTTGCAATCGCTCCCATGCATCGGGATAATTTGCATCCGAAACGATTAAATGACGTACTAAATTAGAGGCGTCATCACGAAGAAGAGATTTTAAGTATCGAAATTTTTGAATACTCGATAAATTTGGATGACTGTTCACAGATCCAATAAAAAGATCTCGGAACTTTGGCTAGTCTTTATAATTTCCTGAGAAGTTTGGAACATGCGGATTTGGCAAAGCAATAGAGCGGAATTGCGTAGACTTCGAACATCTCTAAAAGGCTCGCCTGTTGATTTACTAACTTTTACACGGTGAAATCATTGATTTTTATTAATGACTTTCGCATAACGAAAGAGCAGCACAAAAGAGAATACAAAAATGTATGACAATTAAAGCAATTATGCGCAAAGAATTAAACCAATAACAGTGAGTAACAGAAAAAATCTATTGTAACATAATCCTGAACAACGGGTATGGCAAGACTGCACAAATAATCAAGGAAACCGAGTAGAAAAGCTGTCGGCGTTGGTAATATGGAACAGCTACAGAACGCACGCAGTACTGAACATGGACGACGTGGCCAAACTTCCGACTGAAGATATATAAAGTAAAATCGAGTAGAACTGCGCCGCTGTTGATAGCTTTACTTGAAGCAGCCATTGATCAAATCGTGAGGGGCAACTCAGAACTTCTTTGTAACATACCACCTTGATCAAAAATTTTATTCAGAAAATTAAAAATACAAGTTTATTCATCTAAATCTATATTATGCCAGCGCTTAATCCAATCCTCGATACATTTTTTATATTCGGTTTTCGGTATGTCCATCAGTGCTTCCTGCGACTTTTCCATTACTTCCTCTCGGCTGCTGAAACACGTTCCCCGTAGTGGTTTTTTAACTCGATTGAACAGAAAGAAGTCACAGGGAGCCAAATCATGTGAATTTGGTGGCTGTTGGATGGTATTTGTTGCATTTTTCGTCAAAAAATTACGAATAATGATGGCACGGTGCGACCGTGCGCTATCATGGTGCAAAATCCACGAGTTTTCTGCCCACAATTCTGGTCTCTCTCGGTGAATTGCTTCACGGAAACGTCTCATAATGCCCAAATAATACTCTTTGTTTACTGTCTGACCTTCTGGCAAAAATGCATGATGCTCTACACCGTTGTAATCCATGAAACGGTTTTCATGAGCATTGCCTTCTTTTTTGACTGAACAAGACGTGTTTTTTTTTGGTCTCGGCTCATTTGGTGAACGCAATTCACTTGCCTGATGTCTGGATTGCATGTCGTACTCATAAACCCACGTTGCGGATTCAGCCTCGCAGATCATCTCTTTTGCGACGTCAACACGGTCTTTTTTTGCATGAAATTGAAGTCTTTTGGCACCAAATTTGCTGCTACCCGACGGAAATCCAAATCATTAACCAAAATGTCTTGGACGGATCCATGGGCAATGTTAAAGTCCTCCGCTATCTCTCTGATGGTTAATTTGCGGTTATTGACTAACATTTCTTTTACTCCATCAATGTTTTCGTTGGTTTTCGATTTCGATGGTCTGCCACTGCGTTCATCATCTTCGATTGACTCACGACCACTTTTAAACCGCTCGTGCCACTGGTAAACGACCGTTGCCGAAACACTTTTCCAACATTTCCAACGTTCGCGCACCATTAAATCAGTTTTTTACGCCAAATTTAATACAAGTTCGTTGTTGCAAATTTAAATCCATTTCTGAAATTGTAGAAAATCGCCAACACACACAGAGATAGATGTACTCTTGGCTACGTAACTTTTGCAAATGTCAAGCTATGATGCTAAGATTTAGAGGGAATGTCAACAACAGATTTACCCACTTAACAAAACATAACTTAAATCAGAACAATGGGAGCGCCACACGGTGGAACATTTTGATCAATAGATGGAATAAGTCATGCTCAATTAAGGGGTGGCCGTGGTGTAGTGGTACTAGCAATCGCTTCTCACTCGGAGGGGTCTAGGTTCGAATCCTGCCCATGAACAAGTCTTTCAAGTTTTTCAGTTGTGTAATTGGAACTCAGACAGAAAAATTCTTTGTGTGAAGGCATAACACTGACACGTAGATTTGGTTGTTGTAGAGTTTCAAGCACAAATAATTACTGCGAATAATAACCTTCCACTCTGAGTGAAGAAAAAACTCTCCGTCCTATTCGGACTCCCACCCCCTGGAGAGCAAATACCGAAACCAAACACACCTGAGTTTCAAACCACTACAAACAATTTTCCTTTCTTCTCCTTTCTACCTTTCCGCCCGCGCCCTGGCAACAGTAAAAGGGTATCTAACCCCTTAGGCGCGCGTAAATTATAAAAAAAAAAAAAAAAAAAAATTGATTGGAACTTCAACAACGTTTATCAGTTCCTTAAGAAACGAGACCCTAGGCAGTTCCATAAAGGAATGATTCTTTTAAACATTTCATGTGAATGAATAAAACTTCAAGACAATCTCCATGTGACCGAATTTTCACCTTAAGTTCGACAGGGTTTAAAGCGACGAGTTGGTTTTAGTATTCCCTTCAAGCTAGTCTGACTGTACAGGATGGTGATGGAGAACGCAAGGTGCTCCGCCAAGGTCGTCAACAACTTCATGGGGATCTTGGATATCAAAAAAAGGGTTCAGACAAGGCGACGTGTCACCAACTAATTTTTTTAAGCCTCATCCTTGAACGAATTTTGCGGAACATAACGGCCAACACAAGGGTCACAATTTTTCAATAGTCTGTACTACTTACTGCTCACACACGGCTTACGAGTGATGAAGCAAATCTGGTCAAAGTAGGCTAAATCAAAATGATATCATCAGAATATATGCTGTAAATAAGAAAAGACACACAGCTGTAACTTCGAGGTAGTCTTTGTTTAGCTAGGTTCGCCTATACGTAACTCTTACCGTTTCTTTCGGATAAAGAGCAAGATCCTTCCTCACACATTAAAGTTCACCTTTTATAAGGCCTTGTTCATCCCAAGCCTACCTACCCTACGAGTTAATTTTTAGTTCCGTGTGCGTCAACAGTGAGTGGAGGTGTAGATTCACCAATGTGCTGTCTACAGCTGCATGGACTTGGGACAGAAAATTGTTGGGACATATAAAGCTGTCGGACATCAGATCTGTGGTCTGAATAGTTTTGAAAACAGCACCAAAATGAAAACTCTAGATGTACGTATCCACCCCTTACTATAGCGCCATCTTAGTTAATGACTACTAAGTGCGACACAAGCTTATACATCACTTTGCCCAATATAGTACTCCATTGGGCAAAGAACAAAAATCCTACTCCACATAACTTGAATAATTCATTTTGTCTCGAAGGTCTTCATTCCCTGCCTAGTGATAATTGTACTTCTTTTGCTTCTTACTCCAAATCGAATAATTTTTATACTTTAATCGCTCAATTAATCAATAATTAACCTAATTACAAGCAAACTACGTCAGACAACATAAAAGCTCCAAATGTCACCCGTTTCACCTGACATGAAGTGTTAATACATACAATTCGACTAATTACGAGTTCGTCACTATTCATTCGTTCCGCGCGGGCATATCGGATTAATTCGCCTCCAAGCGTTAGGATTAGATTCCAATCGACACGAGTGCACATTCAATTTGGCAAGGACAAATATCAAGAAGTCAATTAATCAAATCAAATCTGGTAAGCGCTTTGGCTTAAGATAATTAGTTAATGTACCAAAACTATGCTACATGCAGATGTTGATGAAAATTCCGATATACCCATGTACATATTTCGACAATTACAAGTGGTAGTTACCAAAATTCATTTACGCAAATTGTATTAGTTTGAGTCCTTGCCAAAAAGTCTTGGGCAAAACATGCGTATCAAGGCGACACATTTGAGATGTTCATCTTGAACTGCACCACAATTATTTCATCAAGAAAACCCTCAAAACCTCAGATGAAATTGGAATGAAAAATGGATTCATCCTCTTTCAGTGTTGTCGAAGATGTCGCCACAAAATGAAAAATGAAATTTAGCCTTACATTGAGAAGGATATTTCCATTGACCACCGAATACATCACCGAAACCAACAAGAGGTAGAACAAAAAAAAAAACCTGTCACACGTGTTTGAATATCCCTTTCGGACGTTCGTTATCTGTTTACCAATAAAGGACCTGACCTATCATATGCTTCCCAAATATTTTTCTAACCTCTTCGATGTATTTATTTTTTTTATTTTTAGAAAAACCTTCATAAATTCACCCCTAAGTTGGATAGCCAAAGGGTGGACACTTAAGTGTTAAACTCTATGGCTACATGGTCCAGTCAAGCCCTTTTGGCCTACAAAATGAGGTATTATCATTAAATGTTTCCATTGTGACTATAGGGCAATTGAAGTTATAGTTTTTAGATTGTTTTTCCGGGTGTGTATCCATTTTATGAGATGCCAATAAAAAGTACAGCCAGCAAGTTGAGGCAGATGGCGGCTGTCTGCTGTCGGTTTCCTAAAGGGATAAGCTCTCATAATGTGTTTATTGTGGGCCCTAAAAGTGGATGAGTACGAGTATGTTGGGATAGAAAGAAACCCTATACCGATGAGTATCTTTTTTAAGACACACTCATAAAAGGCTTACGATTAAACAATGACATGGATCCTCGTAAAATCAACTCGTAGAGACCTATCTGTCATCAAATGGGGGCAGCACTTTGAGGTTTTTAATCGTTGGAGTATTTAAATTTATTGACAACACTCTACGATGTATCTCATGGTTTATGCTCACTTTTAAAGGAGGTTTATACTCGTTTTAATGAGTATTTTTCCACATTAAAATGATTTGTGTGAGAGTTGCAGGATGAGTGTGTTATGTTATCAATGAAAATGGGATACTAAGCAGTAACATGTTTTGAAAGAAAGAAAACATTGGCGCCTATAAGACGTACTCGTATACCATATATCTATCCCTATCAACTCTTGCGAGTTTCCTATATTCTGATGTTGGACGGGTTTTTGCCCTTCCGAAAAATTATTATCACGTTATGGCGTATATTAAGTAAAGAGCACATTCTCTAGCCTACTACATCGTTAACAAAAAGCTGTTACTTCAACAAACACATCTCTTCATAGTGAGTATTTGAACGGAGTAGTAAGTACCAAAGATCTAATTTCTGGTCACCTACTGAATATACCTTCTATACGAGTATGTACTTACTTCTTGGTGTAATATAAAATATTAGACATATTTCCAACCGAAGGCGGCTCGTTTTTTATTTAGCCGAGATGAATGAGCTTTGCAGTATTAGATGCTGTCCTCTACAATGGCTCTGGGACTCGTTGTATTAGTTCTACTATAGATCATGATTTTCTAAAATCATTTTGGTATTTCCAATTGTCTACAGAAGTACGTTGTTAAATTTTAGTCCATGTTCCGAATTGATAAGGAACATTGAAATTTAAATTTAGTGCTTCCACGAACACAGAATGAAAACCCGCTGGAGTTATATCGCATAATAATCTTTCAAAATGAGCAACAATAACATATTATATGTAGCCGATGACGTCAACAACAATTTGCGTGTCTTGCTTAATATTCTTTGCAAACAATGTATCGGCATACTCTGCCATATAAATGCACAAAGTCTTTATCCTAAAATTGATGAATTCAGAAATATGTTTCAAGGGTCAGGTATCGATGTAATATGCGTTTCGGAGACTAGGTTTCCGCCCAATATTGTAGATGATCTGTATGAATTAAACGGCTACAAATTGATTCGTGGCGATAGGTATAATCGAGTGGACGGTGGAACTGCTATATACATCAACGGGTGTCTTAAATACAAATTTGTTACTAAGTCTTGTCCCGATTCTCCTTTTGATTACTGTTTAGCGGAAATTACTGTTTCTAGTGGAAACAAATGTCTGATTGGTGTTGTCTATAGGCCAAATAGTAACGTCGACTTTTCACAATTTTTTAGTTTACTTGAAGAATTTTCACCGCTTTATTCTGAAATAATTATTTGTGGCGACTATAATTGTGATATCCTCTGTAAAGCGGGCTCAAAAGAAATCTTGGAAAAAATAAATACATTTGGCCTAGTGACAATTAACTCTGATAATCCAACTCATTTCACAGCTTCCTCATCAACATTGTTAGACCTGTTTCTTGTCAATGATCCAGATAATACTCTTTTATATTCACAGCTTTCAGCCCCGGTTTATTCTAAGCACGATCTAATTTTTGCAACTGAGACTTACTCTGCTTCGTATGAATGCCGAGATTTTATGAATCTAAGCCTTAGTCAACTAGAACATGATATATATCAGGTGAATTGGCAGCAGGTTTATTTCATGGTCTCAGCTGATGACCAAGTTAGCTTTTTGCAAAATGCAGTAGATAACCTTTTTAAAAAACACGTATCACTTAAACGGAAGTTAGTACGTAATGACAGCAGTTCGTGGTTTACAGTTCAAATTCAGGATGCCATGAAACTGAGGGATCTGGCCTATAAACGTTGGAAACACTTTCGTCTCGCGGAATTTCACGATGTTTTTTGTGTCTTGCGAAACAAAGTGCGTGCTAAAATCAGGGAAGCGAAACACCGACTGTATTCGGTGAAATTCGATAAAAGCCTTGCACCTACAACTTTGTGGAAAAATATTCGCGAGCTAGGTGTTGGTCGTCAGAAAGCACAGCTTCCTGAAAACATCAACGTAGATGCTCTAAACGCTGAATTTGCCAAAGTTCGGTGCTCCTCACCAAATGCCTTAGTACCAGATACATTCGAAATATTAAGTGACCGTAACTGTGACAATGAATTCTTTTTTCAAAGATTAAATGATGCAGATGTTGTAGGAGCTATATTGGATATCAAATCTAAAGCTGTTGGTTGTGACGAAATAAATCCAGTATTCATTAAGATCATTTTGCCTCATATTCTTCCAATACTTACACATATATGTAACACTGTTATATTAACTTCATCTTTTCCGATTGCTTGGAAATTTGCAAAAGTTGTTCCAATACTCCAAAAACCTGCTACCCGTCTTTCACCACCGATCTCTATTCTCCCCTTTCTGTCTAAGGTACTTGAAAAAATGTTACACAAGCAGATGTCGACTTTTGTTAAAAATAACAAGCTTCTGAATCCGCATCAGTCTGGTTTTAGAGAATATCATAGCTGCACATCATCCATTTTAAACGTAGCCGACAATATCAGACAGGCAATGGACAGTGACGAGGTGTCCTTTCTTTGCCTTCTTGATTTTTCAAAAGCATTCGATACGGTCAATCACAAAATTTTGATCTCAAAACTGAGAAATCAATTTCGTTTCACAAAAAGTGCTGCTACACTGATATTGTCGTACCTTTCTGACCGGAGACAAGCTGTTGTTGCTGGTAAAAACTCGTCCCGTTTTCTAAATTTATTGTCAGGAGTGCCTCAAGGATATATTCTCGGCCCTCTATTGTTCAGTGCATTCATAAACGATCTTCCGCTTGCAGTCACAAATTCTGCAATTTACATATATGCCGACGATTGAAATGATCGAAGACGGGGCCCAACAACTCAACAATGACCTTAAAGCCATTGCTCACTGGTCCGAAAAGAATAAGCTCTTTTTAAACTCAAAAAAATCTCAATGCATGATTATTTACAAAACCAAACTTGAAATGAGTTATTTTCCTGTCTTGTATCTCGGCAATGCTGTTCTACAATATGTGGAGAAAGTTAAGAACTTGGGAATCTTTTAACACTACCCTTAGCTGGGACCTTCACATTCGGTCAGTAATTGGCAAGATATATGGTTGCTTACGAGCTCTATCGCTATCAAAAAACTTTACACCCCAGCATATTAGGCTCAGTTTAGCGAAAACCCTTTTTATGCCCATCATCACATACGGGTGTCAGATTTTCTGTTTTCATAATACTCAAACTAGACGAAACCTAATTGTAGCCTTTAACAACATAGTCCGGTACGTGTACAATCTTAAACGGTTTGACCACATGTCGGCCTACTCCAAAAACATCCTGGGATGCAACCTATATGTATACATGAAATACTGTTCCCTTAAGACATTAAATAATTTGCTGATCAATAAAGAGCCACTGTACCTCTATGAAAAAATAGAATTTTGTATCTCCAATCGCTCTTATATGTTTATTCAACCGAGATTTAATTGTAGCAGCACTGAGCGCCAATTTTTTGTTTACTTCATCAGGCAATGGAACAACCTACCCCTCTTCATTAGAAAACTCAGAGGAACCAGGCAATTCGAAAGGGTGGTATTTAGATTTTTGGCTGATAATAATATTTAAGTAGGTCCGCTTTAAATAAGAAAGCTTCTCTTTCATTTCCTAAAACGTGTTTCATCAAATAACATTTTAGTTTAAATGTCTATTCTAATATGAATTATGCTTGAACCAAAATATGTAAAATATGTAAACTTTTACAAACTGAAAGGCTTTGAGTCTATACGTAAAAGATGTAAATCAATCAATCAATAAATTAAATGAATTAAAAAAAAAATTAAAGTGAAAATACTGATCTCCCAATAATAAAGGGTGTTGCGGACGACATCGCTACCATTGCAATAAAAATGCTTAAAGCAATTGAAATGCACTGTAACAAGGCAACTGCAATTGTTCAGTAAAGAACACGAAAGTTAAAGAAACCACAACTTCAAGAGTAGGGCGTCATGAATTGGTTTCTCAACTTTGCCATGTCACCGAAAACATACAAAACATATCCCCAGCGGAACTAAAGCTTTCATCTTGCAGTTCCTGTTCCAAGTCTTTATTCGTATATGTTACATCCACTTATCAGAATTATAGTAAAGCGCAGCAAAAGTTTATCAAACGTGCGGCGACTTGAACCTGTTCACTTTATCTAAAGCCAAAATAGCCGAGTGGAACACGAAAATACAAAGGGAACCTGCGAACAACAATGGCCGCGGCTCAAGTGAAGGTTCGGTGTTCGAATCCCAGCCTCGTCCGAAAAACATTCATTTTTGTCAGTGAATGAAAATCAAGTAAGATGAGTAGTTAGTTGACTAGAAATCAGCAACAAGTTAACTTCCACTAAGAATATAGTCTCCCCATTAACCCTCTAATGGGTAAGACCGTCTCAAGACTGCCTTCAGTTTTTTGCCTCCTACGTTAAACATTTCTGTATAAGTACTAGGTGGGGTGAAAAGTTGGGAATGAAAAATTATTTTTTTTAAATGTTTTTTTATTTTATTCAATATTGTCCCCTTTTAGCTTGATACACTTATTCCAGCGATTTTCCAACTTCTTGATCCCGTCCGAAAAGTAATTTTCCGGAAGGTCTGCAAAATACTCCTCCGTGGGGTCGATGATTTCCTCGCGTGAGCTGAATTTTTTATTGATGAGCCATCTTTTGAGGTTTGGGAAGAGATAATAGTCCGAGGGAGCCAAATCGGGCAAATACGGTGGATGCGATAGCAATTGGAGCCGTAAGTCATTGATTTTAGCCGTGGTTGCGATGCTCTTGTTCGCCGGCGCATTGTCTTGCAAAAACAAAATTTTTTTTCGCTTCATGTGAGGCCGTTTTGCAGCCATTTCGGCCTTGAATCGCTCCAATAATACACAGTAATACTCGCTGTTGATGGTTTTTCCTTTTTCAAGGTGGTCCACGAAGAGTATGTCATGACAATCCCAGAAAACCGACGCCATAACCTTTCCGACCCATCGAGCCTCCCTCGGCGGCTTCGAGTACTCGTGCCGGCTTCAGTCCATTGCCGGGCACTCATTCTGTTCTCTGGTGTGTAATAGTGGATCCAAGTTTCATCAACAGTTACCAATCGACGCCAAAAGTCTGCTCGATTCCGCATCAACAAGTCTAAACCCTCTTTCGAAGTATTCTCGCGTTCGTGGTTTTGGTCAGTAGTGAGCATACGCGGCACCCAGTGGCAGGATAACTTTTTCATATGCAGAATATTTTCATAAATATGGCGTGTGCGCTCAGTACTAATTCTTGTGGTATCTGCTAGCTCGCGCACCTTCACTTTCCGGTCGGCCAACACCATTTCATGTATTTTTTTGACATTGTCCTCTGTAACCGCATCAGAGGGCCTACCGTTGCGGACTTGATCGGTAGTGGATTTGCGGCCACCACAAAACTCTCGAAACCAATATTTTGGTGTAATCTGACGGAGCATTAGCCCCATAATATTTATCCAACTTTTCTTTTATTTACTTCGCCGTTTTGCCTCTCAAAAAATAATGTTTTATGAGAGAACGAAAATCGTTTTTGTCCATACTCAACATGATGCCAAACACGTCAACAACAATCAGCTGTCAAAACAGAACTAAAGACAGTATCGCACTGAAATTTGGCATGTCTGCCTAAATATGAACGGACTTCAAGGCACCATAACCTTTTTTGCAGTAGCAGCGCATTCTGGCGGTCAAGGAGGTTACTTTTCGCACCAACTAGTATATATCACTTCAAATTGACTACGCGTTTGAGTGCTGTCAACAATTTAGTGCACAAGTTCATTGAATTTCTATCGGAAATTAATTTTTTTTATTTTGCCAATTAAAAAATATCAGTTAGAATCAAAAACTTTAACACATAATTTTACTGTAGTAGTTAATATAATTTATTTAAGTTTAGTTATAAAGTTGAAATGATTTAACAGTGTTATGTCGGCTTACGTGTACAAAATGTTCGTTTTTGTTTAGTTCTTGTGTTCTGTTTTTGGTGTCTGAAAACATAATTGTTAAACCAATTTGTGAAAAAATTTAATTCTAATGTGTTAGATGGATCTTCGAAGACGCCAATACCAAAAAAAAAATTAATTTGGAATCCTTGACTGATGATCGGCTGAATTCATTGAATCAATAGAAAGCGGCGATGATGATTATAGCAGCGATGACACCATTTGTGATCTTGACTACGTTGTCGACAACATTGAGCCGGATAATTTAGATGATATGTCAGAAAACAATGCTCAGGTAATTGAAGAATGCCTCCAGCAAATGAACGAAGCTGACACATAAGATGCATTTGTACGCTACGCACCTGAATTTTAGCGAAATCGAAAATCTAGCAACTTCAACTTTTACTGCTAATGATACAGAATTGGCACTTCAAAACACACAAAAAAGCCCAATATCTCCCTTACCATCGTTTGAGATAACTGGGCCAACAATTCAGCTTTCTTATGGTGGATTCATGGTTTACTCAGTTCAATTACAAATGACACAAAAAAGTTTTCCAAATTGGTCTTTCGAAAACGCTCAATGAGGATACATATAAATGAAGTTGCATTTTGTGGTAATGCATCATTGCCATCGAGTGTCAAAAACCTTCATACGCCAATGGAAATCTTTAGTTGGTTTTTTACTGACGAAATAATTGAGCTCATCACTGAAGAGACAAATCGTTGTGCTTTTGTCGAAGAAATAAGAAATTATATTGGGATAATGATTTATATGTCTCTATACCGTTATCCTAATATTAAGAGTTATTGGAGCAAAAATGCCTTCCCGTCGATTCAAAAATGTATGTCACGAAAACGATTTACTACAATCAAGAGGTTTTTATATTTATTTTCAAGATGAATCAGAACGTAGAAAAAAAGGTGAACCTGGCTACGACCCTTTGTTTCACATCCGTAGTCTGGCCAACACGGTCAACGAAGAGTTCGATGCAATCCCAAAAACTGCTGGACTTTGTGTCGATGAACAAATTTGCAGCACCAAGACGAAACACCATCTTCGTCAGTATATTACAAACAAATCCGTAAGCAAATTATCCACTACTGCTTTATTTATAGAAGCCCCAAACTGGACAGCAATTCAACTTTTAACGAGTTAGATGCGCTGTCTGAATCCATTCAAAGGATTGTATCCCTGTATCCTCATACTGAAATCGTTATTACGGGCGATTTCAATATACACAATTCTGGGTGGCTTCGACATTCTGGACAGACAACACGCGAAGGACGGTGTGTTGAGATCTTCGCTGCGGAAAACAACCTAACGCAGCTTGTAAATGAGCCCACGCGAATACCAGACGTTGATAGTCATACCGCCAACACCCTGGACTTGTTTTTAACTTCTCACCCTGATAAGTACACCATTGATGTGCTCTCCCCTCTAGGCTCGTCGGACCATTGTGTCATATCAGCTAATTTCTCGTACACCGACCACACAGTTAGAGAAAAAATTCCTAAAAGAACCGTATGGCAATACGAGAAAGCCAACTGGAGCGGTCTTAACAGCTTCTTTAGGAATTTTAACAATTTTAACTGGTCGTTATGCTTCCTCGATAACGACGTGGATGCCGCTGCTGATATGATTACAGACACCATTCTCTTTGGAATGAGATCCTTTATTCCTCATCGGATGAAGAGTATCAAACCAAAAGAAAAGGCATGGTACGACTCGAGCTGTAAAGAGGCCGTCAGGGTCAGAGAAATGTTTTTTCGGTCCTACAAGACCAACCCGACAGTGGAAAACCGAAAAAAGTTCAAACTAGCCAGAAATGACTGCAACTTCTTTCTTAAGCGTGTGAAATTCCTATACGACCAAAAACTGAGGCATAAAATACTGCAATGTCCCAAAGGCAGTAACAATTTTTGGTCGTTCGTCAAAAACATTAGAAATTCCGCCTCATCCTCCATCCCAACGCTCATTTACAATGACATTCCAGCTGTCAGCTCTATGGATAAGGCCAATCTGCTTGCTGCACACTTTGCGGCCAGCTCAACACTCCCAGATTGTGCTTTGTCTCCGCCTACACTTGAGTGCGTCGAACCTTCAATGGGACGAATCTACTTTCGCACTCGTGTAGTAGCAAGAGTACTTAAAGATCTCAACATACATAAATCCGCTGGTCCAGATGGTATATCTCCCCTTTTTCTGAACAGGTGTTCTTCCACGCTGGCAAAACCAATGCGTAACCTTTTTCATCAATCCTACACTTTAGGACTCTTCCCGAGCAGATGGAAAACAGCATTTGTCCAGCCCGTCCCTAAAAAAGGCGAATCATCTTCTCTCTCCTCCTACAGACCCATTGCACTTACGTCCCTTCTTTCCGAGGTCATGGAAGCACTGATAAATCGTCAGCTCATGAAATATCTCGAAACACGAAAACTTCTCAATGACAGGCAGTACGGTTTTCGTAGCAACAGGTCCACTGCTGATTTGATGGCATGTCTCACCGAAAAGTGGAACAAAAGCGTACATCAATCTGGCGAAAGCAAGATAGTTGCACTTGATATTTCTAAGGCATTTGACAGAGTTGGCATCAGGCTCTTTTGTCGAAAATGCGTGCATTTGGAAACGACGGCTCTCTTCTTCAATGGATTAGAAATTACCTTTCGGAACGTTCAGTTCAAGTTGTCTTGGACGGTTTCAAGTCTGATATTCACAAAATAAATGCTGGTGTGCCCCAAGGCTCTGTTCTCTCTCCGACACTCTTTTTAATTTTCATTAATGATCTCTTGTCTGCTACTTCTTATCCAATATATTCCTTTGCTGATGACAGTACTCTCTGCTTTTCATATTCGTTCCCGGACTCACAGCCCTGCTCTTTGCCTGTAGAACGAGAACGGCAGTGTATGCTAAGCTCATTAAATTCCGATATCAACAGCATAATCAATTTGGGAACTATCAACAGAGTGGAATTTAATGCTTCCAAAACACAATGCTGTCTGCTGTCGTTAAAGCGAAATTTAAACACCCAGCTATTATACATGAATGGCACTTGCATCGTCGAAACCGAAAAACTTTCCATTCTCGGTATGTGTGTCAATGACAACTTACGTTGGAATGACCACATATTTGATGTCGCCAAAAATGCTGCGAAATGTCTAGGTTTCCTCAAGCGATGTAAAAAATATTTTACCCCCTCTGATCTGGCCTCAATATATAAGGCATTCATCCGCCCAAAATTGGAGTACAACTCCCACATCTGGCCAGATGCTCCTAAAACATCTCTGCACCTGCTAGATAGGATTCAAAACCGTGCGATAAAACTTATTGACGATACTAATATCAATCAATGGACACCCTCGAACACCGACGAAATGTCTCGTGTCTCACTTTGTTTTATCGCTACTTCCACCACCAGTGCTCCACTGAAATCGCCAGTAGCATTCCGCCCATTCAAACTTTCAACCGTAACACCCGTCTCGCTATGAATGCTCATCAGTATACCCTCAAGCCCATTTTCGGACGTACTCTAAAATATCATGATTCGTTCCTAAGCCGTACAACTCGCTTATGGAATGTCCTGCCGATCTCTGTATTTCCTGGTCGTTATAACTTGCAAACATTTAAAAGCAATATACATCGGTACCTCTCTTTTCTTCCTCCCTAAATTTCCTTTGCCCGCGCTGTGAACAATCCTTATAGGTACACAAACCCCTTGAACGCGCACTCATTGTAAAAAAAAAAAAAAAAAAGTGGGGGTCAAATTGTTTGTTCTCTGCGATTCAAATGGATTTGCGGAGATACTTTCAATTTTGTTGTTCGGTTATCACAAACAATTCCTGAATTTGCAAACCGTATTGTTTACTTCGATAACTTTGACACATCGCTTCCTATTCTATTTATTTACGAGCCCGACGAATCTTCAGTTTAGGCACAGTGAGAATTAAAATTTTATTTTGGTTTTTGGAGATAAAATTAACTTTTTTTATATAGCTAATCGTATACCAGCGTGTAAGTTGCCGACTGACAGTCAAGTAAGTAAAGAAAGTAGAGGGTATTCCACGGAATATATGACATCAATCGATGGAGTGGATGTAAATACGGTTTTGTGGAAAGATAACAAGTGTGTACGTTTGGCATCCACCTATGTAGGCATTGAATCTTTTGAAAGATTCAATCGTGATGATACAGCCCTCAAATTATCCGCGAGTATAATTCTCATATAGGTGGAGTAGACTTCATGGATGAGCTTATGGGTCGGTATCATATTTGAGCTAAAACCTGCAACATCATGACGAGGATATTTTACCATTTTATTGACATGGCCACAACGAACGCATATGTTCTGTATAAACGAATTCGTGTCGAAAAACTGAAGAATTTGTCTGGAGAACAGCTTCTGAAGCTTCCACAATTTCGAGAAGAAATAGCTGCCGGACTTGTTTCGTTCAAGGAAAAACGACCGGTAGGATGACCATCATCGACTCAAAGTGTTGAGCAACCATCATTAGCAGTTCCTGGCACATCCAGTTGTGGAAAAAGAGCTGCTCACCCAGTTGTTATGATGGTGAAAATCATTTTCGAATTTGGGTTGATATAACCGAAAAGAAAAGATGTAAGCGCTATAAAAAGTCTGACACACAGATCGTTTTTTTCCAAATGTAACCTTCACATGTGCTGTACTCCTAACAAAAATTGTTTTTGGGATTATCACCACAGACAATAAAACACTTTAAAGTAATTCTTAAAGTAAATAAAGTAATTTCTTTACACGTAAACCGACATGACCGACAAGACGGTCTTCAGTAATTCTCACATGGCGCTCGAACTGCATAAAATTGTTTAATGAAAATTTAAGTGTATGCATATATTAACTATATCTACGTGAAAAAAAAATTATCAACTTGATCCGACCATTTTCACTGTTTTGCTCGTTACAGGGTTAAATGTTGGATGCCACCCATGGAGCGAAATAACCACTGAGCCCAAACATCTTTCTTTTTCTCTCTATCCCATTTTCTAAAAAACTTAACACGTGCTCAGGCACTTTAAGTGTATTCATTCCCACTCGAGAGTTAAGTTCTTAAAAAAAAAAAAATTAAAAAAATCGTTTCATGCCAGTGATCGGTGTATCAATTAAATCACTTTTATCTGATTTTAGAGAATATCTATTAGACGAAGATAACATCCATCTCAAACTGATCATTTGCTTCTAAAACTCGTACTTTTTTGTATTGTTCAGGAGAGAAATCGAGAAAAATGTCACTGTGTGAACTTTTTGGCCAAGTTTTTTTCGAAATCGAAAACTTTTCAGGCTCGAGTGCTGATCTGACTTCGTCTGTGATATTTATGAAGTCCGTTTCTAACCACATCTATGTCGTTGTACAGCTTGTAGAGTTCGCTGCTATATTTTTTCCTCCAACAAAAAGCAAAATCTGACGAGTCTGACGGGTATGCCAACACATAACATGAATTTGTATAGCTACTCGTACCTCTGTAAATGCTGTGATATACGAGTATGTGTTGTACTTGATAAGAAAGTATTAAACATCGATTTTCTAACATTGAATACTGGTTTTGATCTCCTTTCTGAATTTTTTTCGAAGGTATGTTAATATTGCTGGTGTAAAGTAGTACACATTTCAGAATTTATGAATTTTAATAATTTGTACTACAGCATAGAACCCACCCTTTGTTGTCCTATAGTTCATATTTTACTATCTGGTTTGGGATAGGGCTCAACTCAGTATCCCAAAGTAGTTTACAAGAAATCTCTGACAGGCTTTGCTCCCTAATCGTTCTGACTCTTCGAATCCCAGAAAATCAATTCTCTCCTTGTTTAGTCACACATGAATCTTGTAGGGCTTGTTGTTTTGAGGGTGAAATGTGTTAACACATGCATGGCTTTCCCTTTAATTTCACATAGAATTGCAAACCAGTATCCAAACCACTTAATTGGTCAATTTCATTTCAGAACAATGTATCAACATTATTCAATCATTAAATCAGGGGTCTCGATGCCATCTCGGAGGAGATTGCATACATTAAGCATTTAAATATTAATCATGTTTGAGATTGAATTTATCCTACTGCAGTTGAATTCAAAGTCAAAGAAGAACTCTCATATATTTTACCGGGAGATGGCGACTTCTGGAGACACATCGCCATGGTCATAGTCATTAAAATCCTATTAGAGAGAAAGCCATTGTTTTCAGAAGATGTTATAACTTTTCATTACATTTTAAGCTCAAAATATGATACGTACTAGACAAAGGAAAAGATAATTATCTGACTCGGTGCTCTTCTTAAGTTTCCAATGGCGTCAATATTTCTATTCGCAAGTCAGAGCCAAGGAATGTGTTGAGAAGAAGAGTATGTATATTGGTTTCGTTGTACTATAGAATTCTGTTTTTTTTTTTAATCAGAAGAATAGGTATCCTAGCTCTCCTACCATACTCATGTGGATATAAAGTAGAATCCCGGCGCCAGAAAGATTATGAAAAGAATTTTTGTCATCATAAGATTTTAAGTGGAATTGTTTTAAGTCCTTGATACGTGGGAAGATATTTCGTTTACGATATCAAATTCGTTTGCAAGCTATCGATGTTTTTTTGAGATGAGTCATTATTGGCGATATTGCTTTATACAAGGTGTGCAAAGAAGCTCACATACGAATACAAAATGAGGGACAACAAACACAAATTGATTAGAAAACACGGACCCAACTATATGCAGGGAGTAGTAGAAACTAGTCTGTGTTTGAAGAAATTATACAATCGGGTATATATACATATTCATATCTGTAATATGTTACATACGAGTATGTATCATACACCTTGTGCACCCCTCTTCGGAATTAATCTACAGAAGGTACGATGAGAGAGATGTATTTGAAAGCCAGCAGGGATGTTAATACCTTACGGAAATGGCCTGAAGCTACTACAAATTTATCAGATTTTTGAAAATCCGTGACTAAGACTTAATGCTGGTAACTTATCGCAAATTAAGCTCCTTGGTCTTCATATGACACTATTGAACCCATCCCCTAGTGAGTTCATCTTTGACTATGCTGAGGCTGAATTTCAGAACCATACAAGTATGTTAGATAGGCCGATGATGAGTTATTAGGAAGTTATAGAACCACTAATCGTGCTAAATGATGGTAAATCTGCAGGAATCGAGATATATGGTAATAATGCACAATACTCCTTCAATAAACTAAGGAGATTTTTGAACACATCATGCATAGTGGATCAGTACATCAGACCCAGCAAATTGAAGATACATTTATTTGTAAAATGTTTCTTATATGATATTTACAGTTACCTTACAATGCCGACTTGATATCCACCGTTGACATTCATTCGCTTCACATGTCCTAGGCATCTTAGGCGATCGTAGAGCTCGTCGTTAAATCTCCTCCTCCGAACCGAGTTAACGCAAAAAGGACAAAAAATCACTCGGAGAATTTTGAGTTTGAAACGGTCAAGGATATCTGTGGCGCTGTGTCAGCGATGGTACGATACGCTTTTTCACTCGCCGCTCATCCGACACACAGCTTCGGCTTCTCGGGGTTGTCTGTTGCAGCACCGGTCATTACATTGATATGGCCGATAACAGCGAGTAAGAGTGCAGCTCTGTTATAAGTTCTCTAATCATTAATCATAATCATTGCATACTGCTCGTGCAGGCAGTCAACTACGTGATTGTACATATAATTGTTCATTGTATATATTTGTTGACTGTGATAATTAAAAGTAGCTTAGTGTGTAGTAATTCCTACAGTTATTACCATATCTTTATCCATCTTCGCTAACGTACATAAGGCTGGATTGGGTTCATGAGGCTCTTATAGAGCGTTTCCTTGGTGTTTCTTGACAAAGCTTTATTACTCATTTCCCTTCCTAGGCCAAAGAAACCGTGATTGGCGATTATCTGGCTTAGTAATGTTTTTTTCGATTCGCCGATATTGTGTGCCTCTCCTTGCGGACAGGATATAATGATTTTTTTTTCCATTGTTGGACTTTGCAATAGGGATTACATAAATGTCAAATCAGCCGTCACATTCAGCTGCCAGGCTTCATTTATTCTCAGTACGGTTTGTAATTTCATCGTGAAAAGATTGACGCCACATCGTTGAAATGTATTTCCAAAATCGAATCTCTGCATGTTCCCAAAACATGCAGAGCACGTCCTGAATATTTGGTAGACAGAGTCGACCATCTGAAGGTGCTATTTATCGAATTATTGAAAAATTTCGCACTCAATTCCGGCTAGTGGATACTCATACAACTACAAGAATGGCAACAGCGCGTTCGGACCTCAATTTATCGAATCGTCGTCGTTCGTAGTAACTTGTCCTTTATCCATTCACTAACTGGAAAATTCTGTGTAAACACCTTGGTATCGAAGTTTATAAAATCGGATTAGTGCAAGAGTTACCGTCCGTCTAGAACTCTCTCGAGTATTTCGGATGGTATAGTGATCCAGCCCGAATGCACGTCCCTGATTTATTTTGATTACTCCTTCGCTTGTTTCAGTATCCGTAAAATTTGTTGTTTCCCCTTCGTGTCCGACAGCCGAGAAATGTTATCTATTCCGGCTTTTTTTGTTTCACGTTACCAAGTCCCCACTTGTCTGCAATGTATAACATTTTGGTGATTGAATATCTTACGAGTGTTTTCTGCACTGTGCCGCAACCTTAGAAACGTTAGCTCATTTTTGCAACGTTAAGAGTCTAACTCAATGCGCACTTTATCGGTTTTAATACTTTCTCCTTAATTAGATCTCGCTTAAAAGGTTTGCCTTCTGTTATTTTCCACCGTTTACATCTCTTCGTTGCTAAAGGAGTCAGCCTGTCGAAACACCGAGAGTTTTTGCGCTACTCTTACTTAAGATGTTTCAGTTTTTTTCTCAACTTATTCATGAAAAATTTCTTCAGCAGAAGTCTTTATAGCGGTTCGTGCAAGATTACGTTGAAATTTTTTATTCCCCGCCGCTCGTTCTTCCAGTAAGTGGTAATAACGATTTTTTCGTAAGATGCGTCTCATTAGGGATTCTTTGAACTCACGCACACACAATTATTTGACAGATGTCATATTTATGTTCTAATTTATCTACTCGTACCATTAATACGCTCTCCGGTAAGGTTTACCAGCCATTCAAAATTCTTATTAAAATTCGCGGTCAGTTACGACTATTATACAATACATGCGCCGTTTCGACCGTTTCCCAAAATCTGAATCGACACTCCATAATGGAATCGACTTGGTTCCGTTCTCTAGAGCTGGTAATCTCTCCAATGCGTTATTGACCGAAGATCTATTGAAGACAGAAGAAGATTCGGATTTTCACCGTAAACAGCAGCCATTGTATACGAAAAGAATTGATGGTTCGATGAAGGCGGTGAATCAGTTACAGTCAATGGAGACCGCAATTGCTTTATCTAAAATTGGTTACCTTTTTTTGTTTCTTTAAATAAGCGCGTGCTCAAGGACCTTAACACTTAACAACAAAGTATTATAACCTTCGAATCACTCTGAGTGAAGAAAAAACTCTCGGGCAGTCAACGCACAAGATCATTAAAACTTCAGTGCGTGTTGTACCAAACACCGCTTATCAAGGGAATGGCGATTCATCAGAATACCTTAGAATACCTCAGGTTCATTAGGGTAAACCTCCACGAAGGTGTGAGAGATCGATCTTTGAAGTATGGTGACGTATTTTCCTGAGAACTATACGAACGACGCATGGGCTATAAGTGGCCTTATCAAAGCGGTGAATGCTCGATAACAGCACTTTAATATTGCCAGAATGCTGACAGTGCCTTGAAGGCTTTCGACGTGACATTTTCAATTCAATGAAGTTTGTTAACCGGGATGACAACCACATAATTAGCTTCGTCGAAGAAGTGGATGGTGATGCCCTTGAGAACTATATGATTTAGAGCCATTATAATTAAGCGTTTTGAGTTGTAGAATGTAAGCAACTGTAGGCGTCTGTAAGTGACGACATGTTGAGTACGAGTATCTGCCTGATGCAAAAGCCCGCAAAGCGAAAGCGAAAGCGAAATGCCATCCAAGCAAATACAAGAGCCTAATCTTCATCATTCACAGAGCGACCTGGTCATAAGACTTTGACCTATATCAATCACATAGAGATCATGGAGTCTGTGTCCTTTAAAGTGACATTGAAACGGCAGAAGAACTGGCCAGGCTTCGCATCTGATGTGTTATGTTTCACTCGGCCACCACAAGGAAATCCGTGGTTTGACAAAAAGTCCCACGTAGTGCATCCAACAGGAGATATACAAGCAGCACTATAAAGAAAGACGAAGCTGCTTATAAACTCTATAAACAAAGAAGACGGAAACAGCATCGTCTTATAAGAAAGAAGCAGAGAAGCGTTCAATCGGCACCATGGCAATGTACAGAAATGATGAACAGAACTCTTACCAAAATGTGAAAAGAATATGCCGAGAATACAAATACTGAACGGAATCACAAAATTCGGACTCCCACCCCCTGGAGAGAGCTAATATCGAAACCAAATACACCTGAGTTTCAAACCACTACAAAACAATTTTCCTTTCTCCTCCTTCTACCTTTCCGCCCGCGCTCCGGCAACAGTCAAACGGTATCTAACCCTTTAGGCGCGGGTAAATTATATAAAAAAAAAAACAAAATACAAAAAACCCTTAAAATGTTTGTACACAGCGTGGTCGAAAGAAAGTAAGGGAGGAAAGAGAGAGATTTGCGATGTACCTACGTTTTGAATGTTTGAAGGTTATAATGGTTAGGAAATAAAGCGCCCGGCAGGGCATTCCGTAAGCAAGTTGTATGGCTTAGGAAAGAATCATGGTATTTCAGGGTACGTCTGAAAGTGGTCTTGAGGGTAAACTGATGAGCATTCATAACGAGACAGGAGACAGGTGATAGGAGACATGATACATTTCGTCGGTGTTCGAGGTTATCAATTGAGTGGGTAATAAATATTATCGTCACCTATAAGAATCGCTTGGTTTTAAATCCTACCTAGCAGAAGCAGAGTGCTTTTAGGACCACCTGACCAGATACAAGCATTAAATTCTACTCTGTTAGAGATTCCCCATTAAGATGCTGTTTATATGGGAATTTAATGAGCTTAGCATACGCTGCCGTTCCCGTTCTACAGCAGAAGAGCAGGAATGTGAGTCCAGGAAGGAATTTGAAAAGCAGAGAGTTCTGTCGTCAGCAAAGGAATATATTAGATTAAAAGTAGCAGACGAGAGATCATTATTGAAGATTAAAAAGAGTGCTGGAGACAGAATGGAGCCTTGCGGAACACCAGAATTTATTTTGTGGATATCACACTTGAAACCATCCAAGAAAATTTGAATCGAACGTTCCGAAAGGTAGTTTCTAATCCCTTGAAGAAGATCCCAAAATCACGCATTTTCTACAAAAGAGCCTTATGTCAAAATCTGTCAAATGCCTTAGAAATGTCAAGAGCAACCATCTTGCTTTCACCAAATGCCATGTCATCAAATCACCAGTGGATCTATTACTACGAAAACCATAGTGCCGGTCATTGAAAAGTTTTCGTGTTTCGAGATATTTCATTAGCTGACGGTGTAGCAGCGTTTCCATGACGTTGGAAAGAATTGACGTAAGTACAATACAAGTACATAGGAGGAGAGAGAAGAAGATTTGACTTTTTTAGGGACGGCTTGGACAAATGCAATTTTCCATTTGACCCGAAAGAGTCCCAAAAGTAGGATTGATGGAAAAGCTTACGCAGTGGTTTTGCCAGCGTGGAAGAACACTTCTTCAGAAGAAGGGGAGATATACCATCTGGACCAGCGGATTTGTGTGTGTTAAACCCTTGAATACTTTTGCGAAAGTGGATTCGTCCCATTGAAGATTGGACACACTCAAGTGTAGGCGGAGAAAAAGCACAATCTGGAGGTATTGAACTGGCCACAAAGTGTGCAGCTATCAGATTAGCCTTGCCTAAAGAGCTGACCGCCTCTTGAATGTCATTGCAAATAAGAGTTGGGGTTGAGGATGAGGCAGAATTTCTGACGTTGGCATCGTAATATTTTTGCCTCAGTTTTTGCTCATATTTTAGTTTTGCACGCTTAAGGAAGACGTTGCAGTTATTCCTTGGTCTTAGAAGACCGAACACACATTTCTCTAACCGTGAGGCTACAGCTCGAGTCGTTCCATACCATTTCTTTTGGTTTGATGCTCTTCTTGAGGATGCATGGATATAATTCTTTGTATGAATCCAGACAGTGCATTAAACTCGTTGGGGGTCGAATCTCTGTCCAGTTTGGGGCAGTAGTGGACAGTTTGCTTACTTGCAATTTATTTAGGAAAAATTTGAACTGGAAAGTCATGGTTTCATCACTTTCAAAACTTATAGAGCTTTTTGTTTTGGAGTTAAATTAATTCTCTGGCCTATCCCAAGTAGCCAATGAATAATATCGGCCGAACTATGCGAAAAAGTTATAGTAGATTGGTTCTAGGGCATCCGCTCGTGTGATCTGAATGATCTCATATTTCATAACTAATCAATTATATTTCAATTCCAAATACAAATTTGAGTGATACCTAAAGTACATGTGGTTCTGTTTTTAGAAAAACAAATGAAGGCTTATATGTTACGTTTGGGTTTGGTGCAGCTTTCTCCATGAAAGGGGTAGTATTCGTAATTAGATTTCCCGATGTATCCATTTATCCACATGGTTTATGAGGTTTATTTCAAGGCTCGTAGAAGCTATGCCAAATTGTTTCCTTTTCCGATTCGTCATTAGTTTCTTCAACTACCAGGTTTATGGCCACTAATCGCTCGCAGATTTTTGTTACACTTACAATACAATATGCAAAACCGTCTTTATTTCGTTTCACTTCGTAATATGTATTTTGCAAGTTTAGGTAGTTTCCGACGCGCACTAGGGTACATATAATATCGATTTAACATTGCCCTAATATTCTTAATAAAAATAATTTGTGCATGAGCAAACAATTTCTATTTTTTTATTTTTTTAATTATGTATTTACCATATTTTTCCCATCCGTAAGTTTATGATGTATGAGTTTATAGGCAGCTGCTTAATCGGTTTGCCTTGAAACACAATATTAAAATGCTAATCTTTTAGAACAGTTATTGCAAAATGTCTGCATAGGTATGTATTTCTATTATCATTAAGACGATATTTGAAATAATGCTACTTCTCCTAGTTCATGAGGGTTGTTTGTATGAACTGCATAGCTCCCTGACGCAGTTGTCACTTTGGTAGGTATTTCAAGTTCTGTCATTGCCTTCGTCGTCATATTTTTTAGCTTTGATTCACTTTTCTCATTCCAAACAAATTTTCTTCCCTAATGCTCGAAGCAATACACCTACAACTAGTTACTACAATAGTAAATCGATTCAAGGAAAATAGAAAAAAAAGGAACTTTCAAACAAATTCTGTTCAAATTACCTCGAAACACGAAATAGCACTCCCACACCTCCTGTTTGCATCATCCTTACTAATCAATGGGGGAACAAAAAAAAAGAAAAGAAAAAACCTAAACAGCAATCCATAAAGCAATAAACCAAACTGAAAGAATGACAATTTCTTTTCAATAAACAAACAAATTCTTTCATTTCCTTATTCTGCCTCGACTCCCACCCACTTTGTGTTTTTTCCGTCTGTCTATCAGATCTCAATAAATCCTCTCGTTCAGCATCTGTTCCGAACCACACGCTAACACATAACACATAACAGATAGCATACTCCCATCCAAAGCTCTCCAGGACGTTACACCTATTTGATTCAGAGAAACAAATCTTTTTTTTTTTGTTTTTGCCTCGGAGTATCTTTTAGGCGTCACAAGCGAATTTCTTGTATTTGTCTCGTCTCGTCTTGCATGCACAACACATTCAAAAACAATTGAATCAAATTCCCATCACAAGGAATGATGATGATTGAGCGGGACGAATAAAAAGGGACTCCCCCGAAGTGATAGCATTTTGTTTTCATTTTTTTTTTCCAACATACAAGTACGAGTATGTTGTTATGTTGTATGCCCGGGGATGTCGGAAAAGAAAGAAATTTGTCTTGCTAGCGTATGGATATTAGGAAGTGACATAAATATTAAAATTAGCCAAGCACACTGGAATTTCGATGAAGTGAAAGTAGAAAAAGTTTGCTTTTTTTTTGCAGCCAGAGGCAAATACATTTGAAGCGACCCTGCCTCTGGCAGTGGTACATTGATAAATTTTATTCGAAACGTATCTATGCGTTGTTGATACATTTGAAAGATCTTGATGTTGTAATAAAAAATTCATAACATGAAAGTTCGGAATTGGCAAGCAAATATGTAGAAATTGTTAAAATACAAAATCTGGAATTACTTACGATTTGAATTTATAAGAAACTATTTGAACATCTTAACGATGGGATGCTGTCAATATACAGAAGAAGCCAATAAACACAGATCATTGTGATTTGGTAGTACCTACTTACTGAGTTAGTTACTTACTTACATAGGTCCTCAGATGCCTCGTGGTGCATTGTTGATATGACGTCTATATGTTCTTGGCGGTATGGTCAGTAGATTGTTTAGATTTTGTTGTTGGTGCCCACGTCCATAAGCGCAAGAGTGTTACTTATGATTTATGTTGCTTTCTTAGCTGGCACTATGGTTTGAATTGAACCTAAATCTCAACAAACCGCACTGGAGTTTATGTTTTTTTTTCTATTGTAGTGACAACCAATGTGGCTATCAAAGGACATAGATGTCTGAGGCATCCTAGCTGTCGGTTTTTGTATGTTCCTCCTAAACCCATAAACGTTACACAATCAACCATGCTTCCGTCGAGTAGACTCATGAAAGCTTCAGAGGATAGCTTTATCTACTTTCGTTTGAGCCCATGCATGGGGACTATGGTCTTACAAAAATATTTTACATACGTCATATTCGTCTAGATGCCCGTACGTCAACAGTACATTCGTTCACTCCAAAAATATTTATATGATTGTATCGTAAGTCGTATATTTTTCTTGTGTAGTCTTTTCACATGTACTGATCGGGTTATTCGCCGAACTCTTAGAGAAAAACAGGCCAGGAATCCTAGTTCTCAGACACTTTTCGCCCAAATTGAAAATTGTAAGCCCCCATGGTTTATATCGTTTGGTGACTACTTTCGCTGCCATTTGAATAGTTTTTATTGATGAAACGTACGCTACAGAGTCATTAGTTATGGTCTATCGCTTCTACGAGTAAATGAGGTATTTCAGGGGAAACTAATTCCACGATCGTTTGTCTTAGTTTATTTTTGGCAGATCTTTGGAGGTGAAATTTGTAAGTCATTCCCAAATTGCAATTAACCTTTAATTGTCAATCGTGCATTACAATTAAAAGTTATCATTTCAGCAATTTTTCCTTTCTTTGCCAATCGTAAATAATTCAATTCAGCCATAAATGGTTAATTCAAAATATAATTGTAGCTCCGGCTTATATGTTGATTTAACAATTAAACTGCGACTAAATCAATCACGATTGAATTGTTCAATTGAAGATTATGTTGGTGAATAATACGTTAGTGGAAAATACTGCTATTGCTACATTGAGTGTTCATTTGTTCATTTTGTCTAAATTCTGGTATATAGCTGAGGTATATAGATGATGATGGGGCCTTGAATTTAGGTTACTAGACATCCATTTGATCAAATTCAATCAGATATTGAGCCATTATTTGTCATGGAACACAGTAGAACACATGCTCATTTAACATACTGTTATGAGTTCCTCGATACCTGAATAAAGCTGACAGAACTCGGCTAATAGGAATTTGACGGCTGACAAAAGAAGTGCCAATCTTCATCTATCATCATGCAACATAGGTCATACTTTACAAATTGTTAAAGACTGGTGTCAGAAGTGGGATTTGGAAACATTCACAAATCTAGCGATGGAGGAATTAAAAATCCAGATGGTCACTATTCTCGCCACGATGACACTGCTAAAAGAGACCGTCAAAAGCCAGTACAAGGACTTGGACTCCTTCCATGAAATGCACAAGCAGACAGCAGATGAAGTTCGAACGCTAAGTGAGCACTACCTTTACTGAGAAAGTAATGGAGACTTTAACTTCAATGTAGGTACACATAATGAATGTGCATCGAATCCTACCGGTGACGTTTTCGTAGGGGAGACCTAAATAAAGTTGAAACCACAGCAGTTCGATGGAAATACTACGAGTACTTGCTGGGAGAGCTACAATTTGAATACAATTTCCATTTGAAATCGTTGTTTCTACTATTGAGTGAACCGACCGGCAAAAGGCGCTTGTTTTGGGCTCTATGCTGCGGGGAGATGCCGTGGCCGTACTATCCAATCTTTTCGAAACAGATCGGGAACATTATTCGGCGCTGGTAGATGCTTTAAATCTTCGATAGAACAAATATCCCATGCACAAGTGCGTGCGAGAGTTTCACGACCAAAGGAGAAGCTCGCAGCTTTTGCAACGAAGGATTGGCACGCACAATCTTGAAAGAGTGCCACAGAGAAGAGCAGGAGAAAATCGCTGCAATGCAATTCATCGATGGGATATCTGACAAGTATGTTCAAGGCATGGTCCGGATTGGAGAGCCTAAAACCTTGACGGAGGCATCTATGTTATATTCGTGTAATTGTTCAATGACAATGAACAAACGATGCTGGAGGATTCATACCGAAAACCTGCCTCTTCGTTGTCGAGCGTTGTATAAGATGTTCTTTTACTCGAACCAGAATTACGAGTTTACTTTCTGTAACTAATAAGTTACAGCCGGAAGAATACCAATGAAGAATGCCAACAATTATTAAGAATTATGTCCTTCTTTCAATCTTCTTTTTCTTTTTCTTAGGGCACTTAACAACGCTATTTCTGCCTTACTGTGGTGAGGTGTCGATACCGGTATTTGTTGCTCACCTGTCAGGCTCACCTGTCAGGCTCACCTGTCAGGCTCACCTGACTTTGGGTCCAAATCGGTGTTTCCTAAGAGCTTAAGCGCTGCAGCAAAATATTCTCTTCATCTGGGAAGCTGTTTGTCATCCGGAGTTAGTAGGTTTCCGTCTATTTATTTTACTAGATCTGGTTTGGAACTGACCTACTGACACCACTCCTATTTCCTGCTAGTCCGTTGATGTAATAAGGTTAGTCTTGTCTCACACTACGTTTAACTTATTTTACCTTCATGCGGGACTTGCCTTCTACTTGGGGGCGCTCTGCTGCTGAGGCCACTGCAATCCGAGGTTTGAGCTCAATACGTTCATCGATCCGTCTCTATAGTCTGCTTTGGATTTTTCGCTTTCGACTGCCCCATATATAAAATTCATATTTGCTAATTGTTTCTGCAATTGTGGCAATATAGTTGCTTATCTGTTGGCGGACTTGACGATCTTAGCAAGTTGGATCGGTTGCTATTAACAGCTGCAGTACGAATACCTCTAGTAGTTAACTATTGGATTTTGGTCCCGATGATTCCAAATTTTTTACAGAAGTCTGAGATGCAATTTCTAAGACATCGGCTTATAAGAAACGACTAGTAATGGACGGCTTAGAAACGAGATAATGCCTCTGCAGATAAATAACTACAATGCCCAGTATCAGTTCTCCCTTCCTGCTTATCGTCTAGCACTCGGCGCCATACAGCAGAACTAGCAGGATAAGGGTTATCTAAAGTATATGTACTTTTCGTTCTTCCAGTGAGGAGTTTTGAACCCAATTATTTTGCCAGAACGAAGTAGCAACCGTTTCCTAGGGTAAGTCTTTGTCGGATCTCAACTAGGGTGTTATTCGTTGAGTTCACGTTTACTCTGAGTTAGTTGGACTCTTTAGCAATCTCGGAATCGTTGCGCTTTATTCTAGGCGGTGGACAGACGCGGTTTTTTTAGTTGATTGCATGTACTTAGTCTTGTTCTCCTTTACTTCAAGGTAAACAAATTTCGTCTGTTCTTCAATCGCCGTGATAGTCTCTATCACGGCATGCTGAGAACGCCGATGATGTTAATATCGTCTGCATATCCCAGTTGCTGAAAGGACCTGTTGAAGATAGTGCCTTCCGTGTTGACACCTACCCACTGCATTATCTGCTCCAGAACAAGATCAAAGATTCCTTGCCGGAATCCGACGCACGTTTGAAATAGTTCGGAGGAACTACTTACAGTCATCGCCGTATAGAGCTCCTGACGATGAATACTATCATAAGTGGCTTCGAAATCGATGCATAGGTGGTGAATTTCGACCTGAAATTCGTTGGTCTTTTACAGGATTGGTCTCAGTGTGAAAATTTTGCATATATATAGTCAATCTGCCGGACCGAAAGCCACACTAGTACGTGCAGATTAGTGTGTTCGAGACGTTCACGCAGTACGTTGGATAGGATCTTATATGCGACATTAAGCAGGAATATGCCTCGATATTTCTTGCAAGACATACGATTGCTTTTTTTTTGTAGATGAGGCATATGTAGCTGATAGTCCAATCATCGGGCATACCTAATTGATGATTTGGTGAATGCGCCATACCAAAGCATCGCCACCGTACTGGCCGGTATGTCACCAAAGCCTGCGGCCTTATTGTTCTTAAACTGTTTCATAGCATAGCTAGTTCTTTATTGACTAGATGTGGGTTGTCTTCTTGCCCTATCTACTATCCCAAGTGCTTCGGTGACTACGCTGCAGCGTTTTCTTATGTGCATCTTCCGTCACCTTTTCCCAGTGTGCACATTTATCATCATACGACGGGGTCTTTCTCTTTGGCGTCTGGTACTTTACAGTGGTTTCGTCTACCTCCGTAATGATTTCGCTATACTGTCACCACTTATTGTTAACATTGGCAGAGGCTTACTGCATAGTGAAGAGTTTCTCACTCAGGCGCTCTCTGTAGACTCTGGCTACTCCAGGTGTGCTTAGGCGTCCAACGTCAAATTTCTACTGAGCTCTGAATTTAGCCGCACCAAGAAAATGGTCTGAGTCGGTGTTTGCCCCTCGGAATGTGTGTACGTCGAGGATGTTGGATGGCCAAAGATGTTTTCCTTTCCGACTTTAGCATTGAAGTCCCCGAGCACAATTTCGATATCATACTCCAGACAAGCTTTATAGGGTCGATCCAGGAAGTACTAAAACTCCTCCTTGATAGAGTCTTCAGCCTCGTCTGTAGGTCTGTGTGCATATATTAGACTTATGTTTTAGAAGGTGTCTTTGATGCAGATGACAGCGAATCCGCATACTAATGCATGCAATTTTTTATGGTAGCTGTAACAAATCTCGCAATTTTTCCGTTTCATCTTACATGACCCTGTCCATCGTATCTCCTGGATCGCGGTAATATCTGCCTTGTACCGCGTGAGGACAAATTCAAGCTTTTGAGTAGCACCTGGGGTGTACAGTGTTCGTACATTAGTTCATTGACACTCCGGGTCTAGTTGCCATTTGAGGAAATTCAGTATCCGAGGCTGAATGTGTCGCTCTCATAACTAAGTTTTTTGACAGTTACCCCGACGGCACAACACCCAGCCTGGAGGGCCAGGCCCTTGTTTAAACCTTAGGAGAGCAGGCCGGATATTCCGGTGGCAGAAACGCACTTCGGATTATGAGCGATGCCGTTGAAATATTAAGGGTCCATCCGCCATCAACCCTTTTCCAATACCGTGGCTCAGTATAGAAAATCCCTATAGACCTGGTATCGGGATATCTCGAAGCAACTCACTTAATAGTTCGGCTTAACTGGAACTGTAGATGCCACCGTTGATTCCATCTAGAGAATTCCTTCGCTGCCGCCTGGAACAAGAAGAAGTGTCTAAATTAGAAAATAAATGGCCAATGGCCATTCATAAATTTTTTGTATTCAGTATGCAAGAGGAAATTGTAAGGTCCTTAAGTTTCTTGGAATACCTGACATGTGGAACAATAAACAGCTGGACTTAACAATCACATGTGCAATGTGAAGAAAATGATGTTTTACAATGTATTATAGTATGACATATGTCATCTGATCATTAGTAAGGTTTAATTCGGCTTCTACTAAAAATGTTGCCAAAACAACATCCCACCAATAAATCGTGAGAGTAGGTCTCAATTTTTGCACTTGAAACTACCATCAATTCTAGAAAACTAATCTAAAACACGTCACTCTTTCTTCAACTACGTATCCATTTCAATATGACTGCATCACTTCCATTAGCTCGTATTTATAGTTTACGATTGCGATACTTTGAATCCAAAAATCCAAAAATATCAATGAATCGATTTTTCGTCGTTGCCTAAAAGCCACTCAACTGTTGGATTCCCATGTCTGGCAAACTGATTTCTCAACGGAAATCCTCAAAAACGAGTACGAAAAGCCCTGACTTTTAGCCGAAAGCCACCCCCTACTGGTTGCATTATTCACATAAACAAAATATTTCATCAATGCAGGAACTGAGTGCTCCGGGATATGCTCCAGAATATTGAGCGCTTAGCAGGGTGTTAATGGATTTGTGGAAATTTTGTTTTTGCATATGGATGGTACGAGTAAAACATGCGTGGGAGTGCACTTTGGCCAAAGTATCTTCGCATTTCAAGGGCTTGAATTCATGAGTCAACATTTAACAGCGCACTGGACCATTAGGTAGTCGTTTCCGTCATTATTGGGCTAGAGAGAAACATGCATGTACTGCAAGAGTGGTCGTAAAGAGTCCAATCGGAAGAGTCAAAAACAATGATCGGAAATGGCATTACGTACAGCATTGCACTGACTTTTAAAATTTATATCAGAAAAGAGGAACTTAGTTCCAACAGTAATTAATAGGAAGTCAATATCCATGAAGCGGGTTTCAGGATACACAAATGCCTTTAAGACAAAAAAAAAGAAGAAACATCTCTCCACTTTGTCAACTTCTTATAATTGAACAACAAATGGAACGAGCCTACGAATTTTAGTGGCTTTTTAACGACTCTCTACAAATTCAATCGAAGGACTTGCTTTGTACTTACAATAGATTGTCCAGTTGTCGCCCAGTTAACGCCCATTCTATTTATTTAACTCAACCTTTTGTTATTATAATAATTCACAATAGAAAATTATTGTCTCCCACACAATTTGGTCTCAAGAACAAATACTCTACACTTTGGCCAACAATCCGATTCATTTATTGAATTCTAATTGAAGGGACTCAAATAATCCATAATCCAGGCTTCCCCCCTGTTTTCGGTTCTGAGTTCTTTCAAAAGTCAATATTGACTTGAATCACAATACTCGCAATGTCTGCTCCTAGCATAAATGTATTTATTTCTTCCCTAATTTTCTTTTATTTTTTGTCTTATTGTTTTCGTTTGCTTGATTTTTTTTCTCCTTCGCAGATCATTAAGTCTATTTTTGTCGAATTTTCGTTTTCACTAATGAAGATGTAAACAAATTTTCGTTATAGGGCAGAATACTGGCCGCCCAGAAAATAAAGAACTTATTGGCAAGGTGGGACTGCTGGCAGTACGTTGACTCTGTTGTTTTAACTTTGATGGAGGTATGTCTACGCACAATTAAAATGAAATTGGGATTGTTTTGAATTAAATGAACATTCCGGCAGTTCTTTCAGTTTCCCAGAGAGAGAGAGAGAGAGAGAGGTATGTCCTTAATTAAGTGATGTTATTAGATAAATTATTGTAGTAGATGGGGTTATTTGCAGAACTTGTGGGCATTAACCGCTGAAATTTGTAAAGGGTATAATTACATCTAACGCTAATTGTTTCTTCCATTGTATGGTAGGGTTGACTATAACTTTGCGACCTTAACAGCCGTTTGCATTTCTGATATCGTAACTACATATCGCGTATATCATTCTTACATACGTGTCGGGTTCATTTTGAGATCGTAGCTTCATCCATGCACTTTTGCCCATCATTGTGCTCAACGTTCAAGCTTACGATGTGTAATTTATTTCTGCAAAGCAGTTGAGATCTAACTCTTACTCCTCCGCTGTGCAGAGGATGTGCGACATATAAATGTGCGGTTGACTTTTCTGTTGCCCCACACGTAGTCAGTATCCAGACGTGGGAACACGGTGTTAAAGTGCCTGAATAAAGCAGATGAACGAATTACGGCAATATTTTATAAGTCGTTGTCGGACGGTAATTGATGAAATGTAGAAAGGAAGATTCGAGTAGATTTTGTTTCCTTTTTTTATTTGCGTTAACTTTTAACTGGGAATTGCATTTTCCCCTGTTGGTCTGCCTCGACGTTTCACTCTATTGACTCCTCGATTACGGATTTTCCAATTCAAATAATATTGTTAGTCTCTGTCGATCCCGCTCCGTTTGTTGTTTTTCATTGTTTCATTGCCTTTGCCAACAGAATTCAAGTCAAAATACACAATTGGATGTTTCACCAGGGAAATTGTATTTCAAGATATATTCAACTGGTTCCACAGGGACCGTGATGGGCCTATTTTGGTGCATGGTGTCTGTGTGGTATCATATCCATTATATCCCTGTTTTAACCTAACCTAACCTAAACTAGGGAATCATGAACTCCCATTGACCAATCTGGCTACGTTTCTTGGAGTCTTTCTGGATATGAGACTGAACTGCAATCTTAATACGAGTATATTGGACAGAGCAAGGAAAGGGTATGTTGATTTTCTTAATCGGCAAAAGGGATTCGAATCGGAAGCTGGGATTCGAACACCGAACCTTCCGGTTTGGAAGCCAGTCGACTAGCACTGGCAAATCACATGGCCACCCATATGCTGCTATTATTATACAGATCGAATAAAGATCACGAACGGAATGAACATTGACACTTGAACTCGATTTAAAACATTATTTGGACTCTCGAATACCGGCATTGTTTTTCCACGCAAAAGTTTCATTGAACATTTCTTTGCGGTTTGAAGTGGTGTTTATATGAGCGTATTGAAGCAATGCGCATTAAGCTGTCATATAAACTAGGTATGTAACTTGTTGACATGCTCTTTTTATGAGCAAAATACGTTTCCTCTTAAACTTCATTCTCCTGTCAAAAGAGCGCAGCCAATCCGCCATTCCACTGGCAGCTGGCCAAGCTGATCCGATCACCAGAAGTTTCACCTTGTCTTCTGCCATATTCGCACAGTGCAAAACAGTTAGTCGCTCTTTTGACAATTTCGCGCCTGAACATTTTCTGCTCTTAGGTTCATAGTCTTTAAGGTGAGGGCTCTATAAAATAGACCAGTTAATACAATCAGCGATATAATTTGACGGGACTGAATGCAACTTATCTAAAAACGTTTAAATATCCAGCGGATTTATTTCAACTGCTTCACCACTTGTAATTTAGATTGCGATACCATGACGCCTCTGAAACTTATCCAGCCAACCACATGACGCCTTGAAGTTTGAAAATCCCAATTTCTCTGTTACTCCTTTTGATTTTTCGCGAATAAGTGATCTAAAAATTCGCACATTTCTATCCCTTGCCTGAAACACTTCTTCATCGATATGAGTTCCACTAGAAGCCTTGAAATGTCTGTTTATATATTTTTTTTTTTATAATTTACGCGCGCCTAAGGGGTTGATACTATTTTAATGTTGCCATGGCGCGGGCGGAAAGGTGGAAGGAGGAGAAAGGAAAATTGGTTTTTTGTAGTGGTTTGAAACTCAGGTGTGTTTGGTTTCGATATTCCCTCTCCAGGGGTGGGAGTCCGAATAGTACGGAGAGTTTTTTTTCACTCAGAGTGATTCGAAGGTTATAATTCACAGTATTTTTTTTCTGCTTGAAACTATACAACAGCCAAATCTACGTGTCAGTGTTATTCCTTCACACGTATAATTTTTCTGCCTGAGTTAGAATTACACAAATGAGCAACTTGCAAAACTTGTCAATGGGTATGATTCGAACCTTGACCCTCCGAGTGAGAGGCGATTGCTAGTACCACTACACCACGGCCACCCCAGTTGGAACAGAATTCGATTGCAACTCTTCCAAGAGTTTATCTTTCTTCCTTAAAATAGAGGCTGGCTGAGTTTTACCTATGTGATAGGTCTTCGCAATTTCACGAACACTTTTTTTGTTCTTGTTGAATTCAATAATAATTTTAATGTTGTCCTTTAAGGGTAATGCATTTCGTTTCGACGGCATTATGCAAAAAAAAAAGTTAAAATAGAAACAACTAAGGACTTGAATCAGATTACTAAAAAAACAAAATCATGCAAAACAAAACCACGCGTGCATACACAGGACAACTTATGAATAATGTTTCTATCTGCAAATGTATCTTGTCTGTTACAACTGCTGCTAGCCAAGAAAAGGATAATGCTACAAAAGTACACATGGTGAATCGTTATGATAATATTGCATGGAAAGAGATTTCTTAAATACAAACATTTATGCACAGTGACTCATAACAATATATGTATATATATCAATGAAAAGAAAATGGTACAAATAAGAATTTACTATATACACCATATGTACGAGTATGTATTCATTGATGTGGATATCTTTTGTTTTTTTGTTTTTTGTTTTGTATTTGGCTTGTGTTAAATCGTTTTGCTTTTAACTTTTTTTAAGTTTTAAATTCATTTTTATTGTTTCTTTCACTATTACTTATTAATTCTGGACAAAAATGCTTAAATCTAATTTGACAATGATAGTTACTTGGTCATTGCCCTTGCAACGTGTCTTCGAATCACCTTAATCAGGAAATTGTCAATCCTATTCAGATTAGACCCTTCGTAAAGGACTTTGTTGCGATAATATTTTTGCACTCTGATTCTAGTGTTCTGTACAAGCCAAGACAAGTCCTAAGACACTGCCTTTCAAACACCCGAATCCTTTCCATCTGATACGGCGCTACATTGAACCACACGGGACAACCATACGCGATGACTGGCCTGATTAGGGCCATATAGTATATGACTTTCACCCTGGAGACAAGTTGACTACTGTGAAACAGCCTTCTTGTCAGGGCTAAACCCTTCTTGGCCCTAGCAAGACAAGCATCTATATGTTTGTCAAAATACAAATACTTGTCGAGCCAAATACCAGGGTATCTCGCTACGCTTCTCACTGCCAATGGCAGTTCATGCTGTAAAATGATGGTCAAATTTCGCCAGTTATATCTGGTATCCCTAGAAGATGACTTCGATTTTTGGACCTGATCTGTACGCCACTAAATCGTCTGCGTACTCTATGACATAATTGAGGGAACCTACTAGATCACTTGTGTAAACGTTAAACAGTATCGGAGAAATCACAGCCCCCTGTTGTAAGTCGTTTTTAATGTCAAAGATCTTGCTATTTCGAGCATTTAACAATGAACTTCTTTCCCATAAGCATGTCGTAAATCATATATAGCAGAGGTTTCGGCATGCCCATTCTCGTCAACTTATAGAAAAGCCCCTCTAACCATACAGTGTAGAATGCCTTCTCAAGGTCAACGAGGCAGGCACCCGTACACTGGTTCTTACATTCGTCTCCACTGTATGTCGGAGACCAGTTTTGACGCAGCATGAATAATGTCATGCCTCGAACTAAAACCAAACTGATTTTCCGGAATTATATTATTTTCCTCAACCCACCTTAATAGCGCTCTATTAACCACCTTCTCGAATACCTTGCTGATATTCGGAAGCAAACTAATTAACCGGAGATTAGCAGGGTTACGAGTAGTTCTAATTTTATCCCTTTTTGGGATTGGATGTACCACTGCTGTTTTCCAATGCATCGCATTGTTAAACAGCGTAGTAAATATATCCACTGCTTCCAAGGGCAGGTATCTTAATACGACGTTTGGAATACCGTCTACTCCCGACGAATTTTTGTTTTTCAGAGACTCAAAGATGCACAGGAGTTCATCTTTTCGCACGAAAAAATGCGAGGAAGCTGTTTCATTGGCGATGATAATATTTGCAGCGTTTTCTTCGTTGAATACTGTGAAACCATGATTCTCGGATCGCCAATTTTGAAGTTCGTTGCGCAGATAATAGTGATTAACGGAGGCCCTGTTGTCAATGTCGTCATTACGGTGAACCGAATTGTTCACCGTATACACGGCCGCGAAAAAAGCTCCCAACAAATCTACTTTCTCCTGTAGGTCTTCTATCATGAAACGACCGTAGCCTGAGTCGGCACTCTATGAACTTATGCCGAGGGTCAGTAGTATCTGTCTGTTTTCTGTCGATTGTGGAATTCGGACACACTGACTGTCATTGTGATCTTTCCTCCTGAACAACTTATTTATCTGCGGGAACATATTCGGACTACTGGATTTTATAGCCCGAATCTTATTGCCCCAGCACAGATTTACAGATTTACTGTAATTTTCTTTAATTAATTGTTTTAGATTTTTGATCAGTGATTTTAGTGTTCTTATTTACGGGTCGTTTCTGTCAGTGAACTGTCTGTACAGATGCTTAAGCCTCGAGCAGTCTACTTTTGTATGCGTACAATGCGTTGATTATTGGAGTTCTGTACTTTTCGACCTGGCTGTCGTCGGAGTATTCTATCCGGGGGATAGTCTGCTCCACAGTTCAGTTTTTGGGAGGCGTCCGTTTAAGGGAGTGTGTAACACAGGGATTCCCAAACTATTTTCGGCAAAATACTTACCAATTTAAAACTTGACATAATTTTCTCATAAAAATTTAACAAAATAAATATTCAGTAAGTATCAAGTGCAATTAGTAATTATTAATACAAATTAAGTAAAAGTACTTAAGTAGGTAATTCTTTTTTGAAAAAAAACATTAAAATAGTAAAGTAAAAAAAAACTAAATAAATAAAAAATTCTGTGTGATGGATGAACCTGGTGACTTTCTACCAATCTAGCTAAATCCGGTTCAATATTGGTGAGTTGCAGCCTTAAATCTCCGCATCCGTTGATTTTCAAACGGTTTCTTTGTTTCGTCAAAATGTTTGTAACTACACTGAAGCCTTTTTCGACTAGGTATGATGATGGAAAAGCGATAAGGTATTTTTCAGCAATGTTCCAGAATGCAGGATGCTGTGTTTCCATGTTGCGTTGCAATCAGATCTTCTGATAGGCTTGGTTGAAATTCTGCTTGAGCTTCTTGTCTGTGCTGATGGTAATCAACTCTTCTTGGATTATCACATTGGCTTTTTCTATGGCTGCGATATTCTACGGATTTATTAAGTGTGCAGAAGTAACCGAGTAAAGACTTTGTGGTTTATCTCCGCTGCATTCTTGGATTAGATTTATGGAATGTGTCCTTCACATAGCCTATAGACTTGAAGTAAAAGTTTGGCAAGTGAAAAACCAAGAGCATACGGCCAAAACGTGAAAACCAGGAAGAAAATGATTCAAGAGAAATTTAGAAAGGAGACTGGGTTACTTGTTGTCATACCTACCCAACAATCAGGTAACACAAACGATGGAAACAGCTAGGCGGTTCTTCAGAGATGAAACCAAAACAGCTGAAATTACAGGCATCGACATAGAGCTTATAAAAGGGTTCCACATCGTTTTAGAGGCACTCTCTTCTATATACAACAATTATACTTCCTACCAAAATATTACTCAATCTTATAACAAGTTGGTACGCGTAACACAATTTATACAGTATCTTGAACGTTTCAAATAAGAACTTGTGTTCATTAATAGGAGTCGACTTTTAGACCACGTCGACCCCCAAAATCAGTTTTCGTTTATATTGACTCCTGGGGACCCCAAGGAGGTCGACCACTTTGAGAGTCCCTGGTGTAACACATGTACTCTAAATGAAAAAGATTCAGTCGGCGAGACACTGTCCGCCTGATGGAGGAGTCCGCTGTAGAGGTGTCCGTAATTGGAAGTTTCACTAACATTTAGGTGGCACTACATCCTTAATCTACAAAGCTCTCCACTTTCCGCGCCAGAGCATTGATATCCATTTGATCTATGACCACAAACAAAAAATCCCACAAGCAATAGCTTTGCCATTACTCACAATCGTCGTAATGAGAAATTTCTATAAAAATCTTTAACAAATTCGCAAAACAACTCAACTGTATGTGGAATATTATTTGGAGAACTGAATAGGCATCCCAAATATGGAACAAAACATCAGCACGAATTATAACCAGTCATTGAACCTAAAGCATAACGATAACACCGTCACAATAAAAGACAATCACGCAGTCAGTAAAAGGCTACAGAAAGAACTAACGTGTCATTAACCTCGTGATATTTAATTGGACTGGTATCATAATAGGCGCTGATACAACCGCCTACAGTTGAAAAAGGTATCAACTCTCATTAGAGTTCCCAAATTCGTACCCCTACGCACTGCCAGTTGTAAAATTCTGGTTCCACACATACTCAAAGACAAATGATCAGCATTATACAATATGGTGTTTGGCCTGTCTGTTTGTACGGTCGATTCAGTCGCAAACAATAATAGTGTAGTAACGTCCTGCGTGCAGGACATAGCCGCCATCAACCTCCTAATCACGTTACTACATTATATTACATCTCTTATTCTTCATTCTTCCGTGTGTACTTGTAACTCGTACCTTTCTCGCGTGTTTGCATGATTGATTTGGCTTTTGGAAAGTTCATATCTTAGTTCATGGCCAAAGCCGACATTCGCAGATTACTGACAACACAAATTCCCGTCGTATACACGATTTATTGTTTAAATGCATTTTGTTATTGTCATGAGTTTATTTTCGTTTTGGAGGCGGTTGCCGATTTTTCATGTTTCACTAGATATTTTTACTTTTTTAATTTTCCCATCGAAACAAAATTACGAAAGCCTCAGTGCTCCATTCGGATTTGAAGGATAAAAACAAAAAAAATAGTTAGAAAAATGAAAAATGTAAAAATAAAAATGTACATATTCTAGCCCTCTCAGGCGGCTATTGCGTAATTTCATTTTCGATAGAAGATTAAGGATATCGCCATTCCCCTTCACTTACGTATACGCTTCTATCACACAGAGCAGTCTTAGTGTTTCTACACAAGGCCTTATTACGCAGTGAGTTCTCCGGTTAAGAAAGTAGTGATTGAGGAGTGTACTTACTCGTTTGATGTTTTACTTTAATCTGCCCCTGCTAAAGTGGATTCCATCGGATGATCACTTATTTTTTACCGCGTCAAACGCCAGTTCATCCAAGGAATGTCTTTTGATAGCATAACTGATTCAAGCCTGTGCCAAGTAAGTGGCGTCCCTAATTCTATCGGTAGACAACTAGACCTTATTTTCACTAGTGATCCTATTAACTCCACAGTAACGTTGTGCCCCTTTATCCTATCAACCGTCGATAACTTTCACCCCCCTCTTCATCTATAATTTTTCCATAACCCTCCATCCCAGCCCAATTCTCCAACTACCATCTCTTCTTACAACCTCCATAAAGCTAATTTTCGCAAAATCAATACCTATCTTAGCAAATGTTCAAATGTACCAATCCATCCTTTCTGATGCTGTCTCCATGAAATATTTAATTCCATTTCTCTCTTCACGGCATAAAACATCATCTATTTCCCCTCCATGGTACAACAGAAGACTTCGCTCTTTACGAAGAAACAAATTATGGGCAGTTTTTCTTCGAACCAGTTCTTATTATGAATACTCTAACTATCTTGGAACTCACCTGCAATTCACCCAGCTCTATAACTGTCTCTATCAGCGCTTTCTCGACACAGCGTAGATCAACCTTATCAACGATCCTAAGACATTTTATCAATTCGTCAACTATAAATCCTCCCTCTCTCTCGTTCAATAATATATCATCGACCGACCCACATATTATTGCCAACTATTTTGCAAACTTTTTTAAAAAGTCATTTGCAGACAACCTCTTTGTACCCGACTCCATATATTTTAAGTACCTTCCCAATTTCTCCATTGGCCCACCTTATCGAAGAAAAGTTACAAAATCACAATGATGAATTTGTATCTGGTCCAGATGGGCTCCCAGCAATATTTCGCAAAAAGTGTGCCTCCAATCTTTCGCACCCACTTTCCTCCCTCTTTCATCTGTCCCTGTGTTGGAATTCCCCCAAGTTTGGAAGACCTCATTCATAACCCCGGTCCACAAAAAGGGATTAAAGAATGAAGTAACCAACTACCGTCCCATTGCTAAGCTTTCTCACATACCTAAAATGTTTGAAAGTTTTTTATATGAAGTTCTAAGCTTTCAGTGCAAGTCACTTATATCACTCAGTCGGCACGGATTTCTTAAAGGTAGATCATCTACTACAAACTTAGTAGAATTCGTATCCTTTGCACTTTCAACCCTAGAAAATGGCAACGAAATTGATGTTATTGCTACAGATTTCGCTATTTCGCCTTCGATAAAATATCACATCAACCGATCCTTTTCAAATTGTCTTCCCTCGGTTTTGACCCCATATTGTTAAAATGGATATCTTCTTATCTGGAGAACCGTTACTATAGCGTTCGCTTTAGGTCGGCTTTCTCAACCCCGTTTTTAGCCATTTCTGGTGTCCCACAAGGCAGCCACCTAGGTCCCCTCTTTTTTATTTTAACTATAAACGATCTTGAGAAGATAATCAAACATTGCTCCGTATCCATTTACGCCAATGCCACTAAGTTCTCCAAATTTATTTCTTAACCCCAAGACTCTATTCTCCTTCAAGAAGACCTCGATAGGTTTTTTTCTTGGTGTCTAAAAAATTGCTTTGAGCTTAATGTCTCCAAATGCCAATCTATTATGACTTTGTCTCGTAAGTCCAATCAATCCTCCTCTCGACCTTATTTCCTGCATGACCAACCTGTACCCCAGGTTTAACCCCTTCGTGACCTTGGAATTTTATACGACAGAGAGTTAAACTTCCGTTCGCATATTGATGAGATAATCCTTAAAGCCAACTCATCGCTCGGTTTTATCAAACGTTGGTCTGAAGAATTTTGCAACCCTTATGTGACAAGGTCACTTTACATGTCCGGCCCCTCCTTGAATATGCCAGCCAAGTATGGTCCCCCTTTCAGCGAATTCATATATCCCGAATCGAGAACATTCAACGTCGTTTTCTTCGGTTTGCTCTTCGTGGACTACCATGGAGTGACCTATTTATCTTACCTCCCTATCGCGACCGCCTCAAACTTTTTAACCTGAATACCTTCGAAAAACGCAGAGACGTAGCTGACATTCTCTTCATTCATCGACTGCTCTCCGGTTCTGTGGACTGCGCTTCGCTTTACAATTCTATTTCCTTCAACACTAACCCTCGTAATTTACGCTGTCCTCGTCTCTTCTATATCCCAACCCATCGCACGGCTTATGGACCGAACGAACTAATCTCCCGCATGCTCCGTAAGGTCAACTCAAACCTCCCCTCTTTGATTTTAACCTGAGCACTTCTCGTCTTAAATTTGATCTCCTCCTAACCCTTAACTCTTGTTAGGTTTCAAGTCATAGTTTTTAAGTTAGTTTAAGCTTGCATTAAGCGAAATAAATGGGGGTTCTAGCCCCCACTAAATTAAATTAATTAAATTAACCTCTATATTCTCCAGATCGCTTAAGTCATTGCAGAAGGAAACTCTACGTAGGAGTTTTATCCCGGGCAGGACATGTACAGAGTAGGTGGAGGATTGTCACTTCCTCCTCCTCGTCCATGCAGCTTATGCAGAAATCATTTGTAAAGACGCCAAGCCTTCTCTGCATACTTGCCTATAAGGCAGTGTCTAGTGCTGACATCTATGATGGTGCTTTAATATTAGTTTACACGTGGCGATTAATATACCGATGCTACCCTTTTTGTGGTAGAAGAGGTAGAGTTGTTCCTATTTTGGCGAGTTCATCGACTCTGCAGTTCTCTGGAATGTCTCTATGGCCCGGAAACCAACAAAGGTGATTGTTGAGTTGCTCTGCCATCTCCATGAGAGATTATCGGCATTCAAGAGCGGTTTTAGAATATAATGAGACTGAGTCCAGGGACTTGATGCCGGCCTGACTATCCGAAAATATGCGGATATCTCTTGCAGATATCACGTTTTTCTTCAGCCAGGGCAGAGCTTCTTTAATACAATAATTTAGAAGATGGAAGGAGAAGGGTTCACGGCTGATTGAGAAGTCAAGTGTTCTTTTCTTTCTTTGAACTTTAAATTATCAAAATATATCTACAATGGGGTTTTGTACCAAATAAATCTTCAGTCTAACGTCTTTTGTTGGACATTTTTCCCACGAGTACCATATGCAGTGACAGTTACTCAAAAAAAGGGAAACCGCACAGAAAGTGTGGTAGATTGCTTGACAGGCAATAGAATACCTCCGTACTGTCGACCTGTCAAACAAGCCGATTGACACAGAAGTAAATTCTTCTGCACTCGGCACAGCTTGTTTTGCAAAGCTTTTATGAAGTTTCTCATAGCAATCGGCTGTATTGAGCTTTTTACATATTGTACAGTAAGAACAGAAATAAATAAATAATTCAAACAAATTGTGGTTTTGATACGATCTGAGAAAACACCGCCATCAACCTCGCTATCGGTCTTATATCCTGGTCTTATAAGTCAGCCAAGAGGGCATATGTTTTCCTCCAAGGTACTTGGTTGCTTCGCAATTATTGGAATGCAATCTAGAGGAATAGCTTCTTTCTGAGACTTCATTGTGCAAAACGAGCAGGAGAATTGCTTCGGGTAATTGAGAAACTACAATATTTATTGATCTACTAGGAAGTACCTTAAAAGGGATCATATAAGGACATGACAACTGTTGCCACCACTGCTAAATCAGTTGAGTGAACTCTTTAATCCTCCATCTGAGGGTCAGCTATATCCAATAGAGTATTAAAGTGTTGCTAAATATTTTCCTCTGCTAAACACTTGCGCATTTAAATTGAATTAATCATATCCGGATGGACGACACAGCGCACTAAGGGAAAATTAATATACTCGTACAATTTCGAAAGATAGGCTTACCCGGCATTCGTCATCTATCTATTCATTGTGATGCAGAGTACCTAAGCTATCCGGCTTAAGAAATGAAAACACAATCGACTTCTTAATTTATGTAATAATATAATTCTCAGCTTTGTTTTTGGTTTTTTTTTCTCGCTTAATTAATAATAATATACATTTACATATACGTACAATAATAATGAATGCTATTTTCTTTATTTTTGCTTTTACATAAAACTACTCTCAAACATACATTTATTGCTATGAACATATACATATGTGTACATATGCACTATATATACTATATATACATGTATATAGTATGCACATATGTGTATTTATGTACTTTTGTTTTATTTAAATTTAAGAATACTTAATTGTACAAGTTGCAACATATTTATGGTTTCAATGAATAAATTTGTATATAATTAACACACAACTATTTATGCCTTCATATGGAGTATATTGTATAATCAGCTGCACTTAGCATTAAGGAATATAAATTTTTATTACCGCTTTCGGTGTATCGATACATTAAATATGTAATTAATGGGATTAAATTATTATAATTTTATTTGTATAAAAAATTTTATTTTCTTATTTTTGTATTTAGCTCGTATGATTTCTCATTTGACTTTTTTGGTTTTCAATTCGTTTGTGTGCTCAGTGTTTATTGTTTTTCCCCCCTATTTTTAAGGATAACACAAATCTTCGATACATCTTTGTGGAAATTTAAGGATTTTATTTTATTTTAATTTATAATTTAGTTCATGGTAATAAGACATATATATTGTTTTTTTTTTACAGAAGTGGTATAGAAATAAGTTATGATTGATTGGGGAGTAGGTTATAATAATTTTTTTTTACTCTGTTACAAAGCACATTTGTTTCAGTTTAAAATTTGTTAACAATTTTAATTTATATTTGGAAGTTTATATACAATTACAATTATCTTTGTATAATTTGTTTCTCTTATTAGTAATTTTTTTATTTTTATTTTTAAATGGATTGACTATTTACTCGTATAACAAACAAGACTTGAATTTATAGAAGACATTTAGCTATTTTATAATTATTTATTTTACAAGGCTTATATGAATTAATGTTTAATTTTTAGATTTACAAGTATTAAGACGGGTATTTGCTTTCAACCAAGTAAAGGCATTGTCTTTGTTTTCAAACATAGGATTGAAAAAGTTGGGCAAATGTTACAAGTTTTATGAATTGCAGGCATACAAAAAGCACGTATCTATAGTACCGATTCCATGAATTTAAAATGTGAAATGTGTCCTTAAGATTGACCGGAAATACATATATATATATTAGACATATGTTGTAACTGAGAGAAGTAACGAGTGACGTTTACCAATTGTTTCGATACAGGATCGAAAGATCTGATTAACAGATGCAGGTTTTATCATGGGATTGACGTTCTAGAAAAACAAAATGTTGCGGAAGGTCTCGTAGGAAGCCAAGTAATGAATCCTTCTTCCATCGGTATGATTGTCATAGAAGAATGTTTAAGATTCTATTACCAATCTTTCTACACTCGAGTACGCTTTGAAAATATAAGTGTCATCAGGCAGGATGCTGATCTAGGTAGATGATATAATGAGAAACTGTTCTACTGTACAAATTGCTTACTTTGGATAAAGAGAACTCTTTAGCTTAGTGCCAACTACAAACGGTTTGCCAATAAAAAGTTCCATTTCGAAGAGTGTGCTATTTTGTCCCCTGTCCAAAAATTTGCTGTGTTTAATGTTACAAGAATTCCAGCAATTTTTTGAAGAGGTGACAAATAAAGACCAGGAATCAGTAAAAATATAACTAAACACGCTTCACCATTTTGCATATATTCTTGTTGTATTTCTTTTATATATTTTATGTTATAATTATATTTATATTTATTTTTTGTTTTTAACTTTATGATTTTATACCCTCAAATTATTATGAAAGATGTGCTTGTAAGATAGCCTAGTTCTTAATTGTACAATCCGCTAATTTGGAATAAACTTGAAATTGTTAAAGCTTACCACAAGTATGGGGAAAATTCACTCGATGAAATGCACCTTCTTGCCAGCAATTGTTAAATTAGTTCAATAATTGGAGCTTTTGGGACAGGTTCGTGATATTAGCTGCTTTTGCAGCTTTAAGCATGGCAGAAAACTCAGGTTTATCGATCTAAGGAATTCGACATATCACAAACAACACTACTATGTACTCGTAGATCTTGGGAAACTGGGGACATAACGCCTACAAGGTTGAATTCACGCAGGCCTGTCTACCATCAACCGCGTCGTAACTGTGCCAATTTGGTGTTGAAAATGCAATAATGGAGATAATAACCGAAAAATCGATTTGAGCCGTTAATCACATTTCCTTATTCAAGTCTTTTTTAGTAAGCAGAGTTACCACATTAAAGGATTAGAGAATCCTGGAATGATTTCAGAAAAGTCTCTGTATCCACAACTTGCTACTGTTTGACGTGGTTTTTGGACCGAAGGCATATTTAGCTCATATTTCTTTGAAAACGAAGGGAATGTATTGTAGATGGATTGTGCTAAGAAACCCTGATCACTCAAATTTTGTGGCCGCAACCTGAACTTATCGACATGGATTATGTGTGATGTTTATTTCCATCAAGACGGCGTTGGGTGCTCTACAACTGGCGAGACCATGGCTCTTTTGGGAGAAATCTTTCCTGGTCAAGTCGAAATACCATAGCTATCAAAATTGTCGCCGAAATCTTGTGGCATAATACCGCGCGACTGTTTCTTTTTTAGACTCATGGGAAATATAAGGTTTTCGCCCACCCTATCCGCTGCTGCCTCTTCTTACGACTTTCATAAAGCGAATTTCTACAAAATTAACGCATATTTTAGTAAGTTTTCTTTTAATTTCGCCAAATATGTTCCTTAATGATGCTATCTCTATCTTCTACAGAGAATTATTCAATGCTATTCCTCTCTATGTCCCTTTTTCGCGCAATAAAACCTGTTTTACGAGCCCCCCGTTGTATAATCGTAAACTTCGCTCTTTACGTAAGAAGAGCAACAAACTATGGGCAGTTTTCATTCAATCCAATTCTTTTGCTGACTATTTCAACTATATCGAGTCATACCTTCAATTCGCCCAGCTTATAAGGTTCTCTACGAGCGATTACCATGATAGTGCGCAATCAAGACTTATAAGTGATCCTAAGTCTTGCTACCAATTCGTTAACTACAAGGAATGATCTGGTGGTTTTCGCCCACCCCTCTCATACGAAAACATATCATCAACCGACCAACTTTTTTTCTACTTTTTTTAAACAATCTTTTGCCGATAATTCCTTCCTACCGGATACTTCTTAATATATTTCAAATACCGACTTAACTTCCCCATTGGCCCTTCTATTTCTCAAATTTCTTATCATACAGCAATAGAAAATAAATTGCAACAATTTAATGAAGAATACATAAAAGGGATTAAAGACCCATAGCTAAACTTTCACATATACCCAAACCCCTCGAAAGAATTTTGTACGAAGCCTTAAGCTTCCAGTGCTTTCTGAACGGAAGATCAACTACCACTAACCTCGTCGAATTCGTGTCCTCTGTTCTCTCAGTCTTAGAAAGTGGTAAAGAAGTTGACGCTATAACAATTGATTTCAGTAAGGCTTTTGACAAGATATCTCACAAACTAATCCTGAACCCATTTTGCTAAAATGGATATCTTCTTACCTGGATAATCGTTTTTATAGTGTTCGTTTCAGATTTGTCCTATCGGCCCCTTTCTTGGCCATTTCAGGAGTTCTTCAATGTAGTCACCTAGGTCCACTCATCTTCATCCTCACCATTACTGATCTTAAAAGGGTCATTCAACACTCAGAACTTTCTCCCTATGCTGACGAAATAAAATTTTTTGAACCTATTACCTCACAACATGACTCCAGCCTCGTTCAAATAGATCTAAATAGTTTCTCCACCTGGTGCATCAAGAACTGCTTAGAACTAAATGACACCAAATGTTTCTCACGAAAGTGCAACAAGTCCGCCCCCTAAATTTATAATACCTTCTTCAATCTATATCCCTTGTTCAGTCTATCCGCGACTTTGGCATATTATACGACAGGGAGCTTAATTTCCGCTAACATATTGGTGAGATAATTACGAAAGCAAACTCATCACTTGGCTTCGTGAAAAGATGGTTCAAAGAGTTCTGTAACCCGTACGTTCGTCTCCTTCTCGAATACGCTAGCCCAGCGTGGTGTCCCTTTCAAGGAGTTCATGTATCCCGAATTGAGAGCATCGATTTCTTCAATTTGCTCTTCGAGGTCTACCTTGAAACGATCGTCTAATCTTACCCCCTATCAAGACCGTCTCAAACTCATTAATCTGAATACCCTTGAGGAACGAAGGGACGCAGCACACATTTTTTTCATTCACCAGCTCCGCTCAGGCTTCGTCGATTGCTCATTTTCTTTACAACTCCATTTTCTTTTACTCTAATACTCGAAATCTACGTTGCCCTCGTCTCTTTAACTACCAATCCACCGCACCACATATGGCTCTATCGAACCGATCCCCCGTATGCTGCGTAAGGCAAACTCCAACCTTTCCGTTTTCGATTTTAATCGCAGCACTTTTTCCCTCAAACTCGATCTCCTTCAGCATCCCTAGCTTTAAAACTTTAATATTATTAGTTTTTCAGTCCTAGTTTTTAAAATTGTATTAAACCAAATAAATGGGGGAATTAGCCCCCCACCAAAATTAAATATGCCACCTCTTCCAGTAAATTGATCTACTCAAAACCCACATCCGTTCTGTTATCGATAAAATACTCGTAGTGCCGCAAATGTGCGAAAATGCGACAAACAATCTTATCAAAAAGTGAACCTCAAATGAAATATGCATTGTAGATATACTAATTTTAATTGTTTAATTGTGGAGTACGGAACGCTACAGATGGGCTAAGGGGCATTGAATAAATCAGCGGCAGATTTTGATCTCACTATTTTTGCTTAAGCCTTGGTTCTAAGACATAGTTTTCAATGAGTTTTCAAGGGTACTGAAGCAGAGAATTACTGATTTGTGAGTACTGAATACTCATATACGGATATCGACGCTTTTCATTCCAGTTCAAGGATGAAGATAATAGCAAGGATGTGGGTGTTTTATAGTAGAATGACCATCAGTCACTTGTAAGCTATAAAAGTAAGATTTATGGCGACATGCATACGAAAACTAATTTTGAAAAGATCTGAGTTAAGCGTCAATTGAAATAATTGTCGGGGAAGGTTCGAGGAATTTACTTTCATAGGACACAAAACCCAGAGGTAGTCTCATCTGTGAGAGAGATCAAATCAGGGATTTTTAAGGTCATGCTGGTATTTCATTGACCTTTCCAATAAATGAGATTCATGTGGAGTTTTGTTGTGCGTGAGGTTTATCACAAGACTGAAGTGGACATAACAGAAATAGCAGAGCCAGCGAATTTTTACATTTATAAACAAATTCGTGGAAAGTTGCTCAAATTAGGATCAACAACTTCTTATTTATAAAATCCAAAAATCTACCATGCGATGAAAGAAAGTGGAATGATATTTATGCAGTTGCTTCTTGGTGGCGTGACAGAGCGAGTTAAAAGAGTTTAAATAACGATGTTGCGTTTAAATTGAATTTCAAATAGTGGCTTAGGAAAAAATACATATAGTAGATATACGTAATTGAAAATACTGCTGCGAATATTTGTAAATTATACTTTTTATCAGACTTTGTTCGCGTTGGTTTAGTGAATAATTCATCAAAGGTCTCTGACGGATGACCAACGGTGAGGCGAATGTTTAGTTTTATTTATTTTCTCTTCATCATTGTCATTTTGACAAATAAATTCAAGTACACTAACTCTAAGAGAAATAATAGTGGCATAAATAGTATTTATGTCAAATGGTATTTAAAATATGGGTGCCGCGTTTGCTTACGTTAGACCAAAAACGTGTTCGAATGAACATTTCCAACGCTCTGTTGGCACAGGTTAGGCCCAATAAATCCGAGTTTTGGCGCCGATTAATTACTGTAGATGAAACTTGGATACACCATTATATGCCCGAAACAAAAATTCAGTCAAAACAGTGGACTGCAAAGGGCGAGCCGGCCCCAAAAAAAGCGAAAACTGTTTTTTCGGCTGGGAAAGTGATGGCGACTGTTTTTTGGGATAGTAATGGAGTTATCTTAATCGATTATCTTCAAAAAGGAAAAAACCATTACAGGAGCATACTACGCATCATTACTTGCCAAGCTGAAGGTAGAATTGTAGAAGGTAGAAAACGGCCACATTTGCAGAAAAAGAAAATCCTATTTCACCAAGACAACGCGCCGTCTCACACCTCAGCGGTTGCCATGGCGAAAATCCATGAATTACGGTTTGAACCCAAGCGACTTCTTTTTGTTCCCTCATCTAAAAACTGATCTCGGAGGACAGAGATTTTCGTCAAATGAGGAGACAATCGCCTTCGTGAACAATTATTTTGCAGAGAAAAACGCCAAGTACTATTTGGACGGGTTAGAGAGATGGGAGCATCGCTCGGAGAAGTGTGTAGAGTTACAAGGAGACTATGTAGAAAAATTAAAAAACAAATTTGGAAAAAAATGTCTTGTGTCATTGTTCGGTCGGAAACTTTTCAGACAACCCTCGTATTAAGCCATTTTAAACAAGTTAGCAATAAAGGATAATGATAATTGAAAACTAAGCAATACACCAGAATATCAGAGCAGAACATCAAACAATGATTCAATACTTTTGAGATCAAAGCAAAAAAGCCAATTTTTTTTTCATATTTCACAAGCGCAGGATAATGTGAAATCCTTCTGATAAAATGAGGAATTTTGTTGAATACGAAACGCGGTTGAACGAACAACGGGTATACTCGTATGTACCTGATTTAAAGAATTACCACGTAAATTGTTATTGAAGATTTGTCTGAAATTAAGATTTCCTGACCTATGGCGGCCCGGTAGAATTTTGAAATCCGTGAACAATGGAAAACTAGCATGTAAACGGGGGTTTCGGAAAATTTTCTTCAAAAGGTATTTTTGAAGTAACAAGAGTGGCTGAATTTTATTGAAGTAAGCTGCCCCAGGTGATACCGAGAATGAAAGATTCCATAATAGATTTTTATCAACAATTGAATCTAGCAAACTTTGCGTAGAAAATATAAGTTTCTGAGAGTTCCACGAAAATAGTTTCTCAAATTTTCTATGTGGGTTTTAAAAATCATTTAACGGAGAAGCCCCGAATATTTGAATTTGAATTAATAGTCTCAATTTGGAAACAATTATCACTGCAGCTTTCACAACTATAAAAAGTGCAAGATGACAAACCTGTATAGCATGTGCAGTGTGCGAGTGTAAATCTTGAGCAGTCACTTGCATGAAAGAAGTTCTCGCCATCAAAACTGTTTTGCGCTACCAAATTGAAAAGCATTATTTTAGTTTTTGAGCTTGTGACTAATTTCTGCTCCGCAAATCATATTCTTAGTACTTGTAGATGAAGATCCCAATTGATATCTGATATAAGATTCAAAGCACTGACTGAACCATGAGAAAAACCTATATCATCCGCAAATGCTGTCAGTAATCCTTTCAAGAGCAGTCTGAATCAGGAATTGATGTAAATCAAAAAGAGTATTGGTCCCAGAATAGAGCCCTGTGGCACTCCTAGATTAATGAATTTAATTTCGCTTCTGCTATCATCAATTCTCACTTTTTGTGATCTCTTATTCAAATATGATTTGAACCACTCGCAAATAAAGCCTCGAAAACCAGCACTTTCAATTTTACTTAACAATATATCATGATTGACCATATCGAAGGCTTTGGTAATGTCAACAAACAAGTTAGCTTAATACTTCTTTTTATCCAGGTTGGCAAACATTTTAAGAGCAAACATGTAAAAGAGCTTCTTCGATCTACTGAAGAAAACTAAGTTGCATAGATCTGAAAAATTTAGTTTTATAATATTTAAAAAGCTCAACACCTTCTTTATCACAATTTTTTTGAAGATCTTGAAGATCTAATTGAAGACAAAAGTGTTTTTTTTTTTTGTTTATTTCTCTTGCAAATGATCGTGCATTTGTGTATGATGTCTGAGCTTTATGTTTTCGCTAGTAGAAGAGAAAAGGATTCAATAAACATATTAAATGCCTATTTTACGGGACATGTCAGGCTATGTATGTATGTATACAAAATCCTTCCTTTAGCGATTGCAGCAAATTGTTCTTTTCTTACAAGATTCTATAATTTTTCATTGGATATTACAACGAAAGAGTTTCTGGTGTGCAAAATTGAGTGTCAGAGTAATTGGTGTACTTTTCATTTGGTAAAAAATGCTGATGGGGACAGAAAAAGATTCATAAATGTGGGTGAACAGATTTGAATTTCTTTATAATATAGCGATCAATCTAAAGGGGTTCCTCTTATTTAATATCCGACTTTTGCCTTGTAAGTGAAAATCCTGAAATTCTTATAGGACGACATCTGAAATCTGATATGCCTTACTTACAGATAATTATTTCGCCTTATATCACCGAAAATATCAAGACCACAATACCATGTTTGCATTATTCACGTACATGCAAAAGACAATTTAACTTCGTTTACATTCCTTTCCTAATAACAGAGGCATAAGCCTCATGAACTCAATCATAAAATTATTCCAAAGTGTCATTTGAGAGCGTTTAACACGCATATGATTGTCTCTCGTCCAGGTATGAGGTCAAAAGAAAAAAAGGTCAACAAAAAGACACAAGGGATGAAAAGAAAATCTTAAACAGATTTGAGTTACCTACTCGTACGTATGAGTATAAGACACAGTTGCTCTGAATGATTGTTAAATAATTAGATTTTCACCAGGGGAATCGTATTCGAAGCTATATTTATAAATTGGATTCGAGTAACAGTGTAATTCTGACAGAATCCCCAATGATAATGCAGATGATGATAACCAGGCTACAGCAATATGTTACTGTATGTTATAGAATTAGAAAACTCATACAAGGATATCCAAGGTAATGGAGCTGCGATGTGGGGGAACATGAACATGAGGGCATGAAGAAGTTGAAATAATAAGTATGATACTTGGGTGTAATAATGCCACTGTAATTGGCTCTTAACAACCATCTTTCGCAAAACTCTGGAAAATAAAAGGGTGATGCACTCTAATTGGAGATGTGGTAGTTAGGGTGAAAACAATGTTTTAAAGAATGTCAAATTAAAAAAAATACAGATGTAATGTTTCGCAAGTTCATCATGTGCTTTTGGACGCCGTTCAATATGAACAGGTAGAAGAACTACTAAAACAACTATAAGTATTATGCAAAATATATATATCGCAGTAGTGAAAAGTGTGAAGAAGGGAAGACGACAATGTCGAGTTGTTCAGTGTAGAAGTGTAAAATTGTTAGGGATTCTAGAAAAAAAAAAATGCGATGAATGCAACAACTCATTGCATGCAGAATGTGCGAAACTAAAGCAAGGCGTTCTCAGAAAAGGCGCAACTATATCGGGATATTATCTCTGTCTTCTACACCGATTACGCAAGAACTCTACAAGAAGTTCACGACCAGATAATTGAACTAAGCCTCTTCCACTGGAACTCCGCTTGATGCTCTAAACAACTGTCTCACTGTCATATAAGAGTCGGCGAAAATTGCGAATGCAATCAGAAATGAAATGAGAACTGAAATCATAGCTAGAAGCAATTCCATACCAATTATTTGGAGTTGTGTAATGTACCTACGACAACTGGTCGAAGAACTTAATGTCAATACAGATTCTGACCACTATAGTGTTAAATCTGTATCACTGCCTGAGCTTCTTGAACTTGAAAAGTAATAGGGCCCCCAGGATACAAATTAATTACAGGTGAATTCCTACAAGAGTTACCTAAAAAGCGTTAGTCAGGCTTCTCTATATTATAAATGCTTCTATGACGCTTTTATATTTTCCAACCCATAGAAAGTCGCCAAGTCATAATGGTTCCAAAGCCGGGGAATAGCCTAAACGACAAAAAATCGTATAGACCTACATATATCCCTCTTGTCCATAATTTCAAAAGTCTCCGAGGTACTTTTGCTCAAACGATTGAAACTGTTTTTGGTTTTAGGGTCAAACATTCCACAATCGATCAGTTCTACCGAATAAACGAAAACTATTATAAGAAGGAAGAAGAAAAAATAAAGTCATGACCAGACCGTTGAAATTCAAATACTTTTTGTTTGTTTTAAGAATCAATATGTACGGTTGCTCGGACCAATAATCCAAGTCGTCTGCGTTTTCTTTTAGTCTGAATAGCTACACAATTCACATACAGTTGCTTGGATCGCATTTAAAATGAAAGCTAAAGATTTGTCCTTTTTTATAGTGTAACGAGGAAATCCACTTACAAGAACAAATTTTATCAGACAAAATACATAGAATATTGAACTGTTACTCAGAATTCAAATTCACGCCGGTGTTTCACAAGGAAGCGTTCCCAGTCCATACCTGTTCCTATTGTGTACAAGAGATATACGAGTACTTCCAGATTAAAATACTGCAGTAGCCACGTTCGTGGGAAAACTCCAACGAGCTTTGAACTCAATATTTGAGTGAACGAAGACCTGATGAATTGTCTTAAACGAGGCCGAGTCAACACGCTTCAATTTTACATAGAGAAAGGTAAACTATGCACCCTTATTCATCAACTCGATAAGAATACAGTACGCATTCGAGAAAAAGTATTTGGGAATGACTCTAGATGCGTGATGAGCTCGACATCAGGCCTAGAGAATTGAATTGGCTTGCCGGTAGATATTCGCAACGAAGCCAATACAACAAGCTGCTTTTGTATAAACAAGTGTGAAAACCTTCTTGGACGTACGGTATACATCTTTGGGGTTGTACCAAAAAAAAGAATAGGTCTATACTACAGAAATTCCAAAACAAAGTGCTAAGAGTAATCGTGAATGCTCCATGGTATGTAAGGAATAGCTATATTCACCGCGATCTAGGAATTGCTACCGTGAAAGACGAAGTAATAACTTTGATCGCAAACTTCGTACTCGTCGTGCGGATCATTGCAATCCGGAAATAAGCCGGACATTGGCGAGACAAACCTTGTGCGCCGACTACAAAGAGCAAGACCATTCGCCATAGCGCCTTAAAGAAAAACCGCATGCAATAACGGCAATAGTAGGTGCCTTCGCTAGAAAGCTACCTACCAAACGCGATAAACTACAGAAGCTTAAACTTAAACTTTTTAGTGAAACTTAGTCGTAGTCTGGTAGATGATGAGTAAGAATCTCACACTACTATGAGTACGCGAGGCCGGTTCTCATAATGCCTATTAATGCTTTTACCTACACAAGGAAAAAAAATTATACAGCTGTTAATATAGTAAACACTGTCTAGGGAATGCAAATATCCAGCGAGGACATTGAACTCTGCTACAGAAAGAAGCTAAATGTAAACGGAAATCTTATTGAATCTAATGTGTTGGTACTGAAGACTGTGTAACATACTGCGAACACGTACAAAGGAGACTATTTTTACATCGATGTATGCTGTACCTTCTGCCAAGGGGAATGTCTACACGATTGGTTACCTAGTGCAATGAAATTACACTAAAACAGCAGTGAAAAAATTCAACTATGAGTTTCTCTGGGTGGACTTGAGGCCAAATACATTAAAAGTCTTGAAGATCTCACCAAACTATAGATTTCCTTAGAACACATAACAAATGTTTGACTTGAACGACCTCTGTGATCCAAATTGTGTGAATGATTGTAATGAAACTTATTCAAGCCCTTCTATCTCTCATACAAATTTACATCTCACAATTGTACATCAGAATACAAGAAGTACGAGTACGAGAATGAATTTTGAAAACTTTTGTGTTCACACAGAGAATTGTTTTGCTACTTTGCCTCAAGTTGTTATTCTAACAGAAATTTGGATTTATAAACATGAAGTAAACAATTTCTATATTCCGGGCTATCTTGTGTATCCAAATTGTAAGGAATCCTATCCATCGAGGGGCACGGTTGTCTTTGTTAGATATTAAAAAAGATCATATTTGATAGGATGCTAAAATTTCTTAAGAAAATAAGGCTCTTAACAGGTTCAAATTTGGTTTCGTGAAGGGGAACTGTACTGAAGATGTAATAGTGAGTGTCCTTTTCAAGTAGAATGTACAATTCACTAGACAACAACCGAAAAACATTTGGTCTATTTCTTGACGTAGCAATAGCTTTTGACCTCATTGACCATGAGCTATTGCTGGATAAACTATATAATGCTGCAGGAAACTGAGGGTATGAATTAATGAATATGCAAGCAAGAAATAGGTATGTTTTGATGCTGGTGTCCCGTAAGGGTCAGTCTTAGGACCAATGCTTCTTCTTGCTTAAATTGGAAATTACATATTACGTCTCTGAAAAAGAAATTGTTCATATCGTTAGACATATCAATGACCACAAACTCTTTCGTTGCATGCTGGGGCTGTGCCTACGTAAGAAACCTTACCCCCATTATAATTGCACAGAAATAAATAATTCGATTAAAGTCTTTTACGAATAGATATGAGCCAGAATACTCCCACCCAGTTACTTCTTCCTCTTTAAAGAACTTAAAATATTTTTTTATCAGAAGTGGTAATATACTCGTACACTTTAGAAGAAACGAAATACATATATTCATTGCTTGTTAAGAAAGAGCGGCAAATAACTAAGTGCTGGAGGGGAGGACACCGAGCTCACCTATGCAGGGAAATCGTGAAGCGCCCAATAGAAGATTGTAAAGTCTGCTGTCAGATTATTCCTTTAAGAAACCAGAGGGAAATCAGCCGGTAGAGAAAATAAACTGGCACAATGTTCATAAGGAAAAGGTATAGGTTTAGTCAGTAAATTTGCGAGGATGGTTGTAACCATAAACAAAGTAGAAGAATCAGACGAGCAAAATGTGTTTAACAATGTCGAACATAGATGAAAATGTAGTGCACCCGATCGGGATTTTCAAGCGTGAACTTAAATTGCGGAAACTAAGAAATCAATTACATACTCGTACTCCTCGAGTTAGATACCACATATAACTAGCGAAATTTTGCCATCATTGAACAGCACCGACCGCCATTAGCGGTGAGAAGCGTAATGAGATACCTTGGTATCTGCCTTGGTAAGTATTTATATTTTGACAAACATATGCTTGCTACGCTGAGGTCAAAAAGGCTTTAGCTCGGACAAGAAGGCCTTTTCACAGCAGTCAACTTGTCTCCTGAGGGAAGTTCATATGTGTGTGCCCCTAATCAGTCCAGTGTGGTTTAATGTAGCGCCGTATTAAATGGAAAGGATTTGTTTGAAGGGCAGTATCTTAGGACTTGTCTCGGCGTATACATAACACCACAATCAGAGTACAAAAAATACTATCCCAACAAAGCTCTTTACGATGGGAATAGTTTGAATAAGATTGACAATTTCCTGATTAAGGTGATTCGAAGACACGTTGCAAGTGCAGTAACCAACTACAATATAACAGCCTGATATTTCGGGCTTATTACCCCAATGAAATATACCACGAGACCCCGATAGAGGGCCTCCTCCGGCCAGAGGCTTTACTCCATAGTGATGCCAAAGGGTTAGTGCAAGGCATTGATGGTATCCCGGTAATATACCACCGCCACTGCGGTGGGAGGGACAAGCGGCTCATCTACAACGGGTATGTTGCCAAATCTCAGGAGCTCCTCCGTTTTAACCCCGCGATTGCGGACACGGATCGGATCGATGCCGAGAAACAGTGCACTGAATTCTAATGGCTTTAAGAAAGGGAGAGGGGTGGATTGCTTTGCCAGGTCGGTACGTTACTAAGGTAACATATTCTCCTATTTGTACGATGTTAACGAATTCCAGGCGCCCGAAATCGCAATTCGGATGATGACCACCTGGTGCCTGAGGTTACAAGTGCTCACCCGATTATAGTTGAGCTAGGGTAAGTAGTTTAGATAGTTTAAGTATACAAAATTGAAAAGATATGGCATCTATTGTATAATTGAGAGATAAGATCAGTCGTAAGATAGTTTTTAAGGCCGAAAGCAAAAGTTGAATGAAATTATTAAGTTTAGAGCATTCGGTAAGAGCCAGTAAGCTGGAACAAGTAACTATCATTTTCAAATTAGATTTAGTCATTTTTGTCTAAAATGTAAGTAAAGTAAAGAAATTTTCGAGTGCAGTAGGATTGTGAAAAATAATCAGATTTACGGAAAATTAAGTCAGCAAAGATGTAAAAAGAATAAACCGAGGACAGATCTCTTGCTTTCCGCCGTATTGATACAAATTAGAAACTAGTAGATAGAGAAGTTTCTTGTGACACTGCAACAATTAACGACAAGACAATTGACAGGGAAATACAATATAATCAAACTCCGTGGCAGTCAATGTGGCTTTTTTTAGGAAGATGCTGGTTATGAGGTTATGAGGATGATTTATGATATAGAAATATCGCTATGCCTCGAAATATCTGTGCTCGTATATCGTCATAATTTATTATATCTCGAATAGCATTCGATGGAATTGTCATAGATTTTATATAGACGGTAACCTTGAAAGGTTAATGAAGGGCGGGAATAACTGGAGAATTCAAAGTTAAAGTAGTAGTATACAAAGGCACGGTTTAAGGTATGCTCTGATTTTTAATGCTGCGCATTCTTATTTTGTAAATCAGCGACTTCTTTTCTTGCAGCTCAATCTTGGGTACTTGAGTGAAAGCCTTTCAGACAAATCTTAAAAATACAATGAAGGTGATGAAGGTGTCCGGTTACGAATTATTCCTGGTAAGGCCAAATATTTCCACTGCCATTTCTCTGAACTTGCAAGCCTATGTCTTGACAAAATTACATTTGTTGCAATTATTGAGCAAAACTTCACCTTTCTCGAGATGTACTTTCTAGTGAGTCAAGGAAAAGACGTGCTTTCATCGTTAACGATCCTACAAGTAACTTTTTCACTACAACAAAGATGATTCTAAGGAGAAGGCTCCGAGAACGCAATAATTACTTAAATACTAAAATATTCTGATACCTCCAGGAATTATGTACAGGATGTCCGGTGGAAAGTTTACGTTTATGAACGTGAATAAAAAAAAAAAACTATAAGATCTTTTGTTTTATTTCCTACTATATTATTAAATGGAATTAGGCGGATTTTATTCGTTGAATACAACATCATCCAAATGCTGCCCATTTAATCGCACACACGCTGCAGTAAGCTAGACTGAATATCGATAATTTCGCGACGGATATTTTCCATCCGCACCGCCAGGGACCTGCTATTGTTATTTTAAACTTTACTTTTAAGGTACCCCCATAAAAAATCTAAAGGCATTAAGTCTAGAGACCTCGGTGGCCACGGAACATCTCCAAGTCGGCTGATCAGTTTCCCTGGAAACTTTTCACGTAACAAACTTATGGTGGTTCTAGCGGTATGCGAAGTGGCTCCATCTAGTTGAAACCACGTGTGTGACGAGTAAGATGGATGTGCTCGCAAATGCGGTAAAAAATAATCTGTTCGCATTTATCGACTGTTCTTCGGCATTTTCGAAAAAATAGGGCCCGATGATTCCGTTCGTCGGCAAGGTGCACCAAACACTTACCTTTGGACAATGTAAGGGCCGTTGATATTTTAAGCGTGCTTTAAGTCTTCGTGGAGCTCAGTAGCGGCAGTTTTGCTTATTCATATGTCCATTGAGGTGGAAGTAGGCTTCGTCGATCCAGAAAATGCAATTTACTCTACGGAGTCCCTCCATCATTAGTTCGCAAAAGTTTTTTTTTGCAAATTAAAGTCATTTTCTTTGAGTACTTGCAAAACTTGAATTTTAAAAGGATTGAATTTTAAATCTTTCTTTAAAATTTCACTAACTATTGTGTTTGGAAGGCATAGAGAGGACGCTCTTTTTCGAATTGAAGCTGTTGGATTTGCGCGCAAGCTTCGTCGACGTTCTGCTTGGCCCTGAATGTGGCGCATTTAGTGCTGAAGAAGTTTGTCGGAACTTTTGCACCCACGAACGAAATAAAATAAAACACTGGCCCGTCAATCAATCACAACTCTTAAAAAAAGTTTCTATAGCGAATACACGATGTTCGCGATATTAACGTTTTAAAACATAAATTTCCCACCGGACAGCCTGCACTTATCGGGTTTGAATTTTTTTTAGCCTTTAAAATTGCTACAATACTCGTATGTATAAATGTGATAACTATAGAGAATTTACTGCTGCTGTATGAGTTTCTATCGGAGATATAATTCGGAGGAACATTCAGTCATACGTTTTGTGAACCTTAACCTTGTGAGATAGGCATCAGAGTACCTGGCTCCCGTGGAAGCAGGCCGTAACAATGCTATAAAATTCACATGATGCGCTCATTATGTGAATGTTACAAAAATCATTACTAAGTAGGAATAGATTCATATGGATGATAATAATGGTATTAAGCATTCGATGGAGAACGTAATGGCAATGTTCGTCGAACTATAGCAAACTTATTCGTACAATTTTCTCATTTTGAACTCAGAAGAAACCTATTGCAGCGTAGTTTTCATTTCGTAACTCCTTATCTTCTATACTGTACATATCTTCAATTTATTCAAAATCATAAGCCAATATGTTGAGAAAAGTACGAGTATTAACGTTTCCCTTTACAACTGTTCGTTACACGATAATTAAGTTAAGAGAGCAGCACTTCAAAGTAAATAGCAAAACATCTTTGCTAATTCTAATTGTCCTTGTTTCATTTTGTTTTGTTTGAAATACATGCCCCGAGACATTTGTAACAGAATCACAACATAATAACCGATAGCCTAAGGTGTAGTCTATATACAGTCTACATCTTCATCTATCCGTATGTTCTACCAAAGAGATCCATTTAGTTGGAGGCATTAAAATAACGAGGCCAATTGTTACGTTGAAAACAAATACCCATTCCATGCTCCATAAATATTTTGTTTCATACCCTTTCTTTACTCGTATTTTTGAACTTTTATTCCGCATATACTCGTACTTGTACTCGTACTCGTACTCGTACGTATTCGTATTCGTAAATCTATTATATTTTATATATTTCTCACATGAGTATATAGTATTGTATATTATATATTTTGTTATTCTTCTCTTTATGCTACATGTACATACATATATTTTCTGTTTAATTTTTTACAAAAGGATTTGTCACCTTACTGCCTAGCCTAGCTTTCTAACCAACTACCGAACGTCTCCTTTACAGAAACCAAACATTTTTCGTCATCATTAGGGAAAGGGAGTATAATCCTTTCTTCTGTTTTTTTTTTTTTTTTTGTTTTTCACCCCCTTCCCTCAACCTCGTTTTTTACACATTTGGAAAAAAGGACCTTTGTTTTGTATATTCTTACTAAAATTTTTAGTTTATTGTTGTTCGCCTATATTCGCACATTGAAGTCATGAGTCGTTTAACTGCTGAAGCTGGTGCAGGGCGCCAATTGCAATTGGCGAATAAGACGAAGCTGAAGGTGATGTTGATGATGATGATTGCGAGGACAAGGATGATTGCTGTTGCGTTAGGCATGAACTTACTGAATAGGATGTCACACGTTTCGCTTTCGTTTTCCCGCTGAGGCAGTTCCATCGCCAGGAACGGGAACTAGTGTTCTTGCTGCTGTTGCTGGTAGTGGTGCTGGATCTGCTGCTCTGATGACTGGGAGTGCATAAGTGATGAATGTAGAAGTGCGACAATTGTAGTACAGCTCCCAAAAGTAGAGTCACCGATGTGAGGGTGGGTGCTGCAGAAATGAGTGCAGCCGATCCACTGCCGCCAGTATTCAATGAGGACACATCACCTGTAGGGATGAATTGAAAGAGAAAGTCTGTTTCGTTGTATAGAAGGAAAAAGAAAATAGTCATGTGAGAATTGGGTTATTTTTTCATGAATGTATATATGTATGTGTATGGATGTATGATTGTATGTATGTATGTGCATGAAAGTGTACGAATATGAGTTCGATAATTAAATATTTATGTAATTAATCAGTGGCCTGGAGTGGTAGGGATGCAGTTCTTTTCACTTCTTCCATTTTGATTTTATTTTTTCTGGGAATTGGATTAAGGACGCGGATGCAGTGAGAGATGTGAGAGTTCCTAACTAGGAAAGTGGAAGCAATGATATGGAGATTTATGGCAATTATGTAGGTATTTCTTTGGGGTCAATAGAATGTGATGGCTTTTTAAAAACCTGTCTTAATTTGATGATGCTATTAGTCAATTGGAAGTTCAGCAAGGAGTAGATGACAATTCCTTGTACATTCGACAGACTTTGAGTAAGGTTGACCTTTCATGACATACGTCGAAATGTTGGAGAACATTAACATTGAATCCAGAATCCTAGAATTCAAATTGAGTAAAATAAAAAGGTAAATTGAAATTATAAGTGAGTTGTGAGCTGAAAAAATTTTCCAAGGTCTCGTCGCCAAAGAGAGGTTATGTTTGGTTGGGATTAAGTATAAAACGCGAGAAGAAAGTAGTCGAGAAGTCTGTCACACCGGTTTGGATGACCGAGATGGCAATTGGGCACAAAAGCTAATGACAGCGTAGACTGGTTTAACATTTGATCTAGCCTTTTCCTTTCCAGATGAAGTAGCTTATCATATTTTTTTACGTTCACTGTAATGACATTGTCTTGCAGTTTCTCCCAGTCAAATGCTCAATCAGAGCGAAATCCCAACATGAGGATTTCATGTGGTAAAGGGTTTTCCAATAGGGACTTGACAACTTTGAATTTAATTTGTGAACGCACTCTTTTACTAATCATCAAACTGTCACTGTCAATTTATTCAGTAAACTAATCATTTTCATCATGGTAAAGTACACTAACGAGCAACGTCTGCAAATTATAAAAATTTTCTACCGAAATTCGGAGTCGGTGACTGCAACTTTAAGAGCGTTAACTCCAATTTTCGGTCGTAATTCTCACCCTAGTAGACAGACAATAACAAGTTTAGTGCAAAAATCTGAGTCTACATATTCGTTGTGTGATGTTGCCGTGTCAGTGAGACAACGGGTGGGTCGAAGTGTCGAAAATATCGCTGCCGTTCAGGCGTCCGTAGCAAACGATCCAAGTCAATTCCACGGCGTTTTCAAGAATTGGGCATCACTCAGACCACATTATGGCGTATTTTGCGTAAGGATCTTGGTTAACACCTACACAAGACCAAGTTGACTCAAGAATTGAAGCCGATGGACCATTTGAAGCGACGTACGTTCTCCGATTGGGTTCTGGAGAAGATGCGCCACGACAATGAATTTCATCGCAAAATCATCTTCAGTGACGAAGCTCATTTTTGGCTCAATGGGTTCGTCAATAAGCAAAGTATGCGTCATTGGTCGGGTGAAAATCCACATGTGCTTCATGAACCACCACTTCATCCACAAAAAATAACTGTTTGGCGCGGTTTGCATGATGGCGGCGTTATTGGGCCATATTTTTTCGTCGACAATAACGATCGTCACGTTACTGTGAATGGTCAGCGTTATCGCGCCATGATCACCGATTATTTTCGGCCCGAATTGGAAGATATGGACTTGGACGACATGTGGTTTCAACAGGATGGTGCCACAAGCCACACAGCACACGCTACAATCGATTTATTGAAGAGTAAGTACGGTGAGCGTGTTATCTCAAGACGTGGACCAGTCGATTGGCCGCCTCGTTCGTGCGATTTAACGCCGCTTGAATATTTTCTGTGGGGCTATGTTAAGTCATTGGTTTATACCAATACGCCGACGACGTTGGAAGAGCTCAGAGTCAACATTGAACCCGAAACAGCGGTCGTTTCGGCAAAAATGTGTGGCCGAGTCGTTGAAAATTGGGTCCAACGAATCGACCGCTGCAAACGTGCCCGCGGTGGTCATGTGAAAGAAGTCGAGTTCCATTCATAAATGTTTTGATTGTACTTCAAGCCGATGATAAAGTTTTTGAAATATGTCAAATGGTTTGCGTTTTATTTAAAAAAAATTGTCAAGTCCTTATTGGAAAACCCTATAGTAGTGTTTGTTAAAGTGGAGTAGAAGATTTATAGAGAGAGTGACTTGATTAGAGAAGACAATGAGAGGGGTCAAATTGACTATTCTCTGTTCTATAATAATATCCTCGGATAAGAACAAATGCTGCTAAACGAAAATTGGACAATGACTATCGGATCTGCATATAGAATGTTCGGACCTAGAATAGGCTATGAGCCAATCAACAAGCCGAAACCGCAGATTGTTATAAAGCAAATATAACTGCCAGAAAGTGCGTTGCGATAAGCTGGAAAACTTTGACGAGAACAGAATCAGTGTCAATATTGGTGTGGACTTATTGAAGACGGTAGAGTATGACAAGAAGTGTAGAGCTTCTGCGCATCATGGATCGTTAATATCAGCCTGATATGCATTACGAAGGACTGTGTTTACGAGAAATACCCTATGTAGAAGCGAAACGCATAGCCCATTTGGCACAACGGACTTAGACTTATTCACAGGATATCGATGTAAACTATACATGATCTCATCACCTCAATATTCAAAAACTAACATGGTGGTCATCTAATCATAAAACAGTCAAAGGGATTGATTATGTTGCGATCGACATAATGCACTCCGCCAGTAATATACATAGATGTCCGGATATTCCATGCTGCCAATGTAAATTTGGATCACTACCTAGTTGCAACAAAAGTACGTCTACCGATATACCAAATGCTTCTACAATGGAGAAAAAATTTGACGAAGTTGAACGGTTCAGATTGCCACATACAGCCAGAATCTTTGCTGTTTAATGGGATTGATGCGCATAGTGGTCAGAATACAAATGTATTTTTTTTAAATAAAATAAAATGAACAAAAATCAATTATTTTCGCTATGTTATGGCTTTTGTTAGTAAGCACGAACGAACATTCCCTTTAGAACACAATTTCATTCATGTGGCTGCCTAGTCTAGCTTCGCAGTAGCGCATCTCAATTTTCGAAGACTTTGTTGACTGTTCGCGGCTCTATCTCATGATTGGCTCGTACGAAGGACAAGCAAGTGCTTGCTTAAAACTCGCCAATGTTGTGACGCTTCAAGGAAGAACTAGAGCAGCTCGTGTGTCCTAAGACCAATGCAGGAATGATCAATATCAGTTTCCCCGAATGCGGATCGCGATCGATCGTGGAAATATAGAGGTAAAAACGTGTCAACCTGGCAAGACTTACACTGAAATCTAGATAGATGAACATAGAAATTTAGTAGTTGATTAACAGTCCGTACTCTGGATATAAACAAAATACTTCCGCAGGCAGTTAGGGGTCACTAACTGTCCATTTAACTTGGGTGATGGAATGACCCAAATGAGCATACTACCCAAATTCATTTCCAAGATACGGCCTATGGAAAGCGGGCCTAATGAATGAAACCAGGCTCGCTGCTCAAGTCGGCAGAGCGATGCTCTGTCATGTGACTTCATTAACATCATATTTGAGAATTTTTTTCGATACTCACAGACCAACGCTAGAGGCCCAGTTCTCTAAGTTTGTTAAACTATTTGCTGCGTTTGTAACTGCGCTGCAAAACCAAGTATTCACATGTGCTGTCAGCAAGAACGGATATAGACAAATCAGAAAAAACACTCCAGTAGACAGCTGTAACTTTGAGTAAAAAGAGATTCCTACCTGGTGGCTAAATACGGTAGTGGCAGGCCTTGTCTTAGATGGTACGCACAAGTTCAAAGGACCTCAGCAATCTTGGAGTGTTCTACTGGAGGCAGTTGGTTCAAGAACGCGGTAACAGAAGGCGTTTTCTGCCGCAAGGCTTCGCAAATAAATAATTTAAGACAAAGCAGTATATGTGCTGCATTCTTCCACCTCAAGTTCGGAAGTTCAGCGATTTGTCCGAACCGTAGGCAGCTACATTTACAAAAAACAAATCAGCGTAATGATATTTGAAATCAAACATAACATTATGACATTAATTAGAAGCTCTTTGGAAAACGACGATGGCTGACAAAATCTCTCTAAATAGTTTCAACAAAAATTGGTTCTAATGAGATACTCATTGAAGGTAATTGATACTTGAAGTGTTCCTCTTTCTGTTACTATGTAAGCGAGTATTTTTCTACAACTTAAATATATGTATGTATGTTATTATGGCCCTTAACCATCGTCCTTATATTAATTATTATAAGCGACAGAAAGGAAAACGCACCAACGCATCAACCGTACTAAAATACTTCTTCCTCATCATGGTGAGTGGCATCTGAAGCACTGATGACTTACGTATGTACGTAAACTGCACCGTAAATGCATATAAAATATTTGTTACTTCTTCCACCCCTGACTGCATCGCATCCTTAAATTTTGCCCTGCAAATCAGTCAACGGAAGAGAGCTCCTTCGATGTCACTTTGGCTCGATTGCTTTCCTTTCCATGACTACATCGACATTGCCATCAACATTGGAAAAGTACGATTTTGTGCGAATTCGACTTTTACGAGTGTATAGGTACAGTAAGACTGGTGAAAAGGAAACTTCTTACCCGTGAAGGCCATCAAAGCGAATAAGTTAATAAGAGAAATGCATTTTATATGTAAGAGTTGTGGATTGATGGAAACAGAATAAAATGTTCACAGGCGCCGTGAAAGAGGATAAATAAATAAAAGATACATTGATAACGTCTCGCAGGAGTGAGTTAATGTGTACTTACCTTGTATGTGTGTAAGGTAGGTGTCCTTTTTGTCAATTAAATCACCATCTTGCAGTGCAAATTGGTCGTAGGGCAGAGTTTGAATAAGATTGATACTATTACCGCCCGACGAGTACTTGTGCCGATCTTCTTCGATACTTTTCTCCGTTGATTTTAAATACACATCATGAATAAGGGCTGTACAGCGTACCTGTGAAACAAATGAAGGAAAATGAAATTAATTGAGTCAATGGTAGTTAAATATATATTTCAAACAAGCCAGAATACCTAAAGGAACTCATGTAGGAACCATACACTTCTAATACAAAAAGAGGAAGTATTCCTACTGCCAGTTGTATTTTCGGCGGCAGGTAAACAGGCGAAAATTAATTCACAAAAATTACGTTAGCCGGGGTTGGTATCAAAAAATGACTGTTTATCTTCGGTATAGATGTGACCTATACCTAGATACGAGCTATTGTTTTCTGCGAATTCTGTTCTGAGAAGGCAATACGTAAGAAATAATTGTATCTGCCTTAAAAAATGGTTAAAAGAATGTTTTCATTCGAAATGACTGGCTTTTGTTTTCATAAGTTGTGGCCACCAGGCTATAGCGCACTCGAGTTTTGTCTGTGACATCACCCCCTGAAAACCACTCACAATCCCAAAATACTAGAGAACTAACTATTGATTAGTCGCACTCACCAGGCATAGGGAGGGAGGGAGGTAGGTCAACATGGTGTTTATCCCCAAGCCAGGCGACAAGCCCAGGAAACTACCTAAATCATATCGTCCTATAAGCTTGATGTCGTTCTATCTGAAAATGATGGAAACAATTATCGACGTTCATATTAGAGAAAGCTTAGAAAATAGCTTGCCTCTGCAGCCATGTCAGTACGCCTATCAGAAAGGCAAATCGACGGAAGCTCCTTCCGCTCTAAAGAAATTGCACTTTGCACATTCCTTCACATAGAGGGTGCTTTCGACAACACTGGATATGACTTCATATCAAATGCTTTGCTCCATAGAAACATCGATTAACCTACCATCAAATGGTTCAAAGCGATGTTTGAAAGCCGGATGATTGCTACTTGATCAGGGGCCGACTTCAGTATCAGCAGTAAGAGGCTGCCTGCAGGGAGGCGTATTATCGCCCCTCCTGTGGTCTTAGGCTACAACGCAATCGGTTATGCCGATGACCTAATCATCACCATTAGCGGCAGAGAGACTAACGAAGTCACTGCACATATGCAAAATAACCTTAAGACAGTCCTAGACTGGTGCACCAGATAGAATCTATCCATAAACTCAAATATGGTTGTCTTAGTTCCTTTCACTAAAAGAAGAAACATAAACTTAGGTATAGTTTCACTTAACGACACAATCGTTGAGTATACCGACGATGCCAAAAATCTGGGAGTAATCCTAGACAAAAGACTCAACTGTAACTCTAACTTAAACAACAAAATAACTAAAGCAACCAATGCTTTATAGGCCTGCCGTCGCATGTATGGCAGCACATGGGAGATTTCTCCAAAGATGACTCACTGGATTTGTACAATTATTGTCAGGCCCATCATAACGTATGCTTCTAAAGTATGGTGAACTAAAATCACGCAAAAGATCGTCATTTTAAAGCTCAACAGAGTAAAGTGCCTTGCATGTCTACGCATTTCCTCCCGCCTTCCAGACCTGCCCCACAGCTGTAATAGAAGCTATAATAGGACTAACCTCCTGCACTTATATCTAAGCAAAGTGACATTAAGTAGCAAAGCAATTCTTGTACAAATTACCGAGTTAAGTCTAAACGATCACTCTGACCCTAATCTCCGAAATACCAGAACTTGATATGATCTGCGCTATGGGCAAAAGCCCCGGTGTATTCCAGGCAGAACGCCACGCCATTCAAGTATGTGCCAACCATATTTACAACTCTGGTATCAAGGGGCAAACATCTGTATATACACGGACATATGTCACGGACTCCAGCGCCTTTCGGGTAGTACAGGTGCGACCACCAGTAACAAATTCGAAGCCGTGTGTAAGGGACGAACTTCCCCTTTGGTGAGGGATCGAGGCCTATCTAATACCTCCGTAATTCTGTGGGTGATGGTACCCGGTTGCAATGCAACTCCACATCGAGCAGACCAATAAGTTCCATAGAAATCAAATGGTTGAGCACAGGTCGTAGTACGCTACAACATATGGTAAACCATAATATGTCCAAACACCATTCGGTCTACTCTCACCCTGATTTTTGGGTATAATCCAACAACCACCACGATACTCCCACAAGGGGGTCTATTCTTAGGTCAGGGTGGAACAGAAGTTCTAGGGGCCCCTGACCTCTCGTGGTACCAGAATATAGCTTCCGGTCGAGCTTCGCGATCTTTCGGTCACTTCTTCCAGTTGGGAACCTTACTGCCCAGGACTCCAGCCGCTAGCTACCTGTGCCATGTACGACGGAAAATCGCATTTGTAAAGCTACGAATTCTTTCGAATTTCGCTCTGTTGAGGGGAAATCCACTAACATCGCACGCAGCATCAGCGTAGGTGATGCCTATTGCTTGCAAATCCCTAACGTCCGAGTAGGCTGGACACACGCAAAGAACATGTATCCAGTCTTCAAGGGGAACTCCGCATTCACAACCTGCAACCTCGCTAAGGCTTTTCTTATGCAGAATCGCATTTAAGGAGCCTTGCACGGTCAGCAGAAAACCCAGACTGAGGCTGAAACAAAACTCTGGTAGCTTGCTCATGGTTGATGCGTCCCAAAGGAATATACGCAGGCAGTCAAGAAGCTATAAATACCCTTAGCTCGCACGAAGTACGAAATGGAGTAAGGAACCTGCACGCCAATCTGTTCGTACTAGAAGTTTCAACATAGTTTCACAGTCACCAGGACTAAAGCAGGATATAGCCAATGAAAAAGACCCTCTTGAAATTTTGAGACACTTTTTTGAGGACTCTATTATACACATAATTGTCAAGTATACCAACCAATATATTGCAACCATGAAAGATAAATTTTGCAGAGAAACATATGCCTGATAGGATCGATCCTTTTAGCTTGTGTTAAAAAATCTTATAACCTGAACGTTGAAGAGTTGTTTCGAACGGATGGCGGTTCAATTGAAATATTTCCGTTTTCAATGTCTGCCCAGAGATTTAGATTTTTACTGCGAGTTTTGATGTTTGATGATGGTACTACGAGGGCAAGTAGAAAGCAAGCAATTTGGCAAAATCTGCCATATTCGAGAAATTCGATCACAAGTGTAAGGCTAATCACACTTTATCTGCTTTTGTGACCATAGATGAGAAGTTTGAAGGATTTGCCGGAAGGTGCTCATTTAAGCAATACATTCCAAACAGATCAAATTCATATGGAAATGTTCTACACATTCATCTCGGAAAACTAGCACAAGCAGGCCCATGCAATTTCGACAATTCTGGCTTCGCTGTTGTTCAAAGATTATGCGAACCGATTTTCAATACAGGTTGCAACGTTACAACTGATAATTGGTACACCAGTTGTACCTTAGCTGAATCATTGCTGCAAAAAAGTTTAATAACCGTCGGAGCAATTAGGAAGAACAAGAAAGAAATTTCTACAGACTTCAACAGCATGGTTTTGGTGTCACATGTTCCAAAGAAAGAAAACAATGTTCTTCTTATTCGTGCAATGCACAATGACAACTTTTCTTTTGTTTCCTTCACCGTTATGCCTCTCAAAAAATAATGTTTTATGAGAGAACGAAAATCGTTTTTGTCCATACTCAACATGATGCCAAACACGTCAACAACAATCAGCTGTCAAAACAAAACTAAAGACAGTATCGCACTGAAATTGGCATATCTGCCTAAATATGAATGGACTTCAAGGCACCATATCCTTGCTTGCAGTAGCAACGTATTCTGGCGGTCAACGAGGTTACTTTTCACCCCACCTAGTATTTAAATAACTGAAGAAGATTATAAATAAAATAAATTCGTCTATAGCCTTGGTGTCCGTAATTATGATCTGTTCGTACACACTGACTGGGAAGATCGATTTAATTCCGACAGAACCGCTGTCCATTGAACAAAATTGCGAATATGCCTTTAAGCCAAATTGAAAATGATAACGCAAAATCGTTATTCCACTCCAACAATGTGTTTATTTTTATTTTGTTTTCTTATTCTAAAAACGAAACAATTCAAAGAATTCAAATAAACAAATATCTAAAGGGAATTTCGTTTGTCTGGCCACAAAATGTTTCGATTGTTTTGTCGTTTGTCCTGTGTTATCCGTATACAGGAGTACATCCTTCCCGTTTTGAATCGTTGTGCTTTTGTTTGCGTCTGAAAATGAATCGGATTTTTGTTTGTGTTTTTGCCTTGATGGAATTTTAAAATGTAAACCACGCACATTTTTGAATACGGATGCGATGTTAGGATAAAAAAAAAACAATTTTTTTTGACACACACACAAAAAAAAAGGGAACAACATATTCGTAACTCACCTTTAATTTACCATGCAAAAAATGCTGTGGTGTTACGACGAAATGAATTCCTGATATTGCAGTCTCCATGTCATTGCGAGAATCCCTTAAAGGACGATGATGTCGTACATGCGAGGGATTTGCCTGCAAATAGGATTAAAGAGATTTTTTTCTTACTTTATTTAGAACATCATCGACAAAAAGTCGCATATGATATGAATGGTTTTAAAATTCTGATGGAAATGGAATTCTTTTGACAAATCTGTGTTCGTACGGATTAGGAGAGGTTGGTTAATGATGGTTGTGATGGGAATGATGCCATCTACATACAAAGGTATACTTTTTAATGTGCGCTGTATATGCGATGGAGTAGAAAAAAAGTAAATCCAAAGCCAGAAAGAGTAGGCTAATAAATAGGGCGCAAAAAAATTCCTAAAATTGAATATTTCAGTAGGTATTATTTGAAAAACGTTTGAGAGTGTGCAAAGTATTAAATCTGTAAGACTGCGGCGATTATACATTTCTTTAAGCCGTAGACTACGATTTTTGAAGCAGTTCAATGCGATTCACTAGACTTGTCGGGCAATAATATGACAATGAGTTTGTCATTCTCTAAAAGAAGGTAGAAGTTTTCACTCGAATTGTTACAACTGGCATGCAAGTCCTTCTCATGCAGTCCTTCAATCCCAAGTGTGCGATCTGACGACGCTGTTGGTTTCACCTTTCAACTTAGGAGGAGATGCAGTCCACTAAATGATGCCGGCCCAATATGAATTTAGGCTATATGGATATATAGAAATTCTTTTGAGCTTCATTTTTCTATATAATTCGCAAATTGAGGGACTGGAGGATCACAGATCACAGACACTTAATCAGTCAGAGTAGGATCAATGGTGTGAAAAATTCTACAGCGACACGCATCAGCGGTTGGAAAAATAGAAAATATCTCGTCCGATAGTCTCTAAAGATAGAAATTATTAGGCGTGCAACTAGGATATCGCTGTTTTTTTTGTTTGTTAATAATGCAACTTTATTGTGGAAAAATGGTTACAAATAAATCATTCAAATTATTGCCCATAGCTAGATACAACTTTTTCCCATCTTTCTGGGAGAGCTCGAATACCGTTACTGTAAAAGTGTTCATCTTTTGAGGTTATCCACGAATCAACCCATTTTTTGATGTCTTCATATGAGCGGAACTGCTGATCAACCAGACCATGTGCCATGGAACGGAACAAATAATAATCGGACGGCGCAATATCTGGGGGATAGGCATTTTTCGCGCAGTGCTCGCCTCAATCGCATCAATTGAAGTCGATACCGTTCACCAGTGATGGTTTCGGCGGGTTTCACCAGTTCATAATAAATAACAGCGACCTCGCCCCGCCAAATACACAGCATAACCTTCACAGCGTGAATATTCGACCGAGCCGACGACATAGAAACATGACCGGCAGTCTCCATTTGCCGCTGGAGCAGTAGTTTACATAATTGTTAACACATTCAAATCATAAGGAATGTAAGTTCCTTGTTTTTGAATCATTCCCAACGCATGCAATCGCTTGGATTGGAGATGGCTTGGCTGGTAACTCCTAATTCTGAAGCAAGCTCTTCTTGCGTTTGGCACGGATCCTCATCGAGCAATTCTATGAAGTTCATAGGGATGTTTCCAAGCCAGTCTGAGAAAGCTGTAAATCCATTGAAAATGACTGCGCATTGGAAGGCCTTTAACTAGAATGTATTCAGAATCTGGAGTTTTGTGCGACGTGATTGCGATTATCGGCCAAGATGATCGGGGAGCAGTTGAATTTGAGTCCAATAACCGTTTTACCAATGAATTGGGAATGAGGAAAGTCTATGTAAAAACTGCTACAAAAACTCATTCGCAGGATCAAAACTACAACAAGAGAGAAAATTACAGAATTTTTTTAAATACCATATATCCCTGTGGTTCCGTTGCTTCCTTATTTTCCAAGATTTTAGTCCTTGTGACTTTTTTCTTTGGCCAAAGCTAACAACAAAACGCATCACATTATAAAATTAGCGAACATTGAAAGATCTGCAACCGACTAACTGAAGGCGATTGCGGTATCTAACTTACAAAGAGTGCCCAAACCATCTCCAGAGCTATATAGCCTTCCATTATCTTGGAAAGAAACAATGTGATTGTCTACTCCATGGATCCATTGGATCCACCTCAACACCAAAAATTCTCCCTATTAGTATGGTTTCTTTGTGATACCTAGTGTGAGTAGTCAGTTGGTTGAGGGTTCTTATGCTCCTTATATGCGATACCGAATATAACGCTTTACTTAAGCCTTATGAGATGAATCCGAATGGTCTTTAACAGTCTCATATACTCGTAGTTAACTTAAAACTTGTTTAACTACGTAACCTTAACACTTAATGCCAAAAGGTATTACTTCTTAAGTCGGTGTTGATGTGGGACTTGGCCATCGGACCCCTGCAGGCGTCATTAACCAGCTGTTAAGCATGCTACTTTAGAACAGTTTCCTGCCCAAATGTTTTTGTGTTCTACATGGAATGCTTTTTTCCCTATTGCGGTTTTCCTCTGGTCTTGAATCAAAGATACGCCATGCCGGATCATTGATATCCATCTACTAAATAAATCTGTATGTCCTATCCCTATTTGTTGGCAGAAACCCGCGACTTCATCTAGCCCCAAAGAAAGAAGTCTGGGATGGTTAAATTGGGTGATCTTGCCAAAACGGGAGATTACGCGACTAGGAAACGCTTCCTTCACAGTATCCATTGTGGCTCTTGCTTTGTGTGCGATTGCACCGTCTTGTTGAAACGACATGTTCACCAAGCCCCGCTCATCCAATTTAGGCAGTAAGAAGTCGTTTATCATGGCCCTGTAGCGTTCGCCAGTAACAGTGACCGTGTTGCCGATGGCTCCTCCCGCGTGAACGGCGCACCACACAGTGGCTTTGAGTGGATGTAATGGCTCCTCGCGCATCACACGCGGATTTTAGTGCCCCAGAAACGATGATTTTATTTATTGACGTAACGCTTAAGTGGAAATGCGCCCGTCGCTCATGATGATTTTCGACACAAAATCGTCCTCTTGCTTGTTGAGATTGAGGATGGCTTTACAGTAATTCACACTCCACTGACGATCAGGAGGCATTAACTGATGTGCTGTTTGCACTTTTTTCGGGACCATGTACAAGTCTTTCACAACAATTCGCTGTCGGGTACGTCTGGTGATGCCCAATTGCGTGGCCCGTCGTTTGGTTGATGTTTCTTCGTTCTCAACGACTTCGGCAGCCACAGCAGCGATATTCTTAGCCGAACGACCAGTTCGGTGGCGGCCACGCCGAGCATGGTTTAGTGTGGAAAGCGACGTCGAAATTCACGCTGCGCTAACACCACCGACCGATTTTTGGTCAAAAACATCGACACAATTATTCCACACTCTTGCGGAGTACAGCGCTCCATTGCTTGTCTGTTTGTATACTGCAGCTGTTTAGTTCACAAATGTCAAATATGATTGACATACGGCGCCATTTTCAAAAATTATACCATCTTCCGATAAGGTGATTATTTTTGTGCCACCTTGTACAATAGACGAAGTAACCGGTTACTTCTAAGTTGCATCTGCCTGCTATCAGGCATTGTCTAAAACGTCAATGTTGTGTACCCTTTTTTGTTGGCAGCATAAAAAATACATCATGTTGCCATCACTTACTACTAAGGCAACTTTCGGATTTGGTTCAGTACCATCAAGCGCACCCGTGGTAGTGTGCGGGTTTCACCCGATAATGTCACTTTTATTCCCGTAAGAACATTGTTGTACGAGTTGTTTAAGAATTCTGTCACGTTTGAGTTTGCGTTCTATTATGATTTAGAAATGGCATTGAGGTTCTTTGCCTTGTTGATATTAATGGTCTCAGTGTTTACTGCATCTATGATATTTGTAGATTAAAATGGATTGAGTTAGATGTTTAGTTGGAGCCTTAGGCGTTGTAATAGTAAGGTCGATACGACTTACATGTGATTTTTAAGAGACTGATTTGATGTTGCTTCATGAAATTCGAATGGAAAGTAGATTTAATAGTTTTTTTTTGCTAGGAGCAGTATTTATTATACATATGTCATCACCGTTTTCAGACGTGATCTTTCCATATTTTCAGCAGCATAGATAGCGGTTCCATTACTTTGTTTTGATCATCTTTTTCGAGTAGGTCTTAAGAGCGTTGGCATATTTTCTTTACCCTTTGCAGTTTTACTTTCAAATCAGTGGCAACTTCTTACTACCCCAAATCTATCCTTTTTCATGTTTTTGCTTTTGTTTGATTTTTTACTGAGAAAGGAGTGTTGTAACTTTATTTTCTGCTCGTAGAGGTCAACGAGCAACTCCTTATTTATCTTTTGCCTCCTACCATCTGTCTGACTACCATTCATTATCAAGCCGGGATTTATTAGTGGTGGTCGTGTGAGACCCAACTCAAGATTAGCGGTTTTTAACATATAATGTAAGCACGACAGCCATTCCTATCACTAGTATTCAATTGTTAATTGTAGGGACAAAGGGACCAACTCTAGTCAAAACATCATTTGAGAACGTGTTTGCCAAATTATTTCAACCATAAATGTCAGCCGAATTGTTTGTTTTATAGAGGATACCTGAATATTTTTCTCTATCGTTGCGCTCAAGTTTTGAGTAGATATATTGATCAGCTTATTCAGATCAGTTTCTAATAGGTCGGAAGTATTTAAAAGATGGTTATACTATTATGATAATATTGTACATGACTTCTGCCGCTCCACAAAAGGAAGCTCCTGCAGGTATCTACATAGACCCATTTGGTGACAGAGAAAGTTTTTAAAATGGATTAAGCCTTTTAAAAATATAAACCTTCTTTTTGCTTTTAATGGCTCTACAGTCCAGGGCAGGTCAGTGTTATAACCATCAAGCAAATAGGCAACTACAATGGCTACTTTAATCTGTGTTACAGTCAAAGAATTTTCCAGCTTGTTTAAGTTATCATATGTAGCTGCTGCTGAACTACTTTTTACCTTGTTCATTTTCGAATACAAAACAATACAATCACACGAAAAATGCTTCCTTAGTAACAGCCAATCATACTTTGATTCGGCTTGGAAGGTGCGTTGTTAAATACAATATCGTATGTCTATGTTTGACTTAGTTCGAAACTGATTGTTCGTTGCGTTTTATTATGCCAATATCTTTATTATATGCAATGAACTCTGATATATATAGACTTGAAGAAGATTGTGGTGCTGACGTCGATTTGCGATTTTTTTTTTACAACTTTTTCGATAACAAGCTTAAAATAGTCAGACGACAGGCCATAATATAGTTTCAATCTCTGTCTGAGATCAGAGGAAACTTTGTATATTATGTGGGAGAAATATATCCTGATTTTGAGTTTCGATTCATAGATAGTGCTTTCATCGGGCCAAATAAAATAGGTGCGTTACAGAAGGCTACCAGGTTCTTAAATATTTTCCGGTGGGAACTCGGTAAGCTCTACCAGTATTGTTTTACTTTCGTATATTATATCTACATATTAACCTCATATTTTTAAGTCGAATTGAATTATTATACAGAAATGTTTCTTATAAACTCTTTGTATCGATTACAGCAAGTTTCTTTTTCGGCTTCATATTCTGAAGATGATTTCTGCTACAGCACCTCTTTTTATCGTATATAAAATACTTCTGTTTGTTTTTTTAATTTATGGAAGCCAGAGAAGCAAGGAGCTCAAAAGCAATTCTTAGTCATCCATTTCGTATGTCGCGAATCAGGATTTCATTGGAAAATTTGGCATGTTTGCGAATTTTAATCAGGCATTCACTTTCACAATGGGAGCCCAAGATTTTTTCCACTTGACAACAAATTCACATCGCAGTGTCTACAAAACTTCATCCTCTGAATCAATCATGTTAATAGATGCACAAGCTTTGTATTCTTCTTCTAACTGGGCTGCCCATTGCACTTACTCAAAAGCAGTATGGCAGTGATTCATCTGCGACTACACTCAAAGACAAACTTTCAGCTAAGCTTCCATGTTGTAAATAGTTGCTTGATCTTTATCCCAGCACTACAGAAACGATCATGTAAGGAATATCAGTTCTGTAGTCACTAGATGAAAATCATTTAGAACAGATAATCAAGCCTCCTAGATCTAGAGCAGGGCTGTCCAAAACAAGGCCCGCCACCCCTGTTATTGCGGTCCGCGACATAAAAAAAAACTTCAACTACGAAATCTTTCTTCTCGGTATGGTAATATCGGTAACGCAAAATAAGGGAGTTATTTTGAGCGGATGAAGCAAAATTGAGTTTCAATTTTGAAGTGTGTTGCAGTATCTTTGCACTTCTATCAGCGAAAAAATACGCTAGTTAATAAACTGTATTTTGTTTACAAATATAATAGTTTACGAAAATCATTTATTTGAGTTTCATAATACAATTCGTTAGTGCCGAATAAAAACGTATATTATGAGTATGTCTACAAAGAATCGAAAAGTAAGCGATGATCGTGCTTTTAATGTGAAATGGGAACTGGGCTATATTATTTGCAACAATAATAATAAAATACAGTGTATGATTTGTATGCAAGTCCTGTATGTGGCTAAGGAATACAATGTTAAGCGGTATTACACAACTTTGCATGAAGAAAAGTATAAGGAACATAAAGGTGAAGATAGAAAAATGATTGTAGCCGAATATAAAAAAAAAACTGCTGCAGTAAGCAAGCACTTTCTCAAAAGTAAATGAACTGAGTTTAGCTGTCTCCTACAAAGTTTCTTTACAATTAGCCAGAGCTAAAAAAACCATTCAGTGTTGGAGTTTTAATAAAAAAATGTGAAATTGAAATGGTTGAACGATTTATGCAGCCTAAGCTGCCAGAAAAATTGCAATCTGTAGCACTATCACATCAAACAGTGACACGACGAATAGATGATGTGGGCGAGTATGTTTCTAGGAAATTGTGTGACTCCGTTGCGGAATGTGAATACTTTTCAATATGCTTGGATCAGACAGACGTCAGTCAGTTATTCATTTTTATTCGCTGCATTTCAAAAGATTATACAATTACGGAAGAAATGTTGAATTTTGTGTCGTTACATGGAACAACTAAAGAAAGTGATATCTATGAAGCTGTTATACATTACGGAGGGTCTGAAAAATGTTTCTGTATCGTGAATGATGGAGCTAAAGCAATGACAGGGACAGTGACAGAGTTTTCTGGACTCCTTAAATGGAATGGTATTCATTGCTCTGTAATCCACTGCATCATACACCAAGAAGCTTTATGCGGAAAATCTTTGCGCCAGATGGACGCAATGAAGGTAGCTGTCAAAACAACAAATTTGATCAGGGGCGGAAACAAAGTTTTGACTCATCGAACATTCCGCGATTTTTTAACCGAAATCAATGCAGCGTACAGAGATTTACCTTTATACTCAGACATCAGATCGTCAAGTGCTGGTAAGCGGTTGCAGCGTTTTTTTACTCTGCAAAAAGAGATCCTAGTATATCTGAAAGACAATAGAAAATAAAATCTGATACCACAGAAACGGAAAACAAACTGCAAGATCCCCAATTCCTCGCTGATCTTGCATTTTTAACGGATATGACCCAACACATGAACGAATTAAATTTGAAGTTACAAGGCACAATAATATCGCGAACTTGTACGGACATGTAAATGGATTTAAATGTAAACTGAAATTGTACAAAATGCCTTTGGAAAAGAATGATCTTTCTTTTCCGAGTTACAAAGAACTTTGCACGGAGATGGGAAATTTTGAAAAATGCCACTTTTTTGAGCTCATATATTGACGAGGTAATTTTGGAGTTTGAAGATCGATTTATAAATTTTAAGGAATTAGAGAGCGATTTGTCACTCATCCATTAACACTGCCTATTGAAACTGTAACGACTGACTACCAATTGGAGTTATGCGACCTACAACCCGACCCATTCTACAAAAGCAGAGTAGAAGTTGGAATAGATTTTTTTTAAGATCCTCGATGATCGCTTTCCGAAATCAGCGAATTTTAGTTTGAAAATGGGTGCGATGATGGGGAGTACATATCTTTGTGAAAGTGCTTATTCAACCATGAATTTTATTAAATTGAAAGACAGGTCTTCATTGTCGGATAAGTCACTTATTAATGCAATGCGCTTGGCAACGACGCATATTGATGTTGACATTGATAACATTGTTAAAGAAATAAAAAATAAAATAATATGAATAATTTGGCTTTTTTTTATAAAGCTAATAGTATTTTTCTTCGATGGCCCGCCAGTTCTTGTTGAATTTAATTTTGGCCCGCACCCGACTCCAGTCTGGACAGCCCTGATCTAGAGGACAAATATGCTGCAGGAGTTATTGAAATAGTTTGAAGAACGAAACATGTTTGTCCTTGTTGAATTCAAAGTTTTAAACTACGAGTATAAGATAGTTCATAGAAATTATAATCAGTGGACACCGAACACAATGTGAGCTCAATGGTAAGCTATATCGTTGATCAATATTATTTCGTATCTAGGAATGATCCGAATGTGTATTGGTATAACACCACAAAACTAGTGTGCTTCCTGATGAATTCAGTGACGCCATTAACCCCATTTGGTAACATAAAGTACTTTAGACCTTTCACCAAGTACATATATACATATATTCCCATCAATTGTATTTCATTCTCACCAATTTTCAGTCACCGAAATTTTTTTTTTTAAATTGCTAGCGGCAATCCGATCCGAGCTTGCCTTTTCGGATTAACAAATATCAACACCTTAGATGTACATACTCGTATGTACATTCTTTCAGCCATCTACTTCATTCCTTTCATCGGGTGAAAATACCAATTTTCAAATTTCAATACTATTATGAGAGAAGTTACTAGCAGTATGCTCTATAAAACGCAAAACGAAATTCCGTAATTTTGTGTCACGTAAAACACCTGGTATCTTGAAAAATTCACACCAAATCCTTTGGTCTTTTGTTATTAAAGTTTCAACTTTGTTTCACTCTCTATTTCACCCAAACCAACGACGCCGAATAAAACCATGACGAAAAGCAACAACACTAGAGGTAAAACTTTTCTTCTCAGTCCTGGCTCTTCTGCCTTGGCAAAACACCGTTCACCACCAGAAATAATAAAAAAAAAAAACAGAAAAGAAACAACAAATGTCAAACAAAGAAAAAGCAAAATATTTTCTGGCAATACTCGTACTATTCCAAGCACATACAGCAGCAACATATTGCTAAACTATTCGCTTTTCAGCTGGTCCTCAGTTTTTATTTGTGTTTGTGTTGCTCCTTGACCACTTATCAGGACATTTAAACCGAAATCAGATTAAGCCCATTCCATGTCGTGTCGCAGAAGGGAGAGCTAAACTCTTAAAGAGGATTTGTGTGTGTTGCAACAAGGATAAATTCCAGATACACGCAGACAAACTACAGACTGAGAGAAAAAGGACGAAATTAAAACTCACAAACATTTTCCTTTTGGCCTGGGACATAATTCATATTTGTATTTCCCTTGCCTGAACCTCACTCACATGCATATGTGGCGATGGTAATTATGCAGAGAGTTGCCATTCTAAAAAAAGGAGAACTATTTTGTATATATCTATATAACTGTCTAGGATACATACATACGAGGATACGATTAAAAAATAGTCTATGTCATCGTCAATGTCATAGGCTATCTTCATGTGTAACCTCGTTTTAGTCCATTGAACTGTAAATGAGTTATGAAACGACAAATAAACTAAAAGTACGAACACAATTATTTTTAAAACGAAGTTTTGCTAATAAGTAATTTCTCAACTTGATCTTTTGGACTGACTCCAGGAAATTGATAAGGAAATCCAATCTTGAAGTCCTCTTCAGATGGCAACACTATTGTTGAACACTTTCATTAGACCCGATCCAAACTAACGCCCTTGCATGTGTTTTTATTAAGAATTTTATTTGACATCTAAGACTGATCAAAAAAGCCTAGCATACTCGTAGTTCGTAGATTTTGTATTGCTGAATGTTGCATGTATCGTTGCATTCTTGCATATCCTTGACATTGCAATTAATGCCCACCGAATGTTGTATTCAACTATAATATTCATGAACATACTCGTACGTATACAACACAGTACAGTTGGTGCAGCAATACAGACATAACGTACACTACACTACAGGATTATTATTTTATTGATGGTGAAATTTGTGTAAGGATCGATTTTGGGACGAGGTCCGTTTTCGCACTAATATTCCATGGTACGCCGATTTCATATTCCGTTCACATGGAATCCAATTAGGGATGTACTCGCAGATAAGGGCACAACCATTTTGCTGGCTGTTGTACTGCTGTTCCAACTGCCATGGTGGTAAATAATTTGTGCAATTTTGTAATTAACTTTTGCGAAATGTACTCCAGCCAATTGGTGAGTAGCTACTTCCTTCGTTACAACACGGCAATGGAGTAGTCGTAGGCCACCGGTATGTTCAATACCGGTCTCGACCACTAGTTTTAAGAGGATATCTCACAATTCTGCTGGCATTTCAATGTTTGCGACTAATTTTCATTTCTGCAGAGCTTGTCTCCGAACAATATCTGGGGATTTTCAGAGATATCAGGGTATTTTGGGCTATGATTTTCGATGTTCAATTATTAAGCCAAGCGCGAACGTAGATGATTTGTAGAATGGGGAAGGTGTTATTGAGTGGTTGAAGTATACGTACGACCTATACGAGTATATGGATAAATGACTTCCTGTCGTTTGAGTGGAAGTAATTGTTCACACTGCCGTGAAAAGGAATTATCTGGCGCTTGTACGGCCTATCGTTGCAATTTTGTAACTGATTTAAAAGTACGAGTGGAGCTTTGTGTGTGTTGAAAATTAATCCACAACATCTATTTTGTTAGTAAATGCAATTGGATTTGCAAGGTGTTTATGTTTTTCTTAATCCAATTCTCAGTACAACTATCCACTTCTGGTGTCATTTCCTAGTCATCAACCTCCCTATTCATTTTATTCGACCTTCAGAAGTGACGGATTTGTGTTAGTTACAGCCTTCACGAAAACAAGGCTTGCGAATTATTTGATTACTTGAGAAGAAAACGAGTATTGGGTTGTTCAATAAGTTCTGCGGTTTTTTTTCTTGGAAATGGCGTTTATCGCTTCAGAAAATCTCTGTGTATAAAACCGTTATGAAAACTTATTTTTTTTTCCAGTAGAGAGGGTTATTCTTTACATTGTTACGAGAACTTGTTTTGATCGGACGTGTTTTAAGTGCTCAAATTTTTTTTAAAAATGGAAGATAAAAAAGTGCATTCTAGCATATTTTGCTTTTTTTCTTTAAAAAATGTGTCAAAGCGAGGCGCAACGTGAGATTTGTAGGGTGTATAGAGATTCTGCAGTTAGCGCTGACATTTGGAACACGCTTTCGTTCCGGCAATACAGATCTTGCTGATGCTGCTCGCTCTGGACGTCCGTCCACCACAGACGACGATCAAATCTTAGCTGCAGTTAGCGTTGACAGACATTTGACGACACGACAGATCGGTCAGAGGTTTAGCATTGCCCATACAACCGTTTCAAAGGGACTGAAAAGGCTTGGAATGTCGAAAAAATGGATGTTTGGGTTCCTCACGAACTTAGTGAAAAAAACCGTATTGATCGCATAATGATCTGTGAGTCTTTGTTGAGGTGGAACTCGCTGAATACTTTTTTGAAAAGAGCGGTTACGGGAGACGAGAAATGGGTGGTTTACAACAACATTCGACGTAAGAGGTCATGGTGCGCTCCTGGTAAAACACCGCAATCGGTTGGTAAGCAAGATTTGCATCCCAAAAAGGTCATGTTGAGCATTTGGTGGGATTGGCGAGGTGTCCTATATTTCGAGTTACTTCCACGCAATGAGACAATAAATGCTATCAAATATTGCTCTTAGCTCGACAATTTTAAGCATTCAGTGGAAGGCAAACGGCCAGAGTTAGTGAACAGGAAGGGCGTTGTTTTCCACCATGACAATGCCAGACCACACATAGCTTTGATGACAAAAGAAAAGCTGAATGCCTTTGGCTGGCAAGTAATGCAGCACCCACCGTACTCTCCAGACCTTCCGCCATCCGACTACCACCTATTCCGCTCTCTCCAAAACGATTTGGACGAAAGTCAATTTAATTCCGAGGAGGACATCAAAACGCATCTGGAAAACTTTTTTGGCCAAAAGTCTATTGATTTTTACAAAAGAGGAATAATGTCTCTTTCAGAACGTTGGAAGAATGTAATAGATCAGAATAGACAATATTTGATTAATTAAATATATGGTTTTAAACAAAAAATGTGTATTTAACTTTAACCAAAAAAACCGCAGAACTTATTGAACAATCCAATATATTCTTTTCCATGCCACGGACTGATTTAATGTTAAAATTCTAACGTGCCATCTAGACGGTGTTATTTTTCGAAGATTTTCCAAACACCTTTGAATAAGGACACCTTCAGAAGTGGACACTGGTAGGAATAGACCCGGCTCTGTATAGGTCGTATCTATAGATCTTGTCAGATCACATTTTGGAAATTAATTGGTGTATTCTCTCTATCAAGTAACCTTCCGCTACCTTCAACTCAGCTCAGCTTATAGCACGTCTGGTTCGGCGTCCAAGTTATGACAAAGTATAACATAGTTATTGCTACCTGTATTTTATTTCAATCTTGTGGGCAGAAATCTTGGCTTCCAACGCACAAGTTCAATACTTTGCGGAATTTCTTAAAATTCCTTGGCCATTTCCATAGCCATTTTTCGGGGGTTTTGTTGGCTTAATACGGTCTTTATACCTTCTGCTGAAATTTCCAAACGTTATTCCTGGAAGCCTTTTCTCATGCTCTCTCTTTTTTGTCTCGAGAAATCGATGTTATTACCCTTTCTTTTGCTTTTAGAGCGTATAAGTCGTTCTCGTCCTTCTTGGAAGCGCTGTTTTATACGTGAGTTGTTTTGGTGTATGTACTTGCCTGCACTCCTCATCGAACCAGCACACCACTGATAGTGGTGTTTCTGATAGTGTTTTGCCATTGAAGCCACATTTGTTTAGCATTTGCTATAGATTGTAAAGGACTTGATGCGCATCTATGATACTAAAGGAGTGTCTTTTCTCATTTTGTTTTATGATGAAGTGACCAGTGAGTTCTCATGTGAATACTGTGCTGAGAAAAATCTGTGCTAAGTATAGTGATGTGCTTTACCTCAACAGACCTAATTGGCTCTAGACTGTTTCCAGACATTGTGCCGTGAAGATTTTACTTTCCGTGTTTCCTACTCGTAGGTTCGTTAAAACGCTTCTCTTTGACATATCCATTTCCTTTATGGTGAAGTGATTGCATATCACCCCAGCTTTTCATATTTTTCTTAGGCTATTCCTGGATGGCGGTGATATTGCAGTAGAATTGGCAGGGGAATTTGATAATGAATTAGAAGTATATCAAAGCAGTATTCAAAGCTCTCTACTTTTTATTTCATGCAAGATTTTCGATTGGAACAGCAAATTGACGAATATGGAATGACTTTTCTTCTTCCGCAGTGACAACTCTTCAGACAATTTTGAGCAATTGAATAAGGGAGTTGCGTTTTCCAGGACCTCTGAACCCAACTGCAGACACTTACTTAGAGTCACGAAAAATTTAAATACTTCGGCTTTGTAGTACATCATGGAAGAAATGGAACGGATACACCTCATTCGTTTGCAATCGAAAAATACCTTTCTGAACTTAAAGGTTTGCCACACAAAACAATTGTGCATCTGGCCTTTCTTCTGCGCTATTGAAACCATTACGAACATTTTTTTTAACAATTTTTTCAAGCAAAAAATGTAAATAATTTTTTTTTTGCTCCTTCTACAAACCGATTCCACTCACTCGTCCTTTTTTCAAAAGTCAGGAAAAATCTGAAAAACTACTGGCTCAAGAAATTTATACAGTACAAAGTCTATACTAAGCTGGCTAAAGATAGATAGCTGCATTAGATATTTCAAATCGGACAGCGTTTGGATCAACTCTTTTGTCGATACGTGCCTTTGAGAACTATGAATCTCTTCTTGAAGTGATTGGAAATAGCGTTTTGGAACATTGACTTCACATCGTTTTGAACGCTTTAAAATCTGATATTCACTCAATAAAAGTTGATATATGCCTTAAGGCATATATTTCATTTTCTGTATATTGATCAAATCACAATCTGCTATGAGCAAATTTATATTGAATTACGTATTCGATGTCTCTGAAAACTTTGAGTGTATAGCTTTTCTTGAGAAATATAGGAAATACCTTGCCAAGGAATTAGTTCGCCGAATTTGAAGTTTAATGCAATGAAAACATCTGGTCAGATGCTCCCAAAACTTTTCTTCTCCTATCAAATAGGAGCCAAAGCCGGTAAAACTTTTAGATATAGGGTGTTAGGTATCATCCTACTGAATAACTCTCACACCCTTGCCATAATCAAGTTGAATGTATCAAGCATGCCAGCATAGAAAATCAATTAATCCAAGAACTTCCCACATTGGTGGAGTAAAGAACTACAATGCATTAGGAAAGAGGAGAGAAAACAAAGCAGCCAAAAGCTCAAATTTGCGCTCCGACTGGGACAGCCTGAGGAAATGCAATCAACAGTGCTAAAAGGAAATCATTCAGAAAGTTTCGCTCCGACATTGAAATAGCAACAGGGTGTGCGAGGTTAAGGAAAGTCATATCTAAGGAACCTATAGTAGTTGGAAATCTACAACTACCAAATGTTAGCTACACGAGATCCAACCTTGCAGCCTTGGGAGTCTTGTTAGAAACCCACTCTACTGAATGCATTCCTACTCCGACAAAAGTAGTAAATATAGACACTTTGTTCCTTTGGTCAATATAAAATCACAGAGAGGATACTACAAGAAAAGAAAATAAGTTGGGTTGTACGGAATCATACTAAGAATGTTTCAAAAAATACAGCAGGCTATGATACCGTTCCTTAGAAGACTATATGCCAAATTCCTAGAGGGAGGTACAGGTAGTATTCATTCATAGGCCAGGTAAGCCCAGCCATTCTCATCCAAAATACCTGAGGCCCATAAGTCTAACATCATATATACTCGTACATTTCAAAAACTTTAGAAAACTTAGCCTCAAACCAACATGCCTACACAAAAGTTGTAAGCACTATTGATAAAAAGTCTTTAAGACAAAGAACTCATATTAGCAATCTTCCTTGACTCCGAAAGAGCCTTCAACAATAACAATGCCAACATTCCCTATATAAGTAGAAACGTACTAAATACTGGAGTTCATCTTGCATTAACGAACCTGATAATCTGTATGCTCCGCACTAGGAACATCAAAGCAACTTAAGGTAACACGTTATTGAGGGTCACCACCTCAAGGGGCACCCCTCAAGGCACATCAAATAATTTTGAATCTAAAACGGGAAGGAATAAATCCACTTCAGATCTGGATGATGTGGTGCATATGGCAAGCGGCAAGGTCCGCCCTATGATCAATGAAATTCTAAACTATGCCTTTAGAATCCCCGAGGAAAACGTGGAGTATTGTGAGTGAACTGCTAGGAAGAAAGAAATGCTCAGTAGACGAAGCAATTAAAAGTAATTTTCCAAATGCTGCCGATGGCTTAAGCGACATTGTTGAGGAATTTGTTGAGCGGTTTTCAAATCAAGCGGAATACATCATTCATATCTGTGATACAAAAACCTCAGACCATGAGAACTGGCAACTTCAAAAAAGTATTTACGTAGAGGAAGCAACAGAGCCTGAAGTTTACAAAATACTGTGTCAACTGAGTAACAAAAAAGGTCCTGGAGCAGACAACATTAGAACAGTTGATCTCAAAATAAATGCTAGGTGTCTCACTTCTATAATCACGAAGATCGTAAACCGTAGTTTGTGCCAGTCCTGTGTGCCAAAACTAATGAAAACTTCAATAATTTGCCCAAGGGAGGAATAAAAAAAGATACGGAGAATTATAGACCAATTTCAATTCTAGCAGCGGTTGAAAAATATTTGGAAGAGGTAGTTGTTAATCGTGTTAATTGTTTTATGTCGAGGCACAAAGTGATTCATCCAAACCAATTTGGTTTTCAAAAGTGCAAGAGTACTCAATCGTTACTGGGGGAATTTACCAACGTCTTGAATGCTGGACTGAATAAAAACCACCACGTACTTGTGCTCTTTATAGATTTCAGCAAAGCGTTTGATACCCTGACTCCTGAAAAACTTGTGGAAAGCGTCAACAGATTAGTACTGAGAGGAGTGATGGCAAACTGGCTTAAAAGCTATCTGAGTGAAAGAGAAATACAAGTCAAGATATCTGACACATTTAGCAAAAAAAGAACGATCAAATACGGCGTGCCAAAAGGTTCCAAACTGGGCCCCATATTATTTATACTGTTCACAAATGAATTATTAAGAACATTTAAAAAAGCTACTGCATATGCCTACGCTGATGACATCGCAATCGTCGTGAAACACAAGGACTTCCACTTAGCCATAAAGATACTGCAACACGAATTCAACCTTGTATCTGAATGGTGTCATGACAACGGCCTGGTGATCAACGCAAATAAAACTAAGTTGATGCATATTCGGACTCCATCGAAGCCAACGGAAGTTATTCAAATCTTTCATCGAAATGATCGTTGTCCATTACTGAGGAGCAGCAGCACAATCGAGGTAATTAAAACCATTAAATACCTCGTAGTTACCATTGACGAGAATTTCCTGTGGCGTGAGCACATCAACGTACTGCGTCTCCAACTTAAGAGTACTATATTTGCAATGGTGTATCTTAAGCGTTACTCACATATGGAGGTACTAAAGCAAGTGTTGGCAGAGTCACGCATTAGATACGGGATTCTGGCCTAGGGAAACGCAGCAAAAACCCTCCTGGAGAAGCTATCAAACTTACAACATCGTCTTTTTTAAATTATTCGACACACTTATTCAAGTTTTAAAGTTTTAGATGTAAAGGCAATATTCCAGATGGCAACACTTCTAATTTAACCATCAACCACATGCTAAACACCCGAAGACGTGCCCAAGGGATGCTAGAAGTTCCGACAGCTTACAACTCGTACGAAGACAAAGAACTACGATGCACTGTTCCTAAATTGTTAAATTCGCTCCCATCTTACTGAAAATTATTCCTAATTTAAAAAAAAAGGAAAAAAGAGATTAATCAGTCCACAAAATTCGGAGCTTGTTCTATTCACACATACAAGGATAATGCCACAATTTGACCTCCCTTCCATAGATGGGACAACCCTCCGACCACCGTGTAAAGAAAGTAACGATCGCCTTCTACACTTCCAGGCATACTATATATTTGGAATATGGGAATGGGGACCTAACCCCAACTATGGATGTACGCAGCTGTCATCAGACCCATCTTAACCTTCGACAGTTTAGTAGGGTGGGAATCCACAAATAAAACTAGCAAACTTAAATTAAAGACAAAAGTACAGAGGATTACGACTCACGACACGACGGCAACGGTGGGTCTAGAAAATATACTTGGCCTCCTTGCCCCTGTGCAAGAATCTGCAGCGACAGCGCTTTCAGATTGAGTCAGCTTAATGGTGCAAACCAAATTTCGAAGGGCCACTCTTCAATCATTACAAGTAGACTAGGCTAATGCTACAATATGGACTACATAATACTCCATCATGACTTGGAAAAATCATTCGTCTGCATTTTCCCAACAAAGTGGTATAGGACTAATTGGAGACAGGAACCACCACCGAGATCTTCTTCGATTAATTGAACAATTGCAATGCTCACGTCGTCGCCTGCCGGAAACATCCAAATTGCCGATAATGAAGGTAATATCTCACGAGGATATTACTGTTTTCATTGATAGCCAGGTTGTCATCAAGGCCATCGCGGCATTCGAAACCAAATCGAGGCTTGTTAACCATTATCGCGAAGAGCTTAAGGGTCTTGGTGGTCAGCATAATATTACGCTGGGTCCCTGGCCACAAGGAAGTGGCAAGCCAGGAGTATGCAGAGGAGCCAGCTCGAAAATGATTCTCCCTAAAATGGGAACTGACAGATCAAAGTATCAAACCTCCACTCTGCACTCAGAGAACACAAGTGGAGCGAACGAAATAAATAAAAGCCAATGAAAGGTGGGAAAACCTTGCAAGATTTCAAAACAATTCTGGCCGGAACTCAACAAATCCAGAACAAGTAAGATTATTTTGAAAAGCAGAACTTAACTATCTACGCTTGTTGGATTGCTCACAGGCAATAAAGCTGCGCCTTACCGACGACGACCTCTGCAGATGATTTGGGGACATAGGCTCACAGGAGGATACCCTCTACTTTTTGTGACACTGTTTCAGCCTCAAAAATTTGAGGCAAAGAGCTTTAGGAAGTTATTACTTCCACGACCTCTCAGAAATAATTACTGCTTCACTTAGACCTTTTTTCAGATTCACGGATGCAACCCAAACTATAACCAACGCGAGACGGAAAGCGGAAACCAGAAATCAAATCCTTATTTTAATTTCTGGCTAACTTTTCTTGCTCCTGCGCTATGTGCAAACATTTCAAAGGTATCCACAATGTGTTATCTGCGCGCAAACATAAATATACGAGTACTATAGTCAGCAAAGGTGTGGCACGAATTCTGTTCAAAATTTCACGTCTGTGGTAGCATCCAATATGTTATCTGAAAAGTTGATTGACCGTATCGCTCTGTCTATGTTATTTCTCTCATCTGTCACTAACAAGAAATTTGTGACAGCTCCTAGAAGTCCAGTTCATTTACAATATACATAAATGCATGTGTTCTTTCAGAGATCTTGCAATAGGAATAGCACTCGTACTCGTACTTTGCTCTATAAGAAAATTTTTTTAGATCCTTACCAGACTCTTACCATAAGTGGAACTGTTATATACCAAGGGCCAGCTGAAGAGGCTTGTCATTTGGGACTGCGCTAACATTAAGGTGATCCACAAAAGTAACAAATAAATTATTTTATTCCAAACTCACCTCCTGATTGTTGATGGTCCACGTTAAGTTTGCTGCCGGTTTTGAATGCCTCGAAGTGCAGTTGCCTCGCACGATATCACCCAGTTTATATCGCGGCCTTATTCCTGTTATAACCGGATTATGGTTTGGAGTTTCTACAAAAAAAAAATATAAAAAACACACACATAAACCGAATTAACTAAAATCCTGTGAAAAAATAATTTTTAATTACAAAAGTCATTAAATCAGTTATACAGGGTGATACCCTGTATAGCAATAGTGGTAATTACAAAACTATTCTCCCATCCTTAAATCGTTCGTGTAAAGTGAATCATGGCACCAACTTGCAGGGGAAAATTAAAAAAAAAAATAAAAACAAAAAAACTGCAAAAAAAAGGGAAACAAAACGAATTGCACAAGTGAAACTTTAACCGGATATCAGCGAAAAATGACCAATGGCATCAGCATGTACGGTTATAGTGTAAACTTGAGAGAAACTAAAATCTAGAGATAGGGTGAGGGAGAAAATAAATGACATTACAGAGCGAAATAACTTTTGTGTCTTCGTCCTCTGACGTCCCAAGGGACGAACGAACGAACGTACGAACGAGAACTCATACAAAAGTTATGCTTGTTCCTGTTGAAATAATGACAATTTTATCTTCTTTACTTTGGTAGCAACGAAACGGATGGACATACAGAAAGACAGAAATGCAGCAAATACGAGCAGGACCTTTATTATGGATTAATGGTAATTAAAATCTCCCCTACTCGCTGCGAAGTTCTCCTAGGCAATAAAATTAATGCAACTTTCGGCTACGGCTATGGATACGAGCACCTGGTAAATGGATACTCACACTTTGCTGCACATGGAGGGCTAAAAAAATCAGCTGCTTAAAAATTACATTTAAAAGGAAATTGCACGGATATGCGAATACACTGAGCGACCTACTTTTATGTTGAATTTTATACGCCAGTAATTCATTTCCAGGTGTGCATCCTCAGGAGCAGAGTTGCCACATGTTCCATTGGTCTGTCGTATGTGCACATTTCTAACATTAACAGTTTCTCGGGTGATTTTTCGTAAAGTATTAAAAGGTATTGATTTCGATTTTGAGTGGAGCAAGTTGGTTGGAATTGAACATCTGGCAACCCTACTTATCTACACCTGTGTGAAGCATGCGGAACCAAAGTTGAGAAAACTTCCAGAAATGTGAACTCTGCATGAATTTATTTATTTAGCAGTTGGTTTCCGTTGAGAATAATATTCCTGGGATCCCTGTCATATTTGGACAGAGTCCGAAGATCCGGCCCGACCACTTGCAAGAGTACCCAAATGCAATACTCGTACATTGCCTTGCCACTTGAATCCAATTCGAATAGAAAATCCATGCAAAACGTTTTGTATGTATCTAATTCCTAGGCGAATATTAACTTCAAAAGTTATTGCTGATTAATTGCTGGACAGATAGTTGTATTCGAAGCTACTCGTATGCTGATGGTGCTGATGTTAGTTGTAATGCAATACATGGCTGCCAAGAATAACTCTCATCACTCTTGTAATGATAATACAGAGATAGAACATGATTTACTGATGTTTGTTTTGGAACAAGCCAGGGAAGGAAATCCGGACAGCTAAAATAATAGAGGATATCAAGATTTTGATTTAGATAATGGCTTGTTTTTGGAAGGGAAATAGAGATTGTACGGGTATACATTTTGAGTAGAGTAGAGAGATTTGAGATAGTCTCAATGGACAAATGTTGTTGAATTTATTAGAAACCTCGTCTACGATTTGTCGCGACAGCGGTAATCCTGCTGCTACTTAACCGATTTTTCTATTACGCAATTTCGGCAAAACGAATAACTCTCACGCTAAAGACTCATTCACTGTAGTTTAAAGGAAGAGAAATCAGTTAGTCCTGGAAATGCTGCCATAGGCCCATTAAGTCCTGGTCGGTCATAGAATGGCTTATTGTTGTACGATAAGGGAAGGGACTGAGTGAGTTTAACATGGAAATGCCCAGTGCTGTACCTATGACTATACGTCAATTGTGTTCACATTACCTCGTTGTGATAGGCACCAAATGTTTGTCTTGTACAACCAGACTTGATTTGGCGGAAAATTTATAAGCGCGAGTGCTGAGAGGGGAAAATTTAACGGCCACCGATGAAAAATAGACAGTGGCGGATTAACACTGAAGACCAGCTGACGGGATACTGACTCCGGAATATTCGCATGGACCAAATAAGACCAAATAAGAACCCCACTGCTGTGAAGCAACCAATATATTTGGGTAAGGACGGATCCACCATTGACAACCAGATTATTATCACTTTAGCTAGCATATGGTTTCCTCATCTCAATATTCAAACCCAGAATGATCCGTACCATTATCTATTTAAAGCCAACAGCGGAAATCTAGCCGATCAGCTATCTCTCAACCTTTCCGTAAATTCTATGCAATAATATCAAAAATACCACAACTGATGTTCATAATTTCACTCTTCTCTGTATGTTGCAAGATATTGCAAAATGTTGCAAAAATAACGCCTACGAAGTTACGCTGCTTAGAGCGACGAGGGCCCCTCATGTGCCTATTAAGCAAATGAGGATAGAGAACATCGGCTTCCCAGATGTTTCATCAAAAGATGCAAAAAGATATAAAAAAAAATAGTTCTATAAATTGGTAAACGACGAGAACGACGTAAGTTCTGCTGTCGCGCAGAAAGAACCATTCAATCTGGACGATTCAAGATTTCTGTCCACACTTTGAGACTTCTTTTTTTAAGGCAGCGAGAGAAGGAAATTTGGTCCGAGGGAGGTATATACATATGTATAGGGTTTTTCAAAGAAGACGCTCAATTTTTGGATTCGCTTATTTGAAAGAACATTTTATGGCTTTAAGTATGGAACACATCGTCGTTCAAATGTCCGCCGCGTCTTTTGTTGGTGGCAAGTAGCCCAATTTTCAATGAGCTTGTCGCAATAATCTACCAAAATGCTGGATGGCGTTCGTAATATTGACTTTGAGTGCAGCAATTATTTGTGGTTTATTCGCATAGGAATACGATTTAAGATATCCCCAAAGGAAGAAGTCTAAAGGCGTTAAATCGCACGATCTCCGGGGCCAGTTAACGTCACCATCGTGCGAGATAACTATGCTTTAAAATCCCTCGGGCAAAATGATCATCGTGGCATGCGCTGGGTGGCCTGTAGTGCTGTCTTGTTACAACCACATGTTCTCAATATTCATATCATCTCATTTAGGCCACAAGAAGTTGCTTAGCATTGATTTGTAGCACTCGCCATTGACGGTTATGGCAATGCCAGTTTTGTATTGGAAGAAGTACGGACCGATGATTCCGCCAGACCAAAATCCACACCAAACATTGACTTTCTCAGAATGCATTTTGTGTTGGTGTACGAGTATCTCGTTTGGATTGGTAGTGTCCCAAATATAACAACTTTGCTTCTTCACACATCCATTCATCCACAAAAAGGCCTCGTAGCTAAAGGCAATTTTTTTTGGCCAAATTTGAAATTTTTTTTGATGATTTGCAGACGTTGTTCAACGCTGTGATTATGTACCATGTGCATGTACCATATGGACGTCAGTGGCTCATGGTCAGTAAATATTTGGACTTTAGCCGAACCGTAAAGGTAATACCTGAGGGATTTTAACTACCAAATGATGGCAAGCATTTCCTTTCCGTCCGTTGTGAAATGCTCTTCGGGTTTACTAGGTGTTCTAGAGATGAACGAAATGAGTTTGTCGTCTTGAGACAATACTGCACATATAGCATGGTCATAGGCGTCTGTCATTTGTATTTAAGAAGAATACCATCTGAAACTATTGCTTCATCATTTAGATTAATTTGGTTTTTGTTTGAAAGGTGTTTGGAGATGCGTACTTATTCTCCTCTTAATGTGAGTCGTTTTTCTAGATTGGCGTAGTTTTTAATAAATCGACGGTAATAACCGGAAAGCCCTAGGAAACAACGGAGCTCTTTTAGGGTTTTGGATAGTAGATAATCTACTATTGCTTAAACTTGGTTTTGATACCGTTGGCAGAGATGACAAAACCGAGGAATTCAACTTGATTTTGTAGGAAGTCGCATTTGTCTAAGTATATTTTCATATTCGCTTCCTGAAGTGTTTCGAATACAGTTGCAATGTGTTTTAAGTAACTGTCTATGTCTTTGCTGAAAATTATTATGCCGTCAATATACACTTAGCATATTTAAGTAATATGCTCATGTAACATATCGTCTAGGGTTCGTTGACATATAATGTTGAATGTAAAGCGCAAGAAATCACATTTGTCATTATTTAAGGTCGTTTGCTTTTAAGGTCGATAACCGAAAAGTATTTACCTAGTCCTAAATAAGATAATACTTCATTTATTTCAGGTATTGGATACCTGTCCGTAATTGACACTGAATTCAGTTCGCTGTTTTTCCCCAGATGCATCCAATTTTTTGGGGACCGTGATACTCTTATTATTCCACCATGAAGAAGTTGCGTAATTTGCTTATGGACCTCACCCGTGAGGGGCATGGGATAAGGATAACTTTATAATAAAAGTGATTTTCTGTAGTAGTCCGAATTTCACCTTTTACTCGAGTTGTAAAGGTCAGTTTTTGTCCGGATATGTAAATAGGAAAGGGTATTTGCGTACTAGTTCGTTAAGTTTGTGTCTATAGTTCGGTTGAATATAATCTGTTCTAAGATACATTTTGTTTACTGCCTCTGACACATGCATGCATAAATATTAAGTGGCACGTCTTCCAATAAATTTGGTAAGTGGTTCTCCAAAAAAATCTAAATAAACCTGGTCCAATAATTCTGCCATTCAAAATTCCCGTCCACATGTCTACTTTAAAACGGTAGTGTGATCTATCCTCCGCATCAAATGTGGATTTTCCATGTGCCACTGTGGAGGTTCATGTACCCGTCCCTTTTAAAAGTTGATTCGTCCGACCATAGAATTTTTTCGAAGAGTCTCGTCATCGTTTGAGAAAATTGGACTCTTTCTGGATAATCGCGGGGTAGCAGACTTTGAACTCGCTGTACATGGTATGGATGGAGCTGGTTTTTCTTTAGAATTCGGTGTGCTGTACTTTTGGGTACTCCTATGCTTTCTTAAATTACACGTACTGAAGTACAAGGGTCTTGTGCGACTGCTTGTAAGACTTCGTCCTCGTAGGGCATGACGGGTCTTCCCTCACTAACCACTAGACTTGGAAAGCGACCTTCTGAGAATGACCGGTACACATTTACAAACACTCGATGATCCGCATGACGCTGAGCTTTTGGGTATCTCTCAAGATAAAGTCTGGCTGCAGTACTAGCATTACACCTACATTCCCCATAAATGATATGCATGTTAGCATATTCCTGAGCAGTGTATCGAAATGGCGTGATGGCATTCGCAATACACAATCACGGGATCATCGATCAACACTAGTGCCTATGCGTCACTACTTAACAAAGGTGGCATCTCTTTCTGTTTCACTCACCCTAGTCGAAATAGCGTGTTTATCCTAATGATTTGCTGTCACAGCACTTGAAAGATCGTAACAGGGTGTCAGATTTCTCAATTTTTTTTTTGAGTGCCAATAATTTTAAAAGTACATGACTTAGATTCTTTTTATAATTTTGCGATAACCGACACCACTTGACCTATCACCCGTTTCCGGCTTGAAGTTGATTTTTGGGACACCCTGTATAAGAAAACTGTTCAAATATATGGTAGAGAGATAAAAAAAAAACGCATTTTTTTTTTTGAATTTCTGTTCTCTCAATTTATGATCCTACGCTATTTTTTTTCACGAAAACATGAATGAAACCAAATCGTTAATAAACGACAGTTGAAACTATCACGAAAAAATTCCAAAAACATATACGAGTACATAGCACATACATTGATTGTGTCCTACGAATGAATTGACTAAAAAAAGGACCGAAAATGGGCCAACAATTTTTTTAAATATAAAATTCTAACTTGCCGATCCCATGAGGTTTGGCTATAGTCGGCTGAATCGTCCAAAAATCTGCCAAATTCGGCCAAAATTTAAATTTTTTTTGGCCGCATACCATCGCCGTGACGTCCTTTTTCTATAGCACGTTCGGAATCCAAAATCGGTTGGATACTTTGAGAGTCTATAGCGAACATAGGTTTTTTTAAGTTTCGTTTATTGTATATAGATAGGTAGATATCTAATTGCCCTAGTTTAACCGGAGGAAATCTGGAAGTGTCTAATATGTTTTTGTAGATGTATAGACACAGTGTTTTTTAAAGTGCCTAATGTTGGAAGATTTTTAAGTCCTCATTAATTTCGTTTATTGTATATATTATCACAGATGCCATAGTTTACATAGATATTGCACGCCGAAGGAAAAAATCTAACCAGTTTTTAACTGCCTGTTTTTACTTCAAACTATTATCACAGATAATAAATCTATACAGATGTCTCATCGCTGTAGAAAAAAATGGTTCAATTTTTGTCGGCTAGCCGACACTCGTCCAGCCGACACGAGCTTTCGGAATGATGTAAAGCTTTTTTATTTTCGCTCTTTCTTGCTTTGTTTACTGAGAGATTTTTTTTTCTCTCACCACAAGTTGAGGGTAGTGACAAAAGGAATATAAAAAACATTTGCAAGGGGTTTGCGGGAAGGGGTATGAAGACTTGAGTGTTTGTTTTCATTCGACTGCAATAGGAAATTATGTAATTTTTCATGAATTGGGATTTTGTTTGAGCGTATGGGTGTGTATGTAAGAAAGAACAATTCAAAGGCGGGAAAAGTCGAATATTTCTTTACATTTTGTAATTGAAGTTTGACGAGCAAAATATTATTCGTGTTATTAATATGCAGTGCATGTAAATAATAAGTAATTGAATTGAACTGAAGTGATGAAATGAAGTTTTCGGATATGAAATTTTTTCGTTTCCCTAAAAAAGGCACTGTTAAATATGATGAATGCTTAGCTTTGACGGAGGAGTCTCGTGAACATATAATATGCCTTAAAAAACCTTACATTTGCAGCAAACATTTTGAAAATGCCTTTTTGGGAAAAAAATATTTAAAAACAAACTCTTATCCCTCTCTCTTTTTAAAACGAAGCGAGAGTGTTCCGAACTCTGAAGACGGTTCTGTTTGCTTTGATCCAGTCAAAGCTAAGATTACTTATGAAAATTATAAAGATTTAAAACTGAGTTCGAGTGAACCTACAATAGGGGAACTAAATTTGGCTTCTAAACATTTATTAAGGACAAAATTCAATGATCACATTGAATTTGCTTGCGCCAATTGTAAGGCTCATGTAAAAAGGCAATCTTTTTACATTAGGAGAATTGACAAGCTCAAGAAATTGAACAATGTCTTGACAATAACTATTAAAAAAATCGAAACCACATTTATTAAAGAAAATTCGTCGTTTAAAAGAGGACAAGAAAAGGCTACAAGCGCGTGAAAAGCAAAACATTCAAGGGAAAATCGATTGGTATTCATCAAAATGCTATGACATTTTCGAAGCTCATCTTATCACAGGGTAAAAATGAATATACCGAAGAGGAGAAATGGATTTCGCAGTGCATCTTTTTTCGTTCAGCTGCTGGATACAACTTTTAGCGGGATCAACTTGAGATACATTTTCCGCATCCATCTTCATTGTACAGGTGGATTAAAATTAAAAGTCTGTCCTCTGGCTTAAATAGAAATGTTATGCAGGAAATTAAGGAAATAACCTCGAAATTACCACCAAAAGAAAAAGAAGTTGTGGTTATATATAGGCCAAGAGCAGTGATCAATTATTGTGATCAATTATTATGTACATACGTATATTGGAATATATGAGTGGTGTGTCCCAAAAGTAATAAGAATAATTTTTTATAAAACACATGTATCAAACATAAAATGAATTGTCACCTTCAAAGTAGGTCCCTTGAGAGCGTACACAGCGGTCCCAACGGTGCTGCCACTCTTCGTAGCAATGCTGGAAGGCAATTTCTAACATCGCCTTCAAAGCCTTGGCCGTAGCTTTTTACGTTTTTCTACCTACATTTTCTACCGTGCGTTCCTTACTCTTAAGGTACGGTTCGAGTTTGGAGAATAAAAAAAAGTAGCACGGGGCCAGGTCAGGACTTTTGGGACACGTCATTGATATAGACACTTCAGTATGGCCAACATCTACCGCCATTGTAAAATACATTTTGTCGAGCAAAGATAACCCCGTCGTCTACCAAATCGTACAATTTATCACTGTAAACACTCATTGCTTTAGATGAGTTCGTCTTCCTCTGGGTTAATGCAAACTGTAAAAATGACACCTTGTCGAAGATTACCACCAGAATAAGCCTAGGCAACCGGTGCTACTTCAGTCTGGTTTAACAAATTGGATCCAAAGTCTCTACTCCAAGGAACATTGATTTTGCTAGTTAAAATATGGCTCATTCATGGCTGTCGGAAAAATATTTCCAATATTTTCCTTACTTACTTAGGTGGCGTTACAGTCCGGGTGGACCAGGACCTGATCCCATTCCACTTGTTCGAACTCCCATATATTCGGCCGTACATTACTGCGTTGTCCCCGAGTCTGATACTAGATTTTCGGATACTAGATGATCGGAATTGAAGATTTTCGATCTTTACATACAAATATTTTGCGTACAGTTTTAAAAACTCCCTTTTACATAACTTGAAAGAAAAGGGAGCAAATATGTACTCGTAAATAACATATACATACATTTTCCGAATAAGTTCGATGTTGCTCCATTTATCAAATTGTGTAGGTTCTTAATGTCCTGAGCACAAAATTAAAATCAGGAAATTGGTCTAACGCTCAAGTACATACGTATATCTTCAACCCCATAACATGTATTAGCCCTTAACACCTCGTGCTTCAAATATCAACCACTTTTATAGTGTGGTGCAACGTCATACCCACCCCCTCCAGCATGACCACATCACGGACAATCGAGCTCATGATCTTCAAAATTATATTCCTACCCCCATTTAATTTACATTGCATAACAAGTTACAAACAAAATAACAAGCACACGTACATAAACCCAAGTAAACCGGTTATGCTGGGCAACGTCAACGTATGTTTTTTTTATTTATTTCTTTCGTTCACGTATTGTTTTTGTACGATAAAAGACTTTGCATGGGTGAGTGATAAGTGGCAAGAGCAAAAAGCGAAAAGAAATAAAATGATTTTTCTGCTTTTTGCAGCTTTTTAAAAAAGCTTTTTTTTTAGTTCGATTTCATTTTCATAGGACAAAACTTGCCATATGAATGAGACATCTGTATAGATTTATTATCTGTGCTATTATTATATAAAACCGAAGTCAATTCTTGGGATCGTATGTGTTGTATTGTGTGTACAGCCGACGAGCAGGCATGCGCCGCGCCGTGCAGATGTGTTTGTGGTTTCTGTTTTCAACCCTTATCTTCATACATAAAACAACCACAGTTCACAGCTGTGTAATTGCTTTACCACATTCGCCGTCGACTCTCGACCGATTTGGATGTTTATTTATGTGACTGGACAGTTTTTCTTAGTAAATTTTGTCAGCGGTACTTTTTCAGCGATATAATATTTTGCAGTTTATTTTTCGATAGCAATGGTTGACAAGAGATTATCTGGAGGAAAAAAATATCTTAAGGCGGATGCTGTTCCTTCCTTAAATTTAAATTCTGATTTGGATTCAAACTTGACTTTAGAAGATCTGAAGTCTCATTTAACTAAACGAAGAAGAACGTCGAGCAGTTGCAGCATTTCGTGTGCAAGGTGCGAGCAGTTATTGGAAAGATGTGTAAAAGATGAGAAAAAAATGCAACTTAAAAAAAAATATTGTTAAGTTACAAACTTAAATTAAGAAATTTAAAAATAAAACATTATAAAAAAAGAGCACATACTGCCATAAATCGAAATCGAAAGCCTCAATATTTCAGACCATTCAAAAACATTTTGTAAAATGCTTCTGAAAGAATCAAAGACTACAAAATACAACAGCGACGAAAAAGAACTTTCTATTTATTATAGATCACAAAGCGCCTATAAATTTTTGAGAGCTAGACCTGGCTTTAAACTTCCTCACATTTCCTCTTTCTGTAGATGGGCTCCTGTAAAAGGATTCATTCGTATCTTAAGTCAAAGTTCGTTTTATTAAACCAGCGAGAACGTTGTGTTGTCCTGATATTTAATGAAATTAGGATTCGTAAAAACCTCACATATAATATAAAAAAATGAGTTAATAGATGGTTTCGAAAACCTTGTGGTAGAAAGAAGTAGATTAATGAAATATGTGTTTTCATGCTAAATGGTTTGTTTGATAGTTGGAAAAGTGTTTTAAACTATTTTGTGTCAGCAAACGGTGTAAATGGGGATAACCTAAGCGAAATTATAAAAAACAATTTGAAAATCTGTCAAGAACTTGGTCTAAAGGTATGTGCTATTGTTTGCGACCAAGGGGCCAATAATAGAAAAGCTTATAAAATGTTAGGTGTTTCTGAATAAAACCCATTTAACATTTTTCATGATGAAAATATATTTTGTTTTTATGATTTCCCTCATTTGTTAAAATCACTTCGTAATGTGCTATAATTAGATCTACAAACTCCAGATGGTAAAGCGTCTTTTGATGTTATCAGAAAAATATACAATTTGGAAGTTGACAACGTAGCTAAGACATGTTTAAAATTTAGAAGTTGTCATATTGCACCAAATGCCTTCGAAAAAATGCATGTTCACCTTGCAACGCAAATATTTAGCCGGACAACTGCGGCATCGATTCAAACTGCTAATGAACTTAATTGCTTAAAAGAAAGCTCTAATGAAGCTGTACCAACGAAAGAGTTCGTACTAAAAGTGAACAATGGATTTGGTTCACATTATGACAAGAATGTTTTAAGGCGGGGAGTTCAGCTAGAGAATCCAGCTTATAATGAATTGAAACAATTTTTGTCTTACTTAAAAGATATACAAAAATCAGTTAACCTTCCAAGAAACTTTTGTTTAAAAGGAATAGGACAAACTATAAACGGGGTCTTATTACTTTGTCATGATATATAAGCAATGGCCTATATGAGAACGTGGATTATTTACTAATAAAGAGAATTCATCAAGACGTATTAGAAAATTAATTTTCTATTATTCGCATTAAAGGTTGTTACAACAAAAATCCGTCTGTTTATGAGCATGGCAAGGACCTTCTATACTTTGCTCTCCTCGTTGTATTACGGAAGCATTGTTCGTGGAAGATAAAAAAAAACATAGCATCCAAAAATCAAAAAATTCAAATTTTATTTGGAAAAAAACGTAAAACAACTATTCAATAAACACAACATTAAAGAGAGCGCATTCTGGTTTGACCTTCCTACGGTTCTCAAATACAATGTTTATTATCAGTCAAATTTGATTTAAAAAAAATTACGTTGCGAAAAACGGAAAACTTCTATCCAACAAACAGAACACGCAACTTGATAATACAAAACAATTAAGAGTAACATCAGTATGATTCACCCTAGTTCGATCGAACTGGGACGTACCCGTACGTCCCATTGAATGGCAAAATGGTTAGATTTTTTCCGTCGGCATGCAAGATCTATGTAACTTATAGCATCTGTTGTATTATCAATATTGGATAAATGGGAACTCCGGTATAGCTGGACATCGTCAGAAAACATGTGAATCGAACAATGTTTGGTCATTCCAGGAAGTTTATTCACATACCTAGAGAACAACAGTGGGTCAAGGACGGATCCCTGTGGTACACCTGCTCTTAGTTTAAGTAATGGACACATTTGGTTGCCCACCACCACACACTGCTGGTGGTCACTTAGATAGGAGCGCCATGTAAATGGAGATAAACCAAAATTATCCAAAAGCTTATCACAGAGTACTCGGTGGTCTCATTGGAAATACATTGGAAAATCAAGCAATGTAAAGAAAATGCAATGATCTTTGTCCATAGCTTTTCGAATGTCATCGACACCAAGTAAATGCGAGGTTTTGCAACTTATTTTTCGCGAAAACCGGACTGTGCGGAGCTTAAAAGATTTTTGGTGAAACGATGTGCTTCCAGTTGTTTGAGTATTGATTTTACAAAGACTTTTAAAAGAAGCGGTAAGATGGATGTAGGTCTATATTCTGTTTGGAGGTCATTTGGGATTTTGGTATTGATAGTATACTCGTATTTACTTTTTTCCATGAGATACATAGGGTATTCCCAAGTTTTAAGTATGGTGCAGGTGAAATAGTTCAAAATTCATGGTAAAATAAGTTTTAACAATTTAATTTTATCTAATCCTGTTGCATTTGACTTTACCGATAGAATTGCTTCGGATACGAATGAATTTAAAGTTATCCGCAAAATTTTCGTTATTTGCTGCCAGGGCAGTTCTAACTCAGCATTTGATGACGACGACACAATAGTAATAAACCGCTTGTTAAGCATACTGCAACCCACATCACCAGATATTTCTATCTGTTGTTTTCCAGTTCCTAATTTTCGTAACTGGACATGGGGAAATTTAGACTTGAATCCATTAGGTTAATATTTATGATTATACATTAATCGAAAGACTCCTCATATTGTACACAAATTTAAGAAACCTCAAAAGCACACTTATCTCGGGAACGTCAGCACTGTCCATGGAAACCGTGCGTGCTGCTATAGGCCGATGGTCAATGAAACCAACTTCTGAATAATCAATGTTATGGTCTACTAAGTGAAACAATATAGGATGTAAAGGGTTCACTGGTTTTTTTTTTGCATGACCTTTACGTACATGTAAAGGGGTAGAATATATAAAGCACGAAATACGCAGTGTTTAAGCTCAATTTTACTTCATGGCTCCTGTTGCTCCTATTCACCACCCCTTTGAATCTTTCGATATTTAGGTATGGTCACCGTACGATTGATCTATAAGTAAAGATAAGATGAACGATGGTGATGTACAATTATATTCGAATTTTGAGCCGACCCTTTTCGGAAAGTTTTGCTGCATGAGTAAAAAGTTCTTATTCGAAATCCTATGCTAGATAAGGTCGTATTAAATGTACAGTTTTTGGTCATTCACAAGTACGGTTGACATGCATTGTCTAGAGGATATATCGATTACACTGCAATTGTCCCAGTTAGGAGAGACTCATAGGGAGATTCTCTATGTCGGAGTTACTTTTAACCGACCAAGTGCGAAAGATAAAGTGTGGTACATATGTGTATGCCTTTACCAAATCAACTACTACTGTTTAAAATTGATCTGCAGGCAGTCAGGCACCCAATCTACTTCAGCATTTTGATAGATCATTAATTTGGAAATGGCTTTTCAGAGTTCTTATTCAAGTGAAACAAAATGAACCTGATCATCATTTTTTTTTTTTTTTTTTATATAATTTACGCGCGCCTAAGGGGTTAGATACCATTTTACTGTTGCCAGGGCGCGGGCGGAAAGGTAGAAGAATGAGAAGGGAAAATTGTTTTTGTAGTGGTTTGAAACTCAGGTGCGTTTGGTTTCGATATTCGCTCTCCAGGGGTGGGAGTCCGAATAGGACGGAGAGTTTTTCTTCACTCAGAGTGATTCGAGGTATATCACAGTATTATTCTTTTTCTGTACTTGAAACTCTACAACAGCCAAATCTACGTGTCAGTGTTATGCCTTCATACGCAGAATTTTTCTGTCTGAGTTCCAATTACAAATGCAAAACTGACTTGCCATGGGCAGGACTCGAACCTAGACCCTCCGAGTGAGAAGCGATTGCTAGTACCACTACACCACGCCGAATCGTACATTCCTCCAGATAGTGGATTATTGGTCGTCAGTGCCATCAAAGAATTTCCACAAGTAAACATCGATTTCCTGTGCTGGCTGTGTTTCGTTGTCCTTGTCGGTAATCTTTATCAAATTTCTTGTGGTGGTAGGTTGAAAATCAGCTTATAACATGCAACTTCCACCACTGATTCGTACTAACTGATTCCACGAGAAATTTTGAACGACTCGACCAGAAAGTGCTGAGTCTCTTACGATCGCAGCCGTTAGACTATTAGTTTCTTCACAGTACTTAATCGGTGAATTTGGCTATGGAAAGGTAGTGGTTCAAGACAATGTAGTTCGCTCGGGCGCTTGGACAGTCGTAATATCAAAAGAGAGCAATCCTGCAGCAATCTCAATTAATTAGGATAACCATGTTGGTGGCTAATCGATTAGACGACCCTCAAATGTGTCAGCTACATGGCAGTCCCAACGCTTTTCTCACTGCTAATCTAATAAAGATGAGTCTATTTTCAGAAATTGTGAGCTGCATGAATATAATTTCACAGTTTTGACTTAAAATCGTCGAGGACGATCTTAACATTATATAATACTTTGAGCTGCAAATATTATTCAAAAATTCTTTAAATCTTGATTCCCAAGAGTTCCAGTTGTTGATTATGATTACAAAGCTTTCAGACCCTTGATGAGCCAGATAGATAATTGTGTTTCACAACATATGTGTCAGCAGTTTAGAATGATTAACTTTGGCTATTCTCAAAAGGGTAATAATGTCATTAGCAATTATGAGGTCTAGCCTCATAAAACAACTTTATACAATATAACCCAATGCTAAGTATCATCCCTAAAGTGAGTGCTGTATCTTTACCCAACTCTCCTGTCAAAGTTATAAAGAAAGAAGGAAAAAAAGGGAACTACGAGTAGACACAAAAGTCAATGAATTATTTATGAAGCCAATTACAATTCATAACCTTCGTCCATTCTCCTAATGGACTAAAGGGATCGTTTCTTCCTTGAAGGGCCGAATTGGAGCAAAACTTATATTAGCTAAAACCCATGCCCTGTGTGGCCAATATATCACCAAATTATCCTCACTTGTGGTTAGTCTTGGAAAATAAACAAGCATCCTGCATATACTCGTATACTGGACTTACGACTTCTTCCCGTACTGGTTGTCGTTGTTATCGGTATGCCGATTCCCTCAGGACACAAAATACAAACGAAAATAAAAATGAACGACGGTACAGATTCTCTAGGTGTAATGACAATATTTACCTGAAACCGGAGCTCTGCCCCCAGTTCAGACAATATCTGACTGAAATTTTTTCAAGAAATTCATTTATTTTCTTTCGCAAATTGCGAAACATAGAGAGGGAGAAGGGGGGAGGAAAAAAGTACAACTACTTCATATAATGGAAAAGGTAATATAATTGTCCAATGTCTCTCTAGCTATTATTACTCTAGTACTTTTACTTGAACCTTGCTTTGTCATTGCCATAGTGATTGCATCCAGATCCTTCTGATTCTGTGTAAGTAAATATTTTTTTTTTAGACTACTCATATTAGTTCTCACTGCAGCAGAAGTTTATGTGACTCCCAGTGATAAAGACAAAACAAAGAGTGGTAAAAAGTATGCTTAGCACTCGTACTTAATAAGGTTCCAAGAAATTTCCATTTCTCTTTTAAGTCAAGGGAAAGAGGAATATGCCGGAGTAATCAATCAAATTATACGTCCTTGGTGAAATCATTACAGCTGAATTTAGCAAAGACTTTCCCAAAGACACACGCCCAGACAAACAAGTGCGATAGCACTGAATCACACTAGAAGAATCATCTCTAAAAGTGTCCTTCTGTCTCTCGTCGACTACACAGATAATTATAATAGTTCCGAATGGTTTTTGTGTTTTTGTCAGTTTCCGTATGAAGTCCGACACAGATGCTGTAACCGATATTAATATTTTTATTACATCACCCTGGTAAACTGGTAAATGTAGAGAGGTAACAGATCCATTGGGGCAGCAAAAAGGAGGAGTCCACAACCATATGTACTAAAGATGAAAAGTGCACTTGATATTTATCCTGCAATAAAAAGGCTATTTTCCGCTTAGATACTCAGATACGTGGTACATTTCTCGCTAGAAATAAAATAAGAAAAAATAGAAAAAAAAAACAGCACCAACACAAAGTGTTCTTTCTAGCAGGAAATGGAGACTTGGCCAAGGAAAGTTTTTTTTCTTGAGGACATTGCACCAACATAGCACTATCGTCTATTCTCAAGGAGCCAAAAACGGAGAAACGAAGAAAACTTAGAGAAAAAGAAATGTCTTCTTAAACTACTCCTTGAATGCAAAGTGTTCGAGTAGTCTCTGCAATGTGTAGTTTCGATTTAGTGTCCTGGCACTGGCCACGACAAAAAGGACATTTAACTCTTTTTGAGGTGCATGTGGCCAATTTCAGTGAACTCGTATGTACAGACATATATGTAAACGTTTTTATATTGTGGGTGACTTATGCCGTTTCAAGAATAAACAATAGGTTAATGCAACTTACCAACAACATCTAGCTCTCCAGCAGCAATCAGTGTGTGAAAGGATGGTGCATCGGCAGATACTTCACAGCTATATTTTCCGGACGTGACAAGTTGAACGTTCAGTAGGGTCAGTTGACTCTCGTTCGAGTAGTGAGCCTGAAAATAAGATAAAAGTTCAACAAAAACTCACATACGAATATCTATATGTAGAGAAGATAAAAAAGTAATTTCAAAGCGAAGAGACGTGGGGTTTTCCACTCCTGACAAATGTGTATTTTTTGGTAGAAAAAGGTCACTTGGGGTCGAGTACAAGGTACGAGTATTCTATAATATATCTGTGGGCCATATTGCAACATACATATATGGTATGTACATTCTCGTATATAAATGTAGAGAACTTTGGGGAAGCCTGCAATTTTAAGTAACACAATGTTGACTTGAAATTTTTAGATGCCTTGCTCATGAGGAAGTCATTGAACTTTTAAACTAAAAGGGAAGTGCTATCTACACAGCATACTCGTATATCCATATGAATTTATGTTGATGAATCCAAACGGTGTTTACGGTTCAAATTCGTTATAATTTTTTTTTTTGTGGTCGTCCTTCCAACGCATTGTCAATCATTGTTGGCATGTCTTATGACATGAACTTCATTGCAAATATTGGTTTTTGGTTTAAGGATGGTCGCCGGTTTACTCATCTATATTTCTGTCCTCTTAAGTAGGCCCAGAGAAAATAGTCAGGTGAACCGATAGGCCATTATAAGTAGTAATTGTGTCGAATAATGTGCTCGTCGAAGATTGCTCATTTTGATTCCATGTAGTTGGAACAATAGTTGTGAATGGTTATGTACACCTTTCCTCAAAAACAAATTCGGCCAATATAGCGGCATCTACAAATATGGGGCAATGATCCTTTCAGGTGATACCTTTCATCAAAGAGTACACTTATACTATACAATATGTAATACAATTGTCGCTGATGAACTGCTCTTTTATGCTTTGTAACCTATATCACAGTTAAGCTTGTTAACGAAGCTAATTAGGTACATTTCCAAGTGCTTCATTGCTGCAAAGAAATGGTATAATCAGGTTATTCGACAAGTCTGTTGGTTTTAATTCTTACGCTATTTCGAAATATCTGCAATGTTGCCAAAATCCTCCACAATACCGTGAGTGCAGCCATAGATCTCTTCGTTGTTGGGTCTGAATTATTCTACACACTCTCCGGTATATATTGCAAGGGAAGCTAAATTTATCTAAAGCAGCGCCAGGGTAGTAGGAGGAAGCTACTAAACACCTGAGACAAATCGCTGTTTGAAATCTGGTGAAGGCTTCAGTGACGTATTTGTGTGAAAGCCAATAAACTACCTGCACATAGGTTAGATACCCGATTAGATCCAGACTTCTTTTCTTCTGACACCTTTCATAAGTCTAGCTATCATGCTACTATTATACATAGCTATTTGTGATGCATCAAATCAGGACAAGCTATCGCCCTCTGTGGGCTGGGAATCTAAAAAAAAACTGAGCTTATTCTATTTACGCATAAAAGAATAATGCCACAATTCGACCTTCCTTCATAGATGGGGCAAACCTCCAACTATCCAGCAGTTCTAAATACCTAGGTATCGTACTGGGTGGTATACTGAGTTGGAAGCTCAGTGTCGAAGAACTACGCTTGTAGCCGTATATTTAGGAGAAAATGGGGACCTAATCTCAAAACTGTCGTATGGATGTACACGGCTATTGTTAGACCCATCTTAACCTACGATAGCTTGGTATGGTGGTAATCCACAAATAAAACTGGTCACCTTAGGATAGTGACAAAAGTACAGAGGATTACATATATACGCACGACTCTCGCCAATGCAATCATAGTGTCTATAACAGTGTCTTCCAATCTGAGATATTGGAAGTAGCAGAAGCAGCCAAACTGTATATTACTATATTTATTGATAGCCAGGCTGCTTAAGGCCAACGAGATCAAATCAACACTTGCTCTCGTGAAGAGCTTAAGGCTCCTTGCATTCAGGATAACCGCCAGAGCAAAGTATCAAACTTCAACGCTTCACCCTGAGAATACAAGTGGAGCGAAAGATACAACTAAAAGCCAATGAAAGTTGGAAAAACCTTCAACTTGCTAGACTTCAAGACAATTATGACTGGAATTCACCAAACCCAGAATAAGCTAAATTCTTTTGAAAAGCAGAGCTAAACTATCTACATACGCTCGTGGGAATACTCACAGGCCATAATCTTCGTTGCGGGTGCACGTAATAATGACCTCTGCAGGGGCTGTGGTCACATAGGCTCATTTGAGGATATCCTCCACTTTTTTGTCACTGCCCCAGCCTTGGTAATCTGAGACAAAAAAACTTTAAGAAGTCGTTAATTCCACGATCTCTCGGTACTATCTACTGCTTCACTTACATCTTTCTTCCGATTCGCGGATGCAAAAATATGATTTAGACCCACTCAGGGACGAAACGACAACCAACGCAAGACGAAACCAGCAAGTGTAAACCAGAAATAAGAACCGCAATCAAATTTCCATCCCTTCTAAATACCCCCTTCAGATACTTCATCAACCCGCTAACCCAACCGAAACTAAGCAGTCGCTGGATATGATCCAATAAGCAGTGCATATACACCATCTGCATATGCTTTGGCGTAGGTTTTAGAACTGTTGAGAGCATTAAGCAGGCAGTTGATTAACGTGCACCATAATGGTGAAAATAGGATACCACTTTGCAGACAATGGCTATTCATTTCTGCCGACTGGAGTTAGTATTCGAAAACAAGTTTATGTTCACAACGATTGGCTTAACCCTGAAAACTCGCCGACCAGATTTTATATCCTATCGTATTTCACTATCATATTATGTTTCTTTAGAATTGTTGAAGGCCCTAAATGCTTTTTTTTTTAAATTGCATATTTTAGAAATTTTAAGGTAAGGGCGTCTACAACGGAGTCAATCCACGGTATTCATCTTCGTCTGCTCCACTCTATATTAAATATATGTTATTATATTAAGGTCACAAAGTGTGCTAGCTGAGGCAAACAAATGACCGAATCGCATCTCCAACGAAAAGCTTTATCTGAGAGCGGGTTAAGAACCTATAGACGCCACTATACGGAGGAGGAAGTGGCATATCAACTAATTTCTCGTACACCCATCGCACAGTTAGAAAAAAGATTCCTAAAAGACCGTATGACAATACGAGAAAGCCAATTGAAGCGGACTTAACAGCTTATTTATGAATTTTAACTGGTCGTTATGTTTCCTCGTGGATGCCGCTGCTGATATGATCATAGATACCATTCTCTTTGGAATGAGAGCCTTTATCCCTTGTCGGATGAAGAGTATAAAACCAAAAGAAAATGCGTGGTACGAGCAATAAAGAGGCTGTCATAGTTTGAGAAACGTTTTTTCGGTCCTACAAGACAATTTCCGACAGAGGAAAACTGAAACAAAATTCAAATGAGCCAGGAATGACTGCAACGCCTTGCTTAAGCGTGTGAAATTAAAATACTGTTGTACAATGTCTCAAGGGTAGTAAACAATTTTGGTTGCTCGTCAAAAAGATTAGAAATTCTGCCTCATCTTCCATCCCAACGCTCCTTTATAATGACATTTCAGCTGGCAACACTTTGGACAAGGCCAAGCTCTGCTTGATGTACATTTTGCGGCCAGTTCAACACTTACAGATTGTGCTTTGTCCCCGCCTACTTATAGATCTTAATATACACAAATCCGATGGTCCAGATGGTATATCTCCCCTTCTTTTGAAGAGGAGTTCTTCCACTTTGGCAAAACCACTGCGTAAACTTTTTTACCAATCCTACTTTTGGGGCTCTTTCCAAACAAATAGAAAACAACATTTGCCCAGCCCGTCCCCAAAAAAGGCGAATCTTCTTCTCTTTCCTCTATTGCACCTACATCCCTTCTTTACAAGGTCATGGAAACGCTGATAAACCGTTAGCTTTTGAGGTATCTCGAATCAGGAAAACTTGTCAATGACCGGTAGTGCGGTTTCATAGTAATAGGTCCACTGGTGATTTGACGGTATGTCTCACCGAAAAGTACAACGTCAGTCTAGCGAAAGCAAGATAGTTGCACTAGATATTTCTAAGGCATTTGACAGAGTTTGACATCAGGGTCTTATGTCGAAAGTGCATGCATTTGGGATCGATGAATCTCTCCTTCAATTGATTAGAAACTACCAGGCTGCGTTCTGTTTCCGACACTCTTTTAATCTTCATAAACGATCTCTTATCTGCTATTTTTAATCTATCATATTCCTTTGGTTACGTCAGTGCTCGCTGTTTTTCATATTAATTTCCGAACTCTCTTCCCTGCTCTTCGGCTTAGAACGGGAACGGCAGCGTGTATTAAGTTCATTAAATTGCTAATTGGGGCACCGCCAAAAGGGTGGAATTTAATGCTTCCGAGACACAATGCTGTCTACTGTCGTTAAAGCAAAATCTAAGCACCCAGCCATTATCCATGAATGGCACTGGCATCGTCGAAACCGAAAAACTTTCTATTCTCGATGTGTGTGTGTCAGTAACAACTTAAGTTGAAATGATCACATACTCAGTGTCGTCAAAAATTCTGCGAGATATCTAGGTTTCCTCAATCGATATAGGAAATACTTCACCCCTTCTGATCGGGCCTCAATATGGCATTCATCCGCCAAAAATTGGAGTACAATGCCCACATCTGGTCAGGAGCTCCTGAACACTCTCTGCACCTACCAGATAGGATTCCAAACCATGCGCTAAAACTCATAGGTTATGCTAATATCACTCAGTCAATGAACATCCTCGAACACCGACAAAATGTCTCGTGTCTCACTTTGTTCTATAGCTATTTCCACCTCCAGTTCTCCATAGAAATCGCTAGCTGCATTCCACTCCTTTAAACCTTCAACTGTTTCGCTTTAAATGCTCATAAGTACTCGTATATCCTTAAGCCCACTTCCGACGTATTCCAAAATATCGTGATTCGTTCCTAAGTCGTACAACTCGCTTATGGAATGCCCTAGCGAGCTCTCCATTTGCTGGTCGTTATAACTTGCAAACATTTAAGACCAATGTAAATCGGTACCTCTTTTTTCTTCCTTCTTAAATTTCCTTCGCCCGCGCTGTGTACAAACATTTTAATGGTACTCAAATCTTTTGAGCGCGCTCTAACTTAGACCTACGCAAACACAAGTGAACTTAAGTGCTTTGTCTCTGTTCTGACCGAGCACAATATGGAACCTAGCAGTAATTTAATCCTGCATTTTTTGATGTGATATTTCGGAGTTAATGTTGTGTTAGATCTTCTCACCAGAATGTCAAAACAGGCATGATGACCGAAGAGTTTTCATGGAATAAAGGTAGTGCGCTACTGGCATTTGCAAAGGTGATTATCTTCTATGAACACTACGATGATCTCAAACGGTTTGAGCTGATAGATTACAGATTCTTCTTATTGTTGTGTAAACTTAGTCGAATTTTGTATTTTTTCGCAAAGTTTTTTGTTTCGTTTCAACCGTAGAAATTCCTAGGTCTCCTTGTCAAATGAGACAAAAATGTTGTGTTCCTCCTCCTGTCAAGTTAGAGAGCGTGAATTCTTCTTCACCAGCAATTTTCGTTTTAGTTTATTTTAAGAACTCGCTGCGGCTCAAAATGAAAACTGTTCTACTCTTTCGTTGAACAATTAATCAATTAGAAAAAAGAGGAAAAAATAATTATTCCATATCCCATGAATTATTGGGTTCGCTATTCAGCCTTAGTTCGAATGATTCGTAACTCTCCAATACCTTTATCCAATTACTAAGATTTGTGTGAAGGGCTCTCACTACATTGCTTAGAATAGCGCTGTTATCGGCGAAAAGGGGAGAAGTCGTACCGGACGCTTAAAGCGCTATTATACCCGTTGTGAATTTTACTTTCTTCGAACTCCGTTGACGCTAAATCGAAGAAAGTGATATGCAGATCTTTCAAAGCGTCGCGATGTTTCACTACCATTGTCTGTCAACTTTGAATCGCTGCATTGACTACCATAATAATAACATTTTCATTGTTTTCGATGTTAGTTTTGCCGATCGTTAGTTGTTGCACTTTTTCGTGTCGCATTTGCCTTTATACAATGCAACAAGAAAATAAAGCTCGTCCTCCACTGCTTAGGCATTCGATCGGCTCTGATCATTCTAATAAGAAAATACTAGCCATTTATCTTCTCTACATCCGATTGGAGCCCGTATTTCTAAGAATGTGTGATCCAGTCCGCCCTCACACCCCGCATTATTTTTCTTACTGTTCCTCTAACTTCGATTTTCCAAAGTTTCCGTGCATGTCAGCCGAAGGAATGCCACTTTGAGGAAATTATTAATGTCTTCTTCTAGTAACCGCCTCTTTTTACATTGTTCATAGCTTAACCCGAGACGCCTTGATTTCGCTATTTGCGCTGTACTTATACAATCGTTTCTCTACGCTTGCGTTTTTCATCGAAGTTGTTCCACTAACTACGGCCTCTTCCCAAAAAAACGTGTCCAAATTTCACTTTAAAATTTAGCCTTTGGCATATGAAGTACTGCTTGTACTGAATCGCCCACATATCTTATTCATCCTCTATGATGCTATCTATGAGCATTTCGTGGATCTCAGCCTCAGAAATAGCCATACACTTTACAGGATACAGATACATGAATGGTAGTCTTATCTTTAGACGATAACCGGCCCGCTTCATAATGATGCCCAAGGCTCTTTGCTAAACTTCTTGCCTTGGCTCCGGACTTAACTTCAGACTCTGAAAATCTCTTGACGAGATTTAAGCAAACGTAGGTTAGATATCAAGTATGTTTATGTTTTTGTATTTATTAGATGTTGCAGATTGATTTTCCTCTCCAATGTCCACTGTCCAGATAACATTAATCTTACTAATATCGACGTATCACTATTTCGACTCAAGGTTGAAATGCACCTTCTAGTGTCCGGAGAGAGCTACAAATTATCGCGCTCATATACATACATTGCAAATACATCGTTCTGAAATTGAAGCTCCGCAGCACTTAAACTTCACACACAAGTGGCCAGTACTGTTCACGTAGCTTATCGTCCTGCATCAATTTCCCAAGTAATTTTCTCTCAGCCACGTCGGCGGAGGTCTATGACCTTCACCCGCCTTCATTCATAATTAAACATCTCCCAACTGGCTTGAGCCGCACTCTGCAGAAAAGTCTACACTACATGCTCATGCATGTGGCTGCAACATACATTCCAGATTCTGGCTTTCATATCACACGCTATGGTGGTTGTCACGTCATCCAATGTTCGTGTAGCCCACCCACATACCTGCTGCCGTTTACAATTAACCACACACGCCAAAATCATACTCAAAAGTAAATAGAAAACTCCCTTCACCGCATGCTGTACTTAACACTAACACGAATACACTCACGCTCAGCCATTCACCTACGAGTACAACTATAATTACTAGACGGTTTTGTGTTCCTAGGTGAGCTCGTCAAGGGGCTGCTCCTGTTCGAGGACAAGGATTCTTTGCCTAAAAAATAAGAAAACAAAGAAAATCAGTCCCTACCTCAATACCCGTTGACAGAGCTCTTGGTCGGATACCAGAAGCTCATGAGTTAAGCAATCACATATAGATTGTGAGACTGTGTAGGTTACACATGGCAGCGCTAAAAGTAAGGATATAGCCGGGCAACCACATCACTTGGAATTGAAGTGCATATTGTATATTAGGAAACAAATCCACTTGAAGCTACACAACACTGTCTACTGATTTAGTTTTGCCGGATCTGGTTTGGTGTTTCTTGGTCTGGTCACCTTGGTGGAAGTACGAATAGACCTTTTCTGCCACAAATATTTCGTTTCGTTTATTACTGTTATTTTCGTTGTGGGTTATTCCAGTTTTTGGTTTTTTCATTAAGCTCACTTCATTTTTGTTTAATTTCTTCTTAGCTCTCCTTTTAAGGGTAATTTAGTGATGCTACTCAGTAGAAGGGTATGCAGAGGGCGTGCCAAACCGTTAACGTATTGTTTCTATGGCGTATCTACATGCATATACATTTACATTCACATACGTATGTGGGAAGTAATAATTTTCAAACTGTTAAGAAAGCCAAATAAGGATAATTTTCCCAGTTGGGTAATTAATGTAATGGAGGGAATGTCCTGGCAATAGGACCCTACTTTTGGTTTTTGTTTTTTTTTTTCTCATGGTGACTTTATCTGAGTAATAATCCTTATTCTCCAGAGAAGAAAACGAAAGAATAACAAAGGAATCGAAGTTGAAGACAGCAAATACCCGAATACACAAATAACCGGATACCCGAATACCATACATTAAGGCAGGACAAGAGTTAAGACGTTAAATTATGTGCTGTTTGGTAATGTCGACCGAATGTCCTTTATCCAACTGCCTATACTCTTCGCAAATGGCTGCTAATGGTGTCTCCTTAGAGATGGAGCATACGAGTATTACTTATACGGTGGTGCGTTCCGTAATAACTACCTACGACTTGTCGACTCTTAGTCTTGCTTTTTTATTATTTACATAAACTTAATTCCTAAAGTCATGCAGTCAGGAGACCGTATAAATTGGAAGAATTATGCCTATCAACACACGATGGAATGTACAAAGTAAGGAGATTCTACTTTGCTCCAAGTCTAAAGGGTAAACTCTAATGTACATGTGTAGAACAACGTCATTATTATTATTATCCTTGTACGAGTATTCTATCTACAATACTTCAGAAGAAGCGCTTAAGCAGGAGGAGATGGAAATAAACGGTCTGATGCATTTTGTGCATTATATTTTTGTCTTCTGTCGTCCCTTCAGTTTTGTTCCTTCGTCTGGCTTTCTGATTTTTGTTGGTTTTTTCTATTTCTTTTTTTTTCTGTTCACACTCCATCCAAATGGCAGTCGTCTGGATTCCGTGCAAGAGTATTCTTACATCCGACACACAGGAAGTGACAAACTTTCGGCCATTGAGTGTGTGGTGCGATGAAAAGTTTTCTGGGAATTTTGCCAGTAAAATATTTTAACACTTTGGCTATGGCTAGGGACTTGGTTGTTGGAGTTGAAGTTGCCGGTGATGTTTTTGGTGCTTCATTAAAAAAAAGAAGAAGAAAACGGGACACAAAAGAACTGGAAAATAAGAAACTCGAAGAGGGATATATTTTACGCATCATGGCTTGGAGGAAATGGTTTTATGCTATTTTTGGAAGTTGTTCGGATTTGCGGAGAAAGGACAGACAAGTGGGTGGCAGATACGTAGATTCTTTGGCAACAATCCCTGAAGAAAACGTTCCTGGCAGTCTTCACAAAAGTTGGAGTATGTGCAGTTTGTTGTTGCTTGTTGATGGAGATGTAGTAAGTTGTGTACAGAGCGCTGCAGTGACACCACGAAACTTTGGGAGAAATAAGACATGATGCACAGACAGCACTGAGAGATTGGTTTGGGGAGCATACGAGTAGAATTAGTGGCAGGATAGTGAGACAAGATGGAGTAAAACAATCATTTCACAGAGAGAACCTGTTTCCTTGAACATTTCACAAAAAAGAAAAAGCAGACGAACTACAGATTAGAAACAGAACAGAACCATTTCACTTGTTACATACAACACAACATTCATATAGACTAAGGTTTCCCCAACAATATTTTAAGGAGTGAATTGGGGTGGTTTAAACAACTAGCGAGGTGTACTCGGTTTTAAGGTGACCTTTGGTAGCAGTTACTTAATTTTGCTTGTTTTTATTTCTGTCGGTGTAGAGCATTTAGAAAAGTAATTGGTCCAGTGCCTTCCTTATATGTTTCTTTTGCTGGAATATTTCATTCTTTTGTAGAAACATGAGTAAGTTTTTTAGTGGTTAAGTGCCAACGGTACCTGCGCCCGTCACATCTTCTGACTAACTGCTACATAATGAGAGCGTAGAGATTACTACACGATTTGTCATTACACTTATAGCTATCTAGCTAATTTCCACTAATGACGCTTGGAAAACAGACGCAAGCTTTTCTTACAAGGAGTGAAATTCAACGTTATGGTCTTTCAAAAAGACCACAACACCGCATTCAAGATCGGTTGTGGAGCCATACGTGAAGACTTGAATGCATTCCTTCCCCGGCTTGATATTCGCCGAAACTATTCCTCTGCATAGGGTAAGCCGATTTAATATCAATAGGAGTTCTATTTTCATGCACCCAAGACTAGAATAAACGGGCAGCCTGCAAGCAAGCGCATCGAAGGAAGATTCATCAGTGCGAGTGCTGGCAAGCAGACAAAAATAGCCGCACTATAAACGCGAAGTAAAATCTCAGAAGAAACCAAATAAGATCTTATCCCGGCTACCAGTCTTTGAAAAGAGATGGTGTCGGATGAGATCTTAATAGACCAACGGCAGCGCTCACATCTTAGAATATGTTACTCGCTTCGGTCTAACCGATCCCTCGTCATAAGTTTATCTGTAATGGAACTGGCCCTCTAAGTTGGGGGTTGTGCCACCGAAACAGCTGCCCATCCACGGAAAAGAAAAACTTAAGTTACTGAGCAACAACAAGTCTCGGATATAGACGGGTCTACTATTGACAACTTCTACAACTGAAAGGAGAACAACGAACTTTGAATCTGCACTGGAAATGCTAGATCCCTTAATAGGCCAAATGCAGCCGAACAGCTAGCGGAACCCCTGGACTGCAGCAATGCAATTGTTACGAGTGCTGTCATCCAAGAAATGTGATGGGATGGGCTGGACAAAAAGAGAATGAAAAACTGCGACATCTACTACGGTGATTGCGATTGAGCAAGGGCAAAAGCAGCGTCTACTTGGATGCGAATTTGTTCTTAGAGACAGACATAGGGAAGAAGTCTTGAGTTTCTGGAATGTTAACAAGCTCATCGTAACAATCCGTATTAAGGTTAAATTTGCGCCCACAGAGGGAGGAGAAAGATGAAAGGCCTGCTTCTATGAGCTCTTGGATAACACTTACGAGTAGTGCCCTAGCTATTAAATTTGTCGTCGGCGACATTAATACAAAGTTAGGAAGAGAGGGCTGGCGGAAAATATAGAGTGCGCGACACCACCAAACTGATCGACTTTGTGATGGGGCGAAACATTGTCGTAGCTAGCATCTCTTTATTCTTAAGGATATTTCGAGAACTCCTGAACAATCAACCGTCAACTGTGGACGCAAGGCACAGTGTTATGGATGTCAGGAGCTAACATTGACTCGGAGGAGGAAATCTGATGTTTGATCGCAAGAGATTGGTAAATCCTTTTCCGATCGAGGCACGCTTAATCCCATAAGAGGTATCGACGATCAGTGGTAACATTGTGAAAAAGCCATCAGAGATGCCGCTTCTGGTGTCCTGAGTTTCAATCGGTCACAAATAAATCCTTGGTTTGACGATGAGTGGCGACAAGCACATGCAGCTAAGCAAGATGCATACAAAGCGTCGCTGCATAAAAGGACCAGATCTGCTCACAGTCTCTACAATCAGACGAATCTTCTCAGGAGGAAAATGAAGGAACATGAGAAGCGAGCGGTCGGGGAAATTGAGATATGCTACTCCAGAAATGAGATTCGGAAGTTTTACCACAATGTAAAAAAAAGCATGCCACGTACACAATCCCCGAACCGAAGCCAATAGAGACACACAGGGGAACATATTGTAATATTAGAGTCGCAGTCGACTCTAAGGATTTGGAAAGATCATTTCTGTAGACTGTATAATAGCGATGGCGAATCATATACCCCTGTCGGGCAGAATGAACCTTTCAACCTAGTAGCACAACAATTTCGTCCACCCGACCTGGATAAGCTTAAGTCACACAAAGCTGCTGGAGCGGATGGCCTGAATGTCGAACTCTTCAAAGCAGCAGATGATGGCTTGCTAAGGAGCATACAGCGCCTATTCATCGATTTTAAGGCCGCGTATGACAGCATCTATATATACGAACTATACAGAGCAGAGTCCAGTTTTGGCATCCCAGCCAAATTCTCCCGTTTCTGCGGGGTGACGATGGAGAATGTACGCTGCTCCATTTAGGTCGGTAAAGAACTCACCGAGACCTTTGATGTAAAATAAGAATTTAGACAAGGAGATGTGCTGTCATGCGATTTCTTTAACATCTTTCTTGAAAAAATAGTGCAAAACACACGCGCCAACACAAGAGGCACAATTTTTCAAAAGTCCGTCTAATTACTCGTATTCCGACATAATCGGAAGGAAACAGCGTGATGTCAGGGGCGCTTTCGTGAGTATTGAGACGAAAGCGGCGGGGATGGGTTTAACGGTCATTGAGGGCAAGACTATGTATATGCTGTCAACTAGAAAGGACACTCAACATAGACATCTCGGACATAGGTAGTTAAGGACTTTTTCTACCTAGGCTCCGCTATCAATTCAGACAACGACACAAGCGCTAGGATCAAACGAAGAATAACTCTTGCCAATCGCCGCTTCATTGGGCTAAGAATAACAAAAGTGGCCTTATATAAGACCTCAATTATCATAGTCCTGCACTCTAGCGCAGAGGCATGGACTTACTCAAAAATTTATTAGTGTGCTCTTGGCTGCTTTGAGAGAAAAATTCTTCGGGTGATTTTCGGTCCTGTCTGCATAGACGGTGAGTGGTGGAGGAGATACAACGACGAACTGAATTGACTGTATAGCGTGTGGAAGAGTGGGTCATGTAGAGCGCATGGACATCAATGCTCCAGTCCAAAAGGTCTTCGCATCCGCCTCCGAGGGACAGCGCAGTAGAAGAGGACCACAACTGAGGTAGCGGAAGCGTAATTCAGCCGACCTCGAGCTGGCTGGAAACGCTTGTTGGTTGAGGCTCAGATCCACCCCGGACTTAAGTGATCACTAGGGCTAAATACTTTTGAATTTCTGTCATCATTGCTGCCCTGCGGTTATATCCGAAAGGAGCCTTCTCGGTGTAAAGAGGAAATCAATCTACAAAAAGATCCATTAGTCCGGAATGGATCTAATTTTCGAAAACCAACCTCTCTATTTCGTTTCAGTTTTAGCTGTCAATGACTATGTAGGTCGATGTCGTGTAGTTCGCCCTGGTGTCCTCTCTCCCATTCATCGTGTATCATACTACAGAAGCGCCTTAGATCTGTGGTCATATATTGTCGTCAACCTGGTTAGTGTTTGTGTTAGTGTAAATATTGAGATGAGGAAAACATGAACTAGCCAATACAATGTTTCGACTCGCGGCAGAGTTTATTAAACTGAACCCAGAAGTAGTGTCTTGTTGGTCATACGATTTCCTGTCTTCTCTCCAGCAATGGACTATCAGCCGTCTAGGCCAATTTTAACATCATGCTTATGGCAACGTACGTACGTCTTGTGCAGGTGCTTGTGTGAGGTGTGTCTGGAGTCGTTTTTTTTTCCCTTCAGTTGGGAGAATGAGCTGATATTGTATTAGCATAACCTTGGAGAACTTAGCCTTAAGACCTTTTGGCTATGTCTGGCTGCAATAACTGATTCGCGTCAAAACAAAAATCTTTTGTTATTTGTGGCAATCGCCATAGTTGTTCTTTTGTCGGCTCATCACACCTTTTGGATGGCGGTTCAATCTGCTATGCTCAGACTGGGGCCCACGCTAATTAATCGGCTTAGAGCGGTCATGTGCGGATCCAAAATCCGTCGTTCTTTATTCATTTGCATTGGTCGCCAATAATATCGCCATCCTTACGAGTATCTCAGGCTTTTACTAGTTTCATAAGTGTACCATTCTCGACAGGATCTTATTGCCATTTTCTATTTTCTGAATACTCGCACTTTTAAGTTAAGCAAGTCAACTCCAGTTGAATGATAAGTGCTATTGATCTGTAGTCACAGTTACAGCACTGAGCATCGCCAAGTTGATGCTAATCGTACCTTTCCTCATCGTGCAACACCCACTCCCCATCGGAATGGCACATCTCTATGAGAAATTATAGAAAATTTTCTAAGAATCCTGCTTAAATTGAGCTTCAAGTTTAATATTCAAATGTACGAGCGTAACTTCAATTGTTTCACATTCCCCATCTGCCAGTTTCGCAATTCTAGTGATTAGAGGTAGGAGTGCCTACATATCAATAATTTTACTGTCCCACATTCCACATTCGCTTTTATATTGTGTTCTCCATTAATTTCTATTCAAATGAAAACTATTGTCTTACTCAACACACCAGATGGAAGGAAACTCCTGGGGGGCCCTTTCTTGTTTATAATGTAATTAGGAGACGCACAACAAAACTTGTGCCATTGATGTGCACACTTCATTGTGTTATTGCTGTAGAACCCACTTTTTCCGCCTCCCAGTTGGTTTCACTTTCTCAGTATGTGGTGACTTCTGGCTTTGTGTAACTGTGACTGTGACTTTTTGAGGCCACAGGAGTTAGAAATATATGTGAAGCAATTTTCATGAATGTACAAAAAGACGCGCGTAATGACAATCATAAAAGTCACAAGTTCGAGGCGCTAAGTTTCACGTGCTCTTGGTGCTTACATTTATTTTCTTGCTTCGGCTCGCTGTAGGCATGGGGATCCACACTCACTCATGCAAAAGAGTACAAATATATAAGTGCAATGAACATTTTAAGGATTATTTGGAAAAGTTTTTTGATTAGAGTGTAAACGAATGAATGGGGAGACTAAGGAGTCAATTTGATTAATCGCCCTGCTTTTGTTTACGCTCGATTAAATTTATTTACTTTGGCAGGACGACACACGAAGTGGGCCGGTAGATGGGAGGATGTTAACGCTTGACGGGCACGCAAATTTACTACTTCAAAATTTTTGAGAGAGAGAGAGTGTAAATAAATTATTTTTCATCCGAGAAAGCTGAATAGGGAAGTCATGTGCTAATACTTAAAGTGGCTGGTTAGTGAAAAAGGATTCAGGGGAGGAGTTTGGACTGGAGTCATGTCTGTGGTTGATTGGGCGTTAAATCGTTGTGGTATTATCTGTAGTTGGACCCTTGCCAGGATGAGTCTCGGGGAAGGTCCGTTTTATTTCTGTATTAGTAGGGAGGGTATACATATTTTCATCACGAGTTGGCTAGAGTGATAAAATATTTGTGAGGGTGTAATGGAGCCAGTTTTTGATAAGGTACTGAGATTTAGTGGTTTCAGTGACACAAAGGCAACACGTGGCTCTATATCGCTTTCATTCAAGTGATAATGTGAGTGAACATACGAAAGGAAAGTGAGGAAATTAAGGTCCGGTTTTATGACCAACCACTTTTTGATTTTCAAGGAAATCGGTTTGCAGATATGTTTATTAGCTAAATGATATAAGCGATCTAAAAATCTTCTTCGTTTTGAAAGCTCTTGTAAACTCTGTCGCGTACGAGCCATATCATCCTAAAACACATGATAGCGGCTAGAGCTATGAATAAGACTCCGCAAAAATCATGCGAAATTAGTCCGGCAATTTTAACTAATTTAAATATCCACAAACTCTTAACATTCTGAAGAAGCCGGAACTGTACGCGGATATGTGCGCGGGAAAAGGTAGTTTTATAGATGTATATATATCATTGTAGGTAACATACCGGACACAGAAAGTAATTCTTAGAACGGCTAATGGATGCAAATGGAGGAGACAAAACGAGGAGTTGGAAGTTGCACTATTTTCAGATCACCATGACATGGCATAATCCTAGCACAGTTCCAGGAATATCTTGAGCTACAGAGCCAACTGTGTCACATTCATTAAAGAAAGTAAAGGTTGAATTGAAAGTTCACAACTATTCTCACATTAATTTAGAACTGGACAAATGAAAACTATCACAAAGGAATATTGCTAGACACAGATAATCACTGGTGGAGACTAGAACACTTCGCTCTTGTGGACTTACAAAAATCACTTTAATAATGTAAACAAGATCTCCATAGATGTGCAGGTCAGAGTATGCCTTAGAATAGAACTAGGAAAACGTTAAGCTGAAATCTCAATTGATAATTTCATTGGCGATTATTTATTAAATACGAGTACTCAGCATCCTAGATGACGAGAGGTATTTGTTGCGGATTTGTTTGCGGTATAGCAATTGCAATAATTAGAGTGGTTCTCCCAAACAAAGTATCAGAGTGAGTTCGTAAGGAAAGCCCGGATTTAAACCCATCCAAGTAAATTGCTGACATATATTGACCATGTCAAAAAGGTCAACCACGTGTAACAAAGCTCAAGGAGAGCAATGCGATTTTCAGCCAACGTTAGTGTATTTGACATATCCAGCTATGTTATGGTATCGTAGTCTGGTGTGACGCATTCGAAAATAATTGCAATGTGGCATGTGGCATGCCTAAAGGAAGTTCAAATATTGTACAGTCAAGGATGTGTACCATAAGCGAAGTGTAATAAAAAGTAATCCCACAGCTGTGTTGGAAATACTCCCACGCCCGATACTTACTAACATGTTCAAACAATATTAAGTATTCTACTACAGAACACAAAAATACCAACGTCACGTTAACACTCATGCAAACAGTCAAAAGCATTGACTATAAATTCAAAGGCTCGGGATCAGACGTATTCCAGATAACTGTCATGACAGGGTATAATGAGTGACCACACCCAAACTGTGAAGGATCTACACAACCCGTTTTCTTAAATGAAACTCCATTCGTACAACCAGAACATGTTAGTGACCAACAGAAGATGAAATCTTTGTGATATACGAGGGTCGTTCAACATATTCTCGGTATCGGTGTGAAGCTGTGGTTGTATATATAAATTGACTTATTTATCAAGTAATACTATTATTTTAGTGCATTCATGTAAAATTTCATATAAATGTGATTATTAATTCGCGTTTTATCTCTAGTTAAACAGAATCATAATGGCAACTGAGACGATGATGGTGAAAATTGAGCATCGCGCTGTAATTAAATTTCTCACTAAGCAAGGAAAAGGTCAAAAAACTATTCATGAAGAGATGGGGGCTGTTTACTAGGGTTCCGCACCTTCATTATCAACTGTGCAAAAGTGGTCAAGTGAGTTCAAGAGAGGCAGAGAGAGCATTGAAGACGACCCCCGCTCCGGCGCCCCGGCTACTGCTTGTACGGGAGAAAGCATCAAAGAAGTCGAAAAACTTGTTCTTGAGGATGCCCGAATAAAGGTGAAAATGATGGCAGCGATCAGCAAGCTTTCAATAGGTACCATTCACACCATTCTTCATGACCATCTTAACCTTTCAAAGGTCAGTGCAAGGTGGGTGCCACGAATGCTCACAGCGCCTCAGAAAAAAGTGAGAATCGCATGCTGTAGAGAGCTTTTGGAGATGTGTAGTGAGAACGCGGACGGTGTTATGGATCGAATTGTTACTGGGGACGAAATATGGGTCCACCACTATGACCCTGAAAGCAAGCAAGAGTCCATGCAGTGGCATAAAAAAGGAACAGACCCCCGAAGAAGTTCCATGTCACTCCGTCTGCCGGGAAGCTCATGGCGACAGTTTTTTGGGACTCAAAGGGAATCTTGCTCATTGAGTACAAAAAAAAGGTGAAACCATCAACGCCACATCCTACGCTTCCACTTTGCATAATTTGCGGGAGGAAATTAAAAAGAAAAGACGGGGTAAACTCGCAGCGGGTGTGTTGCTTCTTCATGACAACGCTCCTGTTCACACGGCGCGAGTTTCCAAGGCTGCTGCGCGAGATTGTGGTTTCGAAGAAATCCAACACCCACCCTATAGTCCAGAGACCTTGCCCCTAGTGATTATCTACTGTTTCCGGATTTGAAAAAATGTCTTCGTGGAAAAAGATTTTCGGATGATGAAGAACTCAAGTCGGCAATAAATGGGTATTTTGCAGAGAAAAAGGAAATTTATTTTTTTGAGGGTCTAAAAAAGCTTATCTCAAGATGTAACAAATGCATTGATGTTAGGGGAGATTATATTGAAAAATAAAAACAATTTAAATTGAATTCGCATTTTCCTTCATATCGATACCGAGAATATATTGAACGCCCCTCGTATGCTTAACTTCTAGACTGTTTTGCGAAGAATTATATCAGAAAAGAACGGGTTAACTACTTCTAAAAACCGTGAGCTGCACAATTAGTGTTCTTACATGTTATTTTCTAATAAGAACACAACCTAGAAGAATATATGCTGCGTTTATGATGCAGGTGCTATTCAGTTCAATTCCAGTGACTCTAAAGAAAATAATGTTCATCGAATTCTTCTACAGCGTCCTAAGCAAAAGCTCAGGAGCATTTTTTACACATAGAAGTACCAAACAATTAAATACAGAGACCCTAAAAGACGATCATAGAACCAGCTAACCGTTGTATAGAAAGAGATCAAAGGCGACACACCAATGCCTTGTTAAGTGAGAGAGCAACAACTCAAAGCACAATGCCGAATCATTGCTTTCGAATGGATTTCTATCATAGAATCAATCACATCTTTTGATTTTTCCAGGGTCTGGGTCTGGTATGGCGAAATGAATTTTATTGCTGAGCACTTTCTGTTGCACACAGCAAAATCAATAACTACAAATCTTCATCTAACGATAGACCAAACCATAACAATTCACAATTTGGCTCAACACCATGTATCCACTAACTGTAGAACAGAAGATACTGAGACTCCATTTATGCGTCTGCAAACCGAAAAGGTGTTTTAGCTTGAATAGCATGAAGAGGGCCTTGCTCTTGCTTAAGCACCATGATCCTGATTTCAGTTTCGTTCTTCCATAATTTACGTTTAACATTCAAAGTTCTGTGCAAGAATATGGCAACAGAAAGAACAAAGCCAATCATACTCATGTTCAAGAATGAAATTGATATACCTCCTCACTCCTCGGTAACTTCAGACGAGTTCTAAGAAAATTAAGTGAAACTAGTTCTTTATTCAAGTGCAATGCCTAATTTCCTAGCAACCGCAAAGTTATAGGATTGTATTAAGCAGATTCTTGAGTCGACTAGAAAACACCACGTAAATATCATGAAATATTTCGCTCTAAAAGAAATTGTGATTAATTTGGTAATTAGTTCAGTATCAGTGATCAGGATATGTCGCATGGTGTAACTTCTACCATAAGATAAAGCAATTCACTGAAGATCAGCTTAAACAAGTCATGATCATTTTGATGACTCAAACTAAATATTGGCGATGTTAAGACTCTATATTTTCAATAAAACTAAATCAGTCTCAGTAGCCAAGGAGTATAAGGTCACAGGCCTATTATCAAAGGCCCTCCCCATGAAGGTGATCGAACTTGGATGATTAAAAACTGCAGAAGGAACTCCCTTGCAAACACGAAGACGTTTTTTTTTCAGCTGATCATCCCTAAAATCTACGAATGGCTTTCTATCAACTCATCCGGTAATGGTAATTCAAATCAGCAATACATTAATTTCCAAAATTAGTTCTACGAAGAATAAGGTTTCTAGAAATATTAAAATAAATAAATCTCAAAACGAAGAAACCGCTTGGTCTTTTAAGGCAGGGACATTTCCTTTTTTCTCTCTACAGATCAATTACAGTCACACTGTATCTACCTCGAATTCCCTATTTTCTCAAAACCCCCTCTAATAAATCAAAAACTTGCAACCGCGTATCATATAATCTCACTCCTGATTTGACAAGACATTAAACTTCTACTTATCCCGCTCCAACACATCCGTCTTACTCTAACTTTATATGCTCTCATACTTTAAATCCCCTTCCTGGACCTGATCAACCTCACAATAACACAACAGGTACTACATCATTATATTACTTTTCAGACCCAATGCTTCCTCCTGAAGTGAAAGTAATGAATTATTGATTCATGGAGCCTACGACCATCATGTTTTATCTCGTATAAGAGCCCATAAAATTAATGAGAACGTCCGCTTGTACCTCGATGACAAAACCTAACCAAACGTAATGGTCTCAATCCAGCAGATGGGTCTAGAAACTAATCCAAGTGACCTAAACAAAACTTTTCATTCGGTTTCATGAAATCTTCAATATCACTCCCGACCATGTCGCAAACGTCCTCTGATCTATGGCACCTTCAAAGGAATTCTCTGCATACCTCCTTCGTTCCTAATTGCCTTTCAGTTTATTATCAAAACGTATGATGGCTTCAAAAAAATACCTCTACCGTATATACTAGTTACCCGCTTCAGGCTTACGACATTTTTGCTCTTTCTGAAACCAATTGTCCAACATTAAAGATATGGAATTATTTACCGAAGACTTTGATCTTCATCGTGCCGATGGTCATGACAATGAAGAGAACTTATATGGCCGTGGAGTTCTTCTGGCTATTCCTTCTCGCCTTGATTGCAAACTTTTTAATAAGGCTTCAACATCATACTTTGAATTTGTCCTTCCCAACCAATTCATGATTAGGAGAGTTTAACTTTAACAAAGCACCAATGGGTTCAAACCGATCAATACTTTTTTACGGCCATTAATGCCACTTCTGAAAAAGAAGTCCTTTCCATTGATTGCCTTATTGATTCCGGACTTTATCAGTTGAGTTGGGTAACCAACAGCATTGTTAGGTAATTTGATCTTATCCTTAGCTCTGACACAGACAACTGCGCCACTTCAGAAAATAACGACCTTCTCTCTAAGTTAGATAGCTACCACCCACCCCTTTTTTCTCATATGACAAACGAACACTCTTACACTTTGAATTATCATAGAGCAAACTTTAGAAAACTAAATATTCTCCTTAGTAATGCCAATTTTAGTTTTCTCTATAATAATCTAGGACTTGCACTCAGTGATACTTTATCACACTTTTATGCCGAGATTTTTAACTGCTGTAATTCACAATGTAAGCAAGGTAACTAATGCAGAACCCCTTATATTGACCACCTTGATATAACAAAAATCTACGCTCTCCTCGAAATAAAAGAAACAATCTCTGTTACAAGTGTCTTCAATCTCGCTCTTTTACAGATGTTTTCAACTACCACTCTGCCTATATTGACTTTCCTGTACTTTGTCAATCTCTCTGAACCAAATGCGTCACATCCTCAATTCCGATCCCAAATGATTTTTTAAATTCATTAACGCCAAACAAAAGTCTGATAATTACCCAACGTCGCTAAACTTTTGGACAAATCCTCCAAGGACCCCGAAGTAATTGCAAATCTTTTTGCCGATTTTTTTAGTCAGCCTTTTACTAGTCAAATCCATGAACCTGACTATCCAACTTTTCATTCTTTTACAACTATCCGCCAACAATGCTAGAATCAGTACATATATGACGTTGGAATAAGTAAGAAAACAAATTTAAGATCTCAAGGACGATCACTGCGCTATCCTCATGCTAAAAAAAAACAATGCAGTTTATTGAGCTGAACCTGTCACTGCTCTTTCCAGCTTTCGATATCCCAGGTAACTTTTTCCATAATCTGGAAGAATTCTTACATACTTCCCCTTCATACAAAAGACAGCAAAGATGAAATTTCCAACTATCGACTCATTGCTAAGCTCTTCTGCATTCTCAAACTATTTGAGAGCGTTATTTATGGCTCAAAATCTATCTTTTCCCCAAATCAGCACGGATTTTTCAGAGGTCGGTCAACAACCACAAACCTTACTGAATTCGTCTCAAGTATCCTGTGCGCACTAGGACGTGGAATTGAAGTTGACGAAATTATTTTGCTCAAAATAAAGGCTTTCGACCACGCTTTATTATGTGGATTAAATCCTGCTTAGAAGATCTACCTGCTTAGGTCTTGAATTTCTAACACCACTCTCTTGCGGAGTACCTCAAGATAGCCGTATTGCTCCTTTACTATTTATACTAACAAGCAATGTTGTTGATCGCATCATTGAAAGCTCATATAAATATATCTGTCTACGCGGATGACATGAAAATCATCAAATATTTCTCAACCTACTCTGAGAAGGATTTGGACAGATTTTCCACTTGGTACAAAAACAAATTTCTTGAGCTCAAAGTTAGTAAGTGGAAATTTCTCCTGGTACGTATAAAATTTTTAATCAATCTGCTCCCTTAGTAATTGATTTGTGATGGAGAACTTAATTTTCGTTCCCATATTAACAGTATCATAAATAAAGCCAACTCCGCACTTTGGTCTAAGGAATTCTCCAACCCCTATGTCCTAGCTCCCTTTTTATAACCTTTGTTCAAGCTCTTCTTGAATATGTTAGCCAAGTTTGGTCACCATACTACACCACCCATATTATGCGGGTTGAAGCCGTTCAATGCAGGTTCTTCCAATTCACTTTACGGGGACTCCCCTGAACTGATAACTTAAATTTGCCGCCATGCACAGATGGGTTGAAATTGATAAACTTGCTGCCGACATTCCCTTTATCCACCAGATACTAGCTGGTACTTCGACTTATCTATATTACACCACCTATTCTAAGGTCTGTATCACTCTTTCGACTCAATCCTCACCGAAAACATTATGGATTTCTAGAACCGATATCTGGCATCTTCGATTCCCCCACCTTAACAACATTTTTCTAAAGATTCTCCTTTGCTCTTCCTTTGCCTCTCGACCAATCACAAAACCTTAGATATTAATATATCCACAGATTATGCGTATACTACTGGTAGAGAGGGTCTGAGAAATTGATCTTATGATAACCCTTAGCATGGGGTACCTGAAAAATATTCCGCTTTCCTACAGGTCACTTGAAATAAACTTTGGAGTTTTTGATCTAATCGCATGTCCAGGCAAACATGTCGAATGGGACTATTATTCAGTAGAGATGGCCATTCGATGAAAGATTGACAGTCGACCGAGAAGTAAAGCTAAACAGTCAAGAAAGTTAAAAAGCCTTAGCGGTTTTTCCAGACAACTACAGTCAATAAAAAAGGACACTTTTACTACTTATTCGTAGTATTCACTATCCTCTTACTGTTGAGAAAGTTACTCTTAAGTGTGACCCATACTAATTACACTTCTCCATTTCTAGGCAATCAATGTCACAATCATTCAAACTACTCAGCTGAAAACTGCTTTTTCACAAATTTCTCAAAAAAGTAGAGACGAAAAGTTTCTCACTTAAGTGGCGTCGTCATTTTGTCTTTCATTTGAACCCTCACAATTATTGCGCTATTACATTGCGGTTACATTCATTCTAAAGAAACTACAAAATACTTTTGACCAAAAAATTATGTGTTCTCCCCTTCATCTTCGTCTTTCACATGAAAGTTGTCCTAAGTGCTTTTAGTGCTAATTACAACTTTCTTTAGAGACACTCATAAATATCCTTAGCACCACTACTAAACCATCATCGTCTATTACTTCTCAACTAGAGCTTGTACCCATATTCGTATTCGTACTCCATTCTGTGAGCTCGACACAAAACTTTAAATCGTTTCCAATTCCATCCGAAGAAACATTCCGCAGACCGAACTCAAATGTTTTCTCATGAATTTCAGAACCAAATCCGGTACCCCAGTATCCTGAGAACAACCAGAACCAGTACCCGTACCAGTACTAATAAGAATCGTGGAATCCTTGAACTTTCAAGTATCGCCACCTTAGAGGATGACAGCTCCACTGGCAAAACAGGAGCATTCTCATAACATGGCAGTGGAATTTTGAGTTCAATTTTATTGGCTCTAAAATGGTGGAAAATATATGCACAGTACTCACACCGACAAGGAGCAGCGCCCCGTCTATTTTTCTTTGTAATTAAGATGAAAAGGGATATGAAAAGCCGCCTGTTACACAATTGGCTACGAAAATGTGTATTTTAGGTGAAAACTTTCGCTCTTAAAATAATGGGCAGAAAAATGGTTTGAGCTTCTCGGGGTCCACATCGTAGGGTAGGCTTTGTTAAGGTTTAGGAGTTTTCTCAGTGACTTGGCACTTGGAATTCAAAAGTTGGATTAGGATTCGGTGGGGATGAAGTGATTCGGAGTTGGGGCACAAATTAACTCTTGACTTACATCAATTTTTATGCCAGGAATGTGAAAGGTTTTCATGGCTGGATTTTCCTTTGGGGTGTAGCGATAGAATTCCCTTCGTCCTTTATACCATTTAACTGAGTACAGGCTATCGCCTTCCATGTCGTAGAGACACTTGAGGATTGCTCTTTCGGTACGTCGAACGGCATGTGGTATACTGACGCTGACATCACGTAGGGCGTTCACTAGACCTGTAATGAAAATAAACGGATTGAATGTTAATGAGATGCGGTAAAATGGATCCTTAATTAATCGATAAGTAATACTGAGATTGAGATGTGTTGAATAATTTGTTAAGGACGGAGTGGATAATGAGGAATTTTTTTTTTGTATTAGGACTTGACATTTCTAAGTATTTTCTTTGTCATGTTTGAATAACACCGGCCATCGAAAATTGATTCATTGATACGGTTTGTCAAGGAATTAGCTATATAAAGGACTTGGGAAGTAACATTTTGAATATGCTTGTACTCGTATCTAACGCAAAGACTACATATAACTTCATTAACTTTTATCAATGTACTCGTAGTTGCACAGTCTCATTTCTTCGCTATTGTTTCCTTAATCTCAAAAGGAGGTAGGCATTGCGACTAATGAAAAAGTGAAAAGAAAGTCGTTAGCGAAATCTAGGCAGCATTTGCCTTTTTTTTAAATTCTAAAAATTATAGAAGAGAAATAATAGTAGTATTGTGACTATTATTATAACAGGCGCAGAAAATGGATTAATTCCGACATCTAATATCGCAAAAAATTAACTGAAAAGGGACGTTTCTGTGACCAAAACAGCAGAGAACAGTGCAAAATAAAACAAAAATAATAAAAAAATTAATATTTTAAAATAATAAACATAATAATAGTAATAAATAAATATTTTAAATAAACAATAGTAGAAAAAAAAGAAATGACTACGAAAAGAGAATTCAAAAACTTGTGTCAACGTCAGCATGATATTGAAGAAGAAAACCCAGCTGATAAAAAGTTAGTTGAGTGTCGGGAACAAAACCAGACCGAAAGAAACAATGGAATCCTAAATAATCTGTCAATTAGACGTGTGAAACAGTTGGAAGACTAAACAGTCCCTCAACAAAGAAATTTGGCAATGACCGGTGAGTCAATCGACTGTCACATTAAATGAATTGAAGAACTATTTAAAAACTTTTCACCGGAAGACAATGAAGTGGTGGAAATATACAGGGTGTCCCGTAATTCGTCAACAGTAATTTGGGAAATAATTTCTGGGTACATTCTAAGAAAAAAATCGTTCTACCATAAGGGTCTATCTCCAATGCTGACATCACTTATCGAGAATTTAAGGAAAGGCTTACTTTGATGTACCCTTACGCATGTTAACGGAAATTGCTCAGTTAATACTAATGGCAGAATCTTTGTTGATGACTTTGTTTTGAGAAGAGGTACTACCCTTTGTAACTGCATTTAAATAAAGTTGATGTCTTATTAGGGTCTTCAGCTATGAAATTTCTAAGCCTGTTCCATTTTGCTTGCCCATGCTAATTTTTGACTTTGACATGACTTTGACATTTTCTCCAGAAAATGCGTAATAAACATAAAGTTTAAGTATATTTTTCTTATGAACATAATATAATATAATAAAAAAAAATCATCAGCAAGTTTGCAGAAAAACCCACAGATTTTATGATATTTGAGGAAACCTGCAGCAGGTAAAATTTATAAAAAAGAGTTTTTTTTGCTTTAAGCTCCAAAGGCTATGAATAAAAAGTGATTTTCTGTGGGTTTTAGATAATTTTTATTTTATGTGTGTACTAAAACAGTTACAACAGGTACTCAAAGTGTCCTCCTTGGTGTTGTATGCATACTAGAGCCGTTTTTGGATTTTACTACGAATGTTTATTGATGCCATTTTTGATGACGCTTCGAGAATACGCTCTTGCAGGCCAGTGAACAGATCTGGTTCATTTCTTCCTACTATTCATCTAGCCAATTTTTAACCTCAAGACCATAGTGGGTTGGGGCCCCATCCTGTTGGAAATGTGACGAATCTAGTTGAATTAGTGGAACGTCCTCCAATAATTCTGGTAAATCATTTAGCAAAAACTCCAGATAGTTTGTAGAATTGAGCTTAGGTGGTAGTTTGAAGTGGCGACTAACTTGTTTACAAGTACATCTGCCCACATATTGACGCTGAATTTGTGTTGAAGTGATTGAAATGTCTCCTTGTATGTAAATTGTCCGCAGCCCATGTATGAAGATTATGAAAATTTGTGATCCCATCTCTTGTAAATTGCAATTCCTCCGTCCAAAGAATTCTGCTAATAAACTCGTTGCCATCCAAGCTCCGCTCCAGCTACCAGTTAGAAAACTCAAATCTCTTTTCCAAATAATTGGAAAGCACTTCTTGTACAGGTGTATGGTGGTTTGGATAATGATTTTCTAAATGCAATACATTAGTGGATTTACATTTTATTCATACAAAAAACAAAAATGGAACAAACTAATAAAATGAAATGGAGTTGACATTTAGTAGAACTTGTGATAGCCCAGCTAAGCTTACGTTAGACACCTTCCTTCACGTGAACATTTTGATGCTTATGGAAACTATAATCTGTGAATGGTGATTATTTATATAAAGCGTCTTTTTAGTTGACGGCATTGAAGTATTCCTTTGATTTCGATGGATCAGCAACCATTGTCTTGCTGCCTGGCTTCCAGTTGACTGGACAGACTTAACCATGCTCATCGGTGAATTGGAAAGCCTGTACCAAACGTAAAGTTTCATCGACAATGTGAGAATCCGTCGAGCAGGCAATCATTTCAGCGCCAATGCTGCGGAAGTCCTTTACACGGTCATAGAAGGCGATAATCTCAGTTGGGGAGACGAAGGTGAAGTCAAACGGGTAAAAGAACAGTACAGCGTACTTTGATTTGTAGTCCTTCAGGGAGATCTCCTTGATTGCACCGTTGACGACAGCGATTCCGGCGAATTGAGGAGCTGGCTTCTGCATTAGCATCTTCTCGGCTAATGAGTTTAACAGGAATTTCAACAGAACAACTTTTCGAACGTCACCAAACGTACGTACACCCCGGACAATGACCGTGAAAAGCATGAAAATGGACAGATGAAATGTATAACATAAAAATGCAGAAGCACGGAAAACGAACAGCAGTGGGGAAGCAAACGATGAAATTTTATGTCTGGAAACATTGAATTGCAAAGCTGACCGTCTGATGCTGATTTTTTAATCAGCCGGAATCTTTCTTACTTGTGGAACTCCCGCATTCGGTCTTGTATTCGAAACTGATCCCGTTTCTCGAAGCCTTCGATACGTATTTGTAAATACTCCTCTATTAGGAAGTCGTCGGTTAGGATAAAGTTCATGGTATCTTCGTCGCACTTTAATTGAACTTCCTATGCTCAGCCCATAAACGTCAATAAAGTCTGCGTATTCTTGTTTTGTAAGTGCAGATATTTCAAATAGCGGTTTTAGGCAACTTTAACCTTGGCATAAAAAATTAGATTGATTAATTAATTTTTTTTCTAATCTTTTCTATCATTTTTGTTTGGTAAATTTTCCGAATAGGCCTTCACACCCGAAACGTAACTCTTTCTGAGAACTTTTGAGGAACAGGATAAGGAAATGAAGGTTTTGTCAGGTAGTCAAATAGACGAGCACGCTTTAAAACTTTTTAATAGGAAGTTTAAAAAATTATTGCAAAATTAATAATTCTTGGAAAACCACTGTTATTGTCAACTGTTGTTAGAAACGTAGGTAAAAAATCATAAATTCCTTTTTTTACCTGCTGCAGGTTTTCTCAAATATCATAAAATCTATGGGCTTTTCTGCAAACTTGCTGATGATTTTTTTTATTATTATTATTACGTTCATAAGAAAAAAATACTTAAACGTTATGTTTACTAGGAATTTCCTCAAGAGAATGTCAAAGTAATGTCAAAGTTAAAAATTAGCATGGACAAGAAAAATGGAACAGGCTTAGAAATTGAATATCTGAAGACTCTAACAAGATGTCAACTTTATTTACATGCATTTAAAATGGGTAGTATTTCCTCTAAAAAGAAAGTAATCAATTAAGTTTCTGTCGTTAGTATTAACTGAGCAATTTCCGTTAACATGCGTCAGGGTATACCTTAAATCCTCGATAAGTGATGTCAGCATTGGACATAGACCCTGACTGTAGAACGATATTTTTCTTAGAATATACCCAGGAATCATTTCCCAAATTATCGTTGAGAAATTAGGGGACACCCTTTATACTTATGACCAAATTTTCTTCAAGTATTCCGATATCAAATCTTTATTGTCTATCCAAACAACTAGCCACAACATAATTTTGGAAAAAATAAAGCGATTTAGCGGCGAATACCGAGATTGTTTTATTATTTTTTTGAGAGGAGAGTTCGCGAGGATAACACAATGTCAAAGGCGGAATAAATGTTTTCGACACAATCTGAAAGGCAAAGCAGCACGCTTAGTGAACACAAAGGGCTGGAAAGTTTAACTGAAAATCCAGAGCCTATAATGAAGTCCCTTGAAACGATAAAGGACGAAAATCAACAAAACGACGGTCAGAAATATCCAAAAGCCAAGAGAAGATAAATGATTCACTTGAAGCGGTGAATAGAAAAAGTCAACATATCTACAATGACATGTATGCCCCCAACAAATTATAGTTCAGGAATTAAACAATGACATTAAAAATAACTGCTCAATAATACCGATGGTGGAAACTAACAGGATCCAATGGCATTTCATCCCGTCCATGGATGTTGTACAGGACAAAGAAGATTCCAATCGCCGACCAACTACTGCCGATCGTGGAGATGAATATCAACAAAAAAGGCGACGGCTTTTGATTTCTCTGGAGTGACCAGATCCCTTCGCTGATGGTCGCATAACTCCAGATGTTGACTCGAGGACGTGGGGGCAGTTGTTCAACGGAGAGTTGAGATGGCTCATTGAAGGCAGTTAACATCGATGAAACTAAGAAGCTAGAGCAAATTAAACATAGACGCTGGGACAAGATTGTGAGCGATAGTTTTGTACCAGCTAAGGTGGCAGCCACTCCCAACAGCGCTACTAAATACATCTACTTGGGAAAATAAAACTCTGGGAGATCATCGATGGGATGAAATTCCGGGCATTTTTTTTATAATTGTCGCACACACAAGGGATTATTGCACATAGCGCGAGCGACCCTTATTCACAGACGCAGAACTCGATTTAATGCACCAAGAAAAGCCGCAGATGATGATAATTTCTTTGTGATCGAAGATCAGGAGAAGTTGAAGCCGTAGGAGCGTCATTGGTTCAAATTAAGACCTGGAGAATAGAGTCCAATGCACAATTTCTACCTGCGAAATGACATACAGAACTGGCGATTCAAGAGCTCAGGTCTCACCTAGTTCACTAAAGAGAAAATTTTATCATACACATACCTTGTGTCAGATATCCAATGGAATAAAAGCAAAAACCAGTATACTGGAGTCTGCCAGATTGACTTGGAAAAGGCCTTCAACACCGTACGGTTAGAAGGACTTTTCTACGGGTTGACCAGACTGGGCGTCAGTAAACCACTTTTGTACGAGTATATCCTTCATAATATGCTCATCGAGAAAAATGGCGATGCGATTTCTGTTCGAACAAGGTGCGGTTAATTCGCCAATCTTATTCAACATTTACACAAGCGATTTGATAGGTTCACTTCCCCATAGAATAGCGTACGCAAACGACTAGATAACGTACAGAACAGGCCCAAAAGTCGAGGTCATTAACATGTTTTTGCAATGTGACTTCGAACAAATTAGGTGATTTTGCGAGGACTGTAAGTTGATTTTCAAGTCTGAAACCATTCTGTTTAGAACGCCGTTGTGTGTTGCCCTTAGGGACACCAGAAAGAAGTGGCGAAAATTGTCGATCATTGGACAACACAGCCAGCCACTTGCTTGTCGAAATGTTGTCAGATAACTTGGTATCTTGGTATCCAATATCTGTATTTCAAGAAGAACGTAGATGCTGCGGTGCGGATGGGGCTACATGGCCCCACATCCGGCCAATACTGGTATATGGGTGTCCCGTGGGGTTCAACTTAATGGAAGTTAATGGAAAAGATTTGGGTGTTTGAGAGGGCTTCCCTTAGGTCTTGTTACAGAACACCAGAATCGAAGTAGATATAATTCTATCCAAATGAGGTCCTGTACAATACGGCGAATCTAATAAGAGTGGACAACTTGGCTATTAAGTTGACTTGAGGGCACATTGCAAGAGTAATGACCTCATCCAATAACCTGATATCTGGGGCCTACTAGCCGAACTACTTACATATATCATGGGAGTGTGCGCTTGAAAGCATTCCTCAGGAAAGAGCTGATACAGGATAGGTTTGTGGTACCGCTAATCTTCAACGTAGCTCGTGGGGTTGGTGACGGGCAACTTAACTACAACAGAGACGTCACACAAGGCAGTACTGAGCGTCTCAGTGTTAGTAGGGCTGTTTCAAAATGCGATAAAAAAGATGTTGTTCTGCAGCATATTTGGTGGTTGAGTGAAGAAAACCCGATTCTTTCGTCATTTCCTTCAAGTCTGGGTTAGCCTACTTAGAAGGCAAAGTGGGCCATATTTTCCTTGCTATGCTATTTTTAGCAAATGGCCGATTAATTTAGCTTGAACATAGCTTGTTAGCAGCTTTAAGTTAGCTTAGAATTCGGTTCAGTTAAATTTTATAGTTAGAATAAGTAGTTTAAGGTTTAGTATGAGTTAGCATAGGTAGTTAGTTTAAGTAGCTTAAGTCAGATGTATAAGTTTTATATAAATCCAAACAAAATGCTCATTTTCTTAGTTTAACTAGATGCTAATGAATAATAATTATAATTTAAAATGAATAATAAGACGTTGAAAGACATAGAATAAAAACATATTGTAGTTTAGCTTAGAAGGCCCGCTTGGAGGGCCAGTAAGTTTTTTCTGTTACCATATAGGCATAGTAAATTTAAGAAGAATAAAATAAAACTTAAAAAAGGAAATGAAAAATGAACTCAATTTAATGTTCCCACCTGGATGTTCGACTATAGGAAGGAAACTAATGGCTACTCCAACTTCAATCGCCGGCACTCCAGCTAATCAGCAATCAACCCAAATATCAATATTTACCGATTATGAAACCCGAAGACGCACATTACCTTGAGAAATTATTGGTAGACATAGACGAATATACTCTAAACCCAGAGGAGCAAAGGAGAGTGAAAGATTATGAAATCAGCCCTGCGTCAGATAACTTTGCTTTAAGAAAAGAGATTTGCAAAATTGATAAATCGTGGCATTCTCGTCACACAGGCATCTGAATTCTACAACAGAATGCCATTCTCATGGGCTGCGAATTATTAATCGCGTCAGGCCCGTCACACAGGCATCAATCAATATTGTACAACAGATTGTCATTGTCATCGTATCTAAAGGCACTAGAGGAAATTATTAAACATGAGTTGGTAGATGAACAATAGAAGGTACAGACTATCACCGCTCTGGTAATTGCAGCTTTGGCAGAGGTTGCCACCCCACCTGGTACTAAATCCTTTGATTCAATGTTTAAACCATTATGCAAGGGTATCCGTACGAATAGAAGCAAAGATCTTGGTCTATTTGTTACACCATTCCGTTGATAGATGCTGAATATGCCAAATACTACACGCGAGAAGTGATGCTGAGAATTCTAGCTGCAAAATGAAGAAAACTATGTGGAATGTAATAAAGCAATGTTGCGGAACTGATGGTGTGAAGGTACAATACACTAAAGAAGAAATTTTAACACACTTCTTTAAAATCTTTTTGAATCACAGAACGGCACTTGATTGTCAATTGAGGGGCACGACAGTTTAGATTGCCAATGAAGCTGGGGCCTCAGAATTCAAAAATCGACTAGGCAACGATTTAAAGGACAACGATCAACAGCATCTGCCCCCTTCTTGCAGTTAAAGCGCTAAGTGAAATAACAGATAGAAACCCTTCCGAAAAGCTAAAACGAATAACTCACCCCCCAAGGAATGTTCAGGAATGAACATATTTTCAAGAGACTAACTTCCTTCAACTATTTACACCAACATGAGAAAGCTGCACGCGGTTAGCTTCAAAGTAAAATAATGAAAATACAAACCCGGATATTGGCTTCAATAATTATTTATGGTCCACTTTCATGGTCCATGGACCTTTTTCTTTCTTTTATTGTCCGCACATACTCGTAAACGAAAACGGACAAATTTTCGGATAAGCTATTATGTAAGGAAATACCCAAGGACCTTTTTTCTTTATTTTTTTTTGTTTTTTTCTTTTATTGCGCGTACATAAAATGTCGCGGAAATATTTAGAGTTAAGATGTTTTGTCAGTTTGAAGTTTGAATTGGTGTTGAACTACGATAGTATTGATTTGGTACTCACGTTTATAGTTGCAATTTAACAAACATTGTGCGTAATAATTTTATTATCTATGTTTTCTTAAAACCAAACAAAACCCTTACTAGTGTTTTTCATAACTGCCACTGCATACACTCGTACTCGTATGTCATGACCATTCTGAATATTAGATTTCATTTCAGGCAATTTTATTCCGGTATCTCCACAGAGGATTCTTCATGTTCAAGCTTACATTCAGAACAATTTGATTTCTTAATAACCTCTCTTGTTTTTCTACCAAAAGTTGGCTCTTTTTTACAAAAAAATCTCAAATCACACATGTTCCAATATCTGGGACAATGTATCCTCAGAAAATCCCCTTAAAGAAAAAGGACAATTCGCCGAATTGACAATATGGTATGTACAATACAATTCGAATGAAAATGTACGTTCACGTACATACGATCAATAATGAATGAAGCACCACTTGCAAATAATTTAAGTAGAAAGGATATGCACGTGCAAGACTTTGCGCATTCTAAAGTGCCTTCCATGGATTCATCCATCTCTTTAAAGCTCAACCATGTGTTGGAGACAAAGACAACGTCCTTGCAGCTGGGTATTCTCTCAAACTTTTGACAAATGTTCGAATACGATATTCAATTCATAAAAATGTATACATCAATAAAATGATACGCTTAAGGAACACGATCTTTGGGAAGGGTGTTTGTCCTTAAACCTTTTTGTGGGAATGTACATAGCATCGATGGAGTTAAGATGAGTTGAGTTTTCTCATACATACTGTTAGAGAAAAATTAATTTTATATCCACATTCGTTATCTTTTGAAAATGAATGGAGATGAGGTATAATTTTAGGCCACGGGGGATATAAAGCGCAAAGAATAATAAACGTGGGAGAATGTTTTGTAGCTGTTGAAAATGTTGCACATACGCCCGAGGATATTTCTGATATGCGAGTTTCCATCGAGTTGTAATGTGTCTACATACTGATTATGGAATATTTTTCATGAATCAAATGCTGAACTTGTAAAGGGTGTCCCATTAAGATCGCCTATTTTGAAAAAAAAAACGCAGTGTTTATTTGAAAAGTTCTAATGCTTTTCTTTTAATAAAGAGTGTAGACATGGGGGTTATGTATGAAACGCAATATCCGATGAATAACCGCCTTGTAACTGATGGTACGCGTTGGTCCTTTTGACGAAATTTTCGATGACATTTTGGCATAGCGTCGGCTCGACTTGTCATATATCTTTTCTTTCTATATGTTTTTTTTTTTAAAGGAAAGTTGTATGCCAATAACCCAAGAACTCCCTGGTGCGTATTCACACTGGGATGAACTGAAAACTTGTTTTTTTTTTTGTTTCTTGATAACTTGATAAATTATAAATTATAAATATTAATTTAAAATGATAATACTTCAATTACTTACTTAACTAAGAAATAGCTATGTACAATCTGTTGCCTATGACAAGTGGCGAAAGTACTTATAAACTCAAAAAATTTAGATTAAACAATAATAATAATAAAAAAACTATTGATGGGGATAATACAATGCGAAAATCTAGTTTAAAGAAAAAAAAAACGGTAAAACAATAATAATTTATATCACTGGATTAAAAATTGTATCTATGTCATTATGGTCAAAAGTGAAGAGCCATTTTTTAATACTATTTAAAAATACAAATAAAAAAAATTTCTTCCTCTCACATCTAAGGTCTTCTGGTAAAGAATTATAAAGTCGCGGAGCGGTAGTAAAATAGAGACGTGAAAAGTGTGTTTTGAAAATAATTGGAATAGTTACGAAGTTTCTTGTGTTGATGCGCAAATTATGACTTTCATGAAATCTAACATCGTAAAAACCGGAATTTTCGAAAAATATTCTTAAAACTATATAACAGTACAGATGTCTTAACGGAAGAATTGTTAAACATTTGAACAACTCGAAACTAGGTGTCCTACGATCGACTTTAGCCATTATTCTAATAACATGTTTTTGTTTAGATAATAAAGGCTCTGTTTTATTAAAATAAGCGCCACCCCAGCAAGAGATACCATACTGCAACTTTGATTTAAATAAACCATTGTATACCATTTTTAAAACATTAAGATTGCAGTAGAGATTGAGATGGTACATTTGTCTGACAACCCTATAAAGATAATGCTTTAGATAAAGAGTGTGGTCATTCCAATTAAGCTTATTGTCTAATATGGTGCCCAGATATTTAAAGCTGTTGACACATTCAATTCTAAAGCAATCGTCGCTACAATTTATATTTTCATCAAAAGGCATAATACCAGGGGTAGTTGGGTTATTTAGACGAAAACGTAGGCAATTTAGTGAGTGATAATAAAGTGGTAAGTCATCACAAGTTAAACCCTTGATATTGAATTCCATAAACTTAGTCTTACTACTAATTACCAGCTTATGCTCCTTGAACCATCGTCGTAGTATATCTAGGTCATTATTAACATCCGAAAATAAATTGAGATAATTGTTGCTAGAATACGAATCCTTAAATGGTTGGATAAATAAGGAATTAATATATATTAGAAATAAAGTCGGACCCAAGACTGAACCTTGCGGAACTCCGATATTTAAAAATTTTTCAGAACTCAATGCATTTTTGACTCTTACAATTTGCTTACGATTTGAGAGATAGGAAGAAAACCAGTCGTGAATAAAACCTCTGAAACCCGCATTTAACAGTTTATTTAAAAGCAAAGTATGATTCACCATATCAAATGCCTTAGTTATATCGATGAATAGGCAAGAAGAAATTTGGGAGGCATTCAGACTAGTATAAATCTCCCCAATCAGTTTTAATAATGCAGTTTCAGTAGATTTGCCGCTTCTGAAACCGAATTGATGCTCGCTAAAAAAGTGAGCCCTATCTAAGAAAGAAAGCATTCTAGACTTAATACCTCTTTCAAAAACCTTGGAAAAGACAGATAAAAGTGAGATAGGACGATAATTGTTCAAGACGGTGGTATCACCTTTCTTGTGAAGTGGTATCACTATCGCTATTTTTAAGGAGTCGGGAAAAATACCTTTATATACACAACTCTTAAAAATGAAACATAGAACATCGGAGATTTGAAAAGATATATTTTTTAGTACCATGCTTGAGATGTTATCAAACGAAGTTGAGTTTGATCTTTTGATTGAAGCTATTATTTTTTGTATTTCAAGTGGAGTAAACTCTTCGAAGAAAAAACTCTCAGGCTGAAAACTGGTTTCTACTATACTATGGTCACAATAAGAAGTTGAACTAGCATTAGATATACTAGGACAAGAACCCACTTTGGAAAAGAACTTGTTAAACACGTTAGCAACTTCTAAAGGCTCAGAAATAGTAGAGTTGTTATTGTTTAGAATAATGTCTATGCTAGATAAATTTTTGTTTAGGATCTCAGAAACTACCTGCTATTCTTTTTTAGGGTTACCAATACTATTAGCTAATTTGTTGCTGTAGTAATTATTTCTACAGATTGGTATTTCTGTTTTTACCTCTCGACAAATTTTGACGTAATATTTCTTTAGTCTAGTATTATTTGGGTGTTTTTTAAGGAGTAAACAGAGTTGTTTTTTCTTTTGGATTTTTTTCAAGAGTGAGGTAGACATCCATTGTTTTAGACGATTTAGTTTGTTGGCTACTTTATATTTCCTCTGGAGACAGATCGATATATAGTGCTGTAATTTATTAAGAAACACATCAAATGCTAAAGATGGATTAACAGATGCGTAAACATCATCCCAAAATTCAAAGTTTAGATGAGGTCTTAAAGCGACAAAATCTATTTTGGCGGAATCTCTGACTTCGGATTTACTTAATCGGGTGATTTGAGAATTCAGTTGAATACAAGTCAAACTATGGTCAGTAATTCTTAAGTCATATACCATTGTTTTGTAGTCCACTCGACAGTTCCGGTGCAGTCTTATATAAATATGGTCTAAACAAGAATTATAACGCGTAGGTTCATTTAGCACGGACATAAAACCAAACGAATACAGGACAGACAGAAAGCAATCGACATCTGAAGTATCACAGAGGATATTAATATTAAAATCCCCCAACAATACTACATTTTTGGATCTCTGAAGTTCTAAAAATTCTGTGAATTCTTCCAAAAAGCATTTGATTGTACATTTATGTAGTCTGTAAATGCAGATGAAACAATAGTGAATACCAGAAACTTCGCAACTAACACTTATAATATCAGCGCTCACCAATTTACATTTTTTAACTACACACTCTCTTAAAGAGTTTCTAAAATATACCGCGACTCCACCAGCTGCATATGAATCGTTACAATGAGCATCAAATATAAAATTTGGAATGATATCAAATTCAGATCTCTCTTCCTCAAAAATCCAAATTTCAGAAAGGAAAATGAGATCAGGTAAATGATCCAAAGATTTGAGATGAGCGAGAAATGCATTAAAATTAGTCCTCATGCTACGTATATTTTGGTGTATAATAGAGAAACCAGAAGATATATCATTGACTTGATGGTCAACACAGAAACATTTCAGATTATCATTAATTGAAAAACTACTATTACTACTAGAAGGAGAATTCAAAGTAAAATTATTATTAGGCATAGCTTAAATTAAATACTCAAACTTTCAAGTTTATGAAAATCATCAAAAGAATTAATTCTTATTACTCTATCTCCTTCCTTTTTCCTGATAAGAATACAAGAATTTTTCGGGAGCATAGATATCCGTGCATTCCTATCTTGTCATACAGACATATTTTTGAATCTTCTCTATCTTCTAACAACAAACAATAATAAGAAAATTTTTCACCTTTTCACTAACTTTCGGTTAACTTAGTTACAGGCAGAATATCCAAAGCGGTATATTATAGGCGATATTTGGGAGACTGATGCCTCAAGTATCGTTTTTCGTGGATAGGGCACATTTTCTTCTGCTACTTCGAAAAACACTGCGGGTACTTAGTCAACCCCAGCAGCCTTGATCCATATGAAATTGTTATTCCAACTCTTGTAAATTGATGGGCATAATTGCTGGATTTCATTGTCTATGTTAACTGGACCATACTGTCTCATTGCATAATGTTGGTGGTCTTTGCCATAAATAAGTCCGTAGAAATGTACCTTCGAAATTCTCTACATCAACTTGTGAAGTGTGAGTCTGGTTTTCTTAGCTGCCTCTGTTGATTTTTTACTCGGGCTTTACTGTATATCCCCTGGATTTATCAAAAGGATGCCTTTCGCGGTCTATGATTTTCTTCTAAAGAAGTCCTGGTTTCGCTGTGCTTACTTCCCGATTTTTTTTTGATAAGCTTGGATTTTCGTCGTATTCAAGATACCCCCGGCCAACAACAGTGACGCAGTTGATTGTTGAATTTCTGAATTCCATCCGAAAATGATCTACCTAAGTGATGGAAGATTTAGAGACTGCATACCTATTTGGTTCAGAGCGTTTCAGCTTATTACAAAGTAGAACAGTCTTTGGTCCGATGTAAGATGTTGTTGCTGTAGGGGCTCATATTCAATTTTTCTATTGAATTTGCTTTTTTCGTATTTTGGTATTAAAATCTCTTAAACTGATCTCGAATCCGTGTTTAGGACATTGCCTCCAGGATTTTTTTATAAAAATCACTATAAGTATCACATCTGTATCTATTAGTATCATATCTGCGCGTATATGAGGCAGACATAACCGAATCTATCCTTAAGACAAAGCCGGTTAGACGTTCGCTTACGTGAAGAAAGGTCTGGACCGGTCAAAGTGTACCTGTGTCAACGCTGTTTCCTTAGCAACCACCGTGGTAGATGTCATAGTTGTTGTTTCATTTAAATTTCCCTGAGCCAATCCACTGCGCCTCCTGAATAGGTCCGGAAACCGATATCCATTTTGCATGGTTGGTCATGAACTGTACATTTCGTATGCCATCTTTAGATCGAGTGCCTTGCTAAGAAACCAATTGAAGTTACACTAAGATACGAACATTGCCACTGTGCCACTTCTGGCGAAGATTAAACCAGAAATTTCAGCCTATAAGCACGTACGTCATAGATATTTACCCGAGACCACCTCTGGAGTTTCAAAAATTTAGACGAAAACATAAATGTCACGCACTAATCCACTTCATGTTTTGAACTCTAAACACCTTCCCAGACAATCACAATCCACGTCTCCGATCTCTGATTCCTGGCACGTTGGATGAGAATGAACTTCTCAACTATGGAACTCAAATTGAAATCTAAGTTTAGTGGGTATATAATGGATAACTAAAAAGGACTCTTATTAACGAAAGATGAATGATTTGCAAGATGATCACATTGAAACCATAGAGAGTGAGAAGTTTGCACAGAATCGTTATTGATGCATTTATGAGATACAAGACTCTAATGGAAGGAATGATGGAATGAAAAAAACTGGTCGTTATATTTCCTCGATAACGTTGTTGATGTCGCTGCTGCTAGAAAAGGCGTGGCAGGACTCGTGATGTAAGAAGATTGTTGTTTTGGTTCCTATAAGATCAACTCGACAGAGGAAAACTGAAAACAGTTCAAACGATTCATAAATGGCTGCAATGTCTTTCCTAAGCGTGTGAAATTTCAATACGACCAACAGTGAGGCAGAGAATACTACAAAGGTTGTAAAAATTGTTGGTCGTTCGTCAAAAACAGTAGAAATTATGTTACATCCTCATTTCCAACGCTTATTTACAATCACATTCCAGCTTTCAGCTCTTTGGACAAGACCAATCTGCTTGCTGCACACTTTGCGGCCAGGTCTACACTTCCAGATTGCGCCTTCTCTCCACCTACACTAGAGCGGAATCTTCAATGGGGTCAATACACTTTCTCGTGTAGTAGCAAGTGTTCTTAACGATCTCAATATACATAAATCCGATGGTCTGGATGGTGTAACTCCCCTTTCTCTGCGTGGGCTTTTTCTTCAATCGTACTCTTCAGGACTCTTTCTGAACAGATGCTAAACAGCATTTGTCCAGCCCGTCCCCAAAAAAGGCGAATCTTCTTCTCTCTCCCCCATTGTACTCACGTCCCTTCTTTCCAATCACAAAAACTTGGCAATGACCAGTTTCATAGCAATAGGTGATCTGATGACATGTTTCAGCCGAAAAGTGGAACCAAAGCGTACATCAATCTGGAGAAAGCGGTATAGTTGCACTTGATATTTCTAAGGCATTTGATCAGGCCTTAGATTTGTCGAAAATGAATGCATTCCGGATCGATGAATCTCTTCTTCAATAGATTAGAAGTTACCTTTCGGAATGAACAATTCAAGTCGTCTTCGACGGTCTCAAGTCGAAATATCCACAAAATGTTGGTGTACCACAGGGATCCGTTCTGTCTCCGACACTCTTTTTAATCTTCATAAATGATATCTTATCTGCTACTTCTGCTACAGCGTATACTAAGCTCATTAAATTCCTTCCGAAACACAATTCTCTTTGCTGTAGCTATTATCCATTCTCAATATGAGTTTGAGGGACAACTTATGTTGAATGACCACGTCGCCGAAAATGCTGCGATATGTATAGGTGTTCTCAAGCGATGTAAGAAATATTTCACACCCTCTGATATGCCCTCAATTTTTAACGCATTTATCTGCCCAAAATTGGAGAACAATGCTAACAGCTTGTCACGTGCCCCAGGACGTCTTTACATTTACCAAATAAGATTCGTGCTGTTAAACTCATAGGTCCCGCATTATTGTACAGTCAATTAAACGTAATGTCACTTGCCTCAGGTTACTATATTGCAAGTCCACTTTTGCACATTCTTTGAAATACCGTGATTACTCATGGAATGCCCTGCCGAACCCTCCATTTCCTTTTCATTATAACTTTCAAACATTTAAGACCAAGGTACCTCGGTATCTATTTTTTTATCCTCCCTATCTTTCCTTCGCCCGCGTTATGTGCAAACATTTTAAGGGTACTAAAAACCCCTTGACCGACTCTAAGATTTGTTCTTGCAGATCAGAAAAATTACATGTGAGCTCCTTACCGTAGTGCTGCATTCATCAGGTCTGCATTCCTATGTTACGAATATATAGAGAAGGTTTTGTCGTTTTATACCCAACAGAAATATTCTCATGTAAGTCTGAAAGATTTCAATAGAGTCAATAACAAAAGAGTTTTAGGAATGTCAGAACACCGATCACAAATGTGCTATCAAGTCTGAAGGTAGATAGCTCTCGGTAAGTTGATTTATTTCTTACCTACTGGCCAGATTATCAGCTTGAAATGGGTAAGATATCTGCCAGAAGATCTCTCGAGGATATGGTTGCTTCTCCGCTTCTCTGGAACTTAGTTGTTCAGGAAGGAACTTTTGACATAATTATATTCTTTGGGAAATATCATACAAAGTTCCATATATTGACTCTCCCTCCATTAATGGTGCAAGCTAAGCATTTTCTGGTACAGTTAAGAAAGAGTTGAAAAAATGCTACTCCTTTGTAGCACTGGACATTCTGTTTTACCTGACTCCTCTATCCAGCATCGGTTGTCTTTAATACAATCTTACAGATTTCTTTGTCTGGATCAAGGTAGCATGGTAGCATTTCAGGCGGAGATTATTGCGTCAAAAGAGGTTTTTTTTTAAAACTGAACTTAAAAACAAAAACAAGATATCTGCTCAAGATATCCGCGGTAACAAGCTGCACTCAAATTCTTAGAATCTAGACTGCCGATTATCTCCTAAAGAGATGTCGGAGTGGTTTAACATTCACACCCTTGTAGCGTACCATAGTACCTTATCAATTCCATTCGCTGCATACATACATACTAATTTATATTTAACTTATATGCTATTGAAAGAGGTAACGTAAGGTGGACAAGAGGTCAAATGTGTCTACCGACTAAACATATCTGGTGAAAGCTGGGTCTAAACCGATCTTATCGATTGATATCTCCCAGCAGACGAAACATAATACTGACAATAGCTGACATCAGTAGACGCTTTCTAACATGTGTCCTACTCTTTTAAGCAAATCTGTCGCACAAAGCTTAGCGTACCAGACTCAAAATTTATTTTTATCGCTATCACTCAAATTGACATTTTCTTGTAATTTAAATGATTTCCAGCGAATCGAATTTCTCGGGGAAATTGATGAATTAAAACCTTGTCACGTTCCAGACGAAACCCTCTTCATTTCATCTGACGCTCTTTTGATTTCTTGTTATCGCCGCCGAATTATTTAAAGTCAATCAACATCTCTGTGGACCTGAATGCCAAAGAACAAACACAAAATCATCCCTTGAAGAGCAAGAAAAAAAAATTGAAATTCGAAGAAACCCCAAAGGCACACTTCCAGAGGCACTTGTTCAACAATTGATAACATCACTTAAATATCCGTGTTTCCTGTCAGATGCAAAACTGAAAACGAAAAATTCCAAATACTCGTACCTACGAGTATGTACGTAAATATTAATAAAAAAAAAAAATAAACGAATCCACCTGAACGATCCGTGAAGGCACAACTCTATCCACGTTCAACCCACCCCCAAACATCCGAAGCTCAGCCCAAACCACCAAAACATAAATAAGAACGTATAAAGCAACTCAAGTGAATTGTAAATCAGCACCTTTCACACCTATAGATACGGAGGCGAAGTCAGAGATAAAGTCAAAGATGGAGAAGGTGGATTCAAACACGAGAACGAGCCACAAAAACGGAAACCTACAGGATTCTGTCTGTCTGAGAGAATTTCGTATTCGTTTTTGCCTTTCAATTTTTTCTCTGCTTCCTACCAAGGATTTAGTATGCTTTCTACTTGCACACGTACCACCAACCGTATAGCTTATTTGAGGAATGTTAAGGAATACGGGTCGGGGAATAAAATAACGCACAGGCCAAAATGAATACACTACGAGGGCTGTCAAAATTGACTGTTATGAATTCAGGTACTTTCCACTTTTTACAAGGATAACACGTACCAGTATCTTCTTCCTTAGTTCTCAACCAGAAGATGATTGAAACTCCAGAAAGAAGATTCAACTCGTACCTATGTAGTACTAAGCGATTCACCTTTGGTGGTGATGCTTTTCAATGAGTGAGATTGCCACCTAATAGACATCTTTTCTAACCTCTACAGGTGCGTGCTTGACATTGGAGACATGCCACCTAGGTAATGGAATTCCACGATAGACGAATAAAATTCATTCCAAATCAAAATTTAATTTTTCTTACTCGCTCTGCAAAAATTGAACACCTCAGAATGAGGGTTTAGATGGTTTAGCTAAAGCTTTTAAGACAAAGTAAAATCTTCGTAGTCGTAGTCATGTCCTTGAGCAGGTGTTTGCCAGATTTTTACCATCTTCTACCACAGATACTGCCTCGCTACAATAGCAGTAGCTTCTGCATGGGATAGATACGAATATTTTTTTATGGTTTTTGCTTATGGCAGGACTCGTATCCTATTTGCCTTGGCAGGAGATTAACTTTTGAGTAGAATGGAATTTTTGGATGAAGAATCACTTGCAATTATTTTTGACGTTGGCGATTTATGGACGAGTGCATGGTTTCTAATGGGAAATGAACAGAAACAAAAGGAAATGAAATATCTGCAATATAAGATATCCTTTTTACCGTTGAGAAAGGCATTCCTGTCGGATAAACGTCAAATGGACGTTTGTTTTGAAGTAATGGTTTATCTTTTGTTATCTTTGGGCATTATATTCCGAATCCACTATCAAAGACAGTTAACTAGAATAGTCAAGAAATCCCTTCATGATACCACCGATTTAAAAGAAGAAATTGGAGGTAATTTTGAGAATTTACCAAGAAGGAATTTTGTTTCATGGAAACTGATTCAGGGAAATACTCGTACTCGTATGAGGTTTGATCTTTCCTTTGAAGACATGACCCAGAAATTAATTTAATTGCTTCAAATAACCATAACTAAAGCTGTTATAGAAACTGACTTTTGAGATGTGTGGAAATTTCGAACATATCTTTGGCTTTAGACCTTAATTTGGTTCGTATTTAAGGCAGCTCTATAACTATCTTAGAGATTTTAAGGATTGGTGATTCCTGATTGGTCATTTTGCCAATGAGTACCCTCCTTCATAACTTCTACGAATATCCTCGTAAGTAGGTTTATTTCATTTACATACGTTTATGCTGGATTTTAAGGATAGCTATGTCTATAAGCATGATGAGTATGATTATACATTTTGTGCAAACAGCGACTGCAAATGTGTGTTGTATTCGTTGATATTTTTGATGTGCCATTTCAATGACAGGGTCTTTTGTTCATCTCTTGATGTGTCGTACTTGTGTCGTTTCCCTGAAGCTGTTGGTTGGCCTAATAACGAACACCTAAATTTATAAGCCCGTCTGTATGTATTGATAATCATCACGCATCATAAGATGACAGCACTCAAACAAAATCAAGGTCTGACACCATCCCGCCGAAATACTTAGCTGATGAGGATCAATTCAAGACGTGAAGGCAGTATTTTATGAGAGTTCAATTTGAATGCCCATTCCAAAGCAACAAGTTCTTGAGATTATAACCTCTATTCAAATTGTAGAGAAGAACACGGCGATAGGTATAGATGTTATGCCAGTGGAATTTTTCCAACTGCAATAAGATGACCACAAACGGATCCTAGAAATGGCTTCGTTCTCCGGTTAAGGCATTGTAAATATATATGGTGAACTACAGTACCAATTGTTACGGTGCCACCAAGAGTAACCAAGGTAGGAATTCACATCTGACCACCATATATAATGGAAACAGGACAGCGATGGTCGATACTGGGATCTGGAATAGACTACGTGCAACCGGACAAAGCAGGTATCAACTGTCATCCAGGGATTGCAGTAGGATTGGACGGTCAAGAGGAACTACTATAAACAGGCTCACCCAGATTCGAATTTCATTACTAGCAGCCTTCGCTAACTACAATAAGTTGACCATGTCGCGATTGACTCAAAGTGCTCTTCCAGTTTCATTCACTTCTGAATATTTCAAATAGCCAGTATAGAGTCGGTTCACTTCAGTCGGAAGTAAGGGAAAAATAACACAATACGTTTGTAAAAGTCCTGCCAAGACAATAAGTCCCAAACCGTAATTGGTAGAAATAATTAAAAAAGTTTAGTGTAAGGGTCAGAGTTGGCGTTGGAGGTATGAGTAATAACTACTTCTGCAGATTGTTAATTGGCGGTTATGACGCAATTTCGCTGTCAAGCGGAATCAATTATTCAGTGCTAAAGTAAAGAAGTCAATCCCTGACCTGGTTTTCTCGATTTACAAGCAAGTAGATCATCTAAACCGCAGCAGCATCTTAGCTGATGTATTGCGTGACTGCCTTAACTCCCTTGTGATTGGCCCCTACAGAGCTGTTCTAGTCCTGGTTAGTGCACAATTGATTCTAGAAAAAAGCCAAGAAGTACTTACCACTAGTTTAGTTATTTTAAGGACTCATATGACAGTATCCTTCTATGTTCTTCGATCTGCAGGAATCGGAAATAATCTCAGCGAGACATTTGGGGTCAAAGATTAGTTTAGACAAAGTAGCAAGTGTTCTTAAACTTTTCTATATATTCGTAACATAGGAATGCAGACCTGATGAATTCAGCATTACGGTAAGGAGCTCACATGTAATTTTTCTGATTCTGCAAGAAAAAATCCTAGAGTTGGTCTAGGGCTTAACATGTTTGCACACAACGCGGGCTAAGGAAAGGTAGGAAGCAAAAAAAGATAGATGCCGATGTAATTTGGTCTTAAATGTTTGAAAGTTATAATGAAAAGGAAATAGAGAGTTCGAAAGCGCATTCCATAAGCAATCACGAGATTTCAAAGAAAGTGCAAAAGTGGACTTGAGGTTATACATACGGATGAGCATTCATATCAAGACGGGTGTTACGGTTGAAGTTTTGAAGGGGCGGAATTTCGATGGCGGAGTGGTGGTGAAAATAGCAATATACCAACCTGAGGCAAGTGACATTACAATATTGTGTAACCAATAAGTTTTACCGCACTTATATGATTTGGAAAATGCAAAGACGTCCTGGGGCACCTGACAAGATGTGAGCAGAAGATGTGAAATATTGCTTACATCGCTTGAGGAAACCTATACATTTCGCAGCATTTTTGGTGGCATGAAATATGTGGTCATTCCACCGACACACATACCGAGAATGGAAAGTTTTTCGGTTTCGACGATGCAAGTGCTATTCATGTATAATTCCTGGGAGTTGAGATTTCACTTTAACGACAGCAGACATTATTGTGTTTCGGAAGCATTAAATTCCGACTTGTTGGTGGTTCCCCAATTAGTAATGCTGTTTATATCGGAATGTAATGAGCCGCCTTTCCCGTTCTACAGCCGAAGAGTTGAGAGGAGAGTCCGGGAATAAATATGAAACGCAGAGAGTACTGTCGTCAGCAAAGGAATATATTGGATTAGAAGTAGCAGACCAGAGATCATTAATGAAAAATAAAAAAAGCGTCGGTCACAGAACAGAGCCCTGTGGCACGCCAGCATTTATTTTGTTAATATCAGACTTGAAACCATCCAAGACAACTTGAATTGAAAGGTAATTTCTACTCCATTAGAGAAGAGAGTCATCGACACCAAAAGCACGCATTTTCGACAAAAGAGCTGATCAAATGCCTCAGAAATATGAAGTGCAACTATCTCGCTTTCGCCCGATTGATGTACGCTTTGGTTCCACTTTTCGTGAGACACGCCATAACATCACCAGTGGTCCTGTTACTATAAAAACCGTACTGCCGGTTTCATGAGCTGATGGTTTATCAGCGTTTCCATGACCTTGGAAAGAAGGGACGTAAGTGCAATGGGTCTGTAGGAGGAGAGAGAAGAAAATTTTTTTAGGGAAGGGCTGGTCATCACACGCGGTGGTTTTGCTAGCGTGAACGAAGGGAAGTTATTTGTGTGTATTAAACCTTTAAACACTCCTCCTACCGAACGGGTGCGAAAGTGGATTGGTCCCATTGAAGATTCGACACACTCAAGTGTAGGCGGAGACAAAGCACAATCTAGAAGTTTTGAACTCGCCGCAAAGTGTGCAGCAAGCAGATTGGCCTTGTCCAAATAGCTAACAGCTTGAATGTCGTTGTAAATGAACGTTATGATGGAGGATGAGACAGAATTTTTAATGTTTTTGACCAGTCGGGTTTCCTCTGTCGGGTTGGTCTTAGAAGACCGAAGAAAACATTTATCTAACCCTGACAGCCTCTTTACAGCTCCAGCCTTACCATAATACTTCTTTTGGATTGATACTTTCCATCCGATGAGGGATAAAGGATCTCATTCCAAAGACATATCTGCAGCGGCATCCATTTCGCTATCGCGGAGGCATAACGACCAGTTAAAATTTCTTATGAAGCAGTTAAGTCCGCTTCATTTGGTTTTCCCGTATTTCCATATGCTTCTTTTAGGAATCATTTCTCTAACTGTATGGTGGGTGTACGAGAAATTAGCTGATATGACACTATAATGGTCCGACGAGCCAAGAGGGTGAGAAGTTAAAAATAAGTCCAGGTTGTTGGCGGCATGACTGTCAACGTCTGGTATTCGTGTGGGCTCATTTACAAGCCGGATCAAGTTATTTTCCGCAGCGAAAATCTCAACATACCGTACTTCGCGTGTTGTCTATCCAGAAAGTCGAAACCACCGTGAATTGTGTATATTGAAATCGCCCGTAATAAGGATTTCAGTATGAGGATATAGGGATACAATTCTTTGAAAGGAGTCAGACAGCGCATCAAAGTCATTAAAGCCCGAATTTCTTTCCAGTCTTGTGCTTCTATAACATAAATAAAGCAATAGCGGATAATTTGCTTTCGGAGGTGGAATTTTAACCATATGAAATTGAATTCCGGGTTTGAACATGGATTACATTGTGGTGGAGTTTGATAAGCAACATCACTACGGACATAAATAGCGACACCGCGGTGAAAGAAGAGTAGATCGTAACCAGGTAGCTTCAGATCAAAGTCATCTGAGAGGTGTGGGCGGGTTTCACTAAGTGCTAAAACAGCTAGCTTGTATTTACAGACGTGGACGTACGCAGAAAAGTGATTTCTATTTAGCCCGCGAATATTTGTTATGTCCACTCTAACTCCCAGAAACATCAGAAAAACACAAGCCCGAAAAACACAAACACTGACGGTTGTAAGAAAGGCAGCGAAGTGAAAATTCTAACGTTGGTTTACAGAATCAAATTGTCGTAGGCGTTATTCCCTTACAAAAATAGGAAATAATATACCGATAAAATTCACACCTGAGCTAACTATGATAATGACCAACATTTCAAAAAGTCTTTGATTCCTCTTCTTTGCAGTAGAGAATTACCTCGCCTAAGTTGGCATTTACAAGTGTTGTTCGTTAGCTAGGACTAATGGTTGATCTGTTATAATAACCCACGAGTGAAATTTACGTATGAATTGCTTTCATTCTAGTAAATTCTACCAGTTTACAAGCTTACACAAGTGTTGGTAATTCACTTACAGCGTTTTTGCGAGAATCGTAGCACTTGGTGTCCTGCCATTTTAGCCAGTTCATGCACCTCAAATCTGTCTGTGTTCTGTCCACGTTTTCATGTATTCTTTTGGGTTAGAAAATTAAGGTGCCTTGTTTTTTTTTTCTTGAATGATACGTAGCGCTAACCATGACGGAATTGGGTTCAAGATTTTTGAAGCCATTTTTGAAACCACTTTTCATATACTGGGACACTTATATCCTCGCGATAATCGCCGCTTTTGGTTCAAACAAAGCTTAAAAGTCCTCTCTGAATGAATTCTGTCGAGCTTCCGATGTGGGTAATTATGAGTCTCTTTCCTTTTCGGGATGGTTATTGGAGTTAAGTTGATAATCCTGCATTGAATGCCAGTAGTGGGGTTGTGGTCGCTAGGTCTGTCCATATCTATTGTAGAGTGTGCCCTTCAATTAGCCACTCGTAGTAACTACTCGTATGTCTTTTCTTTTTACAAGCGAACTTCTCTTTTTATTGTGTAATAAACTTAAAATTAAGGAAGAGGTTCCAGAATTGTGTGTAGAAGTGGCCAGCGTATCTTGGATACGTTTTCATTCTGACACATTTCGTGCTTAAGCACAGTTTACAGTGAATGTAAACTGTTGTGAAAGATGGTACATTTTTGATTTTCTTTTTTTTCCGGAATTGGACTTTTCTTAGGTGAATTGCGACCTTTTATTTTATTTTACTCTATAATACTGTAAACCGTTCTCACTGAAACTGCTTTCGTACAAATATAGGCACACGGTGCGCACGTATTCTGCTTGGCGTTGCGTATAATGCTTTCGCACTAATCATGCCAAAAAAACATTTACAACTGATCTTGATTAAGGCGATACGTTAGCAAGTATTTGATTTATGTACATCGTTTCAATTAATATTTACATAATAAAGGCTGTTTTTTGTAGAGGTATATAAATTCAATATAAAATAAAATATTTGAAGCTAACGTTAATATCTGTTAAATTAGCTTTATTTAATATATAATTTTATGCCATTAGTGCTTAAATATGATATCGGACATATTTCCGCCATGGCTACTTCGAATGAATCACAATCGTGAAGTCCAATTTTCGACAACTTTATCGAGTAACTGGGGCCGTATATCAGCAATAACACAGCGAATGTTGACTTCCAAATCATCCAACGGCTCAGGTTTATCGGCATAGACTAGTGGCTCTAGTGACTAGTGACTCATATACCCCAAAGAAAGTAATCTAAAAGTGTGAGATCACAGGATCGTGGAGACCAGTTTACGGGTCCATTATAAATTGATGGTGTCGCGTGCTGTTGCAATCAAAGCTCTCTCACGTCAACGCCATTCAACTGATGAACGTAGAAATCAGAAATCATGTTTCTATAGCGCTCTCCATTCTGGACGGCAAATATGGGCCGATGCACCAGCCCATAAAGCACACCACACAGTGAGTTTTAATGGTTGTAAGGGCGTCTCGACAAAGGCTTCTGGGTTTTCTCCATTCAAAATTCGGCAATTTTGTTTGTTTACATATCCATTTAACCAAGACTGGGCCTCATCTGAGAATAAAATTTTGCGTTGAAAATGAGGATCTAGCTGAATCATGTTTTCGGCCCATTCACCGAACATACGCGTCGTATAATGGTCACGCGGTTTAAACTCTTGTATAAGCTGGATCTTATAAGTTTTTAAGCCAATATCAATAACTTCTTCTGTTCGCACTGTTTGTCGTCGTGTTCGATTCATCGTATTCGGAATAACTTGCTCAGATGGACGATTATGTCGACCGTAAAATAGACGTAACGCACTTTAAGTTTGGCGAACCAAACCATGGTTTTCAAAATAAGTTTGCACAATTTGCACGCGTATTTCTGGCTTTAATCTATTCATAGCAAAATGGCAAAATGTACTAAGCACAAATCAACTTTCAACTGTCAAATTGACAAACTGCAGAAACAGTGTTGCCAGTTTAAAAACCAAACCTCTAAAAAGAAACACACTTTACATTATTGAAGTGAATCCTTTGAAATGGTAGTAGCCAGTAAGTGAATTGATTTTGCTGTACGCTCATAGACAACTTCAATTGGCATCGATTTACAAGTGGAAGATGTCTTATGACTTATGAAGGGCATAGCAAACTGATATCTCACAAAAATATCCATCTCTATACCCCTCTGGATATTTAGTTTATCCAGTTGATAGAATTGCAATCAGTTTCCAGTATAACTACTAATTTTCTCTTCAACTAATTCTAGACAAAAATATTCCTTCTGTATTATCATAGAGCGGTTAAATTTCCACACACTTCATAACTGCACCTACCAGGGTCATCTAGAACACCTTAATTACTTTCAAATTCTAATTTTACAAAATTTAACTATCATTCTACATATTACCTTCTTTATTATTGAATTTAATTTTCATGTTTTTGGCCGTCGATAAATTAAAAGCTCATTTGAACATAAATTACATCTCTGGCATTAATTTTCGCCTGAAGTCTCATACCGTCTCAAACCGCCACTGCGACTGGAGTGGAAGTAATCTTACCCCACTAAATTCAACAAAAGGAGTTGCATGCTCTAGTGGGCCATAAATAATACTCGAGCAAAACTAAGACAATTTTCCGAAACTTTGCCAGTCAAGGTAGTGTAGAACTAACAAAAGGACATGTTTTCATTTTGTTTGCGCTTTTCTTCGTTTCTTATTGTTTTTCTTTCTCCGTATTTCAATTTAATGAATATTTATTGAGAAAAAAAAAATTATAAATATATTTTTAATTAAGAAGAAAAAGCAATTAAAGTTTTTACTTTAGTGGGCGTGCCTGGCCTTTACAAGGTAAAAGAGTTATTTTTTCTCTCAATTCTAGCTTCTCATCGATTTATATGCAAATGAGGAAAAGAGTAAGTTTTGCACTCATATGGTTTGCGGGCTATGGTTGGTTTGGAGTCCTTGTATTTGGTATTGCTACATATTCAGCGGCAACCTGACCACAGAAAAGAGGTGTATATTGTTTTAGAAAAGTGTTTAACGCAAATAATGTGATTTCTTTGGCGAGTCCATCCGAGGAGTCACTCGTGCTCGAGGGATCAAAATAAAAATTTGTGACAACAGACTCAATTGAAGAGTGTTTCTTCATATCTTAGATCGAGGATTTTTATCATTTATATTTCCTAAACATCTGCGTACAGATTTAATATCGTCTTCATTGAAAATTGAGAAACACAGCACCGTGGGCGGCTTTCTTCTACATTTCCAACTACAATACGAGTATATAATAATTTTGATAAATCCGAAACCAATAACCGTTACCTAAAGGCGTAAAGGTAGTCACTTCCTATAGTTCGACGAATAAAATACGACGATACAAGGGATGAAACACCCATTCAAAGTAACAGCAACAGGAATCTTTAAACAAAAACTTCTCAGGAATAAAATCAAAAAGTTGTTTCCGTCCTCCAAGTGTGTATTATGTGGTTCAACCTCTGCCTCTGTATCAGGTGTTGTAAGTAGTAATTCAACTCGAAGGCTTTGTACTCGGTGCTTGCAAGTTTGTTGTACTAGAGGAGGCCCTTGGAAACTTTGTCTTTTCCCTCACACAAGCAATACAATAATTCACATTTTCTTGGCTGAGTTGTTTCTAATCAATGTAACATACTCGTAGTTCTATCCCTTCTGGCTATTTTACTACGTCTTCTGTACCTTACGGTGTCTGAGGAGTACAACGTCCAAAGTCCTAAAACAGTTTTTCGGTTATCCCACGAATATCTTTTGCTACATTACGAGTATGTACACACACAAGTAAATCAGAGATTGCCTCTCTGTTGCATCCTGAAACTTTGGGGGTAGAATTGTCCAGCCAGATGGAAAAGATAGAAGTTTCATATAAAAAAAAAAATCGAGTACATGTGGAAGTTTGTGTGCAACTTCAATACTTCAAGTCAAGCGTGATATTTTAATTGTTTTTGAAGAAGATATTGAGAGCATGAAGGCGGAATATAGAGTTTGTTAGGAACGAGTAAAACTTGCAGCTTTAGTTGAAGGGATGCTGACGACGGTGTATTTTTTAGAGGGCTGTTGCTAATGATATGATTTAAGAGTTGCCATAAGCTTCAAACTATAGCTTATTGAATGTACATAATTAAAATGCATGTTTCGTATACAAATTTTGCTTAATAGTAGGGTTGTGTAGGAAATTGTTAGGATGCTTTTGAACTTTAGAAGGGGTTAGAAGTTTGCTGGCACAAGAACAGATGTGTGTTACTATTTATTTTTCTTCGAGACAGCAATGGATGTAGTTGTAGTAACAGATCTCCCTTTCGTCTTTTCTGGAAAAGATAAAAGAACGCCTGATAGAAGCATAAATATTTGGATAAATGTACAATACAAGATGTTGGAGGGTTTTTTTTTATCAATTTGTGATAAGACCAACTGTTCGTCGAGTTTATTGCTCTAGCAATGTGCCTTTGAGTTAGCTTAATGACGAAATTGTCCGCCCTTATTAGGTTCGTCCTTTTGTATTATACAGGATGTTTTTTTTTTAAGAGGTTCAGACTTTCTGATTTAAATAAATTAGCTTCATTCGAAAGGTTATGGTATGAACATTTATGCTATATTTGAAAATAGTTTCTGGCATATTTCGATCACGGCTGGCTCGTACAAAATGCAATCGAATTTTTCGAGGAATTGAGGGCGTCATCGCGTATTACCCGAACATTGATTAGCTCCAAGGCATCAATTGCTGCTGGTTTATCGTCATAAACTAGGGACTGGACGTATCCCCATAGAAACTAATCCAATGGCGTGAATTCGCACAATCTTGGTGGGCAATTGACGGGTCCATTTATTGAAATTACTCTATAGCCAAATCGTATTTTCAATAAAGCATTGCTTTCGTTGGTAGTGGGGGGTGGAACACCATCTTGTTGGAACCACCATTCTTCCACATTGATGTTATGCAAATTTGGGAACAAATAATCGTTTATCTTCCCACTGTACCGGTGTTTATTGGTAGTAACTTGTTCTCCGGTTTCATTTATAAAGAAATAACCATCGATAGTGTCACATATGTACCATCCCCACGTTACCGTATATTTTTCCGGATGCAATGGTATCTGGTAAATTTCTGGAGAGTTGTCCTCGCACCAAATACGGAAATTCTGCTTTGTTTATGAAGCCATTTAACCAGAAATGAGCCTCATCACTAAACAAAATTTTACGGGAAAAAGCTGAGTCAATTTCCAGTCGATTTAAAGCCCAATCACTGAACACCCGACCCAATAAACGGTCACGCGGCTTTAGCTCTTCCACGAATTTGGTTTTTAAGCCTTAAGACCAAGGTGTTTATGCAGAATTTTCCAGAGAGTGGATGGATAAAGGCCAATTTTCTGCGAATGACGACGAATCGATAAATTGGGATTTCATTCAACACAAGTTTCCACAGCCAAGATATTTTCTTCCGAACGCATTATTCTTATTCCAGTTGGTATGTAAGCACACATTGGCGCGAATTGGGTGCGAAATTTCCAAATAATTTGACACTTATCACGTTCGGATAGATCATAAATTTCGCGAACAGAGTTTCTGCTTTTAAATACTTGTCAACGATTTGAAATCGTTATTGTGGCGTTCAATATTTTCATGATAAAATGGCAATGTGACATCTGATTTGACATTTAATCTCTATTTAAATGTCCGACACTCACAAAAATACCCATTACAAGACCTTATTAGAATAGACGTTCACGTACTGCGACTTAAGTGTTCTAGAATAGCTTAAGTAGTAACCTCAGTAAAAACCAGAGGTGCTATTCTAAATTTGGTGCCATTATTGGACTGCCAAAACTCAACCATCATTGCGATGAATTTTGGTAAAAAAAGGGTAGGAGACAGGTGGGTTTATTTCGAGACGACTACAGGAAATGGGTCTATCCGCAACCACTTCTCACCACATTTTGTACAAAGATCTGTACCTACGTGCTTATAAGCTCCAGCTGACGCAAGAATTGAAGCCAGCAAACCTCTCATAACGCCGTACTTTCGCTGATTATGTGCTGGAAATGAAGGAACAAGATCAGAAGTTTTTAGACAAAATTATTCTGTGTGATGAGGCTCATTCTCATTTGGCTGGGTACGTAAACAAACAAAACTGTACCATCTGGGGCTCCGAAAACCCAAGAGAAATAGTGGTACAACCTCTTCATCCACAACGAGTGACAGTTGGGGGCGTTTTTTGGGTTGGCGGCATATTTTTTTCTGAAAATGATGCTGGTGCGACCATTTCAATGAATGGATTGCGTTACTGAATAATGTTGACTGATTTGTTTTTGGATTAAATTGATGCCATAGACGTGGACGATGTACATTTGCAGCACGACGGCGCTACATGCTATATAGATTGTGAAACTGTGCGTGACAAATTTCCTGGACGTGTGATTTCTCGAAACTAGCCGCCAAGATCGTGCTATTTATGACAAGTAGATTTTTTATCTACTTGAGGCTACACCAGTACTTCAATAACGATTCAAGCGCTAAAAGAAAATATCACTGCTGATATTCGCGAAATACAGCGCAATTATGCAAAAAATCAATGGAACATTTCATCAAAGGAATGACTGTTTATAAGTAGATCTGAGGCGGACATGGCTGATTATGTATTTCCTTACTAACCTCAGAGTTTATACTTTAGACTAAAATAAAAATATCAACACTTTTCGTAAAAATGTTACATTTTTCTATTAATTTAAAAAGACACCTCTTGTTGGATGACCCTATTTTATGCATATGTCTGTATTCCATGTCATGATGAATGATTCAGTTGTTGATATGGAATATCGATGGTTCAATGCTGGAGCTACTGTAGCTGACCATAATCAGTTAGGTTGCATATAAGCCGTGGGCGCATGCTGTTGCTATACGCTAATGTTACGATGCTGAGTTGCGATTAGAATCGAACGTCGATGCTGTATCTACTGTTGTTGACCATGATAGGTGATGGCGTTGTTTAAAAGTCATGGACATATGCTGTTTGCCTTGCTATGCCTTGATGATACAAAGTTGCTGTGTACTTATCACTGATCGATAAGTGGTACCAGCAGCGTTGCCTTGATTTGTTTTCGGCTGGCATTGTTGCTAACCAAAAGATACATTAGCTTCCCGAAGGCAATTGGTTTGGTGAGAACGTAACTCGTGCGCTAAATATATAAACAAAATCCAGATCGCAAATGAGTGAATTTTGACAAGTAACCGGTTGCCTGTGTTGCTTCATGTTTGTCAATTCTTTTTGGTATTCTCAGAGGATCCAGACAAGAAAATCCTTAAAATAATGATTACCGATTTAGAAAAGTTTTTCTTCAACTTCCCATCATTCCAATATCGCTTAATCTTATGGAAGTCATGCTGCAAGAAAATATTAATGGGCTCGATTCTTGGACCTGATCTGTATGCATAGTCGCCTACATATGCGATACCATGGTAAAATAAACTCACAAGATCGCTTTCTAGATGTCGGTTAGGATCATCGAGTTAGTCGCAATTTGTTGCGGAACCTTTTTAAAGTTAGATACTGCAGTCCTGCAGTATCCTGCAGTCACAGTCCTTATGACGAACTGTCTACTGGTAAGCACGAGTATATTAAATATATATACCCATATAGCTTTCTTATTCGTTGTCTGTTCAGCTTGATGAATAGTGCCCCTAACCACACAATGTTGAAGGCCTTCTGCAAGTTAATTCGGCACGCATCCCTGGATTGTTTCTTGCTTTTTTTTCGGATTTGGAGTATTATTTCTCCAATCTCTCCATCAAGTATGAAATAATTCTCCCTCGACTTATGCCTAAGGTGTAACAAAAATGTTTTGAGTTCTAAGACAAATAAGGGAATTGAATATCTTCGACCTATTGACCATGTAAATACGGTGCAAGCTTCGAGTGCTTGCAACCTACGCATTATTAAGTTACAGAATCTTTTAAATGACCTCCTAGTATTTGGTTTGGTCTGTTTCTTCTTACCTTATTGTACAAATATCTTTCCCTCATACTCGTATTGTATTTTTTTGGTGCTCAGTTTCGCTAATCAAGAGTATATGGATGGCCTCGTCTGTAAGCAGTTTAAATAATATGCCTCTGCGTTTGATCCTACTCAGTGATTTTCCATTCAACGCAAGACCTTTAGGGTGCGCTCCTCAAGGTTCAAATCCATTATGACTGAAGGAGCATTCGGCCCTACTATTGACGCACTGCACCGACAGAAAAGTAGACTTCTGACATGACTTAAAAACTTGTACAGACAGTTAACTGACAGACAAGACCCGGAGATTAGGACACTGAAGTCGTCGATTAAAAATGTGCAAACGTTAATAAAAGAGAATTACAGAATTTCTGTAAGTTTGTATTGGAACAACAAGGTTCGGGCTGTAAACACCAGCAACCCGAATATGTTTCCGCAAATAAATAAACTATTTCGGAGAAAAAATCAAAACGACCTTCAGTGTCTTAAAATAGCCCGGACAACAGACAACGAACGGTTATTGACAATAGCAGGTATTGATCCAAATGAGGCCGCTGATGATGACGACTTTTTTGTGATCGAGGATCCACAGGAGAAGGTTGAGGCCATAGGGGCGACTTTCCAGGAAGTATACAAGGCCATTGATATCATTGGCACTAATTATGATCTGGACAATCGCGTCTTGGTGCACGACTTCTGTATTCGAAATGAAATAGGGAACTGGCGATTCGAGGGCTCTGATTTCACCCGGTTCAGCGACGAAAATATGGCCAATAATGTCATTGCCAGAGAGGGTGACCTACCCCCGCTCATTTCGAAGGAAGAACTCCATGAGATCTTCGACACAATCAGGGCTAAGAAATCAGTGGGGACCGATGGTATTCCGAACATCGTGCTTCGACATCTTCCTCTAGAATCGGTGGACATTTACACCACCCTGTTTAACAATGCAATGAATAATGCACATTATCCAGCGTATTAGAAAACGGCAGTGATTCAACCTATCCCCAAAAAGGGGAAGAATATATCCAATCCGGCGAATCTCCGGTCGATAAGTCTCCTTCCGAATATCAGTAAGGTTTTTGAAAAAGTAATCAATAGAGCTCTGTCTAAGCGGGTTGAGGACAAACATATAGTTCCGGATAATCAATTCGGTTTTAAGGCGGGACATGATATCTCAAAAGCCGCGTCTAAACTTGTGTCCGATATCCAATGGAATAAAGGCAAAAAACAATGTACTGGTGCCTGCCTTGTTGACTTGGAGAAAGCCTTCGACACCGTATGGTTAGAGGGTCTTTTCTATAAGCTAACTAGGCTGGGGATCAGCTAACCACTCTTGTACATTCTTTATAATATGCTACACAACAGACAGTTCATCGTGAAGAATGGTGATGTGAATTCTGTTGGAATATTTCAAATTAAAAATGGTCTTCAGCAAGGCGCGGTCAATTCGCCGATCCTATTCAACATTTATACAAGCGACTTGATAGGTTCACTTCCCCATACTATTGCGTACGCAGACGATTTGGTAGCGTACAGAACAGGTCCAAAAATCGAGGTCATTAACACTCTCTTGCAGCGTGACTTCGATAAGATAAGACGATTTTGCGATGACTGGAAGTTGAAAATCAACTTTCAGAAGTCGGAAACCATTCTCTTTAGGACGCCGTTGTCTGGAGCCTCTAGGGATACCAGAAAAAATTGGCGTACGTTCTCGATCATTGGACAACACGGGCAGCCTCTTGCCTGTCGAAATGTAGTCAGATACCTTGGAATCTGGCTAGATCAGTTTCTGTATTTTGGCAAAAATGTAGATGCTGCTCTGGCCAGAGCTAAAGGCGCTTTTGCCCTTACAAAGAGACTGTTTTATAGCAGCCAACTCGATGCGAGGGTAAAGGTAATCTGCTACATGGCCCTTATCAGGCCCATGCTGGTATTTGGGTGTCCCGTGTGGTTTAATGTACGAGCAAGCTTAATGGAAAAGATTCGGATGTTTGAGAGTTCTTGCCTTCGCTTGTACAGAACACCAGAGTCGGAGTACAAGAAATTTTATCCTAATGAGGTCCTTTACAACAGGGCGAACCTAATAAGAGTGGACAACTTCGTAATTAAGCTGACTCGAAGGCACATTGCAAGAGCAATGATCTCGACGAATAACCTTATATCTGGGGCTTACTACCCCAATTACCTTTACCACGAGAATGTGCGCTCTGACGGCTTCGTTCCACCGGAAGCATTCCTCTACCTTGATCAGACAGGGTTGGTCCAGGATAGATCAGCGGTCCCGTTAATCTTCCATGTCGCTCGGAAAGCTGGGGGCAGGCGACTCAACTACAACAGAGACGTCGCACACGGCAGTGTGGATCGCCTCAGGTTCAGTAGAGCGGTGGGGAATCGCGATAAGATGGATGTCGTTCGGCAGCACCAGAATTTCTGGTGGTTGAATGATGGAGAAGATGTTTCGTCGTCGTTTCCGTCAATTACGGACCAGCCTCACTAATGAGGCAGAGCTGACCAATCTGTTTTCTCTTGTAAATAGCGATGGCCAGCTTACATAGGTTTAGGTTAACATTTAAGTAATATATACATGTATTAGTGTATACAAGGTACATATTAATATATGTATATAATTGTGTATAATGTCTATATGTGTGTATGTGTGTATTGTGTATGCTAAGGTTTATTTTAAGTTAGATATTAAGTTTTTATAAAAAATAAAAAATTATGTCCATATGTTAAGTTTTTGTTAGCAATTTTTTTTTCTTAGCTTTAAGTATAGTAAGTAAATATTTGTAAAGAAAATGTAAATAAAGTCGAAAGTTATTATATTTAGAGTATAAGAACTTAGAGTAGCTTAGAGTGCCTGCGTGGGGCCAGTAAGTCAGTATAAGATTGTCAAGTAATTGTAAGCTAGCATTTAAGCATTTTTTGTTAGTATGTAAGAGTTAGTGATTAAGAAAATAAAATGCTTTAAAACTGAAACTAACTACAACACGTAAATCTGATCCACACGCGTCGCCTGCTCTTTTATCTCTTGCGCCGCGCAAGATTTACTTTACAAGATTTCAGTTCGTGCTATGCCCTTACAAAAGGCACACGAGACCTCTCTTTTACCAGCCCTCCATCATTAGCCAGAGAGCATTTATCCGACTTTGAACCATTAGCTCGCCCCTTTGGGCACTAGCTACAGTGAGTGACTTTACGCCTACAAAAGTGAGCTCATCACACTCCTGCTCCTTGAGTAATGCAAGGAACTCCTCCAGATCGGTAGACAGTTCTGACACCCTCAGCAGTAACTCCGCCGTAGAATCGTTCAGTACATTTTTATTTTTTGCTAGCGCTCCACTGTATTTTAGTCTATGTCTATATAAACGACATTTAAAGTAGGGTCTTCATTTTGCTACTCTTTTGACCTGATTTTTCTTTTATCTTAAGTTGTTTTTTTTTTACTAAACCCCATCAATGCTGGTTTTTAAACAATTGATGTGATTAATTATTCTTTAGATTCGTTCAGAATCCATGTTATCCATTGATGTGCAAATAATCCTTTTTGAATATGAAGACCTTGATCCTCGATGTCAGGACAATTGTTATATATCTCCCTCGTAATTAACAGCACCTCCTGTACAGAGGCACAATTTTAATTCACATTCATTGCCGTCCACAAAAAATGTCCATACGCTCATATCTGTAGTGACGTTGCACCTTATCGAGCATTTCCAAAAGCGGATTAAAACGGATTTTAATTATACGACCTACCCTGTATCTATGTAAATGCGGTTGTATGCATGTACATATGTAAGTATATTTGTTTGTATGCTGAGTTCAAATTTACACAATAAAGTTTCATTTAATAAGGGTGTTTAACGCAATGACGAAAAAGCCTGGATGCTTTGTTGTTTCGAATTAATTCCACTTCATTGACACTGTTGGGGTAATTTAAATTTTTGTAGCTAAAAAAAAAAACAAAAATCCAATGACTGGAAAATCCTTAAATCCTGATTTTATGATGTTTTATAAATATAATTTTCCAAGGGCTCCTGCAAAAATTTAAATCGGTGTCCGTATAAAGTGTTAAACAATAAAAGGATAGCGACCTGCAGAATAATTTAATTCAAATTGTTAGTGTGTATCTATTCAACCACTTAAGACAACCTTCACTTGAATATAACTCTGAGGTATTTCAGTGTTTGCAGTTGATCAATTACCTACTCGTACTCACGTTGAAACCACAGTGACAGAAGGGTAATAAGAGAAACAGACAACATATTGTACATACGAGTACATAGATGGCCTAGACAGCCGCCAAATCGGTAATCTCAATTCGCCACTCACATGTCTACCGCATCAAGGGAAACAACTTCACAGAGGCATTATACGAATATGCAAGGCAGTTCCAACCGTCGTTGGTACTTTGTTCTGTTTTTATCTTGACACCCAGTTGCACCAGATGTACACTGCAAGTCCCCTATTGTGGCTTACAATGAGATACACTTCGATCCTCAATGTATTTTAGTCCTTGTGAAAACTCAAGGCTAGTATTGGATGGACCCAGTTGAAAGAGGTGAGCGAAACGTTAATTCCAACATGAACTATGGCAGAACTAGTGTACCATATATAAGTAGAGGTGGCAGTGGTGGTGGATTTGTCAGTGGCAGTGGCAGTGGCAGTGGCACATTGGTAATGGTAATGGCAGTGGGTCGTAGTAGAAACAGGACACAAATAATTGGATGCCGTTGGAAACAAAGCGATTTATTCCTTGTTAAGCATTTATTAACCATGATGCTGTTCAAATTCGGATACCGAGTAGACCAACGTAGACATACTGGAAAAGGTGTTCAGAAGCGATAGTAATACGATATACACGTACCGGTGTATATACAAGCGAACTTGATTTATGAGGACCTAATCTGGCTCTGTGTGAAGGTTTTATACCAGTTTGAAAGATACTGCTAGTGAATCAAAGCAAATACAATACTATTAGGTGGTCGTTAAGTGGGTACTGGGTGAATATTGCTGTGACACTTCTCATATTAGAGAAACAAAACGTTGCACGAAGCTCTCGGAAAGGAAAGTGACGTGGAATTTAACAATGACCTAGGAGTGAATTTTCACCAAATATGTTTGTGTATTTTGTTTGCATACATTTTGAAATATGTTACTCGTATGTCTGGCCACTTTTAAAAGATAATGATTAGATTTCGAGGTGCCACAGATGCTATGGACGTACGATATCCGGATAGGTGCTGCCGATTAACTAGTGAATAAACTAACTATCCTCGGCACTGCATGTCATAGTATAAAGTGAATGCATATATACGTAGGTAGTACAAATACTAGGACTATCGATCCCGAATAAGATGTTCTTTTACTTCTTAATACTTAACATTAACCTGAATCATTGTAACCAATAACATTGTCATCGTGAGACCAGTAATAACTTACAGAGTTGAAGCGTTGCGAAAGGGACACGCCTACATACAGTGAGGACACTAAGGTTGATTCGATTCGATACCGATTCTTTAGCATCTCTGTCTAAGACACAGTTCCGCTCCAGCCTTCTCGAACCCAGTTTTCGAGAAAATGAAGTCTGCTTACATTAGATTTCTGTATGACATCTACGATTTGGTACATCTCATAGAGTTCGCCGTTGTATCTTCTCTCCCATTAGTCCTCTTTGCCCTCGAGAATTAGTATTCAATCAGCTTCATTTTTTGCTTATCAATCAACTTTCGGCATCGTTGAGGATCATGGTTTTCAACGGCATCATCTTGCTTTGTCGAGTTATGAGTCTTTAATCCAGTTATTGTATGCCAAACTGATGTAGTAAGGGTTCATTGTGATGAATTATTTGCGAGGTACATACGTATCACTGTATTTTTTAATGGATCTGAAAATCGCGTCTATTTATTTGAAAAATTGTAAAAATTGTAACACAATATCTGATAAATGGCCGCCTCATGGATGATGGCACGCGTGGTCTTTTTGACGAAATTTTCGATGGCACTTTTGTATAGGGTCGACTCAATTTCATCAATGGCGCGTCGAATCTCGTTTTTTAATTCAGGAATTACTCAAGAAAGAAATCCAATGGCATCAAATCGCATGATCTTGGTGGCCAATTCATATCGTAGCTGCGCGAGATAACTTTCCTTCAGATTTCGACTTCAACAATTCCATTGTTCCGACCACTGTATGGCAGGTTAAAACCACATGCCTTCGAGATCTCAGCAATTTGAGGACAGAAGAAATTGTTTATCATCTCATGGTATGATGAATGCCAGCTGCATTATCGAAGCAGAACACCAAACAGTTACTCGTAGTGCTCTTGGATTCTCAGCTCCCTACATGTGACAATTCCGTTTGCCTCATCAGAGGAAATGATTTTCTTCGAAAAATTAACATTCACTTGTTGTCGCTGTATGGTCAAAATTCGCTGTAAACATCTTCGTGAAAGTCTAAACGTCTTGGAACAATGGCTAATCGAGGTGGAAGGATTCTGGTCAACACTCTCATTAGTTGCTGCAGTGTTTTCATTAGGCCGACCGACAGATATGTCTCTTTTGGGTTTGAACCATTCTTCTAAAATTTTTCGACTAATCGGACCCGTGTACGATGAGTAACTGCATTATGGTGGCCGAAAAATTTACGGTATTTTTGAGCCTTATCCCCAAAATTCTCACCATTTCAGTAGTAGATTTTCCCAATTTCTGTGCGTTGTGCGTCCATGTAATATCCCTAATGACTAAACCTTAATGTCCACACATGACAGTGTTGTAGCTGTGTCTAGCCATCAATTGTGCTAATTTTACCACCAGGTGGTAACCATCGGTCATCGAGTCCATCCAGACTCGGATAGTCAAACCTATCAAACTTGTCAATATAACCGCAAGTATTTGACAGCAGACAAAAAAAGCAGTACTATAAATGGGACAGGGGTTGAATTCCCCAGATAGAATCAACGGTGAAGTAAAATCCCAGAACAAAAACAATTAAGACCTTATTCGGGCTACTCCAACATATTTGGCGGATGAGCTCTTAATGGAGCAACGATAGGGCTCACATCCCCGGACGGATTACTGGCTTCGTTCTAACCGACCCCTCGTACTAAGGGTATCTATAATGAAACTAGCCCTCTAGATTGGGAGTAGTGCCGCCGACAATGAAAAAAACTAAGCAACATCAACCCTCGGATCTGCTGTTGAAAACGCCTCGAAACGAAATAAGGACAACGAACTTCGAACCAGCAATTGGAATATCAGGTCCTTTAACAGGCCACCTGCAGCCGAACAACTAGCGGAGGCCCTAATCTACTGCAAAGCAGATGTTACTTCTATCCAAAAAAATCCAATAAGATGGGTCGTGCAAAAATAGAATGAAAAACTGCAACATCTGCTACGGCGATTGTTATCGACGGCTAAAACAACCCCTATTTGGATGCTGATTCGTTGCTAGACTCGACTTAGGTAAGTCTTGAGTTTCCGGCATGTTAACGAGCGCTTCGTAGCCTTGGCGACTTTTATGCAAAGCTAAGAAGAGGGGACATTTTTGCTAGTATTGTCGGAAACCATAATCTGCACGACAATACCTCCGATAACTGATTCAGGCTAATCGACCTTGAGGGGGGCCAAAACATTATCGTCACTAGCACGCGGTTCCCGCATCTCGAAATTCATAAAGGCACTTGGAGAACTCCTGGTTAATAAACAAGGCACTGGCTGGTCTAGTATTATGGATGTCCTAATGTTCCGAGGGAGAAACATCGACTCGGATCATTAACATGTTGTAAACAAGGTACGGGTGCAGGTATCCCGAACATTGCGGAGGCACGCTAATTGCAATCGCAAGAGATCGCAAAATCTGTTTCGGCTCGAGTCTTACATAATCTCTTAAGAAGTCCTATGCCCCCAGCAGTGGCAACATTGGCAATAGCCATCAAAGATGCCGTCTTTGATGTGCTGGGTTTCACTTGGCCACGATAACCAAACTCCTGGTTTGGCGACGACTGTCGGAAAGCACATGCAGCTAGCAAGAGGCATATAAAGCGGTGCTTCATAGAAGGATTAGAGCTGCTCACGAGCTCTACGAGGACAAGAGGAGAGATAAACGCCGGTTTCTTAGGAGAAAAAAGAAGGAGCATGAGAAAATATCACGGACACAATCCTCGAACCGAAGCCTGTAAAGACGAACAAAGCAACATCGTAGCAGAATCTCAGTCAATGCTGAGGATTTGGAAAGAGCATTTCTGTAGACTGTATAACAGCGATGGCGAACCAAATACCGCTGTCAGGCTGAATGAACCTTTCAACCTAGATGAAGTGAAGATAGTGAAGATACTCGTATCTAAGCTTAAATCCAACAAATCTGCTGGAGCGGACGGCCTGATTGCTGGCCTGTTCAAAGCGGTAGGCGATGACTTGGTAAGGAGTATACACCAACTCGTGTCTAAAATGCGGTCGGACTGAAGTATGCCCGATAAATGGAAACTCAAAATTGTTTGTCCGATCCACAAGAACTGCGCCAATTACAGAGGTATCAATCCTCGAAATATCGCCTACAAGATCTTTTCTGCCATATTGTGTGAACGCCTGTCGCCATTCGTTAACAACGTGATGGCTTTAATCCAGAAAAGTCAACCATAAATCCGATACACACCACCTATTCATCGATTTTAAGGGCGCATACGACAGCATCTACAGAGACAAACTATACAGAGCAATGGCTATCTTTAACTATCACCTAAACTCTTAGCAGAATCGTTGGTTTTTAGTTAAATATTTTCAGGAACAACGTACGGAAGTTTCTCCAACAGATAAACAGAAATAAGACCCGAGCAGAACCGCTGAAGTGGTGATAATAGGTTTTGATTATCGCAGTCCTACTTTACGGCTCTGAAACAAGGGCTCTATTGAAAGCGGACAAAGATATCCTCGGTCGTTTCGAGCGAAAAATTATTTTTAAAATATTCGGTTCCGTATACGTTGACAGACTTCGGAGGAGAAGATTCAAAAACGAACTATACGAGCTCTACGGCAACATTCATATGGTTAGAAAACTGCGCGTCAGTCGCCTGAGAGGGCTAGGACATGTAGAGTGAATGAGCACAAATGCTCCCGCCCGCAGAGTATTCAAATCTAACTCTAAGGGGCGATGGCAGTAGGGCAATATCTCACCTTAGATGGCATGCACAGGTAGAATGGGACTTCACCCTAAGCTGTAGCGCCACTTAAGTAATAAACCTACATTCTTTCCCACTGTAATGAATATGGTCAAGAGAAGAAGGCTTCTGGTACTTCTTTGTTGATTAATTTGAATGGATGAAACGGTTTGGTAGATGAAAAGGAAGGAAATTGGGTAAAACAGTTATGTTCGCCAGTAAGAGCAACTCGTTTGGTAGCATTTCCCTCGCTACCAAACCGATGTTGTAATCAATCGGAGTTATCGAACGGCAGAACTGTGGACTGAAATATGAAGCCTCAAGGAAACCGTCTTCGGAAGCTAGGACCAATTTATCTATCTAAATTCGCGAGACTTTTATTGACAACAGTCTTTACGGCAGAGAGTGCAAATACTGTGGAGATCACTCCATTTGGGTGTTCACAAATTAAACAAATTACTCCGCAATCGTTTGATTGGGTAAGTAATTTTGCGAGAAAAAGTCCAATTGGGAGCAGCAAATCTTGAGGTTTAGAGACAAAAGCAGATGATGTGTGACATCACACCCAGTACCGTGGACTCGACAAAAATAATTGGAAAACCATTTTCCACAAGGTATACAAGGAATGAAGCCTGCCAGCTTAGTACCTTTGACTGAAGTTAGGGTACCCAACCCACGCGGGACGTCATTGGCGGCTGCAGAAGAAAAATCTCTTCTCCTTTATTAGACCAGCGGCGAGGCGGTGGAATCTCATATACAGAACCACGGTTCTAGTCAGCTTGAGCTGGTTGGTGCACGCCTCCCTTTAGAGCTACTTCGACCTACAATATTTGAAGCCCAGTCCAGGATCTCGGAATAGACAAGACCCCACGATAAACTTGAATAGGACAACGGCGGCTCTAAAAGTCTCTGCTAATAGTAGTGGACCATTTAACCGGACTCTTTGCCCAGAGGTTTTATTAAGAATCTGGCACTACAGGTTGGGGATTGCGCGTGGATGCAAACCTTTTTCACTGCGCAAAAAAAGAAAAATTTCAGAGACAACCAATAGCCTCAGATATAATGACGGATATAATCTTGACGACCTCAGAAAATTGTTTGAGGACAACGAATTTCGGATTTGCACACGGAAAGTTTGGATTCTTAACAGACCACGTGCTGTTAAACAGCTCGCGTAAGCCCAGACTGTTAAATAATAGATATCACCGCAATTTAAGAAGTGCGGTGGGATACAGGCAAAAACTACGATATCTACTACGGGGACTGCTGCAAAGAAGAAGGGCGAGTCTCATTTGGATGAGGATTTCCTATTCGAAGAAGAACGGGTACGATAGCGTGATCTACAGGTATAATGAGGTCAAGTAAGACCACCAAAGTTCGACGTTACAAAGGTGTAATCGCAAGAGATTGCTAGAATCTTTGCCGATCGTTTCCTTCGAATTTTCTCAAAATGCTAGCCCTCATATACAAACCATTGAATACCATTTGGACTGTTGTCAGCGAGCCTTCAGAGAAGCTGTTCCTGATGTGATTTGGTTTGACGTCAGGTATAGGCAGGTACAAGGAGCTAAACAGGAATCTGTATCGAAAGATGAGAGCTGCCCCTGAGTTCTACGAGCAGAGTAAAAGGAAAGAGCATAAGCTTCCCAGAAAGAAAAGAGCACAATCCTTCAGTCGACGTCCAGGAATTTTATTTCCACTTGTTAGGGGTTATGCAATCGAAAAGCTTCTGTCCGTTATGATGGCAAGGAAGAGCTCTACAGACTGCTTTGCCTATGATGCGTTGTGAATGAGGTACCAGACTTCTCCTTTTTCGCCCTGAGGTACCTAACATAGTCTTCTTACTGCTGATACTATCTTTCTTCCCAAAGACCATCGTCTTTTTTTCCTCGTCATTTCGTTATCCGACTTCACCGTATCTGTTGGTAGAACAATTGGTTGTCCAGAAGGATCTTAGCTTTCCCAAAGCGGTTTTCTCCACTCGCGAAGGATGCTACATAGAATCAACACTTCAATACTTCAACACTTTTGGGCTAGTGCACCGGAGAGAGGTTATGCCTTTGAGATTCGCATTTGCCCACCGTTTGTTGCATTGTTTGAGAAAGTGCTAGATACAGTTTCTGCTTGTATTAAATATAATAAAGTACCCGGGACTCAATTCTCACACATTCAATGGTCCTCTTTCAAGTACAACTCTAGTTTGCTTCATATCACCATTTCGGAATAATGTGACAGGAATATTCGTCTGCCATAAGGAATCTACCTTACAATCAACAGCTCAAAAGCCTATGTGAAATTAATTTTTTATTGGGAACCATTCCAAGCTTGTGCCTATGTATTACAACAGGGGATTATAAATTCATTAAACATTTCAGCAAGCTGTATGTGTCTTGTGGCCATTGACTCACGGAGTTAGTCAGCCAGTTAAATGGCTGAGAACTAAGGAAGCCTAAGGAGTAGTATTACCACTTATGATCTTAAAATTGTACTGCTTATGGTCAACCTGTTGTAATAGTAAATCACAGATGAATCAGACAAGTACAGCTACAAGTATTTTTAGAAAATATTTCGTAGACTTCGAAAACATAAGTAATTGCTGTGTGATCAAGTGATCTTCTCATCTGACCATCTTGTATCATATTCGGATTTTCCAAATCATCTTCACTTGTTGTGCTCAAAATGCATTTCAGTTCATGGCAAGAGAAAGAGACGAAAAAAAAAACAGGAAAATCATCCACAGGACATTTGCAATGCCCCTTAAGTGGAAATCATTTTTTATGTGTCCTAAAATACCATGGAATTACATTACAGCACACCCACACGTAAGCATTGTAAGATCAAACAAAACAAAAACCCGCTTAATTAATCATCCGAAACTTAAAAAATAAAAATAAAAGGACCACAGCAAGAAAGCAGGAGACTAACTAGCAACAACAAAAAAAAGAATAAATTAATCAAAATGCATAAAATATGGCTTTGCAATAATTATTCTCGCACATTGAATCATTGTAGGAAATCCTTACGACTCTGTTTATTGCCATTTCCAGCGCCGCATCATACAATCTCTTTGCGCTGGTGGAGGCCCCCACAACTACAACCAGTGCTAGAGTATTCATAATGGTATTCCTCGCACATACTCAACATCAAATTGATGAATGGGTGTCACATAAATCCTTTCGTATGTAAATTTTTTCGGTTTCTCTTCTTTTCTTCTTTTTTTCCTGCTAAGCAAACAAAAAAAAAACCAAGCTTCGAGGACAAATAAAGAAATCTGCATAAAAGTGGTTTAACCTTGCCTCCCTTTGGCTAGATTTAAGGGAGCCAACCAAAAAAGCGAAAAAAAAATAACTCGTACCCCATGTCAAGTCTTATGGGAAAATTATTACCGAAACACATTAAATTTATCCACGGGACTGAAAAATAAACAGGATTACCACCTCCTAAAGGAACGACAACGGATTCCAGCTCCTTTCGTACTTCCGTACCTTTTTGTGTAGACCTTAACGTAAACGTAAACGTAAACCCTTTGTCATCAATGTTTGCTCGAAAGCATCATTAAATGAATGCGTAAACAAAGTGTTGAAAGTAACCTCACAGGGAGATGATATACGGATACGTAAATCCGGTACACAACTGAATGGAGATCAGCCAGACAATAGGCAGTGTATATATTGTTTTTTTTTTTTTTTAGAAATACACTGCTACAAGTTGGCGGCAGTTTTTTTCACTTTGAATTAAATTAAGTGTTCCGCTTGGCAGAGGGAAGGAAAAACCTCAGTTTTCAGGACAATATTGTTGCATCTAAACTTTGAACTTTGTGACTGAAATGTCGATTTTGTTTTCAGAAATTCTGTGTTTTTTTATTTTTTTCTTATTTTATAATAATTTTTACATAATTTGATTAATTGTTAAATGTTGAACTTTGCATTACAGGATTTCTAATTGACACCACACGGCAATCATGGTCTATTCAGTGTTTATTGAACGAATCTGGTATTGCTTAGCGGTCTAGCTTGATATCTGGTAGTGTTTTTTGTCTGAAATGCATGTTTATCATATTCATCACGGTTGTTGGCCAAATGAGTAAACATCTTGGTGATAACGTTCATCCTCGTATAATTCTGGCTTTCAAGATTGCTTCCATTAGTCTCTGACCACATAAAACACTTTATTTTGTAGAGCTAATAAGCTATTTCGAATATGGATGAACTTTTTATTGAAAAAAGTAGCGACTTCAACTTATAACAGCGCTTTCTTAAATGTACATTTGCTATCTGAGAAAGAGTTTCAGTTAAGTGAGCGAATGCTGAATGAATACATCCGCCTCAAGTCCGAATTTATCAGGATAAGCTTAATATGCACTCATGCCAGCATAGAGGAGAAGAAGCGCTTTTTGTCCAGGACTACTTCTGCAAGTTCTTCGACCAGGCATATGAATATTATCCTAAGTCAGACCTTAAGATTTTCCGTGGTAATTTTAACTCCATATAGGGAACGAAAGGTATTTCCAAGAGCCTGTTTAGTAAATATAGCCTTTACGTCTCTAGTCTCTAAAAATATACTCCCAATACCACTAGAAGATCCCTTTGCAGGCCTTTCTGACCAAGTCAGCATTGCTGTCTCCTCCACCTCCTCCAATCTCTATTGACGCAAACGGGATCAACAATTACCAGAAGAACTAGTCCAGTGTCCACTGTCCAATGTCCAAGCTTCTGCTTAGGGTCTTGTATTTAATATTTTTTTTGTGTACTCAAAAGAGGGCTTACAGCTCATTTGTTTTCTAAGCCCAACAAAGCAGCTATTAGGAAAAGCGATTCTTCTCACCATTTCTGCGCTGGTGTCTTTGTCACAGTTGATAGCGGAGCCGAAGTAGATAAAGTCCCTTACTACCTTATAGTTGTAGCTGCCTATGGTGACGTTTTGTCATAGGCATCGATGTTATGTGTTCCTCTTTATTTATAGCATATACTTTGCTTCTGCTTCAATAGTCACAAACGCTCCACTGACAGCTCGCTTTGTTCTTCTTCAATGTCGTCGTCGTCGTATGCGAGTAACTGAACAGACTTTTGAAAGGTCGTGTCTCTTGAGTTGGCTTGTGAGTTTCGAGCAATTCTTTCAAGGACGATGATGGAAAAATTGCACTGAAGGGGTTTTTCCAAGATCTGTGGTGGACAATCCTGCCTAAAACCCAATTATAGGTGCCGGTCAGACGAAGGGTCTTAAGTGTTCATGTAATACGGTATACTTGATTTTACACATGTGGGATGCTGAGGAGACTTATTCCTCTGTAGCTGCCGCAGTTTAGGGGATCTCTCTCCAGATTTTAGAAATGACTTAATGTGTTCTCCGTATGCAATCACCAATGCAAAGAGCTAGACAGTTAAGCCGTCGGTTCTAACACCTTTATTGGAATTATGCTGGATGGACTGTTTCATTACCCTTGCTTGCAGATTTCTGTCCGGGCTTTATACGTTTGCCATATTCGCTTAATTTTTTGGCAATACTCCCGAACTTCATTTTTAGGGTAGCCACAGTCTAAGACCTCGATCCATTGGTGGAGCTCTTTTCATGCTCTTTCCATTTTCTTCGAAGGAGCCTATATTCTTCCCTTCTTTTCTGATCATAGATCGTCTATGATTGCTCTTTGCCGGTAATGCCACTGTTCTTTTACATACGATGCTGGCGGCATCGAAATCCTTGAGGGATTAAGGAGAACTCGTTCGAAAAGAGTCCTAGCGGTCTTTTGCGTTTGTAGCTTTTAGAACTTGAACTTCCTCACAATGGTTCGCTGGCTTCGGTTATCCGCATGCGTATCTAGGCTAAATCAAGATAATGGTCAAGCTCGATATTGGCTGCTCGGAACGTTCAGACATCCAAAGCACTGAAGGAGTACGTTGCTCCTTTCTAGTCAATTAGAACCATTACTGAAATAAATTTTTCGGCAACAGTCATTAGACATGGTCTGATCGACAGCACAGCTACATAACATATTTGCATATGCATGACAATAAATGTGGCTCTATTGATAGAGACCCCGATATCACATATTGGCCGACGTCAGCATTCGCAACCAAGATTAGTTTCACTAGCGTTGATTTTATCCGCAAAATTAGTGATTTGTCTACGCCATATAGTCCGGCCGAGTTGCATGCCATTGCGTTGCTACTCATTGCAGAGTGTACATTCAATTCTAAATAATCGAAGCGTGCTTTTCTGCAGAAAGGAAGCCAGCCTGATAGGTCTGAAGCTGCTAGTGAGTGATTGGTTATTCCTTTCGATTTTAGTATTAAGGGATTCAGTATGTGGAGACTAGTGATGATTCTTTTCAGAGTTCGAAGCAGTAAACTCGTATCTACACGCGCGCTAAAGGGGTTTTTAGAACCCTTAAAATGTTTGCACATGTCTAGGACGAAGGGATTTGGGATTAAAAATAGAGAGATACTGATGTACGAGGGTTGTCTGAAAAGTTTCCGACCGAACAATGATACAAGACTTTTTTCTCAATTTTTTTTTATTTTTCTACATAGTCTCCTTGTAACTCTACACACTTCTCCCAGCGATGCTCCTATCTCTCTAACCCGTCCAAATAGTACTTGGCGTTTTTCTCTGCAAAATAATTGTTCACGAAGGTGATTGCCTCCTCATTTGACGAAAATCTCTGTCCTCCGAGCGCAGTTTTTAGATGAGGGAACAAAAAGAAGTCGCGTGGGGCTAGATCTGGTGAATAAGGCGGATGGTCAAGCAGTTCAAACCGTAATTCATGGATTTTCGCCATGGCAACCGCTGAAGTGTGAGACGGCGCGTTGTCTTGGTGAAACAGGATTTTCTTTTTCTGCAAATGTGGCCGTTTTTCCGCAATTTATGCCTTCAGCTTGGCAAGTAATGATGCGTAGTATGCTCCTGTAATGGTTTTTCCTTTTTGAAGATAATCGATTAAGATAACTCCTTTACTATCCCAAAAAACAGCCGCCATCACTTTCAGCCGAAAGTTTTTGCTTTTTTTGGAGCCGGCTCGCCCTTTGCAGTCCACTGTTTTGACAGAATTTGTTTCGGGCGTATAATGGTGTATCTAAGTTTCATCTACAGTAATTAATCGGCGCTAAAACTCGCACTGCGCCAACAGAGCGTTGGAAATGTTCATTCGAACACGTTTTTGGTCTAACGTAAGCAAACACGGCACCCAATGCGCGGACATCTTTCTCATGCCTAAAACTTGATTTAATATGTAACAAACACGTTCTTTGGATATTTTCATATCCTCTACTATCTCTCTCACTTTAATTCGGCGGTCGTCTAACACCATTTGGTGAACTTTAACAATGTTATCGTCAGTGGGTTTTTGGACGTCCCGAACGTTAATCATCTCCCAAGCTCCTACGGCCACGTTTAAATTCAACTGCCCAAAATTTCACTGTGGTAAATGATGGTGCAGAGTCCCCATACACAGAGTCCAACTCATTTTTGATTTGATAATAACAGCTCGATACTCAAGTTTTTCCATTTTAAACTGTCAACTAAAAACTTCGCGTCCAAAATGACTGAAACTTCGGCAAGTAACTGTCAAAAGATGCACAACTAGCATTCACTAGTTTTTATTGACGAGTGCCGCTATGTTTACGTTGCGGTCGGAAACTTTTCAGGCATCCCTCGTACGTTGGTCTTAAATGTTTGCAAGTTACAATGACTAGGAAATAAAGAGCTCGGCAGGGAATTCTAAGAGTTGTACGGGTTAAGAAAGAATCACGATATTTTAGAGTACGCCCCAAAATGGGCTTGAGGTTATACTGATGAGCTTTCATAGGAAGACGGGTGTTACGGTTGAAAGTTTGAATTGGCGGAATGCTACTAGCAATTTGGAATAGTGGTGGTGAATGTAGCGATAGAACAGAGTGAGGAAAGAGACATTACGCCGGTATTAAAGCTTACCAATTGAATAAATGCCTTACAGACCTGATCAGAAGGGGAAAAGTATTTCGTACATCGTTTGAGAAAACCTAGACATTTCACATTCTAACGTAAGTTGTCATTGACACTCATACCGATAATGGAAAGTTTTTAAGTTTCTACGATGCAAGCGACATTCATGGATAATAGCTGGGTGTTTAAATTTTACTTTATATTCCCATTCGAGCTGATGCCAGCAAAGGATGTAGTAGCGACTATGATAGCCTCATCAGTCATCAAAATCGATGCCAGATAACAGCAGTGGCGGTACTTGTTTTTGAGATTCAGTCATAGGAGCTGGTTGGTTGTAAGTAAATTTTGTTCTGTTTATCTGAGAAGCGAGTTTTAAGCGTGACACTGAGAGGTTCTACTTCAGATTTTCTGAAAATTTCCAATCGAACTAATTTACCCATTTTGAGAGCTTTAACGACGTCAGTGGAATTCAGACCTATCTCAATTCTGCCAAGTTTTTGAGAAATGTATTCTCAAACAGATTCAAATCTATCTACAGTGTAAAGAACTGCTTTGTGAGAATCAATCTGGCTTCCGTCAAAAACGAAGTTGCAAGACTGCGTTATTATTGGTAATTGACGAAATTAGGAAAGCTATTGATGACAACCATGCTACAATACTAACGTTACTTGACTTTTCGAAAGCATTCGACACCGTTAATCACACTATACTTTGCTTAAAGCTCAGAAAAGAGTTTAAATTTTCATTGCCCTCTACAAAACTTATATTTTCTTACTTAGAAGGAAGACGACAACAGGTTGTAGCGGGAAACCGATGTTCATGCTATTTGCCTATAAAGAGGGAAGTACCGCAAGGCTCCATTCTTGGACCATTGCTTTTTTCGCTCTACGTAAATGAACTTTTTTTTTTTTTTTTTTTATAATTTACGCGGGCCTAAGGGGTTAGATACCCTTTTACTGTTGCCAGGGCGCGGGCGGAAAGATAGAAGGAGGAGAAAGGAAAATTGTTTTTGTAGTGGTTTGAAACTCAGGTGTGTTTGGTTTCTATGTTTGCTCTCCAGGGGTGGGAGTCCGAATAGGACGGAGAGTTTTTCTTCACTCAGAGTGATTCGAGATATAATTCCCAGTATTTTTTTCATTGCTTGAAACTCTTATAACAGCCAAATCTACGTGTCAGTGTTATGCCTTCACACGCAGAATTTTTTTGTCTGAGTTCCAATTATACAATGAAAAACTGATTTTGCCATGGGCAGGATTCGAACCTGGACCCTCCGAGTGAGAAGCGTTTGCTACTACCACTACACCACGGCCACCCCCTGCCGTGGTTGCCAAAGGTTGTCGTGCATTGTGCAATTCATATGTTCGCCGATGATGCCCAGATCCACTTAAGTTCTCCCATGAATTTGGTTCACGAAGCCACTGCGCAAGTGAATGAAGATCTCCAGCGTATACTTGGTTGGTCAGCTAAGAACGAACTGCGTCTTAATGCCCGGAAAACAAAAGCACTTGTGATCCATAAAAGAAAACTGGACCTTACTCACTTTCCAACAATCCAACTAGCCCAAAGTCCAATAGAGTACGTCGACTGCGCCAACAACCTGGGCCTGATATTTAACCGGACCCTTACTTGGTCTACCCACATAAACGCCACTATAGGTAAGATATGTGGTGGATTACGTGCTCTCTGGACTGCACATCGCTTTGTTCCTACACGGACAAAGCTCTTGTTAGCGAAAACCCTCCTAATACCGATTCTGCTATATTGTTCTGAAATCTTTTGCTGCCCCGACTACGACTCCGGACGAAAGCTCAATGTCGTATATAATAATATTGCCCGATTTGTATTTCACCTAAAACGATATGACCATATTTCCTTTTACTCAAAGCAAATCAGCGGATGTACATTTGATAATGTGCTCAAATACAGAACGCTAAGTCTCTTGCATGGCATAATTCAAACTAAGCAACCAGCATACCTATTCAATAGGCTACGCTTCCTTCAGTCAGGTAGATCATGTATGCTTTTTCAAACGAGCTATGCCTGCTTGACGTCTGAATGCCAATTCTTCGTAAACTCCGTACGGCTGTGGAATTCTTTGCCCATAAATATTAGGAAAATTAGAAGCATAAAACAATTTAAAACCTCTCTCTTAAAATACCTGGCCAATGAAACTAATTAGATTTAGAATTTTAAACGCTTAAAATGTTCAATTTGATTGTAAAGCCAATTGTTCTTTTCTATCCTTTTCTCTCTTTTACTTTATCTTACTTACCTTATTTTATTTTATTTTGTTATCGCTTCCTGAATTCTTATTGTTATATATACTTGCACATACTTGTATCTGATATTTGAAAAGTTTAAGGCTTCCACATTTAAAAGATTCCATTATCTTACCGTGTAAGCAATACTTACTTAATAATAAATAAATAATAATAAATAAATAAATAAATAAATAACTTGCGTTATATTGTGTTTCGAACTTTTAAAAAAATTTACTATAGGAATATATAACGATTCCAGGTTCTTTCAAATCAGCCTTATATGTCCTGTACGTAGTCGGAACTAATCTGCATTTCACCATGTAACAAATAATCTTCGGAAGATTTTCATGGCAGGACATGCCAGTTCAAAACATTTGGTGAGTGCACTGCTCAGGTTCTCAACAGTTGCCCCTGCGTTCTTCCTCATTTTGAGCTTCTGATGGATGTTCCAAGTTCTTCAGTTGAATTTTCATCAAAGTACGGACTTTGCATCAGTTTTGGAATTCAATTTGCATATGGTCTTAAATGAAAACCTTCGATGTTAATTTATTTCCGTAAATCTAATTAGTTAACTTCTTGGATTGGGCGAAGTCTACAATTACTCTCTTCTTTCGTGGAAAATGTTGATGTTAACTTACACTCTGTGTTTTCGAAATTTGATGTCCTATTATGGCCATGTTGATAATTGCCGATACTGAAGTCTTACTCGTCTACTTGAACACCGAAGACAAAACAAAGCTCACTTAATCGTAATTTTGATGAGATATGACTACCTGCAGTTACAATCCAACATAATTTCACTTCAAGAACAATAATAAGAAATTTCTTATTCTTCTAGAAACAACAAGTTTCTCAAGATCAATTTTAGAAGGCTCGAAAATGTCTCTACAGTGAGCTGAATAACTTTATAACTCACTGAATTCAATTCTTTACTCATACTTATAGCAGTACTAATCTAATTCCCCAACTACCACAATGCATATTCTCAATTTAATTTAACATACTGAAGCCAAACCATCAGGACACATTAACTTTTCTTATAGAACCTCAGTGTAGGAGTAGCATTCGTATGTGTACTTCCTTATTCCCTAAGAAACTTTCTCATCCAAAAGTAAATGAAATAAAATTTTATTACACACTCGCAGAGAGAATTCAACTTTAAGCGTATGCGAGTTCGAGAACAAGTTTGAGTAAATTTTTTTTCCTTCATCTGTGGAACGCCACCGAAATGAGTTCGTGCATTGCTTCCTTTTTACATGCGATGAGGTGGCACGGCACCCATATGTAGGTAGATACATGGATGACAACAAATCCTTACTCATACTAAAAGAAAAACAATTTGCATTCATTTTCCATAAAAAACCATCAAAGGTGATTTCGAGCACTTTTACGCGTCATTTCCATGCGCTTTTGGTGCTACGTATATGTGCGTCTTCTCTACCCATACGTGAAGCACCCTTTCGTGAAATTTGGTCCTGAAAAAAATCTTTTTAAAATGCAGTGAATAAAATTGGAATAATCAAAATCCATGTGGAAAAAGACAAGACTTTTACAAAATAATGATATTTGTTTTCGCAAGTGTTTTTTGTAAGTTTGTTGGTGTACATGGTATGATAGGAGTGCCTACCATGAATGAAGCACGGCTCCATCTCTTTTTCTCATGAAACATGAGTACTCGAAGAAATATTCATGGGATATCACGGCAATTTGCACATTTACATTGGATATTGTTTTTCTCGTCGAATGGAAAATGTCTCAAGTAAAAGTTAACGCAAAGGATAAACAGATCCTTAAGTATGTCGGATATTACGTAAGAAATCTGAATGTATCCTATTCTCTCAGTTGGGGAGCTTGGGAACGAACGTCATAAATAAATAAATAAATTTCCATAAGAAAGATACGGTTTAATATGTAGTCATATTGGCAATGTTTATGTTTTTGTTTTTCTATGTCACGACACGACTCACGCAGGGATTCGCTTTGAAAGCCCTTCTGAGCTCTTTTGATTCATTTTGAGCCGTCTTACATTTTCATCCTTAAAAAGGTCTCTTCTAATAATCAAAAATATGTAAACTGTCTTCTCTTAGTTAAATGAACACAATTATTCTGTGTAGACTGTGTAGCAAGGACATTCGTAATGCTTTTCGAGATGATATTTATTTGCTGTTCAGACGAATGTGCATCATGTATGCACGTGCCTGCCAATTTTTAACATCGAGTTTATTCATTTTTTATGTATCAGTTCCCATTCATATTCCCATAAAAAAACTCTCTTCCCAATACGTGTGAGGTCATCTATGTCATAAATGGGAAATGGTGAACGCGCTGGGTGTGCTTTGAAATAAAATATTTGAAAGTGTACGGTGAACTCAATTTAAGCATGTATTCACACAGAACAGTGGTGGCCAATTATAAAAATTGTCAGCTTTAAAAACGGAAAGTTCATACGAATATACACGTATTGAGATACATTTGTCGAGTGTAATAACGTTTTGTGAAATGATTAGGTCTAAAGTTTCATTGAATATTTACGTACGCATGGTCATGGATATCCAATTTGATCCCTTGGATTTTATAGCAATGTGAACGTGCTGATGCACTGCAATCCACTTTATGGAGAGAGTCTTCGAATTCGAATATGGAAGTAATAATCAATTATTTTCAGAATACACTTTTCCCACTCTTCTTTTTCAAAGAATTCTTGATAGGATGTCTTTTGGAATAAAGTTGTTTTAGGTGAACCCTGACCTCAACCTACAAGTGTTTCCATCAGCTCGATTATAAGCTCGCGTTGTTTTGTTACGCCCACCCAGATGGTTGTCTTCGTTTCCCACTTACTTACTTACTTACTTTTAGTGGCACTACAGTCCGGAGTGGTCTCCTTCTACTTGTGTGCGCCACCTCAATTGCAGTTTTTCGAAGCAGGACATTGGTGTCCATCCGCTCTACACGACCCTACCTTCTGATTAAATCGATGTCGCTGTACAGCCCGTACAGTTCGTCGTTGTATTTCATCCTCCACTCACCGTCAATGCAGCAGGGATTGAAAATCACCCGAAGAATTTTCCTCTTAAAACAGCCAAGAGCACCCTCATTCATTTTTGATAAAATCCATTCCTCTGCGCCATAGAGCGGGATTGGGATTATTATGGCTTTATGTAGGGTCAATTTTGTTGTTCAAGAGAAGGCTTTACTAGTTAATTGGCTTCTTAGCCCACAGAAGCAGCGATTGGCAAGAGTCATTCTTCGTTTTAGCTCAGCGTTTGTGTTGTTGTCTGAATTGATAGCGGTACCTAGGTAGACAAAGTCCTTAACTATCGCAAAGTTATGTCTGTTGAGCGTGACGTTCTGTCCGAGACAACTGTGTTGAGTGTCCTTTCTGGTTGACATTGGCTGTGAAACTCATCTTCCGCCTCAATACTCACGAAAGCTCCACTGACATCACGATGCTTTCTTATGATTAATATCATCGGCGCGGCCTATGTAAGTAATTGGACGGACTTTTAAAAAAATGTGCCTCTTGTGTTGGCGCATGAGTTTTGCACTATTATTTCAAGAATGAAATAATGAGCTCTTTACCGACCTTGGTAGAGCAGCGTGCGTACTCCATCGTTATCCTCTACTATCGGACATATTTGACAGAGATACTAAAATAAGACCTCACTGCATATATGTATAAATACTTTAATGTGCGGTCTTTACATCCAGAAGAAAGTGGTATGAATCGATCTGAAACTTATGGATTTTCTGCCAGATCTGCTGTAGTGTGGAAATGTAGTCACTTGTGGGTTTTTCTGGCCTGAAGCAGCATTGATATGGGATAATAATGTTGTTGACGGAAAGATTCAAGTACTCGCACATTTCATCAGATAGGGTCTTGTATGCGATGTTGTGGGGTTTACTATATACCCCTAAAGTTGGTGTAGGTCAAATGGTGTCTTTTCTTGAGCATCGTCCAAACAACGCTGAGGCACAATTCATTGGGCATACCTTCATTCGGTTACATGTATTAGAATTGGTGTAGCATAGACCAAGTCCGTTCCCATTGCCTTGAACAGCCCGGCAGGTATGCCGTTAAGTGTGAGCTAGACGAAAGTGAAGTGATTCATTCTGCCTGACATCGGAATCTAATTATCGTCTGCGTTATACGGTCTTCAAAAATTGTTACTCTTTTCCTCATCACAAATTCCTTGTTCCACTGTTCGTCTTTGTTGACTTAACATAAGCTCGGGTTTTTTTTGTCTTGCCATGCTATTTTCACATTCGGGGAAATTGTTCGAGTCTTATATCAGATGTGGCATCTTTTATGTCTTTTTGGCAGCCCTTCCACTCGTCTTCGGAGTGATCAAGGGATTCTCGATCAACAAAGGCTCTGGTGATCTCCTGCGGTACGAGAGTTGCTACTTAGTTGGTTAAGATACGAGTATGGCAATATCGGTGTAGATACGTTAAATCTGACATCATAATCGTAAAGTTTGACGTTTTTATTGGAACACGTGCTCAGAAAGTTTTGCCATACGAGCTCTATTTCCATATTTTACAGAGACTTGAAAAATTCATCTCAGCCAAACACTGGAATTAAATGGACGTCAATTAGCTCAACAGTTTTGATGAAGCGGTCATTGTTCGCCCCAGGACGAATTTCGTGAAGGTCGTCCAAAATGTGGTGACTGATAGACGTATATAAGATTTTGACAGGCTACGAATCATGGATGTATACATATGAATTCCGAAACTAAACAGCAGTCGAATGTAGTCGAATGTATTGGTCTTTCAAGACGAGCCAAATCCATAAAAAGTTATTCGCACACTAAGCGAAGCAAGTGCCATTAGAGCAACGTAGATCGGCGAATTTGGAATTGTACACCACCATTTGTTTGTCAGAAGTCTTTGGAGAAATAAGGTAAAGCAGATCATGTTCCACCCTGAAAATGCGTCGTTGTCCATCAAATGGATGGGTCATGCACCATATACTCCTGCTTTGACGCCCAATGATTTATTTTTAATCCAGCACATCTAAGATAAATTGCGAGGTCATCGGTTTTCAACACCTAAAAAAGCGGTTGATGCATTTAAAACGCATGTATTGTAGATACCTCGTTTGGTAAGGAAAAAGGGATTCGAAAATTGGTTCCAAAGCATGCAACAGTGCGTTGATCTTCATGGAGATTGTTTTAAAAAAGAATAAAGCTATTTTGGGTCATAAATATTTGGTTTTAACAGTTTTTTTTCACAACTTAAGTAACAACCTTCGTAATAGCCGTTGAGTCTTAAACTTTCTCCAACCAAAAATGCGGTACATGACCACTTTAATGCCCCGGTATGGCATTGTTGCTCGTTCATTTTGTCCAAGAGATCGTAGAAGTTTTTTCGTTCCATCTTTTGCGTTTGTGGGGTGTGCATATTTGGATGATGTTGGTGAAATAAGTTTTTGTGTTATATTTGCCTTGCAGCAAGCTAGGGACGCCGCTAATTTTTCATGTACGTGATCTATGTACTAGGGGGCCTTAAATTCCACGAGCAGATCCAAAATTCAATATCTTAATACGAGTATCCCTGGAATAGGCTGTCAAATTTTGCTTGCTTCGTAACAGCGTCGTTTTAGAAGGTCAGTCAGATATCCAGCCGTCAGCCAACTGACCTTGTTGAGTTGAGAAAATTGAAGATCTTGAAGAAAACCGTGTCTGAAATACTTGCTAGATCGTATAAAAATGATCGTTAAAGAATACTGGGCCCGGTTCTTCTCACAAATTCTTCTGAGAAACAGCATTGGTCATTGTTCAGGATGTAAAATAAATAATATGAAATTTGCACTAAATTGCAAATCACACGCAGCGCCAGAGATTTGTGTATTTCTCGAAGGTTTTTTGCAGTCCGAACTCGAGTCTGGTGTGTGACAAACAAATTTGAGAAGGTTTTTCACGTTCGACTAACTCCATCTCATGGGTTACTCTAGAGATTTTCCGGGTGAGTTGATATTTGATAGTTTTTTTGGCGGAGTGAATTAATTTTTTTTAATTCCGAGGTATGCTAGTGTCCATGTTACGGTGTTTAGCGTAAAGATTGTTCCTGATGTAGTCTAGGTAAGGATGCTTTCTGAGTCCACTACGCAACCGATTTAAAATATCGAAAATAATAGTTTTGTCCGACAAAGCTCTGCAATGAGTACTCCTTTTTGGGTTACCACTAGCTCTGCTATGTAAAAGTCAGCTGGTGGGTGATTTTGGTTTTTGTGCTTAATGTAACATAGTGAGGGATTAAATGTTGCTGTTAACAAGTTGTTGATGGGGCATAATTTTTGTGATAGCTATAATACCGCCATGTTGCTCTAAGTAAACATGGTCTGCTGCACTACGTGGTGCATTTGGTGCATGATGTTGGCTAGTGTTCTTATTCTTCTTATTTTTCCTAGCCTTAGTCTTATTTAGGGTCGGCTTTTCTTGTACTATATAGCCAGACTGTTCTTTCCTGGGTGTTGCTCCAGGTTTTGGGTGGGCCACCCGGTCCTTACTTGTCTTACTGCGTGTTATTCCGATCTTTGCATGATATGTCTATACCATCGAACGCGGTTTCCATGGAGTTTTTCACAGATCGGTGTGAATTTACTACTGCCTCTGATATGCTTGTTCCTGACTTGGTCATGTAACATTTCAGCAACATGTAGTTTTTGTTCAAGTTTCCTAAGTGCTGCCCAGCACTTAGAGGCATCCATCATTGCAGGCCTAATAACTGTCTTATATTTCTGCTTTTTAACTATTGTGGGATCTTTTTATCGCTTATCACTGGATTCTGTGAGTAACTTCATTCTCAAGTGACCCATCCCCACTTCTCAAATGACTCCCCAAGGTATTTAAAGTTGTCTGATTCCTTGATGAGTTGGTCACATATTTTGAGCTGTACCGACCTGCCATCGTCTTCACCAAAACAGAATTCAACGATATCAGTTTTTGTGCGGCTAATCCTCAAGCCAGAGACCTTAATAACATTCACCCATACGGATAGCTTTTCTTGCAGGGTCGTTTTGTCAGGAGCGCTATGTCATCAGCATAAAGCAGCGTCCACGGTTAATTTCCTTGGATTTCGCGGGTCAGAAGGTCCACCATAAGACTGAAAGCAGTTAGCTCGAAACTGAGTCTCAACGGAAACTCACTTTGACTTTAAATTTGTCAGTAACCCCACAGGCGCACTTGATAGGTGATAGGTGTCACGCACTAATTTGATTAATGTGTTTCCAACTTCTATTTGAAGTAAAAAAATCGGCATACCCCTGTGTTTGGATGATCCAACGCTTTGATGGTCCAACGTTTATATCTGTGGCCTGTGGAACCATGTTCCAAGGTACCTTCCATTAATGGTTTAGCTATTTTGTGGGCTAAGTGGTTTTTAAGTGTAATCTTTTTCGGCTCGAACAGATCATTTTTAATTCGCTATTTCTCAATTTTAACTAGGTTACCAGGGTTATAGGTTAGGTAAGATTGGCTGTTGGAAATACCAACCCACTTAGGCCTATTAGCCCATTGTGATGCCACGTGGATCTATGATCTTCTTACTACTGGAACCAGTTTGAGCTTATAATAAAGCGTAGGAGACTGTTAACGTCTATTTTTTCTAGATCGTTTAGGTCGTTGTAGAAGAAAGCTCCTAGGTGAAGCTTCCTTCTCTGAGAGAGAGCTGGGCATGTGCAGAGTAGGTGGGGGATTGTCTCCTCCTCTTCCTCGTCCATGCAGCTTCTACAAAAATCGTTAGTAAAAGCGCCAAGCCTTCTTGCGTGCTTGCCTATGAGGCAGTGTCCGGTAATGACACCTATTATGGCGCTGAGATGTTTCCTTTCTAAGAGGATCAGACACTTAGATCGACTCAGATCCAGCTTTGGCCAGATCTGTTTTGTCGCTAGACATGTTTGTCCAGCAGTCCACCTAAGGTCCGTTCTTTTATTGGCATCTAGCTTTAGTGTTAGTTTGCACGTAGCGATTGGTATACCTATACTACCTTTGTCTGGTAGGATAGGTAGAGTGGTTCCAATTTTGGCGAGTTCATCGGGTCTGCAGTTCCCTGGAATGTCTCTGTGGCCCGGCACCCAACAGAGGTGAATGTTGAACTGCTCTGCCATCTCCATAAGAGATGATCGGCATTCAAGGGCAGTTTTAGAACACAATGAGACCGAGTCCAGGGACTTGATGGCAGCCTGACTATCCGAAAATATGCGGATATCCTTTGCAGATATCACGTTTTTCTTCAGCCAGGACAGAGCTTCTTTAATCGCCAAAATTTCCGCCTGGAACACGCTACAGTGATTTGGAAGGCGGAAAGAGAGGCTTAGATTAAGCTTATCTGAGAAAACACCGCCACCAACTCCGCTGTCGGTTTTAGATGCATCTGTGTAGAGATGGATTGACTTTTCCTCCATGAAAGCATCCTCCTCCCAGAATGATCTAGAGGAAGCTTACATGGAAGTTTTTGTCAAACCAAAGTTCAGGTATGGTGTAATCGGTGTTCTCTGTGAGGATTCCTAATGTATTAAGAATGTTGGCGTGGCCAAATGAATTATTTGTCCACTGTTTAGTCGCTTTAAGGCGAATAGCTGCAGTCGCAGCTACTTGCTTGCTAAAAATGTCGAGGGGTGTCAAGTGAAGCAGAATATCTAATGCCGCAGAGGGGGTAGACCGCAAGGCTCCGCTTGTGCATAGACATGCTGTTCTTTGGACTCTGCTTAATTTAATGCAGTTGACTGCATTTTCCAAGGCCGTCCACCAGACAACCACCCCGTAAGTGAGTATCGGTCTTATGACCGAGATGTATAGCCAGTGGGTTATGCGAGGTTGAAGGCCCCATTTGTTCCCAATGGCTTTCTTGCAGGAGAATAAAGCTATTGTAATATAGCTATTGTATATACCTAACCTAACCTACCAGGGTTATCACTTCTTTTTGGAGTGTAGTGGAGACAAATCTGGATGTCTTCCGTTTAAGGCGAATCATCTTTTTCCATTTTTTAAAATGCTAATACCTTGAAGTTGTCAGTGTACATTCATATGAACTCGATCTTTGCAAAGTCATCATGCATTATACTCGTTATACATTTTTAAATATGTGCTCGTACATCACGAACTTTCTTCAACCCGGAGCGTAATGTCGAGTTTAACATAATTGATATTATTTCTTCCATGACGCATTTTGTCGGCTCTGGCAAATAGATGGATCTTATAAGCTTTTCACAGGTTTTCCTATAATTAATGCAATTTCCTCTTATGAGTTCTTTTATTCCTACTTTAGACTAAGCGATGTTGTTTTCTTCCACCAAAAACGAAATTTATTCTGAAACCATAAACGATTCGACACGCAACCTTTTGGATTTGTTGCTGGAATGATTTCTCCTGCTTGTGTTCTGAAGCTTACTTGCTTGTGATAAGTGACGTGTGTTCAGTGTAGGAGACAGAGTTTATTTTCATATTTCTTCGTTCTTATTAATGTCGATATTAGTTTATTAATCTGCTTTCCGAACCAGAGGGTATCAGCAAGCAGCAAGACCTTCAGAAACAATGGATATTTCGCTTGCCGAATAACTGAAACTCAAACTGTCGTTATCAATTTATTACATTCTTTTCAGCGGTGAGGCTCATTTGTTGCTGAAAGACTACGTCAACAGACAAAATTACTCCTCAAGCCTACGCTGGAAAACCAGAGACAATGGATGACTTTATACGGTCTAAGCTTCTTGAAGAAGTGGTAGAAAGTTATACTTCCAGATTGGGATTTATTTGAGCAAGCTGAGGTATCCATATAATCGAAATCAAATTTAAGCGTTTATGGTATAAAATCTCTTTCTTATAAAGTCAACACTATGACCTTTATTATGACTGTTCTATGTTCTTATTATAAAAAAAAACATCCTTTATGTGGTGAAACGAATCTACTGAACTAAATTTAGGCTTTCATGGTTTTTAGCCTTCACTGAAACTAAATCGATGGATAAGAAGCTTTCCTCCGTTAAGGAAATTAAAATCCAAAGAGAAAGATCCCTAAGTCCATTACTTTTACGCCCAAAATACTTCCGAAATAGGCCACAAATTATAAGCATTTCGGCACTAATCAAGGCCAAATTGATGCTTCTTCTATTTTCTTGGATGGCGGAGGTGTTTCGGTTAGGTTAGGTAAGAGTGGCTGTTGGGGCCTATGGGCCTATTGGCCCATTGTGATGACACGTGGATCTGTGATCCTCCTATTCTTCGAACCATTTTGAGCTTATGATGAAGCGTAGGAGGCTTTTAACGTCTGTATTCACTAGATCGCTTAAGTTATTTTTGAAGAGAGCTCCTAAGTGAAGATTTCTTTTTTGGCAGAGAGCTGGGCATATACAGAGTAGGTGGGGGATTGTCTCTTCCTCCTCCTCTCCTCCTTCCAACCATCAGGTTCCACAGAAATCGTTTCGAAATATTCCAACCCTTCTTGCATGCTTGCCTATAAGGTAGTGTCTAGTAATGACACCTACGATGGCGCTGATATGTTTCTTATTTAGAAAGATCAAACTCTTAGAGCGATTCAGAGCCAGCTTTGGCTAGATCTGTTTGGTCGGCAGACATATTGACCCAACAGTCCAACTAAGGTTTGTACTGTTTTTAGCATCGAGCTTTAATATTAAAGGGTTTTCCAATAGGGACTTGACAATTTTGAATTTAATTTGTGAACGCACTTTTTAACTAATCATCAAACTGTTACTGTCAATTTATTCAGTAAACTCAACATTTTCGTCATGGTAAAGTACACTAACGAGCAACGTCTACAAGTTATAAAAATTTTCTACTGATATTCGGAGTCGGTGACTGCAACTTTAAGAGCGTTAACTCCAATTTTCGGTCGTAATTCTCGCCCTAGTAGACAGGCAATAACAAGTTTAGTGCAAAAATTTGAGTCTTCATATTCGTTATGTGATGTTGCCGTATCAGTGAGACAGCGGGTTGGTCGAAGTGTCGAAAATATCGCTGCTGTTCAGGCGTCCGTAGCAAACGATCCAAATCAGTCAATTCCACGGCGCTCTCAAGAATTGGGCATCGCTCAGACCACATCATGGCGTATTTTGCGTAAGGATCTTGGTTATTGACCCATATTTTTTCGTCGACGATAACGATCGTCACGTTACTGTGTATGGTCAGCGTTATCGCGCCATGATCACCGATTATTTTTGGCCGGAATTAGAAGATATGGACTTGGACGACATGTGGTTTCAACAGGATAGTACCACAAGCCACACAGCACACGCTACAATCGATTTATTGAAGTAAGTCTGGTGAGCGTGTTATCTCAAGACATGGGCCAGTCGATTGGCCGCCTCGTTCGTGCGATTTAACGCCGCTTGACTATTTTATGTAGGACTACGTTAAGTCATTGGTGTATGCCAACACGCCAACGACGTTGGAAGAACTCAGAGCCAACAGTGAACGCGAAATATTTTATTTAAAAAAAAAGTTGTCTTTATTGGAAAACCCTATAGTTTCCCGCGATTGGTACACCGATTCTACACTTTTCCTTTAGAATAGGTAGAGTGGTTCCAATTTTGGCGAGTTCGTCAATCCTACAATTCCGTGGAATATCTTTGTAGCGCGGCACCCATAACAGGTGAAGCTTGAACTGTTCTGATCGCAAGTCAAGGGCGGTACTAGAATTTAGTAAGACTGAGTCCAAGGACTTGAAAGTGGCCTGACCATCCGAAAAGATATGCAGATATCACGTTGTTCTTCTACCAGGACAGAGCTTCTTTAATCGCCAAAATTTCCGTCTGGAAAACGCTACAGTGATTTGGAAGACAGAAGGTGAGGCATAGATTTAGATTAGCTTCCTTCCAGAGGGACCTAGAAGGGATGCTTACATGGAAGTCTTTGTCAAACTAAAGTTCAGGTATGATGTAAACGATGTTCTCTGTGAGGATTCTTAATGTATTAAGAATGTTAGCGTCGCCAGATGAATTATTTGTCCACTGTGTAGTCGCTCTAAGGCGAATAGCTTTAGTCGCAGCTACTTGCGTGCTGAAGGTATCGAGGAGTGTCAAGTGTTCAAGTGTGCATAGAAACGATGTTCTTCGGACTCCGCCAGACATCACTCAGTAGGTGAGTAACGTTTTTATGACCGAGATAGTACAACCAGTGGGTTTATGCAAGGTTGAAGGCTCCATTTGTTCTCAATGGCTTTTTTGCAAGAGAATAAAACTACTGTAGCTTTCTTGACTCTTTCTTGTATGTTAGGTTTCCAGTTTAGTTTCCTGTCAAAAAGAGACCCAGATATTTTGCTGCATCGGATGAGACTAAACTGGTACCGCTCTTTGAGGGAGGCTCTATGATTAGAATTTGATATTTCCTGGAAAAGGGACACGATCGGTTGTATGGGGCTTTACTCCCGATCAACAGCAATTTGCCCAACTGGTTAATCTGTTATGATTTAGCTGTGGTGAGTAGAGAAACGTCATCCGCATAGGCAAACAAACTGCTACTGCCCGCTTCCATATATATCAGTAGTTCATTAAGCACTAGGTTCTAGAGACGGGGACAAAGGACACCGCCTTCTGGCGTACCTCTGCTGACACATCTTTCAGCAGAAGCCCAACCCAGTAGGATGTATTGACATTGTTAACGGCACCCGCTATGTCCAGGAAAGCGACCATTGTGTACTCTCTATATTGTAGGGATCGTTCGATGTGGTTAGTCAGTATTTGCAGAGCCGTTTCCACAGACTTTTCTTTACAGTAGGCATATTGAGCCGTTGACAAAAGTTATGGATCTATTCTAGCTCGTGTGTGGATATTAATAAGTCGTTATAGAGTTTTCAGAAGGAAAGATGGTGGACTTATAGGTCTGAGGTCCTTTGGAACAACATGAGAGCATTTTCCGGCTCTTGGGAATGAAAACTACATTGGCTTCTCTCCATGACAGTGCAATGTGGATCAATTCTACACAGCTCCTCATGATATTCTCTAGCGTATGCAGGATAATATCTGAGGAAATTTGTAGCTCGGTAGGTATTATATCGTCCGGACCAGCAGACTTGTATGGTTTGAAGCTATGCAGAGCCCGAAGCAGCTTGTCTCTTGTAATCCGACTATGAATTTTGGTCACAGTTGCAGTAGTCCCGTTTTGGGTTGCTACTGCCGCGAATAGGGAGCTATCTGGAAAGTAGGTGTCCAGTAGCGGGTTGAGTAATTCATGACTTGAGGTTGTCCAAGAGCTATCGGGGTTTTTCAAACAGCTAGGCATTATAGGATTTGTATGGAGGATTTTTCTTAGATGCGATGCCTTAGAAGTTTGTATAATTTTGCCACAGAATGACCTCCAGGATTGTCGCTTTGCCCTGCACAGTTCTCTTTTATATATTTTGAGGGATTCTTCATATGAGTCCCAGTCAGTCACTTTTCTTGTTCTTTTTGTAGGATTGTAAAGTTTTCTGCAAAGGTTTCTAAGCGGTTCCAGCGCTATGGCCACCAGTGCGGCTTTTTCTTGTCTCAAGGTTGAATAAGAGAGCAAGAAGCAGCCATAGCCTGACTGAGAGCCAGGGTGAAATCCTTGACTTCAATGTCAAGTTTGTTGGTGTTACGCGGGAAACTTGAGGGTTCAGAGGATAGTGTTTTTAACAATATGCCTCTGTATTTTGGCCAATCAGTTTTCCGATATTTCCGGAATGTTGGGTGACTGTGGGGAGCATCAATAGGGCTGAATTGGATGTATCTGTTGTCTGAAAAAGAGTGTTCAGACGATACCATCCAGTTTGTCGATTTCTGGTTATAAAAGTGGCCTCATTGCCAATGTTGCAAACAATGTACTTATGATAACATCAAAAAGTGACTCACCTCTATCGTTGATGTCGGTACTGCCCCATACCGTGTCGCACCCGATGGTGAAGCCAATTTTTGGCCTTCCTGCTTCCGGTACCATCTTTTATAAGTTATCACCAGGGAGAGGGCCCACTTGACCGTGACCAAGATATGTGGAGATGTTTGCTTTATAATAGAACATGGGCTCCACTAGGTGTTTAACTTGAATGTACGAACTTTTATTGTATAATTGTCCTTTTTTCCTCCACAGTGAATCGATCCTTATATGAAACTATTAGTTGCGTCGCAATATAAGTGTTTTCACGCGGCCAGATACTCACAACCCTCAGCATAGTGGATCAGCAGCTTCAGTCCTGGACATTACCACATGTGGACTCCATCACCAAGTGAATTACTTAACCAAAAATATTCTGAACCTACCACTTGTGGTACAGCATAATTAACACAATATTCGCACCATGTTCAGAAGGAATCAATACGTTGACATTTTGGTTAATGTCCATCTCTAGAGCAAAGTTTTTGCTTCTGTTCTGAAAGGCTCAAAAAATTATCTTCAACTAAGACAATTGTCAAACCGAAAAAGTACGTATTTACGCCCCATTTAGCCGTCTGTCGATTTGTTGAAGCATAAAATAGATATTCCCTTTCGGAAGGAGGAGGAAAAAAAAAAGACAAATGCTAATCATTTCTCATGATAATCCAGCAGTTGCGAATGGCCGCTATCCATTTCAACAAAATTCCACTAAAGGCGTTATTAATCTCATCACCAGTGGAAATGTTCTGTAATTTGTCCTTTACTCAACTACATAGGCTTTAACTTGGCGATTGGGAAAAATCGCCACCGAAAAGTAATAGTACGCGTCCTTCGTCGTCAGTCGGCTGTGACAAAACCGAAAGGAGTAGACTCATACTCGTATACTCATACTCGTATGTGTATAGATGTATATTGAGCTTACAAGCCCAGACCAATCTGTAAGGATAACGTTCCCTGTGCTGTCATACATCAATCTCAATGTTGTGTCTCATGTATCCAGTGTGACTGGACTCAGGCGGCTTTTCCAAATAGCCAACCATTTTTATTTTCCTCACTCACTTGCTTTGTGGATGGATAAATAAGACAAGAAAAACGAAAACAGAAATGAAGAAGAGAAATCCGGGATTATCAGGGAAAATCACTCATGCGCGAGCAAAGAATTTTCAAATCAGTTCTTGGAAAAGACCACCTGTGACAATATGATATCCTGGAGATCTCTTTTCCTTTCATTTTTATTTTGCGACCTTAGCTTCATGGGAAAGATAACAAAGCTTTGAGGAAGGTGATGTTGGGGATTTTGTTGCGTTCTGCAATAGACTATCAACTATCAGGATGATATTCTTACAAGGATTTGTTCCTTTCCCTTGACTGACAACTATAATTCAATGTCCGTCTTATTTTTTATAAACTCACTGTCATTCATATGTGCGAGTATAGAGGTACTGTATTTGCCCAATTGCCCCATTGTTGCTTTCTAGTGATGCGTGTCATGATATTTCCCTTTTTCCGCAGATTTCCTTTTGCTCCTCTGGAAATGTCCCACAATTCACTTTAGATCCGTTATTGGATTCTGTATGGCGCGACTGTAGATTTAAATGGATTGTTATGTTAGGTGTATGAGAGTATGCTGATAAGATGAATTACAGCCTATAGGACAAGATAGAGCCTTGAATAAAGGATTTTGTTTTGTATAAAATGACAACTGGGCATTTCGGGAAATAAATGAGGATATAAGCTAAGTTGAAAAAGTGAGGGCAGCAACTGGTTCCATGGGACAGGGAAATCATATTGTTCAGTATATTAGGCTTCTGGGTGAATGGAATGTATACACTGAGCTGTGGATGTCAATTGATTTCGAATCTATTTGTAATCGGTGTGAGGAATAATTTCTATTGACTGAATCACAGAGAGCAGCTGCTTAACTGGTGATAAAAAGCACGAATTTCCGAACACTATGCTGACAACTAATGAATTAAAACAAACTCTGCATAATTTTTGTTCATTAATTGTGAGCTCATTTCAATGTTTTTAGGACTGCATTTTGAGTTTCTGGTGCTCTTAAAACGAAGATAGGGGCACTGATAAGGCTTGATCGCTTTCCTACAACTTTATGCCATACATACTCGTATGTGATATTTCAGCTTTTCTGTAAATTTTGCTTTGCTACGATTTTTGATCTCGTATGTTGTTGAAAGTAGACTAGAATGGAATGGATTTGAGGAGGCTACTTCTCGAGGCATTGGTAATGTCACAGTTATGTTGTGGAAATACTTCACCTAAGTTAGCAGACATTAGCACACCTTGTCCCATAGTATGTCGACTCTATCAGTTTATCAGTTAGTTTCAGCTCGATCCTCTGCATCTGGAGAGGAAATTAGTAAGACTTCTGATGTCAGTCCTCTTGTAATTGAAGATATTTTTTTAGTGTTTGGTTAACGGATAGATAATTCTGTTAGTTGCTTTAATTTTTTAACCATCCGTCTGGTGTTGCTCCGTTCTTACTTGTTCAGTAGGTTGAAGAGCTTAGAATGAAAAATAACACCTACACGTGTTCCCATCAGTGAACCCCTTTCATATTAATTAATCAGCCACTTTTTTAACTTCACTGCCTCAGTGACAGCGTACTCTATAAGGTCTGACCTGGATTCGACTGGACGGGTTTTTGAGTACATGGAATCAATTTGCTAAGTCTTGCTTTAAAATCAGTTCATCAATACAATCAATGGTGACGTTGGCATACGTTTATATGGCAAACTACCCGGAGGAGATTCTGACCTATCTTTGATGCTTTCGAGACGGTGACAATAGATACCAGCTTGAATATGTCAAAGGTCGTTTTGAAAATTCAGTGACTGTTCTTTGAAAGATGAATATGAAGTGGGCATGTCCTACATTATCTTGCGTAGATGTGGCCTCCTTTAATATTTGTTCACCTTCTAACGTCGAGAATCATTTGCAATTGCACTGCCAATCTGGCATGGAAGTATGGATTTCGGCATTTATACCAACAAAATCTAAATGCAGATCTCATAAGATTGAGCGAATCCAATATTCCCACCAGTACCGAAACTTTTATGGAAATAATAAAAAGAGCTGCGCCTCAAAGCGCACAATTGGGAAATAGTAGTCAAGCTAAAAAGCAAAAGAGGTTTGATAAAGATTGCATGACAGCCAAGCAATTCCACTTCTCTACTTGGAAGCTAACAAATACTTAAAACAGCTTTGCTTATCGAAAAGAGAAGCATACATCGAGCGAAACATTAACTTACTATACGGAGCGAAATCGTCAGCAGAATTTTGGAAAGCAGTGAAGCTCATAAATGAAAATAGAAATGTAATCGCCCTCGGCTTACAAGCACATATGATGAAAGATCATTTCAGCCAACTCCTCAACACAACACTTATATCCCCAACGTTTATGCAAATATCTGGCCTTCGAATTCTACTAGAATTATACCTCGGAATTCCTAACAGAACTTACATCCGAATTCAATCGAATCTTCAATTCTGTGGACGTCCCGGGGAGTTTTCGCAAAGCTATAATACGAGTATATCCGTTCTACAAGAAGGGAAGCCATGAGGACCCAAGTAATTACAGAGGAATATCATTCCAAGCCTTACCGCCTGGGTTGAAAATAAGAAAATTCTACATGATGCAGGTTTTAGGAGAATGTATTCAATCACAGTTCAAATATTTACACTTGCAAACGTAGCAGAAATCTGGAAAAATAAGCTTTTGCCACTATACCACGCAAATCACTTTTGTATAGCTCTACGAAATCGGATTTGCAACAAAAGTCATAAACACTTCAAAGGACATGTATGCAAATAATACGGCGTGCATCTCGGATCCTATCCAGTGTACTGTGTGAACGTCTGAAACCGTACTGCACCATACAAATCGGTCAATACCAGTGCGGCTTCCGGCCCGGTAAATCGACATCAGACCACATTAAGACAGATCCTGGAAAAGACCAACGAGCTCCGATGACAGCATTCATCGCACTGCGATGGCCAAATTCGGGTTCCCGGGAAAGCTGGTCTGGATGTGTCGCACAACACGGGGAAAACTCGCGATGCGCCGTGGAGTGTGGAAGTAGAACCTTTGAATTATTCCAAAGCTGCACTGGAGCAGATAGTACGACGGTCAAAGGCCAACACGGAAGGTACTATTTTGTCCAAGTCCGTTCAGCTTCTGGGATACGTGGTGATATAATCGCACGTTCCCAGCTTGCCGTAATTGAAGCCTTTATCACCTAGGAGGACAACTATAACTTTGAGGTAGTCAAGGAGTTTACCTACTTCGGGGCAAATGTTAACTCTACAAACGACAGATTCGACGAAGAGTAACCAGAGACAATCGCTGCTACCTCGGTCTGTCCAAACAACTTGGGTGAAAACTCCAAACGCAAAGAGTCAAAATCATGCTCTACAATGCGTTAATCTTGTGTGTCCTGCTTTATGGAGCCGAAAGTTGGAAGATAAGTAAGACAGTGGAATAAGTTTTTTTTTTTTTTGAAAGCAAACTCCTTCGTCGAATGTTTGGTCCTGTCTGTGAGGAGGGCGTATGTAGTAGAAGACACAACCGTGAGCTATGCGTTGTACAAAGATGTGGACTTACTACGGAAAGCAAAAGTCCATCGACTTCATTGGCCCGACCATATCGAGCGGATGGACGAAAAGAAAAGGAGAAGAAAAGGAAGACCGAACCTCCGATTTAAAGATCAGGCTATCGCCGATATAAGGCAGATTGATCTTTCCAACTGGAAGCAGCACGCCCGCGACCGTAATGGATGGAAGGTTACAATTGTTCAGGCTTTGACCCTCTTATGGTTGTCAGCCTGATAAGTAAGTAAGTACCTGTGATGGGACCCCCTTATCTAAGGAGTTCCAAACGACGATGTGTGTAAAACAAGAGTGCATCCTTAGCACATTGCTGTTTATTTTATATGTAAACGACATAGTAGTTGACATTATATGAGGAGTAGAGATAAGCAGAAAGAAAATTCCGGCACTTTTGTTTGCAGATGATATAGCTCTACTCGTGGATACTATTGAAGGTATGCAGCTGATGATACGCAGATTGGAAAACTACTGCAAAACTTGGAATTTATTCCTTAACCCAGCAAAGTCGAAAATGATGATTTTCATAGAAGGCGGGGGCAATTACTTCCGAAAAAATAAGTGGTCGTATCAGGGTGAACAAACTGAAATTGTGCGGGAATATAAGTACTTAGGAGTTTTAATAGCTTAAAACCTTCACATGAACAAGCACTTAACATCCAAACTGCCAACGCATAGCGAGCAGTTTGGGGAGGTTGCATAAGCAACAAAATCTGCTAGTATTCTTTACAGAGCCCCCATACCGGCCATTCGAAGAAGTGGTAAAGTTACTTCGCTATTACATAACGAGAGCACTTAGACTGCCGTGTAAGTCATTTAAATGGTCCACTTAAAGACAGGTATAACTCCCATGCTCTTGGAATCTCTCAAGCTACACTTAGATTATGTGCTACGAGTCATGGCGATGCACGAGAAATTACTATCAAAAGTAGTTCTATACCACATACTATCAATCAGGGTAATCTGTGTACAATACAAGCATGGGAAAAACTAGCATCTGATTGTGATTTCAATCTAGCAGTTAACCGCAGTGAGTAGTTAGTAGCTTTGAAGGAAAAGTGTAAGATCCAGCTGGAGAAAACAGGTCATAAATTGTACGAGATGCCCAATCGTCACAGCACAAACAATATTATAGCAGACTAAACCCTCTTTGGGGGGAAGAAACTTATTTTCAAGCTGGTAAATCTATCGACACGTGATGAGCACCATCCCTAAAATAAAAGAGGAACTTCTACCTCATAATTATATTCCGCACCACCCAGAACTTCCTATACTGTGTAATTTATGCAACCGGAAAGAACCAGAGGATGTACACCACTTCCGAGCAAAATGTCCCATTCTTCAAGGATTCCACGTAAATTTCTTTGGAGTACGTACACTTGAGTTGGAGGAGTCGATAAGCATACTCAAGGTTGGGATTTACACGACGAATGCTCTACGTTACAGGAACTGCATAATTGAGGAACATTTTTAAAAATAAATGAAACAATAGGTATAAATAAATGTCATTCTGGTAGACGGCGCACCAGTCAGACAATACTTTTAGGATATTTTGCGTTCTGTTGCAAGACTTCTTTGGGTGTTTACCTTCCATAATCATGACCAAGTAGTCAGCATTGCGAATCGCTTTGTAGCCTAAATATTCTAGTTAACTAGTACTCGTAAGTCGTCGAATGAACACCTCCTTGTGGACATCCTGCGGCTGCTGATACAGTAAAAACAGTGACTGATGTCTCACGGGTCGGGTGATTAATACATTTTAATTTAGTTTAGTTTAGTTTAGTTTATTTTCGGAAAGCTAGAACAGTAAGAATGAATCTTATAACTTTGTAATAGCTACTTACAATATATACTTAGTTGCAATTAAGTTATTACAGAATGAGATAAACTTTAAATGAATAATACAAACAAAAAGTTAAAAACAATTAAAGAAAAGTAGGATATGAATACGAAGGCTATGAAAAAGTACAAAAAAAAAAACAAGATAAATACTATAGACAAAAATCAATTGTTTTGACATGACAGAATATGCTGTAATTCTTTTTTAAACCTGTGTATATCGCTTAGTGCTCTTATAGGGTTAGGTAATGAATTCCAAAGACGGATGGCATTGATAAAGAATTGTCTTTCAGATATTAAGTAATTATATCTCGGTATAATAAGATAGGTGGATCTATTTGACGCTGGGAATTGTAAATTATTGTAGAGGTAGGAAGGCTGTCGAGTTCTAAGAATATTGAAGAGAAAGACCAGAGTGCGATATTTAAGATAGTTTTAAAAAGGCATACCTAAAACTTTTACTGAGCAATGTGACACATGATCATATCTTCTTAGCCCATATATGTATCGAATGGCACTGTTGAAGGCAACTTGTAATTTTCGTGTGCATATTGAATCACAATTTCCATATAATTCACACCCATGCACAAGGATTGGAATTAAAAGTGATTTTACCAATATGATTCGTGTATCCAAAGGTGTAATTGGTTGAGCTGTCCACAAGGTTCGCAAAACGCCATAAGCCTTCCCTACGATGGTGTTAATATGGTCGTTCCATGTTAAAAATCTGTTAAATATAACACCCAAATTTTTTGATGTATCCACAAAAACGACGGGGGAGTTATTTAAAGTGATTTGCGGAAAATATGACAGATCCAATTTTGTTCTAGATATAACCAGGCATTTGGACTTATTAGGGTTGAGTGTCAGGCCATTTTGCAAAGATCAGTCAAAAATACTATTAAGATCCTGATTAGTTTCAAAGCAACAATTTTCAATGAGACCTAGCGTGCAGCTTCGATAAATTTGGACGTCATCGGCATAAATGTGTGTTAAGGAATGTGTGACTAGATCTGGTATCTCATTTATATATAGAGAGAATAAGAGAGGACCCAGAATTGATCCTTGAGGTACCCCTCGAGTTAAACAAAGAAAATCAGATAAGACATTGTTAACAAAAACGGCTTGTTTTCTGTTGCTTAAATAGGATGAAATCAATTTAACAGCAGAAATAGAAAATCCAAAGTAGGGTTGTAGTTTTTTACAGAGCAGTGTCGAATGCCTTAGAGAAGTCTAGAAGTATCAAAAAAGTTACTTCATCTTTATCTAAACTAAAGTCATAAGTAAGAAAAATTAAATCATGCTTAGAGAAAGCTGGAGCAGAAAGTTGACCATAAAAAAGAGTGCTATCAGTACAACTAACGAAAAAAACATCAATTAAAGTGCTTGTAGTACTAACGTGATGAGTGGGAGTGGTAATATTTACTGGATGTAGGTCAAAAGATTTCATCCCTTCAGCAAGATGCCTCTCAACCAAAAGATTACTGTTTAAGTCACCACATATAATTATATTTTTAGAACCTACTGATATTGACTCCATTAAAGCGTAGAAGGGTGTTAAATCTACATCATTATTAGGTCTGTAAACAGTGTCCAGCAGCAAAGAATTGTTATTGCTTACTATATTAACGAATGCATAGTCAATAAGAGAGTCAGAAGAAGATAAAAGGGTCTTTCTACATCTTAAGCCATCTCTTACATATACTGCTACACCGCCACCACGATCATTTCTATCACCCCTAAAGAGTCTGTATCCACTCAACTTATAAATTTCATTTTTAATGTTTGGCTTAAACCAACTTTCTGAAATACATATTGCATCTACCCTTGATTTTTCGAGAACATATCTAAATTCTTCGATTTTAGGAAGCAAACTTTGTGCGTTTATGTGGGCTACCTTAAATCCTTCTCTACGAGAACAGAAAACATTTAACATAGGTTTTAGCATTCCTTCACTGCCATCGTTAGTGTCTATGGAATTCATATTATACCCATTAGAATGCATTTGAGTGAGACATAGTCTTTACAACAAGAACACAAGCGACATACATACAGAGAAGACAATGTATAATAATACGTACAATTTAATTTTTCATAGCATACGTTTAGGATACCTACGTACAAAATGAGCATATTATATTAATTTAAGTGGAAGAAAATTTAAGTTGTTAGTTGTGATGATACTTCTTGATGTCTCTCGGCGATGGTGTTAAGGTTTTCTTCGTTCTCTATCATTATGCTGTTCCCTTTTGCAGTTTCTTTCACGAAAACAGAACCAGATCGTGTATAAACAGAAAACAGTTGTTTGTGGCGCTTCATTTGAGCTGCTTTATGAAGAAGAGAGCGATTTTTGGCAGTTAGGCTCTCGTGCATAAAAATGTTTTTGTTGGAGTCTATACCAGCATCATGCAGACACAGCTGTTTTTTGTTTATTTTGCAGTGGTGAGCAATTGATTTGAGCAGCTCGTTTTTTTCTTTGGGAGAGCGAAATTTGAGCACAATGGGAGAATCACTTGCATTATTCCTCTGACGAGAACGAAAAATAGCATCTCATTCAGGGGACGCACATTTCATTGTTTGGCACAGTCGATCAAGGATGGTTTTAAGATCTTCTTGTGGTAGTTGTGGGATGCCAAAAAGAATAGCATCAGCTGCAAGTGTTTTCCTCTCATATGCATCACACCTTCTCTGCAGCTCAGCAACTTCTCCTTTGAGCATATGGGATTCTCCTCTCACATCAGCATCAAATCTACTCTGAATATGAGAACAGTTCGTTTCGATAACTGAAACTCTTGACTGCAATTCGTGTATTGATCTATCGACTTGCTTCGTATATGTTGCGAAGTTTTGTTCGATTATCTGGATGAGTTCACTTTGCAGATTACTCACCTCGGATTTTATACTCCGAATAATTTCATCAGTGAGTTTCCCCAAACGGCTCTCTAGTTCAGCGGATGTTACGGCTTGCTGGTTTATTTTCACTGCCTTGGCAGAGGTGGCGGGGGATTTCTGTGACGGTGTTGATAGTGACTCTTTGGTGAGAGATGTGGATCGTGTTTTTCCAGCCATTGCACTCTTGGTTGTATGAGAGAGATGGATATACGGGAAACGAGTGGAAAATCTTCGAATGGGCGAACACAAAGACTCGGATATATGTACTTTTTCTTTTTTTTTGTTTTAGATTAGATCGCGTTTATTTAAATAAAAATAATAGTTTTGATGGTGCGATATGCGACGAACAAGTATACTTCAAAAGACTTTTGTTACCGCACTCAAAGAAATTTAATATTTACGAACAAACGAAAAACTTAATACTTAAGCCAGAAGAGATTTTTTTCACGTCTATTCACTATGAGACATCAGTTCGATCTCATGGAATCAAATCCGCACCTTCTATAGCTAGGAAAGCACGCATGCATGTTAAAGCCAGTATTACAACCACTTATTACCATGTAAAAACAATACATTTTCACCGTCCTAAGATATATATCTAGACATGTCTGACTACGTCATGTTCTTCTACCCTCTCGTACGTAACACTGTCTATATCAATGGTGAAAGCCTTCTCAAATTCGATGAAAAGAAGGTAAAGCGTGGGTATATACGTATACCAGACGTATTGCCTTAGACTGATTGGGATTATGTCCATACTCGTATTGGGTATTGAATCCAATTATTCTGTGGTTCCCTCCAAAATTATTTTTGCTATTCAACAGCACTTTTCGGGTAATTGCTTATTTTTCCATGCGCATGCCATGATTCTCTATCGGAGCTTGTTGAAGCTGGAACATTTTCAAATTCCAACGAATGTATTTGTTTGCATTCAGAAATTTGTTTCATCGACATGCTCATTGAAACTCAGGAACGTCGCTCTAATTTTGGAACAGTAGTTGGTGTGCCACATCAAATTTCTCCTATGACGGCATCCGACTACAGGTCCTTGACGCTAGTGTAGCATTTACTGAAACTTTTACTTAAAATTCGAGTTTTCTACCCTCTCTATTTACATTTACTATAAATAGTTGTGTAAACATTTCTTTCCATTAAATTCTTAAATTGATAATTCCATTTCACATTTCAACGCTCAATAAATAATATAATTAAAATCCCTTTCAAGAGGTATTTACGTTTATTCATTGCCCATCGTGTTGTTAATAGAAAATACTCTGCCACCACAAGTGGATGATCTGTTTTCAAAAAAAAAAAAATGATTCCCCCCCTTTCTCGTTCTCAAGAGCTATGGAAAAAGGATCAACTCAAAGCGTCCTTTATTGAGACTTTATGCCTACAGACTTCGTTTACCTTAGTCATTTTCTTTTAGGGCAAAGGGGTTTCCATTAATAAAAAAAAAACTGATAAACTGATAAAAAAAAAAATAAAAAAAAATAAGAAAAGGACAGCCGACTAGGGATAAAAAAAGGATTCGAATGAATTTAAAGTGACCACAAGCGTGCCATTCGATGTTGAGATAAATATCTGGTTGAGGTAAACACATTGACCAAGGCCAAACCATTGCTATTATCTTCATCTTCCGACACTCTGCCATACCGTGGTACTTTGTGCCATAGCCATCTCCATCTCCATCATCATCAATGTTGTTTGTGTTAAAGTTGACTGAAAGTTCCTTCAACAAGGATAACAGTCGACATAACAACAACCTTCGACCGGAAACCGAAAGCATGAGAAGGAAGTCGGAAGAGAAAAAGTAGAAAAAAAAGTGAACGTCATTTATTCGTAATTGAGAAAGGTTAATAGATAGAAAGAAGGCTGTAGGGATTTTGCATTAAAAAAGACATAAGTCTGGTCTCATTCGCGGTGAACTTCCTAACCCGAGGCTATAACCGTAAAAATATTTTCTTGACCTTTCCCCTTTTTTTGTATGGATTTGTGGTACTTGATTCCTGATGCTGAATTCTGAATTCTGAATTTTGAATTCACTCTGCAAAGACGCGCCGTCACTAGTTTAAGAATGTGTGTATGTATATAGACAAGAGGTTGGTTTGGGTCAAAAGAGGATAAAGATCCTTCGGTGAGATTTTAGAAATCTGTAACCAGAAAAAGGCCAAATAAAGTCCGGTTAGTGTCCGGCTTAGCTGTGGCCTTAGTCTACTCTACTCATGTTGCTGGTATTGGTGTCAGTGACTTGTATTTTGTTTCTTTCGTTCCTTTATTTTCAGCTTTTTTTTTCTTCTTATTTTTCTTGAATGAGAAAGAGTATCCTATCCCACTTAAGGATTAGTTCAAGTGTAAAACTTTATCTCTCGAGAAAATATTTATTCATCGACTTAAATGGATCCTGATTCTTGATATAAGACTTTCATTATATATTCTCTCTTCAATCTTATTCCACTCGCCCCTCGATTCCATCGGCCCTTCTTATGTCTTATTTGGGCTAATTGTGGGATTTTGTTTTTTGATCTATGTCATCCCTTGGAAGAACTTTCCACCCCGAGTTTGGGGGGGGTGAAAATCAGAAAATCACTGACGAGTCCAGTGCTGGATAAGAGAAGATGGGATTTTGGCATTATCAGAGCGAAGATACAACATGTACTCGTATTCATATCTAGGAATAGAGTAAACAGTTTTTCATGTTCTTTTTGGGGTTAGAAAATGTTTTTGCGGGAAATCAATAAATTTTCCGGAAACAGCCGATAGCCGGATGGAGTGTTGTACTCGTACGTTACCCTCTTCAAGAAATGTACTCGTATTTCTCCATTTCCACCCACAGATTAGATTTCGCACGATTCTATAGATTGGTGGTTAAAGCAGGGTCGGTCGGTCATCACCGAACCGTTGTCGAACATATCAATTGATTTATAATTCAAATATGTCCACCCTCTTACAGTCACCCACCCATACACTCGTCGTGTGTAGAGTCGTTTTCTTTATTACTTACATAACTTCATCCCTTAAATCTAGTTCTAACATAAATTCAACTCCCTTCATAGGATGTTGACTCAATCGCATTCGAAAAACAATGACAGTGCTTAGTTCAAGCGCACCCATATTACATCTATTGACAAGAGTGGATGAATGAAAATGTATCAGAAGGGTGCATCCACCCCCCCATTGGGATATCGAATCTAATTGATATGTTTTCCGACATAAATGAATTATTGTTGTTTTTTTTTTTCTATGCGATTATACGAGTATGCTGTGCTTTAACTGTGGTATATCTTTGACTATATATTTACGAGAGGAGGGTGGATGTCCTGTCAGTAGTACTTGGGTTTGAACAAATGCTTCAGCATCTACACTAAGTGCGAGTACTATATATAAAATTGTCAATTGTACCGATGACTCACTTGTGTTTTAAAGCGATTTCGGGGTTCATTTCGCACTCCACGACAGTCTGTTATACATCAACAAATGGTGGGACAAACAAGAGCAAAAAAAAATCGGTTGAAAGCAATTAATTTGAGAAATTGGAAAATCAGCTGAAGCCGAGGACTTTCTCCCAAAGGAATTCGAAGGGAATTAAGAAATTAAAAGTTGAGGGACTCTGATGCATTGATCTTAATTAAAGTGTTTTGGATTCAAGGGAATGCTTTTGATGGTGTCGGAGGAAAGGATACTTTATTTTAGGGATAATCCGGTATTTTTTGTTTTTTGTCGAACGGAATGTGTCAAGACTATGTTTACACAACTATTTGGTTTTGGACTAATGAACAATTCGAACAATCTGGATTTTATTTTCGTGATTTGTTTTTCGGTTTGCCTTCGGTGAGAGAAGTTATTTTATGGGAAAATATTTCTTTTTTTTTTTTTAACTAATAAAATCCAGTTTCGAATGGGTCTAGAATAAATGGCAGTCTGGTGGAAAAATATTGGAAACAAGTGTCACCACATTTTTGGCACAACTTTTATTGTTTTTTTTATGTTTTCATATAATCGTATAGTTTCAGTTTCAGTTAAGCAAATTAGAAATTTCTATTCCAATAACATTGTTCTTGAAGTGAGCTGAAAATCAAAAAGGAGCGTGTCTAAAACTTATTAGCGAAAACAAACAATGTTGTCCTAAGTCCGGAAAATCAATGTTTTCAGCACAAGACTGTTTTATTTCAACAATATATCGTAGTACGTTGTATAATAGCTTGTTATTTTCAAGCTACCAATGTTCTACGCCAAACAAATGACTGATTGTTTCTAAGTGCCAGATATAAGTAAGCTCCAGGCTAATAAGGCCCATACTGGATCCTAAGCAATCAAGAGAACTGATCAACCTCAGGAGAAAAGATATCTCGACTAGGCACCAAAACGGGCCCGTCGCGATCTCTGTGGAGTTTGTATTCAAAGGCCAACACCTAAACAATCTCCCTGGTGAAATATTCCAATTTATTTGCAAACGCTATGAAGGCTTTTGACGTCCGTGCAACCTATTTTCGTTTTCGAAAAAGTATTACCCTAAAGATTTTCTTGGAATAAGCGATATTGCCTCCTTAATAGCTTGCATACCACGGCAGAATCTGCAAATATTCGTATCTGACAATTTGATTCCCTTTACGTGTTACCGCAGGAGACAGTGTCCTGTCAGGATTTATATTATTGCCCTAAGCTTATCCCTGTTTAATTTTATTAACTCCCTAGTTCTTTTGCCGTCAAAAAGTGGCCAGAGAGCCTTGGATACTCTGTGTAGTTGAAGATTTGATCACCTTAGGGTTGGCAGTCTTTATAATTTCTTCCTCGATTGTGTCCCTTACCATGCAAAGGGGTGGTTTGATCATTGATGTTAGCAACCTCACTATTATCGAGTAGCCCTCCTCTTCTTGCAAGCTCATTCGCTTGTTCATTTGACTATATACCGCCGTGTCCTGGCACCCAGCACAGTCTCACACCTGCATTCTGACTGTACGATAATCCATTGCCTTAAATGCGGCCTGGCTATCGATGTAGATAGTGATATCTCCTCTGGATACCGATCTCATCTGCATTAGCTGAGCCGCCCTGAGGACACTGAGAACTTCTGATAGAAAGACACTGCTTCCTGTAGTCTTATAGACACTCTTAGCTCTGGGTCTTCTGAAAAGGTACCAGAACCTGTTCCTTCCTCTGTTTTCGAACCATCTCTGAAAATTGCATTTTCATTTGACTTGATTATTGCATTTTTTACCAGTCCTCCCTCTCCGGATATATTCTATAATACTGATTGTCCAAGTTGACTAAGGAAGAATTGGTTAGAATTGAATTGCTGAGCAGTAGCTCCGCTAGGACCGTGCCGTGTCCGAAACAACTGCTCTAGAAGTAACCCAGATTAGTGAGTCGTATCGCACTGCTGCCAGCAAGTTTTTTTTATCTCTAAATCAAGCTGTGTTTGGTGCAGAAAGGTGTCCAATGCCGGTACGGAGCGCATCTGTAATTGCTATGAAAGCTGTAAACCGTTGTTTTTTTAATAGTGCTCCATATGTAAGTATGGGTTTCACCACCACCGTATACAGCCAGTATACCATAGCAGGTTTTAAGCCCTTACATTTTCCTACCGCATTATATGCCTGTTCGATTCTTTCCGACAGTTAAGATTCCAGTTCAGTGTTTTGTCCAAGATCACAACGAGATACTTTGCGCCGTCCAAAAGCGACAGTTCCACTCCGTAGTTTTGGGAGTTTGAATTGTTGTATCTTTACTTTCTGGTAAAAAGAACCAGTTCCGTTTTGGAAGAATTGGCATGGAGCTGTCAAGTTGCTGCATAAGAAAGGTTAGGTAAAATTTCCTATGGCTCCTCCACAATTAGAACTTAAGCGCCATTTTTAAACAACCACTTATGCATTTTATGCCTCAGACATCTGAAAGGAAATGGTTTGTCTAGTACTACTTCATAGCTGGAAATCCGCTAAAATAAGATAGGGTTTAGACTTTTTTATTATATTGGACGCTTAGTTCGATGACTTGGGTAACTGCGTTCATAAACCTTCCTATCTTTCTTTCCAAGAAATTTGTAAGAAAACTATTGCAAGGAGCTAAATAAATTGAAGTCTGATGATGCAAGATTTGGCAACATATCCCAACGAAGGTGCAACAATTTTTGCCTAGTGACCAAACTTGTCAGTGATCTCGGATTGTCGTGGTGAAACACCACACCCCTACAATTGATCGGCTCGGAACTTTTCTGTGCTATGGCATCACTTAGTTTCAGTAGCTGCTCACAGTAGACATTGGAGTTAATTGTTTTGTTCTTTGGAAGGGTAGAAGACCGGTCCCTTGCAATCACACCAGGCGGATGTCCGCTTTGGTTGTCTTTCCAATGCCTCATCTCGCCTATCACATTCTTTTTGTCGGCTGACATTGTTGTGCGCAATCCATTTTTCGTCGCCCGTGATCAGACGCTCCAAGAATGGATCATTTTCTTTGCGTTTGGTTACTTAATCACAGACATTTATGCGCTTCGTCACTTAAATTTCTTTCAACTCATGCGGTACCCAAATATCAAGCTTCTTTGCGAAGCCAAGATAATTAACTCTTCTAGTGGACACTTCCAGAGCGGTAGCAAACTCCCGAACCATTGAATACTTATGTGCTTGCTCCAATGCCTTTATTTTATCGTCATCAATCTCGGAAGCCTACCCGAGCAATGAGCGCCTTTTCGATGACATTTCCACCGTAAACTTTACGCAACTTAGCTTGACTCAGTTTCTCTCTTCCATTTTTTTCAAGTAAGAAAGCAAAATATGGCGAATATGTTCTTCAACATTTTCCATGTTCGAACCAAAATGGCCAGCACAAAACTTGACTAATCGCTCCAAGTTTTTTTCGTTTTTGGGTTAAGTGTCAATAATAAAACGTGCGCATGTATTTGAGATGCTCAGGCAAAGCCATCTATTCCAAAAAAAAACCTAATGACTTTTTGAACATCCCCTAGTAGGGGCTGGTCTTTTTCGGCCGATTATTTCAGAAGGCTGCTCTTTGATTTCCTTCTATGTTCCAATCTTGTTACTAAGGAAATATCGAGGAAATGTCCTTCTGCAGTCCTCAAAATCATAGCAAATGGCTGTATTTTGTTTGTGTTTCCGCAATATTTCCGTGATCGATAGGACTATTGCCTGGAAGAGCCTGAATGAGTTGAAGAGCCGGAAAGCATTGAATATGGTTAATTTTGATGAACAAATGGCCACCCAATAGCCTATTGTAGAACCTTCTGGTACTTGGCGCATTCTATTCTGATCCCTATGGAAATCTTACAGTAGAATTTGACTCTATACTGCTCGGTGGTGAATATAGAATTGTAAGATATGCATAGAGGCTTGCGGACGAATGTTCTGAGTCGCTTAGTGTTCGCCCTTCGGAAAGCTCATCAACATTGATAGTAGAACATGGGCTTCTTGTTTATGGTCGTCCTGGGATTCCCAGCACATAGGATGCTGAAACTCCGATAAGCTCCTGGCAATATCGCCACTAGTTAGGGGTGTAGGTTATTTGAGAGATGTTAACGTAAACGTGGTCGGAAAAATATCTTGCAGTCTATTGCGACCCTAGCCTTCGGGCCATCATATCCAATTTCATGAATGGGATACATATACAGATACCGCATGAGAGAATTAAATGGAATCTGTCTACTAAGAAAACCAAATGGGGATACATGCATTGAAGAAGAACACTAGCTCAGATTTTGAGAAATTCGGAGTTCTACTTAGCTCCCATTTTCGATGGTTTTGTGACTGTTTGTATGAGAGCGGATTTCAATGTATTCATAAATAAGTCCACTACTTTTTCACATCTACAGGAGGACATTCTTTCTGAAACTCAGGTGCTGCGCCCAGAAAAATCATCAAAATCTCCTTAGAAAAAACTTATGTTTATACTGAAACTGGTCCTATTTCGAGAAAAAAATCTCCAAACGTTGTTTAATGAAATGTACTATAATTTTACATCAGTCAGTGACCTTTGCGGCTCCCCCCCCCATGTCTCTCCTGAAGTCTTCATATCTTCCGAATAGTTTGTTAGAGAATTTTTGTAGAAATTTATTCAGCAAATATCGATTTTCTTTTTTCATAATTTTCAAATTCTCAAATTCTGTATCCGTAGAAAACGAAAGGGATTGAAAATAAAATGGAAATTATGAAATGCAAAATAAGAGTCATTATTTTAAATTCATTTTTCACCTGCGATTCGTTTGGGAAAAGTCCGGTAAACGGAAGAGGAAAGAAAGGAAATCAACAGTTAAACATAATCCATCTCTGGGTTTTCATACCTTTTTTTTTTCTCCACCTATTTAACCATTTTAAAGCCTCCCCTTCCTTAGGGAGCAAAAGTAAATCAACCAACCAAGTCTTCGTCATTATTTATATTCCTTCTCTCTCAGGTCATACGAGTACAAGAACACAAATTCAGAGAGGACCTACACTTGATGATTCATCTTCATCAACTGGGATCCACAGTTCAGTTGTCGACAATGTCGACAATGTCGTCGGTCGTCTTAGTCCTTATCGTTATCGACATCGTAGAAGTAGTAGTCATCTTGGCAATCTTCGTAGAAATACTCGTCCCCTTGTCTCTTAAAAAGTATGAGAACTTTGTGCTTTGAATATTAAATAAGTTCGACTGCAGAGAAAATGGCAAATCTTATAAGCAAAAAAACAGAAGAAAACACAACAAAAACTGATGGTGGCAGCACAACGAAACCCAAGTAGGAAGCCAGGATAAGGTTATAGGGATGAAGTGTACGAGCAGAGATGAGAACAGGTTACGCACGGCTTGGCAAATCTAAATTGAAGCTTTATTAACCCCTCATCCCGTCGTCGTTAATTTACCATCTTTTTGGTGTTGGGTTTGGTTGGCGCGTGGTTCGATTTTTGCTCCTCGTACTTCTGTTGTATGTGCTTAGCAGGATATTTATATTTGTTGTTCCAATTAGCAGGTAATTTTCGAGAAGAAGACCAATACAAGCTAATTTCCCATTTATGAAAGATGGCGAAAAAGTGAGGTGCAGGTTGGGAAATTGTAAAGATAATTAAAATAAATTCCAGCTCCACCGTTGCCTAACTGCTAATATACATCACTGTTCCACACCTTTCAAGTTATGACATCAAGAACTGGATTCATCCATTTTGAGTTCATGTGTCTTCATTGAAAAGGTACAAAAAATCCCCCATCATCCTGATGGGATTTAAGCCACATTTTGTGGTTACTCACATCACTTGCTCTCTTTTTCATTCGTATTTTGTAATCACAGGAAATGGAAATCCTTTCACATGTATTTCTGTCCACTGAAATGCTTCTTACACATTCATCCAGAGAAGTCGCATTCATAACATCACCCGCTGCCTCATTCCACTAATAGGTCTACATGCAAAACCATTTCGTTTCCTTTTTTTTTTTTTGTTTTTTGTGAGGAATCTTGGAGGCTTGAATAATTCCCTGTGTTTTGCAATTAATTTCCACACATGCATTTCAACTGGTGCACCAACGTTCCAAAGAGATGAAGGATCCAGCAGAAGCTCATTCTTGGCATACATACTTGTACTCGTGCAACTTGCAAGTTCTCGAGAATGTCAATTAAATTTATTTGCATATAAGTACAAGAATCTGGTGATAATGATGATGCAGATGAGTATGATGCTCATAGTCGTAGACTTTATGGCACGAGATCCTGTTTAAGGTGTAAATGACACCCTGCTCTGTAGTATCCATATAATGAAAGAATACCCGTACTGTACTCGTATGTGTACTAGGGGAACTGCTGGATGTTTTTTTTTTTCGTTTTGTGCACATACATAAATGCAAACAGAAGGATAATTCCATTTCTATTATGTGGTAATTTGCATTCGTGTCATAATGGGGTTGTAGAGCTCTGGAGGCGGACTATTAATTGTTTTGCGCGAACTAAGGATTTTTCTACTTTGAGTAATTTTAACTTTTGCTAGAATATAATAACTGTAGGAAGTATTTGGCAACGCTAATATGGAGCATCCCTCTAGGCCTTGTAATGATACATGAGTTTTTCAACCATACATTTAATCCCCAGCTTTAGATTTCTAAGTTAGCCAACTGCACTTTTTCCTGTGAATTTTTTACATGATCATCTGAATCAGCATCCTTCATTTCCATAAGAAATTTAGTAGAAGCCAAAGTCACTGTCTCTAACTGAGTTGAGCGGGATTTAAAAGTTGGCTTGGAATAGACGATTCACAAGCGGTGGCTACCCTTTCAGTTAGATGAACTGAAGAGAAGAAAAAACCGATAACTCCTTCAGTTAGATAAACTGAAGCAAGTAAAATAAAAATAATTAAATAAAAACCCGTGACCTTTGGATTTTATCTTAAAATATATTCGTTGACTGTTGTCTAACATCTGATGTTGGTTTAACATATGAATTTCTTCTTCGCTCGAAGCTGCTGATGGCTTATGTACCACTCAGCTGTTTCTTCTAAATTCAATCATCCTGGCTTATTTACCTTAGTGTAATATGTGAACAACAGTCACCGTCAGTTGAATTTCCTACCGTGGTCTTTTATGATCGGGTGGTCGGTAGGTTTCTTTATGATTATCGAGGTGTGGAAAGCGTATGCTATAAGCTATGTTCTGTCAAGCGAGGCCTATATGAAGTTCTTAGGTTTAAGTGCGAGCCACTTATATCACCCAGCCAGCATGGATTTCTGGAAGGTAGATCAACTGCTACAAACTTAGTTGGATTCGTATATTTTGTACTTTCAACCCTAGAAAATGGCAACGAAAGCGATCGATTCGATGATAAGGCCTTCGATATCAATTTAGTTGATACTTTTCAAATTATCGGTATTGACTTCATCTTCTTATCTGGAGAACTATTACCAGAGGGTTCGTTTTAGGTCAGCCTTATCGTTTTTAGCCACTTCTGGTGTCCCACAAGGCAGCCATATAGGTCCCCTTCTTTTCATTTTAACTATAAATGATCTTGAGAGGATTATTAAACACTGCCTCCTATTCATTCATTAATTTCCCCAAAATTATTTCTTCACGCCAAGACTCTATTCTCCTTCAAGAATACCTCAACTTGGTGTCTAAAAAAATTGGTTAGAGCCTAATGTGTCCAAATGTCAATCTATGAGTCTGCCACGCAAGTCCAATCAATTTCCTCCTCGACTTTATATTCTGTATTGCCAACCTATACCCCAAGATCAATCCCTTCATGACCTTGGAATATTATACAATAGAGAGTTAAACCTCTGTTCGCATATTCATGAGATAGTCCTTAAACCCAACTCATCACTTGGTTTTATCAGACGATGGTCTAAAGAACTTTACAACCCTTATGTGACAAGTAAATTACCCTTGTCCGGCCCCTTTTCGAATATGCCAGGCAAGAGTCGTCCCCCTTTCAGCGAATTCATATATCCTAAATCGAAGACATTCAAAGTCATTTCCTTCGATTTGCCCTTCGAGGACTACTCTGGGATAACCTTTCTATCTTACCTCCATGAATACCTTCGAAAAACGAAAAGACGTAGCTAACATTCCCTCCATTCATCGCCTGCTTTCTTGTTTTGTGGATTGGGCCTCTGTTTAAAATTCTAAATCCTTCAACACAAACTCTCGTAATTTACGCTGTCCTCGTCTCTTCTATATTCCGACCCATCGCACATCTTATGGTTCCAACGATCTCAATCTCCCGCATGTTGCGTAAGGTCAACTCAAACCTCGTCGTGTCAAATTTGATCTCCTCCGCCATTATCTTATTTCCTAACCTTAAATTTTTGTTAGTTTTGAAGTCGTAGTTTTTAAGTTACATTAAGCTAAATAAATGGCCATCAAAATCAAAAATTGCAAACCAACATCAGACTGCAAAACCTAGTAAATTGATTATTTCATTAAAATCGAAACATCTTAGTTCACTACGAAAACGGATCAAATTTCTGATCCTTCCATGTTTCAACGGTAATGAATTAAAAAGTACAGATGCAACTGAAGTGTAGAAGTCTAAAAAGTGGCTAATGTTACTAAAGTGTTTCCACGCCAAAGTCCATGCACGGTTTCTGTTGATGTAATAGCCAATATAAAAACAAAAATACTTTAAGAGCAAATATTTGAGTGACAGAGTCTTTGAGATTGAAGAAAGTAGTAAAATAGCAGAGTTAGTTGAAGAAGAACAAGGTACGTCATCAACAAATCGTGTTTGAGTGCTACACAGATTAGGATTGAAGATATGATTAATATAAATCAGAAAGAGTGTAGGTCCAAAACTCGACCTTGTGGAATGCCATTTATGATGTCCAGAATTTAGCTGAAGCAATTTCCTATTTCAACTTGTTTCTGATAGCTGACATAGGAAAGAAGCCAATTGAGCATAAAGCCTCAAGAAAGTGTAGGTCCAAGAATTCAACCTTGTGGAACGCCATTTATGATGTTCAGAATTTAGCTGAAGCAATTTCCTATTTCAACTTGTTTCCGTAAGCTGACATAGAAAACAAGCCAATTGAGCATAAATAAATAAAGATTAGGTGCAAGAACTCGACTAAAAGAATGTGTCTTCTCTAGAAAATCTGTGATTTTAGTTTTCATAAGTTTTTCAAAGATTTTAGAAAAAACTGTAAGAAGACATATTGGTCTACAATTATTAAGTTTTTTTTTTCTCATCTTTTTAAATATCGGAATGACCACTGCAGTGGAAAGGCACCGTATTATTATATATGTACGTTTGTTGACAATATTTAGTGAAATTTCTTTGACAAAATTCCTAGACCATCTATTTTTTTATCGCCGAGCTAGATTTCTTAAGTAAATTTATGGATCTAAGCACCTCAAGCGATGAAATGGAATCAAAGAAAAAGCCAACATCTTGACTCCTTTCCATGTCGAAACCGTGATTGATACAATAATTGGTAAAGTTGCTGAAACTAGCATTAAATAAATTAATAGCAATTCTACTTGTAAATTATTTATTGCACGCTTCAGCTTTTTCAGTGGAATTAGATATCGCCACGCCTATATAAAAAATACTATTTGATAACTTAGAAGGAGGCTCAGATTTATTTAGGAGTTTATTTACTATTTCGTTCCCTTTTTTATATTATTCCTTCCGTGGTGAAATTTGTTGACATAATAGATTTGTTTATGTATAGGAATTTTCTTGGTTGCTACGAGTACTGTAAAGATCCTGAAGGTATATATTGTTAGGAATCTTTTTACATTTAATTTAGGGTTTGTTCTTTTTAAATACATTTTTTAGCACGCTGAATGCCCACGTGTAAATCAAAAAAACATTACCCGAGTGTGTTTGTTGTTTTTTTTTTAAGTTCGTTTTACTTGGCGTTTATTAGTCTTTTGTGTTTTTTTGTTTTTTTGTACAAAAGTGCTGGTTTTAGTATATTCGGAGCATAGCCACCGGTGGGTTATGTGGCACTATACACATCTATGTATTATCAAGTTGCCACGTGACCCACCGGTCGTCACGTTTTATTTTCTGGTCTGTGTTCAATTGGTCCATTTTCTTTAAAATAAGTTCAAACAAGTTTTTGCTGAGATAAGCAATGGATCCAAAAAGATTTTATGAAACTTCTTCTGGCCATGAAACTTCTAACATCGAACGAAGTAGATTTCGATGGGTCCGATGAATATTTTCCATACAATACAGCGATTCAAGTGTGATGGACGAGTTTTTCGACGCTTTTCAGAATTCTGAAATTCCTCCTTTCTTTTTTTTCGCTAATGGTAACTCCAGAAGTTTATGAGCTCAAACGAGTAGCTATGCATACAAACTTGAATCCAAGGGAAATTTTACAACATCAGCCTCATATGAGCACACGTCCCTACCATTGAAGCTGAGGAACCTATCAAAGAGGATTTCTACGCCCTTTTGGATGGAGCCTACTGAGCCTGTCCGGAGTACGATGTTAAAATCGTGCCGTATTGGTAAGGAGGGCATCTTTGGCGGAGTGGTCGGAAAACACAGACTCCACGAAACGACAACAGATAACGGCTTCCAACTCACTGATTTTGTGGCAACTAGTAATACGGTGATAAGTAGCACAAGATTCCCTCACAAAAGAATCCATACAGCAACCCTCCTCAAACATCTTAAATGCGCAAACATTTAGTTGCAGCCCGATTCAGAGCTCGACTATCCAATGAAAGAAAGCTGCGCCAAACAACACAAAGGAGGTACAACATTGGATCCCTGAACACACTAGAAATAGCGCATCTGTACGAGAGACTCTGCAATATGCCATTGCCTACCACAAACGCCAACAACATGTGGTCACAATGCTGCACTACTATTCAGGAAGAAATCCATGGTATGATGACGAGTCCATGCAGAAGAAGAAGGCAACTGATGAAGCATATAAGAAGACCTTGCAAAGAACAACGGGCACAAGGTGGGATGAGTACAGAGCCAACAGAAGGGAGGAGAAAAAGGTACTGTGAAAAAAGAAAAAAGCCTTCGCAAGTCTCGGAGCTCAAAAAAGCTAAAAGCCTGGCTATAGGCTTTAGGCCAGGAATTCAGGCCCTTCGAAACACTGAGGGTAATCTTGTCACCGATCAGTAGGGAATTGTGGATGTGTTTAAGCAGCATTTCCAACAGCTGCTTGATGGGCATGATCAGGAGAGGGTGACAGGGTATGAAGAAAACTCAGCTCCGGTTGATGAAGTAGTTCCCCCACCCACTCTAGACGAAGTCGGCACAGCCATTAAAAAGCTGAAGAACAATATGATGACTGATGAGCATGCACCAGATCATCTGCAAAGTATGGGAGGACGAAAGCATGCCCGACAACTGGACTATCAGCTCTATCTGCCCCATACTTCATCTTCGTTATTAAATGACAGATTTCCTCGATTTATTTGTCTTTGGTGAAAATTGTTATTTTCGCTCCGGATTCGTTCCCCTTGGATTCAAAAATGTTAACCTTTAATTTTTCGGCACCGAGTAGAATGTCCTGGATTTCAATTGTGCATCTGAAGTTCTCAAACGACTCAGGGAGACTGTACAAAAGCATTATGCTTAACAGATACTTGAGGATCGTTACGCCCATTTATTCGAGATTATCGACAACGTCGAAGAATTTGTGAAATTCTTGTGAAGTTTCAGATCCGCGAACTTGTTTCAGCTGGGACTTATGGATAATATTGTATCAGTTTTAGCTTTCTTATCCCCAGTCACCCAGGTTTTCAATTGTTCCGACATCTCAGAACCTTATGCATACACGTACCCGTATTGTTGCTCGATTGATTTTAACTTGCGCTAGGTACATGATGGATACGACGGCTCAGCAATGGAATACTTTAGGGAGACGGGCTAGTTCTAGTCCCCTTAATCACGCAATCGGCAAAGAAATTCTACAAAACCGCTGCAAAAATGTAATCAGAACTCATCGAATGATTCTGCTTTTACCCGATCTAATAGCAATCATTGTACCTAGTCGGGGTAAGATGTTTTCTAGTAGAATTGTTCGTCCTGTATATAAATCATGCGTTGATAAGGCGGTCAGCAGAGGGTGTATTTACTTTATTATATCAACAATTTCATCTCTCAAGCTAGGAGATTGGAGACCAAATCCCAGCTGGAATAGGGACATGCTCTGTGGTGGTTCTTCCAATTCATATTTGACCTAAATGTTACAATTTACGCATTTATAAAGCACGACTGTTTTTAATTAGTGTTCCAACATTTGTCTGCGTTAGAAGAGCAAATGTCAGTTCTGGCCATTTTTTTGGTAAATTAGCAACCACGATATCCAACTAACAAGCAGCCTATCACTCATTCCTGACATTTATTCATACCAACCCTTTTGGTGTTCCTGACTTTTTCTTGTTTTTTTTTTTTTTCTTCTATAATCCCGCGTCACTCATTCCCGGTTATTAAAAGTAACCGCCATGGCAATTTCTTATCCACACAATGCCACTCACTTTTTCTTTTTGGTTACGAAAAAAAAAATTCTAAAAAACATTCTTCCATGTATATCCATCAAAATGTGGTAAAACAATAGAACCCCTTCCGGCCACAAACAAGCAAATAATATGCACATTAAAAATGTGCAACAATTCATATCCCTGCCAAGTGACAAATGACCATTTAAGGAGGTAAAAAAAAACAAAGCAGAAAAAAATGGAAAAAGCATAAAAACCAAAAGCAAGCAAAACGCAACAATCTGTCTAGGATGTCCCTCTTCTCCCACAGGATGTAGTCGTATTTTTCAATAGCGGCGCCAATCACAAGACTAGACAGAGAGTCAAAACCTTGTAAAAAAAAAATTAAGAAAAAAACAATTTTACAATTTTTTTCCTCTACATGCTTTGTGTGTAAAGTGGTGTTCACCACTTGGTTTGGTTGCGGAATGAAGGATATGAAAAGGATGTTAGCTTCTAATGCATCAGCGAAGCTTACACACTCGTTACTCATATTTATTACTGCACTTTACATTTGCACAGTTTTACATGGTTAGGAGAACCCTTTTTTTCTGCCCCTGTGTCGTCGTAGTCGTCCTTCTTTTGAATTAGAATATGTAGGTACAATGTTTTTACGTACCTTTTCCTTTTTTTGCCCATCCGCAGTGGAAGCACACACATAGGGTTTTGGTTGTTCTTTGGGCATGTTTTTTTTTATTTTTCGTAGCAGCGGTTCGTTGAAGACCACATTTGGTTGAATATTGTTGAATATGTTGGTACTACATATTTTCCACGTAAATTTTAAGTGCAATTTTACTCTCATCCTGCTTGGGGGTTTGCAGTTGGTGAGTCCTTTTTAAACAGAGTTGCCAGTGCAGACATTATTCATCCCTGGAGTTTGAGACATACTCGTAATTTGTTTTTTAAGCTCCACCACTGAAATGTTGTCTGACAATAGTTTTTTGGAAGAAAACTTTTTCCTGTGATCAAATATGATTCCGACTGTTTGTTATCCAATATTCCCTTTCGACTAGCTGTCCCAACATTTTACTGATATCCAGAAAAGAGTGTCATAGCCTCGACCAATCTCATCGACTTGGTATAGAAAATTACCATTTACAAGGACCACACAGTCCTCTATTGAACGGAGGACACAATTAAAAGCAGCACGAACAGTCACTCCCCTATTTAATTTGTAAAGGCTTTAATAGGGAAAATACATACATACATTGATGGCAGCTTTTCCACAGTAAGGTTCAATATGGCAACGATGAAACGGTTCTGAAGAATAGCAGCCTTTTAGTCCAAGTTGGATTTTTGTGGACATAGTGATAACTTCTCAAATTACACCATGCATTTGAAGTAAAGGGTTTTCCAATAGGGAATTGACAACTTTGAATTTAATTTGTGAACGCACTCTTCCACTAATCATCAAACTGTCACTGCCAATTTATTCAGTAAACTAAACATTTTCATCATGGTAAAGTATACGAACGAGCAACGTCTGTAAATTATAGAAATTTTCGACCGAAATTCGGAGTCGGTGACTGCAACTTTAAGAGCGTTAACTCCAATTTTCGGTCGTAATTCTCGCCCTAGTAGACAGGCAATAACAAGTTTAGTGCAACAATTTGAGGCTACATATTCGTTGTGTGATGTTGCAGTCAATTCCACAGCGTTCTTAAGAATTGGGCATGGCTCAGACCACATTATGGCGTATTTTGCGTAAGGATCTTGGTTTACACCCATACAAGATCAAGCTGACTCCAGAATTGAAGCCGATGGACCATTTGAAGCGACGTACCGTCTCCGATTGGGTTCTGGAGAAGATACGCCAAGATGATGAATTTCATCGCAAAATCATCTTCAGTGACGAAGCTCATTTTTGACTCAATGGGTTCGTCAATAAGCAAAATATGCGTTATTGGTCGGGTGAGAATCCACATGTGCTTCATGAATCACCACTTCATCCACAAAAAATAACTGTTTGGTGCGGTTTGTATGCCGGCGGCGTTATTGGGCCATATTTTTTCGTCGACGATAATGATCGTCACGATACTGTGAATGGTCAGCATTATCGCGCCATGATCACCGATTATTTTTGGCCCGAATTGGAAGATATGGACTTGGACGACATGTGGTTTCAACAGGATGATGCCACAAGCCACACAGCACACGCTACAATCGATTTATTGAAGAGTAAGTATGGTGAGCGTGTTATCTCGAGACATAGGCCAATCGATTGGCCGCCTCGTTCGTGCGATTTAACACCGCTTGACTATTTTCTGTGGGGCTTCGTTAAGTTATTGGTTTATGTCAACACGCCGACGACGTTGGAAGACCTCAGAGCCAACATTGAACGCGAAATAGCTGCCGTTTCGGTCGAAATGTGTGGCCGAGTCGTTGAAAATTGGGTCCAACGAATCGATCGCTGCAAACGTGCCCGTGGTGGCCATATGAACGAAGTCGAGTTTCAGTCATAAATATTTTGATTGTACTTCAAGCCGATAATAAAGTTTTTGAAATATCTCAAATGGTTTGCGTTTTATTTAAGAAAGAAGTTGTCAAGTCTTTATTGGAATTTATAGGAAATTCAGTTTAAAGCCAATCACTACATAAGGTTTTCCATCAATTCTGCTCCTTACGATTCTGTCTCAGTAGCTGCGAAACAGCACTCGTCCAGTCCGTCCGGAGAAAAGCCGAATTTTCTATTCTCTCCTCCTTACACACCAACAGTATTAATGTCGCTTGTTTCCAATGTTAACTCATCAAAAATGCATGCAACTCGAATATCATCTTCTATGCATAAGAAATTGCATCAAGTCTAATGCTCGTCGGAAATGAAGAACTCTCCGTTCTCAGTGAATGCGGCAAAATATCTGAATTCCCTCAAGCGATTTAAGAAATAATTGCGCTTTGATCTGGGCTCAATACAATACAACCTGGTCAACTAAAAACCTCTGCACATGCTAGTTAGAGGATTTAAAACGGTACGGTAAAGCTCATTGATGATGCCAATATTGCACTTGGAGGCCGTCAAAGACAAGCGTAATGTATCTTGCCTTTCTATCGCTATACCCTCCATCAGTGCTTAACCGAAATCGCTAGTTGTACTCATATTCCGTACTGCTAACCCTCAATCGTAACACCAGTCTTGTTACTTGCAATGAATCCCCCGCTGTGTGTAAATAGTGCAAGTACTCGTAAAGGGTGTTTCAACAAGAGATGTATGATTTGCTTTTTGAGTAAAACTAACAATTGTTGAGATATCTCTGATACCTTTATTGTTTTATAAAACTAGACACATGGGGATTATTTATGAAATACAATATTTGAAATTGTTTGTGGATTGTTTGCGTATATCTTGAAAAAAGCCGAAAAGAAACAACTCAAACGTTGTTGTGTTGCTTGGCGGCCAATGGGTGTCTCCGAAACCCGAAATCACATGGCCATGAACCTTCACGCGCAATAATTCGATTTTTTCGGGATTTTTATAGCACGTAGCCATACTGCTGAAAGTAGAGGTCGCCCGCATCCATATCCTCTAGCTCCGGCAAAAAAAAATTGTTTATTATATCTCGGTATCGCAACCATTATGATTTTTCCTGTCTCATATTCGAAGAAGTACGACCCTATGACATCCATAGTCCATAAACCGCACCAAGTAGTTTCTCGTTCTGTGTGCATTGGCATATACTGAATCATTTGTGAATTTTCGGAGACACAGATGCCGCAATTTGTTTATTAACGCATCCGCCAATGTCGAAATGGGATTCATTAGTGTGGCGATATTTTCCATTGAACATCCGGGACGAACACGTTTCGGCGTCTTCACACCTTGTACTGAACTCCTCTTTTGGAATTTGTCTCGAAAAGCACATGATTACGTGCAGAATTAGCATGGATTTTTGGATTTTTCGCATCGTTGACGCGATGCAACGTGAATTTTCCTAGTATAATTCAATCATTTGGATTTTACTTTAATTTTTTTTAACACAGTGTTGCTTTCAATGGTAAATTTTCCAAATTTATAGATGACGTCTGTCACCGTATGCCAACTCCGCATGTATCAGCTGTAAAATAATAGGCCTTTAAAATCCTGCATCTCTTATTGAAACACTCTTTATTTCAAGGGCAACAAAAAACTCCTTTACTGCGCGCTAATTATAAAAAGCAAACGGTCAACCTAGAAAGCTAGACGAGAGAAGTGAAACTTTACGAAGCTCTGTAAATACGAGTATAGGTAGTTAAAATGAGGATGCTCACCCTAGATTACAAGTATTTAAAAAAAAAAAATAAAAGAATCCATTTTTAATTATTGAGGAATGTTTTGGAGACTATTTCTTTATAACCTCAATAACTTAGACTCACTATACGTATAGACTCTATAAATAACAAATGCTGCGCAACTGAAGACACGCGCCATGAATATTCTCCTACAGAGCTAATTCCCGTGCAAATTCTCATGAGAACTTCCAATACTTGTACGAAGCCAGCCAGGACTCCATGTGACTGTACTCGGGTCTATAGAACGGACACGAGGTGGAGCGTCGGTATCCCGAACTCTGGTTACGTATTTGTCTAGCCCTTACAAATGAAACAGGACTTATTTGAACAATGTGTTTTTATTTACTTCAAAGTCTTTCGCACGACTGTTATCTTAAACTACGAGTAACTTAGCATTATACCTAGAATAATATCATACAAAACATTATGCAAAGAAGAGTTGATAGTTAACAATTATGTTATTTTGCTTGCATTGCTACTACCGCCATTTTCAAAATAGGTCTACCGATGTCGATGGAGCAATTCCGTTGCTGGGCTGTTCTATGCTGCTTGAGTGTCATCTAGTGGGTGGAAAAGGGACTAAGGATTCATTTCTTCGGATTTCGGAATCACTTACTGTCGCTTTTTCGTTTCATCAGACTTCGAAATTCATCCAATAAAAAGTTTCACTTAAAAAAAAAAAAAAAAAACTTTAGCTTTAAGCCCACTTTCGAACGAACCGCGAAATACCGAGGATCTCTCCCAAGCCGAAAGACTAGGTAAGGGAATCCAAATCCTAGTTCTTATAACTTGCAAACATTAAAAAAAAAAATGTATGCTTGCTATTGGTTTCATTGATAGCATCTGCTTGTACCTCTAACATGAATTTACAAGTAGCGAGTTGGATCTCTATATCCATTTCAAATATTTTAATGATTGGTCGGCAAGTTAAAGGAAACTTTTAATTGAATGGCGAGTTAACAGCACCTTGTTGCAGACCATTTTTAATAATAAATGTTCCAGCAGATGTCCCATCGCCATTCTTCACGATGAACTCTCTACTGTTGAGCATATCAGAAAGAATGTATAGCAGTGGCTTACTTATACCCAACCTGTTCAGCTTGAAGAAAAGTCCTTTTAACCATACGGTGTCGAACGGCTTTTCCAAAATAATCAGGCAGGCACTCATACATTGTTTCTTGCTTTTGTTCCACTGGTAGGTGGAAGGTAGACGAGGCATGTGAAATATTATTCCCCGCCCCGGTTTTAACCGAATTGATTATCCGGAATTGTATTTTTGTCCTCAGCCCACTTAGTCAGGACTCTATTGATCACCTTGCTGATATTCGGAATGAAATCTATCGCCGGATCGGGCGTGACTTTATTCCTTTTGGGAAAGGGATGGAAGACGTAATAGCACAATGTATGGTATGCCATGGTTTCCAACCGATTTCTTACTTCTCAGTGATTCGAAGATAGTTTGGAGCTCTTCCCTCGAAATCAACGGAGATACTCGTAGTTCCCTCTTACCGGCGATGACATTATTTGCCATATTATCGTCATTGAACTCAGTGAGTCCTGGAGTTGTCAAATCGCCAGTGCTCTAGATCATGACCTGCATTTTTTTTGAGATAGGGGTCTTTGTCTATTTGTGGCCTTTATACTGGTATACCATACATACTCGTACATTATGTTTGAAAGTATAGATATTACGGCCGAAATGTAATCTATAATTTTAGTCCTCATTCCCTCTATAGCGTGTTTTGCATTTATGAAGAGCTTCCCGGTCCTTGTTGAAACGTTGTTGGATATTTGACTTCCATTTCAGATTTCCTACAACATCACCATTTGGTCTGCTCCATTTGACAAGTCTTAGAATTGAGGATTCACATAGGTTTCTAAGAAGGATTTGACCAGACCAGCGCTACGCTTAGAGATCAAGCGAGGAGTATCTAAAATTTCGCACCAAGCAACTAACATACTTCTCCCAAGTGGTCTAGGAAGAGTAGCGCAAACGGAATGCCTTTCCTTGGATGATGGTGGCGAAATAGAAACAATGGAGTGAATGAATGAGTGAAAGAGACCTCATCCACTACTAACAATTTAATTGCCGAGGAATTTTAAAATATTTAAAAACTTTACTGTGGCAACTCTGTCTCAGAGTGTTTGACATTGTCATGGGTAGGCTACAGGTTTCCTGATTCGGTTAGCTGTTCCCATCGGTGCAGTGAAAACACACACACTGTCTACAGGTTGATGGGTGTGTAGTTAGGTATACAGCTCTTAGATTCCAATGACTTTGCTTGCATATACTCGTGCATACATATGTAGATGTGGGTGAAGTCAGGAACCTGATTTAACGGTTGTGAAACGATTAAGTCAGCAGTAAAAGCTTGATTTACGTTAAGAGGAGGTAATAAAAAAAAAGTCGCACACATATAGTAAAAATCTGTCCCTCTCTTAAGCCCAGTCAAGTCGGAGTCGGTGTCGAAAGAACTCTAAAGGAGTTGCAGTGTCACATACAGTTGTGGTATGGTTTGTTTTTCTGTCCCGATATAAGATAGCCATGGGGGGAAATCCATAAAGAACGATTTTAGTTTCAAGTGGAAAAATCCCATAGCCTTTTAGCAGATTTTATGAGCCATAGGGAAGCGAAACACCTTCTCCACATTCTATTCAGTTCGGATTCGATTTACTTGAAACCGAAAGCTGAGCATTGAAATTTTCTAAGGCAACCAGCCGAGCACAAAATGTAGCAGGATATGCCAGCTATCAAACTGTAGGATTTGTTGGATTTTTAAAGGTCTTGGGTATCATAAAATTTGGAAGTGAAATTAAATTTCAAGGCAAAATAGTTATTTACCCATGCACGTGTGTATGTATACATACCTGTAAGGTTGTTAAAATCAACTTGGTCTTTACAAGACATGTAGTAGTCGAAGATGGTAGATTTAGCATGTTTTTGTGCTGGGAAATCTAATTAGAATTTGTGGGTGTTGAATGTAATAAAGTTTGTGGTTTCTAACTGGAGCTATATTACATACAGTGCAAGAAATTAGTGCAGAGGAAATGTGCATAGATTGAGTTTTTAACAAAAAATGGAAAAAAAAACAACAACTAACCGGGATTGGAGTTTGTAGTTTTTTTCTATTAATTTATGGAGGAGTCCACGTTCCATCTCTCTGACACAGAGACATTGAGTAAAACAACCGCGATTTTCGGTATATCTCTTTCATCCGATTTCAGTTGATATGTCGCTGCATTAGAATTACTTCAGATTTTGTGGATCAATTGAGTCATAAGGTTCAAGCAAGTCACCAAGTTTAAGTATCAAATCATGAACGATGGAACAATCCCGCGAAATAATACAATTTGCGATGACGAGAATATTCATTGACCTTAACTGCATGGGTGATTTTATGGCTACGTGTATCCGAATGTAGATCTTTCCTAAAGCATACAATTAGGTTCTATTTGAACTGGAAGAAAGATAAATACATGGGCTAGGTAGATTTTCTTTTTTTTTGTCAGAACAGAGGACTCAGACAAAGAACTAATCTATTGTAAGGAGATTGATCCTTTTACTGAAATGTCTAAGTGTTTCGTACTAGCACAAACAGTATCAGCGCCGAGTACTTTTAGCCTGATGAGAGCTTAGGCCGGACGCTTACAGAGGTAATGCTCCGCAGTATCGTTATCACTTTAGCAGCTAGCGCCCCAGGATGTGATATCAGTTCTGCCCAACACATTCAGGTGCAATAAGGTCGTTGATGTCTTAGAGACTTCGGTATTTGTCTGCTGGTAACCTGAAAAGTCAAGCTGTCTGTAGTTATGCTCGTGTGAAACACAACTGTCAATTGAAGCTCTATCGAGCTAACGTCTATGCACAAGCATACGCAGATGATGTAGCTGTACTGTCTACTGTATCGTGTCTAGCGACTGTCTGCGCTAAAGCGTAGTAGACGTGATCGACGATTGGAACACTAGTAATGGGCGCTCAGTCAATCCTCTCAAAATTGAGGTTGTTCTCTTACGAAAAGGAGGAAGCTGCCTGGTCTCACTCATCTAGTGCTTAAAGGCATCACCATCCAATTCTTCAAAGAAGCTAAGTATTTGGGTGCCATCCTGAATAACAAATTTCTCTGGACTAAACTTGTTACGTTGAAAGCGTCTATCGGCAAGGCATGGGGCCTGTCACCGAGAAGGGTCCATTGGATCTACACGGATAAGATAAGGCGAATTATATCATATGCGTCGATTGTCTGGTGAAATAAGCTCTCGCTAAATTACATGATTGCTACTTTTACTAGACTCCAAGGAATGGTTTGTCTCGATCTGCTCTAGACGCATTGATGAATCTTCGTACCCTTGATACACATATCATGGACTGCACTCTCAAAGCCATTGAGAAGAAGTGGTCTTTGGTACAACACGCACTGGAGCTTTGATGACCTTGCGCATCGACTGTCTTCTGACTCTGGTCTTATGGACTTGCACCAGAACGCGTGGAAAACTTATGAAATCGACTTTCCCTGTGCCCAGGACTGGTTACGGCCAGAATCTGAGGCAGGAAAGGAATGTCATTAATTGAATTCACGGACGGCTCTAAAACCAATATAGGATGTGGCGCTGGTGTCTTTCTGGAGGACAGCAAAGTTAGATTTCACTTCACGTTATGAAAGCTTGTATCTGTCTTCCAAGCAGAGATTCACGCAATCCTGATGGCATCGAACTAAATATACTGCGCAAAAGTGGTGGAAGCGGCGACGGATTTGCATCTGTAGCGACAGCCAAGCTGCATTTAGAGCCTTAATGAACACTTTTACGACTTCCAAACTAGTTTAAGAATGCAAGAGATCACTAAAGGCAGTCGGAAGGCTAAATCCAGTGACCCTGGTCTGGGTTCTAGGTCACGAAGGGATCACGGGAAATAAAATCGCCGATGAAATTGCCTGGCATGGTTCTGATGAGAGTTTTTCAGGACCCGGACCTATGTTGGGTCTGCCTGCGTCCTCGGTTAATGCTTCCATTGACAGTTGGGTCTCATGTGAGCACAACTGCATATGGCACAGCTTTCCGGGATGCAGTCAAAACAAACGAATACTTCCAGACAACTCTAAGAGGATAGGGGCCTTTCTGCTGTCTTTTAGTAGGAAAAAACTACAGGTTGCTTACTGGTGTCATTACAGGGCATTAAACTTATGCAAAGCACTTAAATGTGTGCTAGGCATAAGTGACACAATCTATCTCTGTGAATATACAGTTTACGCTCCCATCATGCTGCAGGTACTCGGCGTTGACGTTGTGGGGGCTGGTACTAAAGGCACCTTATCACTGAGACGCGTACTCATCTTTCTTGGTAAGACTGAAAGATTTCATTAAAAGGAACTTCACAAGGAGTACAATGGAATAGTCCTTTGTCTGAGTGCTCTATTCCGACAAAAAAAGAATGCCTACAAATGTCCAACTCAATCGGATACGAACAACCAAACATTGATTTTTGTATATTAGATTTCATTAATGGAAAAATATTTAAGATAATTGGGCAAGGGCTTTGAAGTCAAAACACACTGGACATCCAGGATCATACAAACTCCAGGGTGTGTTTTTTCAAAACCACTTCTAATTAAACGTAAAATGGATTTGAGAGTGCAGCCCATGATACGACGTGCTAGGAAATGGTCCTCTTTAAAGTTTCTTTACACTATTTGTAGGTCCATTGTGGTGATACCACTGGTAGAGCGTATGAGGACCATTATATACAGAAACTAAGAGTTATATTGATAATAATAATAAAGGTCAGCAATGATTATGAAGGTGAGACCGACTCGCAGATCTCGCAAGTGGTAAATGACTATGGATTGCAGTCTAGTTAGGGCAGTTGTAAGGGAAGTGCGCTGGATATTCCACGCTTTCCTCATATTCAAACCAAACGTTGCACGTGTCTTTTAATAGCATGGATTACCACCCCCATCAAAATGTTCCCGGAATTATTTTTTATTCAGAAAATTAAAAATACAAGTTTATTCATCTAAATCTATATTCTCCCCTTCAAAGTAATCCCCATCGACTGCAATAGTGTGTGCCAGCGCTTAATCCAATCATCGAAACATTTTTTATATTCTATTTACGGTATGACCCTCAGTGCTTCCTGCTATTTTTCCATTACCTCCTTTCGGCTGCTGAAACACGTTCCCCGTAGTGGTTTTTTAACTCGATTGAACAGAAAGAAGTCACAGGGAGCCAAATCAGATGAATTTGATGGCTGTTGGATGGTATTTCTTGCATTTGTCGTCAAAAAATTACGAATAATGATGGCACTGTGCGACGCATGGTGCGTTATCATGGTGCAAAATCCACGAATTTTCTGCCAACAATTCTGATCCCTTTCGGCGAATTGAATACTCTTTGTTTACTGTCTGGCCTTCTGGCAAATATTCATTGTAATCAATGAAAACCGTGAGCATTGCCTTCTTTTTTGACTGAAAACGACGTGTTTTTTTTGGTCTCGGCTCATTTGGTGAACACCATTCACTTGCCTGATGTCTGGATTGCGTGTCGTCTCCAGTAATGATCCTTTAGATGAATGTGGGATCGGATTCAGCTTCTTTTTTGCATGAAGTAGAGGTCTTTTGGCACCAACTTTGCTGATACACGACGGAAACCCAAATCATTAACCAGAATGACTTGGAAGAATCCATAGGCAATGTTCAAGTCCTCCGCTATCTCTCTGATGGTTAATTTGCGGTTATTGACCAACATTTCTTATACTCCATCAATGTTTTCGTCGGTTTTCGATGTCGACGGTCTGCCACTGTGTTCATCATCTTCCATTGACTCACGACCACTTTTGAACTGCTCGTGCCACTGGTAAACGACCGTTTGCGTTAGAGAATCGTTGCCGAAACACTTTTTCATCTTTTTCAACATTCGTGCACCGTTTTTTACGCAAAATATATTACAAGTTCGTTGTTGCAAATTCAAATCCATTTCTAAAATTGTAAAAATCGCCAATACACTCAGAGATAGATGTACTCTTGGCTACGTAACTTTTGAAAGTGTCAAGCTATGACACTGAGATTTAGAGAGAATCTCAACAACAGATTTACAAACTTAACAAAAGAAACTGAACTCAAATCGGTACAATGGGAGCGCCACACGGTGGTTATACCGGTGGTTATTTTTGATCAAGGTGTATATTTGCGCGCTTGGAAATACCAGCTCTCCAAATGTTTATCAGCTTTCTTGTACGTTTGGGATTGAGTATTGTCCATTAACTGTTTTTATAGCAAACGACGAAATTTAAAAAAAGAGGAAAAAATAGACCAACGCACTTGCAACCAATGATAATTATTCAACTTAAGATGTTAACTTTTTTTTTTGAAATACAAAGGAACTTTAAATTAAAAGGAAAATATTTTAAGGAATGATAAAATGAAATCTGGAACTCGACTTTAAGTTTTCGGTGCGGTGCACACTATTCCATTTCACTCCAATAAGTGGACAAAATTAAAAAAATTCATGACAAAATTGAGAGTATTTGCTAATGCAGTTTTGATAACGGATAACTGATAGGTGATACTTTGTTTAAACGCATGGAAATGATTATACAACAAGTCAAAGTGGAATGTGTTAAATCAAACGTCAAGTGTACAATTAGTGATCAGCTTAGTTTAATGCATTTTTAATTCTTTTGTGTGGAAAATCAAACTAAATTGTTATGGATTCAAATAATCAGAGTAAGTAGATAATTTTAATAACTTTTGGAAGTCAATTTACCTGTTTTTTTTAAAAGATTTTTAATTATAAATTTCTAACGTTTTTTTGAACCAATTTTTTTTAATATACTTTTAACTATGAGCGCAAAAAAAGTAATGCTTTTCTTTTACAGGGCAACCGAATTGCATAACGAAGTCCTTTTTTTTAAGTTGAAAAGCCGTTTCGAAAAATAATGTCTTCGATGAAAAAGTCGGAAAAATACATTTAATATTGAATTTTGAGTGCACTGAATTTGAAAGAAATGAAATGCGCAGAAATGTTTCTAGGCTTTCTTCAAAGATGAAGATAAAGTGGAATAGTGCTGGTAGACGGCTATATCGCTTTTTGAAAATCAACTGCTCTTGGTTAGATGAAAATTTCCAATTGTACAGGGCTAAAGAATATTCCTTGGAAATCAACGACGATGTTCCATCCACTTTACGTGTTGTTGGCAGGCCTTTATTAGCTTCTAGTGCGGCTTCTGTGAAGACAAAAAAAAACAGCATCCAAGAAATAATAACTTCTCATTCAGAATCCGAAATCTTGCTTGCGGCTGAACAAACCAAGCGACTATCAGGACAAAGATCTTTTGCTCGTATCATGAATGAAGTTAGCAGCGATAGAGCTACCCTTGTAACTAATAAAAGAAAGAAAGTTCCGACGCCAATTCCTTGCTTTAGAAGCATTATCACAATATGTTGACTGTAAAATGATAGTCCATTCATACAAGTTGATAAGAAAATAGATAGAAAGAATCGGTCATCATATTTATCCATCCTAGCATGACTTAGCAAAAGCCAAAGTAGCATGCCAGACCAATGAAAGCAGTGTTGAGGTTACGGAGCTCAGTGCTGTGATAAATTTACAATTCCTAACAACAAGACTTAACAACTTAATCGATTTTGCGAAGTTCAGAAGGATGTTTTGGATAAAACTGATTGTACTTCATTAAAATTAATATGTAGGTGGGGCTGCGATGGCAGTTCAGGCCATAGTCAGTACAAGCAGGAAGAAGTTCAGGAGGCCAGGGAAGGTGGCATACGAGAAAAACCAATCGCATTGCTACTAACAAAGATTTATTGGCCATGCTACTTTTTACTTCGGATCCATTATTAAATAGTTTTAGAGAAGTACCGAAGAAACCAACAGCCAATATTTCCGCGGAAGTTATGGCCTTGTTAGTTGGCCCTACTGTCCCATCACCTCCTCCGAAATGAATTCATTCCTGAATTCAATTACAGAATCTTGTAAAATCTTCGGATCTGAAGACTCATTCCATAACAAGAGTAATGATAATGAATAAGAATATCAATGAAATATTTTTATTTTTTTTTATTTTCTTTACCTATAACATGCTCAAAAAACGTAAATAAAGTATTAAAAGCAGAAGTTTTTGACTACAATATACTTAACTCATAAGAATAACACGAAATAGTCGAAAAAATAATTTTGTCCACTAAATATGTACTACGTGGAACACTGTGCGGCGTGGTGTTCTCGGTTACGTTCTCGTTTCGTGTCTCTCTTTGTATTTGACATCAATCGCAATGAACCATGCGTTTTCCAGTCCATAAATTCAACGGTATGGTTATGTGTGTTAATTTATGGTAAGATCACACTAGTATTTGTATATTTTGTATTTTTTTATATGGCTTTAAGTCATCCTGATGATGAGAGTGAATTATGTGTTCATAGATGAAACAGCGGTGCAGTTCGCCGGAGTTTGCTAGTGTCCCGGAATCGATAGAGTGTGCCCTTATGCGTTTGGCTATAGTGTCCAACCACCGGTTTGTTTGCTGCTGTACATTGCAATATCTCTCAGAGATATTGATTTCAGAATTTCACACCAAGTTAATGTTTGTCATATTCTCTGGAGCCTGCGCCGTCTGCAGCCATAAGTCGGTATTGGTCTAACAACTGCGGTGGTATCTCAGAAACTTTGGGTTGTAGACCTCACCTGGAATCCACAGCGCACTTACACATAACAACTTCTTTTCTCTAAGAAAATTTGGTGATTTTCAAAATTTAAAAAAATTTAAGCTCGACTAAACAATTTCTGGAAGTTTTTTTTGTTAAACACCACTAGGACTGATGACTGATTTCGCCACGATGTCTCTCATGTATAGATTACTTATGACAACATTCGAAATATTTCTGTGTGTCTAATAATCTCATCACTATAAGTAAATCTTATGAGTCACTCAAACGAACCTACTCGTACATCCGTTAAAGACATATAGAATCACATTCAAATAAAACGCTCATAAATAATTTTACGACTTTATGTACTCGTAAGTACGAGTAGTGTATGCGAAAAAGAAAAGAAAACGAACAAAATACGTCCAAAGTATCTGCACAAAGAGGATAAGCATTTTAGTGCAAAGGACATATCGATGATTCACAGATTGTGATTGCGTACTGTTGTGAGGGAGGACGAGCGAAAATCGATGCATATATAGTCTTTAGGGTGTGACAAAGCACTGGGTATATGCGTACTGAATTAAAACAAAACCAAAGAATGGAAAGGATATTACGAGTACTTTGTGTATAATATTTTGCAAATTTTATGAGAACAAATGGATCTTGTTTGTACTCAGCTGAAAGAGATGGAAGGGTTTTAAAGCTCGAAAATATTTTAGTGAAATATGTGGCTAAAAAAAATTGATCAGTTCAAATATGTCAGTAGTAAGATATTGATCGAAAGAACCTTCAATCTTTGCAGAAACAAAAATACAATAATAAACCAAAGCTAATATTCCCCGGAACTATGATAGTCTCGAGGGTAAATGTAGTACTGAATACAGAAAAGATTAATTCCTCCTAATACACTTATGTACGAGTACGTACGAGTGTATACATAACTTAACGTGAATGAATATAAATATGAATGCGTATGAGTGTCTGTGATAAAGGATGATATAAGGGGTATTGTTGTCATCTTCAGAAGAAAAATAAGCATTTGCTGGCTTTTAAGACGGATGTCGCATGCCCAGAAACGACCATCTTATTCTGGATATGCTGCTTCAGCTCCAGCAATCTCTTTCATCACCAACTTTAATGCCACGAGCTGGTGATGTATGGACTCAACTGGATTAAGATACTGTGAAATGTTTGTGTGGGTACCATTGATAGAAATTATTCCGTTCAATACAATCACTTTATTTAATATTGTACACTTTGTACACTTTTACTTTCCTTTATCTTTCACTCAAACCACTTAGTCACTGTCTTAATTCACACTTTAAATTCAACTGATAAACAGACTTGCATATTTTGGGGATGCTGATATTTATACTCTCCTGACCTCTTTCGAGAATATTCTGTACCATCCAGCGTTCCCTGCTCCATTCTCCATTCACCATTGGTTGAGTCTTCTGCTATTCAAATAAGGAAATCTTCTCCTACTGAAATGTAGATGACGCTGTTAATATTCAAAAGGATATCACAATACTCTTCAAGACTTTACTTGTTTAAGTTGCCCAAAATTTTAAAAAAGCTGTCTATGACAGCTGTTTAAGCCTTCTGGACTTAGAATAGTCAATTTTTTTTTCTGGAAAAATGTGCTGGTTATGGCTCTGGAATCTATTTCCGCCTCCGTGACCAGTCCATCAAATATTAACAGTTCTTAGCGCTTCTGACAAGGCTCTCCAAGAAAACGCCCCATAACTCCTGCCAGGACTTATGCAAATTCATTTCCTAAATAAGCGTTCCATAAAAAATATGTATAGACCGCTACGGTCAACATAATCGACCAAATGAAACGGCTATTCGCAATACAATTGAAAAATTTCGCCCTGTATTTACTCCTTTGAACTCCTAGTCACTGTCAAGAATGCGCAGCGTGAGCACAGATGAAAATATCGGTGACGTTGAGGAAGATCATAATTCATCGATTCCTTATCGTAAACTTGACCTGTGTCCATCGACTTTTCTATAAGTATCTTGGTTTAATGCTTACAAGATTCAATTGCTTTAAAAATTGAAGCCAGGCGATTATTGATTGCTTGAGTGGTCGAAAGTCAATCCACTTTTTTATCTTGAAATTTTGCTCAGTGATGACGCTCACTTCTGTCCAGAGTCTCTTTTTTAATAAGCGAAATTGTCGAACTCGGAGTGAGGAAATCCTAAAGGTGATCCATCAACTGCCGATGCACCCGTACTTCTTTAAAAATAGGAAAATCAAAATGTCACCGAATTTCTGGCCGCAGATGCTAAAAAGTTTGTGGTGATGAAATGGAAGCAATGCAGCAATATCAAGATAGCTCTTTCTGTTTGTGTACTGCTGTAAAAAGGCCAATAAATTTCTCTTACGATTTATCATAGTCCTGAAAAATTGTGTCATATTTTGGCGGAATTTGGTCTTGCTTTTCAGCTTATACACTTTACACAACGATTTGCTTGGACGCCTTAAAATGCCTTAATGGATAGAGTGTTGGCACCATTTATTTTCTCGAGGTCTTTCGTCATATCCTTGAACGTGAACGCAATTCTCCCAATTAATGCAACCAACTTGATCGAGCTGAGTTGAAATGAGTATACGCACATTTTAAATTTTACCACAATGTGGCGGATATATTACTACAGTGTACGTGTAATAAAATATTAGGCAGGCACATTCTGAAATGAGAAAATGTACACTTTTCCTATGAAAATGCTGGCAAATACTTCCCAAAACGAATGAAGTTTTCCTAAATTCTCGATTTTTAAATGAACTCGATATTAGGAGATAGGGAGACCCCCTCTTAAATAAATTTATCGTACCTCAATCTATTTCCCTAACTTGCTCAGGGCCGCTTAAATATCTAATTCATGTTTTGTTGGCCAGGGTTAATTTAACAAAAACCCAAGTGTGAACATACCCACAGGTGCATCTGCAATTTTCTAATGGCTCCTTAAATAAATTAAATTTTACCACACAACTGCATATCCTTTGAAACTATCCTTCCACCATCCGGCCAACACATTTTCCACCACACCCTGAGCGTATTAATTTTCAACTTCGTTTCGTACACCTGCAGCTGGGGTTAGCACTTTTCTGGCAAAAAAAAAAAAAACACAAAAAAACTCCCTTTCGACCACTAAGCACTGGGTGGACTTCGGAAAGATATGTCTTAGTCGTTGTCATTCTTATCAGTGTCGAAGTTCCTCGAATTGATTAATAGACCAAACAGGACGAATGAAGCACTCAAGCAAAAACACATATATTTTCCCAAACTCTGTCTCTTCCTTTGTGTGTGTGTGAGTGGGGGGGAGAAAAAACAGGAAAACAAATGATTTTGCACAAATCCCACACTTATCTTGGGTGCTTGGGACCGGAAATGAAATCCGTTGACATTCGATTAGGTGTTGCAGTCAAACCGAACATGGCTTCCATGCAAAAATTCAGTCTCCAACAATCCGCCGGCTATTAATCAGGTGATAAGCCTCTTCATTGCATGCAGTCCAGAGAAAGGACTATTTACTATCTGCATTCACCAGCAGGATCCTGGTGACTGGTCGACTGAAACAAAAAAAAAAACAAAAACAAAAACACAGAAAAAACCGGGACTCACTTAAATTGATTATAATTTGTCACCTAGCCAGTATCAGTACTCAGTGAGTGGCTGACAATTGAATGCAGATATGATGACATCATTTATTTGAACAGTCGAAACCGAGGGAACGAACGACAGAGTAGTGTACGAGCTGAGAATACTCGTATTTGAATTGTGGACTTTGTCATGTCAGTTTAATTTATTTAATTTAATTTTTGGCACTGAAACTCTACGAACGTTGGGATGGAAATGAAAAGATGATATACGAATATGTTTGCATAGTTTATGGACTTTGTGGATGGACACAATGTTATTATCCCCAGACGGAAATGCGATAGTTTATAATGAAAAAGTGGCAGAATGAGAGCTTTGCGACTTTAAGTACAATGACCTCAATCACGGTAAAAGGAGATTTTCAAACCAAATTAACACCCAATCACGAATTCAGAAATTAAGAATACAAAACAGCGGTATGTATACATAATGTATGCAGGAGAGTTTTTTGATATTTTGAAACATTAAGAAAATCCAGAGATTAAACCGGCGGCGGTTCCCTTTGTTTTGCATGATATTGCATCTACCACATTCAACCATACACGGTGTGCCACCTAAGACAAGACTATGTTTTACAAACTGGAGGTGATTTTCGGTCGAAGCGTTGATACTTCTTGGTCAATATGTCTTACCAATCTAGACCAATGGAATCGGAGTCTTCTGAAAAGTCAATCTTGCTTGTATAGTGCGTAGTGCTTATTACCACATGTTCTCCTGCATGAGACATAACTGATGAACATGACCTGAGGAAGTGCAGGAATTACGACTACGAGTATCTCCACAAGAAGGACTAACGAGCATATAGGCTGCGATGTCAATGCACGACACGTACTATGAAGAAGCTAAAAATAATTGAGGTGATAAAGATGTTTTCGATTCTGTTGTCAAAAACAGGGAAGCTTATACAGGTAACAGGCTTTCCAACGGTATTACTACAACCTGAAATCATTTTCAGACCATAAGTGGACTGTCTTCAAAGTAGCTCTCGAGATTGGGAGTCCTAAAATTCACAGGAATGCTAGAGGAGTCAACTGCCTGGAAATTAGTGGAGTTATCACATCAAACGCCAACGTCAACGCCTCAAAACAGAGGTTTAGACTTTAAAACAAAGCTTTGCGCAAGGGGTATACGTATATGGACGAGTATATAGAGTGCCCAGTTAGAAATAGCAGGAAGACCTAACTTACACATAAAGTAGAATGTAGATTTATTCAATCTCAGAATGCTGACCAGAGAGACTTTCAATTTCTGTCAGAAATGTAAATACTGACAGCCTTATAAAAACAGTCTGAAAATATGCAAAAAATCTATCAGCGAAGCTACAAAACAGTCGTAGCTAGAATACTGTCAATATACTGAAACTCCTCAAGACCCCGTGGGACACAGAAAAATATTTTCGAAAGAACATTCCAATCCATTCTTTTTGGAAAAATCTTAATAAACAGGATTACTTTCCAAAATGCAAAGATAGAGCTCACCGACATATCTCTGCCTCACTCCGACTTTTCGGAGCGTTATCATGACCAAGTACCCAACCCAGGGAGACGTGTTCGACGGATTTTCATTCCATGCGCGGGTAAATGTTCTATAAAAACCTTTAAGATTTTTGGCCAATTATTATACTTTGATATATTTTTTCTTGAATGCTCTCGAACCCGATCTACATAACCATTTGCGGGACGTAGAAGTACCAACACCTCGGGCCCTCCACGAACAGTAATAGACTAATCTCTACCCAGCTTGTAAACGAGCCCACATGAATACCAGGCGTTGCTAGAAATATTTTGTCGGTCTTCTAAGACCAACCCGACAGAGGAAAACGAAAAAAAGTTAAACGAGTCAGGAATGACAGCAACGTTTTTCTTAAGCGTGTGAAATTTCAATACGACCAAAAGTTGAGAAAATACTACAATGTCCCAAAAATAGTAAAAGATTTTGGTCGTTTGTCAAAGACATCAGCAATTCTGCCTCACCCTCCATCCCAACGCTCATTTACAATGACATTCCAGCTGTCAGCTCTTTAGACAAGGCCAATCTGCTTTTTTTTCATTTTTTTTCATTTATGTATAAATCAAGTAGGAATGTAAAAGCGAAAAATTGAAAGAAATTAACAAAACCCAAACTAAAGAAAAATGGACGGAATGTACGGGTATTGTGCGTAGAAAAGAAGTTGGCTTTCAAGTAATTCTATAACTAACTAACATAAAAAATGGATAAGCAAATAATAGTGTATAGTATAAATGAACAGCTGGCTTGCACTTAATGTTGTGTTAACATATTCAAAAAAAGTGTGATTAGCTGCAGTGATGTATCGATTGATATTATATTCTAGTGATATGTCTATCTCTTGGTGGCTTGGAAAATAATTCTGACAACTTAACTTAATCGAACCGAATTCAATTAAATAAAATAAACTTAAAATTAAATATACAAAAAATATATCAAGTCCGAAAAAAAGGGAACGAAAAAAAAATAATAAAAAATAATTCAAATAAAATGAACATTGTGGGTAGGTAAAATTATTTCAGCTCAAAATGAGTCTTCTGGAATATGTCCTAGAAACGATCCTTTGATGTAGCGCTATACTCTAGTTCGTTCAGATTTTGGAGTTCCTGCAATTCTTGGATGAACATTACTTCAGCATTTTCGACGCCGTCCTTGCAAAATGCTTTGATTTCGTATTTTTCACAAATTTTCATTTCTTCGATTTTTGTGCTGGGTGGGAACATAAAATAGAATTGTGTCAAGTCGATGCAGCTCAACGACTTCTCCACATTGGCGCACATATTCCAGAACATCGTGTAAATGAATGTTACCATCACGAGGAAGCATAAAATTAACGTCCAAACGAAATTCAGCAAATACGTCAGTCCCATGAGCACAGCACATGAAATACGTCCGCCTACTCGAGATCTCCACGCTCGATACACCTTATATCGCGTTGCACCAGTTGCCAGAAAGCCAACAAATAAAATCATAAATCCCAGCGCAGCCATTCCTGCAGCAATTATTACAAATATCATCTGTACAGCTTCAATCCATATCAAGCGTAAGTGGAACACTTGACCCATCATGATTATGGTAAGTGATGCACCACGATACATGGTTCCACAGAATATGCCCACCCCCAGCAAACACATGAGGGTGGCTATTAGTGTGGCATATGGTATTCGCGCCATACATGATTGACAGCAGTCACCTTTTTGATTATTCCATCCACGTTCTGAATACCGATCCAGGGAATGCTCTGATCTATAGGTTGTACTGCGACGTCTGTTCGGTGGGTTCTGATTGTAGGCACGGGTTAATACCCCATCGTCTTCGAAGTTTGTCTCGAGGAGAATATCTTCGCGGGGATCCCGCACCCGATCGCGATTATATTTGGATGACATTTTCTTCCTCGAATTCGATTCGTTTTTTTTTCTTTTGTTTTTCAGAATTTCTTTCTGATTAGGTCACTTGACTTGGGTTATCTTTATCTCGTTTAGTTACTATCTTCACATAGTAGTTCGTCGTGGTTCCATTACGTTTGTGTCGCCTTCAATTAAAATGTCTCATCCACACAATATCTGGCCACACAATTTGTTTACCGCTAAATTAGACGAAAAACACAAGACACAGATGAGTGGAGTAGATTTTTATGTTCGTTCGATGAGGGAACAGAAATTGAAGTTGCACTTGTTTTTGTTTACGCACAAGTTAATGTGTAGTGAATGGCTTGATGGAGATACAAGTTGCGAGCGTGAGAGTGAGACAAAGGGTTGATGAATTTCTTCTTTTTGGGTGGGCACTGGTCACTTAATAAACACTTTTCAAACAGAATTGAATTTTGGAAAACATAAAACTGATTACTACGGGGGAATTCAGGGCGAGTTAACGGTGTAAATTAATTGAAATTACTGTTCAGCAACCGAAAAGAACTTATTGTGTAGCAAAATCGCAAACAAATTCGCACCCACAACCACTTTCCAACTGTGTTCGCGTACCAATCAAACAGAAACTGAAACTGAAACTGCTTCCTGTACACTTTGCAGCTAGATCAACACTCCCAGATTGTGCTTTGTCTCGGCCTACACTTGAGTGCGTCGAATCTTCAATTTGACGAATCCACATTCGCACTCTTGTAGCAGCAAGAGTATTTAAAGATCTCAACATACATAAATCCGCTGGTCCAGGTGGTATATCTCCCCTTCTTCTGAAGAGGTGTTCTTCCACGCTGGCAAAACCACTTCGTTAGCTTTTCCATCAAACCCACTCTTTAGGACTCTTTCCGAGCAGATGGAAAACCGCATTTGTCCAGCCCGTCCAAAGAAAAGGCGAATCTTCTTCTCTCCTCCTAAAGACCCATTGCACTTACATCCGTTCTTTCTAAGGTCATGGAAACGCTGATAAATCTTCAGCTCATGAAATGTCTCAAAACATAAAAACTTCTCCGTGACCGGCAGTACGGTTTTCGTAGCTGGTGATTTGATGGTACGTCTAACTAACAAATAGAACCAAAGCATGCATCAGTCTGGTGAAAGCAAGATAGTTGCATTTGACAGAGTTTGGCATCAGGCTCTTTTGGGATCGACGACTCTCTTCTTCAATGAGTTAGAAATTACATTTCGGAACGTTCAATTTAAGTTGCCTTGCACGGTTTCAAGTCCGATATTCACAAAATAAATGCTGGTGTGCCCAAGGGCTCTGTTCTCTATCCTACACTGTTTTTAATTTTTATGTCATTACGTTCCAATATTAGCAGCATAACCAATTGGGGAACTATCAACAGAGGGGGATTTAATGCTTCCAAAACACAATGCTGTCTGCTGTTGTTAAAGCGAAATTTAAACACCCAGCCGTTATCCATGAATGGCACTTGCATCGTCGAAACAGAAAAGCTTTCCATTCTCGGTATGCTGCGAAATGCCTAGGTTTCCTCAAACGATGTAAGAAATTCTTTTGCCTTTCTGAGCTGGCCTCAATATATAAGACATTCATCCGCCCAAAATTGGAGTACAATTCACAATTCTGGTCAAGTGCGCCTAAAACATCCCTGCACCTGCTAGATAAGATTCAAAACCGTGCGATAAAACTGAAAGGTGATGCTAATATCACACACTCATTGGATACCCTCGAATAGCTTCTTATTCATGTAACATAACTTTTAGACGAAAATTTAATCTCCAAGCAGAACTAACCCCATTGAAGTACACTGTATATGTACATATGTATAGCGATGGAACACTGAATTCTGGCTTATGGCTCACTAGTATGGTGGCCGACTATCATGAAAGAGTACAACATAACGAAACCTTACAACGAGGAGTATAAGCACCGCAGACGCTCTGTTATCGACTTCGTCGGAAAGACCCAAGAAAATTCATGTCAATTTCAACAGGTTACATACCCCGTGATTTACTCACGTAATGTCATTGATCTTATTTTTTTCCCAAAATAGAACACTCAGACAAGAAACTAGTCCATTGTACTCCTTGTATGTTTCTTTTACGAGTACCAGCATTTCTCAATCTGTCGTAGAAACAAAAATTAAAAGTTAATGCGCCAAAGAGTACCCAATCACCGATGTGCTCTATAGTACGAGTCTCCAAGTACCTGCAGCCTGATGTGACCGTAGGTCGGAAACTCTCACAGCAAGCATCGGAGAATGTTGTGTCACGTACACCTGTCACACTTTAATATTATGTCACGGAAAAAGTTTTTGGCATTTTTTTCAACAAATACAATATCGTGGATGCATTAAAACTATCCAGAAAAGTGTTCTCAATTTTTGCCGAGTCATTAAAGATGTGTGCTGTCTGACATTGTCATGATGGAAGACATTTTATTCAATTCTGGCTTCTCTATCAATTGCGCTCTTTAATCACATTAGCGGTTGATAGAATACAGTAGAATCAATCATCTGTCGACGTTGGAGCAGCTCATGATTATCGTCCAATTTGACCAAATACAAAGCTTTATCTTACGTGGTGTTAATCCAGTCTTTGTCACCGTTTGTGCAGATTCATCCACCTTGGACCACGATCTTTTTCACATATGATTGCGGTATGTGACCGACTTTTCATCACCTGTTACCAATCTCTTCAAAAATGGTTTGATGTCCTTTCGTTGTGATTCGTAGGTGGAGAACTGTTAATGCATGTTTTACTCAAGCATCGAGAACTATATGCCAATGGTTCAAAACTGTTTCCAAAAGATGAAATGTTCCGGTCTTTCTCAATTTTTTGAAGAATTTCAACGTCTTTTCAACGATTGCTCGATCAGAGCGCGTCGTGCCTTTAATATCGAAATTTCCAGAGCGTAAACGAGCGTCCTACTCAAATTTTCTCAGAAGCCTGGAAAGCGTTATAGCTTTGGTCGAAGTGGTATGTTGATTCATTTTCAAAACGGTCATTTACGGTCTGTCACCTTTCAAACGTGCCTTAGTGTGGCTTGATATGATTAGCATTACCAAAGATTTGCGACACTACAACCATCTATTCGGAAAAGCGCCCCAAATTTCTTCCTTGAACAGCACTTAGCAAGACATAGTGTCCCGTTACGTACCAATAAGCAGCCTGCAGTCTTTCTAACTGAGGTGCACCTGGACAAACATTGACATTTTTGTGACGTCTGCCAGAATCCTGGAGAATTATACCCGACTTCACTAGCTGGGAAAGGTTTTTAATTGCTTTTAATTGTTTTTTAATTTAAAATCTGCGCTTCAGCTCTGAATATTACATCTCCGCTGATTGATTGACACATCAAATGTATTTAGAGAATATGTACTTCAAATTGAAGACCATCAAGAATATATAATCTGAGTTCTTAAAGGCAGAAAATATCGCCAGAATTCCTGGGATAGGGCGAGCTTTGTATATCAAGATGACCATACAAAAAACCCTGTCTGTGTAAATCAGTCACTATATCCATGTTAGTCGATGTCGAAGACAAAAATCAAAAGTTATTTCTTCAACTGTAAATGGGCAGTTTCATCGTAGCTACTTCAGTCAAACTTTTTTGAAAGTTCTTCACTTAACCGCGAAATGCAGGGAATTTACAGCATTTGCATTTTCTTGTCATTTAAGATGAATGGACACATGGTCAAGGAAGAAGACTTCTCAAATAACCACAGAAAATGAAAGTACACATTTAACCATCTGACATTGCCCTTCAAAACCCTTATGACACTGCTCCATAGCATAAATATAAAAATGGAATCACACTTTTCACGACAATAATCCCGTAGCCATCCTTCATTCGGGAAACGTTTATTGAAAAAATATGTAAAATACTTGAAATGCTCCTTATCACCGTTATTTTCAATTACACACCCCATGCATTTCAAATGGCAACAACAACTGCACGAATATTCGTGTAATGTGCGTGTCACACCAATTCACAAGGATATCAACATACCGATCCGCAAAACTGATGATGGAGCGCATTTTAATAACTAAGACCACCGACTGTGTAAATATATATTTATTTCACGATGGGATATTACACTCTTCTTTTTTGTTACCGCCATATACATGCATACCTACATATTTATATATGATACCCCGGGATACCTTTCGTGATGTTTCTGTAAGACGAAGAGCTCCTTAAGAAAAGTATCTCTATAACAAAGAAGTGTTATCCTTGAAGTTGAACGAGTATCCTGGAGGTTTTTAGTATTTATTTTGATCGTATGTAGATAAGTTTGAAATGGGACATGCTTCTTGCACAGTAGGGAGCTCCAAACTGGGAATGCCTTTGAAAAAAAAAAGAAAAAACCAAATTCCTTGACACATGTTCAGAAGATTGAATCACACTGAAATCTCACCCAACTAATTCTTTTTACAGATTGGATCAGTGTCGACACAAATCGCCTCCACTTACACTGATTAATAATCACTTCAAAATACCCATATTCAGAAATAATGGGAGGAAGTAGGATCCCTATTCTGGCGTGCTGCACGGCAACCACAATACAACATACATAATTGTTCTTTTTTTGAATAAAAACCCTGCAAACCACTGACCCACCGCAGAGCTAAAGAGCCACTGATTAATCTCCGTTATGATCACACTGAGGATTATTATTCAATTTGATTAAAAGTTCCGATAGGCTCCACAAATCCTCGGCCGCATTGAAAATAAATAAAAAATTAAATCACGATATGGTGGATACGAGTAATGTAAATGACAATTGAAATCTTCCCACCCGCCCCGCTGGCTGTCATGTTATTTTATTCATCAGACTTGATGAGACTTTTATTTCCTGTGGAAAGTTAGAGGGATGTTCCTGCAGGGGCTAAGGACGAAAACTTAGTGCTTATTTTCGGACATAATTAATAGGACTTATGGATTTATGGTGCGTGTTGTGGTGATTTTCCTAGAAGCCAGTAAGTGGTTTAATTAATTTCACTTCAACTGGACGGTAGGATTTTCTTTTTGGAAACAATTGCCCTTTGTAGTTCAAGAGGGATTACTTAGCACCATAATCCAGGTATAATTTTAAGTTGGAATATATGGCAATACATTGTTTTTGTACTTGAGTCACTTCAAAAATATGGTATGTTACAAGGCTGCGTAGTTGCAACTATGCTGTTTTAGTTTCTGGACTCCCCAACGAGCCGAAATCGGGCTGATAATTTGCCAAATTCGGACGACGGAAATGGTAATTCTTTATGGTTCTCTATGTCGAACCAGTCTTCCTGTGCTCCTTTGAAAAGGTATTCTAATGCCTGTGGTAGTGGGAGTAATTTTGAGTTTAATCCTCTACCGCATACGAATCCAAATATAGCTTTGCATATTATGATGCATGTCTTTCGAAATGACCGGAAATTATTTTTTTTCATTAGTCTGTATCCTTTTACACAAAAAACGGTGCCTTTTCTTTCTGCCTGATATTTATGGTTAATGGTATTAATTTATATATGTAGGTGATCCCAATACGAGCGCGCATTAAAAACGGATGTAAGAAATAATTTGCGATTTTAAGTGCTAATTGCTATATGTACTCGTATTCGGTAAGTAAAGTTAACAAAAAAATTATGTTGAGAAAAAATACATTGTTTGAAATATTATAAATCAATTTTGAGTGCAAGAGTCTTCAGCGATGAATAATTTAACCTTTAATGGACGAATCTCAAATGTGAACTGTATTCCTGGAGATAGATTTAAAAGTAATGATGACGAAGTGGCAGACTCCGATGCGGAATTTGAAATCGCACTAAGCAACAGCGACGGCCTTATAATGTCCGAAACTGACACCGAATCTGAGCCTGTAATAGAACTATTGTAGTTGCATCGACTTCAAAAGAAAGAAATATTTTGTATTGGAGAAAAGATCAATTGGATCCGTACGATGAAGGGAATTTTCAATTTACGAGTGCTACTGAATAGCCAGAATCATTGATTGGGCTGAGAACACAGGGGATTATTTTTCGTTCTTTCTACGAAGAAGTTAATGCACTTTGTCGTCGAACAGTCAAACTAAAAAGCTCATAACTAAGCCACAAAACATAATAACAACCGAAATGGAGGAGTTCGTTGACATTGTGATTTACCTGTTTTGCGTTTAACTGTCGTCTTTGCGACATTATTGGAGCAAATTCGTTGGCCAGTAAAATCTTTTTGACACGATGACATGCAGCAGGTGAGAAACAATAAAAACACCGATTTGAAACCATTTGGAATAGATGGATGCGATAAACTTTTCAAAATAAGACCATTTTTGGGAAATAAGTCAACGGATTCTACAATACTTATTCCAAAAGTAGGTCTTCTTGCGGTGGGTAATCAAATACTACCCATTAACTACCGTCACGAAATCAAGCAATATAACCCAGCCAAGAGTAGCAATTATTTTCATGCGTATCACCTCTGCTGCGGATTTAATGAAATTGTAAATGAACTCTATAATTAATAATTTTGATCACCTTTCCTTTTATAATGCATGTGATAGTGATGCTGTTTCACCAGTTGTAACTGAATGCTTTTGTATTCATCAGAACATTCGTAGTCTTCATCAAGTTGAATCAATGGAAATTCTGCCTATAGTAATCGTGTTAACTGAAATTTGGATTTTCGACAGTGAATTAGATTCTTACAATATTCCCGGTTATACTCCCTTTGGTAATTGCAATAATTCTTATGCAGCGGGCGGTGTAATTGTGTTTACGAAAGATGGTTTGCATGTGATTGTTCCAAAGTTAAAATTCCTAGTGCCGATATTATTGAAATTGATTTGACCTTTGTTAAATGGAAGTATTCAGTACCGTGAATTTACAGGCTACATGATTTTAGCAAAGGTGTCTTCATAGAAGAATTACGACAGGTTCTTGGTGCTATGCGCGCTAAAAATTTACTAGATACCTCGGATATTGATGCCGAAGAGTATTTAACCATGATGGCAACGTATGGGCTTAAAAACGTAATAAACCTCCCCACGACTTCATCGCCATACTAAATGGTCATATTAAGGCTTCTACTTATGAAGTCTTCAATAGGCCAAATCGTAAAAAATTTCTTAAGCCGTGGATGACTATAATGTTATTACATAAAATAAAGTTCAAGAACAAACTCGCTGTAAAATGCAAAAAACATCCACATAATCACAGCCTTCACAAGTACTATTCCAAACTCTGCGATAAAATAAAAAAAACTTCTTTCACTGACCCGCGACAATTATTATGCTTCGCGACTGTGCAGATCCAGAGGTAATGTTAAACATGAATGGAATGTAATTAATCAGATCTTGGGTAAAGAAAGAAAACCTCAAGGAGTCTATAATTTATATGAAAATAATGAAAATATTTCTAACCCTTTCACAATTGCCAACTTTTTCAATGATTACTTTGTTGAAATTTCTGATAAGCTAAAACCTACCACTCCGCTCAAGGATAATTGCTCCTGTAGCATTTCTAATGGTCTCATACAGGAAAGTATTGTCACAAATAGTTTCGTTTTCGACCCGTTTACGTCTTTTGAGATTTTGAAATTAATAATGTCAATGCAGTTTCAGTTCAGTTTTAAAGCATTTTATTTTCTTAATCACTAACTCTTACATACTAACAAAAAATACTTAAATGCTAGCTTAAAATTACTTAACAATCTTATACTAACCACACAGGCACTCTAAGCTACTCTAAATTCTTATATCTATGTCTTTCGACTTCATTTACATTTTATTTGTAAATGTTTATTTTGTATACTTAGGGCTAAAAAAAATTGATAACAAAAAACTTAGCACATGGAAAATTTTTTATTTTTTATAAAAACTTAATATCTAACTTAAAATCAACCTTAGTCTACTTAACCTACATACACAAAATACACATAAACACACTTAGACATTATACACAATAATATACATATGGTAGTATATACCTATATATACACTAACACATGTATATATTACTTAAATGCTAACCTAAACCTATGTAAGCTGGCCAACGCTATTTACAAAGTAAATATATTGGTCAGCCCTTCCTTATTAGTGAGGCTGGTCCGTAATTGACGGAAACGACGACGAAACATCTCCATCATTCAACCACCAGAAATGCTGGTGCTGCCGAACGACATCCCTCTTATCGCGATTCCCCACCGCCCTACTGAACCTGAGGCGATCCACACTGCCGTGTTCGATGTCTTTGTTGTAGTTGAGTCGCCTGTCCCCAGCTGATCCATCCTGGATCAACCCTATCTGATCTAGGTAGAGGAATGCTTCCGGTGGAACGAAGCCGTCAGAGCGCACACTCTCGTGGTAAAGGTAATTGGGGTAGTAAGCCCCAGATATCAGGTTATTCGTCGAGGTCATTGCTCTTGCAATGTGCCTTCGAGTCAGTTTAATTACGAAGTTGTCCACTCGTATTAGGTTCGCCCTGTTGTAAAGGACCTCATTAGGATAAAATTTTTGTACTCCGACTCTGGTGTTCTGTACAAGCGAAGACAAGCCTAAAGGCAAGCCCTCTCAAACCCGCATCTTTTCCAATAAACTTGCTCTCACGTTGAACCACACGGGACATCCAAATACAAGCATGGGCCTGATAAGGGCCATGTAGCAGATTACCTTTACCCTCGCATCGAGTTGGCTGCTATAAAACAGTCTCTTTGTAAGGGCAAAAGCGCCTTTAGCTCTGGCCAGTGCAGCATCTACATTTTTGCCAAAATACAGAAACTGATCTAGCCAGATTCCAAGGTATCTGACTACATTTCGACAGGCAAGAGGCTGCCCGTGTTGTCCAATGATCGAGAACTTACGCCAATTTTTTCTGGTATCCCTAGAGGCTCCAGACAACGGCGTCCTAAAGAGAATGGTTTCCGACTTCTGAAAGTTGATTTTCAACTTCCAGTCATCGCAAAATCGTCTTATCTTATCGAAGTTACGCTGCAAGAGAGTATTAATGACCTCGATTTTTTGATCTGTTCTGTACGCTATCAAATCGTCTGCGTACGCAATAGTATGGGGAAGTGAACCTATCAAGTCGCTTGTATAAATGTTGAATAGGATCGGCGAATTGACCGCGCCTTGCTGAAGACCATTTTTAATTTGAAATATTCCAACAGAAGTCACATCGCCATTTTTCACGATGAACTGTCTGTTGGTTAGCATATTATAGAGAATGTACCAGAGTGGTTTACTGATCCCCAGCCTTGTCAGCTTATAGAAAAGACCCTCTAACCATACGGTGTCGAAGGCCTTCTCCAAGTCAACAAGGCAGGCACCAGTGCACTGTTTCCTGCCTTTGTTCCATTGGATATCGGACACCAGTTTAGACGCGGCATGTGAGATATCATGTCCCGCCTTAAAGCCGAATTGATTATCCGGAACTATATGTTTGTCTGAGTCCGAATAGGACGAGGAGTTTTTGCTTCACTCTGAGTAATTCGAGGTATAATTCACAGTATTTTTTTCTGTGCTTGAAACTCTACAACAGCCAAATCTACGTGTCAGTGTTATGCCTTCACACGCAGAATTTTTCTGTCTGAGTTCCTATTACACAAATGAAAAACTGACTTGCCATGGGCAGGATTCGAACCTGGACCACATCCAGTTCGCGTTTGTGCGCTAACCATTCGCCATCTCATCACATACGAGTATGTTACATAGCATGCGACGAGGTTTTTTTTTCTCTAACCAACGGCTCCCAGGCTGTTGAGTATAAGTGATTAGGGGCTTGTAGAGATACATAGATGACATTTTTACGCGTTAGGAGCATTGAATCAATTTGATTTTTCAACCCAGTGTAGCGGTTGTTCGATAGATTTTAGTCTTCGCCGGCTGTTTATTACGATATCATTTGTGGGGTCAACATTGGTTTCGAAGTAGTTGATCTCGTTAGGTTTTCTTACGAAAGTATAGACATCAACAGAGACGTTGTGTCTCAAGCTCTGGGCAGGTGATTGATTAAATAGCTTCAAACCTGCTCTATTCTCATTTTCTTACATGTGCTTGGAATTTTTCTAAAACGTCACGATGCCTGCCAGCAATGATAGCGATTTCATCAACATATTCCAAAATCAGGATGGACTGGCTGAAGATAGGGTCTTCTATTTTAACACCTGCCTTATGCACTCTTTATTTCGCATACTCGTATATGTACAAAATAAGTCCATGGAAGATGCTATCAGCTTCATATACTCGTACATTTATTCTTTTCAGAGATTTGTATAAGGAGCACCGGTGTGGCCATTGGTACCTTGGATAGAAATGTATATGCGACATTAAACAAGGATGCACCTCGATACTTCTTCTGTCAGACAGAGGATCACATAGATATAGTGCTGATATCCAGGTCATTATCTTTGATTATCTGGTCTTGTCCGTCTGTGACCTCGTTGTTTTCTAGTTTTTTGTTGTACGGATCTGAACTTTCTTCGTACCCTATTACTCTGTCTTATTCTTGTGCATTTACTGGAAATGATGTTCAAAATCTCTATGCCATATATCGATCGATAACAAACAATATTGTTTCCGCTACTACTTCTTAGCTTTGTTATACAAACTCCAGACGTCTTACATCAAGAAGTTCAACATTTATATAGAAAAGAATAAGTCATTTAAATATGTACGTCCAAATGTTAAATATGATGACAGGAAGATCGAAGTAAATTTCGAAAACGAACCTCATACCATGAAGGAATTTATTTTCAGTGATTTCGACATGACATCATAAAAGGTTTGGCATAAAAGTGGTCTTGATATGCACGGGTGATTCTCCCGAATATGTAAGAAGTGAACGATATCTACTAAACTCCCCCAATGGCAATACTGCAATAGACAAAAAAAAAATCCCATTATATGTGAAAAAGCAATTCCTCATTAATGGCTGTTAAATGAATTTCGGAAATTCTCAGTCTACCACTGAACACCTTCCGCCATTGAACAGTAAAATCCTTTTGTCTAACAGAAATTGCATTCAACTGCAATACTTATAAAGACTTTGTCTATGACTACAACTATGAGACTGCGTACAGGAAGACATTGGCATATATCTTTCTGTTTTGTCAGTTTCACTTCCTGTTCGTATGTGTGTTTGCTTTTAATTAAATTCTAAGCAAAAAAATTCTGCTTTGCTTTGCTACGGCATCTTTGCCACCATTTGTCTCCTTTCGCACACCCACATACACACACACATCCAGAATTATCCTTTGAAATACTTACTACAACGGAGTGGCAGAATGGAAACATTTCGATATTATTTGCTCATTTCTTTTGAGTTTGCCTTTTGTATCTATATTCGTATAGTGAATGCCATATAAAGGAGACCCTGTCTGCGTGAACCTCAAAGTAGCTGCAAGTTATACTAAATATCGTTTAAGTTTGCTTTTGTTGTTACTCGTATACCGTTGGTGTCCTTTGTCAGCTGAGAGTCCTCAGTGTCCTGCGGCGAGAATGAGAACATGAAACAGAATCAAGGAAATGAAGTAATTTTGTTTTGAAACGAAGCGAATTTTATGGCTCAAAGTGGGTATTTCATTATAACGGAACGATGGGGAAAAATTATTTTTCCTGTTGACAATTAGTAAAATTTACCGGATCCTGCAAACGGTAAAGATTTTAGACCGGAGTTATTGTCATTTATACGGTCTCTTCGACTATAATGGAGGGTAATTGTGAAGCAATTGGAATTGGTAAATTGTTATTGAAGTATTTAACAGCTTTTCGTTTGGACGATTTATGAAATAGACACTGGCTGGGGTTGGCGGCGTCGAATTGTTATGGGAATGTGTCTCTAGCATTTTCACTACCCACTTCGATTTCGTTTTCTCGTGAGATTTTAGGTCACACCTAAGTCTGAAAATTTCAAGAAATTCTCATTCTACCCTGTTGACCAAGTAAGAACATAGATCAGTTGCCTCTGTTAAATTAGCCACTGGTCACTTAGACAAACGTTTAGGTTATACCCCGGGAATAATATACGTAATGGTATAAAACTCAGGTCAATTATACTTAAGTACTCTAGTTCGTGGGGGAGGTAACTGCCTAGAGTACCTATTCTCCTGTTAGTGATGGATTTTTCAGCCTTAATATTGGCTGTCATCTCAAATAGGGAAACACTGTGGTCATAAATAATTCTGAACAAATAGTGACTTCTAGTGTCATAGCAAACAGCGGTTATAATGCCGATCTGCATCCTGTATCTGTTGGCAACCATCTGACTCTTTCAGTTCTGATACTGAATTCCTTGTGAAAATACATGCTTTGAGAAAGATGACTATTTTTCATCGTTATACTGCCCGCAACCGTCTAAACAGGATGCGTAAAGGCATGCTCATTTCACGCTGATGACCACAATCGCCTTCCGTCTATTTAAATGCGGTTTTAACACCCGGGCTTCAAAGAACGGTATGTCTCGAAGACATACTCAAACCTGATGCCATTGAACTAGATTGTGAAAGATGCCGAAATGGAAGAGATAAAGTGTCTGCATCTGTAGCGAAAGATAAGCTGCGCTTAAGACCCCATATAACCCTGTCACCATTTACAAACTACTTCAAGAATGCAATGCTTTTTTGACCCAGTCGGAAGGCTGAATTCACTGGATCTTGTTTGGGTCCAAAGTCACAATGGAATCCCGGTTACTAAAATCCTGCTACGTAAGGCTCAGAGGAGAGTCAAGACCTGAACCTGTGTAGGTATTGTCTGCGTTCTCTCTTAGAGTTTCGATTCGACAGTTGGGTTTCCTATAACCATAATTGTGGATGTCAGCGTGCTGAAAACTAAACTTATATAGGTTAGGTTAGGTTAGGAAAGAGTGGCTGTTGGAAATACCAACCCACTTAGGCTTATTGGCCCATTGTGATGCCACGTGGATCTATGATCTTCTTACTACTGGAACCAGTTTGAGCTTATAATAAAGCGTAGGAGACTGTTAACGTCTATGTTTTCTAGATCGTTTAGGTCGTTGTAGAAGAAAGCTCCTAGATGAAGCTTCCTTCTCTGAGAGAGAGCTGGGCATGTGCAGAGTAGGTGGGGGATTGTCTCCTCCTCTTCCTCGTCCATGCAGCTTCTACAGAAATCGTTAGTAAAGGCGCCAAGCCTTCTTGCGTGCTTGCCTATGAGGCAGTGTCCGGTAATGACACCTATTATGGCGCTGAGATGTTTCCTATCTAAAAGGATTAGACACTTAGATCGACTCAGATCCAGCCTTGGCCAGATCTGTTTGGTCGCTAGACATGTTTGTCCAGCAGTCCACCTAAGATCCGTTCTTTTATTGGCATCTAGCTTTAGTGTTAGTTTGCACGTAGCGATTGGTGTACCTATACTACCTTTGTCCGGTAGGATAGGTAGAGTGGTTCCAATTTTGGCGAGTTCATCGGCTCTGCAGTTCCCTGGAATGTCTCTGTGGCCCGGCACCAAACAGAGGTGAATGTTGAACTGCTCTGCTATCTCCATGAGAGATGATCGGCATTCAAGGGCAGTTTTAGAACACAATGAGACCGAGTCCAGGGACTTGATGGCGGCCTGACTATCCGAAAATATGCGGATATCCTTTGCAGATATCACGTTTTTCTTCAGCCAGGACAGAGCTTCTTTAATCGCCAAAATTTCCGCCTGGAACACGCTACAGTGATTTGGAAGGCGGAAAGAGAGGCTTAGATTTAGCTTATCTGAGAAAACACCGCCACCAACTCCGCTGTCGATTTTAGGTCCATCTGTGTAGAGATGGATTGACTTGTCCTCCATGAAAGCACCCTCCTCCCAGAATGATCTAGAGGGGAAGCTTACATGGAAGTTTTTGTCAAACCAAAGTTCAGGTATGGTGTAATCGGTGTTCTCTGTGAGGATTCCTAATGTATTTAGAATGTTGGCGTGGCCAAATGAATTATTTGTCCACTGTTTAGTCGCTTTAAGGCGAATAGCTGCAGTCGCAGCTACTTGCTTGCTAAAAATGTTGAGGGGTGTCAAGTGAAGCAGAATATCTAATGCCGCAGAGGGGGTAGACCGCAAGGCTCCGCTTGTGCATAGACATGCTGTTCTTTGGACTCTGCTTAGTTTAATGCGGTTGACTGCATTTTCCAAGGCCGTCCACCAGACAACCACCCCGTAAGTGAGTATCGGTCTTATGACCGAGATGTATAGCCAGTGGGTTATGCGAGGTTGAAGGCCCCATTTGTTCCCAATGGCTTTCTTGCAAGAGAATAAAGCTATTGTAGCTTTATTGACTCTTTCTTGAATGTTAGGTTTCCAGTTTAGTTTCCTGTCAAAAATGAGACCCAGATATTTTGCTGTATCGGAGAAAGCTAAACTGGTACCGTTTATTGAAGGAGGGTCTATGATTGGAATTTTATATTTCCTAGAAAAGAGGACAAGATCAGTTTTATGGGGGTTTATTCCCAATCCGCAGCGATCTGCCCAGCAGGTTAATCTGTTAAGATTTACTTGGAGGAGTTCTTTAATGGTATTTAGATGTTTTCCTGAGACGGCTATGGCAACGTCATCCGCATAGGCAATCACTCTGCTACCACCCGCTTCCAGGTATATCAGTAGTTCGTTAACTTATAAACTTATAAACTTATATAAGAAGTTAGTGACTTTGCTGCAGCCGTTGGACAGGAAAAACTGATGATCGGCCTTTCAAGTGCACGAGCCTATTGAAAGGCCATATCCAGCGATAAGACAACACTCGAAGTTCCTCTTGAATAAGATAATGTGTCACGCACTATGTAGCAAGTGAAACCGCATATCGTCCAAGTCTTCCCATCTCTGCTTTTCATATTTCTTTCCTGATTCACGTCCCTGCTTTTCGGCCGTAGAACGGGAACGTCAGCGTATGTTCAGCTCATTAAATTCTGATATTAACTGCAGAACCAATTGAGGAATACCAACATGGTGGAATTTAATGCTTCCAAAACACAATATTGTCTGCTGTCGTTTAAGCGAAATTTAAACACCCAGCCATTGCCCATGAGTAGCACTTGTATCGTCGAAACCGAAAAACTTTCCATTCTCGGTATATGTGTCAATGACAACTTACGTTGGAATGACCACATAATCGGTGTCGTCAAAAATGCTGTAAAATGTCTAGGTTTCCACAAGCGATGTAAGAAATACTTCAACCCCTCTGATCAGGTCTCAATATACAAGGCGTTCATCCGGCCCAAATTGGAATACAATGCGAAAATGTGGTCAGGTGTGCCCAATACATCTCTGCACCTGCTAGAAAGGATTAAAAACCGTGCGATAAAACTCATAGGTGATACAATATTGTTCAGATAATGGACACTCTCGAACACCGACCTAATGCCTCGTATCTCACTTTATTTTATCGGTATTTCCACCACCAGTGCTCCATAGCAATTCCCGTAACACTCGTCTCGCTATGAATGCTCATCAGTGTATCCTTAAGCCCACTCGGACTCTCTAACGTACTCTAAAATATCATGATTTGTTCCTAAGCCGTACAACTCGCCCTGCCTAGCTCTGTATTTCCTAGTCATTATAACATTCAGACGTTTAAAAGCAATGTACAGCGATACATCTCTTTCTTTCTTCCCTGATTTTACTTCACCCGCGTTGTGTTCAAGCATTTTAAGAGTACATAAATCCTCAATATTTTGGTTAACATGGAGCAATAGCGGTCTGCATTGATTGTAGCCGACTCGTCGTCATCATCCCAGAAGGAATTTGGCCCAATGACACCTCCGGCATAAAAATCGCATCAATCAGTAGATCTTTTCATATGTAGTAGCTTTTGTTGGCACACCTTCGGGAGTACGCTTCAGCAAATATGTCAATTTCATACTAAACAAAAGTATGTGTCGTCTCTGAGAGTGATTTTTGGGTGAAAGTCCCTGCGTGCATGCGTGATGTTCATTTGGCTTTAACTCTTCGATCAATACGATCAATACACATGGACGTTCACGAAAGTCCAGAGTATTTGAACCCGTATAATCCAATTGGGTTCTTATTTCTATGCGCCTCACATGATTCAGGGAGCCGACTCATGAGCTTAAGTCAAGGAATGCTCAGTTGTTTCGATTAACTTGTTCCAACAACAACATGAAGACGTTGAAAAGGCATTACGTTGACTTACCAAAACCCTTTGGCGAAGACTAGATTATTATATTTTGTGTTGCTGGTAATATCTTCAATACCTACAGTTTCTTTTTTGAGTTTTCTGTAAAGTGTGCAGTTGGTGGTTTCTTAGTTTTCTTCATCCTAACTATTAACGACCTTCAAAGGCTCATTCAACACTCAACACTTTCTCTCTATGCTGACGATACCAAATTCTTTAAACCCATTTCCTCACAACAAGACTCCACCCTCCTTCAAATAGATCTAAATAGTTTTTCCACCTGGTGCATCAAGAACTGCTTAGAACTCAATGTCTCCAAATGTCAATCGATTACTTTCTCACGTAAGTGCAAGAAGTCTCCTCAACGAATTTACCATCTCGACGGCCAGCCTATAGCCCTTGTTGAATCTATCCGCGACCTTGGTATATTATGCGACAGGCAGCTTAATTTCCGCTCGCATATTGATGAGATAATTTCTAAAGCAAACTCATCACTCGGCTTCGTTAAAAGATGGTCCAAAGAATTCTGCAACCCGTACGTGACTAGATCACTATACATCACTTATGTTCGCCCCCTTCTCGAGTACGCTAGCCAAGCGTGGTGTCCCTTTCAACGAGTTCATGTATCTCGTATTGAGAGGATCCAACGTCGTTTTCTTCGCTTTGCTCTTCGAGGTCTACCTTGGAACGATCCTCTAATCTTACCTCCCTATCGAGACAGTTTCAAACTCATTAACCTGAATACCCTTGAGGAGCGAAGGGACGCAGCAGACATTTTGTTCATTCACTGACTCCTCTCAGGCTCCGTCGATTGCATGCCTCTTTGCAACTCCATTTTCTTTAACACTAATCCTCGTAATCTACGTTCCACCCGTCTCTTTTATCTACCTATCCACCGCACCACATATGGCTCTAACGAACCAATCTCCCGTATGTTGCGTAAGATAAACTCCAACCTTTCCGTTTTCGATTTTAATTGCAGCACACTTCCCTCAAATTCGATCTCCTTCACCATCCTTAGCTTTAAGCTCTAGTATTAGTTTAAGTCTTAGTTTTTAAGCTTGTATTAAGCATAATAAATAATAATAATAATAATAATAATAATAAATAACGAAAAATTAAAAAAAAAAAAATTAAATAGACCCTTCGGACATTGAAGACCGATTGGTTATGAATAGTTTATAAATAAATATTTGTCACTCCTCCTGTACTAATCTATGGCAGTGAGTCCAGGTGAGTCCGAAAAAAAATCCTCAAATGTATGAGCCTGCTCTGCAGAGCAGGGATATTCAGTTTGAAGTCGTATTTTATGTTTCTTTCGAAAAGGGACTCATTTTCAGCTCAGATAACAATTGTACAATTTGTCTTTTTTTTTAGAACCAACTTCGGTCTACAGTATGTGGAACTCATCCGATTGTCTTCATCAGAGTGTTGGGATGGTGTTTTTCTTTTTTAATCAACATTTGATCCTTTTTGAGATGAAATTCTTTTGAAGCAATTCCTTAAAACATAAAGGATTCAATTTGTTACATTCATTGGGTTTGCTTTCTACGAGGACCTCTTTGTATGTTGGTGACTTTTTCTTTGCTTTTATGAGGACTTCTTGTGCTATGCGACACAAACAGTGACAAAATAGGTTTTTCCCTCTCCTTTATCTGTGCTCTTTTTTATTTTCCTCATTTGTATTTTATGCGTTTTTATGGAGATCAAATTTGATTCTATTTCGTCCTTCGCTTGGGGGTTGGAGGTTGGTTTTTTTTACGTTTATGCCTTTTTAAGCATATGCCTGAGACGGCTGGCATAGCTGAGATGGCATCATTTAAAGATAGAACTTCGACGAGTAGAACACGAAGCAGAAAGGGACGAAATAAGTTTACGGTCGATTAACAAATAAGTAAATCACCGATACGATAGGAGTACATATTGGTGCTTGTATTTGGCTCCTCCTTCGCAAATAGATGAAAAAACGAAGAATTCTATTTTTATTTCCTGGTCTCGTAGCTAGGGATGTTGTTTTGAAGAAGAGTCATGATCTCTTATTGATGGTGCAATCAATGTTCGATGAAATTGATTGTAATAACTGGTGGGATTATTGGATGACGTCGATAGAATGAAAGACGCGTATAATTTTAATCTTTGGATTTATTTTAGAATTGAAAGTATTTCTGGTTCATTTGCTCAGTGGGGTGTATTTGTGTAAGTTGTCTCATGGACTCAGTTGAATCTACTGCTGCAAGTGATTTGTATTTTTCTTCCTGCCAGAAAAGAACACTCAGACAAGGAACTAGTCCATTGTGGTTCTTATAGGTATGTTCCTGGTAACGAAATGTCTCAGGCATTCATAAGTTATGGCTTTAGTGATAAAGTACCTACAGCACCAGAAGCCATCAATAGCAGCACCCAGCAGTACTAGCAAGCGTGTTCTTCGGCAGTGTCGTCATCATTCTCACAGTAAGCATCGCAGAAGGTAGTGTCACTGATTGTTACAAACATCAGATTTTGAGAAGAAGCCTAATGCCCTGTTGGCACACCATTAAGAACGGTAGAAGGTCCTTTCTGTCGAGGGACAGTGTAAAGCCGCTGAGATGGTCGGAAGCATTTATTTGCTCTACTTACATCCACAATGTCATCCAGATACTTAGCTTCGTTTGAAATGGGGACAGTGACGCCTCTTACCACTAGATAAGTCAGACCACTTCCAGTGAAGTGAAGATTTTCAACCATTAGAGGATTTATTAGAAAATACATTTCTAGTTCTTCTTACCGATTATGTCTAGTGGTGCCCGCGCTCTATAATAAGCAGTCACTTGACATAATTCGATACGGAGAATATGTACATCATCAGCATACATTTGAGAATATTCGAATATTTGAGAGGGCTAAGTAGAGAACCGACCAGCATGCACCAATATTCGTCAACACGCTCGATAACAGATGCCAGCTAAGACGATTTATATCATTTTCTCGCTTGGAAACGCAGTGATAGGAACTAGTTGTGAGCCGGGTTTGGTCTAATTACCTTCGAACAGTAGGTAAGTGTTTCCAGTCTTGCTGATTTGCCATCATCTTTTGATGATTCTGACTTTTTCATGGGCTTCATCGAGTGTTTCAATATCATAAAAACACTTTTCTTAATCCGAATAAGACTTTAATATTCTTTTTGCGTAGATCTGTAAAAATTAACGTATCCTCCCAAAATTTTCGTAAAACCTTCAGTCACCCAGAATTAGTGTTCTGAAGTGCATCATTTTGGTCGTCCTATGACTATGACGTTTCAGGGTGGAAAGATCAGCCTTCCTCAAATCTCAAAGATGCAATTTTTTGGGCTCAAATTTACTCCAGAAACTTATAGTTGGAATAGAGCCGGTAAATACTTAACCTAGTTTGCATTTGTTTTCCGAGCTGCCCTTCTTGCCTTTTGATCAATTAAATATAGGCTTTTCCAATAAGGACTTGACACATTTCGGCCGAAACGGCCGCTATTTCGCGATCAGTGTTGGCTCTGAGCTCTTCCAACGTCGTCGGCGTGTTGGCATAAACCAATGACTTAACGTAGTTCCACAGAAAAGAGTCAAGCAGCGTTAAATCGCACGAACGAGGCGGCCAATCAACTGGCCCATTTCTTGAGATAACACGCTCACCATACTTACTCTTCAATAAATCTATTGTAGCGTGTGCTGTGTGGCTTGTGGCACCATCCTGTTGAGACCACATGTAGTCCAAGTCCATATCTTCAAATTCGGGCCAAAAATAATCGGTGATCATTGCGCTATAACGCTGACCATTCACAGTAACGTGACGATCGTTATCGTTGACGAAAAAATATGGCCCAATAACGCCGCCGCCGGCATGCAAACCGCACCAAACAGTTATTTTTTGTGGATGAATTGGTGATTCATGAAGCACATGTGGATTTTCACCCGACCAATAACGCATATTTTGCGTATTGACGAACCCATTGAGCCCAAAATAAGCTTCGTCACTGAAGATAATTTTGCGATGAAATTCATAATCTTGCCGCATCTTTTCCAGAACCCAAGCGGGGAACGTACGTCGCTTCAAATGGTCCATCGGCTTCAATTCTTGAGTCAGCTTGATCTTGTATGGGTGTAAACCAAGATCCTTACGCAAAATATGCCATAATGTGGTCTGAGTGATGCCCAATTCTTGAGAACGCCGTGGAATTGACTGATTTGGATCGTTTGCTACGGACGCCTGAACGGCAGCGATATTTTCGACACTTTGACCAACCAGTTGCCTCACTGACACGGTAACATCACACAACGAATATGTAGACTCAAATTTTTGCAATAAACTTGTTATTGCCTGTCTACTAGAGCGAGAATAACGACCGAAAATTGGAGTTAACGCTCTTAAAGTTGCATTCACCGACTCCGAATTTCGGTAGAAAATTTGTATAATTTTCAGACGTTGCTCGTTAGTGTACTTTATCATGATGAAAATGTTGAGTTGACTGAATAAATTGACAGTAACAGTTTGATGATTAGTGAAAGAGTGCGTTCGCAAATTAAATTCAAAGTTGTCAAGTCCCTATTGGAAAACCCTTTACATGACTTAGATTCTTTTTTATAATTTCGTGATAACCGACACCACTATCACCCGTTTCCGGCTTGACGTTGATTTTTGGGACAACCTGTATATAGTTCAGAATTTGATATATCTTTGCCCAGAAATATTTTTAAAAATAAATTTATGTCTTTACTTTATTAATCAATTGTAATATTATTTCAAGTTATGTTTAAGATACAATCTTATATGAATTTCAAAATCTGTGGGTTCATAAGTCGTAGATTGAAATAAATAAATTACTAAAAAATTAATTTGGTTGTCGTATCTTGGAGGAACGATATCCGACTTCATGCAAGTATGTTACATATGTGACTTGAAAATGACGACGGATAATCTTCAGCAGAGATAGAACTTTCTGCATTTCCCGCTCTGTCGACTTTCCCTTCGCATGCATTAAAGACGCGCTAGATTCTTTGCACCTTGCCATGGTATCCCTGTGTAGAAAAGATCTAACGAACTTGTTCTATTGTAGGTCTTAAAACAAGGCAGGATCCAAGCGTTCTCTAGGGAAAGGTCGGTGTTTTAGTGGTCGTTTTGTATAAAATAACATATGTTAATAGATTTGTAGTTCTCTTTTGACCAACTTTCTGCCGCTGAGTCTTTCTTTTCCTGGTTCTGTTCATAAGCAGATTTGTATGACTCCATTGATTCGTCGACATATTCGGTTATCATGGATAGCTGTGGCTTGTACAATGTATTACTATTTATTTCGGTTTTTGCTCTCATTTGCTTAAATTATTTCGTAGGATTCTTATCGTGAGAAAATTATGTCCGATACTGCAGAATTGCGTCCGATTAATTACTATGAGCAATTATCTCAAGTGATGAGACGCTGCTATTAAGTCTCCTTTAAAAATGAGCAGGAAACCATTGTGACTATATTTTATTAGCCTCTGAAGCACAACTTGGCAAATCAACTAATCCAAAACTTATTTTGTAGATCATTGTGTGTTACGTTTTCAGGAAAATTATTTTCTTTTATAAATTAATGGTAACCTTCGCCTTTCTCCAATATTGTGCTTCTATGACAACTGAAAATTTTTTCTTCGTCTCAATTATCATAGTGAACTGCAAGCTGGAAAATCCTTCCCATTGTTATTTGCTTGTGATGAAAATTTCAAAATACCAGTCTTCCCCTTATATGACATTGTAGCACGAAAAGCCAAGGATATTCATTGCAATTTCCAGCGCGTTCCAAACGCACAATGCAACTACTGTATAAGAAAAACAAAAACCATCTCGCTTCGAGAAATAATCCCGAAACTTAATAAAGGGAAATCCGTGAATATTCATTCGCTTTCTGTATATCCTAATCTGGATTTAGTAGATTGACAATAGGATACTCCTAATGAAATATTTTCTACTATACTCTATTCACTCGTCTGCTGTTCATTTTAATGCACGACTCCAATCGGAAAAGGGACCTTCAAATTGTACAGTTGGTAGGATACAAATGCCATAGACCCAAGTACGAGTATTTTGCATCTCTGCAAGATTTTAATTGTAATTCATGCGATGCAGTTTGAGTTCGAAGACAATGTGAATGCAAATCTCGCGGTATGGATATTTGATACATACTCGTATATTCGTTCGTTCGCGCCAAATGAAGGTCGTTGTAGTTCCGATGAAATGAAATAAAAACCATCGTGGGAATTGTTCAAGATGACTTTTTTGTGTTCCGCAAGGATAATTACATGGCTTCCGAGACTCTGGTTTATAAAGAACGAAAAATTAACTTTTTTTGCGGCCTTTTTAGCTGGAGGTGCTAGGTAGTAGGTGGCTCTCAAAAGAAGAGAATTAATTAATAACACAAGGCTTGAGTGCAGCGAGAACAATACACCGGAAAAAGGGCTCTATTGTTGGATCTGAATATGAAAAGCTTCAAGGATAAACCGAGACCTTTTTTCTTTATTGATTTTTGGTTTTTAACCGTGTGGTTCGGTTCCTTAAAAAATAATTTAAAATTAGCAACCCTGTTGGGCTGTTATCGCGCACAAACTATGATATCTGTCCTCCCTCATCGGCGTCACAGTTTATGTAGTTTGGGCGGGCGACTCGACTGGTTTGCGTGAATCTACAAATCATTCGATTAATTACCATCTACTTTTATTGGATGAATTATGGATTTTAATTAAGAGCTTTAGCGAAACGGCAAGAGCCATCATAATGTAAAGGTTTGTCGACTGGTAGTTTATTGCTAAAGGGGTGGCTTCCAAATGGCTAACAATTAATTGATGCAGAAATTTATCGAAATTGTTTATCTGTTGTGAGTAGACGCGTCAAAGCGTCACTGGCAATTTCAATTAAGTTAATTCATGTTAAACTTGGCATAAAGGTCAATAGAGAAAAGAATATGTTAATCTGCTGATGATTCTATTAATTCGCTGATGATGCATGCATTACCTGCAATATAAAAATGTTCACATGTTCAGTATGTTTATGGAGACTGTATTCAATATTTATTTAGGCCTTCCGTACTTGCTACCAAATGTATAGGTAGGCTTCATAGTGCAGCTCAAGTTATTGTGATTTGCTACGAATTGAAATCGCCTCGTTATACTTCCTGACAACGTCTTGATTTAACAGCAAAAGACTTGGTGAATGTGGACTCAGAACATCTGTAATTTAGATCTCAGACTTTCATACGAAATCTTAGCTGTGAAGAGAAATGATAATTGAGCAGGAAAGTCATCCCAAAAAACTTTAAAAGAGCTTAGATTCCCCCGCTGTCATATTTCCTATTTATGATGTGGGAAAGGTCTCATAAAACCGCACGAGTAAGTGCGATGGTCTTCGATAAAAGTAGCTCTTTGGGAAGTAATTAATACCCAATATGTGCTGTAAGCTTTTGTGTGAATGTGTGCAATCCCATCATCCTTCTTCATTGTGTATACTATACACTTATTTGTTAGTGAACCTTATTGCCGAGGTCTATGAGCCAATGTAATCTTCACCTACAATCAAATTATCAATGCCCACCTTCAACCTTCTATAGATTATGAGAACTGAACTTGAACTATCTGGATCAATGGACGTCTTTATCGTGCCTATCGTCCTTTTACCGAATCTCACATTCGGCCATTCTGTTTAATCGTTCGACCCGAATGATTTCGTTCAAGGTTTCATATCATCAGCAGCGGCGGTTGTGCGCATTAGTCCGGCATGATTCCCCATCTTAACAACTTCATATTGATAGTGCTTACATACTCTAACTATCTTATAGGGCCCCAGAAACTTTGGTTTCAGCTCCCATTCAGGTCAAAATTGAGTCCTGCGCACTTCTACCAAGTCGTTCATCTTTTATTTCATCGATTCTTTTCGTTTTCGGAGGTGGTATCTGTAGTTTTCATTATGCATCTTCATGATATTCGTCTTAGCATCTTCTCTCATTAGACGTCTTACCTAGTCTAATTAGTCGAAAACCTCTTCATTGCTCATGTCTATTCCAGTAAGTGTATTTTAAAAGGAGTATGCATCGTACTTCTAGACGGCGTGGTGTTTATATCTGCTGCACCCGATCCAGTTATTTGTACCAGCATCCCGGCTATTCGATCGCTATCTTTCTTAACAGTAGTATGAGTATTCGATTCACACGTTCTACTTGAGCATTTGCTTTAGGTACGGTACCCCTGCGGTGATCATCACATCAAATGCATAGTATCTTCTCATTCGCAATATTCCTGAAAGTCTTTCGATTTAAATGCTGCTCCTCTATCACTTATGATCCTTCGAGGGTTCCAAAATACAGCAGATTGATTCGTAAGCCTTTCCATAACCTATTCCGTAATTGGTGATGGTTCATCATTCCTTGGATTGTAGCTTTTGATCATCGTTGTGATCCTTCTTTAGTACTCTAAAGGTAAGTGATCCAAATCGATTACAACCGTAGAAGCGCCTTCATCACGGCCAATATACACATAGTTTCAAACGTTTTTTGGTGATGTAACCGATGCTTCCACTAGTTCACTCACCTCAGCTCGCCGTCTAAACTCAATTTCGTTTTCTTCGATAGTTACAGATGCCTGTTCTATTGAAAATAGTATGTCACATTCGCGTACGACATGTCACACTGCCAACTGAATATCATCTACCTTCATCGGTGCATCAATGTACCCTAATGTAAGAACGTTTATGTTCCCTAAATGAATTACTGCTGTCGTTTTTCACACTAATTCCACCTCTGGGAAATGCCGTAACGCATCACACCTTATCAATGATAAGTCGCATCCCGTATCTATCAACGCTGTCATTTCCAAACCGTTAATGGTACCATCCTTCATTAAATGGTTTGACTTACTTCCTAAATGCACTTTGCTTTTGGCCTCTTCTTTCAGCACCGAAAACTTCTTGAACTCAAAGGGGATGATGTCCGATTTCATCGCATTTGAAACATTTATAGCCCTGTAGATACGATCTCGATAAATGATGAGGATATCCGAACTTTAAACATCGCTTCAGGCCTTCCTTCTTCACAACAGCTGCAGGTTCATTCCTAGCAGACGAAAGTTGCCAAGAGGACTTTTGAGAATTCTCTGTCGCCATCTTAATACGCTCGTATATCTTGAGTTTCTGTTTTAAATCCTTGATGGTCGTTGACTCATACAAAACCATTTTGTCGTCATTTCTCCGGCAATAAAATATTCAATTAGCGATCTCCATCAGCTTATATAAATATTCACGCAGTGTCTCCGTATGCTGTTTGCGCCTGCACCTAAGTTGACGGTGAACTTCTGCTGAGCTTCTTTCAGTGTTTCCCAAATCTGTACATCGTTCCTGCTCTGAGTATATAATTTCGCTGCCCCTGTCATCTATCTGTTCTATCTGAGCATGCGACAAATTCCTTCAAATTCATCTACCCAGCTGTTTATATTTTGCGACGACTCCCCCAAGAATGGTTTGGTGTTTGGTGTCCCGTATTAAATTTTTTCTTCTTTTGCGTTGCACGCGAACATTGTGCACTTTGCCGTTGATCCACACGTTTCAATTAAACTCTCTTGCATAGTGTTCTCTGAACTATCATCCTCAGCATGTCCATAGCGTTCTAGAAGTCGGTCCTGTAAGTCAGTTTTTTTCCCGTTAAAGTCAACCCTAAGTCCCTTAATTTCTTTGTTAGTTCTTCCACGGTTAAACTTTTCAAATAAGGATAAAAACAAAGTTACACCGACAACGACAGCTGCTGCTTCTTTTCGTCTACGTCTCCTTATTCGTCTTTCGTTTTAACACACTATCGTTGGATACATAATTACTGTCCTGTACCTTTCAATTTCGTTTTGCAGAGACGTGGTCATCTATGTCATTTTTATGTCGTCTGTCGTCCTTTTACCGAATCCCACATAAATATCCAAAACAATGGGCAAGCTACTGAGTTCACTGAAAAAGGATTGGCTCTGCATGATTCCATGGCCCTTCCTTCTGTTGAAGTTCTATGTATTAAGCACATCCTTCAAAAGAGGGTCATTCCAACAAGTGCCCGTCAAGTTCCTTCATAACTTTTTAGCCGATGTACTCGTATATGTATGGTATACGAGACGAAATTAGATAATCTATCATAGTAAGACTTAGTTGCTGGCATGCGAAAGTAATATTTGATATTATCCTGGGGCACCGCACAACCACTTCTGTATAAGCTCCAGGAACAAGAAAGAAATTAGGTCTGTCTGTCGCCTGCTGTGTGATTGGGCATATGAGTTGAGGTCCTCAAAATAAGTGCAACATGTCACGTGTACCCACCCTTACTAATAAGGCTAAGGACCTTGGACCCTATACTAAAAGCCAGACTGAAAACCAAATCGACCACATGCTGATCGATAAAAGATATGCCTCGAATATTTTGAGAGGGCTGTCAGAAGTGCAAACATTGATTTCGGCCATCAAGATCACCGCCCGATTCAAAAAGGCTCTAACAAATAGGAGCTGTCCAACAAAATGCTATAACAACAACGAAAGAGTACCAAGCAACTAAAGGGTTTTTCAATAGGGACTTGACAACTTTGAATTTAATTTGTGAACGCACTCTTTCACTAATCATCAAACTGTCACTGTCAATTTATTCAGTAAACTCAACATTTTCATCATGGTAAAGTACACGAACGAGCAACGTCTGCAAATTATAAAAATTTTCTATGGAAATTCGGAATCGGTGACTACAACTTTAAGAGCGTTAACTCCAATTTTCGGTCGTAATTCTCGCCCTAATAGACAGGCAACAACAAGTTTAGTACAAAAACTTGAGTCTATATATTCGTTGTGTGATGTTGCGTGTCAGTGAGATAACGGGTTGGTCAAAGTGTCGAAAATATCGCTGCCGTTCAGACGTCCGTAGTAAACGATCCAAATCAGTAAATACCACGGCGTTCTCAAGAATTGGGCATCGCTCAGACCACATTATGGCGTATTTTGCGCAAGGATTTTGTTTTACACCCATTTAAGATCAAGCTGACTCAAGAATTGAAACCGATGGACCATTTGAAGCGACGTACGTTCTCCGATTGGGTTCTGGGGAAGATGCGCCAAGATGATGCAATGATGCATCGCAAAATCATCTTCAGTGACGAAGCTCATTTTTGGCTCAATGAGTTCGTCAATATTGGTCGGGTGAAAAGCCACATGTGCTTCACGAATCACCACTTCATCCACAAAAAAATAACTGTTTGGTTCGGTTTGTATGCCGGCGGCGTTATTGGGCCATATTTTTCCGTCGACGATAATGATCGTCACGTTACTGTGAATGGTCAGCGTTATCGCGCCATGATCAACGATTATTTTTTTATTTTTGGGCCGAATTGGAAAATATGGACTTGGACGACATGAGGTTTCAACAGGATGGTGCCACAAGCCACACAGCACACGCTACAATCGATTTATTGAAGAGTAAGTATGGTGAGCGTGTTATCCCAAGAAATGGGCAAGTCGATTGGCCGCCTCGTTAGTGCGATTTAACGCCGCTTGACTATTTTCTGTGGAGCTACGATAAGTCATTGGTTTATGCCAACATTCCGACGACGTTGGAAGAGCTCAGGGCCAACATTGAATGCGAAATAGCGGCCGTTTCGGCCGAAATGTGTGGCCGAGTAGTTGAAAATTGGGTCCAACGAATCGACCGCTGGAAACGTGCCCGCGTTAGCCATATGAACGAAGTCGAGTTCCATTCATAAATGTGTTGATTGTACTTCAAGCCGATAATAAAGTTTTTGAAATATCTCAAATGGTTTGAGTTTTATTTAAAAAAAAAATTGTCAAGTCCTTATTGGAAGACCCTTTATTAAACTTACTGTTCTGCGAAATCGCCGCCTCAGTGTAGTTTAAGTCCAACATAGTCTGCTTGAGGAACACCAAGTGTTCATACGTTCAGATACCGTCAGATGGAGACTTTCTGAACAGAACCTGACTCCAAATAAAGCTGCAACAGGCCCAGCATTAACGGTAGCCCACCGTCGAGCACGGCTTGAATTTGCTCGAGAGCATAGGGATTGGACGTTAGAGCAGTGGGGTAATTTACTCTTTACTGATGAGACCAGGGTGAGTCTACATGTAAGTGATCGACGTCAGAGAGTATATCGCCGCGTTGGTGAACGTTGCGTCGTGGAAACTGTTGCTTATGGAGGAGGATCTGTAATGGCCTGGGGCGGCATCTCCTTAACCGCACATACAGCTTTAGTTTTCATCGAACCGACGGGCTGTACACGTGGATTGACTCATTGATTCTCATCGCTACATTACTCAAATCCTCACAGACGATTGAACACTTATGGGATGAACTGAAACGTCGGGTTCGAGCCCGGGTACCTGCTCCAACAAGGCTTCCAGTGCTGTTGAAGTGGATTGGAATGCAATTCCTCAAGATTTCATTGTCAGGCTCGTGAGGTCGATGAATACAAGGCTGCTGACCAACAACGTGTTTTTAATTTTTTTTTTTTCATTATATGATTACTTAAATTAACATAACTGGAAAATGACTCTTTTTTGTATAATTTTAAATAAACACTAAATAAACTTAATAATCCCAATGAGTTTCCATTTTTAATCAACATGAAGCGCACTTTCAGTAGGTACCACTTTTTTAGCTGTATGTTTTATACTTTTAAAGAATATCGAATCCGGGGTGGCCTGGTTTATTTGCTGTCTAGTATGTATTTATCCCGAGTTAGATTTTTTTGTATTATTCTCATTTTGAGTTGGACAGACATAGTGGACATATGAGCTCAATTTGTTTGTTTTGAAGGTTTTGTCGCCGTTTAAATGGCTTCCAGATAATTAAGTTCTGTATCTATCAAGGCTACTGCCATCCACGACCGTGACACCTCCAAACCTAAATAAATATATGTTCCACATCCAAAACTCCTAGATGTATCAACACTCGAAAATGGGCAATTAAGTGATAAAAAAAAAATGTGACTTCATTAAATTTTAAAAATTAATGGTACTTTACACCTCACTATATAAATACAACCGTAACGTGGTTAAAAGATATTTCTGGCTTGAAAATTTAATTTGAATTTAAATCTCAAAAATATTTTTTTCCCGTTTTGCTTTTTTTTTTTTGGATTTTTTTTGTATTTTTACCACCAGCGCTTACCGATAATGGCTAAGGAAACCAACTGCTAAGTATTAAATTGTATCCTAGAGGCGAAATAATTAAACCTCTGGTAGAATTCCCTTTTAAACCAACAAAAATTGTATCTTTTGGTTTCGTGCTTATTTAAATAAAAAAAAAAAAGCAAAACCTATAATTTAATGAAATGCATACGCAGCAAATAAATCAGGTATTGAGGCCAAAGCACCCTATAGTAAGTTGTGGTACGAATTTATGGGAATTAATATTAAATGGAGAACGAAAATTGAGAAGAAAAGGCAAAAAAAAAAAATGAATTTGCGAACGAAAGCAATTACCGGAACACACCTGAATGATTTTTTGTGCTATGTACATAATTTTGTTGTTTTTAAATGAATTATTAATATGAATGCGGATTGGAGGTGAGAAATTGTTGTCTTTCAGTTGAAAGGCTTTTTAATTATTTGTGAATATAATTAAGCCGTGATATTGAACTCAAATTCGCGTTAAAATTATTTATCTTTGTGATGTAGCAGATAAGCGGAAAAAGATACGAGTTAATTGAACTGCATTCTGAAAGGAATTACTACAATTCACCAGAATTTGTGCATTTTCATGGAATTAAGATGTTGCAATCTGTTTGATTTTATGAATTAAATATAAAAAAAAAAAAAAAAAACAATTTAACTTTGAACAAGTTACTCCATAAATGAAAGGAAAAGGAAGAATTGTCGATTTTTCTTATTCTACATAAAGTTCAAGTCTCAAATATAAATTACCTAAAAGCGAGGAGGTTGTTCATAGGTCTAATTAATGAAAATTGTGGTTGGTCGTGATTCAATAGGTAGTGTATTGGTTTCCCAATCGGACGGCTTGGCGTTCAATCCCAACCGTGCCCGAACTATATACTTTTTCAGGCAACTGGAATCGCGTAAGATGAGTGGTTGCCTAAAATATAGTCTCCCCATTAAATGTTGGATGCCATCCATGGAGCGGAAACCTCTTTCTTTTTCTTCCTGTCCCAGTTTTTAAAAGAAAAGACCACCTTTATGTCAAGTAGTACTGAATAGTACTAATCCTGAATTTATTAATTTATTTCTATTTTAGTCGACCAATATAACTTGATTTACAAATATCCCAACGAACATTAAAAAAGATTTCACCAGTCAATTATAGATAGATAGATAGATTTTTAATTCGTATATATTTTTTTTACAAAGTTTCCACTTTGCAAAGTATTGCTTATAATTTAAAAATTGATTTAAATTTAGAGGAAAATACGACAAAAAACTCTAATTGAAGGACAGAAAAAAAGAATAAATAAATAATTGAATAGGTAAATTAGTAAACAAGTACATAGATAGGTAAATGAAGAAACAGATATACATATTCGAGGGGCGTTCAATATATTCTCGGTATCGATATGAAGGAAAGTGCGAATTCAATTTAAATTGTTTTTATTTTTCAATATAATCTCCCCTAACATCAATGCATTTGTTACATCTTGAGATAAGCTTTCTTAAACCTTCAAAAAAATAATTTTCCTCCTTCTCTGCAAAATACCCATTTATTGCCGACTTGAGTTCTTCATCATCCGAAAATCTTTTTCCACGAAGACATTTTTTCAAATCCGGAAACAGGAATAATCACTAGGGGCAAGGTCTGGACTATAGGGTGGGTGTTGGGTTTCTTCGAAACCACAATCTCGCGCAGAAGCCTTGGAAACTAGCGCCGTGTGAATAGGAGCGTTGTCATGAAGAAGCAACACACCCGCTGCGAGTTTACCCCGTCTTTTCTTTTTAATTTCCTCCCGCAAATTATGCAAAGTGGAAGCGTAGGATGTGGCGTTGATGGTTTCACCTTTTTTTTTGTACTCAATGAGCAAGATTCCCTTTGAGTCCCAAAAAACTGTGGCCATGAGCTTCCCGGCAGACGGAGTGACTTTGAACTTCTTCGGGGGGTCTGTTCCTTTTTTATGCCACTGCATGGACTCTTGTTTGCTTTCAGGGTCATAGTGGTGGACCCATGTTTCGTCCCCAATAACAATTCGATCCATAACACCGTCCGCGTTCTCACTACACATCTCCAAAAGCTCTCTACAGCATGCGATTCTCACTTTTTTCTGAGGCGCTGTGAGCATTCGTGGCACCCACCTTGCACTGACCTTTGAAAGGTTAAGATGGTCATGAAGAATGGTGTGAATGGTACCAATTGAAAGCTTGGTGATCTCTGCCATCATTTTCACCTTTATTCGGGCATCCTCAAGAACAAGCTTTTCGACTTCTTTGATGCTTTCTCCCGTACAAGCAGTAGCCGGGGCGCCGGAGCGGGGGTCGTTTTCAATGCTCTCTCTGCCTGTCTTGAACTCACTTGACCACTTTTGCACAGTTGATAATGAAGGCGCGGAACCCTGGTAAACAGCCACCATCTCTTCATGAATAGTTTTTTTACTTTTTCCTTGCTTAGTGAGAAATTTAATTACAGCGCGATGCTCAATTTTCACCATCATCGTCTCAGTTGCCATTATGATTCTGTTTAACTTGAGATAAAACGCGAATTAATAATCACATTTATATGAAATTTTACATGAATGCACTAAAATAATAGTATTACTTGATAAATAAGTCAATTTATATATACAACCGCAACTTCACCCCGATACCGAGAATATGTTGAACGCCCCGTACGTGTAAAAAAAAATAATTTCTATCGGGATCGAGAGTGAGACAAGGTTGTGCTTTGAGTCCTAGCCTATTTGCACACTTTGAAGATATATGTACGTGGAGATGCCAAGTATGCAGGTGTGCTGGTTAAAGTTCTTCTTTTTGCGCTTCGAATACTGCAAAATGCGGAATCTGGTAGTGAACCTAAGTAAGTCTCAAATAATGATATTCAAAAAAGGTGCAGGCAGAAACTGCCTAAACGAAAAATGACACTTTAATGGGGAAACTATTCAAGTTATGGAAGGGTAAGGAGTTTACTTTAAGAAGAACCTCAATATGGTGATGCAAATCTGTCGAAGTCAAAAGCAGTCATCAATGGTGCTTAGAGGAACTGTTTTACCAACAAATACATATATTGCCCATAGCTGGAAATATAAAGTTTTTGAAGCTGTTTCGGAATCCATTCTCTTTTACGTTGCTCAAGTATAGGGAGGAAAGTAAAATGAGAGAGTGGAAAACTGCTTGGGGCGACCAGATAGCAATCATAATTGTATCAAGTATTATGTTTCAGCAACTGTCAAAGTTACCAATGACATCCAGCTTTCAAAATATTCAGTAAGGTTTGCCATTTCATCATGCACCCTTTTATGGTTGCTGAACGTGCTGAAAGTATTAAAAAAAATATCATCGAAATCCCGGCTCAGTTGGAAATACGCAATGTCGATCGTCATCATGGCTTCAATGTGCAGGCAATTCTCGTACCGTGGAGAAGTTTGAACGTGAGTACACTCTTTTGGGTGTTAAACCACCAACCAGACAGAGATTGTTGCGAAATGAAGAAAATACAGCCGCCGTATCGGCAAACTTATTTTTCGGTTGGATTTGGGACAACATCCGTATAAGATGGTGCTGATGCAACGTGAGTTCGCTAATTGGGCACTGGAAATGTTGGCCGGAGATCCAGATTTTTGCCAAAAAATCATCTTCTCGGACGAGGAGGATTTTTGTCTCAGCGGCTATGTCAAAAAGCAAAATTGCTATTATTGGACCGAATACAATCCACAAGTGTTCGCCCAAGCATCAATGCATCCACAAAGATTGACTGTTTGGTGAGGTTTATGGCATGCCGGCATCATCGGACCTTATTACTTTCGAAATGAGGAAGGAGACACTATTACGGTCAATGGTCTCAGGTATAGAGCGATGTTAACCGACTTTATGTAGTTAGAGCTCGACAACATCGATATACCGAGCTATGGTTCCAACAAGACGGGGCTATATTCCATACAATCGATTCAACGCACGAAGTTGTGAAGGAGAAATTTCGCGACTGGGTCATCTCACGGCGAGTGTTCATCAATTAGCCGCCGCAGTCAAATCGATTATTTTCTCTCAGGCTACGTCAAGTCCTTAGTCTACGCTAACAAGTCAATTACTTTAGACGAGCTCGAGGCCAACGTTCGGCACGCTATTGCCGGAATAACGCTCCAAATATTGGACCGAATCATCAAAAATTGGACCAACCTCTTGAAGCACTTCAAAATAAAGCCAGAATCAATTTTATATCTCACAGCGTGTTGATTTCTTTAAATTTTTTTCCTATCGTTTTAATCTGGTCACTCAAAATGTTGTCTAATAGATGAGAACGATACCAGGAAATAAGTTGATATAACCTGCAAATTCGACAGACAGATCTGGCCAAAGCTGTACCTAAAATATGTACATAAAGAGTATTTTTGTCATAAGAAGGCACATATTGGCAGACATTCCAAAACTTGCTCTCACTTATAACATTTTTTGCTGGTGCTAGAGAGACGACCGAGAAGTCACCGTCCACCTGCTTTACATGTTGTTGGCTTCTTTTACCAAAAAAAAGATAAGTTGGGCTACAGCTTCCAAACAAGTTCAAGCTAGTCTCTGTTAACTTACCATAGGGACATTGAGTCAATATGATCTCAGGAAAACCTTAGTATTAGATACTGGCATAACAATCTAACCTTAAGCTTGACACATACCAATTACCCTCCGTTTTCGATATTTTTAACCAAGTTAGGTTTCAATATAAACATTTACTCGTATATGTGTTTAAAAATAGAAATATGAGAGTTCCGGTGGTATGAACAACTGGAACTAAAATTTGGGAAGATAAAAGTAATGATGATGGTTGACAGTGTCTGAAATACGTCTGGGTTTATTTTGTTGGACGGTGGTTCCATACACCTCCCTCCTTCGCACTGATTGTGTTGAATGTCGAGCTAATGATATCTGAACCCACTCAAAATTATGTCGGAAAATTAGAAACCAACGCAGCGTGTATCTTATGCTCATGTTTCATGGGAGAAACTCATTGTTCCTGAAGTATAAACCAACAAAATATAAATACGAAAATCATCACCATAGTATGATATTTCATAATCCACTACCAGGAAGATACTCTTCCTATATTCTTTCTCTCGTTTTCGTTTTGCGGGTTTTATTTAAGCTATTAAATTCAGGGCCATCTCACGCGATACCCAGATACGCAGATACTCGTACACTTCTACTGATACACTGAGCCTCTGCGTGTGTTTGGTTATCCTCCTTTTATTTTCATTATTAAATCAGATATCAATTTGGATTAATTTCCTTTTTGTTTGAAGGCATCTTTTCCCTCTAGTATGTAGTAACAAGCCAACATAAACAAAAGGAGAACGCCCAGGATGTGCTCTTGTTTTCCTCATTCCCAAGTCAAAAAAGAAAAATAAAAATATATATACGAGTATACTCGTATATGTACCATATGTATGTATACGTAGGAGTACTTACCTATAAATAAATAAAATAAATGTAATATCAGCAACACACCATAGCAGGGAAATTAATTTTTTTATTTTTTTTTTGTTTCACTTTACCCAATTCTGGCTACCAGAATGTATTTACACATCATGAGTTGGCCATGTCCTGGCAGATCAGTGAATGACCACGTTCTATGGACACTCCAGACGATATGCAATGCAAATCAGCACAAACACACGCTTGACATGCAGTATAATGAAATAATCTGGATGCAACTTTGTGTGGCAGGGATTTTCGTTTGGGCTTTTGTATCTGAGAGTTGTAGTGGTAGGTTGGGTCCGCTGCGTTTATTATTCACAGGAAATAAATAAATGTGGTGGCCCAGAAGCCGGGTCGGGGTGGGATGGGATAATGATTATTATTATTGGGATGAATCATGTGAGGATTTTTTTTTCGCTTGCTTCTCTCTGGTTTGGTTCGCATTTTAAGGGATTTATAATTTGCATTCGATTTAATTTTTGCAATGATAACATCGCATCGCACAAGTGTAATGATATTGAATACAGAGTATCTCATGGGCAATGGGGTAATGGATTGAATGCCGCTACAACGTGGTGCATTGAATTTTAATCAGATCATCGTTAACTGCTATTTCTGTATTGAATTTACCACAAAAAGGGCTATTTGCTTTTGGTAATTAGTAAATTTACGTACCAATTGGGAAATGTCGAACAAAAAAGACAGTGGAAAAAACGAAGAGGTGAAAAGGTTTTGGTATTGGTTGAGTGTTTTTCGTGGTAATGCGTTTGGATATCTGAAATTGTTTATCTTTTGGATAAAGCCATGACGTCAATAAAGACGTGATTTATTATTTGAAACATTTGACAGGCAATTGAGAAATGAAATGATATAGTTTTTCTGAACTATGGAAGAGATGATAGTTTGCCCATTATGAAAGTCAACAATTCTTGTTCGACATCTTGCATCTTGTTTGCTATATTTACGGACCGTAGGACTTCGTCAGAGAGCCCAAGAGTTTGCTCTTGTTAAAGTAATTCAATTATTATTTTTTCTGCCTCGGCTAGAACTTGAACCCTAGTGCACTGAATTTTCCGACGACATTCCTTGAACAAGGCAAAACCAGTAAATTTGGTCAGACTGTAGTTTCTCTACTATCGTTTCTCTACTATAGGTTTTGTTACCAACCCTGATATCTATAAACATTTTCGTTTCCGTCTCTGTCATTTTTCCGTTATTTTCTCATGCATCGTCCAACATTGGGTTGAGTATGTTGTTTTTTTTTTTTTTTAAGAACTTAACACTCAAGTGGGTATTAATACACTTAAGATGCCTGAGGACGTGTTAAGTTTTTTAGGATAATGGGACAGAGAGAGAAAGAAAGGTTTTTGGGCTCAGTGGTTATTTCGCTTCATGGGTGGCATCCAGCATTTAATGGGGAGACCAAATTATTAGTGTAATTCGACTTGTTGTTGTATTCACGTATTACGTGAATTAAGTGCCTGAAAAAAAGAATGTCTTTCGGGCGAGACTGGGATTCGAACACCGAACCTTCCGATTTAGAAGCCAATACACTACCACTTGAGCCACGGCCACCTGGACGTACATATAAAACAAACCCTTAAGTTTAAGTGGCACTGCTCTATCATAAGATTTAGCGGAGTTTTCAGACTGTTTCTGTCACCCCACATGCACTTGAGAAACTTTGCCACTAACAATAGAGATGATCCCTGGGGCAAACTCTATAAGATTTGCGTAGTACTAAAAAAACTGCTGACATTGAAGGTATTGGTGTGGATAATACGGTTTTATCCACATGGAAAGATTGCCTTACTGCATTGCTTAGTCGGTTCTTCTCTAGAGAGGAGCGCTTTGAGGACTCTTCATATGAAGAGGCTCCGGTCCCTCCGGAGTTAAGTTGAGCTGAAAAAGTTGAGTATGATGTTTCCCTTCTTCGCTCCAGGAGTACTCCTGGAGCTGATGGAATGACCGGAGAGATGGTGAGAGCCATCTGGAAGGCCGTCCCAGAATACCTGCTTTGTTTTTATAGCAAATGTATTGCTTGCAGCTACTTCCTCAAGAATTGGAAGGAGGCAAGGGTTTGTGCTCTTGAAGTCCACTGATAAGAATAGGTCTGACCCTAAATCTTATCGGAGCAACAGCCTCCTTCCGGTACTAGGAAAAGTATTGGAAAGATTTATGGTGGAAAGGGTTTCGGAGATCATGGCGCAACCAACGTCCCCCTTCCAATTCGGCTTTACAAGAGGCAAGTGTGTCGAAGATGCATGGTCTTTCCCAAAAAAACAGAGTCGTGATAAGCAGCGCCAGAGTGGTTATAGGCATCTTTATTGATTTCAAAGTTGCCTTTGATAACCTGAACTGGCAGAAAATAGTAACCAGGTTGCAGGAATTGGGCCGTCGGGAAATTGGGCTTTGGGAAAGCTATTTTTCCGACAGAAAAGCGAGTGTGGTAAGTACTCATGACAGCGTCTCAATTAATGTTGAGAGAGGTTGCCCCAAGAGGTCCATCTGTGGTCCTTTTATTTGGAACCTGATGATGGATCCACTCTTGCGGCGACTAAACGAGCTCTGCGGTTGCTGCGCCTACGCAGATGACCTGCTCCTCATCTTTGAAGACCAGTCTAGGGCCGAAATCGATGTATTAGGAGAAAGAGCTCTAGCAGTCGTTACTGAATGGGGAGAAAGCGTTGGGGTAAGTGTGTCACAGGATAAGACTGTTTCAATGAAGCTCAAGTGCAAATTGAATGTAAGACGTCGGGCTCCTGCAATACGTTTGAACGGCGTTGGTATTAGATGTGTTTACTGAGATCACATATCTGGGCAGAACGATGGGTGAGTGTATGAACTTCATGCCTCACCTGGTTCGAACCAGATAACGCATGCTGAGTGCTGTAGGCCAGGTAAGGCACATTTTGCGATCTGACTGACGACTCAAGAGGCGTTCTGTCCGTATCATATACGATGGCGTTTTTGTTACCTCTACAACATATGGAGCATCGGTATGGTTCGACAGGGTTATGACTGTGGATGGTCGAAAGCGGATCTTGACTTGCCAAAGAGTCGCCTTGCTTGGGAGTTTACCGGTGTGCCACACTGTCTCCACAGAGGCAATGCAGGTGTTGCTAGGAGTGCCACCTCTGGTTCTGGAAGTGATACGTCGTGGTATTGCTTTCAAGATCAGAAAAGGTCTCCCTCTAAATGGGCGCGATTGGGTTTCCCCGGAAGAAGTGGATGGCCTATCCCTGAAGCAGAGTAAAACATTGCTACACGCATGTGTTCTATCTAGATGACAATGTAGATGGGATGCTATCGAAAATGGCAGGGTTACTTACTTCCTAAGGGATGTGCTAACCATGAGAATATTTCCTGAATGGAATTATAGCCTCAGCCTGGGCTTTTTGTTGACCGGGCATGGCTCTCTTAATGCATTCTTGCATAAGAGAGGGCTTAGCGGGGTTGCGAGCTGCTCACGTGGAGCCTCTTATGAAGACTGGCTTCATGTCATATGTGAGTGTCCTAATTACGCTGACATTAGGAACTTGCAGGCTATGGGCATCACCTTCAATGGTGAGGCCTACGATGTCAGTGGAATGATCACTGATACCGTACGGTTCGAAAGAACCCGTAGTTTTGCAAAAGAGGTATTTAATAGAAGACGCAGTAGGCAGCTATCGGGTAGATTATAGGAATTTCAAATTATTGAAAGGCCGCCAGTCCTGAGCAGTGAGGTGCCCAACTGGAAGTAACCTCAAGGTTGCGAAGCTCGACCGGAAGCTATATTCTGGTACCACGGGAGGTCAGGAGTTGACCCCTTGTGGGAGTATCGTGGTGGCTGTAGGTTTTTACCCAAAATCGCGTGGAGAGTAGACCGAATGGAGCTTGGCCATCTCATGGATTAGCATATGTTGTAGTGTGCTAGGACCTGTGCTTAACCATGGGATTGCTATGGGATTGGGATTGCATTTGTTATGTTGGCTTTGAGGGCCGCTGTGATTTGTGGCTTATGCGCATAGACCTGCGACTTCAGGAAACCCCATAAAAACAAGTCTAACGGGATCAAATCCAACCATGCCCTCGAATATCTCGTGCAGAATTTCCAATGTGGCGTGAGCTGTGTGGCACCTAGCGCCGTCCTGTTGAAACCACATGTTGTTGGTATCCATATCTCCAATTCAAGCCAAAAGAAGCTGGTAATCATCGACTTATCGCGCTCGCCGTTGACGGTGATGGCCTGACCAACGTCGTTCTCAAAGAAATATGGACCGATGACGCCGCCAGCACAAAATCCACACCACTCATTCATTGGACGCTCTTGGATCTCATGTGATTTGGTATCGTCCCAAATTCGACAATTTTGTTCGTTGACGTACTCATTCAGAAATGGGCCTCATCGCTGGGTTCCCGTGGCTCAAGTGGTAATGTATTGGCTTCCAAATCGGAAGGTTCGGTGTTCGAATCCCAGCCGCATTCGAAAGACATTCTTTTTTCAGGCAACTTAATTCACGTAAGACGAATGGTTGCCTCTAATACAACAACAAGACCAATTACACTAATAATTTAGTCTCCCCATTAAATGTTGGATGCCACCCATGGAGCGAAATAACCACTGCGCTCAAAAATCTGTCTTTCTCTCTCCGTCCCATTTTCCTAAAAACTTAACACGTGCTCAGGCATTTTAAGTGTATTAATACCCACTTGAGTGTTAAGTTCTTAAAAAAAAAAGATGATTTTTCGATGAAAATTAGGGTCAGTTTTCAGCTGCTTCAGAGCCCATTCAGCGAATATACGTCGTTGTCTATGGTCGTTTACCTTCAGCTCCTGGGTCAGTTGAATTTTGTACGGGTACAAAATTGTGGTCTGCGAAAAGCCGAGTTCTTGTGAGCAACGCGAAATCGGCTGCCTCGGATACTCCTGCACACTCTCACGGACAGCGGCGATGTTTTCGGCAGATGTTGCGTTTCGTCGACGTATGGATGTTCTTTTATCGTTTACTGAACCAGTGGACTCAAATTTATTCACCACATTGCGAATAGTCCACGAAGCTCGCGGAACGTTGCCCGAACAGAACATTCATTTTGATAAAATTATTTGCATGTGTTGTTGAACGCTATGTCCGCCCATGGTGATTTGGCAAAACAGGCTGAATAAAGCAATTTGACAGATGTAGCTTGAACTATATAGCCGCTATTAACTGTCAAAGTTCGGGAGTTTCTATTGGAAAACCATGTATAAGATGGATTCAGAAAAAAAATTTAATTGAACATGAAGTTCTGCAACTGTTAGACATACCAAGCGCGTAAAGAAAGTGCAGTCGGTTCTTTTAAGTTATTTTTTGTCAAAACTTGTATGGATATGTTATTTTATTAAATCACTATGTGAGCAATTTTCATAAAAATAATTTAAGAAATTTAACAAAACCAGTTAATTCTGAGCGTTAAACTGCTAGATGAGCGAAATGCTACACTGTGCAACGGTGAGATATAGATATTCACTTAATGGTCAGAATCAATTATATTGGATTCGATGAATAACTACTACTGTCCTAAGCTACTTAACTTCATGAGTTCTTTTTACACTTTTTCCACTGGTTCGTGTTCGCACGAACTAGGATGTATCCCTTCGTTGTAATCATTGCTACAGGAGGTGACTAATTCTACGGTCAGCAAAGCAAAGAACAGTTGAACAGTTCAACAAACTTACGGAGAAATGATTACCCAATAAGGAGCTGTCATCATATCAATCCTTTGACTGATAACTTGTACCAACATCACTTCGAAAGTCGTTTTATCATAGATTTGTGTTGGATAAACTACTCCTTCCGGGAGCTATGCACACTAGTCTCGTTAAATGTAAAATGCACTTTACATGGAGAATGTCCCAATATAAAAGCAGATTAACCTGGAGCTCAATTCGCATCCTCTATCAAAATTCTAAGGTGGAAAAGGATAAACAACTTACAGGAACTGCGGCCTATGTTAATAAATTCTACTGTCTCGTTTTCACTAACAATTCAGTCCTTATTCATCGTCGTCTTATCTGAAACCTCAGGCGCAAGACTAAATGAAAAATACGAAAAGGGAAAAGAAACTTCAACTATTCAAAGACCTCATTGGAATGGTTTACCTCTTCGGGATGAGTACCCCTGAGAGCCCTTCATTTTGATCTGTTAAATATGCTTTTCTTCAACTTGTTTTCCACTTCAATTTTCACATCCTTAAGAAGGAAATTCTATTTTTATTTTTTTTTTTGTTTAACACGTTCTCATTCTCTCTTCTCCATCCTTAGTTTTGAGGTTTGCCGACTTTGTTCTAAGCTCTCTATAATATGTCTATGTTGTGTTAGGGGTGTCCGGGTAGTATGCATGTGATATAAACCTACAAGTATCTCAACATCTACAGCCAACAGTCTTCAAAATAACTAAGCGACTTTCAAGTACCAATCTTTATTCTAAAAAAAAAATCCTTCACGTCTCTTATCTAGTGAGATGCGGGAAGTGACTTTTCATTCTAATTTGATGGCTCAATGTACATACCTACTCGTATATGCGCATTAGTAGCCAGAAAGAGTCCCAGGAGTAGGTAGTTCCGTTCAGTTTTTTGCTAGAAAACGATTCTTCTCGGGGATGGGGCAGATTGTTTGCTTTTCATTTGATGTATATAGTGTTATGTCTGGCGAATTAGGCGGGCAATTGTCATCGTCAGAGTCCCCTGTTGATGGATGAAAACAATTATTAGCAGTAGGGTCCTTCTGGGGAAATGTCAGTTGAAATTGACAGTCATGTTTTCCATGATTCTTGTCTTCTGTACTTTCCCTCGGTTGGAAAGTACACCAACGTGGCGCTAATAAATCACAACTTATATTTCGAGAGAGGAAAACGTTTTGCAAATATATCCTTGCCCGTTGACAATTTTGCTCACGTATCTACAACTTTTTTCTCATTTCATCGTTGGCCTCGGCAAAGGGGCACAGAGTGGGGAAGGCTGGTAGTATTTAATTGTGTGTCTATGTTGTGGTGTTGCTTCGTTAATTGTTTGCTAACAGCACACAGTTGACAGAGACGATGAAAGGAAAAGGATTTTAAACCACGTCCTGAAGTGGTTTTTTTTTTGTGCACCCCATTTCGCTCACTACGGTAGGAATAAACATTAACGAAAGGGTACAGTTCTCAGATTTAGCATACTTTTGGAAGCAACATTCAACCACTCGAATTGTGGAAATGGACTAAATTTAAAGTACGACGAGTTAGGGTCGTATCCAAGTAGAAGAGCTGGCGCAGTATAGGAATTTCTCCCCTGAGGGGTGGCTGAATGGTTGATGGATTTTGATCAGATATCTCCCGCGGCATATACACCGGATACGACTTTTTAATGGCGTAGTCTGGTAATAAACAGATTGAGTGATGTACATAGCATTTGTCCAGCGATATTTTTGAACGCCATCAATGACCAGGGAACAGGAGGTCTGTAGAGGTCGACAGTAGCTTTATTTTGTACTATGGGAGTCAGAAGCATCTGGAACTTCAGTTCCAGCCTCATTTGAACACGTAGGCCCTTGTGGGAGCATCATGGTGGCTGTGCCTGTCCTTGGATAACCCCAAAATATAAGAAATAGTACAGGACGCCATGACCTTAAGATTGGTGGAGGTTTTAATTAGGCCTCACCGTCAACCAAAAGGGTAGTCTAGCACGATCACTTCGAACTGGTACTTGTCTGAATGGGATTTCCCTAGAATAATCAAAGGAATTAACGCTCTTTAATCCCAATATGGGCGTGGTCGCTCTGTGGAATAAGGTCATACGGCAGGTGTCCACGTAGAGTTCTTAAGACGTTCTGAAAAAAATATCCAGGGCTTAAGAATTCTATATCGAAACCCGATGGAGAGAGTTTTTCTTCTTTTTTCTCGTCACTTCTCCAGTTCTCAATTCCACTGCAGCTATGAATCCTTTCATCGATAAGTGAATTTCGAGTCCTAGTTGAACTTTCTTAATCATGACTAGACCAAGTCTATTGAGTGGGAGAATATGGTTTTATGGTGACCAATTAATAGAGGTGCCATGGAATGAAATCCTTTAGGTACCATGCTTTGTCTGTTGAAATTGCTTGAATACAAGTCTTTCCTTCGAAAAATACTATTCAAATTGAACAGGTCTAATTGCATTAACAGCTTAAAGAACAGAGTTAACAGTTCGGTGAACTGCAGATACTTGTAATCGTTCATTCCTTTTAGAAAAAATTGAAATTTTAATTTCCAACGAGGTACGAATCAATTTGCATGCAAAAAACAGTACTACTCGTATATCTACACAAACATAACCTTAGGATTGCACATTTGCTGTCGTCGCATCCTTTCATTTTGAAGTAGACCCACCAATGTCAGCTACACTGACATTCCACGAGCAATTCTCTTTTCACTTGACTGCATTTTTCCTACCCCATCGATACGAAATGTCACTTACTTAAGAAATATAAAAAAAAAAAAAATAAAAATAAAAGAACAAATCAACAAAAGGACATCAAAATGTCAGGCATTCCAACCAAGCTCGTTCCATGGTAGAGCTCGCTGGCATCCTTGCATAAATTGATTTATGAGAAGATCCATGACTGTCAATGTAAAAAAAAAAAAAAACATAAAGGATACCCTCTGTTCAGTATGTTTACACTGTTCACCCATTCGCCTTCTTACATACATGTACATATACATGATGTATATATATATATATATCCTATCCCATACGAGTAGGACAATATTAAAGAAAGGGTGGTGTGAGAAACAGGAGTGGTCGGTATGTAAAAGATTCAGTGTAGCAAAAACAGGACCAAAAGTGGGTATCATGACAGCATGACGACGACCGCTTGGAAATCTCGAAGCGAAAATGGATTTTTCAAGTGAGCTAGCTGGTACTCGTATGTGAAGGTATGCTTCTCATGCTGCTGTGTAATATCCAATTTAATGAGTCGTTTTCGACATAATATTACTGCCAGCCAAGTGGTACGTGCATAGAACGGTTTTGACATTTTTTTTTTCGATTTTTTTCTTTTGTGAGCCAGAGCTTTGTTTTGTGGGAATACGCCTCATTGAAATAATGACTGTAAGCCATAGACAAAAAGATGAGATATTTTGGTAAGCACCTCTAGATGAAGTCTGTGGATATGGTCTAAGATGTTATTAGTGTCAGTAATGTGTTAAATAGTCTCACTTGATAGCTTAGGGTGATATAGCGATAAAGCATTGCCAAAAGAGCTTGATTAAGCTACAGGATTTTCTTGGCTAGAAAAGCTTTACAGTTTTAAACCAGGTCCCAAGATCATTTTGGAGTAAAACACGACATCAGTAACCAGTTCCCAGTGTGCAAAATTTTGCCGTTTCAGACCTGTGGACTTCTTTGCAAAATTCTGATAGTGGGTGGCCGCAGCTCAAATGGTAGTGTATTGGCTCCCCAATCGGACGGGGTTCGGGGTTCAATACCATCCCTGCCCGAAAGACATTCGTTTTTCCAGGCAACTAAAATCCCGTGAGATGAATAGTTGCCTAAAATCAAGTCAATTTACACTAACAGTTTAGCCTCCCAATGAGCCCAAACATCTTTCTCTCTGTTGCTTTATCCAATTTTCCGAAATGTGTTAATTTTAACACGTGCTCTGGCATTTTAGAAGTAGTAATACCCTCTTGAGTGTTAATTTCTTCAAACAACAAAAAAAAAATAGATATGGTGACAGGACTGTTACAATGAAAGTTACTTAACTCTCATGCCCTAACAGTGGGCTTGTACCATTTAAAAAATCTGACACTGTAAGTTTGGGGTCGACGATACCACACACATGTTTCGAATCGACAAAAAATTTCGAATATTGATGATTTTACTGAGGGCGACCACAAAACTGAAACGATTTTAGGCTTAGCACGTAGAGTGTTCGAACCATTAACGGACCACATTACATACGAATGCGCCTGGTCCTACAATGCAGATTTTGGTCAGTCAAAAGAATGATGGAGAATTGTCACCTCTGGCTATTGTTATGAAGAAAAGAACTAACACCTATATATGTAAATATACAACCTTAACCCAATATCGATTCGTGATATACGAGAAACATTTTGATGCCAAGTTAGGAATGGATATATCTTTGAGAGAAAAAATTTTAAATATGCCCTAACAATACCACCCCTAGAATCAGACTTATATATATTAACATCCTCGATTGGACCTGGCAATCCATTGATCGGAAAAAAGAAAAAAAAAACGTCACCCAGATTGATCACATCGCAATCAAAGCATGTATTAGCTGCGGTGTACTGTGTGGAAATGTGATGTCAAATGGCTACAATCCCAAGACATTGTTAGATATCTTTTGATCGCAATATTACTCAAGAAATCATCAAGCCCACGGTATAATGGCTAAATGTGACCAAGTCATCAGAAACTCTGTACCGGCAAACCCATGCAATGAGACAAGAGTCGTACAAAACAGTGTTGCAGAGAAGCACAATAGCTGATCCCGAACTCTAAGAGTAAAAATAACACTAGGAACATCGTCTTTACGTAAATAAAAAAACGAAGTAGCGCAAAATAGAGTCCATGGAGGGGTAGCTATTGCAGGAATGTTATTCAGAAATAGTTCGTATTGCAATAAAAAAACTTTTTATTATACACCAGAATGTAAAAAGTTTTGGAGAATATTTTGCGGCTTTTGTCACGCGCGCATTGATTCGTTTGCTTCCATTCCAGATATTGCTTTTGTGTCGGCAATTTGGATATATTATTGTATTTTGAAAAAAGCGATTTCTTTATTCCTCTGTTTGACCTCTTTCCAAATCCTATTAATAATTACACGGCAGGTAGTGTTGGCTGTTTGGTAAAAAAAAGGTTACAGGGTTGTTTAATTCGTATGTGCAGATTTTGGTAGTGCGGATGTTTTAACAGTGATAGTTTTTTGTGATTAAAAACTTTATATATAGTATTTAACGTTTCGATATGCGTCAAGGAATATTCTGTTCTATTGGAAAAGGAAAAGGCTGATAACTTAATTGTGTTAGGTGATTCCAATTTAAATAATTTAGAGTGTTTCGTCTTACTTATTGTAGATAGTTTTACAAACGAGCCTACTAGAATTATTTCATGGAGTTTATGGTCGGGTTCTGCAATATTGTGTGAAATATGTTCTCGATCATATGATTGATTATTGACCACTGTATGACGGGACTCCTTACATGTAAGTATCTTCAAGTTCAAATACGGCAACATCTCTAAAGCCGGTAATCAAAATTGATTAACAGTCTGCTTTTCGAGCTTTGGGATGATGTCTGCAGTTGTAATGATGCTTCGAATCTCTTCATTGATACTCGTATGTATCTACCTCACCACTTTTTTAGTTGTTATTATTCCGTGTCTGTCAAGAAGACGGAAAATAAACCTAAGCACTGGATTTCTAGAGTTTTGTTGAGAAAAAATATTTTTAAAAATAAGTTTAGTGTCAAATGCTTCAAAAACATTCGGACAATCGCCATTTAAAAAGAAAGTATAAACAATTGTGCATAGAACTGAGAAGTGAAATTTCGATTTGTCGGGATAACTATACCGCTGTCGTTTTAATTCTGCTAGGGGGAATCTTAAATATGAATGGCAAATAGTGAACAGCTTGCTCAGTAAATCCTCCTCTTCAAAAAGACCTACTGTAGGTCGTGTAGGTGACAGTGAAGTTTGTTTCGAATAATCTACTTATTGCGGATGCATTTTCCTTTTCACTTCATTTCATTCATTTATAAAATTCATGTAAAATATATAAATTAAGATACACAATCTTTTTTAAGTTAAGGGTGTTTTTGTTAGAGATATACGAATTTAATATGAAATAAAACACTTGAAGCTAATGTTAATGTTCATGATTTTAATAGATAATTTTGTGCTGTTAGCTTCTAAATGTAATATCGGGCATATGCGTGCCACGGCTAGCTCGAATGAAGCGAAATCGTGAAGTCCAATTTTCAAGAACTTGATTGCTCAACTGCTACCGTATATCAGCAACAAAACGGCGAATGTTGACTTCCAAATCGTCCAACATCTCTAGTATATCGGCATAGACTAGTGACCTAACATACCCCCAAAGAAAGTTATCTAAAAGTGTGAGATCACAGGCTAGGGGGTTCCAGTTCACAAGTCCATTACGTGAAATTATGTGCTCAGCAAATGTTTTCCGCAATAAATTGATGGTGTCGCGTGCCGTTGAAAACAAAGCTCTGTCACGTCATTGCCATTCAACTGAGGAACGAAAAAGACAGAAAACATGTTTCTATAGCGCTCTCCATTTATATTTTGGTCGGCATCGTCCTTAAAGAAATATGGGCCGATGATTCCACCAGCCCCTAAAGTACACCAAACAGTAAGTTTTAATGGTTGTAAGGGCATCTCGACAAAGGCTTCTGGGTTTTCTCCATTCAAAATTCGGCAATTTTGCTTGTTTACACATCCATTTAACAAAAAATGGGCCTCATCGGAGAACAAAATTTTGCGTTGAAAATGAGGATCATGCTGTATCATGTTTTCGGTTTAAACTCTTGCACAAGCTGGTTCTTATAAGCTTTGCATAATTGGCATAACTCCAATTGCTGTGCACGAAGGCTATTCGACTCATTCGGATTCTCCTCAACACTGCGCTCCACAGCGGCAATAACTTCTCCTGTTCGCACTGTTTGTCGTGTTTAGGGATGCGTATTATCTATTAGAGTGTACTTGGGGTGAAAGCGATTCATCGTGTCCTGAATAACTTGCTCAGATGGACGATTATGGTATGTCGACAGTAAAATGGACGTAGACACGATAGGTTTTTCGAACCGAATCAGGGTTTTCAAAATAAGTTTGCACAATTTGCAGGCGTTGTTCTGCCATTAATCTATTCATTGTAAAATAGTACAAAATGTACTAACCACAAGTCAACTTTCAACTGTAAAATTGGCAATCTGTAGAAACAGTGTTGCCAGTTTAAAAACCGAACCTCTAAAAAAAACATCTTTGAATTAGCTTTTTAAACTAGTAGCATAATTTGACAACTTAATCACTAATTTACAAATAAAGGGTTTTCCAATAGGGACTTGACAACTTTGAATTTAATTTGTGAACGCACTCTTTCACTAATCATCAAACTGTCACTGTCAATTTATTCATTAATATCAACATTTTCATCATGGTAACGTACACTAACGAGCAACGTCTGCAAATTATAAAAATTTTCGACCGAAATTCGGAGTCGGTGACTGCAACTTTAAGAGCGTTAACTCCAATTTTCGGTCGTAATTCTCGCTCTAGTAGACAGGCAATAACAAGTTTTGTGCAAACATTTGAGTCTAGATATTCGTTGTGTGATGGGTTGGTCGAAATGTCGAAAATTTCGCTGCAGTTCAGGCGTCCGTAGCAGATGATCCAAATCAGTCAATTCCACGGCGTTCTCAAGAATTGGGCATCGCTCAGACCATTTTATGGCGTATTTTGCGTAAGGATCTTGGTTAACACCCATACAAGATCAAGATGACTCAAGAATTGAAGCCGATGGACCATTTGAAGCGACGTACGTTCTCCGATTGGGTTCTGGAGAAGATGCGCCAATATGATGAATTTCATCGTAAAAACATCTTCAGTGACGAAGCTCATTTTTGGCTCAGTGGCTTCGTCAATAAGCAAAGTCGGGTGTAAATCCACATGTGCTTCATGAATCACCACTTCATCCACAAAAAATAACTGTTTGGTGCGGTTTGCATGCCAGCGGCGTTATTGGGCCATATTTTTTCGTCAACGATAACGATCGTCACGTTACTGTGAATGGTCAGCGTTACCGCGCCATGATCACAGATTATTTTTGGCCCGTATTGGAAGATATGGACTTCGAAGACATGTGGTTTCAACAGGATGGTGTCACAAGCCACACAGCACACGTTGCAATCGATTTATTGAAGAGTAAGTATGGTGAGCGTGTTATCTCAAGAAATGGGCCAGTCGATTGGCCGCCTCTATTTTCTGTGGGGCTACGTTAAGTCATTGGTTTATGCCAACACGCCGACGACGTTGGAAGAGCTCAGAGCCCACATTGAACGCGAAATAGCGGCCTTTTCGGCCGAAATGTGTGGCCGAGTCGTTGAAAATTGGGTCCAACGAATCGACCGCTGCAAACGTGCCGGCGGTGGGCATCTGAACGAAGTCGAATTCCATTCATAAATGTTTTTATTGTACTTCAAGCCGATAATAAACTTTTTGAAATATCTCAAATTGTTTGCGTTTTATTTAAAAAAAAAGTTGTCAAGTCCTTATTGGAAAACCTTGTATTTTAAACACGAATTTATTATATTTCGCTGTTTTTGAAATGAAATTATTTAATTTTTATTGTTGCTGAAATAAGAAAATAATATTATGAAAAAATACAAATTTTCGTTTTTAATTTTTCTTGATTTCTTTCAATTTTTCTAAGAAATAAACTTTGGGTTGGTGTGGGCCATTTTAAATATTAGCCACTATATATATGAGAAATAGATTACAATTTAACTCAAAATACTACTTCAAAAAAAATTTTACTACATAGGGAAAAGGACTTACAATTTTTTAGTTTTTTGTTTTAAATATTCTTCGTCTTTAATAAATCTATTTTTAACAATATTTGAGTTAAGAATATGTACTCGTAGTGACATTTGTATAAAAAAGTTAATAATAGTGTCAATGTCACTTCTTAGGAACATATTTCAGGATGTGGGGTGAGCAGTACTCATAATTATTTTATTTCATTCTTAAACGATAAAATCAAGAGAAAAGATTCTGCCGGAGAAAATACAATGATAACCAGTAAGGAAAAATCGAATTCCATCTTAACTCAAACAACATACGGCAACAAAATTTTAATTTCTTTGTGATCAAAACTGAGAAGTCATATTTTAACTTCTAACACGAGTATTCAAAGGAAGCGTATTAAATAATTTACAGGATACCATGGAGTAAAAATTCCTGAATACCGTAGTTCGGAATGTAGGTAAGACGACAATACTAATTGAATTGAAACAAAGATTACAAGGATTTCGTATAGGACTTTGCATATATCCACCTCTTATAAAGAATATTTTCAATCCTTTAGAGTAATAGAAATGTTTAAGTGGAAGAATTTTCAATGTTCTGAACACAACCATAGAATGAGCTAAACGATAAACTCTACCTCCTTTTCAAATAGCGCACTTTTGCACAACTACCAGTGGCTGAAACCTGCTGTACTAGGCACCACCCCAAACGCTAATTCCTCTAATTTAGATTCAAATATTCCAAAATATACCATCTTCAAAATTCTTGTGTCACAGCATATTTTGAGACGGTACAAGCTTCGAACTACAGATCGTAAATATTAAAGGTAATACCTAAATATTGAAAGTGATTTACTACTTCAATTTTGAAACAATCCAGGTCATAGTATGAGTGATTATTTAATATTGTGCAAACGCAATTTAAAATGTTGGAACTTGCACAATCTTTTACTTGAAAATAGATTTCAAGTTCAGTTAGTCTATATATACTAAGGCTCAAGTTCATCAATTTAGTTTTACTACTGACAACTACATAGCTCATGTTCCGGAAACCAAATTTTTAGAAAGTGAACGTCGTGATTTATTGCAGCACTTAGGTTTAGAGGACTATTCGAGCGATATGCAATGCCTAGGTCATCAGCAAAGGCGGTAACATTTCCTACAAATGGCTGTCGAAAGAGTAAGTTTATATAAAGCAGAAATAGTGTTGGACCAAGAACTGAACCTTGGGGCACACCTAGACTCAGAATTTTTGGTCTGCTTACAAAATCTTCTACCTTAACTTGTTGGGTTCTATTTATCAAGGAGGACTCAAACCAATTATGTTTAAAGCCACGCAAGCCTGCACAATATAATTTATTTAGGAGAATTCTATGGCTGACTGTGTTATATCTACGAGGAGTCCAGCACAGCACTTTTTATCACCTACAGCTTTGTATATAAAAGAGTAAGACTCCAGGAGGGCATCTTCAGTGGAAAGGCTTTCTTTGAACCCAAACTGAACCTTTGAACAGCTGAACTTCTTTTAATAGTTTTCTCAAAAACTTTGGAAATTGAGGACAGTAATGGCTTGAATACTATAAGGACCTGCTTAACAAACACTTTCCACGTGATCGCGTCCCTGCAGCTGATCCGTTCGAAGAAGAAGTTGCTGAATTTTCAGAAATAAGTATAGCTATCGGAAAAATGAAACGCGGGAAAGCGGCGGGACCAGACAACATCTCATCAGAGTTTTGGTCGAAGAATGTATCGGCAGTGAATGGCTGTCGAAACTCTGGAATAAAATAAAACGCGGACAAACTATGCCGAATCAATGGAGAAGTAGCTTTTTGGTTCCGTTATACAAAGGCAAGCTGATGTCACACACGATGAAAATCGTTCAAAGAGTTTTAAACGAACGTCTTCGCAAAATCATAAAGCTCGACGATAGCCAGTGTGGATTCGTGGAAGGAAGATCGACGGTGGACGTAATCCAAAGCCTGCGAATATGAATGGAAAAACATCGGGATTCGTCAAAAGATCTGCACATGGTATTTATTGATCTAGAAAAAGCATTCGATCATGTGCCTAGAGATCTCATATGGACCGCGTTGAAGTCTCAAAAGGTGCCGGAAACGTATATACGAATGATACAAGACATGTATGGAAACGTCAAAACTGCTGTTAAATGTACCGCCGGACTTACGAGAGAATTTCCGGTAAATGTTGGAGTGCATCAAGGAAGCGTTCTTAGCCCTTTCCTCTTTAACGTGGTTCTAGACTATCTTTTGAAAGATTGCATGCACAAAGCAAATGTAAATCTATTCTCTTCGCCGACGACGCAGTTATTCTAAGCGATTTACAAATCGTCCTAAGTAAATGGAAAGACATTTGACCTGCCCATTTTCGGATCTACTGCGACCTATTCCAGATATAATGTTGGACGGAATAGTTCTTCCGAAAACCACTAGGTTCATGTATTTAGGATCAATCGTTATCGTAGAATCTAAATGTGACCACGACGTAAGGCAGAGAGTTAGTGTGGGGTGGCTGAAATGGCGAGAAAATTCGGAAATCTTCTGTGACTGAAAATTTCCACTTAAATTGAAGGGAAAACTTTACACCACGATGGTTCGACCAGCTCTTACATATGGTTCGCAGTGCTGGACAATATACGAGGCGTTTAAAAATAAAATGACGGCAGCAGAGATGAAAATGTTAAAGATGTCGACTGGAGTTACGAAACGCGACTGCATTAGATCTACGCACATTAAAGGAAGTCTACACATAAAGAATTCGGTAATCGAACAACTTGAGTCGGATAGAATTAACTGGTATTGCCACGTTCAAAGCAGATCTCCGGAAAATCCCGTTAAGAAGGCAATATCAACTACGGTCGCTCCTACTAAAAGAAAACTAGGTAGGAAAAAGAATTCCTGGATTGCCTGGGGCTAACCGCCGAAGCGATACAGGACCGAGCGGTATACAGACGCGTTCTGCGATCTGCGACATTAGTCAACCCCATAAGCGGAGCAGTAGCGATGCAGTAAAAATGGGAAACTCATTATGCATAAGTTCGTGTAGCGAGGAAAGGGCTAGTAAAAGGAAAAGAAGAAGAAGAAGGACAGTAATAATCGGCCTATAGTTGTTTTTTTCACATCTAAAATACTACCGTTTTTGAAAAGAGGTACTACTTGGTCTAACTTTAGTTTATCCGGAAAGGTTCCGATGAAAATGCTACAATTAAAAATGTGGGCAAGAATGTCCACAATATTGAGATTGGAAACACCATCATTTGCACAAGAGCTTGAGTTGGGAAGAGAGCTTACAATTTTGAAAAGCCTGTTATTTTTGCAAAGAAAAAACTACTACTTATAACGTTATCGTTACCTAATTAAGACCTAATGCAGAGATTACAGTAAGTAAAAGATACCTAATTATATATCACACCAACCGTAGAAAAAAAATCATGAAAGATATGTGATACTGCTTTAGGATCATCGATAGCTACAATACACAGTTATTACACAGTACAATAGATTTATTTATTTTTGGAGAGTGCCAATTGCTTATACTATATATAGTCTGCCACTCTTTTTTGCTGTTACCAAGTGCACTTCCTAGAATGGTAGAAACTATTCCGAGCTATCCTAATATCTTTATTAACTTGTTTACGCATAGTTTTATACCTTTTTTTCGGCCTCTCTTTCCCTCAAGCTAGGCTTCTGGCTTCTTTTTCCTAGTTTGTTTTTAAGCTTAGTTTTTTTTTTAGCACAGAATAGCTAATCCATGGCCACAGCCCTACTTCCGATTTTTTTACAAAGAGCTGTATAGGTAAAATTTGTAATATAATTTTGTAGAAATGCTAAAAACAAGTCATACGTCTTGGAAGCACCTTCCACACAAATTTCTTCCCAACAGAGATTAACTCATTCTTAAGAAGATTGAAATTAACCCTTCTGTACTGTACATCCTAGTTCAAGGAAAAGATTTTACAAGGATTCCACTTTTCAATTTACTAAACAAAATGTCAGTCATACAGTGATCAGAAATGTGGAGATCGAAATTAGTGGCAGCACATCGGTTTATAGGTCAAGACAAGTGCTTAAAATAGGCCTGCCAAAAGTGAATGGTAAGGGCCAGAATTCGGATGTCAATATTAAAATCAAAACCTACGTAATAGTACAAGATTAGTGGTTGTTTCATAGTTTGAGAACATTGAAAATTCATTCAAAAACTGTTGGTTATCTTGAAAGTGTAACTTGTACTTGTAAACGTAATAGTGAAGACATAGTCGGCGCCTAAAATCTGGAACGATTACTTCCGCAAAATATTCAGCTACAAAGACGGACGATACGTGGACGTGGACGATGATGGACAACACCATCCACCCGACAAAGAATAGATCTGGAAAGTGATATCCAACCTAAACATAAATGTTCATCGAAAGCGGATGAAAATCAACAAGAAAGCTGTTCGAGAGATGTTCTAAAAAAAAAAAACGAAATTATGAGCTGTGCAAGCTATATACGAGGGGCGTTCAATATATTCTCGGTATCGATATGAAGGAAAATGCGAATTCAATTTAAATTGTTTTTATTTTTCAATATAATCTCCCCTAACATCAACGCATTTGTTACATCTTGAGATAAGCTTTTTTAAACCCTCAAAAAAATAAATTTCCTCTTTCTCTGCAAAATACCCATTTATTGCCGACTTGAGTTCTTCATCATCTGAAAATCTTTTTCCACGAAGACATTTTTTCAAATCCGGAAACAGGAAATAATCACTAGGGGCAAGGTCTGGACTATAGGGTGGGTGTTGGATTTCTTCGAAACCACAATCTCGCGCAGCAGCCTTGGAAACTCGCGCCGTGTGAACAAGAGTTTTGTTATGAAGAAGCAACACACCCACTGCGAGTTTATCCCGTCTTTTCTTTTTAATTTCCTCCCGCAAATTATGCAAAGTGGAAGCGTAGGATGTGGCGTTGATGGTTTCACCTTTTTTTTGTACTCAATGAGCAAGATTCCCTTTGAGTCCCAAAAAACTGTGGCCATGAGCTTCCCAGCAGACTGAGTGACTTTGAACTTCTTCGGGGGGTCTGTTCCTTTTTTATGCCACTGCATGGACTCTTGTCAATTCGATCCATAACACCGTCCGCGTTCTCACTACACATCTCTAAAAGCTCTCTACAGCATGCGATTCTCACTTTTTTCTGAGGCGCTGTGAGCATTCGTGGCACCCACCTTGCACTGACCTGTGAAAGGTTAAGATGGTCATGAAGAATGGTATGAATGGTACCAATTGAAAGCTTGGTGATCTCTGCAATCATTTTCACCTTTATTCGGGCATCCTCAAGAACAAGTTTTTCGACTTATTTGATGCTTTCTCCCGTACAAGCAGTAGCCGGGGTGCCGGAGCGGGGGTCGTCTTCAATGCTCTCTCTGCCTCTCTTGAACTCACTTGACCACTTTTGCACAGTTGATAATGAAGGTGCGGAACCCTGGTAAACAGCCACCATCTCTTCATGAATAGTTTTTTGACTTTTTCCTTGCTTAGTGAGAAATTTAATTACAGCGCGATGCTCAATTTTCACCATCATCGTCTCAGTTGCCATTATGATTCTGTTTAACTAGAGATAAAACGCGAATTAATAATCACATTTATATGAAATTTTACATGAATGCACTAAAATAATAGTATTTCTTGATAAATAAGTCAATTCATATGTACAACCACAGCTTCACCCCGATACCGAGAATATGTTGAACGCCCCTCGTAAGAGTACGTACATGTCCCACATATTTTGCACTGATATTTCCTTGAAATCTATTACGTATGTACGAGTATGTATGTATGTATACATGTAAATTGTTGTTAAAGATAAGTCACACAATATGAATACCCACAGGCATAGTCATATGAGTGCCTTTCAAACAAGTCAAACCAAAGTGGAGTAATTTGTGTAATTAATGGTACTTTGTCACATTATAGATAATCTTATTCGTAACCATAATGCAACGATAAACATACACAACTGGTTACCTTTGAGTCAGCTTAGATAAGAGTCCAGATATGCATCTGTTGCAACAGGATATGCTTATCTTTCTCATGAAATTCAATTTCTCTTTAATTACATCAGACATATTGTAGCACCCAAGTGGACGTCCTTTCAATCCTTTTGGGACCACAACAGTGAGTGAGTACCATTAATGGTTGTCACTTTCAGTTCCATATGTGAGCCATGTGATATCCCTTTGTATGCATCTTTGCATCATAAAATTCTTACCCAATCGCGATTCAATGAAAAACTCAAACGCTACAAAGGATTTACCAAAGAATTGGAATGATTGCATTCAAAGCGAATGAATCTACCCTCATTGACACCCCATGGTCAGCCCACGCAAGGTTTCAAATCGGAAATCTGATTTTGACAGAATGCCCGTATCAATATCAATACGGACCTGGCCGGATACACACAGTTCGCTTCCATCTCAGACAAAACCCAGTAACGACAAAATTTCATGTTTCAAAATTCACAAAGGCATAGGGCCACTAGGATATCCTACACATACACATCTATTCATGTATATATGTATACACATAAAACCCGAAAACTATAATGATTCGATTCGATTCGATTCGATTGATAAGGAGAGACTATCGAACGAAACAGGTGTTAAAACCTGTCCGTTCGTTAGTAATCATCATAAGGGCGGCAGGCAGAGGTTTGACCGATATATTCGTATCCATCTATGTCTACTCGTACATCCTACCGATGGTAGAGCACTCCCTAATTCTCTTTGGGTAGGTGTATCCCTGTATCCCACTTTTGGTGATGTAATTTCAATGCTACAACCATGGAAGATTAAATATTTACACAAACACTTTTTTGAGCGTGTGGTAGATATTCAGATCCGCGTGGAGTCCTTGTTGGATATTAGTGCACACCCCGAAAAATTGTTCCTATTTATTTTTTTTTTTATTTTTTATTGAATTAGGAATTTATTTATTCATTTTACAAAGTAATTTCGACTGAAAAAAAAAAATCGGTACACTGGCCATATATGAAGTAAATTGGCAAATTGCTACTCCCTTGCGAGGTTGTTAACCGAGAGAGAATGTAATCTCACTTGTGCTCGACCGCACCGAGTTTCTCTCTACTATTTATTAATTATTCATGAATTTTTATGAAATGATTTGGTATTCTACAGTATGTAGCAGTGGCACCCGAATATACCAGACAGTGGAACGAACGTACACATAGGTAGTATCGTAGGACCAGCTGGCATACGAATTAACCTTAAAAGCATATACGAGTATAGTGCCAGGTTTAGTTAGAATAGTGACCAGCATTTTTGTGTTTGCACAAAGAAGCATGGTTAAGTGAATAGCTTTGGGCAGTAGCAATATAGTAAGAGTTGCAGTGGACGGATATGGATACGGATATGGAGACGGATATGGATACAGATACAACTGGTCTAGTTATGCAAAAGTAGAAATTTGGTCATATATTCTTAATGACGTTGGTACGGCATTACGCTTGGTAGCGGTTTCCATAGTTTTCCCCTTAAAAAGAAGTAATTATCCTGTGGGAATAGTTGGAGTAGCAAAGCAGATTTGATTAGGATTGCAAGTATATACTATGTGCCTACAAACTGTTCGTTTTCACCTTTTAAGGGGCATGTCTTTCAGAAGTTTGAAGAGGAATTTTAAATGCAAAATATGTGCGTTGTTTTACCATGATGCTTGAAATATTAAAATCATCTTTATTATAATATAACAGAACTGCAACTACACCTAGTGCGCTTTATTAATTGTATGGCCTGCAAACTATCGTATTTTGCCGACGTCATGAGTCCTGATTCTAGTGCAACCGATGGTTACATAGTGCTCGTCCGTATTTGTCTAAGGCCAACATTGGCTTTAGAACTCTTGGGCATGCATAATTGAGAAGATCTCTCGGAATGCTAAGTAGTGAATAAAAATAATTGATTTTTGTTGATTTTTTGTAAAGAAAAATCCACAGAGAAATTGCAACTCCAACAGCATCAACTCGGTAATCATAATCAGAAATCCAAAGGAATCCATCTAAACGAAAACATCTGCGCATCTATGCAGATGTTCGGCATCATTTCAGAATGCGATCGTGATGACTTAGTTTGATGTGAAGTACTCGTACTTGTCATTACTCAGTCCAATTTGATTGAAGTTTTCCTCTAATGCGTGCTGTAATCGAAGACTGAACCCATCTTAGGTGACTAATGTGCACTTTTCTGACTAGGTTAATGTACAGTACATCAAAAATCATTCAAGGTATTTTGCATTTATGATTGCCAATAATGTCTTTACCTTCCTTCGTTTAAGTCCATGCTTCTGCAGCATAAAGCAGGACTGGAATAATGAGGGACTCGTTTACCTTCTTAGCCTAAAGAAACAGCGATTTGCAAGAGTAACTCTTTGTTTGATTTTTGATGAGATGCGATTCTCGGATTTAATATAGATTTGTTGATGAAGAAGTTCCTGCATACTGCATTCGATCCAGCCCTAAGCGATGTACTATGGATTGGAATTTTTTCTCTGTTTTCACAGCCCAATAACTGATCTTGATGGAGGAAAGAATATCTTATCGCCAACAGAAGAAGCTGGTGCAAATATCGATGATACAAGTTCGTCGTTTGCTACATAGCTTATTCTTGCAGTAACTAGCTCCTAGAAATAGTTAAGTGCAAGCTCGAATGCTGAGGGAGATCTCGAAGAGTTAATATGATCTGTGTACCTGTTGAAGTATATCATCGGATCCATTATTTCCAAATCTTCACTGACTGCAATGAATTATTTACAGATCTACGGTTAGCAGTGTTGTAAGCTGATCTATTTGGTTTCCGGACTTTCTCTGGAAATCCAGCAAGTCTCTTTTCAGAGACCTTAAAAGTATAATACGCCCAGGATAGGCATGAGCTCTTCCGTCAAAACCAATTAATCCCTTACACTTTGCCACGCATTACAGTTTTTGCTAAACTTTAACTCATTTCCGCATATTAAACAACTCACTAGCATTTATGCGTGTAAACGTCACTTGATTACAATCTACTGCTTCGGTAATCATAATTCATTAATGGCGGTCGTCCAGCAAACCATAATAGCTCAACTTCAATGCATTCCCGGGACAGATTATTATTACGATTACCTCCATACCAACACCTTCGTATTTGGAAAGTATTTGCGAAATTACTCTCCGTACAATGACTTAGAGTCCGTGAACGATAATGATCCTTGTCCCCAGCCCTATCAACCATGAATTAATCTGACCCTCGTGCCATTCAACTATTTCCCAAAGCGTGGGAGTTATAAATATACGAAAGAGGAACAACTATATCGAAAAATAAATTACAACACCAGATGCAACACTTATTAAAGTGAAAATTATCCTTTCGCATGAACAGTATCTGAACTCTAAATACGGAACAAGCGTGCCGACTATTGTAGGCGGATTCAAACAATTAAATTTCAGCTAAAAGGGAATCCCTTGGTTAAGTAAATTTCTCTGATTACACATTCACAGGACACAGAACACCCGTGCACAGTATGCCCACGCATCAATATCGTGATATTGAATTTTCAGTGATGGCCCATTAATACTCATTGGTGGTGAATTACTCACGTCGTCGGAGGGCCTTTTTTGTGTTAGCATTTCGGACCGATTCGGTAATTCCTGTCAACGACATCATACCATCAACTAATTGTGGCAGGACTCACACAGAGCGTCGCTGTTTGCCACGCCGATGCAATCAGAATCTGTAAATTGGAAAATTAATTGCAACAAACTTTTGGGTTATTTGTTTAGCTCGGGGAGTAGTTTTGATATAAGCAATACCATTCGGTTTCTCGTATTAACGAAAACTATACCCATATCGGTCTGTAGGTTATTAAATTCAATTTTCGATTAAAGGGAGTTTAAAAGTACTTTGGGCAAACAAATTGCAGTGAGGCCATTACGGCATTTAAACCTATCCCTGGGGAAACGTTTGCATGAGTGCATTGAAATGAACTGCAGTGCGGATGGCACACCTAATGAGCTTGGACCTGATTTGTGGTAATTTTTGAATGAGACAGATGTTTCACCACAACGAATGACATTTACGAAAAGTGGCTTGTGGATTCCCATTAATAAACATTTACGTACGAGTAGTTGTTTTGGTGGAGGTGTTTTTTGGTTCTAACAAAAAGGATTTTATTTTGAAATTGCTTTCTGGATTACATTCTCGGGTTGAATGGTTGAATGGTTGAATGGGTTGAGAATTGAATTTTTAATTTTAAAATAATAATCATTTTAATTGGACCTATCCATTTTTTTTTTATATAATTTACGCGCGCCTAAGCGGTTAGATACCCTTTTACTGTTGCCAGGGCGCGGGCGGAAAGGTAGAAAGGAGTGGAATACACACTCAGGTGTGTTTGGTTTCAGTATTTGCTCTCCAGGGGTGGGAGTCCGAATAGGACGGAGAGTTTTTTCTTCACTCAGAGTGGAAGGTTATAATTCGCACTAATTTTTTGTGCTTGAAACTCTACAACAGCCAAATCCACGTGTCAGTGTTATGCCTTCATACGCAGAATTTTTCTGTCTGAGTTCCAATTACACAACTGAAAAACCTTGAAAGACTTGTTCATGGGCAGGATACGAACCTAGACCCCTCCGAGTGAGAAGCCATAAAGTAAATCATTTTCAAAAATATTTGTAAGTCTGGTAAAATGACAGCTTAACACAAGGGGTATTATGATGTGAAAGATCTTTGGGTCACTCGAAATTTTCGAATCGAAAGCGTAACTTTTCTAATGTGTACATATATGTGAATTTGTGCCGATATCTATATATCATATTTGTTTGTCCTACTGTCTATTCAATTTTGTTTTATTAGAAATATCCACCAATATGGGTACACCAGGCGCCGTCCATTAGTAAATAATCACAATCGCACCTTACTGTGGTAAACACTATTTGTATCAAATAATCCTGTCATCATCGACTACAGCTATGTGCGTCATATTTAGAAAAGCTTAACAGACTGGAATAAAATTCGTTCAACTGTTGCTGTTGCATTTTTAAATGAAAAATGATACTTTCACCAGTAGTGTTTCCTAATCTTGAGTTCTCCTCCACGTTGACAGTATTCTCCATCGCCTTTCTGCTCATGTCAAAATGCCTAGCAGCTAGTGAGGCTCTGTCTAACTCGTCTCATAAAATGCTGTGATATGTGTCCTTGAAATTGATGAAGAGGTGGCATGTATCTTAGGCTTTTTCTAGGATACGCGGTTTTTTTCTTATAATTAGCTCGCGCTCAAGGAGTTATTAGTACCCTTAAAACGTTTACTGCCAGAGCGGGTGAGGGAAAATTAGGAAGACACGAAAGAGAGGTACCGATTAACGTGGGTTTTAAATGTTTGAAGGTTATAATGACTAGGAAATAAAGAGCTTAGCATGGCATTCTATAAGCGGGTTTCGTAATCACGATATTTTAGAGTACGTCCAAAAGTTAGCTTGAGGGTATACTGATAGCATACTTAGCGAGGCAGTTGTTACGGTAGGGCGAATATTTAGTCAATTATGCATTTACTAGGACTAAAATCGTGATTTTAGTGGCCAATCAGTTGACAGATGGTTTCAAGCGTTCACACAATACGATAGAAAATAAATATATTTATTCGTAATATTGGAGAGACTGATTCCTCTATAGGTTGTGGAGGTTCCCTTCGTCGAACATTTTTCCTCCACAAAATCGTGGAAATAGCGAATGTGCCTTAAATTTATATATTACCATCTCCACTTGATTATGGTAAGGTAGAAAGAAGCCCTTATTATTATTGTCTATATTATTGGCCGTTTTCTCCGTTGCATAATTGGTACAATCTCTTTCATTTCATTTCATTGAATTGCTTGCTATTCAGCTGGGCCTATTATTTTTAATTGTTGATTAATCCTCTGAACACTGTTTTAAATATACCTTACATCCTCAAGTACGAATATATGTTTTCCAGAAGAACCGATATTATTTGTCCTTCTTTTGCCATGCAGTTTGCATCCTTCTGCCCAGTGCCTCTCCAAAGGTGAGTTGTACTCCTTGGTTGTAGCCTTCAGTGCAACTAGGGCATCATCTGATTTTGTACTGAACACTTGGAATGTTCGAATATCCATACCACACCGTACCATCCATCGCAACATGGTCAATTTGGTTAAGGGTTCGATAGTCAGGAGGCTGCCATATGTCCTTAAGAATATTGAACTAAGGTGACTGTGTGAGATTCCGGCCCGTAGGAGACCAAATCACCTAAGTCCACCTTCAAACGTAGTTTCGTGTATTTTTTTCTTTCCGACATATTTTCTGACGAAACTCGTAAGCACACTTTCCGCTTTGGATTCGTGATTGCATATAAAGCTGATGTAGTACTGATGCGGATTGTTATAAGGCGTTCGTTCATGGGTCGAATGTTCAAAACTTCTACGTCTTATAACAAAATCCTACTTTAGCAGCAATCATCATAGTGTAAGTATGCCGAATCTTTCTCTGGTGCCAGAAATGGAATGTAGTCGAAATTACCAGAACGAATCCGACACCAATCAATTTACATTTCAAGTAAACGTAAGAGTCATATGCAATCCTTATGGGAATGAACTATGTTCCACATGAAAAGTGGAGTAGGCGAACCGTCGACCATGTACCTACGAGTACTCTTAAACTAGGTCGAGAATATAAGGCTTATCTGAACAAAGCCGACGACCTAATTCACTGAGGTTTGTCTGGGTTATGGTGCAAATAAGCTCACTCATGACCTTTCTGGACGAAGCAGGACTTAAATTCATTTGCATTTAGGTTTTTCTTGTATTCAGAAAGTATAGACCTTCACCATAGAAACAGAAGGTCAGCAGCCGTCGACAGCATAAATTTTCTGAAACGCTGTCGTGAGTGAGTTTTTGTGCACACCATAAAATTAAGTTTGCTAGGTCTTTGACTACAAGTTATTAATTGAATTTTGGTGGGGGCGAACGCCCCCATTTGCTATAACTTAAAAGTAAACTTAAATTTAGACTTAAAACTAAGGTTGATTGGAGTGGTGAAGGAGAACGGGTTTGAGGTAGGGATTAGTGCGGTCAAAGAGGTTAGGGTTTAAATTGATTTTTCGTAGCATAAGGGAGATTGGTTCGTTCGCCCGATAGGAGGTGTGATGGGTTGGTAGATAGAAGAGACGAGGGGTATGTATATTACGAGGGTTAGTATTGTGGCAAATAGAGTTGTGAGGGGACGCGAATTCAACGTGACCTGAAAGGAGTCGGTGAATGAAAAGAAAGCCAGCTGAATCTCTGCGTTCCTCAAGGGTGTTTAAGTTAGTCAGGTTGAGACGGTTTTGATAAGGGGGCAGGATAAAAGGATCGTTCGAGGGCATACCTCGAAGAGCATGCTTTCGATGCTTTCAATTCTCGAGATATTATGAACACGATGAAATGGGGACCACACTTGATTGGCGTACTCTAGAAGCGGCGAACAAAAGTAATGTTGAGGGACCTGGTCACGTATGGTTTGGTGAATTCTTTGGACCACAGTTTAACAAAAGCTAGTGCAGAATTGGCCTTAAGGATTATCCTATCCATATGTAAACGGAAGTTGAGCTCCTTATCACACAAAATGCCGAGGTCGCGAAGAAATTTAACGGAGGAGATAGGTCGGTTGTAGAGAAGGTAGAGTCGGGTAGGATGTTGGTGCCGCTTATGTGAAAAGGTGATAGATTGGCATTTAGGAATATTAAGTTCCAAACAATTTTTGAAGGAAGACGGAGTCAATAGGAGCGGCCATTTATTTTGAAAAATTTGGTATTGCCGGCGAGTGTTTGATGATCCTATCGAAAGAAGGGGACCGAGATGGCTGCTTTGTGGAACTCCAGAGGTGGCCAAAAATGGAGCCGAGTGGGCTGACACAAAACGAACACTGTAAAAACGGTTTTTGAGGTAAGAGGATATCCATTTTAACAGTATGGGTTCAAAGCCGAGGACAGACAATTTAAAGATGATTAATCGATGAGAGATGAGAGAGAGAGGGGAGAGGGCAAAGGATGCGAATTCAACGAAATTTGTGGTGGTTGACCTATCCTTCAGGAAGGCATGTTGTCTAGGGGAAATAAATTATTTTCATTGGAAGATTAGAGCTTCATACAAATTGATTTCGAAGAGTTTGGGTATATGGGAGTGTTTAGCGCTTGGACGATAGTTGGTTGTTTCATTCTTTGATCCTTTTTTGTGGATGGGGGTTATGAAGGAGATTTTCCAAGCCTGAGGAAATTCTCCTTGTGAAAGGGATAGACGAAAGAGATTAGAAATATGGCAGGGAGGCCATCTAGGCTAGATGTGAATTCGTCATTAAGTTGGTGTAACCTATATTCGATATAAGACGGGTCCAAGATTTAAGAGAGAAGTGGGTCATTGGAGAAGTTCAGTAGGTAATTAAAATAGGATGGATCTAGGATGGATCTAGGAAAGGATTCGTTGGTGAAGGATTGTTTAAAAAAGGTGACAAATAGGTTGATAATGGTGAGTGGATCGGTCGATGATTTTTTGTTGAAAGAGAAGGAAGGAGGGTAATCATAAGAGTTGCTTTTGGAGTTAACTAATTGGAAAAATGACTTAGGGTCGTTTATAAGGTGACTTGCGCATTGTTAAGGTAGCGCTAGTTAAGGGAATCGTAAAGTTCGGTGAAATGAAGATTAGCACCAAGACAGTTGGAATAGTCGGAAAAGGATCTGGTACGAAGGAAAATAGCCCATAACTTGTTTCACTTATTTCGTAAGGAACGAAGCTTGCGATTATACCAGGAAGATTAATAGATGATGTTTTAAGGCGGAAAAAGACGTCAGGTTGTGAAAGTTAAAGCGAGATCTGCTGAGATAGTCACTGATTTTGTGAAAGTTTGGTTTATAAAAGTCGTAGGATAAGAGAGTTGTGGGCGGTGGTAAGCAATGAATACCAAGATTAGTAAACTCGCAGCTGATTCATAATTGACTCATCAAAATACCCCGCAATTTTTAGCATTAAATCGACGTTAAGACTGTTTTGAAGGACTAAAAAAGAAACTGTCAACGCTGGTTGGATCACTCAGAGGGTTTAATCTCTTAAGAGTGACGCAATTATGTCGCGCCTTAAAGGTAACGACCTATGAAAACCTGGAGTCATCCAACAGTTCTTATGGCATTGTCCCTACCTTAAGAAACTGAGGCAAATAACCCTAGGATTATGCTGGTTTTCATATACTAGATGATGTTATCTGATGTTCGTTTTTGACACTAGTCTTTTCAAGTTCACCAGGATGGGTAAAATCCAATCCACGTGAGACGGCAACTCAAATTATCAATTAAATTTCGCAAAAAGTTGGCTTCCTTAAATTTAGCTTCGAAATAAGTCTGCTTTAGATCTAAGAATCAACAGGTATATCAAAGTCTTGTCTTTGATCATTTTGTGCATATGATCCACTAGGAAGTAGGTTTTATTTGAATGCTGCGGCGATCTCGTTTTTTCTTAGCTTTGGAAAGCTAACCCGGGGCTTAAAGACAAATGCTAGTTGCAATATCTTTACATTGAGTTTCTTTTTTGTCTGGCTCGAAACTATTGCCTTCCATTTTCTAATTTATTCTACTCCTTTTATGCTAATATGCCCTTTCGCTGGAAGATCAGTTGAAGCGTCAGTGATAAAGTAGATACAGTAGCAGGACCCATTATTCGGCACAAAATACCTGCAGCCTGATGAAAGCGTTACCGGATACTTAAAGGGGATGTACACCATACTGCTTGTATACAAAGTGTCGTAGGATAATGTTTCACTTATCACTAGCGCAGTTAGGTGCTTAGTAAAGGCATACCACTCTGTTGAGACAATAGTAAGCGATTTACACTCTTTTCTGATAGAGGGTATTAAATTCGCTCGCCTGTAAAGTATTTGTTTCATATGCCGACAATGTGGATAGTTCCAAGAAACTGGGCTGTCAATGAAAGCTCCAACTGAAGACCAGATAGTTCCAATCTGATTTCTGGTACTCTGAAACTTTCCTCTGAGCATGGCCTAGTAAATTCGTCGTCGCGACAGTTGCAGATACTTCGCTTCTCCATTATCTAGTTTATCTCCATCAAGATTGCGTACATTTTGGCTCAGAAGACAGACGCAATTTTGGGAATAGTGAAATTATGAAATTTGAAGTCTTAGTTATTTCAATAAAAATATTTTCTTACGGCCTATTTTTTTTTTTTTTTGAATCAACCTCAATCAAGTGTGCCGTCTCAAAGATTTCCTCTTTCCAACACAGTATGTTTGGGGATCCTATACCACAAAACCGAGCTCCACATCTCATTTGAACCCAACCGTTCCATATCCAACATAATATTTTAAAATTAATATTTCCTTCTGCTTTCATATTTCTTAATCATTTTCGACTCAATCTTCAATTTAACATGACAACAACCCTTACCCGCACATGAAATTTACCCACACCCTACCCCTGACATCTTAAACAAACTCAAGCCCATTCAACCCAACCGACAATTTTAAAGACCAGCTTTAAGCAATGTTGAAGGGAATTAAAATAAAAATAAACTTTCCCAATTCTAATATACAACCCTACCAACCTATTCCCAAAATAAATTAGGCAATTTCCAGTTTACCACATAACTCCTTGACTGGGTCATGGGTCGTTGAGTCCTACTGCAACAAAAAGTAAGCACACACACATGAAAATATAAAAAAACAAAGAGAAACCTTTGACAACAATAAAACTCGTAATGAATAACAAATATCCAAAAATATGTGTTTTTTTGGGGGGGAGTCCCCCAGACAATCATGCCCCATCTTCACCATTGTCCTTTCAGACCCAAAAAAAAACATGATATCTCAACAAAACAAAAAAAAACGACTCAGACCTCTACACGAACACGACACACGAGCAGAAGTATTTCATCTCACGCTGTAATACTCGGTTCTACGAGTATTTGGATAAATATTTTCTCATACTTTCATATTGTAAATATAAGTGGCGCTCTTGAACCCTTTAACCGCAAGGATATTTCCCTTATCACTTTGAGGGTGTATTGGGGAGGCATATTGACGGTCCTACTCGCAAACGTAGGAGTACGTATTCGTATCTACGTAGAAATATACGTACTTGTACTCGTATATAAATGAAAATGAAAATAAATTGTTGGCAATTACTCCCCAGAAAAAGTTATAAGTACAAACTGAGGGTACAGATCCTTTTTCATAACTTCTGCTCTTACAAAACGGGAGATTTTAATATCAGTCAATACTCCTGGAGCCACAGTATAAGAGTACAAGTATACTCGTATGTATGTTGAAGTACTTGTTCTTCCCACTCACAAATGAAATGCTACAGATATCGTTTTGACGGATTATCTATGATTTTGCACGATTCCTTTGGTTTTTCCTCTCCATATGCGGGTATACACGGATGTATGGAATCATCTCTATGATGAACGAATTTTCTTCTTGTTGCATATTCGAGTGTAGCTGACACGATTAAAGAGTTCTTTAACGAATCAAAGTCCCAATGTGTCCTGGAAAGAATCTCATGCTCAATGACAACTGAATCACCTGAATGTGTGAAAATTTTCTTCGTTCTTCGTGATTTCAAAAGATTTATCCGTTTTTTTTTTCATCTGCGGAACTAATTGAATTTTAAAGAACATCGACCTAAGGATAACGATCAAAGAGATGCAGAATTGATTAATATTGAATGACGCATCAGTTAGGGATACGTCTCAGTGGAATAGATTTTTATCTTTCTTTTCAGACGCGAGCCAAGGATATACATATTTGACTTATGAGTACACATCATTTTCAAAAATACCCTCTTACGTTGTTTCATATTGAGCAAGTGTGGGTTTCGTGAGGAATTATATCGAATGTGGGATTCCACTTAGAGTCAATCTAGGCTCTAGGACTCAGGTAGGAGACACCGTTACCGTTAATGGTCTCAGGCATTGAGCGATGTTAACCGACTTTATGTAATCAGAGCTCAACAACATTGATATATTCGAGCCGCGGTTCCAACAAGCGACGTAATACTCGAAGTTGTGAATTAGAAGTTTGGCGACTGGGTCATCTCACGGCGAGCATTCATCAATTGGCCGCCACGTGCATGAGATTTGACACCACTTGCTAACAACTTTACACCACTTGAAGCACTGCCATCGAAGCCGAGGCGGCCATTTGAATGATGTGCTATTCCACACATAATGGCATGAATATAGCTTCAAAATAAAGCCAGAATCAATTGTATATCCCACACTGTTGTTGTTTTATTTCAATTTTGATCGCCTGTAACCCTGTATCAGCAATCTGACACTGCTTGCTCAGTTAATCATCCGTCAGATTTTCACATTTAAAAAAAAAACAGGAATTTCGAATCGACACCCACCATGCTCCTTGATTAATATGTAACATTTGATAGCTTTTATAGTAAAGGTCTGTATAGAGCCGTTCCTATATTTGTATCCTGGTTCAACTCGACAGGACGTGCAGAATGGTGATCTAGAACGTTCTCTGCTTTTAATAGCCGATGACAATAATGACAATAATGACATCAGCAAGACATTTGATGTTAAAAAAGGCTTGCAACAGCGTGTCTTTCCTTTATGTGATTTCGTTAATATCATTCTAAAAAGAATCGAAAGGTTGCAATCAACGAGCTGTCACTGTTACACTTGTGAATATTGAAACAAAAGCGGTAGTGATGGGTTTGGTGGTAAATGAGCACTTCCAACACCAATAAGACTATACTACAACCGAAAACTCTTTGAGGTGGTGAAGGACTTTGTCTACCAAAGTAACAACCCAATAGTCGAGCTCCTAAAATCCACCTCTATACTGTTGGCAAATCTTTTGCCACCGAGCCATTTTTTCAAGTTCGGAAATAGAAAATAACGAGATCGACCATCGCGATGACGGATGTGTGAACTCGAACATTGCCTTGATGAAGCAAAACTTTCTTCTTTGCCAAATGCGTCCGTTTTTTCCAGATTTCATTTTTCAAACACTGTAATCCTTTCAAAGAACTACAAGTTCCTTTCTGAAGATAATCGATGAAAAAAATTCTCCCCTTTGAGTCCATTGTTTTGAATGTTCCTTCGTCTCGGGTGTGAAGTGATGGACCCATGTTTCATCCATGGTTATGAATCGATTCAAAAACTCGGCTTTATTGCTGTGAAACTTTACAAAACACTGGATCGACACATCCTCACGACGCTATTTGTGTTCCATTGTATCTCCTACTTCACCTACTTTCAATTGACGGTCATCCAATATCATTTTGTGTATTTTTTTTCAACATTTCTGGTGAACTAACCTGATTGGCAACTCGTACGGCCTCGCCTAAACTCTGCCACCCAATATTTTATTGTTGTAAACGAAGGAGCAGACCCACACAGAGTAATATCTAGTTCCGTTTTGACGTTGGTTGGATTGACGATGACCAATTTTTTCCATATTTGAAAATTCATAGAGGGCGTTTACTATTGATGGCTGCCGAACAAATACTAAAGAACGTATCGTCGTCAAACTTCAAATTTACGCTTAATAAGGTTGATACTTTCTACAATAGTCATTCTTTTTAAACAACAACCAACCAATTTTCTGTCCGGAAATTGGTAAAAAGATACAACAGAAAAGTAGTATGCAGTAGCATGGAAATAACTTGCTGAGCGAATGAACATCATGGCACCAGCCTGAAGAGTCTAGAAAAACATACTGGTGAGATAATGGGGTAAAGAAAGACCTCGAGTAAGGTGGCTCGCTTAAGTAAAGGGTTCGCCATCTAGTGCTTATTTCGTGAATTGTAACACTTAGCTCATGTCTGATTTGACAGATAATTAGTTTTATCCTTCCGGTTAATAATGGAAAATAATTTCATTCAAATAGCTGCCTCGGCTGGACATGCAGTAGCCTACACGATCGGTCCAATTTTTAAGTACATTATCGATTGTGTGCAGCTGTATTTCACCAATGGCTTCACGAATATTGTCCTTTAAAGCGTCAATTGTCTCTGGCTTGTCGGCGTAACACTTATCTTTTACCTGCGGCTGATAATGCGATCTCCAAAAATAGGGCGCAAAATATCGAGTGTAGCTTCGGCTGTGTGGCACGTAGCGCTGTCCTGTTGAAACCAAATGTTGCCAATATCCTCCTCTTCAATTTTTGTGAACAAAAATTCGTTCTACATGGCCCGATAACGATCGCCATTGACTGTAACGGCCACTCCTTGCCCATTTTCGAAGAAAAATGGCCCAATTATGCCTCTGGACCAAAATCCGCACCAAACAGTGACTCGTTTTGGGTGTATCGGCTTTTCAATGTATGCGTGCGGGTTTTCTGTGCCCCAAATGCGACAATTTTGCTTGTTTACATACCCGCCAAGATCAAAATGAGCTTCATCTGAAAAGATGATTTTTTTGGCAAAATCGGCATCGGATTTTCAAAGTAATGTCGCAATATTTCCCAGCGTTGTTCAAGCGTATACACAACCATATTCGTTCAGCGGATAAAACTAATTATCTGTCAAATCAGACATGAGCTAAGTGTTACCATTCACGAAATAAGCACTAGTTAAAAAAAAAAAAGTTAGATGGCGGACCCTTTATTAATGCAGCTAATCCAATTTGGACTCTGTAACTGTGCGATGTGCTCAATACCGTACTAAGTGGAGAAAGCTATTTGTTGAATTTAAGGTTCACTCCATCTAAAGGAAGAACAAGTTTTTAACACATGTCCCTTCAAGTGTAGCTTTTCATGTCTTTTATATGATAAAAGTCTGACAATGTGTTACATAACCAAAAATTGAAAACGGCTGTATCACATTCCCTTACTGGGTCATATTTCGGCTAAGGGTAAACATTAATATGAACAATATCAAAGCATTTGAGAGTGCGTCTTGTTATCCGAATATCAAGAAAAACAAGATTAATCAATACGTCAAGGACGAATCCAGGCGAAGTAGAATAGGCTGGAATAAAAAAAAACACATGTTGGAGTCTGATTAAAGCTTTCCTGGCATATTTACGTGAATTTGTGCAACATACAAGTGAATCAAATGCCATTTTCCACACAGAGAGTAGCAGGAAATGAGGATGTGAAATATATGAACCTTTTAGCCAAGCTGGTATGCAATACTTCCAAGGAGTCCTTATATAACCGGATGGAAATCTCAGCAACATTGAACAAATTATAATAGATAAAAGATGTATACATGCGCATCGACCGGAATAATAAATATGAATACTCGTATAAGAAGAAGCATTTCAAGGAACCACGGGTTTGAGGAAGATTGCTTTAAGGGTAGGGCAAATACCATTCGCATGGCTCAGGCTATTTCGACAATACAACGAGGGTGAGATGAGATGGGAGCAGACAGAGAGTACAAGACTACACTGGCAGAAAAGCCAAATAGGTATTACGAATCGCTTGCTCGAAGTTTGATACATTGCAAAAATTCTTCAGAATTCTGGAAAATGGGCAAAAAAAAATCTCCCAATTAAATTCCAATGTCCTTGTAGAACATTTTAATACGTCTTTAAACCTGTCCCGTCGTGCGTTCAAGTTTCACTATGCTACGCCCGGTTTTCAAAATAATATCTTGGACAGAGAGGTGTCATATAAAGGAGTTATCGGAGCACTAAATATTTTAAAATATGGTAAAGCTGCAGGATCTGACGGTATAAATTCCGAGTTTTATAAGCACGGTAATTAGGAATTACTCACCATGTTGAATAAAATTTTTGACAGTTGAGTAATTCCTAACCGTTTTAAGGAAGCGATATTTTTTTCCAATTTATAAAAAGGGATATTCACGGGTTCCGGAAAATTATAGAAGAATTTCCTTGTTAAATGTTTCTTATAAATTATTTACAGCAATTCTAGAGAAGAACCTACTTAAGGAATACCAAGTGAGGTTAAGGCCAGGATATTCTTCTATCGATCATGTGTTTGTTTCGAAGAGCACTGTGGAATCATTCACTGGAAGAGGCATGGAGCTTTATGCGTGATTTGTGAATTTTAAATATACTTTTGATACAGTGGACATAAAAGCTCAGGATGGGCATCAAGTCGATAAATTTTAAACGAATTATTCAAAACCAGTTGTCAGCATGATTTCGAACGTAGTCAGGTGTTAGACAGGGATGTTCTCTGAGTTCAAGCTTGTTTACACTATATATTGAGAACATACAGGACCATACACAGGACTGCTGATTAAAGCATTGCTGATGATACGAGTATCGTGCTGCTAGCTCACAAACCAGAATCGCTGCAGCTAATGGTCAATCGATTAAATGGGTATCATAAGCTGTGGAACTTTATCGTAAATCTACATATATAAGTTGAAGATCATGATATTTAAAGGAGAAGGAGGAAAATTCTGCAGAAATGAGAATTGGAAATGCAACGGAGAAAGTATAGAAATTGTGAAGGTGTATAAGTATCTGATGATTTATTTCACTATAAACCTTCATATAGAGAGACACAGCAAATATCGGAGTCTTCAATAAGGACTTAACAATTTTGTATTTAAATGAAACACAGAATAATTGAGATATGGGGCTGAAATTTATTCCAGAGGTACGAGTAGTATATAGTTCAACATGCCTACTGTAAAGGAAAGTCGGTGGAAACGCCTCTGCATTCACTGACTAGCCGCATGGAACGATCCCTACAATATAAAGAGTACACAATGGTTGCTTTCCTGGACATCCGCAATCATGACTGCGCTGTCAATTCTACAGGTAGATGACTCACATAATCAACTCCAAACTGGGTGGAGCTTCTGCTATAAGATGCGTCAGCAGCCACGAGGCGGTGTCCTCTCTCCCCTTCTCTGGAACTCAGTGATAAATAAGTTTTTTATGTACCTGAAAGCGGGTGATAGCAGGGTGATTGCCTATGCGGATGACGTTGCTCTATCCGTCTCAGGTAAGCAGCTTAATACCACTAAAGAACTCCTTCAGCTAAAACTTAACAGATTAACCCGTTGGGCAGATCGCAGTGGATTGGGATTAAACCCCCGTAAACCTGATGTTGTCCTCCTTTCTATTCAATAAACGGTACCAGTTTAACCATATCCAATACAGCAAAATATTTGGGTCTCATTTTTGACAGGAAACTAAACTGGAAACCTAACATACAAGAAAGAGTCAAGAAAGCTACAGTAGCTTTATTCTCTTGCAAAAAAAGCCATTGGGAATAAATCGGGCCTTCAACCTCGCATAACCCACTGGCTATACATCTCGGTCATAAGACCGACACTCACTTACGGAGTTGTCGTCTGGTGGACCGCTTTAGACAATGTGGTCAACTGCAGTAAACTAAGCAGAGGCCAAAGAACAGCATGTCTATGCATAAGCGGAGCTCTACGGTCTACCCCTTCTGCGGCATTAGACATTCTGTTTCACTTGATATCCCTCGATATTTTCAGCACGCTAACATTGTTAATATACTAAAAATCCTCCCAGACAATGTAATCGATACACTATATCCGAACATTGGTTTGACAAAGCTTCCACTCTAGATCCTTCTGGGAGGAAGATGCTTTCATGCTTTCAATTCAATCCACTTCTACACAGATGGATCTAATGATAGCCGGGTTTCTAGCGGTGTTTTCTCAGATAAGCTAAATCTAAGCCTCTCCTTCCGTCTTCTAAATCATTGTAGCGTGTTCCAGGAGGTGATATCTACAAAGAATGTCCGCATCTTTTCGGATAGTCAGGCCTCGGACTCAGTCTAATTAAATATAGAACCGCCCTTGAATGCCGATCATCTCATCCGGAGATGACAGAGCAGTTCAACCTTCACCTATGTTGGGTGCCGGGCAACAGAGACATTCCAAGCAACTGTAGGTGCCGATGAACCCTCCCAAAATTGGAATCGCTCTACCTATTTTACCGGCATAGGTATACCAATCGCTACATGCAAATTAATATTAAAGGGGGATGCCAATAAAAGAAAAGACCGTAGGTGGACTGTTGGACCAACATGTCTAGCGACGAAACAGATCTGGATAAAGCTGGATCCGAATCGCTCTAAGAGTCTGATCCTTCTAAATAAGAAACAACTCAACGCCATCATAGGTATAATTACTGGACATTGTCTCATTGGCGAGCATACAAGAAGGCTTGGCGCTTTTACAAACGATTTCTATAGAAGCTGCATGGACGAGGAAGAAGAGGAGACAATCCTTCACCTACTCTGTACATGTCCAGCTCTCTCTAAGAGAAGAAAACTTCACTTAGGAGCTTTCTTCTGTTGTAAAATGACCTAAACGATCTAAAAAATATAGACGTAAACGGTCCCCTACGCTTCATCGCAAGATCAAACTGGTTCCATTAGTATGATTAAATCCACATGGCATTACAATGGGCCAATAGGCGTAAATGGGTTGGTGTTTCCAACAGCCACTCTTACCTACCTACCTACTCTAGTACACATGTTAAATTTAAATATGGATTTCGATCTCCTTCAAATGACCATTGTGAGCAAGTTTGCAACGATCGATTTTTGGATCCAATTTTCCACCACGATCCACCACGTATCGACGCGAACGTTGGCATTTTTGCGTTCGGTATTGTTCCTGGGCTCCTCTAACATTGTTCGCGCCTTGGCATAAATCAACTACTCTACGTAGCCCCATAAAAATAAATCCAACGGCGTTGAACAGCATGAGCGAAGTGATCATTCGAGATAACATTGTTACCGACCTTCACCTTTTTTTTTGTTTTTTTTTTTTATAATTTACGCGCACCTAAGGGGTTAGATACCCTTTTACTGTTGCCAGGGCGCGGGCGGAAAGGTAGAAGGAGGAGAAAGGAAAATTGTTTTGTAGTGGGTTGAAACTCAGAACTCAGGTATGTTTGGTTTCGATATTCGCTCTCCAGGGGTGGAAATTCGAATAGGACGGAGAGTTTTTTTCTTCACTCAGAGTGATTCGAGGTATAATTCACAGTATTTTTTTTCTGTGCTTGAAACTCTACAACAGCCAAATCTACGTGTCAGTGTTATGCCTTCACACGCAGAATTTTTCTGTCTGAGTTTCAATTACACAATGAAAAACTAACTTGCCATGGGCAGGATTCGAACCTGTACCCTCCGAGTGAGAAGCGATTGCTAGTACCACTACACCACGGCCACCCCAATATATCAATATATCAATATATAAATTGTTTGACCAGCTGTGTGGCATGTGACACCATCTTATTGGAACCACATATCACTTATGTCAATTCCATCCAATTCTGGGCAAAATTGTCTTCGAACATGGCACGGTAGCGAACTCCATTGTCCGTAACATGGCGATCATTTTCATCTACGAACAAATACGGTCCAATCACACCTCCGGCATGAAATCTACGGCACACGGTCACTTTTTGTGGATGGAGTCTCTTGAAACACATGTGGATTTATTGCATATTGCAATAATGCATATTTTGATTGTTGACAAAGCCATTAAGCCAAAACCGATCTTCAGATGATTTTTCGATGAAATTCCGGATTTTCTTCAAATTTTTGCAGAGCCCTATCGGAGAAGTTTCGGCACTTCAAATGATCACAGGGGCTTCAGTTCCTGAGTTAATTTGATCCTTTACGCAAGATTCGCCACAATGTGGACTGAGAGATTCCCAATTCCTGTGAACGGTTTGGAATAGACTGATCTGGCTCATTTCGAACTGAAGCACTTACGTCTGCGATATTTTCGGTATTTTGACCGGTGCGTTGTCCTATTGGCACACGAACATTCAGTAATGAATATGTTGACTCGAATTTATTCACTATAGCACGCTGGTGGGACCATTCTTACGACCGAAAATTGGGCTTTGACTTTGACAGATCATAAAAAAAAATTAAGAGTGCGTTTGTATACAAAATTGTTATGTTCCTATTGGAAAGCCCTTTATAACGCAATTATGGAAGTCTCTGAATCCACACTGTTGTACGCTGCGCAGGTAGGGGAATTAGGAAGTACCAGAAGTACCATTTAGGAAGTAACAACAATTGTTACGATACTGTGTAAAAGGAGTATTCCTTGTGCCACTAAAATTATATGCTAATGTTAGAAGCAGGTTTATCCCCGCTCTTCACAAAAACTTTTCAATTGTATGTAGACTACGCTTTAAGGGTCTTGAAAATACCATATATCTGATTGTCGAAAAAAGCGGCAATGCAAACCGTGCAGTACCAAAATAGGGTGGTACGGTGAGTGGCTGGAACTTGTTAGTAGCTGTGGAAAAGTGCTAAACTTCGATGACAGCAGTTGTTGGAAACCTCAACTTTACCAACTTAATGCAACTGTGGAGGAACAGCTTAGACCAGTATACTTAGAGCAGGCGTATGCTTCGCTACATAGCTTTTTAAGTCATAAACCGCAGATAAGTAATTACTCCTGTAATAAAAACAGCATTGCGGGAATATCAACTGCGGGAAGAGCTTTTGCAACTTGATTAAATCCCACACATAGATGTGGAGCTGTGTAACTTGCCGCAGGGGGCAGACGTTATACATTTATCTCGAAAGTGTCCAGTTTTAAAAGAATAGAGGAGACGTATGTATCTTCGAAAGTGATGTTCTGTCAACGGAACAAGTACTAAAATCGCGCTAAAGTATCGTCCTGGAATAATCAATGGAATTTTATAATTAAACAAACTTTACTATTTTTCGTAATTTTTGTTAATCTGGCAGACGGCAAAGCCAAGCTAATTGATCTGTATAAAATTTATGTTAAAATAAAATAAAATCTAAAATCTATAACATACGTTGGATAGGTAACAAGTCTTATGGACTGCCGAAACTTTGCTTAGACCCTCAAAAAACCAACCGTTAGCATCCACCGTGAGAACTTTTCTAGTATGAAACATCAGATGCTTAGCTTCGTTGAGAAAACAAATGTGCGAAGCGTTTTAGCGCTAGTCAAGGCAGATGAATTCACTTCCTGAACGTGGGAACTTGCTATGTTAGCCTAAGCCCACGGTGGGTGTGCCATCACACATGGGATAAATTAATGCGTTAATAATCGCCCTTATCATCCTGACGAAACCCCATTCAGATCAGTACCAAATTTGAATTTCCATTGGTGAGACCTATTCAAATCGAGTAGTCACGAAACTCGGAAAACGCATTCTATGATTTAGGTTTAAGTAATGATGATACTCTCACAAAATAGGCTTGAACCGAAGTTCCAGGAACTCTTGAGTACAGGCTACTAGAAAGACCATCACAGGTCTCAAATTTGGCCGCTAAAAGCGTCCGATGTCCTTTTACATAATACCAGCTTTGCTTTGCCCCAATTTGTTATCTGGTTATGCCAAGACGTAGCCTGTGAAATTAAGCGGGGGCCCGCTAGTTAAGTCAGATCAATCAGATTCCTTCTTCTCGTGAGGGGGTTGACTGTTAGGCAGTCACTAGTCATGATCCACGAAACAGATGCAGTTGTTGACAGAAGTTAACGCTTGCAATCTTTGTTACTGGAGCCCAAGATCTATCGAGATGTCGAGAGAGTCGATACTTCTTATTTTCTGGGATAGAGTACGTCTCTTCCAACGAGTACCTCAAGAAAAATATTTGCATTTGGCGGTATGCCTTTCGGCTTGATAATTCATGTAGGACAGGCATACAGAATAAGGGTACATGGTGATTGTCAGTTCAACTTGGTAACAGTGTTACACAGAAAAGGTCCTTGCCTTAGGATTGTATCTGTTAAGAAAAGATTGCAGCAGTTCAATGTTTGGTCTCTACAATTTAGTTCTCGTTGGCTTATGTGTCGACTATAATGCCATATCTACGTTTAATTTTACTTTGTTTACGAGAGTGTCAGTTGAGATATTCCTAAAGTATCAGCTGGATAATCAAACCTCCAGTGCCGTCTGCTGACAGAAGTATGCATATTTGTTTGATTTGTGATTTCATCAGAGCTATAGTCTTTTTTCTATTCAACTCACCGATTATCGTAGAACATATTTTAGTACCCAAACAAGTACGTGCGACTAAGTTGTGCTATTTATTTAAAAGGAATATTCGTCCTTCTCAAGCTCCAGCGAACATGTGGGAGTTTATCAAAATTGACTTCTTAAATAGAGCGAAGAGGTGCAAAGTGGCATTAAGTGGTTGACATATATATTTCTGTGCTCTACTGTGGCATTCGTATAGTGTTTCGTTTGCTAGTATTTGTTTATGTAAATTCCTTATCCTTTTCACCAGCAGTGGGGCCCGTTACGGGGTAAAAAAAAAACCGTCACTGCTTTTTTATTCAGCGAATTATTACCTATCGGGGGGATGTGCTGTCTGACTGAAGTGACTTTTCGAATTGATTGAAAGTTCGCTAACGACAGTGACATTTCAGAGAAATCGGTATGTTCTACAGAATTTCGTCAACTTATTCTCTTTTTTTTTACCACACGGAGCCGAAATTATGAGGCAAAACGCCATTCTGACTAAGGGATGTTCTTCGATCATTTTTACTATTTATTTGAGGACATTTTTTATGTGCTGTTGACTGTTCGTTCTGCTTTGGAAATTACATTGATGTAATAGAATTTTATTGATCCTGAATGAGTGACAGGAGGGACTGGTAATTTTTTTTTCTTGTGAATTTATTTGAGTTATATTTTTTTCTTTTTTATTTGCGTGTTGACAGATATATTGATTTGGAGAGGAATATGTTCTTAAATGGGTTAGATAAGAAGAATTTGACAATGGTATTGGTTAAAAGGATTCGAAAAAAGGCGAAAATTGTCACATGTTAAGTGAATTGACGTGTTTGAGAGTGAAAATGGAAATGTGATGGTCAATTGTGCTTCAAAAAAACAAAAACAAAAACCAAAAGACAAAGAACATCTATCTTTCAGTGGTAATATAAATTAAAAATGGAAGACTGGACAGACGAGAGGTATTTGGTTTGAAAACTGAAAGAGGTTCGTTGTAGAAATATTCGAGTGCCCTCTTAATGTTTGCCATTTACTTATGCAACCTTGTTATTTTTACCCAGAAATTTACTTGCCATTACTACCTAATCCATTACTACCTAATCGATTATTAAATTTTCTCAAAGAATTTCCAATCGATAGCTCGCTGTCATGATTAGACCTTATACGAGGAAGACCTCCAACGAGGAAATAAAATCAATTCCAATTTTGGGAAGAATATATTTCATGCAGGGGATGTCTGGTCTTTCTGGTGGAGCAATTTCTGTTTTATACCATTAGCCCTCTCGGTAATCATTTTTAGCCGATTCACTGTTCAACAAAAATCTATTTTTTTTCTGTGATATGCATACAACATAGTGTTTCTCAAGCAAAATTACACTAGAAATCACAAAATGACCTCATATTCTCTCTATCATCGATGCTTATGACCAATAGTAACCAGCAAGCACAGTAGCACTCCATTTGCATTAGTATCGCTTTTCCATCGTTGCGACGTCCTGGTGTTTTCTCCATGTACGTTGGTTACTGCACCTAAATTCTCCGGAAAGAAATCGAGATGAGCATCCGGAAAGTGAAGTTTTAGTGACATGTTACATCCCATGTTATGCTATATCTTTGGGACTTAACAAACAAAATATGATCTTACGTCTGACTACTCACCTATGATTCTGACAAGTTTAAGAAATGTGGAATAACAACTGACCCGCTAACTTTAATGATGCAACACGAAGATCTTCAACTAAGCACTACTTCTTGCTGCAAATTTCACCACACCCGAAATTGCGAGCAAAAAGTCAAAAAATTATCCACGCAAATCAGCTAGGATTGAAGAATTAGTCTCCGCGAGCACCGCAAGACGAGAATGGCAAAAACATAAATCTCCCCTTACGAAGCAAAAGCTGACAAAGGCAACAAAAGTCCTCCAAATATTTTTCAAAGAGCATAACGATAGGAGCTTAAGAAAATATCTTGAATACCTATCACCAAATGCATCCTTAAGTACTAATTGAGCACCTTACTCGAATGTTTAACAGAGTCCTAAATATACCCCACTACCCCAACTTTGGAAGATGTCGAAGATTATCATGATCCCGAAGGTCGAGGTCGTCTTATCGACCAATAAGTCTCTTGCCCCTATTATCCAAAGACTTCGAGGAAATAACTCATTTCTTGGAAAAGGAAGAAATAATACCCACTCACCAATTCTGATTCATAAGCATGACACGGTTGAACAAGTCCATAGGGTTGTAGCAGAGTCTAGAAGGGCTTTCCATAAAAAAACAATACTGCACGGCTCTGTTTCTTAAGGTTGCACAAGCATTCGAAAAAGTTTGGCACCACCGGCTCATCCATAAAATAAACAAACTCTTGCCACAGAATTTTCACAAAACCTTAAAATCGTACCTGCTTGACCAACACTTCAAGATCTTCACATCTGCACATCTAAAGACCATTGTTTAAGAGCGAGTGTCCAAATCGACCCACTCCTCCAACAGCTTAATCAACCTCAAATCAGCCTCACATAACCACAAATATATAAAGCAACTCAATCTCTGGTTAGACACTTGGAGAATTAAAGTGAACGAAACGAAAAGCACACATATCACATGTACTCGTATCCTCAGGCAAGAGGACTTCTAGTCTGTCACTATCAGCAACACGATAATCCCAAAAAGTAGAAAAGTGAAATACGTCGGTATCCACCTCTACAGACGACTTACCTGGAGATAACACATTGAGTCTGAACGTAGTCAAATAAAACTCAAATTCCATAATCTGCATTGGATGGTCAACAAATACACCACCACAAGTCTAGAAAATAAAGTCCTTCTCCACAATTTTGCGATTATCAAGGCAATATGGATCTATGGCATACAACTCTAGGGCTCAGCAAGCTCTTTGAATTTAGAATTCCTGCAACGGTTGCAGTTCAGAATATTAAGAACAATCACGGGAGAAACATGGTACTAATCTGAAATTCACCCTGAAACTCAACTATTATCCTAACCCCTTATTCATGAATTACTACACCAACATGAGCCATATAGACTCAAGAGATGTATAACTTCGATCAAACACAATCTGTAGCTATAGCTAAATCAGACTGTACATAACTTAGGCTTGAGATTTTACCATATATTGTTAGTTCCTAATTTGGAAGATGCAATATCTAAATAAATATGTATAAAAAAAATTGGTAGTCAGGCAGCTTTGCCAACTCTAATCGCCCATGCACTGCAAATTTGTCAAGCAGATTATTGTCAAATGTAAAATATCTCTCTACTTTGTTCCAAGTCAATGGATATCCTAGGCAACTGCACACTGGGCGAACTGGAAGGAGATGGCACTAGGCCTATCTTATCCGCATAAAATGAGCCCACGTAGGAAATCCAACTCTAGGTGATATTTATTCTATAGCATTCGTAAATTCGTTCAGGGACAAACGATTTTCGCCATTAAAATACTCACATTTTCACAAGCAGCCGTAAAACTGATAATACGAGTACTATGGGCCAAATTGCTGACCCTAGTGTGTCCTAATAATTTGCGGCAACAATGATAAGTGGCCGACCAATAGATGTTCACTTCTCAGGTCCCTTAGGCCTTTTTTGAACTATGTTCTGAATATCTAAACATGACAACATTCGGGTATGGGCCGAGTAGTTCTGTTTATATGTAGAGCATTTGGTTATGTGGATATAAAACATAGATCACTTTAAAGAAAATAGTAATATTCATGGACTTACCTGATGAAAATATTCCAATAGCCAACAGTAGTCCCAGAATTTGTGCGGGCCTTAGTAATTCCATTTTGGCAGTTATTGTTGTTTAGCAAGTTTCTTAGATTTAAACATCCATCACTAGATTAGTTGACACTTAATAACCGGTAGCGCTGATTCCTACTTTTGTTTCGGTAATCACTTCAATTATTTTATATCGTCTTTATTTTTTTATTTTTTAACTTATCACTATTTAATGTATAACAAGCTTAGGAGGACTGCAAAAAAACAACAAAAAAAGTAATCGTCACAATTCTCCATTTTACATTTTTATGTACGAGTACCATATGCGTACATGCCCAATGTTCTTATTCATCGTCTCAATGGTTTTTCCTAATATCCTGCCAAAGTTTTTTACACCTGTCCCATTTGCCTACATGTCAATAAAGCCTAAACGTAAATGTGTCGTTGAGTAACGACATCAAGCATCTATCTAATCCTTCTTACTACCTCTTAATTCCGGTTCTCTCCCTCTGAGCAAAGAAAAAAAAAGGGAAGAAATTTGAATTTACATATCCTTGCTCTGGAGCTTAATTTAAAGTAAAAGGATGTTATACTCGTAGTTTTGCCATCAACCTTCTATTTTATACACGTCTTAGCAATTCCAAGGACATCCAATAACATCACCAGCGGCAGGTAAAAGATAACTAAAAGGAAACACTGTCCCTGACGCTAAAGATTAAAGATTGTAGTATGCGAAAGGGGAAGTAGCGAAGCTACAAGGACATACATGCATCACAATCTAATGGCTTTACTTAGTCAAATTGGAACCGGAAATATTCAATTGCAAAAAGTGTGAACTACACAAAATCTAGTCCAAGGATAAGCAGGGAAAGGAAAAAAACTAAAAAACTCAAGCGAGTCCCAGAGACATACTCGTACTCCGAACTCTCACATCACTTCTTTGTACTGAATATACGGGCGGCAAAATTGTGTCACCTTCTCAGCATGTTCCTGGATTTATTTTTATAGGAATCGAAATATGTAAATACCTTATTTCAAGTGCAACTGTATGTGAGAGTTATTGTTTTGGTCCATCTCCAGTTTTTAGGTAGGTGTTTCCGGTTTGTTATCATTTTTCATGCAAGCAGAAATACCATACATTTCCAAAGATTTGTAGATTACATTTCATGCTTGAAAGAGTCTTGTAGTAACAGCTTATATTTTTAAATGAGTTCATGTTTGTAGAATCTAGGTCAATCTTTATAGGATTTGAATCTATATTATCTTATTCTCACTGCTTTCAGGAAGAGCATACTTAGTCACATAAATGGCTATGCCTTAGCAGAGGACGAAATTTGCTTTTCTCCTTGACTGTAACTTTTAATTATTTTCCGCCAGTGGATGTATGTTACTCTTTCTTGGCTCAAGGACTAATAGTTAATGACTAATATTCGGTTTGCGATTGCTGATTCAGTCTATGCACATTAGTCTCTGCCCCCATGATTGCTTTGTTGCAAAAAATCGTGGGTCGCCCACTAGTAAAATGGAACGAATTCTCATTTCTAAGCAAACGATCTAGGCCAATCCAAAGACACCCCTCAATCAAGAGAATCTGGTCACCAGAATAAAAGTCAACTCGGCTATAAATATTATGGCTTCAATCCATTTAAGTTCACGAGTCCGGATGGTATCATTTCGTGACGAAATACAAATAAGCCTAGACTTGATGCACTTCTCGATTTTATGGACGAAGGTTAATATACCATACTCATGTTTATCGCAATGACTTTAGACGTAGAAGTCTGTCATCTGAAAATCTGTAAAAGGCGGGTGTCTAGTCTTCATCAGAGTATAGGACCAATCATACTCCCGATATCTTAACATGCATACTCCAAACGTAAACTAGTAGAAATCACCTCGAATTGAATATTTTTCCTAATTGAAAGAAATTCTGGTTATGGGTGATGCCTTCAAAAGTGTTAAGACAGATGCGAAATTAGCTAAGGATTGAAATTTTACTCCAGTTTAAGCATGTTGGGAAATTAACTTCTCCCAAGGGACTTGTCAGACGGGTCACACCCCGCAAGGTGATCTTATTTGGACTTTTGAAAGAGGAAGGCTGTAAAGTGCTCGCTCATGCGGATGCCACTGGGGTTGGTTCCTCAATATTTTAATAGGTCTAAACCGGCTCTCCAGTTCAACCGAAAAATGTAAGTTGATCTTAAACCAAATTGGTTCTTCTTAACGTGCGCAGAGAAGTCATAGGGAATACACAAATTACAACCCCATATTACACATTGGCAACGCCTCAGTTGCAAGACTGTAGCAGTATGATGGCTATCCTTATAAATAAAATTTATTTCGCCGTGCTTAAAAGCGAATTCAGTGCTGCATTCTGGGTAATAAATCTCTGAAGAAATCGTTTCGAATTCTAAATATTGGAGCATATTTCGAGCTAAAAATTTAGCTCTATCTTGTCTGACAAGAAGTGTCATATCTACTAGGAATATACAAATACATTTTCATTCATAACCAAGGAACGATTAAATCCCTGAACTCGACCATGACAACATCAAAGGTAGCCAACATCTTTCCCCTACCTCTTAACGAGATTGCTATATTGCACATTTACTGCGAACCTTGGCATCGAAATATTCAAGAAATCTCAATAAGCAATGAACTTTCCCTATACACTAGGGATTGATCAGGAAACTGCTGAGTGTTCCATAACTTGGGTTGGTTCAGCAGGGAAACAATCAAGTTCATAGCTTGCATTACCTCCCAGTTGTAGTCCCTCGTATCTGCTTGAGCAAAACTCTGGTAACGGTAGCAAGGGTAAGTCCGTGACTGGCCAGTAGCATTATACTAGCCTACGCTGTCATTGCCCTACGCGGAAGAGATTAAAGAATGTGACGAAACAACAAATGGTGTCGGATAAAAATGGACTCACTATTGACGACCCTAGAAAACGTCTAAAGGATAACGACCTTCGGATCTGCATGTGGAATGTTCAGACCCTTAACAGGCCACGTGCAGCTGAACTGCTAACACGCAGATATCACCGCCATCCAGGAAGTGGGATGGGATGTGTCGGACATAAGGAGGATGAAAAACTGTGATGCTAACGTAAGCCTAATATGCGCCTATGCCCCTACGGAAGACAAACAAATGTTTCTACGAGCTCCTGGACAAGAGATATGAGCAATGCCCGAAGTATGGCATTCGGCAGCGGACTTAAGCTTATCGCCTTGCGGTCAAGGGAACATGGCGGAACATCAAACGCCACATCATATTGATTATTTTGTGAGAAACATAAGTCATGCCTCCAGTATTCTGAACATCCAAATTTTCCGGGCAGCCAGCCGTCAGGCGGAATAGACCAACTTAAGCTATGATAGCCAACACTTCCGTCCACCTGACCACATCGAAGTAAGGAGAGCAATATGTGAGCTAAGATCCAACAAATCAAAGCTGCTGGAAATGACTTTGTGGAGAGCATGCACCAACCCATTTCTCAAATCTTGTTAGAAGAGTATATGCCCGAGGAATGAAACCTCAGCACAGTATGCCCGATCCACAAAAACGTAGACCCCTCAACGGCTCCAACTGTATAGGTGTAAGTCCCCTAAACATAGAATAAAAGATCTTATCAGCCATATTGCATGAATGTCTGAAACCCATCGCCAACAAGTCCATATCGGTGCAGTTTCAGACCAAGAAAGTCAACAATCGAAAAAATCTTCACACAGCCGCAGACTCTGCAAAAGAAACCCAAGAAGTCGAAATCGATACGCACCATCTTTTCATCGTTGCTCCGTCAAGTTCGATAAGGACTTAACCGAGACTTCTGATGTCAAAAATATGGAAACACAATCTTTCAAAACTCTGTGGAACTAAGGGGGACGCCGATGATATCGGCATAATTGGGAGAACTCAGCGGGCTGTCACCTAGTTCACTAGTATTGAAACGGAAACTGCTAAAATGTGTTTAGCTGTAAATAAGGGTAAAACCAAGTAGGGACACACAATATCGACGAATTGGACAGAACGTCACGTCACAATCAACAGCTATAATTTCGAGGAAGTAAAGCACTTTGTCTGACTTCAGCAGAAATAAAACGAAGAACCACTCTTGCCAATCGCTATTTCTTTGACCTAAGAAGGTAATTGACTAGTAAGGGACTATCCCGAAAAACTAAGTAGGCTCTATATAAGACCTTGGCTGTCCCAGTTCTACTTTATGGTGCTGAAACATGAACTCTATCGAAAGTGGATGAAGATATCCTCAGCGGTTTCGAGGGGAAAATTCTTCGAAAAGTATTGGGTCCCGTTTGCGTTGACGGGCTTTGGAGGAGGAAATTAATCGATCTAGTCAGAAAACTGAGCATCAGTCACCTGGGATGGCTAGGATGTGTAGAGCGAATGGACATAAAAGCTCCCTCCTGTAGAATTCTTAAAATTTAACCCAGAGACACAACGCAGTAGAGACCTCATCTTAGGTGGCGCGCACAAATAGAAGGGAATCTCAATTGACTTGGAGTGCGTGACTGGAGGTAGTTAGCTAAAGACCGGACTAACTAGAGAGGCTTACTAGGTGAAGCCCAAGTTCATGCCGAACTGTAGCGCCATCTAAGTGAGTAAGCAAGTAAGTAAGCAGGCTTACGATGTATGGAGGCTAAGTGATACATAGTCCCTAATATTGAGGAGGAACAAAACAGCCTTGCAATCCAGTAATTCTATGCACTGAAAGGAGCAGCGCCCTTTCTCAGAAACCATCGAACTAATTCTCATTAATCTTCGATACTGACACTACGTACAGTATGCCCATGTTCGAAAAGTAAAACATACCAAGCAGAATGGAGAACACTTAAGCATCTACTGATCAAAGTTGGTGTCACTTGAGAGTTCTGTTTTATTCCCAAGCTAAAGTTCCAACCATATACGAAGGTCGGTTTCACCAACCTGCAATACAAATACCAGCCTACAAATATACACATCTCAACGCTGGAAATAATGACTTTACACACTGAATTTCTTGCACTGAATGGCGGATTTGTTAACAGGCGACAAATTGTTTACTTTCTGAGGCCTACCATTGCTTGCAGAAAGAGCTGTGATGTCAAAAATTATATTTTTCAATATTCGTTATGTGGCTTGTGAATCTCCCAGAACCCAACTCAACCACTGGCACACAGTTTTACATATCTGCAAATATCTGCCTATTAAATGTCGGCCTTAAACTAAGTTTCCTTCCGGCAATGCGAGCTGCCAAGTCATAGACAAATTTACATATTTTAATTTGGTAAACAGTCGTTAGAGATAGCAAAGCACGATGGAACATAAACTTTAATGGACCTCATAATAGCCGTATTTTGGCAATTAATGGGAAAAAGATAGAATAAAAATGTTCCCGCACCTTAAAATATAAGCATACCATTTATTGGCGTGGCAAGTGATATGCGTTTATAAGTATTCAGAAGTAAATTTTAAGTTGCTTTTATCTAGTTTAATTTTTTCCAGAAATATTGTAACAAGCTCTTTCTAAAAACACCTTTTTGTTGATTCTTATAATCTCATGTGAGGTACGGAGACCGAAAGATAGCAATCACCGCGGTCGAGTTTTAAAGGATTACTTCTTTTGGAAATGCAGGGATTGGAAAAGACCGTACGAAATAAGATTTTCCAGCTAAACAACATGAGAACATGAGAACTTGAATGATTTTGTTTGCCGTGTTTTTTTCAAAGATCACCCTGTTTCTGTATCCTCTTTACCTCTCAACTGCTCCAGGATAACTGAAATATGGAAAAACTAAAACTGAAACCAACAAGAGTGGAAAGGAATGGCAATTCAAGAGAAATTAATTATTCCCTGCACTTTCCAACATGCAGGTGCAAAACTTTTTGAGTGAGATATTAACCTCCATTCGTAAGGTTAGAAAGTAAAGGATAATGACACTTTCACACTCTTGAAAAACTCCCAACTCTCAAACCGCTAATCTGCTACAGCAACTCAACTATGTATACAATACAAGCTAGTCTCACGATAAGGAGGTATCATTTCAGCATAAGACGAGGTGTGAGAGTGCACCAAAAATGACATTCAACCATCTAATGCACCTACTTAAGAGGAGCACAACTTGCATTCACATGGGTTTTTGTGGTCTTAAAACACATCAACTCTAGAAGTTGAAGAAGATTGTCGGAGTAGTACGAGTACCACCACCATCAGCAGCAGCAGCAGCAGCAGGTGTGCAATGACCTGCTTTCTTGTTCGAAACCAACAGCCAGATATCCTTTAAGAAGTTTCCTAGGATTCTAAGCCCAACCGCATTCATTTCAATTCACTACGTCCTCTTTGCTTTTATTTCGCACTTAGTAAATCCAATAAAAATGAATGAGCGAACTAAGGACAAAGTGAGGTAGGACCTGACCCAGAAGCAAAACCAGTCAGTCCATCCTTGCAAATATAAGAAATCGGCGAGAAATTACTTTTTTCAACTTTTCCTTCTAAAGGAGTATCTGGTTTTCCATTTTTATTTCGTGCCTGGGACTTTCGACGCGATTAAAGTAAACTAGGGTTGAAACGGAAAGGAGAAAACTCCTGAAGACGGCAACTCAGGTGTACTTTTGCTATGTACCTACTCATACATACTCATACTCGTAGTTGGCGTAGGGGCTCCCTTATTCGTAACCCCAATTTCGTTTGTTGAAACTGTCGGGTTTGGTAAGTTTGTTAGTTGTAAAAATTTCATGTCCTTTCTACTTATGATACCCTTGAGTGAAGTATATATGTAGGTATGAGGTGGGGTATGTCTTTGCCATTGTTACATCTTTACATAAGGTCAACAGTCTGATATTGGTGCAAAGGAATTTTTAAGTAATCTGTTGGGAGAGCGTTTGTTGTTTTTTTTTCCTTTTTTTTTGTTTTTCAGAAATTATTTAAATGATTTATCCAATGGATAACATGGGAGTTATTATAAAAGAAGTCTTCAAGCTAACAAGGACTCTTTCGCTCAAGTGCCTTTGGGATAGGATGTTTGTCGGCATGTAGTCGTATGTATGTAGATAAAATGGGCCACCTTTGGGACGATTTTAGAGAGAAAAATGCGTTTGTCTTTGATTTTCCTTTGCGGATGTCAATGATGAAAGAATACTTGCTTTGTCTTTTAAAAATGTTTTTGGCATTCATAAAAGTATCCTTCAGATTGACTCACCGTCAATGAGGTTGTCAATATTATCCTCTTTACATTTTCAGAGTTTTTGATGTTTTAATAATTTTTGTGTAAAGTTAGTACTCTACAAATGGAACAATAAAACGCTACAGGAATACTCGTATTCGCTGAATGATTTCAATCTGGAGAGCTAATGTTTTGTTCATATCAACCTTTTGATGGCAGAATTAATAATAGCTCAGCTGGTTAGTCAGCAATTCAACTAGATATCATGGTTTCTCAATTTTTTGGAAGGTTTTTCTGGTGAAATATCGATTTTTCAAGCTAGAAAGTTTCCTAAGCAGACCTATTTTTAGATACCTCATATAAGCAGACCCCATTTTCTCATGTAACCAGTAAATTTAAAATAATAAAGGACAAGAGAACATCAGATACAGGATGAGTCAGTAAGGTAATCAAACAATTTTTTTTCTGCATCTGTGCAATCGTTTTGAAGCGGCATGGTGTAGCTATTCTTATATATTCATCAACCTTAGGAATCGTAAAAACTTGACCTGGTCATGTGGCCAAGCAAGGTTGTGTTTTCGTCTCAATACTTGATCAGACAAATTTAAGTATTTTTTTTTACTCTTTTAGTGTTTTTCTTTTCTGACCATAGCTGGAATAGGGTTGGTCTATAAACATTTAAGTTTTCTAGCAATTGCTGGCTTTTTTTTGTATAGAGCAATCGCAATTCTGGGAAGATAAAAAGCTAAAGTTAAGCAACACATGCCACTTTTTGAAACAAAGTGGCCGAGATGTTCGAACAAATCAAACTTCATAATATCAGAGACTACCAATATACCCGCTTTTCAGAAGGATGGTCTTCTCAGCATGTAAGTATTGGGTATTACAGCCAACAACTTCGTTCGCGTAACGAACACCGGACAAAGGAAGCCTTTTCTAAACTTACACAAGAGCAGAAAGGCAGGTGAAAAGCTGGCGTTGTAGTACTTATAACAGAATATGCGAACATGGTACAAAACCAGCATCAACTCATCGAATGTGTAAAATTTTGCTATCATCTTTCCGACCTACTATACCAATTGATCGGTCCTTTTCACGCTAGGACTATGTAACACAAATTCTTCAATTTTCAGCTGATTGTAAGTTAACCCAAGAGTTCCAGACCGATACAACTTTTAATATATTTTCTGTTCGCTCAAGATATGTGGATATATAGACGTGTTACAGATTTACATCTAGCTTTGGTATCCCCGGAAAGCTACGTCCGCCTTCATAAATAACCATGAGCATGCTATGCTCCTGTGCTGATCTTCAGATCTTGGAAGTGTTTTGAAATATCTAGAAAAATGCTCCTGAGATACGTTTGTCAGTGAACAAAAACAAGAGCATTTGACTGCTCTAAATATAGCTATAACATACAGAACGCGTGAAGACATAACCTCCTGCCCTGAAAATCTTCAAATTCAGCTCAATGGCTAAACCCCCTTAGTCCAGTCTGGGATACTTTAAACATCATTGTCTTCAAGGACTGCTCACAAAGTCATCTATTTTTCTGGAGAAACTCAGAAAATGTTTCCATTTTACATAATTATGACCGCATTTGGTTAGAAAAACACTTGAGGCAAGGCATGGATCAAGTAAATGATGACCAGTTACAATGATAGTTTTTCCAATTGTATGTTTCAGCAGCTCTCAAAGTTACCAATGACATCCAGCTGTCAAAATATTCAGTAAGGTTTGCTATTTCATCATGCGTCGTTTTATGCTTGCTGAACGTGCAGAAATTATTAAAAAATATCATCGAAATGCCAGCTTAGTTGTAAATACGCAACGTGAATTTCATCGCGAGGTCAGTCGTCATTATGGCTTCAGTATGGCTTCAGATTGTACTGACGCAAGAATTGAAGCCGGATGACCATAGACAATACCGTGAGTTCGCTAATTGGGCCGGAGATCCGGATTTTGACCAGAAAATAATCTTATCGGATCCAGAAAGATTGACTGTTTGGTGCGGTTTATGGCGTGGCGGCATCATCGGACCTTATTTCTTTCGAAATGAGGAAGAGGAGACCATCACCGTCAATGGCCTCAGGTATAGAGCGATGTTAACTGACTTTCTTTGGTCAGAGCTCAACAACATCGATATATTCGAGCTGTGGTTCCAACAAGACGGTTGCGCTCGAAGTTGTGAAGAAGAAATTTGACGAAATCTCACGGCGAGCGTTCATCATGCGATTTCACACCACTCGATTATTTTCTTTGTTAGTCTACGCTTACAAGCAAACCAACTTGGACGAGCTCGAGGCCAGCATTCGACAGGCTATTGCCGGAATAACGGCGCACATATTGGACCGACAGCTTGAAACACTGTCAGAGAAGTCAAGACGGCATTTGAATGATGTGCTATTTCCCACATATTGGCATGAATGTACGAGTAGCTTCAAAATAAAGCCATTATCAATTTTATATCTCACACTGGTCACCTAAAAGGGAACCCTTAAAGCAGTGTACATTTATTCGTTTTGTTCGCAGTCATATGAAATTTCTACAGAGGACAGTCAGTGCTGACGCTGAAGGATCAGAACACACAGAGGACGGCTCAAATAGAAACTCTTTACTATGTACACAGAGGCACCTTTTCTGGGTAAATTTTACACCCAAAAAGGAAAAAACAAATTCCTAAATCCATTGACTGTTACCAACGGAAATATTTTATGGAAACCATGTCGTCGAAGTGCTGACCTACGTCCGATTGAAACCACAACAACTGGGATCGTGAAATGGAACCCGAGAAAAAGGGCATACTCGTGTTCACGTCAAGGACGGAAGACGATTTCAACAATCATGTCATACGCAAAGCTCAAAAGAATTTGATTGGTAAGAAAGCAACCACCCCAACTGATGATTCCGATGGTCCCCCGACTAAGAGTGTTTTTAATGGCTTCACTGGTTTCGGCAAAACACCACCAACGGCATCAACTTCTACTTTCTCTTCTATATCCAGCACGGCTTCAGAAGCCGAAAAGAATTCTGAAGGAGCCAAATGGGCTGGAAGTATTTTTTCATTCTTGTCCAAGTTCACACCTCTATACACACCTATAACAACAACTACAACTTTGGCAAGTACAATACTCTGTCTGCTGACACCCACCTTCAAGAAATATGAAAATTAGAATTAGATTCGTGCCGAAATCGAAAAGAACAAAGTCGCCTAAACCAAACCGGAGGCTGTCAGAAAGTTTAAGTTTTCAGCAACTCCTTTTGAACTCCTCTCCTTTGAAATAAAAAGACCGATACAGCAGACGCTGCGCCTGCTCGGCTATGTCCATCTCTGGGAAATAATCTTTTCACACGTCCGAACGAAAATCCAAAATTGTCACCCTCAACTATACTATTTGTTTCAGTTTAGGTTTTAAAAGAAATAGCACCACCTCGGACTGGTTTTAGTTTTTCTGTAGCAAAGCCATTCTCTTTTGCCAATATTGTACCACCACTGACTTCAGCGCCATCTGCAGAGACTGAAAACGTTGATGAGGATAACGAATCATCAAAAGTCCAATTCAAAGCTGTCATGGAAGAGATTTTACCTAAAGCAACTGAAGGACTCTAAGAAGACGCAACTGTTGATCACAACTGACACGAATTTGGAGAACATACTGATGAATCTAATTCTAAACGAATCAATTTCCACTCAGCGGATGGGTAAGAACAACGTAATGTTGGTCTGTATATCAGCTCCTGAAATGGAGAAACCTATGCCTGTGCAGTTGCCGGTGACAACTTCCGATGGCCCTGACAAGATCCTGGAAGCAATCAACAAACACAAAAACTGAGAAGTGGCCGTTCAGTGAATATAAACGAGCCATCAACAATTCAATTTAGTTATGTATCATATAAGTTAGGTTACTTTGGTAAAAGTGAGATCTCTTGGCTTGACTTGGAGTCCGGGGGTTTCCATCTATTCTATTCGGAGCAATGTTCACTGCTTTGTTTCGATGGCATTTTATTTTTTATTAAATTATGGTGTAAGACCACATACTGGTTCTTAGCCATATGTCCAAGTTCCTTTTTTAAGATAAGCGACAGCAACTGGATACAATGCCTTAAGAGAATTGTCTCGCACACTAACATATACGAGTAATACAAAAGAAATGGATAACCACTAGTCCATGGTTTCTTCATCTACATCTTTACAGCTCATCTCAGCACAAGACGAGACTACTTTCTAGATGGGAGGCTTAGGGAGGACATCGCCGGTGTGATTTTCATTGCCAAATCTATACATAGCTCTTCAAAAGATCTGAAACTTTCGGTCTGTCGTAATTTCTGCATAAAACGCTGGAACGTGTAGTGGATATTTATGTCAGGAACGTGATTGGTGGCGAGTACCTATCTAAATCACAACATCCACAAAGAAAAGGAAAACCAGTGGATGAGAACAATTTTATTGCGAAGCCATACTTTGAAATCGAAAGAGTCTGCAACTACACAAATCTTTAGGCCATCATGATTGTCTGCTCGGGCATTATACGAGTAAACTTGTAATGTGATTTGGAGAAAAGCAATTAATAGGAGACACCTCAAAACGATATCTTCTCATCATTTATTTAGCTTATTGTGTCTGATGAGATTTTGTAAACATTAGAGGACAATACCATGTGATGCGTGATGGTTCACGTTGATTTTATTGTCATTCTGTTTTCGAGAAAATGTATTCCAGTTCAAAGTTAAACATTTAATTACGCATTACTACTCTTGTGCACTACTACACATACTACTACGCAAAGCCTGCCATCGGAAAATTGTGCTTTTCATTAGAAGTGCTATCCCTGCATTCAACCTACCAAGGATAGTGTTAGCTGTTTTAGCATGTAGTTCAGTACGCTGCCTTACCAAAGTCCAGACAACCGCCTATATCATCATCTTACGGTGACCTGAATCAACAATCAACACTCTCAGCTGTAATGGATAAACCCATCTCCCCTCTAATAATGAGAGGGCTAAAGCTGCCCCTAAACTGAAACGAAATTGTGGTCACTAGCGTCATATCATCATGCCTCCACACTTTAATCATTCTTTTTGACAAGGAATTCAGAAAACTGTTTCTAAGAATACGATGGCCACCAATCAGAAAGAGCTTAACTAAGTACCTTCCCATACCAACGATTCAAGATATAAGTCGGTATATGCGTTCAGCGATTTTTCATTTTTCTGAAAACAATATTGTTGATGAGGTTAATAGTGTATATTCAAATAGCCAGGCAGACATTACTCCTCTCAATGCAGTGAGCAGTGAGCAGATTAGAGCTAATAAATATACGTGGAGTATGTATCTAAACTCGGTACAGTGACCATATTCTGAGTATCAACTCACATGGATATCCCAGGCAATGAAATGCAAACGAACTCACAAGGAACGACCTCTAATTCGTAAGTATTCCATTACGCTCAATGCAAAATTTACTGATTATGTAGGGTCTAATTAAGGAACCATGGCCTGGACCAATATGAACATGTGCGCAATGTTACCTTCTGGTGAATTTATTTAAAAAAAGTCGTGAAGACGCAATTACTATTACATGCAGAATGAATTAGAATCCTTGACAACGACCATTGCAGAAGCGACACGTCATCTTCTGTGTGACTGTTCTTATGTTTGGTTTTTCAATGTTCCATTTTTGACAGCTTTCGCGTGATTTGTGACATGTGTCAAAGTCACACGTACTCAGTACCATTTCATCGTGGAAAGACTCACACCCGGACAATGCTTACTCGTACATATTATTGAATTTTATTATCAATATTCGTGCCCGGTTAAAAGTGTTTTTCGCGTATTACGACCATTTTACTGTCGTCATAATCGACCTGTTGACCAAGCAATTCAAGCTATAGTGACCAAATTTCGCACCAGTTTCACGCTATTGGACATTAAGACACCTACCCGTTTTACGCAAGTATCTTGGTCTAAAAGCTTACAAATACATCTCGTGCAAGAACTGCAACCGAACGACCTGTCACAGTGTCGAATTTTCGGTAAGTGGGCCTTATAAAAGCTGGAGGAAGATCCTCCATGGGTATGTTAATAAACAAAACGGCCGTATTTGGGTCGATGGGCAACCTCAGGCAATACAAGATCTGCCAATGAACCCAGAGAAATGCACTGTTTGGTGCGTTTTATGGTCCGGCGGAATCATTGAGCCGTATTTGTTCAAAGATGACCGTGAGAACAACGTTACCGTCAATGGCGCCCGCTATCGTTCAATGATTTCGATCTTTTATTTTTTCCCAAAATGCACGAGCTGAACCTGGTCGACATGTAGTTCCAGCAAGACGGCACTACATGTCACAAAATTTATCTCTCGTTTTGGATCGCTGCATTGGCCGGCTATTTGACAACTTTAGACTATTTTAATCACTCGTCTATGCCGATAAGCCAGCGTCAAGTGCTGTAATGACACAACATTACACGTGTCATTAGCGAGATAGCAGCCAATGTGGTCTTTGTATGGACCACTTAAAACTTAGTCGTGGTCATGATATAACTTCCAGTACAACTTAAAGTTTACATTTCCAGATCGTCTTAACTGGGAACAGGAAAAACCAACTCAAATGTATGCTGCACAAATGGGTCCAAAACAAATGAAAGAATTGGAGTCGGAGTATACGGTACTCGCACGAAGGCATCCATACATGCCAGTATGGATACAAGCAACTCCGTATTTCAGGCTGAAATCCCTGCAATAGAGTTATGTATTCGAGAGAATTTAAACAGACATATAACAAGTAAAAACATTTATATTCTTTGAAATAAAACCAAACTGGTGTGGGACTGTCTTCAACTCCTACAATTACTGGCCACCACATAGTGTCTGATTTTTTAACGTAAACCACCTGTCATGGAGACTTATGTTTACGGGATGCCCATACATATTTGTGGGCAGGGATACCCCTTGCCATCGCTCTACCGCCTACCTGAGATACCAATTCGGAACTGTGTTGCCGGCACAAGTTCCACTCTTGGTATGAGTCGAGACCGACCTAAAACCTCTTACTGCTCTTATTGTCGCAGCACCCAGTACTTATTGCAACTCTACATTGGGTCAACTAAAGGAAGACCCTTTCCGCGACTTTAGGTTTAAACCACAGCCACCATGACGCTCCCACAAGGGGGCCTACCTCTTTAAGTCAGGCCCGGACCGAGATCCGGGGGGCTCCTGACTCCCATGGTACCGTGATTTAAGTCCTGGTAGGGACTACCGGTGGTCCAACCGCCAACAAGATCGGCAACTTGTGACTGATCGAATCGTAGCAACCTTCGGTAGCGTCATCTGAAAATGATTACGATAAGACTAGTACTTTGCTTTGCCCCCGTTTATTATTAGACAACGTCATTGATGGGCGAAGCCTTAATAATTGGGCAGGGGTCCACTGGCCACCACAAATAAAGTTCATCTTATTTGGGTACTAGGACACAGCGGACAAAGGATCCGCATCTCAATTTATGATGATGATTCTGCGCGCTATCAATTAATACAGTAAAAGGAAGTATTAAAACCTGGCTTCATTTCTGGAGAGAAACCGAAGGAAACAGACAAACCAACAACTTTATGCCAAGCTGTTGCCACAAGAAAACAAAACAACTGCTACAACTAAATACAAATCAGATTCGAGTGACCACAGGCTTTCTCACAGGGCACTGCCGCGTAAAAGAACACCTGATGATCATGGGCATAGCACAAGACAACACATGCAGACACATACTATGTGACTGGAATGGTTTAACCAAAACATGTCAACGTTACCTAGGTAAATTCTACCTTGAAGCGGCGGATATAGCTGCCAGCTCACCTAAAGACGTAGCCGCCTTCCTAACTAATTGCGCCATCATGGATGAGCTTTAAATGGAGGATATCACAGTAGCCAAATTTGTGGCCGCAGTGATCTGGGATTCCTTATACCACCTCCCACTACAATCTAAATCTAAATCTAGTCGTGGTCATCATTTACGTGAAATCATCTTTAAGAAGTAAATGGCCAGCATTAATTTATCAACTCAAATAAAAATTTTGTAAACTTGTGCAATTTTCCTGTGTGTTTGTTTTTTGACAATTAAAAACCAAACGCTTAAAAAATCACAGATTACATTTCGGAGCTGGATAGCTCTGGGATTTCGTATTTAATGTGAACACAATGGAACAAGTTTTGGTCTACATGAGCAGTGGCTATCTAGTCAAAACATGTCTAATATTCGCAAGACTGTTACAGAGTCATACTAATTGCCGCATTATTCATACTATACAAAATTCGTAAAGAATTTATTGATTTCCAATTCGTGATTCTATTTTTGACAGTTCCTTCTCTATATCCAACAGAATCACTTTCGTATCATTCAAATTTATTTTGCAAATCGGTCTTCAATTTTCGAAACCTGATGGTTTTGATCCTGCTAACCGGCCAATTAAGCTCGCTGTTCATCGTGTTAAGGATAAATTTCATACCAAATACACCCTACGTGATGTAAAGCCATCAATTCGTCGGTTCTTCAAATCAAGAAAAATTGTTGATCCAAACTTAAATCCTGTCGTTATTGTTTAAAAAAAATCTATAACTCTTATGGAAGCACTTTTTAGACAGCATTTTTATGCATTTTATCGTACAAATAATTTGAACTAGATGCTTGTACGGTTTGCAAGCCATTTGGTGTAATCAGAACCATCATCTAGTCCAAAAACCCGGAGTATATGTATTTGAGATGAATAACGTTTAAAATGTCAAGCAAATCTGACAATTTGACTGAGTACTCCTTGGTTGTATCTGGCAGGAAAATCAATTGCTTAGAAGCCATTACTTCAACAAAGCTATTAATGCAATCGACTTTTCAAATATTTCGGTCTGTATCCTCTTCTCCTTGGGTGTACTCGCATGTGGAAACTCAGCATCTGATATCGTACGATTTTATAAGGACTGGCATTAAAGTGCATCTACTGAACCATCACCATATGTGAAATTTTGCTTAAAATTACTTTAAGAACAGAACAAACCTTAATACCCTTAAAATTGACGCTATCTCACGAAAATGTAGTCCTATAATTTTAAACTGCAAATATGTATTGTTTAACTCATATATGTATATGTATCCGTCTTAAATGAAATTTTCATCTCTTCTGCTATGTAGAATGTGTCAGCCTTTGCCGACAGCAAGCGGAAATCTTTCACGTAAATCTTCGTTTACATAAGCTCACTATACGAGTATGTACGTCGCATATTCTCAGAGGCGACATCGTCTCACAACAAATATGAATGCATTTAAATTTCCCCCGTGAGAGGATCCTAGTTGGGTTGGCAATTTGAAATTACCTTCTACCGGCTCCTCTGATAAATTCTACCTTTCTATGCAACTCTATACAGACCGTTTCCTCCAAGAGCATCCAATAAATCTTTTGATTTTTTTCCCTTCGAGCAGGTAAATAAATACCCCAAGGAATGATACTACAAGTATCGGTTTAACTATTTTCTTTTCTCTACCATTCAGATTATAGGATATACTTTCATACTTCAGACATCATGCATGTTCAAGGGAATCGTTATAATAGTTATATCTCTCGAAAGAATTCTTAGAAAAAAGCTAAACCAACTTCTTATTATCATTCTTAAAGGTACTTTGTAAATCTTAAATACATATATTAACTGTTTTTATTTAATCCAGTATGGCCACCATACTAATGAAACGATACACACCGTTGTCGCGTCAAGGTAAACAGCTTCACTTAAAGGCAAACCAAGGATTTCCATGGTTGGAAATGGAAGGAAATACCAAGTAAAGTCGAGATTGTTGATCTTCCTTTTAACAAAAAACATTTAATGCACATACCTACACGTACTCGTATGTAGAGAAAATGTTTGACATTATTATTATGACTGCCATCTACAAAGGGATAAGTTTACCCTCCTTCCCACCTAACCGACCATTGTATGACTAAATCGATAATGATTGCAGTGAATCGGATTCCGAATCAGTGTTGAATCTTTTTTCCTTGATTGTCCTGTGACTTTGGTTGGTAGAGAAGGTTAATCAACCTGTCGGTCGGGAATCAGATTTCGTGTGGCCACAGAAAGTATTTCTATCTACTTGCAATGTGGTTGCATTAATATCCTTTTAAGGGGGAGAGATTTTATTTTGTTCTTAACATCTGGGCTATTGGGAGAACTGAAATCTTTTTAACAGAAATATTTTCATATTATGATATTTCCCCTACCCGTCTGTCAAGGAAGATGCGATGTAAGCCATTTTTGAAACAACCGAATCGTTAAATCCATTAAGGAGCTTTATGGTAGGTGATTTGAAAGAAGAGCAGTGGCTGAAATAAAAAAAAAAAAGTGGATAAGTAGGAAAAGATAACGAAAGCAGATGTTTCTGGTATTTGAAAATGGCAAACGACATCGTTTCTGCCATGTTCAGGTTCTTTGGTGGGTTCCGTGTTTTTTTTTTTGTTCCTCCTTTATTTGAAGTATCAGTGTACGAGTAGGACTAAAATGCTCTGTGTGCATTGGCACAAATCTTTGGTAAGAGGGTTTAGTTATTATGGAACTGCATTACAGACAAAATTTGAAGTTGTTTGGTTAAGAGAGAGTACCTAGTGATTTTTTTTTTGTTTTTTGATGAAAAGGGCACTTTAGCTGGTCGAATTGGAACTTAGACAACACACTGAAAGTTGAGAAGGAAATAATTCTACCTTGATCACAGCGAGTAGAAAGTGAGTTCGAGGATTTACTTTGTTTCTCAGAATATTCATCTCTAATAGGTCTCAGATATGTGTACGCTCTTTGAGTTGATACGGATACAAACTGAAACTGAAAATTTTAAGTCTGAAATCTGGCAGTTCTTTTTTGATTCTTTTCTTGTTATTGCAAAAACGAAAGGTATCATCAATGCTGGTGTATGTATCAGTAGAGATTTGGAGTTTCTACTCAGCTGTGATTCTAAAGGGTTTTCCAATAGGGACTTGACAACTTTGAATTTAATTAGTGAACGCACTCTTTCACTAATCATCAAACTGTCACTGTCAATTTATTCAGTAAACTCAACATTTTCATCATGGTAAAGTACACGAACGAGCAACGTCTGCAAATTATAAACATTTTCTACCGAAATTCGGAGTCGGTGTCTGCAACTTTAAGAGCGTTAACTCCAATTTTCGGTCGTAATTCTCGCCCTAGTAGACAGGCAATAACAAGTTTAGTGCAAAAAATTTGAATCTACATATTCGTTGTGTGATGTTGCCGTGTCAGTGAGACAACGGGTTGGTCGAAGTGTCGAAAATATCGCTGCCGTTCAGGCGTCCGTAGTAAACGATCCAAATCAGTAAATTCTACGGCGTTCTCAAGAATTGGGCATCGCTCAGACTACATTATGGCGTATTTTGCGCAAATATCTTGGTTTACACCCATACAAGATCAAGCTGACTCAAGAATTGAAGCCGATGGACCATTTGAAGCGACGTACGTTCTCCGATTGGATTCTGGAGAAGATGCGCCAAGATGATGAATTTCATCGCAAAATCATCTTCAGTGACGAAGCTCATTTTTGACTCAATGGGTTCGTCAATAAGAGAAATATGCGTTATTGGTCGGGTGAAAATCCACATGTGCTTCACGAATCACCACTTCATCCACAAAAAATAACTGTTTGGTGGGGTTTGCATGCCGGCGGCGTTATTGGGCCATATTTTTTCGTCGATGATAACGATCGTCACGTTACTGTGAATGGTCAGCGTTATCGCGCCATGATCACCGATTATTTTTGGCCCGTATTGGAAGATATGGACTTCGAAGACATGTGGTTTCAACAGGATGGTGTCACAAGCCACACAGCACACGTTACAATTGATTTATTGAAGAGTAAGTATGGTGAGCGTGTTATCTCAAGAAATGGGCCAGTCGATTGGCCGCCTCGTTCGTGCGATTTAACGCTGCTTGACTATTTTTTGTGGGGCTACGTTAAGTCATTGGTTTATGCCAACACGCCGACGACGTTGGAAGAGCTCAGAGCCAACATTGAACCAGAAATAGCGGCCGTTTCGGCCGAAATGTGTGGCCGAGTCGTTGAAAATTGGGTCCAAGGAATCGACCGCTGCAAACGTGCCCGCGGTGGCCATATGAACGAAGTCGAGTTCCATTCATAAATGTTTTGATTATACTTCAAGCCGATAATAAAGTTTTTGAAATATGTCAAATGGTTTGCGTTTTATTTTAAAAAAAAGTTGTCAAGTCCTTATTGGAAAACCCTATATAATGTAAGAGGTGTTTCTCGAGAAAAGACCCAGTTTGCAAGCCCCTGGAGACTATTGCCTAAGTACCGTTTTTAAAGAAGGAATACTCCTTTATGATTATGTTGAGATTCAGCTTTTATCTATCTGACTTCTTGTAACAGAATAGCTCTTAAGCAATTAGCAACAGATTCAATTACGACCAACTTATGGTCAAGAAGAGCAAATAGGAAATCTTTTCATATCTACCGATAATATTCGTTCATTTCCGTGCGTTGAACCATCTGAGATTTGTAGGGTTCCACTTTAGAAACATCAACACACTGGTAAATAAGGACATTGTGGACAACAATTCGGAAACTTTCTGTATTCAGCGATAAGAGCGTGCATCAATATGTCAATACTTTTTGAATTTTCCGCTTTGGAACTCGACAAGTAACTGTTCCCGTCAACAATCATCTGTCAATACACTGCCGACAAATTTTAAGCAAGTTGCGTCATTTAGTATATACATACTTGTATGTGATAGCCATTGAAAGCAGACAACCGCGTGAATTTGTGGCGAACAGGGAATGAAGTAGATTTCGTATGCTCATCTTTTGTTTAACAGCAATCTAGACGAGTTTTCGCGTCGTAGGCTTAAAGCCTAAGATGGATCGGTTGTCCAACAAGGTTTTGGCTAGCGGCATAATCCACATCAAGAGTGAATATTATGCCAACTTACTGGACCGATTCAACGACCATTTGAGGGAAAAATTACAGCATTTGGTATAGAAGAAAATGCTCTTCCATTAACGTGTGCACAAGTTCGTAGTCGCCACGGCGGGATTTCACAAATTGAGGCAAAAATCGCTTCCTCATCCAGCTCCGGCCCAAAAAGTCTTTGATTCTAACCCTGAGGGATCAGGAGTGACGCATGTAGATGGAAGGGGAGCTCAATTACCTTGGGGTGCGGCACTGAAGGCAGCTGGCAAGAGATAATACTAGCTGGAGGGGCTTGCTGCTTGAGACCACGTTTATCCCGGATTGTAGCTCGTCTCAGTAAGTAAGTAAGTATCCGACTTTCTCAACCTAAGAAAGGAAATTTTTGGGTGGGTATTTCTTTGATGCTTTTAGTATACGTAGCTTCTTTCAGTGATTAATTTTGGATAAAATATAAACACCACCTCCGTACGTTTTTTTAGCAACAATACTAATCAGGAGTAATATAGGACCCGCAGGCACGGGTATACTAAGTATTACTACTCCCACGCATTCAAACCTAAGCAAAACATGTATTTTAATCAACAGGCGTAACTTTCAAATAATGCCGTCATTTTTGACAAATCGTTGAATTTTTTTTCAATATTTTTTAAACCAGAAGAAAGCTTCTGTATCATTCCAACTTATTTGGAAAATCGGTCTTCGATAGAAGATGTGTATAGAAGATAGAGTGACTTTTGTGAACCAAAATCGACTAGCTGATCTCAGTGTTTGTAGTGTTGTGGATAAATTTCGTACCACATACACTCAAAGTCAGGCTCTCTTTGGGTTTAAAGAGTTTGTGAACAAACAACATTGCCATTTCTTGAAATCTACACGGTTTGGTGTGGCCTTCATATTTTCAAAAATGAAGCCGGACATCGCGTTAATCGGTTGCCAACATTACTTGACTACGCTCAGAGATTATTTCTTGGAAATTGTAAACGCCAGATATGTGATTCCAGCAGGATGGCGCTAGATAGAGCGCAAATGATCAAAAGAGTGGCTCAAAGTTGGACCGACAGGATGTGTTTCGTCCAAAACAACGCAGGAATCCAGATGTCTGAAGTTATATTCAAAACATAACAGCATAAACAATTCTGTTCTCTGTTGTCGCTTATTTTGTGGAAGGCTGCCTCTTTCAATCTCAAGGTTGGAGTAAATTATTCCGAGGAATTTCTTGTTCCAAGAGCTAGATAAGATCTTAAAATATCTCGATGTAAAAATATCTCCAAAAAATCCGCTCGGCCTGAACCTCGAAATTTGAAATTCTTTTGTAAAATGAACTCAATCACTTTAATGGTCAAAGTTATGTTGGCTTATATGAAGGCCAAACTAGAATCGGTCAAAGTAATAATAAATTACTTGATTTGCAGTAATTCTGCGTTTGCATCAGAGCCCATTTTATGAACCAGGTTGAAAGTTCACCCTGGGATACAATCTACCCAACTAGATGGTATGACTATTCAACACATAGTTCGTGTGATCCTTATAATCGTCTCACATATAGCAACACTATGTGTGATCCCAATTTTTGGTACAACTCCAGATTATATCCTCTAACATCATAACCAACTGAAGTAGTGATTAGCTTCACTTTTCAATGAATAGATTAAAACTAAAACATCCTTGATTGCTTGAATTTTCTCCAGAAAATACATGGCATTGTCCTTGCTGTTTCTGCCTACCGGAATGTGTTGGATTTTCTTAAACCAAATATCCTCTCTATCCTTATGTAGTTTAATTATTATTCATACGAGTAGTACTCACAACATGTTTCAGATGCCAACCTTTGCTTTTAAAATTTTTATGAAGAATCCTAGTAGCACAGACTCCTGCAGATGTGCTTGTTGAACACTTTGCAAGTGCATCTGACTTATTTATTTATTCACCCACAACATTTTAAATCTTGCAGACACAATCCAACACAATCTTCCATTCGATTTGATTCCAGAAAATGAACATAAAATCCAGTATATGAATGTATGTATCCTTACACACCAGTAATTCCTTATATCATACTTATCAACATCCAAGTGAATAAGTTAACAATTACAATTTTACAGGTGTAGCATTTTTTTTAAACACTTTTCAGGATGGGGTTTCACAGGAATAGTGTTAGGGATAGTGTAACCATGAAATATTGTATGTGACCAACATGCAAAGATGAGTCCTGCCCTACAGTACAGTACTAGTATAGATATCGGACTTTGTTTAAAAAAAAAAATAAAATGGGTCTAGCACAATTTTGCAAGACACATTTCGTTTCGTCCGGTATGTGTGTGATTTTAGTGCTGTATGTGGTGTTTCAGATATGAAATATTCAAACTAGAAGGAATGAATTCTTTATGTATTACTATAAACTCCTGCAGTACTTCCTTTGCGTGCTATAGTGTATGAAAGAATGTTAAACAGGACATGGTACGAATTCGCATATTTTTCTTCTGTTGTCTGTAAAAGGGAGAACCTTTTTCAACGCTGTTACGTTGAGTATGTAGGTATGTAGTTACGTTTGAATATGGTATTCCAGAGAAAAGTTGAGATCCGTTTTTATGGCTTGCGTTTAAGAATATCCTTTTAAATATAAAATGCAAGAAATAAAGAACACAACGACAAAAAAAAAAACACTGTGCCACAGAAAAAGGACCGGACGCTTCGATTTGAAACGAATTCAAAAACCACAACGGTTTCCAGCAACCGGCTTCACTATATCAAAATCACTTCACTTGACAAGTAGATAATCCTACATGGACCGTTTTCAATGAATCGTCGAAACCGTTAGCGATAATCTAATCCAACTGAAATGCGGACCGCGTGATCCAATTGTCAGGACGATAAAATTTGAACTGAAGAAAAATCTTAGCGTTCATTCACCAGCAGCATACGGATACCATCGGATACGGAACAAAGGAAGTTTCTTAATTCACCACGATTAAAGGAATTCACCACAGTGTTATCATTTGCGTTTAATTCAGCCCACACTGCCATTAGCAATATGTTGTCGGCAAAATCGCACATGTCCGGCTCACCACAATGACACTAATCCAACAGGTGTCTGTGAGGGGTAGTAAAAGGGGTAAAAGTGTTATACTCGTACATCCCCTCCACTGTGGTGAGTTTGCGTAAACCGAATGACATGGGGAATATTGTTTAAGGATTAATTTTTCACGTTACAGGTGAGAATAATTTCCCATGAATCCTGTTTGAAGAATCTATTTAGATCACTGGGTGAAGTACTCGTAAATTCACATTGATGTGGATAAGCCCGGGTGTAGTGATTGTTGCTCTTGTTGCTCTTGTTGGTGTGAAATGTGGTTTTCCTCTCTGATCACTTGGTGTGGATGCCTGCTTATTAGGGATTTTATTGTAAGAGACATACTCAATTTGGGGTAATGAATGTTTAGATGATGTAAAGTGCAGCTGATGGGGATATTTCTCAGAAAGGATATTTTAAGCGGTGGCATTCACTTGAGTGGGAATTTTCGCACTTAAATTTCTGCTAAAGGTTTGTGTCTATGGTGGTGTGGTAACTTGTAGTTCGTAAAGAATTGTGAGAGGGAAAATATTGTACAATATATCTTTTCTCAATTTCAATTACTCATTGATATCTGCGAGGAAAGTCTTTCATCGTAATGTCGTCGACCTTGCCACATTATACTGTATTGAATTTCGTCCTACCTACGGGCAAGTATAATAGCTTTATGAAATTTATAACTGTCTCGTCTAAACGGTTTTTTATTATCTCTATAGAAATAAAAATAACTTGCCATTTGATAGGGCTTACCTAACTTCAAGTTCAGCCATTCATATGGTACTGGATATTTCTCAGTTATTCATTTTCGTTGAAAAGTGTATGTTGTCCTAATTTCCTCTTCATCGAATAGAAAAGGACACCGAGACAAGACAGTTTATTTTTAAATATTTTCCTCCGTCTTCTATCTAAACAGAAAGAAATATAAAAGTTACGAGTATAGCCTTTAAATTGGGAACTTATACATACGAGTGTGTATGTAGTTTGATCGGTGGTCATCTATATCTATTGGCCTTGGTGTAGTGTGAAAATTTGTAGGGCTTAGCTACTCAAGAAACCAAACTTGGTATTCCAGTCTTTTTCTTTTTTTTTTTATAATTAGCATGAGCTCAAAAGATTTTGTGAAACTTACAAATGTTGGCACGCAACACGGTTAGGAAATATTAGGGGGGAAGGTGGAGAGATTCCGACGTATTTTGCTTTTGAATGTTTGCAGGTTATGATAAGAAAATAAAGAGTTCGACATATGAGAGTTTTACGACTAAGGAAAGCATCGCGATATTTTAGAGTACGTCTCAATGTGGGCTTGGGTGTATACGAATTAGCATTAATAGCGAGAGGGGTTTTACGGTTGAAGGCTCGAGAGGGAATGGTTTCATTGACGCACAACTGGTAAAAATGGCATCAGACAAGTTAAGGCTGGAGACGATACGTTGTTTTACCAACGATTCAGTAGCCATATTGGGCTTGAGGGTATACTGATGAGCATTCATAGTAAGACGGGTGTTACGGTTGAATGTTTGAAGGGGTGGAATGCTACTGGGCATTTCAATGGATCACTGATGGTGGTAATCGCGATACAACAAGGTGAGAAAGGAGACATTACGCAGGCGTTCGAGGGTATCGAATGACTGTGTAATACTGGCATCACCTATGAGTCTTATCGCGCGATTTGGATCCTATCTAGCCTAGAGGTTTTAGGCGAACCTGAACAGATGTGGGCGCTTGAGGAAACCTAGACATTTGGCAGCATTTTTGGCGACATCAAATATGCGGTCAATCCAACGTAAGTTATCATTGACACACATACCGAGATTGGATAGTGTGCAGTTAAAATTGTTTTAAAATAGAAGATGTTAAAAGTTTCAAAATAATATAGGTGTCTTAATAGATAGGACCTTGACTTAAAAAGCACGCGTTGAATAATTAAAATAATATATTTTATCTGTAACTCGCAAAAGGTATCTTCTAAAAAACTCATTGCTCAAAAAAAATGTTATTAATGATTTATTACGGACTTGTACACTCCAAGCTTCAATACGGTAGTTGGGGTGGAACATACTCGTACAATAGTAAAATTGAAATTTTATATCTTGCCCAAAAACACGTAGTAAAAATTATTTCTAAATGAAACCGACTAACAGAAAGTTGACCACTGTTTTGTGGCCTACATGAACCTCCAATGAACCATCTTTACATCTTCAAGGTTCGAATAGTTTTTTTTTTCATGGATTACTGTGGCAGTACCCAGACTTGTTAATAAGCTACTAATCGAAATTAGGTTCATAGTAAAACCCGCCTTATTTTTCATAGAAGTACAAACTTTCTCTCTAGAATGGATAATTCTAGACCCAACGTTGATTATGTCGTAAGTACTCATAAGTTAATATTGCATATCTTGTTATCATTTGCTACAATTACTAAACTACTCATAACTAAATAGGGCCTACTAAGTCTTTAGGTTCTCATTTGAAAAAATGAGCGATTATATCGGGTGGTCCAACCATAATGCACGATGTTAATTGTGAGTCACACCTTAACGTAAAGTTGTTTGCCCAACTTAATTTGACATTTCCTTGTTTCAGTGTTTGACAAATTCAACCATAGAGACGTACACAATTGAGCAGCGCGTTTTTTTTTTATAATTTACGAGCGCCTAAGGGGTTAGATACCCTTTTACTGTTGCCATGGCGCGGGCGGAAAGGTAGAAAGGAGGAGAAAGGAAAATTGTTTTCTAGTGGTTTGAAACTCAGGTGTGTTTGGTTTCGGTATTTGCACTCCAGGGGGTGGGAGTCCGAATAGGACGAAGAGTTTTTTCTTCACTCAGAGTGGAAGGTTATAATTCGCAGTAATTATTTGTGCTTGAAACTCTACAACAGCCAAATCTACGTGTCAGTGTTATGCCTTCACACGCAGAATTTTTCTGTCTGAGTTCCAATTACACAACTGAAAAACTTGAAAGACTTGTTCATGGGCAGGATTCGAACCTAGACCCCTCTAAGTGAGAAGCGATTGCTAGTACCACTACACCACGGCCACCCGTTAAGATTGTTGAAGCCTTTTACGAAAATGGGCGTTCAAATCAAAATGCATTTCGTGCACTTCGTGATTTTTTTGATCAGCATAATCGACCAAATGTGTCCACAATCGAGACAATTGTGCGCAAATTTCAGCAAACCGGTTCTGTAGGAAATATGAAAACACCTGTGCATGCTTGCCCAGTTCGTTCTGCGGAAGATATTGCTGTTGTTCGCGATAGTGTGACCAAAGAGCCGTCAACTTCGACTCGTCGTCGTGCCCAACAAGTATGTTGAATAAGTATTTGAATTTACATGCTTACAAGGTTAAATTGAATCAATAGCTGAATACGCCGAATGGTTAGTTGAACCGACAGAAGTGAGTGGTGACTTTGCAAAGAAAATCATCTTCAGCGAGGAGGCACACTTTCACCTCAGTGGATTCGTTAACAAGCAGAATTGCCGCATTTGGGCAAATGAGAATCCACGAGTGATTGTTGAAAAGCCGATGCATCCACAAAGAGTGGCTGTTAGTGGCAGTTACCGTGAATGGTCTTCGCTATTGCGAGATGATAACAGACTTCTTGTGGCCAGAAATTAAGGATATGTACCTGGACGATATATGCTTCCAACAAGATGGTGCCTCTTTTGCGCGAGAAATTTAATGGCCGTGTTATCTCATGTCGTGGCGATGTTAATTGGCCGCCACGATCATGTGATTTGACACCGTTGGACTTCTTTCTTTGGGGATATTTAAAAGAAAAAGTGTACGTCAATAAGCCAAGAACAATTCAAGAGCTAATGGATGAGATAATTCGGCACATTAACGACATTGAACCTCAATTATGTCTCAGTCATTGACAATATGGACCATCGGATAGAGCTATGCCACAGAAGCCGTGACAAGCATTTGGCCGATATTTTGTTCCACACATAATTGTCATAGATCCTACTATCATAATAAAAAATATTAATATAATTCTCTGAAAACTTTTTGTTTTATTTACAATTAACATTGTACGCTAATTATGGACCACCCTTTATATATATTTTTTTCATGAATATATTTGAGCTAAGGATTAAGAAACTGAGTGCACATAAACATATATATATTTTTTTTTTAATTACTCATAAAAACAATTGAAGGAAAAATTTATGAAACACTAAAACTTTACTTTTTACTGTTTTTCTGTTATAATTTGCTTAGATATTTTACTTAGTAGCGAGTGGGGTCTCTTGTGCTACGTATGCACCGTCTTAGCTTATGTGGTATGCTCTCAATGAGATGTGCAACATTTTGTTCGGGGATGCGCCCGCTTTTATGAGCTCTTGTTTACTGTTGACATGGCTGCGGTTCTCTTTGAGGCTCCTTTTCAATGCTCGATATGTTTGAGGTCTGGGCTCATTGGTGGCCAACTGTAATATTGGCATCAGAAAGAGCTCTTTGTGTAATACGGACCGTATGCGGTTGCATAAGAAAAAAGTCAGAGCCCACTCTCTGTGAAAATGGAATGACAACAGATCGTATTATCGTGTCAATGTAACTGGCGGTGGTTACGGTACCCTCATCCAGAATTATCATCTCTGTTTTGCCTAACCAGCTTATTCCAGCCCATATCATAATAGTTGGGCCCCCAAAACGGTCAGTTCCGTGAATGCATAGGTCTGCGTACTCGTTTGTCGTCACTAAAAAACTTGACCTGTCTGTAAAGAGTACAGGGCTCCATTAGTCCATAGTCCAATCAGAATGCTCGCCGCAATTGATTTTGTAACGCCCGGGCGGTTACGGTACGCTCCTGACGTGCAATTATTCTTACGTACCGGTCTTCTTGCGCAGTTGTGACTCTGATTCTTCCTGATCCAGATCTCCTTGCTACACTCCCGGTTTCTTGGAAGCGTTCCGAGACGTTTCGGATAGTTCACCGCAATACACCGATACGAAATGCGACAGACCCTTGAGACTCTCCCTCCTGTTTTGTTGCTGTTGTTTGTTTACATATCCATTTAACCAACAATGAGCTTCATCGGAGAACAAAATTTTGCGCTACAAATGAGGATCAATGAGAATCATGTTTTCGGCCGACGTCTCGTATAATGGTCACGCGGTTTCAACTCTTGCACAAGGTGGATCTTATAAGCTTTTAAGCCAAGATCTTTCCGTAAAATCTACCACAAAGTGGATTGGCATAGCTCCATTTGCTGAGCACGATGGCGAATCGACTCATTCGGATTCTCCTCAACTCTGCCCTCCACAACGGCAATAACTCTTTCTATTTGCACTGTTTGTCGTCTTTGAGGATGCGTATTATTCACTAGAGTGTACGTGGTACGAGTGAAATCAAATGATGGTAACCTTATTATTTGTCACATTAATGCACCATCTTCTGCATGTTTTTTGTGACCCAACAAGGCTTTGTTTTGAGAGGGAAACTTCCAACGTTGTCAAAGCTAAAGTATCAAAAACCATAGAGTAAATTTCTTTCCCACAGCCCTCAGTTGTTAAAGTAGGAGACGAAAACATCTAACTATTGTAAGCCATGATATGAATCTAACAGTGATAGATGGGAAAACTTTTGGCGTTTTTAGTGACACATTGGTGGAAACATGTGTAATCTGCAAAGCAACACCTAAAATAATGAACGATTTAGACCCAACGAATCATTGTCCCAATATGGTTTCTCCACAATACATGCTGATGTATAAGACATACGATTTACGAAATGCGTCATAATATTGGCTTGTAGAATTTAGCTACTCAAAATGTGGTCATTTTACTTATCATAAACATTTGTGCTGGGTGAGTTACGGCATATCAAAAATAGTGTTGTCGAAAGCACCCTTAGAATGCCCAAGGAGTATTCCTTCTTGTCGAGTGGGTCTTCAATTATGCCTACCAGATTCTGAAGCGCGCTCTAGCAGGATCTTCGGCGTTAATAGGCGATGCATTCGCATGGCAGTTTTGCGCAGATGGATCTCGAACATCCTTTCGATGCTTTTCAACATGAAGGAAGTCATCAGATTTATAGGTCTGAAGCTCATAGCCAGGGCGTAATTCTCCTTTCCGGTCTTCGTTATAAAGGTTACTCTCATTGTTCGCCAGAGTTCCGGTATGTATGTATGTGCCAGGCTAGCAGTGAAGATTCTCTTCAGAGCTACCGATAAGCTATACCTTTTCGTAACATCAAAGGAAGCAACAACATGTTTAATGGCCTCATCCGTCACCACAGCCGATGAGATATACCAGCTATAGCATGGTGTGTTATTCCGCTCACTAGCAGCTTTGTTAAGAGTAGCTGGTTATGAGCTGGTTCTGATTAGGTTACCTTGGAAGTGAGACTCAAGCATGAGACGGAGGGTGTCTGCTTTCAACTGAGTATCGGTACCATCAGATTTTTTGAGTGGCTCCAGCCTGGTTGATCTTCCCATTTTGAGGACTTTGGCCAGCCTACTAATTTCACCGACAGTTTCGATATTTTCACAAAAATTGCTTCGAAATCCGAATGAGCCTCTCACATTTTTTTTGCTTCGATCGCAGTCTTCCTCCAAATTGGTTTTAAGTGAAAAGTACAAGTTTTCTGGTTTCTTTACGAAGACGCTGCAGATCTGCGTTCCACCAAGGAACGGGCGATCTGCAGGATTTGTTACTAGCTGGGCATGCCATTTAAAAACACTTGGTGAGGGTACCATTCGGGTTCTGAACAGCTTTCTCCAGCTTTGGCTTTGTCCTAAGCTTAGGGAGAGCACTTTTATACTTGTCGATCTCCTCCATAAATCGTATTCAGTTGGTTTTTTGCGGATTCCTCCTCTTCAGCACAGTTGAGACCTAGCATCCGATTCTAAATTCGATGTACCTATGGTCCGACATAGAGATCTCCGTTAATACTTTCCAGCCAGTAATCTCCTTAGCATACCTATTGGATAGCTTTAAGTCGACTGCTTCTTGTCTTAACCTCGTAACAAAAGTTGGCTGAGAGCCAACCTTGTTCACGACCAGGTCGGACGATAGTATGAAATCCAGGAGATAATTGCCTCTCACGTTGCATTGGCTACTACCCCAAAAAGTATTATGAGCATTACGAGTATCATCCCAGCATATGATAAGCCCCATCTTCCTGGAATCACAGTATTCAAAGTTGTGTTTGGGGGCAATAACGAATTATGGGGAAAATAAGCAGACGCAACGATGGATCCGTGCCATTCTCCGTTCGTTTCGTATCTTATTTCTGCAGCAAATAAATTTTGGTTACAAAATTGCGCAAGTTTAGATGGCGAGAGTGAGTTCGGACAACATTAGGACATATAAGGACAAGTTATCTTCCGATCGCTCGTCATAAAGTGGTGTGGAACCCCTTAAACATCCGTAACCAAAGATGCGTTTCCAATTATAATTTTTCATATTGAGCCATTAGGTTACGTGAAGTTACTATCGCCAGGCACACTGAGAAAACATCGCTCTGAAAAGGTACATCGTCATATTTGTAGCTTTGCTGATTCAATGAGGGCTTGTGATTTTTTTTAATCTAGTTTCAGAAAGGAAACATACTCCTATATGAGGCTTATAAATATTTAGGATGTTCAAAAGTGCGAGTCTTCTTACATGGCAAATTATGGAGTTAAATTTGATCGACATTTTAATTTGGTCTACTATAGGTAACAAAACTAGTTTTTTGGTTTACCCCACTAGAGGGACTAAATTTTATCTTTTCAGCATACGAAATATTTGAATTAGTGAATGTACTTATAGTGTGTTGTACTGCAACTCTGTTTTTAGTCGACACTTCACGTTTCTCTTTGTGTTTAAAATACGCTGGATACTTGGTGACTATCTGCATGACATAGTACGCATCTACTATCGTATGCACAGTATTCGCTTGAATGCCCAAATCTTTGATATAGATAGGACCTAACAACTACTTTATTGATTTTTTTTGCAATAGATTCTCTAATGAAACGAGTACCTGATACTAATAAGATCTTCAGTGGACTCACCTATCTCCTGCTGTACAGTGAATTTTATATTCATTTATTTTATTTGGATTTAGAAGTCGCGAAAATTGTGATTTTACTTGTCCTAATATTAGGAGATGCTATTACCTCTATTGGAGTATCGCCATCAAGGCTTTTTAATAAGATGGCAACCTCTCTTGTTTCCTTAGAAGAGAATGAAAAAGCTCGAACCTTTGCATCGTTCACATAGGCCATTGTGTTTTGATAATTTAAATTGACAAATCTACGTTTCAAATCATTAATTTTACATTCTGCTCCGGCAAGTATTACAACTGCACTAATAAGACCATAGTCAACACCAAATACGAGTATGAATATCGCTGGACAGAAAGGTAATCTATTTATAGCAATTGATGAAGCATCACATTGGATTGACTATCACGAATGTTGCTCTTCGGATTATTGGTGATTGATGGATGCTCTGTAGGTTGAGCGACTTGTTGGATAATTTTCAGTAATGGCGGACATCGGTTGATCGACAAATGTGTGGATACTTCAAAAACTAAATTCCTTCTTCTTTTCCATACGTTGGATTGGTAATGACTGGCAGCATTCGAACAGTTTTTGTTGACTTTTAGAATTTCCAATGTGGAGTGAGTTGTGTGGCACGTAGCGTCGTTGTCCTGTTGAAACCACATGTCGTTAGTGTCCATATCATCCAATTCAGGTCAAAAGAAGATGGTAACCATCGACCTATAACGCTCGACGTTGACGGTGATGGCCTGGCCAAAGTCGTTCTCAAAGAACAGCCCAAAATCCACACCAAACAGTGACTTTTTCGGGAAGCATTGGAAGCTCTTGGATCTCACGTGGATTGGTACCGTTCCAAATTCGACAACTTTGTTTGTTGACATACCCATTCATCCAGAAATCGGTTGAAGATGATTTTTCAATGAAAACTAGGGTCAGTTTCCAACTGCACCAGAGCCCAATCAGGGAACCCACGTCATTGTCTATGGTTGTTTATCTTCAGTTCCTGGGTCAGTTGAATTTTGTACGGGTGCATCCCAAAGTCACGATGCAAAATTCGCCAAGTTGTGGTCTACGAAAGGCCGAGTTCTTGTGAGCGACACTAAATCGAATGCCTTGGATTCTCCTGTGCGCACTATCACGGACAGCGGCGATGTTTTCGGCAGATCTTGCGTTTCATTGACGTACGGATGTTGGTTTATTGTTTACTGAACCAGTGACTAAAATTTATCCACCACACTGTTAATAGTCCTATCATTAGGACGATTATGGCGACCGTAAAATGGGAGAACTGTACGGAACGGTGCCCGAACAGAACACCCATTTTAATAAATCATTTTATCATTTACGTGCTGTTGAATACTATGTCTGATAATAAATAACAGCCAATTCGATAGATGTAGCTTTAACAATATGTCCCCTATAAACTGTAAAAGCTCGAAGGTCCCTATTGGAAGAGCCTGTATATCAAAGGCTCGTCTCTGTAGGTGATGCTATTGATGTTGTAATAGCATTGATGGTGGTCTGTATACCACCTTGATCAAAAGTTCCCGGAATCTATTCAGAAAATTAAAATTACAAGTTTATTCTTCTAAATCTATATTGTCCCCATCGACTGCAACACACTTAGGCCAGCGCTCGAAACATTTTTTATATTCGGTTTGTGGTATGACCCTCAGTGCTTCCTGCGATTTTTCCATTACTTCCTCTCGGCTGCTGAAACGCGTTCCCCGTAGTGGTTTTTTAACTCAATTGAACAGAAAGAAGTCACAGGGAGCCAAATCAGGTGACTATAGTGGCTGTTGGATGGTATTTGTTGCATTTTTCGTCCAAAAATTACGAATAATGATAGCACTGTGCGACGGTGCGTTATCATGGTGCGTTATCTTTCGGCGAATTGCTTCACGCAAACGTCTCATAACGCCCAAATAATACTCTTGTTTACTGGACTTCTGGCAAAAATTCATGATGCACTACACCGTTGTAATCCATGAAAACTGTGAGCATTACCTTCTTTTTTGACTGAAAACGACGTGATTTTTTTGGTCTCGACTCATTTGGTGAACGCCATTCACTTGCCTGATGTCTGGATTGCGTGTCGTACTTATAAACCCACATCTAGTCTCCAGTAATGATCCTTTTGATGACTGTAAGTTCGGATTCAGCCTCGCAAATCATCTCTTTTGCGACGTCAACACGGTCTCTTTTTTGCATGAAATTGAGGTCTTTTGGCACCAACTTTGCTGCTACACGACGTAAACCCAAATCATTAACCAAAATGTCTTGGACGGATCCATAGGCAATGTTCAAGTCCTCCGCTATCTCTCTGATGGTTAATTTGCGATTATTTACCAAAATTTCTTGGTCTGCCACTGCGTTCATCATCTTCGATTGACTCACGACCACTTTTGAACCGCTCGTGCCACTGGTAAACGACCGTTCTCTTTAGAGATCGTTGCCGAAACGCTTTTCCAACATTTGGTACGTTCGCGCACCATTAAATCCTTTTACGAAAAATTTAATACAAGTTCGTTGTTGCAACTTTAAATCCATTTCTAAAATTGTAAAAAATCGCCAACACACAAAGAGATAGATGTACTCTTGGCTACGTAACTTTTGCAAATGTCAAGCTATGACGCTAAAATTTAGTGCGAATGTCAACAACAGATTTACCAACTAATAAAAAAAAACGGAACTCAAATTGGAACAATGGGAGCGCCACACGGTGGTTATTCCGAGAACTTCCGGTGGAATTTTTAGGATAGTACATATAGTCAAAACAAACACGTGCACCCGCAGGCGCGGAATTTATGATGGTGAAACCTCACTTTTGCCTTTCTACTAAATTCTCCTTTATTAAGGAATTAGAAAAAAATGGAATATACGAGTAAGAGAAAAAAACCACGAAATGATTTAATTAAATGAAAAATGTATTATCGCGCAAGAAAGCACACGCCTGTTCCTCCGAATGAAATACGACAAACTCGTGTTTCATAATGCGAACGATATACCAATTCTGAGAATTGAATTATAGACATAAGACAGTTTTCGACTTTCAGAGTTAGTGACAGAATGAAACAATTTTTTACTTCATTATTGATATCTTAGAAGTCATAGCTGGTTAGCATAAATATTGGATGAACCCGGCGGATAATCTCCAAATTTTCGTTCCCTTGTACGAGTATGCTATTAAGTGACAGCTTCATAGTGAAATCAGTTTGATGGCTACTATCCGAGAGTTCATAATGCAAACGATTAAAAGCAACATTACTGCTGCTTTCTCTTCTATGTATATAAGCAGCGTAAATAGTTCACTCCTCTGTGCCAACTACATACATATATGTATACTCGAATAACTAGAAAATATTTTCGTGGATACTCATTATTTATGTAATAGATTTTCATTAAAATTAAATCCTTTGACTTTTAGCCGAAGTGATTTGAAAGCATTGCTATAAACACAGCATGTACGTTCATTTATACCATTCCTTCATCCATCTGGTGTACGAGTATGTATGAAAGCTGCCCCCTTTACCCTTAATATCATCCGTACTCTAATTAAAAGGGATTACAGATTATTCAGTGTTAAATGAAACTCACTACCAGTCAAAATGTTTATTGCCCATAAAAAAATTAGTTGTATCGGTCGATGGCAGTGGTTGTTGTGAATTGTGGTGGAAGTGGAAGACTATAGGTTTACTAACCTCCATTGCAGAAGGCAGCACTTTCATTATATCTCGCGTGTTAATTAGCACCATAATTTATGCACAAGAGCCAACCGGAAATATACGGTGTGAAAATGAAAAACAAAATCAAAATAACAAAACAAAATAAATAATGTGGGAGAAAAAAGAAAAAAAAAAAACACTTATAAGTGTGAACCCTTTTATATCGAGTTTTATTAAATTATTCTGTGTTAAAGGGTGTGCTTTTTTGTTGGCGCCCTCTTTATTCGGTTTTCTCTTTATCAACAGTCATTACCGGTTTGTTTGTTTATTGAAGGTGTTAAGTGACTTTCGTGGAGTTCTATACTCGTACTCATACTTTAGAGTGTGCATTTATTTAATGAGCAAAGACGTGTACAATGAACTTGGAAGTATCCCTCTTAGGTGTCATCGGAGTGCCTACTTAGGAAAAGAGGAAAATTGGCAGAATGCCTGTAGATATCAAGGATACCCTCCTTTATATCTAGAACATCCGCATTCTGTATTTATATTGTACTCCTCAGTCCTCGTACTCGTATGTACTCCACACAAAAGTCATTGCTCTTATGAATTTTCATCCACCATCATAGTGGTTCTTTGAATGATGGGAAATATTCCATTCCGGCCTGCATTATTATGACAAATAATTAAATTTTTGCAATGAATTTTTGGCTTTTACACAAAGAAGGACATATTCTTACATCCATTCAGAAGCACACATACAGAGGTATACAGATAATGGGAGGGAAGGACAAATTATGGCCGAAGGGCATTTAAATCATGTAGGGTTGAATTTCCGGCGCGCAAACTGAGCAAGAAGAGAGTATCTGTATACAAGATTTTCATATAATTTCAGGAAACTACATCATGTTCTTATTTGGTTCTTATACTAGTACTTTGGGGTTGTATGTGGAATTTATGCTTGTAAAACGGCTCAAGGCATGTTGTCTGCCAAAAGTGTCAACCCAATTTTGGAAGAGATATATAGTTAAGTAGAAATGAGGACAATGACTGAGCGTCGAATTAATGGTGTTGAGCATGGGGATGTTTTTGCATGGGCCGATTTTACATCTTGCCCAATTGTAAGCAAAATAAATTGGATACAGGATCTTGATTGCACAGTGTCGCCTTTTTATCGAGTCTTTCCACTTTCAAGTGGTCTGAATGCGGGATATAATATTTTTTGAAACTACAATTCCTGTAGTTTTGTAATTTTAAGATATTATCGTTTTGATGCCTCTATTTCCTATTCGATGAATAATGGCTCTTACAACTCCACTCCGCATTACAGGAAGTAAAGTTTCTGCCTACAAACTCGTTATCTCCGCACGGATATTTTGCCTATGCTTGTAAATTGTTTTCGGTTTATTGGATAAAACACATAATTCCTTTATGGCGATTGACCACGTGATCTTATTAATTGTAATTCGTGTATTTAAAAAAAGTTTGATCACGGAAAAGTGCTCGAAGCACTGCTATTGCAAAACTTACAATGGGGGGTTCTGATTGCCGTCCACTGGGGTGAGTAGAATGATCCTTATACCTGGTCAGGACACATCCTTGTAATGGCATTTCTGGTAACATTTTCGACATCTTGAGCTAGGCAAACTTACTTCTAATCCTTCAGTTGTTACCCTAAAAATGACTCGGATAAGATCCTCGATTTTGGATGACTAACCTCATTTTTAACTGAAATATGCAGACCCTTATCTGGAAATGCGCATCGGTGCATCAATTGGATGGCATTGTCGTAAGGTAACCATAAGGCTGACATCTGTGCGCAATAGGAATTACAATGGATGGGCTGCTCCAATCCTGAGACATTTATTTCTTTTGCTATGTGGACAAGAAAATATCTTGGTGTTGGACCTTTCACTTTGTAAGATGAACGGCTTCCACAATTCGCGTTTATACGAATCACTTCAATATTATCCGTAACTTTACTTAGATGCTTTCTGTACGCTTCTGAAGAAAATGGGAAAATAAAGTAAAGTTAGCTCGACGATAAGAAAATTCAGATCCACGATATGCTGATCGACTTCACCGGAAAATAAAACTTGATAGTTAGTGGCACCAGATTTTAACATCTTGATGTAGAAAAATCTTCATGCCTGTGCCCTGATCAACGAATAAGTAACGAGACAGACCATACTTGAACAGATAGAAAGTACGAAGGTATGATTCGCATCACTACGTTGTTACAGCCAGAGTATAATGAGGCGTATAAAACATGGAAAAGATTTCGTCTCGAAGAGCACCACAGACGTTTTTGCACCCTTCGTAACAGAGTTGTTAGTAAAATAAGAACGGAGAAAGCTAAGGTATTTAGCGAACGAATCGACCTCTCCTTAAATAGCCAATACTTATGGAACAATTTGCGTGATATTGGAGTTGGAAAATCTAAACCCGTTTCTGTGCAGAATATCGATGCAAATGAGCTAAATAAAAAATTCGTCTCATCGATGTTACAATCGGACGCACAGGTCTGCACATTTAGCAGTGACAGTGAAGCCTTAAGTCCAGGTAGTTCTACTGTACAACTATTTGAATTTTCTCGTATTAACGATAATGATGTGGTCGAGAGTTTTTTATCCATCAAATCAAACGCTACACTTGTTCAACACTATTTTGACTACTGGGGAATTCCCTAAGATCTGGAAACTGGAAACAGTTATTCCTTTACTCAAATGCTCTGGTGGTGGCGATTTTAGACCGATTTCTATTCTACCATTCCTTTCTAAAGTCATCGAGAGGATAATGCACAAGCAAATAAATACACATTTAAACAGGTTTAATTTGCTTGCTTCAAATCAATCCGGGTTTAGACCAAAGCATAGTTGCATAACAGCTCTTAGAAAGGTAGTGGATGAAATAAGGCAATCCATTGATCGGAACATGCTAACTTTTCTTGTTCTGCTTGATTTCTCCAAGGCCTTCGATAGTGTAATTCACAAAGTTCTATTAAGAAAATTACTAAATTTATATCACTTTTCATCATCAGCAGTCAAATTGTTATCTTCATACCTAAGTGATCGAATGCAGTTCGTGTTTATGAATGGTAAAATGTCGGACTTGCTGTTATTACTAAAGGGCGTACCACAAGGCTCGATCCTGGGTCCATTGCTGTTCTCTCTTTACATAAATGATCTAACAACTGTAATTGTTCACTCAAAGGATCACATGTATGCAGATGAGTACAACTGCACAAGAGTTGTACTGTTGATTTTATTGTATAATGTGTTCAATGTTTGAATGAGGAGCTTAATCGACTTTTGATGTGGTCTAAACTTAATGGCCTAGTACTAAACCCTGAGAAATCAAAGTGCATTGTAATACATAAGAAAAGCCTTGATTTGTCTAACTTTCCCAGTCTCTATCTTAATGATAGGCCTATAAGCTATGTTAACTCAGCAAAAAACCTTGGTGTCGTTTTTAATAGGACACTCGGTTGGAATGATCACATAAACTCCATCGTTGGAAAAAGTTTTTGTGCATTACAAAGGCTGTGGAAGTCCCATCGCTTTACACCAATGAAAACTCGACTTATGCTGGCAAAAACTCTAATTGTCCCAATCCTAACTTATGGATGCGAAATCTTTTGTCACTGCGACGCAAGTAGCCGGAGGAAACTGAATGTGACTTTTAACAACATGGCTCGATACATATTCGGTTTGAGACGATTTGATCACATTTCAAGTTTCGCAAGGCATATTTTTGGCATGTCGTTTAGTAATTTCTTAAAATATAGAACTTTGGTCTTGCTACGTCGGATAATTCAATCGCAACAGCCTTCTTATTTATATGAACGATTGGTTTTCACTTCTTCCAATCGCACAAACATGATTAATAACCAACGCTTCACCTGCCTTTCATCTGAACGTCAGTTTTTCATCAATGCGATTCGTTTATGGAACTCGTTGCCCAGAAACTTGCGCGGAATAAAGAACTTTTACACTTCTCAAAGGAGTTTGTCGCTTTACTTTTGCACCCTATAAAACAGTACTTTTCTTTCCAAATAGAATAATGTAACATACTAAAGATTTATAGTACCTTTGATAAAAATTAAAACTCAAACGTTTGCGGGTTAAATTATAATTGCAGGTTAAGGATTAAACTTAAATCATATTATCAATTTTATCAAGCTTAAAAGTAAAATTTCTTTTTTGCCTATCTCTCTATAAGAACACATTTGAACATTGCACTACTTAAAAGATACTGTATCTTATTGTGTAAAGATATTATATGAATAAGTACTAAATACTAAATATTTACGTTTGTATACATCAACATGGAACCCAATCCCTACTCATCTTTTGCTTCTGCTTGCAAAAGCGCATGCCAACATGGCGATATATGCGAGCAGTGAACACATATTCACCGCTCTACGCGAACTGCAGAAGATTTGATTGACTTCCAATGCCTCCGGAGCAACATTTAGTACGAACAATAACGTGGCTATGCCACTACAGCGAAGGCGCAGTATCGAGCCACTTTGAAGTATGCAGTAATAGGAATTACTAAGGAGCGATGCAGAAAGAAGTATGATGAGCTATAGTCTTTCCGACACAAGAATCGCCAAGCGGAAAGATCAGGCGTCAAAGAGATCAAGTTAAGGATAAGACGCCGCACTTATGGTTTCAAAATCAGTGGATTTTTTCTGCGGAGATTAAAACAATAACCTAGAATCACTGATGATATGGAGAAAGCACATTCTGAAACTGCTCAATGGCGTTAAGGGTTATCAATATGCTTTATATTCGTACAACAAAATCTTAAAAGCAATTCAATCAAGCGAGGAGCTTCCGAGCATGCAGATGCTCCTGAGTCAAGTGTACCTATGCATGAAAGACAGCACTCTCAGAAATTGCGAAAGATATAACTGTTGTGTACTCTACCCAATGCCCAAAGAAGGCTCGCGCAAACTGCTCCAACTACGGAGGGATACGTCTTTTGAGCATCGTATTCAAGGTTTTATGTAGTATTATATGAAACCGTCAAGGAATTGATTTGACCTCATTAATGGTGCCTTACGCTTAGACCTTCTACGCCACCAAACCCAGCTAGCAACCCAATTCCCAACTTCGACCTTAAAACTGGAGCTAAGTACCCTAACTTCATTAACTCCCATACCTTAAACTCCACATCTCATCCCTCGTCCAACTCCATATCCAATCATTTATCTCTATCTCCCTCCTCCAATGCTCCTATTCTTGATCCCCTTTTTCCCCCCACTGTTAAACTAACACAGCAAACCAATGGCACTACAGAAAGTCGATATGCTCTCTCTAGGCTCAGAGAACGAAAGATATATGAAAACATTCGTCTCTTTCTTGCCTATTTACATGACAAATCTGACTCGGTCTGCTACGAAGGGAAAACCAAAACCAGCGTCATGGTTTCCATCCAGCAGGAAGGCCTCCCTACCGACCCTATCAGTCTCAGGAACCTTTATTTCAGGTACCACGAGATATTTAACATGTCCCCTCAGAAAGTAGCAGACGACCTTGCTGCATTCGGCAACTATGTTCACTCTAAACGAGTACGAGTATCACACCTACAACGAAGCCGAGCTGACCACGACAAATTTTTTCGTCCATAACGTGCCTCCCTTGCCAGCGCTTAAACCATCCTGCCTCACACCTCCACCCCACAACATCCCTCTTACATTTTACTACCAGAATGTAAGAGGTCTTCGCTCTAAAACCAATGCTGTCCTACGTCAATCGCATGCTCTTCCCTTTGATATTTACGCCTTGACCGAAACCAATTTGATTCCCGACATAAAGAACCAGGAATTGTTCCCTCCTACTTTTAGTGTTTTCCGCGACGACGATCCTACCCGCACAAATAAAGATTCCCCCTGTCGAGGCGTCCTACTGGCGATGGACAACAGCCTTAACTCTTCTCCCATTACAATTTCTTCATCCTCTAAAGCCGACTTTGTCGCAATAAAAATATCACTGCCTCTCAAGTCCCTTTACGTTATATGTTGCTACATCCTACCAGCTCAACCTATCGAATCTTACCAATTTGTTATTGATGCGATCGATCATTTAATTGACCTGTCAGACCCCACTGATGATATCCTTATTTTCGGCGACTTTAATCTTCCTCAGCTACAGTGGACTCCATCAGATGATCAATCGTTTTTCATCGCTTCAAATGCCATCTCAGCTAAGGAATGTCTCTTCTTAGATCGCTTAACAGACTCAAGTCTATGCCAAGTCAGTGGTATATCCAATTATATGGGCAGGCAATTAGACCTTGTTTTCACAACAGATCCAATTAACTCCTCAGTCTCACTCTGTCCCCTATCTCTCTCAACAATCGATAACTACCATCCCCCCCTTCTACTTTCATTTTTTCATAACTCTTCATTCCAGTCCACTCCCCCCACAACTCTCTCATCCCACGGCTTTCATAAAGCAAACTTTCACAAAATCAGTGAATATCTCAGCAGATCCCTCTTTAACTTTCACAACTTAAGTATAAATGATGCCTTATCCATTTTTTATAAAGAAATATTTAATTCTTTTTCCCTTTACGTTCCGTTTTCCCGCCTTAAAACATCATCTACTAGTCCTCCCTGGTATAATCGCAAGCTTCGTTCCTTACGAAATAAGAGAAATAAGTTATGGGCTGTTTTCCTGCGTACCAGATCCTTTACCGACTATTCCAACTATCTTGGTGCTTATCTTCATTTCACCGAACTTTACGATTCCCTTTACCAGCGCTACCTTAACAATGCGCAAGTCAACCTTATAAACCACCCTAAGTCCTTTTTCCAATTTGTTAACTACAAAAGAAAGTCCGATGGTTACCCTCCTTCCCTCTCTTTCAACAACAGGTCATCAACCATCAACCAATGGTGAGTGATTGCCAACCTATTTGCCACATTTTTTAAACAATCCTTCACCAATGACTCCTTTGTACCAGATCCATCCTATTTTAGTTACCTACTGAACTTCTCCAATGGCCCACTTCTTTCTCATATTTTGGACCCGTCTTATATCGAATATAAATTACACCAACTCAATGACGAATTCACACCCGGCCCAGATGGCCTCCCTGCCATATTTTTTAAAAAATGTTCTTCCTCTCTTTCCCTTGCCCTTTCTAATCTCTTCCGTCTATCCCTTTCACAAGGAGGATTTCCTCAGGTTTGGAAAACCTCCTTCATAACCTCGATCCACAAGAAAGGATCAAAGAATGAAATAACCAACTATCGTCCCATCGCTAAACTCTCCCATATACCCAAACTCTTCGAAAGTATTTTGTATGAAGCTCTAAGCTTCCAATGCAAATCACTTATTTCCCCTAGACAACATGGCTTCTTAAAGGGTAGGTCAACCACCACAAATCTCGTTGAATTCGTATCCTTTGCCCTCTCTGCCCTAGAGAATGGCAATGAAGTCGATGTAGTTGCAACCGGTCTTAGCAAAGCCTTCGATAAAATCTCTCATCGGTTAATTATCTTTAAATTGTCTGCCCTCGGCTTTGAACCCATATTGTTAAAATGGATATCCTCTTACCTCGAAAACCGTTTTTACAGTGTTCGTTTTAGGTCAGCCCAGTCCGCTCCATTTTTGGCCACCTCTGGAGTTCCACAAGGCAGCCATCTCCGTCCCCTTCTTTTTATATTAACCATAAATGATCTCGATATGATCATCAAACACTCGTCTGTCTCACTTTACGCCGACGATACCAAATTTTTCAAAACCATTTCCTCTCCCCATGACTCTTTCCTCCTTCAACAAGATCTTGATAGTTTCTCGATCTGGTGCCTCAAAAATTCTTTGGAACTTAACATCGCCAAATGCCAATCCATCACCTTCTCACATAAGCGGAACCAATCTCCTCCCCGACTCTATCTTCTCCATAACCAACCTATCTCCTCCGTACAGTCTCTTCGCGACCTCGGCATTTTGTGTGACAGCGAGCTCAACTTCGTTTACATATGGATGAGATAATCCTCAAAGCCAGCTCTGCACTAGGTTTTGTAAAACGGTGGTCCAAAGAATTCACCAACCCATACGTGACCAGGTCCCTCTATATTACCTTTCTCCGCCCCCTCCTAGAGTACACCAGTCAAGTATGGTCCCGATATCATCGTGTTCATATCTCGAGAATTGAAAGCATTCAGCGTCGTTTTCTTCGATTTGCTCTTCGAGGTATGCCCTGGGACGATCCTTTTAATCTGCCCCCCTATCAAAATCGTCTCAACCTTATCAACTTAAACACCCTCGAAGATCGCAGAGATGCAGCAGACTTTCTCTTCATTCATCGACTCCTTTCAGGTCACGTTGAATGCGCGTCCCTTCACAACTCCATTATCCTCAACACTAACCCTCGTAATCTACGTACCCCTCGACTCTTCTATCTACCAACCCACCACACCTCCTATGGCGCGAACGAACCAATCTCCCGTATGCTACGTCAAATTAATTCAAACCCTACCGTCTTTGACTTTCACCGCACCACTTCCTACCTCAAATCTGTTCTCCTTCACCACTCCAACCAACCTTAGTTTTAAGTTTTAGTTTAAGTTTATTTTTTAAGTTATAGCTTGTATTAAGCCGAATAAATGGGGGCATTCGCCCCCATCAAAATTAAATTAAATTAAAATTAGAAAGTTCACTATTTACCAGACACTCACATTGCGCTGAATTTTTCAGAATTTTTTATGCAGGCTGACACTGCATATTTATCGACTTTAATATTGCTGTGCGGTTATACAATAAATTGCCTTGCCACTGTATCGGAACTCGGTTTATATGATGACACTGACTAAAAATACCAGCATAGTGAGAATTTATAACAATCTTTCAGAGCCATTTGAAACAAATCGAGGTTTTGGATAAAATGATTTACTATCACGCCAGGTCTTTAACCGTACAGCAAGCAATGATAAATTACGGCACTATCTTGGTTATGGAATACGTCGAGAGAATGCAGGCTCTAACACACTACAAGGCAGATCAGCAATCCTACCAACAGGTGTTTTTCTAGAAAGGCAAGACCCCTTTGTCGACTGACAAGAACAATTTTCATATTCTTTCCGGCCTTTTGAAGGTACTAAGCCGTGGACAAAAAGAAAATGTAAGAATATTGGAAGCATTACAGCGAAAAATTCTTCGCAAGATCTAGAGTTTAAACTGTGTGAACGATGTACACTGAATTAGATGTAATCACAACCTGGATGAGTTGTCTGCTAATATTGACATATTCATTCAATCAACAATGGACTTAAACCGCTTATTTTAAACTACATTCATCACGAGAAGCTAGATCCAAAAGAACAGAATATCACTTTGTTGCAACGATGTATGATTGTCGTTTGTAATACCAGTAAAACAGAGGAATCGACATAGCACCAACTCTGGGAACAGTTCAAGTTAATATTTAAACGAAATATCATCAAAGCTAGAGGTAACACACCTCAAGCAGTCTCGATGTGTGAACGTTCCTAGAGCCGAAATTGACTAGTACATCTGCCTTTCTGCATGTCCGATCGTTCCGAGAGATGACATTGACTCGTAAATCTACCTTTTCGTAGCAATGCAATGGAACGAATGAGAACATGAAAGAATTTGACGAACTTGTAGAAAAACCTCTCAAGAAGTGTTATGTTGTCAGCATAAATCCCGGACTGGTGTCTTTATTACCAAACCTTTCGACATGCAGTGTCTCAGGACTGTTTCACCTGACCACAACAACAAAACGGCAACAGTCGTGCTTATAATAAAACAGGTGAAGTATAAGGGGATGCCGAAAAGCACAAAGACTCTTTGAAAACTGCACACCAAACGGCAGAATCATCCGTTTTTTTTTTAAAGAATTGTAAGAAGCCAGAAAAATTATGTTTGTATTGACCAGAAGTAAAAGAATTACGTGCCGTCGATCCTGAGCAGAAGAATGCAGGGCTAAGTAGTTGAAAATTCCAAAGGACCGCTACTGCAGGGATGCTAATCAATTTCCAGTCTACGTTAATACCAATCCAGCTGACCAAGTAGAGGGCTTTTACAGAAACAACATAACTGAAGATCAATACGTTAATGTTGCGTGATCAGAAATGCTCTTTTGTTGATTTGGTAGAGAGTATGCACCTATACATCTGTAGAATATGATCGAAATAAGGTATGACTGAAGATAAGGATGACTCGTAGAATTGGCGAAATGCTCTCCTCAACATCGCGTATAAGATATCATGCATTGCTCTTCATGAGTGGCCAAAACTCTATGCAAACAACTCGAGAGGCTACTATCACACGCGGTAAGCCGCAATACGAAACTAAAGCTTTGGGATCGTAATGGATTTTATTTGCCATAAACTAAAATGAAGATATCTTTGTCATTTTACTAAGAATGCAACTAAGGAAACCCTCTTTCAAACCTTTATTGTCTAGCTGTATAGCGGAGGCTGAATATTCCCTTGATTGCTTCGAGAAAAAGTCCCTGACTTTCTTGTCACCTTAGAAGACATGCTTGAACATAAAGACAACACTAGGTAACACGGTATTGAGGTGGTGACTCAAGGAGAGCTGAATCTAAAAGGGAGAGAATAAAAGCCACTGCATACGTGGGTGATTTGGTTCTTATGGCCACAAGTAATTTGCTCCTCACGATCAGTGAAATTCTAAATTATGGCCTTAGAATTAGAGAATGGGCCAAGCTTTGTAGACTGAGAATCAACCGACAAGAAATAGATCTTGTTATATTCACACTTAAAAAGGATAATGCCGCAACCTTCATACCGACTATGCAACAGTGCTAAATACCTACATAGGTATCGTGCTAGATAGTAAACTGAGTTGGAATATATTTTGGAGGAAATGGAAACCTAACCCCAAGACTATCCTATAGATGTACTCGTATACCGCTATAGTCAGACACATCTTAACCTACAGTAGCTTAGTATGGTGGCAATCCACAAATAAAACTACCAACCTAAGGTTAATGACAAAAGTACATAAGACTGCATAAGACTAGATCTATAACATACATGCAGGATTCTGCAGCGAAAAGCGCTTTAAAATTGAATCAGCTAATGGGTGGAAAACAAACCCGAAAGACTACGCCGCAATCTTTACAAGTGAATTGGGTTTATGAAACACCATTCGCATGTATTTTCCCAAACAGAGAGGACAGAGAGGATGGATCAAAGATAAAGATAGGAATCGGCGCTGGATCTTCTCCAATCAATTGAAGTTACGATGGCCATGACGTCTCAGTGTCTTCCAGGCTGAGGTGTTGGCTGTAGCAGAAGCAACCAAACTTACGGCAATAAAGGCAAAATCCCACGGGGATATTACTATATTTATTGACAACCAGTCTGCCATTAAGGCCATCGCCGCATTCCAGATCAAATCGAAGCTTGCAAAGCTCTGTCGTGAAGAGCTTAAGGCTCTTTTCTTTCAGCGTAAAGTTACGCTATGCTGAGTCCCTGGCCACAAAAGTGTGGCAGGCAATGAACATGCAAACGAGCTAGCTTAGAAAGGATCCTTCCTACAAAGGGAGCTGACAGATCAAAGTATCAAACCTCAACTTTGCACTCTGAGAATGGTGAACGATACAAATAAAAGCCAATGAAAGATGGAAACAATTCTCAACCTGCAAGACGTCAAGACGATTATTGCGGGAACTCAGCAAATCCAGAACAAGTAAGATTCCCTTGAAAAGCAGAGCTGAACTATCTGCTGTTATCAGATTACTCACAAGTCATAATATTCGGAGGGCGCACGAAATAAAGCTGCGCCTTACCGACGACGACTTCTTCAGAGGCTGTGGTGATATAGGCTCACTTGAGGATACCCTCCACATTTTGTGCTGCTGTGCCAGCCTCAGTAATTTGAGAAAAATAATTTTAGGAATTTATTACAACACTTTCACGACCTCTCAGAACTATTTGCTGCTTCACTTATATCTCTTTTCAGATTCGCGGATGCAACAAGATGGCTTAAACCCACTCAGGGACCAAACGACCACCAATGCGATACGGAAAGCGGAAACCAGAACTAGGAACCACGATCAAATTCCCACCCCTTTCCGATTCCCCCACTCACGCATCACAATGAGTCTACACAGACCTAAGTGTGATGAGTGATATGCTCATCAGCCCGCTAACCTCACCTGACCTAACCTAATTGAAAGCTGTTGTCTGTTCATAAATCTTGTAGATATTCCTGAGGGATTTGTGGACTTGATTGCTGAGCGGAATTTCGCAGGACTTTTTCCCCTTGGACAGCATTTTATTTGCCTTCTTTTCTGATGATGATGCCATTCTTTACGATCTTTCTTCTCTCGTTCCTCTTCTGTTAGAAGCAAAAAACCACTTCCCTGGTATTTCTCCGTGTCATTTAAACAACTTAATCAAATAATCCTCAGAATCTCATAATCTCCAACGAGATTTTTATTTTGTTAACACTTCCTCCTCTCTGTGTGGTGTGTACACACCGCAGTGAAATCTTGTTAGCGCTCAACCCAGCCATGACCATGATTTAATTTCAGCAACCACATGACAGAAATAAAAGGATAACACTTAGGCAAAATTAAATTTCATCATATGAGAGGCCATATTGGTCTCTCACGACTGCCCGTGACATAGAACCCGCTACGCCTATTCCGAAAGCATGTGACCGTACGTGATCGGAATGTCATCGTCTAAGTTAAAACAATTCTCCTATACAACCTTCAAACATTTTGTTCCGGAAAATCCGTTCCCCCTACAACTCGCCCCGAATTGCCAACACCAAACAATGAAACTTATAAAGTCCCAAATCAAAAAATTGTTAACCTTCCTTTGGCATTAGAATTGGGGATTTGATTGTGAGAAACCAGTAACGGTTTTTACAGGAAAAAAAAACAAATTAAGATTTAATCCTTAAAAAACAACTCATCTTTCTCTACCCTTGGAGACTGGAAATAACTCGAAAGCAACCGCCTACCCCAATCCCAATTATTAGACGACAATTATCCAGAAGCCCTCAAAGACGAAGGACTCAAAAAGAAAACAGAGAAAAATATTAAATCATAATCAATCGGGTTTCCTTCATATAAATTGAAAAAAAAAAAAGAAGAAGAAACACAAATTCGTTCCTCTCTCTAAGTAAATGAAAATCCGTTTTCCCTGCTTTGTGGTCGTCAACGCGTTAACAACATTTTCCTCGACGATTTCCTTTGAAAGAATTTTCTTTTCCGTTCGGCAAAGTTTAAGTTGTTTGCTTATTCAATAAAGCAAAATGCTGATATAGAAAAAATAGTGATGGTAGGTAAGTATGTAAGTCCTTGGATGAGGAATGGGTCCTTGGGGGCATAATCGCTCATAAAATAAATGCCAGAAGGAATCGCAAAGCGTAAAGGAAAACAGGGAAATTGATAATAAGAATAGTAAAGCATTTCTGAACGTATCTACGTAGTGATTAGACTTGAATGAAGGTTTTGGATAAATTTTCCCAAACTAGGGAATTTTGAAATTGTCAAAAGATACGAGTAGTTAAAGTAACTTCTTTAGAAGAGCCCCACATTGTTATTTTCGACTGACTGCAGCAAACTCAATTCCTTGAGTGTAACACCTGAAATTGATAGAAAAGTTTAAGGTTTTTTTTTATAGAAAACTGCTTCCATTACATATGAATTACTTTTTAGCTCATCACTGACTTCCAATTAGTATACATAACACGTTTCTTTTAGTATCTTTTTTTCTCTCCTACGGAAATATGTAGCATATAATAAAATCCAGATTATATGAAGAAGCCTGTCATCGCTTATGCTTTAAGTTTCTGTCTAAAGTCATACACATGTGCAGACATTGTTGAAAACAAGGCCCTGTCGACCCCATCAGATGCAGACCATACACCAGTATACACGAATATGAACACGGCTTTATTGAAGACATACCTTATCAGTAGACCCAGATTAGGTGTTATTCTGGCCTAGGTCAGGTGGGATTCTGAGCTTCAATAACTTACTTACTTACTTAAGGTGGCGATACAGTCCGAGATGGATCTGCCTCCAGTTTCGCACGCTAAGTTGGTTGAGGTCGTCTTCCACTTACGTGCGCCATCTGAATCGCTGCCTTCCTCTACTGCCTGTCCCTAGGATGCGAATTCGAAGATTTTTCAGACCGAAACATTGGTAATCATTCGCTCCCCAGCCACCTCAGTCGTTGGACTTTCACTCTTCTACCTGAGTTGAAGTCGTTATACATCCCGTACAGTTTGTCATTGTATCTCGTCCTCCACTCACCGTCTATGCAGATGGGACGGAAAATCATTCGAAATATTTTCCACTCAAAACAGCCAAGAGCACACTCATCCATTTTTGATAAAGTCAATGTCTCTGCATCATAGAAAAGGATTGGGAATATTAAGGTCTTATATAGGGTTAGTTTTGTTGTTCGAGAGAGGGTTTTGACAGTCAATTGGGTTCTTAGCAGCGACTCGCAAGAGTTATCCTTCTTTTGATCTCAGCGCTGGTGTCGTTGTCTGAGTTGGTAGCGAATCCTAGGTAGACAAAGTCCTTAACCATCTCAAAGTTATAAAGGGTTTTCCAATAGGGACTTGACAAATTTGAATTTAATTTGTGAACGCACTCTTTCACTAATCATCAAATTGTCACTGTCAATTTATTCAGTAAACTCAACATTTTCATCATGGTAAAGTACACTAACGAGCAAAGTCTGTAAATTTGAGTCTACATATTCGTTGTGTGATGTTGCCGTATCAGTGAGACAACGGGTTGGTTGAAGTGTCGAAAATATCGCTGCCGTTCACGCGTCCGTAGCAAACGATCCAAATCAGTCAATTCCACGGCGTTTTCAAGAATTGGGCATCGCTCAGACCACATTATGGCGTATTTTGCGTAAGGATCTTGGTTTACACCCATACAAGATCAAGCTGACTCAAGAATTGAAGCCAATGGACCATTTGAAGTGACGTACGTTCTCCGATTGGGTTCTGGAGAAGATGCGCCAAGATGATGAATTTCATCGCAAAATCATCTTCAGTGACGAAGCTCATTTTTGCTCAATGGGTTCGTTAATAAGAAAAATATGCGTTATTGGTCGGGTGAAAGCCCACATAGGCTGTTTGGTGGGGTTTGCATGCCGGCGGCGTTATTGGGCCATATTTTTTCGTCAACGGTAACGTTCGTCACATTACTGTGAATGGTCAGCGTTCTCGCGCCATGATCACCGATTATTTTTGGCCCGAATTGGAAGATGTGGACTTGGACGACATGTGGTTTCAACAGGATGATGCCACAAGCCACACAGCACACGCTACATTCGATTTATTGAAGAGTAAGTATGGTGAGCCTGTTATCTTAAGCAATGGGCCAGGCGTTCCTGCGATTTAACGCCGCTTGACTATTTTCTGTGGGGCTACGTTAAGTCATTGGTTTATGCCAACACGCCGACGACGTTGGAAGAGCTCAGAGCCAACATTGAACCCGAAATAGCGGCCGTTTCGGCCGAAATCTGTGGCCGAGTCGTTGAAAATTGGGTCCAACGAATCGACCGCTGCAAACGTGCCCGCGGTGGCCATATGAACAAAGTCGAATTCCATTCATAAATGTTTTGATTGTACTTCAAGCCGATAATAAAGTTTTTGAAATAGCTCAAATGGTTTGCGTTTTATTTAAAAAAAAAAGTTGTCAAGTCCTTATTGGAAAACCCTATATCTACAGAGGGTGACGTTCTATCCGTAACGCCGGTGTTGTGTGTCCTTTCTGGTTAACAGCGTATACTTTGTCTTGCCCCCTTTTATCGTTAAACCCATCTTCGCCGCCTCAGTTGCAATACTCGCGAAAGCTCCACATTCTTTCAAGAATGATGTCAAAGAAATCGCACGACAACGCATCGCCTTGTCTACATCGTTTTTTGACATCAAAAGTCTCGGTGAGTTTTTTGCCTTTGTAGTTGGCGCAGTTCAGTGGGTTTCAGTGGGTACACTTTTGTCCGACAATATTTAACAGATCAGTTGGTGTATGCTCCTCAGGCAGTCTGGTCACCCGTTCCAGCAGCTTTGTGTGACTTAAGCTTAAATATGGCTAACTTCATTCCATCCAGATCAGGTAGACGGAATTGTAGGGCTACGTAGTACAGGGGTATATGATTCGTCATCGCCGTTATACATCCAACAGAAATGATCTTTCTAAATCCTTAGAATCGATTGTGACTTGTTTGTCTCTACAGGGGTTTGTGTTCTTTTTTTTACCTTTTGGTAAAACTTCCGAATCTCATTCTTGGAGTAGCGTCTCCCAATTTCCTTGACCGCGCTTCTCATGCTCCTTCTTTTTCTCCTGCGAAGCCGGTGTCCGTCTCTTCTCTTCTGCTCATAGAGCTCCTGAGCAGCTTTAATCCGTCTATCAAACGCTGCTTTGTATGCATCCTGCTTAGCTGTATGTGTTTACCGGCACTCGTCTTCAAATCAGGTGTTTCGTTGTAGTGGCCGAGTGAAACTTAGCACATCAAAGACGGCATCTCTGATAGCTTTTTAGCAATGTTGCCACAGGTCTTCAATACTTGATGCTGGCGGCATAAGACCTCTTAAAAGATTAAGGGAGACTCGATCGGAAAGGTTTTGGCTTCCTCACAGCATTAGCTTGTCTTTGTGATGTTCGGGATATGCGCAACTACACCGTGGCTAAAACAAAGTAATGGTCCGAGTCGATGTTAGCCCCTCGGAACGTTCGTACATCCATAATACTTTGCGTCGGTCGGAATGTCATCAATCTGGTTGACGGTTAATTGATCAGGAGTACTCCAAGTCTTCTTATAATAGGCGATTAGCCATTCAGCCTCAAAATCGATTAGGCTGAATCCGTTAGCGAAGGTGGTGTCGTGTAGGCTATGCTTTCCGACAATACTACCAAAGGTGTCCTCTCTTCCTAGCTTTGCATTAAAACCGCCGAGCGTAATGTAATATCTTAGCTAGGGCACTGCTCATAAGTCTTGTCCAAGAGCTTGTAGAAGCTATCTTTGATGTCCTCACCTTATTCCTCCGTGGGGGCATGCACCTATACAATCGAACCAATGCTGGATTGTTACGTGGCGCTCGTTAACATTCCTGAAACTGTTTGCGTAAGTCTGCATCTAACAACAAACCCTCATCCAAATAGGTGCTGCTTTTGAAGCCAATAGCAATTGCAATAGTAGATGTCGCAGTGTTTCATCCTGTTTTTGTCCGGTCCATCCCATTGAATTTCTTGGATGGAGGTTACATCTGCTTTGCCACAGTCCAGAGTCTCTGCTAGTTATTCCGCTGCACGTGCCCTATTAAGGTACCTAAAATTCCTTGTTTCTTTTTAAGGGTTTGTCAACAGTAGATCCGTCCATATCCAGGACCTGTTGTTGTTTCGTAACTTAACTTTATTTTCCATAGCCGGGCTGTTACCCCGGAGGCACAACCCTCAACCCGCAGGACCTGTTACATTGTATATACCCCTTCTATAGGGGTCGATTAGACCGAAGCCAGTAACAGTGATGTAAGCTCTGCCGTTGGTCCATTAAGGGCTCATCCGCCACCATATCCCTTCCAAGACCCAGACTTAATCTCGAAAATCCAATAACTATAAGTTGTATACTGAGAGATCCAAATGCGGATTATAGCATCTCGTAATCCCTGCCTTATCAAAAAATTTCAGCATTTCTAGTTGAACGACAGTCTTTTAACACAATCAGGAGTCGAAATGCTGGGGTTGGTGAATGAAAGCATTGCGGTAATCTCTGATAACAGGCGTTCTTATACTTGTTATAGGTCACAGTTTTAGGAAAAATATCTCAGATTACAACTCCAACTTGCCTTGCTATACCTATCCTTTGTCTTTACTGAATTAGTTAGAAAACCTACCTCCTTTCAGAGGACAATACATATGATATGACCTCCAGCAATTTTATTTTACACCGATGGATTTTTCGGTGATAACTAGTGCAAGAGCTGACAGTCTGTCTGTAGCAGTCAAATTTAGAGCTCTACTGATCAATTCGGAAAGATACGCCCACCCCAGATGAAGACGTATATTTCCAAATATAAGTGGAATGAGCCGTTTACATTAGTGCTTTTTGTCTGAAAATACACACTTCTAACCACATTTCTTTCATTCGATAACCTTATCTTGGCGGTAATGTTTAAGAGTCGACGATCACAAGGTTTCAAAGAATAATATGAAAAGGTATGGAATTAAGCCCAAAAGACGTCCTGCCTCGACGTCAGGCTGCTACAGATATAAAGGTGCACGTAAATGACTATAATACCACTTACGTTTTTTGAAAGTTCCAACCAACATATCCGCAGAGTACCGAAGAATGTCAGCCTATTATGGTAAAACTCTGTCGAAGAGACAAGTCGTTGATCAAAGTTTCTTCAATGCCTTTTCGAAAGCGTTAAACTGCCTTCAGAAGAGGTACGATCTGAAGATATACCATCTAAGAGACCGTTAAAAATGAGGAGCATGTGTGCGGAAAATACATGGTCGAGACCAAGTACCAATAGCTGTTATCCTTCACAGAAAAGCGAAACGCATAGGTGCAAGTGACACCTACTGTGTCAAAGCCTAGGCTTTGTAACTGTATTCTTTTCTAGGACTTTTTCTGTCTATGGATTGGTCTGTCCATGATATTCGAGTGAAACTTGGTGCTGTCGAGATCATTATATCTACGTATGACACACGGCTCTGTCTACATCTTGAAAGACGTTTTTATTTCCAAACAATACGAGTATCTCCAGTGCTTATCTATTATAAAATATTTATTCAGATTAACCTTTAGCATTCGAAGTCTGTTAGCCAATTCATATGCATGAGGCATTGCGTTTTCAGTGCACAATTTTAAGGGTTGAGGTTTATTCGGTGAAACCATAAGGTAGAAGTCCTCAAAAGGTAAACCAGCCAAACTGGAAAGTATGAGAAGATCTGATGCCACCAAAATCGAGTTTGAAACATAGACTCTCTGTGTAATGTTTAAAATTTACTTCCCAGGTAATCCGTCAGAACCAGTTCACAACCAGGTGCAATCACCAGAGCTGCAAGTGAGCTCAGTAATACAATCCGTTGCACCTGGTACGGTTGTGGTGGGTAAGGCTATCGTATACACTGTTGCTGCCTTTGATGTTACTCTAAAAAATTATGTCGAGCAGCTGCTGTGAAATCCAGACAGAGTTTTTATAGCTAGCTCACCACTACGAGTACAGCCGAAAAACATCATTCCGATTAGTTTGACATGCTTTATGATGAAGAGCATGGAATGAATGGTTGAGCTTCAAGCGCGTAATACTGCTTTGCGCATGCATCCTCTGTTCAGGATATAACATGTGTACGTACGCGAAACAAAAACTGTGAAAGAACTTCTGAATGCATGTATAATTCGGCCAGAGAACTATAGTTTTTGATTTTGAGCAATGTAAGTGAAGAAAACCGACAGCGGATGTTGACTAAGTGTCTGGCTAGAGCTCTGAATAGTTTCAAAGCCTACTCATATGCAGATGATAAAGTTGAACCCTGTGTTTGATTATGGTTAGCGACTGTCTGTCAGCCTTAGACATGATCGACGATTGGTGCACCAGAAATGGGTATTTCTCTCAAACTGAGATTCTCATTTTCATGAGATATAGTGCTAAAATGCATTACCATATATTTTACCAATAATACTTACATTTGATTTGACTGTCATCCTGGATAACAAATAACAGCGCTCATGGATTTCGGACAGTCTAAAACAATTTTCGGGGCCTTACATCTAAACGAATATGATAAGGTACACCCTGAAATCCCTCTTAAAAAGAATTCCTGTTGCTGCGGAAGTACTAAGACTGTGACTGATCTGAAATGCCTTCGACCAAGAATAAGACTCATGGCAATAATTTATATTGTAGAAACTTGCGCTCAAAGTAGCAAAGCTTAACTGCACTTAAGTCTTGCTGAAACCCCTCACTACTTCCAAAATGGTTCGAAAACGAAATCGTCTCTAAGCGTAGTAGAAATGCTACGCTGAGTTCACTTTGTGTTTTTTTTGGGTCCCAATTCATAATGGGATGCATTTGCCAGGACATGTTCAGAGTAGAATTTCTCACGACCTGAACCTGCATTTAGAATGCTGCTTTATTGATTAGGTTTTTCAATGGTAATATGAATTTCAGGTGGGCATTAATGTGGATGGCAAGTTTCTCTAGGATGCAGTTAAATGATTCTCGAAGTACTTGAAGTGTCAGCGACTTTCCCGCTTTCCCACAGTAGAACAAATTGTGGTCGAAACTTTATAATGCGCTTTTGCTAAGTATCTACATGAGTAACAAATACCCAAATTCCTATGTAATGCATGTTCTCATTTTTCGACGAAAGTCTGAGAAGTTCCAGACATACAAGGAGTACAATTTGTAAGTTTGTAAGTAAGTAAGCACTCTGTTCTGGTAAAAGAAAAGACAAATACTTCTACCCACCACTTGTATAACATTTTAACGTAACCTCTTTTGCATTTTATACAAAAATCGTGCAACGATTTCAATTCACAGACAGATTTTGCGAATTCCACACATTAATTTCAATAGAGTATCTACCTCCATCAATTCACAAAGCAATTTGTTTAATGGAATCTTAACCATCCGAAACTAATTCACATTACATACAAGTACATACCATATACCCTGCATTAACTTTTAAATTCATATTCAAACATAACCACATTTCATTGTGGGCTTCCGACCTATTTCAAAAAAAAAGAAAAAACTCAGAAAACTGTCGCGACAAAAATATGCACACGTTTCCAGATTATTTATAGTAATCACAGTTCCCATTTACTTTACCGTACCATACTCTCGTCTTCCTTAGCATACTTCTTAAAATATGGGCCCGCTCTAAGGAAGAATGTAAAACTCCATGCATCCATCCACAGAGATCCATAAAACACATCCGCAGCTTCGTATCACTTAGGTCCTCAGTTTTCTCTTCTTCCCGTCTCCCAACAATGAAAAACAGTTAATGCATTTGTCTGTGGCAAGGACAATTTTTTTATGGAAATGAATTCGTATCTGGCAACCACACATATGCATGTGTATGCCTTCCAAGAAATGGGTTAATTACTCTCTAATTGATTGCATAAATCTTTTTACAGAAAAAAAAAATTAACAAAAAAAAAAGGAACACAAGGACCTCCGGGTACTTCTTCCATGATATTCATAATTTTTATTTTATTTATTTAATTTTGTTTTTTTACTCTTTAATAACAAGTTTATGTTTAGATAATTTTCGTTTAAATTTAAATAATAAAAAAGAAAAACCAAAAGCAAAATTTAAGGACATACAAGGCTCTGTCTTAGCGCTGCTTAATAAAAATTTTATCGACAAACACTATTTAATATGAATTATCTCTCTTTAAAACCACAGGATGAAAGTCCTTTAAACAATTTACTCGTAGTACAAAAACAGTTTTAGATATATAAATTGAGATTACAAAAGCATGCAAACTTATAAGCTACGAAAAAATACTATGTAAAATGTGAAAAAAAAAAGTTGAAGGTTTGAAAAGCAAAAACAAAAAAAAAAGAAAGAATACTGAAGCTGTTGGGTACCGATATTTCATGCAAAAAGGTCCCTAAGCCTTTAACCCTAAGACAGGATAGCCCTGCAAATCCATCAAGGGTATGATTTTGTGGTGCGATGTATGATTTTACCATCCGTTAGAGGTACGTCTCTCGGCACCAGGCGCTGCCGAACCCGAGAAACGTGGTGAAGAATTCGATGAAGATGGCATGCATAGATTAGAGACTTCATTGGCCTGCATTGTATGGATAGCTGCTAGAATTTTCTTTCGTGCACCAAATGCCGTAATTTTCATCTGAATAAGATCATCTTCAGTCAGTGTTGGGAACATTTCCAAATCAATTTCGTTCAAAACGAAGGTCTCTATATAAAAGAATGAAAGAGAGATGTTCAATGGTAGGAAGGTTCTTTTTCAAATATCAAATCTTACTTATGTAATGTTCCAGTCCGAGAGTTGTCAATAGAGAATGAATGTCCTTATGCTGAGATATCTGGATACGGCGATTCAATGGTGTCGAATCAACAATTCCAGTTGTCGCACCCAAACAATATGGTGAAATTGGTATACCACTGCTATTACCACTACCACCACCGGCACAATTATTATTTCCATTATTTATGTTGCTGCCACCACCACCACTTACACCTCCACCACCACCTCCACCGCCACCGCCACCACCACCACCACCGCCTATCCCTGGAGCTGCACCACATCCACTATTGCGATTCCATGCAGTGTCGTCAACGGTTTCAATGGGTGCCGGTGAAGTACGACTTAATGCCAGGCCAATCCAATTGGCATTTGGTGTACGTATTTCACCGCTAATTGGAGCACGTTCCATGGCCTTAAAACCAATGATACGCTTCATATCAAAGTCAAAAGCACGTTGCTGAGAAAAAAAAAATGGAAATACAATTTTCGATTCAAATTTTAGAAGCTAATGAAAAGACTGTTGATTAGTTGTTTTGGACACGAATCAATCGAATTATACTTGTATAGGTAGGTGATCAACTTTAGTCAAAAACGATTCTAGCTCTTCTCAATTTCAACTGGAAACACCCAGTATTATCTGAGCAACCAATTTGCTCAAAACTAGTCGTAGTTTGTTCCGGACAGGTTCGATTTGTTTTTGGGGATATGTTCAATGAGTTAAGTCAGTTTATCATCTATCATCTTAGAACACAGCGAATATACCTATTCCTAATAAATTTTGCGACACTGGGCTAAACCACATCATCGTCTCTACGTTGTGCTGCAGATATTTTCCTTACCGTGAACCAGATGAGCGTATGCTAAGTCTGTGGAGCATGCATATGCCATATGAGACACCTTTTGCTGACTTGATGGATAAGTGCTCTCAGATGTCTAACAAGAGGTCTTTCGAAGGACGACGTGCATCGGAGGAAATGCCGTCATCAATTGTGATGTTGCCATATTACCGGGAGCTTTGTTTGAGCTACATCGACACATTTGGAGCTAAGGTAAATGAGGATCTATCAAGACTCAGGCAGAGCCTTGAAAAAGAGATTGTGGCGGAGCATCCGGCCACTTGTTTCAGGGGCTAATATCAAGGATTTGGTCCTCCAATGACAACGCGAATCAAAGTTAAATTTGCTAACATAAGCCTAATATGCCAACATGCCCCATGGAACACAAGGATGACGTAACCAAAGAATGATTCTACAAGCTCGAGTAACTGTAAGACATATTATTGTATTAATGTCATAAGTATGACATCGATATGACAAGAAAGGAAAGAAGAACATCTTTGGAAGGATAGCTGGTAAGCATAGCATAAACGACAACACGTCTCACAAGGGACTGAGATTTATTGAATTTGCCCCGGGACAAAATGTGTCTATTGCAAGCCCACAGTTTCATCAAATCCTTCCTCATCAATATACACAAGGGGACATGGCGGTCTCCGGATCATGAAATGCGTAATCAACTCTATCAAATTTGTCATGTTTCCAGTATAATGGGCGTCTGACTCGGATCACTACCAAAGTACAAATGCAGATTTTCCAAGTGCCACTACAAAGAAGGGTCAATCTCAAGAGACCGCCAGAACCTCCGCCGAACGAAATCCCTTGTTTAATGAAGAATGCCGGCAAGCTCATGCTGAAGGACAAGAGCCGCTCCTGAGCTCTACTAGGTGAATATCGGCTTCGCCAGAAGAAGAAAAAAAGGGCACAAGAAGCGCGCAATTGAAGATATTGCGATTTTGTATGGAACGTACATACGAAAATCAATTAGGCCCGCACAGAAACCTGTATAAATGAAGAAGGAAAGCTCGTACTAAAGTCACAGTCGGTCAGGGAATTTGGAAAAACTTTCTCCGCATTCTCTATAACAGCGACTAAGCCCAACAGACCATTCAACTAAGACGATGAAGGCGAAAACTTCGTTCATTAATTTCATTAATTAATTTCAACTAAGCTGCTGATAATGGCGGCTGACCGGCATGCACCAACTAATTTCTAGGATCTGATCAAAAGACTGTATACCTAATGAATGGAATCACAGCATAGTTTGTGCGATACACTAGAAGGGAGACTCCCTCAACTGCGTTTACAATTTGTGTGTATGTCTGAAACGCATCGCCATCAATCGAATTGGTTCGTTTTAGTGCGGTTTCAGACCAGGAAAGTCCGCAATCGACGAAATTTCACACTCCAGCAGATCATGGAAAAAACTCAACAAGTTCAAATCCATATCCACCATCTTTTCATCGATTTTACGGGCGCATATGATACCATATCTGTGTCGACTTAAGATGTTTTAGCTGTTTTAAGTTATTTGAATTTTATTCCCCTTTCTGTATTTTTTAGCCAATCCAGGTGAAAAAAAATTAAAAAAATGGGGAAGTTATAACTGTTTATAAAATAGCTTAAGTCATCAATGTAGTGCCTTACATAAGGTAAAACAGCTTATGTTTATTATTTCAGAAGGTAAAGCAGCTTATGTACCAATATTTTCTACTCTTTTAAAAAATATTGCGGAAATGTTACAGTAAAACATCTTATGTCTGCATTAATTCCCTAACTGACGTTACAGTAAAAAAGCGTATGTGCACCTATTATTTACCGCGAAAAAAGTGACGAATTTCTAGTTCTTAGGTCGACTTAAGTTATTTTACCAAATTTATTTTTCGAATATTGAAATAATTTTCAAAGTCAAAAAGAGAAGAAAATTAGAAAGTGAAGTGATCTTATTATTAAAAATTGATTAGTGAAACGGAATTTAATATGAAACGCGCACATTAAATGTTGATGCTAGCTTTGCAATCACAAAAAAAAACAATACATAAAACCATCATGGAAAAAAGTAATGAAGGTTGTGATGACGGCGGGGAAAGCCCTGAAAAAGAAGACTTTGCTAAATCGAGTTCTGCTGAAAGAGGTTAGTCGGTTGAATAATCTATTGAATGCTGATTCCATCGTGAGTGATGCTGACCAACGAAATGATTTTGATTCGGATGATGACTTAGCTGATCCCGACTTTCATTTGAATAGTGATAGTGATTTGAGTGAAGAAACTGAACGTGTAGTGCAACTTTTGGAAGCAAATCTAATGGGTGATCGTGGGGTAAGAAAGTTAAAAAAGAATACAGGTCAAGGATACGTTAATTCCTCAGGTAAATTTGTGGCAAAGAGGCAGGTTAAGAAATTGGAAAATTGTCGCTTGAACTGCAAAGAAAAAATTTCACCTGAAGTTCAAAGAAATATATTTGAACAGTATTGGAAGCTGGGCAACTATAATTTGAGAGTAGCATTTGCTGCTGGGCTCATAATACTTTCAGAGATAAAAACGCGAAGAAAAACGACCACGCATTTGCGGAGTAGAACACATGTTAACACGTTTTTTTGGAAGTTGGTGGTGAAAGTATAAAGGTCTGTCAAAAATGTTTTGGTTTCACACTATGTGAAACAGAACAATTTATAAAAATAGTGTTGAAACTAGAGTCTCCGGGTACAATAATTTCACAAGACAGACGAGGTCGAAAGACTCCTCCAAATAAGCTTAATGATGCAAAAGAAATTGAAATACGCAGACATATAAAAAGCTTTCCAGCATATGAATCTCATTATACTAGAAAGCAATCAGAGCAAAAGTAGTTTCATGCTGATTTAAGTCTTTCTCAAATGTATCGGTTATTTACTGAGAAAAATGGAGCAACGGTATCCCTTACTACATACTCCAAAGTTTTTAAGACGATGAACATTAAATTTAAAAAACCCCAGCTCGACACATGCAATAATTGTGAAGTACTGCACATGAAATTAAAATCCAGCAGTGCAAATGAAAATCAACAATTCGAAAAGGAATTGAAAGTGCACCAAGAAGTTGCTGACCTGGCATACGACACTAAAAAGAAAGAAAAAATTCTTTGTCAAAATTATCAACGCAGAAAAGTGTTTACTTTCAATATGCAGCAGTGCCTTCGCACACCCTTCCTAAGAACAAATGTTTCATTTTATAAAAGACAGCTATGGACCTTTAATTTAACCGTCCACGATGGTGCAACAAACCAGCCTTTCTGTTATATGTGGCATGAGGGTGATGGACGTAGTGGTGGCAACTAAATTGCCTCATTTCTTTTTGAACATCTTAAGGGCTTACTCGAAACCTGCAACCTGAGGTTGTGTTTTATAGCGATTGCTGTGGAGGTCAGAATAAGAACTCTTTTGTGTCAACCATGTTCCTTGTGTTCATGCAAACAGAATCAAGAATTCAAACCATTGACCATAAGTTTTTGGTACCAGGTCACACTCACATAGAGTGTGATACTGACCATGCAGCGGTAGAAAGGAAGAAAAAAAGAACATCTGTCGATATACACCATCCGCGTGACTGGTATCAATTCGTTCGCACGGTAGGAGCCAAAAAGCCCTTTGTAGTAAATGGGGTGGCCGTGGTGTAGTGGTACTAGCAATCGCTTCCCACTCGGAGGGTCCAGATTCGAATCCTGCACATGGCAAGTCAGTTTTTCATTTGTGTAATTGGAACTCAGACAGAAAAGTTCTGCGTGTGAAGGCATAACACTGACACCTAGATTTGGCTGTTGTAGAGTTTCAAGCACAGAAAAAAAATACTGTGAATTATACCTCGAATCACTCTGAATGAAAAAAAAACTCCTATTCGGACTCCCACCCCCTGGAGAGCGAATATCGAAACCAAACACACCTGAGTTTCAAACCACTACAACACAATTTTCCTTTCTCCTCCTTCTACCTTAACGCCCGCGCCCTGCCAACAGTAAAAGGGTATCTAACCCCTTAGGCGCGCGTAAATTATAAAAAAAAAAACAAATTCCTGGACTTCTCCCGAACTTCGAAAGAAAAATTTCTCTGGCGAAAAGTGGATGAAAGTGGAAATAAGTTAATATGGAGAGGAATTAAATGGGTCAGATATGAAAAGAAGTTTGCAGTTATTATGTACAAAACTTCACTGTCTGAAGAAGAACCATTCAAAACATTAAATTTGAAGCGTCGTGGTGTTTTAAGCGTACTACCATCTGATGTTTCATTGTGCTACTTGTAGCCTTTAGCTGTTAGCAAAGAAAAAAAAAAGGATTTGATGGATCTACTGCCGCTAATCAGTAATTATAAAAATTTGCCTACTGATAACATACCAAATTATCATCCTGACCTAACCGAGGAAACCGATAATGAAACATTATCGAAGAAGAATTGTGCGGAACTCACCAGCGAACACTGGGGGCACAACCTTTCAAAAGTCTGTGCAACTACAGTACTAGTTTTCGCTAGTATCAAAACGGAAGCTACCAAAATGGGTTTCGCGGTAAATAAAGGCTGTCAACAGGTAGAGACAGACAACATCGACGAATATATAATTTCAAGGTAACAAGGAGCTTTGTCTACCACGGCTCTACTATAATTGCTTTCACTCGGCTATCTTGATATAATTTTAGAATCTTCCTATATCTATTCGGTTTAAATTATGTCTACTTGATCTTACCCTTACCATCATACTAACCCTTAAGTCAAAATGTTGATTGCGATAGATATCGCTGCGATTTCCAACTCCTGTAGTTCCTCCTAGTCCCAACAATACTCCATCGCTAGACCGTCGTCCACCTCTACAGCCAGCTTCACTACTATATGTCGAGTCCGGTGAGTACTGAGCATGAGGTTGAGCTCCTTGTTGTCCAGTATACGGCGGATAGGCTTGCTCCAATGAAGTAGTACTACTGCTAAAGCTCTGATACCCGCTTGTGTTATGACCATTACCATGATTATTATTGACAGTACTATTAGTGTTGCTACTGCCTCTAGAAGTGTTGTGACTATTTCTGGGCGAGATATTAGTCAATGGTGGAGATGGCGCCACTTGTAAATAGTTACTATTATTATTATTACTCGGTTGATTGCGTTGGAAGCTATTATTATGAACTTGTAGATACTTTTGAGTTGGGGCACATATTCCAGTTGGCATTCCTTGATATTTCGTAGCAAAGGCATTTAAATTTTGTGTATGTATATTATTATTGTTGTTGTTGTTGTTGTTGTTGTTAAAAGTAGTCGAATTTATTTGTGGTGAAATTGTCGAAGAAGCTTTCGCTATAGTTGGTGTCAATGGACTATCTGGGTGATTAGCCAAAAGAGAGGTCAATGTTCGACGATAGGCTGTTTCGAGTTCTTGGTCTTTTGGTGAGAAATATAGCACTGGTATCTCGGGCTTAATGAGAGCGGTTTTAAGACGTAGAATGTCATGACGGGCTTCGTAGATTTTATCTAAAACAAAAAAATGAAGAAAGATTCAGACACATGTTTAATGGTGGCCACAATAAATGAATGGCTTACCGATAAATTTTTCCACGCCTTTTATAACTACGGCCATGGTACTTTGCCGTTGTTTTTGTCGCAATGAGATAAATACTCCATACTTTGTGCTTAAATTCATAACTTCCATAGCATCACTTTGATTGTCTGGGAAATCAAATATCAATGCGATGGGCAGGTTGCCCTAGAAAAATAAAAACACAAACTGTATAGGTTTCGGATGTGGATTTAAAAAATACGTTAAGATCTACCACCAATTGTTGTCTGGCTCTGTAGACTCCACCGATAGTTCCGGTTATGACCACTTGGGATCTCCTTATTGGCTTAACATTTGCATCACATAGTTCTGGAAATCTTATCTAAAGATGAAATAAACTTAACAATGTCAATATAGAGACCAACGATATTTACAAACAAAACGAGGTACGAGAGATAACATACACATGAGATGACTACGAGAATAGACAATCACAGAACGTGTACACATTTATGAAAACCTCTGTCTTGGTACGCTCCATTATGGTTACTAAATTGGCATTGTTCTTTCCTTTGACGATTTCATGATGCTGTGGTGAGATTTCCAATTGCATTTGGACCAGCATTTCATTCTGTAAAGAGGTAAATGTTACGTAAGATTTGTTGTCAATTCATTTCCTTATTATAAACTTACTGCATGCTTCCCACATGTTTTATTTATCAATAGCTGGGTTGCTTCTTGAACTTTATCGGCATCGTTCTCTGATCCCTTCACCAAAACCAAGGAAGAATGTAACTTCGGTCTTGATGAGAATATAACCTAGAGGGGGTAGATTAGATTCCTTTCATGAAGACAGACTTCAAATCTTTTTCAAGAGCACAGACCTGCACATTGAATTTAATTTGCACTTCCTTGATGTAAGGAGTATCATGGTCGGGAATCGGTTCACCTTCAGCTCTTATTGGCAACTCAAAAGACATCAGCAATGGCGTAGATAAACGGACAAGAGCTCTTGCTCGTTCGACTCCCTCCAGACTACCGCACAATGAGACCTGATTACTTTTCTCCGTTGGATTCGATCGATTCGAATCGGGAAAGTGTATATGGGTTGCAGTATCCTCCATAATACGTTTAATATTGTTGCCACCACGGCCAATTATGTACGAATGATCGGTATAGGAGACGTCCATTTTCATTATCACCCGCGAACCCTAGAACAAAAACCGAACGTATGTAAATTAACACTGAACTCAACTGCTAAATTAACATCATAGGGTGTGTGTTTGTCTATGTGTGTATCTTGATGCATACCCTGGAATCCAGGTTGGCTAGAATGCGTTCTTTGGCACGATTCACATCGTCTGGTTTACCAACAATGCGCACATGGGGATCTGAAAAAATTCAAGAAGAAAAAAAAACGTTTTTCTGCAAATTGTTTCGCATGCATATTCTGGCACCCTTGTCTTAGGGTGGTTTGTTGGTGTAAAGGGCTTGTTTCACTCTAAATCTGTGAGCCTTTCATTTGTTTTCTTTTTTTCTGAAATTTAAATACTTACCCTTCTTGCTCTTTGCACCGATTTTAAGTCTACATGGCCAACTGATGTAGGTTTCAGTTGCTTGCATCACCTAAAGGAGGACTTGTTATTAGGAGAAGAAAAAAAAATAATTAAAAACCAACTGACGCTTTGAAAAAAAAACTCTGCGTTATTTAGTCCTTCAATAGTACTTTCAACTGAAATATGTACAAGACAATCATGAAATGTTCGTAGCTATTAAAGGAGGATGTAGGTTTACCCTTAATCATATTCTCAAGCTTATGGCGGTCGACCTTAAAACGTTCCGTATGCAAGTCTTCGGGATTGGAAACGCCTAATTTGACAGCAATTGCTCGTATGTCACTCCAGTCGCTGTCCGCTGATGAGATTTCACTTTGAGTCTCACTCGGAGCTCCACTTGAAGTAGCTGCTGTAAATAGCAGTTTGTTGAATTGTGAACATGATGCCATTTTTTTGTTTACGAAAGTCTATTCCTTTTTTATTGATTTTGGGCAAACAACTTTTAGAGCATGAAGTGGTTTTAATTTCAAATTATTCTGCTGTTATAATACTGTCGATTTGTTGATAAGTGCTTATAGTTTTTTTATGGTCTGAAAGGATATTTAAAAGAGTTGATTAAAGTTTGGTCTACAGTGGTCTGTAAAAGGAGAATTTATGTTGTCGCATTTGTCGTTCCTCGTGCAAACGTGAATTGGACGTTCGTAATTATAAACAGCGCAGCAATTGAAACTCATATCTAAGTAATCTAAAGTCTGACAAGCTTACTTAGTTTTTACTATAAAATTGCAAGACTTCAACCCTGGCGATCTCTATAATTAAACCCACAAACGACGAGCATCCTACTCGTACTATTATTTACAAAACAGAATCCATTAGACCAGAAATTCGTCAATCTAATTGCTTTGAAGTGAGCAAAGTCATATTGAAGTTTAATTCCAACGAACCTCGACGAGATGACTAAGAATACACCAGTGCTCATCTAGCAAATAAGTCTAAGCAAAATAATCTGTAGAGGGATTAGTTCTAAAGGATAATTGATAAAATTGGTATAACGTAGCGAGCTCTCTTGTCATTGGTATGTATTTATTTCTAAGTAGTCAATCGTAGGGGTTAGGTTGGGTTTTTAATAGCAGTCAAGTGAGTTGTGAAGACATAAGCGTCAACATTTAAGACTCCTTGGCTTGGCTATCCCCTGATAAATCAACCATCAACAAGATTGGTCATATTGCGACCAACCCTCCAGCATAGTGGATCTCCAAACTTTTCGAGGAGCCGACATCGACTGGAATTGGTACCTAATTGCATAAGAATGCCGATATCACAGCCACAATGGAATCAAGTTGGCCACCGAAAAAATTGCCATCGCAATAGACCGCTGGCATCTTTGTAGAACGTGTTTCGTTTATAAAATTCTGGAATTAAAGCCCTTGAAATATGGCATGAGTCTATCTTAGCTGAAGTGGATCAAAACCAAACCAATGATGATGATAGCAAAAATACGGTTATTGGTGAAGCTCACTTTTGCTGCAACGGATATGTCGATAACTAACATGGAAGATAAGAAAAATAAGACACCATTCGGGAAAATGTGGTTTGTACACTGGTGGCATTATTTATTTAAAAATGACCCAGAAGCTCGCATAGCAATGGCAATTGATGCAGAAAGATGATCAACGAATGTGTAAAATTGTACGTGATATCGGTGTGAACGATATGTGGTTACAGTAGGATGGGATTACGTGTCATATTGCGATCTGTCCTTTAGATTCATTGAAATCAAAGTTTGATAAGAAAGTTATTCAAGTTATTGGCCAGCAAGATGTTTCGATATAACGGCTCTTTGATTATTTTCTCTGGAGGTACGTGAAGTCGCTTTGTTACGTGAATAAATCAGCAACGATTGAAGCTTTGGAAGATATATAAAATACGTTCAAGTTATTGCAGATAGATGAAAACTAAACCAAAAGGATCAGGTTGTACCTTTGTAATTTTCAGTCGCTATGCTCATATGGCCGAAATCATATTTTTGTGTCAAATAGTCAAGAAGTATCTTTCAAATAAACATATTTTTTAGATCAAAACCCAACGTCATGTATTTATATTTAAATTTACGAGTATTTTTGAGACCCTCTTAAGAAAATACTCTTTAAATAAGAAACTTCTTTGGACTTGTCGGATGGAAGCTTTCTGCTTCTATTCTATGCATTGGTTGTTTAGTGGAATAAGTATTACGTGTACACAAAACGGTCATGTTTGCCTGAATCTTCAAAGCGGATTGTAGTGACTTTACAGACTCAACGAAGCACTTCTCAGTATCAGAATCTACATTAAAACTATAGAACTTGGGTTCTAACTAACTAACCGGCATTTGTTTAATTTTTTTTTATTGTGGAACAGAACTTTAGCATGGTTCATCAGAATATAGACAGACCAAGAGAATTATTATAAGAGGTATTCGTTGTCGATCAACTGAAACGACTGTTCCTTGTGGTCATTAAGCCTCTCTTAAGCGACACCACCTCCTGGGATGCTTATTTGAAAAATTCAATGTAAGGACCACATCTTCATGAAATATGCAGTGATGTAGGGAGTACTGCTAATGTATGCACTTCATCACTAAATCGGTCACTCATCTTTCTTCTAAAGCATAACCATATTGAGGACGTATATTAGCAGAAAAATAGACTAGATTGACTTTACTGAATCTGAATAACAAGTGTCATGTTCCGCATTTCCGTTTTCGGAGGTCTAGCGAAGGGTTTATGTGGGAATGCGGCATCCAAGCCTCCCAAAGTGGCTTTTTCTCTGGTCTAGTAGCGAGTACGGAATAGGGCACTTACTTTCTCCCAAAGCTAGAGATAGTCTTATGCTCTATTCGCTGATGGTTACAAGGGGAGTTTAAGGTAAGGTCAGGAACATAACCATTATTCAGTGTTACGCTCTGTCAAACTATGTGGATAAGGATTACCAGTACGATTTTCTATATTCTCGAAGATATCGTGACCGTGATGGGAAATTTTAACGGTAACGAAAATACGACGTTCAAACAAGTGATGAGCCCACTCGGACTTGGGGACAGGAGAAATAATAACCACGAAAGGTTTGCTGACTCTTGCAACTTCAACCGCCTGGTCATTGAAAGCACACTATTTGACCACAAGGACTGCCACAAGATCAATTGGATCTGGAATGACAGCGTACATCGAACCAAATCGATTACTTTACCATAAACAGAAGATTTAGAACTGCATTCAAGACGTCCGTAACAAATGTGGGGCATTGAAAGGGATCGCCATATAATGTTAGCTTCTCTATGGCTATAAAGTGCCGCTGTCAACAGCAATCGGTCCAACTTGTTAAGGATACTCAGATATAATACCGAAAAGCCGAATTCCCAAGTGCGCCAATAGATAATAATGCTATAAATGCAGAAACAATCAGCAGATTTGCTCCTGTGCCCCCATGTCGAAAAAGCTACAAATAGTTGCGATAGTAGAACTGTCTATAATATTACTTATATGAACCCACTGCTGGTCAAGGTTCCAAACTACATCTAGTAATAGAACTAGACAGAAATCTCCTGGCTTCGGATGAGGGACTGCTTGCAGAAATATTTGGTGATTTGGATCCATGTGCAGTTAAGCCTTTAGGGGTAACATATCAGTACAATATTCCCACTTTTCCCTCCTAATTACGCTGAAATTCCTTGGGTGACAATGGTGTTAAGAAAAGCAAGGTAGTTAACATAGACGGTATCCCTCCGAATCTATTTATCCCAGACCGCGCTCAACTCTACAGCCGAAATTATTCCCCAAAGACTCGAAGAAGAGAAGAATTGTTAAGCCGGAATGTAGCAACTGGAGACGTATATACTAGATGCTAAACTAATATCTAAAATAATTCAGGATCAAGTGAAAGAACATTTCAATCAACGCTCGACACAGAAAGAGCTGGATTTTCCTGCATCAGGCACATCAAGAACTTGAGGATCATCATTGAAAACTGCATCTAGTATACGCTCTATTTATTGTTCATTAATTTCGGGAGGACTTTCGCGACTTGAATTGAGATGATGTGTGGTGAGCCTTGCGCAGGAGAGGTACATACGAGTATGTCAGAAAAACTAGTGGCTATTATAAAATCTTGATTTAATGGCGGTCCCACATAATGGTAAAGTGCTAGGAAAATTTAAAGCTTGTTGCGGAGTTACATTCTTTCGACACTGCTATCTCTTGAAACAATCTCTAATGTTATCCAGGCTATGACTGGACGAAATGTTACGCATGATATGTTACGCATCTTGAATATGTTGATGACTTTCGCATGCTCTCAAAAAGTATATTGGACCTATACAAGATGATCCACTACTTGGAGTCAGAGTCGACGGAACAAGGGCTCAAAATAAATACGACTTCAACAAACGCTCTAAACACTTCAATTCCTCAGCATTACTCGTACATCAGCGCTTGTCATCACAACAACATTAGACAGTCACTGAAGAAAGGAAATCGCTTTCTATATTACTGAGTATGGTTCCAGAAGTTGGTGGTACCGAGTTGGATGTGGACAGCAGAATTCGCAATGTTTTCAAAACATAAGCCAAGGTGGAACTATTCTGATGAAACTTAGAACCAATGCATAATCTTCTGATCAAACCCTACGTCGAGCAATCAACAATATGCGATAACAAGCGAAGAACCAATAGAGGTCGAAATACGGATTAAAATGTAGTAGTAGCTGGGCAGTTCCATTGTAAATTACTCTATGAATTAAAATTCACATTCTCAATTAAGTAAACAAATGGGTCGCCCTAAGTCGAGAAAAAATTCTCATTCTTAGGGATGATTTGAAGGGAACTCTAGCGCATTGCAGAAATACGAACAGACGTTGTCGACACCATAAACTCTAGAGGTCGAAGCAATAACTAAATAACGAATAAAACAATTTGGAAAAGGACTCTAAATGAAGGTGATGTAAGCTAGGTTCAAAGCTAAGTTCAATCCAAAATTAAAACGGTACCCAACCAGGTATAGCAAAAGCTGGAAGAATCATATATGAAGAATCTAAAAAGATTATAAAATCAAACGATCCAGAGGAATAACCGTCTTCTGAGGCAAACAGATTGCCGATTAGATAATTGGTTCTGTTGAAATATTAGTTTGTCTTAAGCCGAATATATTGTATATTATTATATAGAAATATAAATTAGAATACGACTATTTTCGTAACAAGAGATTTTCTGCCAGACTTGGCTAATATAAAGTTCCCAGACTGGAAATAATCCATCACTCTGTCAATTTCAAAATATGGATAACATATTCGAAAAACGAAAAATTTAAATTTAGCACTGAATAGATTGTTAAAAAATTGTTATAAGCATAGAGGGGGCTGATATTCAAATTCGAAATATTCTCAACACAAGATTTATTACAGTATTATCTGTTTGCATAAATGCTTTAGACAGGGACTACCTTAAAATAATCACGTACACTTGTAGTCATTTGATTTCAGAACTGTTAAACACACTTTTGTAGTTCATTTGTTCTCAGTTTAATCCATTTGAATTTCTTTCTCTTTGCAGCTCCTCTTCTATCAACTTTTGATTGCACAAAGGTAAGCGAAAGAATAATCAATTAATTTTTACTTTACACGGCCAAATCATTTAAAATGCATTCACTAAAACTGCCAAAAAAAAAAAATAGAAAACAAAATAAAAAAGAGAATTCAAATAAACTCAATAACAGTCAATTATTAAAGATAATGCCAGACCGTCTTCTGAAACACTTTGAAAGCAACTAAACAATTTCGAATATAAACAACCGTATCCCACTAACGGACATTTCCAGGGTCACTGACCACTTAGCGGGCAAATTCATTGCATTGCCGAGCCCAGTCGACACATAAAAGGGGTGATCTTGAAATTTCCTTCTTCATGTTGCTAGCAGCATGTTGCTAAGGTGCAAAAAACGACTCAAATAGTACTTGAGTCATTTCTAAATTTTAATGATAATTTTGTCTAAGTATGCCACCAATCAGAAAGAGACAAATAAATTATACAGGTTTCAGCCGAAAAATTTAACAAACATGTGATTTGAGAAAATAACCTGCAAAAAAAAATATTTTACCTCAAGAATCCGTCTTTCGCTTCGTATGAATTAGGTTAGTCAGTTCCACTCAATGGTCGATTAGGATTTTCTTCAAAGTCTCCTTTCGTTGTATACAAATCGAATTTATTTCGTAAAATAATATTTTGTGAACTTATTTACAATTGTATCTTACAAAAACACGCGACAAACAAACATTTTTTTATGGTTATCGTTTGGATAAAATGTGGGAACAAGAGAACGTTTGGAAGGGTTCCCTTTTCCCGAAGAATGAACAAAGTTAAGTCAAAAAAAAAATAATAATAATAATTAGAAACAGCACAAGAAAAGCTAAACGAAGAATTTTTTTTTGTTGAATCGTCGAAGTAAAGAACAAGGTAAATGAAGAATCAGATGATGATGAAAGAGAAAGAAACTTAACCACACAATAAAATTGAAATTTGTTTGTTGCTGTGTCGAGATCTGCAGGCGGGAGAGTGATCTGCGATGTGAATTGGAGCTTATTTTGACTATCACTGCGGTGGGTGGCGGGATTGGTCATCACCGATCTGACAGCTGCCAACGGGACTTCAGTGTGGTGAATAAACTTTTACGAGTAGTTGTAGCAAACAAGATGTGTGAGGAGAATAACACGAATGCATTTTACAGTGTAGGTCACAGGAGGAACACCATACTCTGCTCAGAATAGTTACGTAGTTTCTACACCCACTCGATCTCACAGGATCCCTATTCACCTTCATAAAATCGATGAGAACTTATTTTAAAACTCTTGTTCTGCATCTTCATCCTAAGTCTGCACGTTCTTTTCAATATGATATCAGAGTAGATTTGGGTATTTTCTGAAATGATAGATAGTTCTTGGTACAGCTCAAATAACTTGCGAAAATCGTTTTCATTTTATAAAAGCAAACTTGGACAATGATATATACACAATATATACAAACAAGATTAATTTTTGTAACTTAAGGCATTTTTTCATCTTAGTTATAGCAAACGTTTTGACATGCCCCTTTTTTTGTAGATCTCTTACAAGTATTGGGTTATACCACATGAAATGTCCGGTTTTATATAAAAGCCAATATTATTTTCCTGTAAATTTTTATTCAATCTTCCAACGTGATACAAGGTCGTAGAAGTGCTGACTTTTTGAGGCAATGCAATCTTCAAAGGCTTTTATGACCTCTGTTCGGTTCCGGAGAACCTTCTGCTGGTAAAATGAATCCAGATTGCGAAAATGATGGTAATCCGTTGGGGAAATATCAGGAGAGTACGGTAGATGCGGAAGAATTTCAAATCTCAATCACAACAGTTTTTGCACTCTTACTTGTGAGGTATAGGGTCTAGCATTGTCATGCGAAGTCAGAATTCAAACTTCGTTTTAAAAAAAAACTCATCAAATCACATCGCCAATTATTTTTTTTATCGTCTTAGTTTGATGTGAGAAAAGTTTAATCTGCTTTCGTTTGCTAATTGTTGAGTTATAATTTTTTATTGCAGCTGGTCTACAACTCAAAAATAACGCCTGTTTTGAAAAATGCCTTAAAACGAACCCTAAGACCAAAACTGACTCTGTTTTTAATTATGTTTTAGACATATTTGAACTGCAAAATGCTCCTGATGATATTATATCCAGTACAAAGAAGTCGGTCGAGTTGTTTACGTTAAGGATAAGTAATTATTGGAGGTCTTGTTACAGATTTAAAAAAGCGTTTAGGAAAAAATATTCTAGTTATTTGAACAATATTTTTACGTTGAATGAAGATGTTTTAAGATATATTTATAATACGGAACATGCAGAACCTTCAGATAGTTCCAAGAGAGGAAGGCCCTGTAAACAAAACAGCGAAGAGGAGCAGCTTTGTTCAAAAACAGAGATCCATGTGTATTAGAGTTTGCTGCTTCTGTATCAAGTAAAGACAAAAGTAGACAAGATAAAAAATGCATTTCATCTTTAGAAGCTTTAGTCTTATATACTGATCTCGATTTATCGTATAGAAAGTATGAAAGATTAAGAAAAATTATCAGTACCTTACACCTTGATGAGTTGACTATGAGTTGTCAAAGTGAATAGTCGTGCCTCACAATCTCGTCCGTTATAGTGAACATATAACCAAATTAACTTTTTCCTAACGCCCATAAAAGTGTCAAGTGAAATAGTGCATTAAGTTCGAAATCGCTTATCGTCGTAATCCATTCTAAATAGTGCTCTTGTGCTGTAAATCCACATAAATTCTGCCACCATAAGAAAACCGCAAAATATTCCTTTGTGCTCTTCCTAACAATGCCGCAAAATACCGATATTAACCTCCGCTCTAAGACAGCTCTTCAAAAAGGCTCTCTTTCCTCACCAAACCACTCGAACTCTTCATCACCGTCGTCTTGCAATAACAACACCGTTCTGACCGCAAAACGGATGGAGAAAAGCCTAGCAAAACAAACTGCAACACTTCACCTTCAGTTTGTTAATGAAATTACCAAACTACGTGATGAAATGATCAAAAAAATTGAGGAAACAGTCATAAATTGGGAGCAGCGTTTTACCACAATTGAGACCTCAATTTGAGGCAATTAATGTCACTACGAAAGCAACAAATCGGGAAATTATTGATCTTCAGCGCCACCTAAATAGCATTGAGAGGAAAGAGATTGCTGCTGACGCTGTTCTCTTTGGTGTACCGCAACACCAAGACGAAAATTTAAAAATTATTTTTAACCGGTTTTGTCACACAATTGAGTGCAAGCCACCAGTCCTTAAGAACATTTTTCGCACAAAAAGTCGATTGACTGAGAACAGCAACAACAACCCCGGCTCTTCTTCAATTGTCATCAAATTCTCCAGCTGCGCTGAAAGAAATGAAGTTCTAAAGTATGCCCCCCATTTCCGCAATGTGCATCGTAGAGAGCTTATACCAGCTGACTTGGGGATTGAATCGTCCGACAACAATAAATGTTTCATTAATGAGAGCTTAACAATGCACACTCGACGTCTTCTCCGCAGTGCTACTGAACTCAGACGTAAAAAGTTAATTTCATCCGCACACACGAAGTATGGGTCTGTTTATGTGAGAAAAGACACAAATGGTAAAAGCTTTCTCATTGAAAGCTTCGCTGATCTACACGCTGCCGCCGCTACTCATGATTATCTTAATCAAGAAGCATGCATCGACCGAGCTTTCTCTGATGATGGTGCTGCTGCTGCTGCTATTGTTCCGCTGTGACTGTGACTGAAGAGTGATGACATGATTTTATACATCTTATAAATTATGCATTTAAGTATTTTATACTATCTAAAAACTTATATTTCTATTTCTAGTATGTTTTTTTCCCTGTTTTTTTCCTTATTTGTCCTATCTCTTCTCTGCAATATTTTGATATCTTTTCCTCTTTTCATTTTCTTTTTCTTTACTTGTACACGGATTTGTTTGGAAGCCTGTGGTATGATTTGCACTTTATTTGTTTACGAATTTCGATAGCACAAACGTTCGTCATGGTCATAGCATGAATGAAGTTCAGACTCGCACAATGTTGAACGTTCTTTCGTGTCAAAGAAGAGGGTTTAAGGTATGTCACATTAATGCACGGAGTCTTAACCAAATTAAACTTGATTACCTTAATTATCTATTTAATGACTCTTCTGTTGATGTTATATGTGTTGATGAAACATGGTTTGAACCTGGAATTGATAATTATCTTTACAAAATAGCTGGATATGAGCTCGCACGTAATGATAGGGTTACGGAAACAACAGGAGGTGGTGTTGCGATATATTGCAAGGAAACCTTAAAATGTAAAGTCATAAAAAAATCGCTAGGAACTGATGTTGAGTATTTGATTGCAGAAATTTCTGATGGGTCTGTCAAATGTTTGGTTGCTTGCTGCTACAATCCAAATCGTGTTTTTTCAACTGAACCTTTTTTCTCTTCTCTATCTGAATTCTCCCCTTTATATAATAACATTGTCGTTTGTGGTGATTTTAATGCCAACATGCTTAAAAACGACTAGCGGTCCTACCAAGTGAAAGATATGGCGGCGGCAAGTGGACTTGAAATTGTAAATAATTCCTATCCAACATGTTTCCGGCCAGGTGCACCACCGAGCCTTTTAGACCTTGTTATTGTATCTGATTCACTCTCTGTCTTACTGTTTGATCAGATTTCTCTTGAAGGTGTCAGCGAACATGATCTCCTATTCTGTACCTACAATGTTGTCTTTAACCACAATTCTTCTTCAAGTTCCTTTGTTTATAGGGATTACTCATCGATAAATCATGAAGCACTAACGACCGCAGCAAACTCGGTCCCATGGTTGAATTGCAGAATGGTTGCCGATCCAAATGAAAACCTAATTATTTTCCAGACGCTTGTAATGCAATTATTCAATGATCATGTACCAATAAAAACCGTCGCGATCCGAAACAGTGCGTGTCCCTGGTTCACGGAAGGGGTAGTTGGTGTTCTAAAGAAGCGAAACAGACTGTACAGTAAGTGGAAGCGTAGACAAAACGCGATTAACTGGAACAGGTACATAGCTGCTCGTAATGCTGCAACCGATGCTGTTCGTGCATCTAAACGACACTACTACTCATCTAAACTGAGCACTTCTTTACCCTCCAAGGTACTGTGGAGAAATCTACGCCAAGTTGGCATTGGTGTAAGTAGTGACAGGAGCTGTACTATTGATTTAGATGAAATGAACGACTATTTTGTTTCAAATGATGTTGCTGCCGATTGTTTCGAGTATGACGTTGTCTCCAGCAGAGGCCTTGAACAGGAAATTGATTTTGAAGTAGTTACGGAGGTTGATGTCCTTTGTATTATTAAAAGTTTAAAATCAAATGCTATTGGTGAAGACGGCTTGCAACTTCGTTTCATAAAACTTATTTTGCCGCACGTTGTAGGCCATCTAACACATATAATCAATTCCTGTATAGCAACATCTACTGCTCCTCTGATATGGAAATGTGCTAAGGTTGTACCTGTTCCTAAAAATACTACTGCTACCGATGCTTCTGACTACAGACCTGTCAGTATCTTACCATGCCTGTCTAAGGTCTTTGAAAAGGCAATAGAGTCACAAATTCAGAAACACTTGGCTGAAAATTCCCTGTTGAGCCCATTCCAATCGGGCTTTAGGAAGAGCCATAGCTGTTCCTCCGCCATGGTAAAAATTTTGGATGATATCAGGCAAGATTTTGATAAAGGATTTGTGACGCTGCTCTGCCTGCTTGATTTCTCTAAGGCTTTTGACAGAGTAAATCATTCCATTCTTTGTTGGAAACTGCACCATTACTATGGTTTTAGTGAAAGAGCTGTAAGGCTCATTCGAAACTTTTTATGTGGAAGGTCACAAGTAGTCGTTGTTGGTAACTATCGCTCAGGTCTCCGGTCAGTTTCTCAAGGGGTTCCGCAGGGATCAATATTGGGCCCAATTTTGTTCTGCATGTACTTAAATGACTTAGCATCAATTTGTAAGCACGCGCTTATTCATTTCTATGCAGACGATGTACAACTTTACCTATCTCATCCGGTTAATAAAATAGGTGAGCTAGTGTCACTACTAAATGAGGATCTTGCTTCCATTGTTGAATGGGCAACTAAAAATGGACTAGCTTTGAACCCAAAAAAATGTCAAGTACTTCCAATATCAAACAAGTCTTTTGAGCTAAGTCTAGCTCCTGATGTTTGCTTAGCCAGTAGTAAGATTAGGTTAGTTGAGGTGGCTACAAGTCTTGGTTTCACCATAAACCGAAAGCTTTCCGGGTATAACCACGTTGACGTCGTTGTTGGTCGCGTGTATGGATGCCTGCGTAAACTTTGGATTTCTGCCAACTATACCCCCTTGAATACTCGCCGAAGACTTGTGCTCACCCTCATAATGCCCATTATTTCATATGCTGCAGCTGTCTACAGTGACCTTGACTCACTATCTTTTCGCAAGCTCCAGGTTGCTTATAATGATGATGTTCGGTATGTTTATGCAAGGCAACAATACGATAGAATCTCGGAATTCTCATGCCGGTTTCTTGGCTGTACATTGAGAAAGTACCTTGATTTCAGAAATTGAATATTTCTACATCAAATTATAAACACAACGCAACCCCCTTACCTTTACTCCAAACTGGAATTTTCCCTTTCCAGAAGAACTTCCAACATTAGCACTCAGCGTTGCAAATACCTCAATTCCTCGCGATTATTTTTCATTTATGCTATTAGACTATGGAATAACTTACCGCCTCATATAAAGTGCTTGTCAAATACTGCTAGCTTCAAAACTGCCTTGTATGTGTACTTTTCTTCTTAACTTATCTATTTACTATCAACTCTACCTCAGTCTTTCTCCAATCTCTTAACTATTTTATTTCCTCTCCCTTTTTTTTATCTTTCTTTTTCCTTTTTATTTTTTTATTTTTTATTATTATCATTATAATTACTATCACTTATCATTTTGTAACTAAATATTATCACTTAGTAATATAAGAGACATTGTCTTAATGTACAACTTATTTATTTGATATTAATTGAAATTGAATTGATATATTCCCAAGATATTATTCTATAATAAAAGCGAGAAACGATATATTACCTCAAGATATTAAATCAGACGAAACAGGATCAGAAGTCAACTTGTAAGAACTTTTAAGTAAAGCTCCATCATCTATAATACAATCGGTTGAATCTTTTGCACTAAGTCACTCATCCTCATTAAAACTTATTTGTAAATGGGGTTTCGATGGTTCTTCGGGTCACAGTAATTATAAAAAAAAAATTGCAGAAAATGGAGATACAGTACACCTTCGTCTACTTTTTTTTGTCATCCTATTCATTTGAAAGTTATTAAAGAGTCAAAAGATGTGGTTAAAAATGAATTCCACAGAATGACAACTCTAACAGATAACCTAGAAACAGTTGTTTTACTATTAACGGATACTGGTTGTTTTATAAACGTTAATTTTGAAATGATCGATGGGAGCATATGTAACACTGTAACTGAAGTCAATTCGACTCAAACTTGTTACATATGTGGTGCTACACCAAAACTGATGAATGAAGAGAACGTTCTTAATCTTCAGCCTAATACTGGTACATATAAGTATGGGTTATCAACTTTACACAACTGGATTAGAAGTTTTGAATGTTTGCTACATATTGCTTATAGATTGCCCATGAAGTGTTGGCAGGTAAGTGGCCCCTCTAGTAAGAAAATATTTGAGCAAAATAAAAAAAACCTTCAAAAAGAGTTTAAAGGAAAAATGGACCTCATTGTTGACAAACTTAAGTCCGGGTATGGGTCGACAAATGATGGAAATACGGCAGGTTGATTCTTTCGGCAGTCGATTGTCAGTGCAGAAATTACTGGGTTAAAGGAAGACTTGATTGTAAAATTCTCTATGATCAATAGAATATTGTACAGTAGTATACAAATTAACTTAGAGAAGTTTAGAAATTTAGTTACCTAGACTAAAATGTTGTATTTACGAGGGGCGTTCAACATATTCTCGGTATCGGGGTGAAGCTGTGATTGTATATATAAATTGACTTATTTATCAAGTAATACTATTATTTTAGTGCATTCATGTAAAATTTCATATAAATGTGATTATTAATTCGCGTTTTATCTCTAGTTAAACAGAATCATAATGGCAACTGAGACGATGATGGTGAAAATTGAGCATCGCGCTGTAATTAAATTTCTCACTAAGCAAGGAAAAAGTCAAAAAACTATTCATGAAGAGATGGTGGCTGTTTACCAGGGTTCCGCACCTTCATTATCAACTGTGCAAAAGTGGTCAAGTGAGTTCAAGAGAGGCAGAGAGAGCATTGAAGACGACCCCCGCTCCGGCGCCCCTGCTACTGCTTGTACGGGAGAAAGCATCAAAGAAGTCGAAAAACTTGTTCTTGAGGATGCCCGAATAAAGATGAAAATGATGGCAGAGATCACCAAGCTTTCAATTGGTACCATTCACACCATTCTTCATGACCATCTTAACCTTTCAAAGGTCAGTGCAAGGTGGGTGCCACGAATGCTCACAGCGCCTCAGAAAAAAGTGAGAATCGCATGCTGTAGAGAGGTTTTTTAGATGTGTAGTGAGAACGCGGACGTTATTATGGATCGAATTGTTACTGGGGACGAAACATGGGTCCACCACTATGACCCTGAAAGCAAACAAGAGTCCATGCAGTGGCATAAAAAAGGAACAGACCCCCCGAAGAAGTTCAAAGTCACTCCGTCTGCCGGGAAGCTCATGGCCACAGTTTTTTGGGACTCAAAGGGAATCTTGCTCATTGAGTACAAAACAAAAGGTGAAACCATCAACGCCACATCCTACGCTTCCACTTTGCATAATTTGCGGGAGGAAATTAAAAAGAAAAGACGGGGTAAACTCGCAGCGGGTGTGTTGCTTCTTCATGACAACGCTCCTGTTCACACGGCGCGAGTTTCCAAGGCTGCTGCGCGGGATTGTGGTTTCGAAGAAATCCAACACCCACCCTATAGTCCACACCTTGCACCTAGTGATTATTTCCTGTTTCCGGATTTGAAAAAATGTCTTCGTGGAAAAAGATTTTCGGATGATGAAGAACTCAAGTCGGCAATAAATGGGTATTTTGCAGAGTAAGAGGAAATTTATTTTTTTGAGGGTTTAAAAAAGCTTATCTCAAGATGTAACAAATGCATTGATGTTAGGGGAGATTATATTGAAAAATAAAAGCAATTTAAATGGAATTCGCATTTTCCTTCATATCGATACCGAGAATATATTGAACGCCCATCGTAAGCATCACATAAAATGATAGCCTTGCGCAACTAAAAACCATCCCTTTGTAATTTTCCGTCATTCGTTATAACAGCCGCGCTAACAAAAGTGTTTACCTACATCACAGTCATTAAATTTCTTGCATGTCTCTGTGAAATCAAATCACTTACACGCATAAACATGCGGTATTCATGAGCACCTTTTTAAACTATTCAAACGGCACTAGGTAATTGAAAATAATGCAGTAATGAGCTCTACAGGTCCTTTCACTGCCATATTTGCTCTACTTGTTTCGTTTGCCGCTTTGTTTGCTAGCTAATTACCACCTCCCACGATAGATGTTTATAAAATTGCTACTCCTTCATCATTCAATAAATTTCCACTTCGTCCTTTCAATTAAAAGTATGAAACACTAAGCATAAAGGACTCTTCTTTTAGTCCACCCCTGAAAATCTCAACCCAATCCCAGGCACACCTGTGCAGCCATCCATACATGGGAAAATTTCTTTTCAAAATCACTCCTGCAATATTTTATTTATTTATTTAGTGAGTTTTTTTTTTTGATGATGCTTGACGATGATGACGGATTAGCAGAACACCCTCCAGTCCCGCGGAAAACATCCAATGAAAGGAACCTCTGGAAACTGAAAAATTGAAAAACTGAAAAACGGAAAACGAAATATGTTAAAAGAAAAAAAAAATCGTTAACACCATAAACCAGTTAAAAGAGTAAAGAACTCCCACCATAAATAACCAAACAAAAGGGAAAAAAAGCAAGAGAACCACAAAGAAAGGATTCGCTTCTTTCCAGTGGTGAAACTTAAGTGCTAATGCGTATATGAGATTAGGATAATAAAGTTGTTAGCTTCAGCTCCAGCTGCAGGAGCAGTTCCTCTGCTACTCCTACTGAATACTACCCAGTTGGCTACCGTCTTCGTCATCTTTATCCCTTGGCGGTTCGTCATTTTTTATTTATGACCATGGAAAAAGAAAAGTGATTCGAAACGAGGATTTACTCGTAAGAGGTGTCCGTATACGAGTAATTTTCATTTCCACCACCACCGTTACCATCACTTCATCTTTGGCCGTCGCAGCAGCCTTTTCAGTATTACCTCTCTGTAATATATCTCAGAGATGGTCCATTTGCACCTCATTAACTGGTCCTACTTAAAGAGGAAGAAGAAAATTTTCTGTGGCCTAGTCAGCGAGTGATGTTGAATGCACCTCTACCTCCTGGCATTATCTTCTTGAGACAAAGGAAACATCTCTCGACGGAGAACTGGCTAAAAGCCTTTAACACTTCATTTAGTTTATATTCATGGGGCTGTTGGGCAATGTTGGATGGCTTCAGAACAAGACTACTGCTTGGGCTTAAGTTCCGTCCCAGTCGTATGCGAAGTGAGATAAATGAATCGAAATAGCTGTTGTTTCTGAGAATTCGACTAGAAACTATTTCTGTGGCTCCATTCGTATATTGAAACTTTTTATATTAAATTGAAAAAAATAAATCAGATATCACACTACACAAGTTGTGAAACGTGGGGGGAGAACAAAAAAGTTTTTGTCGATACCGAAATACAATTTTCGAGATTTTTATGACCGTGAAGTATGTTATTGTCCGAAACTATTGGTTTCTTGTCGAAGAAAGTTCGTTTCGCGAGTGTTGGTTATGCATCCCCAGTTCGACCCACCCAACCACTTGGAAAGTGTGGATTTTTAAATTTTAAAGTTTTTCTTCAAGAACATTTATTATGGTGGTAGAAAAGTTGTACTTGACGGCGTCAAGGAAATTAGTTTTGAAAAAGTTTTAGTGGGTGAAGTTATGACAGAGCTGCAGCTAATGGGGTGGGGAGAGAGAGAGAGAGGGAGGTTTAAGTGAAAGTTTCAGATGGTGCGATTGTTTGGTATAAAGGGGAATCGTAAAGAAATCCTATTTTAATGGTCTCTTTGGCACATATTTACAGATAATAGATCATGTAATGGCATAAAGTTTTAAACAGAATGTTGTCAGATATACCAGGTGTATGCATACAATTTATCCGGTTGCTTTAGTAAAAAAAAGTAGGTAAATTATTTTTTTTTTATTTAAAATATTGGCCATCTTCTTCTACACATTTTGCCAATCTTTAAATAATTTATGAATATAATGCCATAAAAGATGCTTTCTTTTTGCGGCAAACCATTCGTCGAGCCATTTTCCAACTTCCTCGAAATCAGCGAAGAGGTGATAGTCAGATGTCGCCAAGTCTGGGGAGTACGGCGGGTGCAGAAAAATAAATCCAAAGAAATAAATCCATTTTTCGTCACCCGTCACAATTCGGTGCAAAAATGATTTCCTTTGGTGGCGTTGAAGCAGCATTTGGCGTTGAGTTTGAGTTGGGTCAACATCCAATAACTCCTGCAATTGCTCGTCATTGCATCGTCATTCACATTGAAATCACCACTTTTAAATTGCCGAATCTATGTCTCACATGATTTAATTATGGAGAGTGTTCACCATATGTTTCTACCAGCAAACCATGACTTTCAACAGCCTTTTGATTAAATAAGAAAAGCAATACTTGCCGCAAATGTTTTTTTCCAGCCACAAAACTTGACATGATTACTGAGCAAAGACGCTAGTTTTTGGCGGACTCAACTTGTGTGTGTTTGTAGTTAAGTTTTAAACGAACGAAATGTTATATGTATCAAATTAATACGCTGCGTACTTTTCGTTGGCGCCATCTTTTAGTTAAACCGGAAAAGACGTATGCATACACCTGGTAGTCATTTTCTTCTTAGAACATACGCTTTCAACTCTTGATTAGATCGTACCTTCATTTATATTTGTATATATGCGGCAGATATTCGGTCATCCATTGCATTTGATCTTTTTGTTTCAAATGCGATCTTGACTGAGTAAAGCATACATATAAAGTGATGGCCCTGGTCCTCCAAATACTCTAAAATGGAGTATTCCACTACAACTATCACGGGGAACTCATTCGAATTCCTGTGAAATTCATAAATTTCCTCCAACAATTTCACGTAGATGAAAAAATGATATTGGAGAAATTCAAACCACCCGTACTCTGTTGTAGATTTAAACAAAGACACAATCGTAGAGATTTTAAGATTGCCAAACTGCCATATGCCATATGCCAATGCCAGAAGGTCAATTAGAATCAAGGTAGCACTTCCTTTACAACTTGTCATTATGTTTAGTCAATAAGGACTTGTATGCCGCTGCTAATACCTCCACATTCTCTTTATTCATACTTCATCGGATGAGGACTATTGACTCTTAAGCTGTAGAAAAGCTGTTAGATTTACTATAAAGGGGAGAAATGGCTTTTTTTCTTTCTTTTTATTATTATTATTTTTTTTTAATTTAACAATAAGGGCCGCTAATATTATTTAATTAGAATTCAAAGGAGTACCTACAACAACAGATTGTTAATGTTCATTTTATATACTACCAACATTACCAACACTGTTTTAAACGAGCGAAGAATGACTGAATGAATTAAAATTCCAATATGACAAACAATACTACAATCTTCCGAATCACCATTAACCCCAACGTTCATTTCAATGGCGTTCGGTCTTTCAGCTCTTTGGACGAGGAAAATCATCTCGCTACGCTCCTTGCAGCTCAACACTTCTAGGTTGGGCCATTTTTCCACTTAAAATTAGACAATTCGAGTGTTCAATGGAAGCCATTAGCCTTCAAAATCGTGAAGTAGCGTGAGGACTCAAAAATTGCCAAATACTCGTACATAAATCCGCTGGTCCAGATTTTTTTTTTATAATTTGCGTACACTCAATGGTTTAGAGTACCCTTACAATGCTTGCTCACAGCATGGCCGAAGAAAATCAGTGAGAAAAGAAAGAAAGGTACCGATGACAAATGCCAATCTATGACTTTGTCTCGTAAGTCCAATAAATCCCCCTCTCGACCTTATTTTCTGCATGACCAACCTGTAACCCAGGTTCAGTCCCTTCGCGACCTTCGAATTTTATACGATAGAGAGTTAAACTTCCGTTCGCATATTGATGAGATAATCCTTAAATCCAACTCATCGCTCGGTTTTATCAAACGTTGGTCTAAAAAATTTTGCAACCGTTATGTGACAACCCCTTTCAGCGAATTCATATATCCCAAATCGAGAACATTCAACGTCGTTTTCTTCGATTTGCTCTTCGTAGACTATCCTGGAGTGACACATTTATCTTAGCTCCCTATCGTGACCGCCTCAAACTTCTTAACATAAACACCCTAGAAAAACGCAGTGACGTAGCTGACATTCTCTTCATTCATCGACTACTCTCCGGTTCTGTGGACTGCGCTTCCCTTTACAATTCTATTTCCTTCAACACTAACCCTCGCAATTTACGCTGTCCTCGTCTCTTCTACATCCCAACCCACCGCACCTCTAACGAACCAATCTCCCACATGCTTCGTAAGGTCAACTCAAACCTCCCCCTTTTTGATTTTAACCTGAGCACTTCTCGTCTTAAATTTGATCTCCTCCACCATTCCCTTATTTCTTGTCCCTAACTCTTGTTAGTTTTTAAGTTACTTCAAGCTTGTATTAAGCGAAATAAATGGGGGCGGTAGCCCCCACTAAATTAAATATAATCACGGAAAATACTAGTACGTGTCGTAACACAGGCTCTTCGACATTGATTGATCACATATTAGTCAAAATATCTGGTAATCAAATGTATTCGGCAGTCGTGTAATAGAAACATAGAAGAAGAGTAGGTGTAAAGCATTTCACACATTAGCAGCAAAAACGTGATTGAAATTGTTCGTGAAACAGATTGGGAGACACTACTAAGTCACACTGATGTTGACTATTTATATGAGAAGCTTGCAACAAAAATGCATGGTACATGTATATAGTAACTCGTATGTTTCGAAAAGTCCTCGAACTAAATATAAACATAACATCTGGATGTCGGATGAGCTCTTCCAAAAGCGGAGGTATAATAGATTGAGCAAAACTTATGAAACTTCAATAAATTAAACAAAAAAATAACAATGCAGAAAAGTAACTGCTATGTTAGCAAGTTCAACGAAGCACGAGATGATCCTGGTAAGACTTGGAACGAAATCATATGAAGGCGAAAACGAAACGTGGATGATGTTAAAAATTGTTAAAAATTCTCCGGCCGATAAATACTTATCGACACTTTCAAATGAATATGCGGAAAACTTTTGCAGATCAAACTCTACATATTATTCATAACTGCAGTGCTAACTAGTCACTGTAGCTCTACAATACCTAACACCATTTATAGTCAAGAAAGAAACGTAGCACAGGTACGAAACATTATTCATTCCTTGGCTGTAAAAAAGTCTCCGGGTTCCGGTGGTATCAGAACGGCTGATATAAAAGCACATGCGGATGCATTTGCACCTATTATATGTAAAATTACACAGCGTGACAAGGTTTTGGTAACATGAGTGATGATACAATATGTGTTTCTCTACAGCTACTTGGAATGTTAATGGAAACTATCCCTCACGTCAACTTCTCGTCTTATTGATGTATTTATGAATTACCCCATCGGTTGGCAATCGGAATAATTTAAAAACGTGATTTAAGTTGTGTTGAGATAGTTCTAAGTGAAATTACAATACAATATACATATATACTACTCGTAAATATGGAACAAAATCGGTCGTCGCATTCGTGAAAAGTGCTTCAATCAAGGAGGGGCTGTAACTGATAAAGCAAAGCAGGCTTATCAACTTTATTTCAATCGTTCTATAAAACAAGACAAAGAATGGATTCCGAAATTATTTTGTATCTCGTGTCATGTTACACTTATCGAATGGTTAAATGGGAAAAAGAAGTCGATGCCGTTTGCTATTCCAATGATTTGGCATGAACAAGTGAATCATTATGATTTTGTTATTTTTGTTTAACTAAAGTCAAAGAGTTTTCAAAAAAAATTAAAAACAAAATAGAATACCCTAAAGTAGCTTCTGTGTCCATGCCAATACCTCATAGTGAAGAATTTCCTGTATCCACGCCAAGAACACAAGAACCATGTGCAAAGTCAAGTTATGAGGGTGACGGGAAAGAAAATTATGCAATAGAGAAGGAAATATCAGGATATGTACCTCCTACAAGTTCATTGAAAGAACCAAACATGATTCAGTAGCAAGAGTTGAATGAATTGCTCCGTGACTAAAATTTATGCATCATTCAGTCTAAAATTCTCGGTTCTAGACTACAAGAATGGAATCTGTTACCACCAAAAACTAAGATATCTTTGCCAAGGAAAATGAACAAATATTTAGCTACCGAACGAACAAATCCACATGCTACTGTAACGACATTAACGGATAGATGAATGAATTACGGATCACTTGTTGAACAAATGAATGGCGTCTCTTTATTGATGGATCTAAAACGAGTTTAAAAGAAATTCTTCTAAATAATGATAGCGAATATCCCTCCATACTCTCAGCATATTCAATCACTTAAAAAAAAAAATACGCAATTTATATTAAACATAATAGAGTATAGAGACTCAAGTTGGAAAGTTTGTGCTGACTTAAAAGTGATAGCCTTGTTACTAGGATAACAGAGTGGCTTACAAAGTATTGCTGCTTTTTGTGTATGTGGGACAGTCTAGCTAGAGAGAAACACTACTTGGTTAAAGATTGGCCGATGAGAACACCTCTGATTGAGCTACAAAGTGTTTTTCTTCCACCTTTACGCATAAATTTGATTTGATTTGCGGCCCGGGTCAATCCCGGACAGATTTATTAAGCTTATCGCAAGCAAACATATACTTAAAACTAACATTTTCACTTAAAAACTAAAGGGTGGGAGCGGTTAAAGAAAATAAGGACGTGAGGCATAGGTGGAAATAAGTATGTTCTTGAGGGAGAGTTTGCTGAGATGGTAGTCGAAGAGAGGCAGTACATCGTTAACTTCGCGAAGCATCTTAGACATTGGCTCCAGGTGTCCGTAATTCGTTCTGTGAAGATTGAGTCGGAAAAGTGGCACAGACCTAAGATTGCGGGGATTGGTGTTAAAAGAAATAATTTGAAGTAAGGAAGGACAGTCGATATTACCTACTAAAATTTGATGAATAAAGACAATGTCGGCAACTTTTCGGCGTATAGAAAGGGGTTGTAAATTTATAAGTTTCAGCCGGTCAGTGTAAGGTGGTAAGTTTTGGCTATCATCCCAGGGAAGACCACGTAAAGCAAAGCGTAAAAACCTGCGTTGAACAGCTTCTATCCGGAAGATGTGAGATCTGTAGTAGGGTGACCAAACTTGGCTGGCATATTCCAGAAGAGGCCTAACAAAGGTTATGTAAAGAGATTTGGTAACATAAGGATTGGAAAACTCCTTAGACCAGCGCTTGATAAAACCAAGGGCAGAATTGGTTTTTTTATTATACTATCAATGCGAGAACGGAAATTGAGTTCCTTGTCGCAGATAACACCTAAATCACGCAACTCATTCACTAAGGGAACAGGCAGATTAAAGATTAGATAGCAACGAGGTGAAGTAGGGAGGCGTTTACGGGTATATGTTATAGCCTGACACTTATTGACGTTAAGCTCAAGAAAATTCTTCTGACACCAAGAACAAAACCTGTCTAGATCTTGCTGCAGAAGTAGGCTGGGTTTAATAAAGAATTTCGTAAAAGCTTTGGACAAAACTGCTAAAGGCTTTTTACATTTAAAATCTGTGGGCGAATTCGTAAACGCACGACTTGCATGGCAAATTATCTGCAAAGCTCATGTAATAGAGCAATTGAAACACCTGCAATAGGTGTTAAACATTTATGAACGGATAACTTGCACAATTTTCATTTCTCAATATTTTAAAAATGATTGTTCAACCAAGTTGTGTACTTTTTTTAAACACCTTATTTAATGATTGCCAAGCTACTAAATTCACTAAAAAGAACAAAAAAAAGTATTAAACCCCTTTTATATGCAAGTACGTAGAAACAGCGTTATGGCCCAAAATTGGGTTTAAATTGGTTAATTTTTTATTAAATTATAGTTTAACTTACTTTTCTCCAGAATGCAGAATTTCTTGCATTCATATTTTGATTTGTTTGCCAAAAAAACTTGATGCGGTGAGTGACGAACAAGGAGAACGCTTTCACTATGACATAAGGAAGATTTAAGAATTTTATCGAGGTCGGTGGGATGCAGTCATGTTAGGGGATTACTGTTGGCCTTTAATACGAGAAGATTTAACAAGAGTGACAAACGTAAAGCTGAATTTTAAAATAAACTTGTCACGCAGTATTATTAACATGAGTCTGCATCAAGCTAAGATCCCTCAAGCGCTAGAAACAGCAGGGATACGGTCCATTACAAAGCAGGAAAAAAAACGACATCAATAATCACAGACCAATATCGATCCTACCTGTAATTGAGAAATGTCTGGAAGAGTTTATAATGAGAGGGTTGCTACCTTTTATTCAAAAGCACTCACTTATTCAAAGCCATCAGTATGGATTTCAAAAAAATGAAAGCATTGAGACTTATACGAGTTTGCAAACTGTGTTAACGAAGGTCTGAACAAAAGCCATCACGTGCTTGTACTATTTATGTGGATTTCAGTAAAGCTTTCGATACACTTAACCATAAAAAACTGATGGAAGCTCTAGAACGAATTGGAGTACGAGGAGTTCATGCTTATTGGAATAATGATAAAACTTTCCGAGTCGGAATTAAAAACGTTTACAGTTGCGAAAGAAGTATACAATACGGAGTTCCACATGGCTCTAAATTTGGTCCAATACTACTTGTCCTGTATGCAAATGAACTGCATCGTGTGTTCAAATACAGCATTTCATTTGCCTATACAGATGATACAGTCATAGTTGTCCGTCATAATGATGCAGTGAAGTGGTGCCGCGGCAATGGAGTTATAATCAACACAACATAACAAGAATATAGCCGAATCTAAAGGGATTTCACAAGATCTAAAACAAGTTTACTATGACCTGGCTGAGTCAAAACTGAGGTATGGAAACTTCGCGTGGGGCAATGCATGAATGACATAACTACAAAAATGACAAAGACTGCAAAATACGAGTATGTACTGCTCTTAAACAAATAGGCACCGTGCGTGAAGAAAGAGCTTTTAAAGTACTGAATGTCCGAGCAATATTCAAGATGACAGTATTCCATATTCGTTGACGATGGTTATTATCCACGACAATAACACAAGAAAACGAGCTCAGGGTATGCTTAGAACATCAATACCGTACAGCGTATAGGTATGGCAGAAGAAAACATGAACCTAGTGTTCCCTCAATTTTCAAGACTTAAAAAATATTTTCAATTTTAAAACTAGAAAAAAACTTATCAAAGAATTTCTGTTGTCCCAAGTCCATTAGAATTTTGTTTCTCTTTTCGTACAATTTTTCTTAAACCTTTTCTTTGAATTTCAAGAAAAAATAAAAAAATTGCTCAATAATATTAATTTAAAGCTAAAACATTAAACTCAAATTAAAAACAATATTTTCGAAATGCAACCTTCTGCAGAAAAGCCATTATAACTTCGCGGGAAATCTAACTTTGCAAGAAATTGATGTGAAATTAAATAAAACTACTAAACTAAACTACATGCAGCCTTCGAAGTATGCACGACAACGTATCATATACGAGTATATGCTCTGCAACCTCTGTAATCACTTTAGTCTCTCGTGTCTTCAGGATCATCAAATGATTATGTACCCGTACCTATTTTTTGTGTTTGTAGTTCCTTAAGCACCAAACGATGGTCTTATAAACTCTCAATTCAGATATAACCTGCTGCACATCTTCCAGTCCAACTTTAAGCAAAAGCAAAATTAAACTTTATCCTTTAAAATGTCCTTAATTGACCACTAAACTATTGCACATCTGAAAGTCAACTTCATTGGATGAAATTCAACAAAAGCCCAAGATTGCCTCTTCAAAGGAGTCCTTATCAAGAATAGTTTGCTTTCATGGTGGGTTGAATCTCTGCTCGTTTTACTAGGTTCACAACGGCCTATTGGTCGATAATAATACTTTCTAACTGCATTGATTTCAAATTGTTAAAAATAGAAAAAAAATATTCCATTGTGACAGGACATCTTTCTGGCTGCATTTACTGTGGAATCGATTTTTTTTATTCGTTTTTCTTTGCTAAATAGAAGACGATGGAGTTTTCTTTGAAAGTGGACAATGGGTTAAAGGCAACGATTTGCAAGGATATTGTTAATAAAGATGAAATTCTCTAAGCGGATTTGTAGCCTTAGAAAAGTATACGATTGAGGAAACATAATAATACCATATGTTAGCGGTACATATGAATAGTAGAGATAAGATGTTTGAAAATTGGCAAAAAGGAGGACTGAACCCTGCATGCAATTCTGAATTAAACCTTTAAATGCACTGAACAAGCACAGATACTTTTCCGCTTAACATGATGCATTTCCGAACGGTTTACCACGCTTGCGCCCTTTTCGCTTTTCTTTTTTTTACATACGTACATAGGTCGTTATGTACGGTGTAGATACGTCAAATCTGACATCGTAAAGTTTGACGTTTTTATTGGTAAAGAACTTGAAAAATTCATCTCAGCCAAAGAAATGGAATTATGTAATTCGTAAATATTTTGGTGCGATAATTTTTTATGATTTTCGACGTCGATTAACTCAACAACAGTGTCCCGATCAAGTCGCTTCGAGTTTTAGTGATGAAGCCGTGTTTCCCTGATTTTACGAATTCGATCGTGGTCGTCGCAGATGACATCCATGCAGTGCGGCAACTGGCTTATTGTGGAACTGAGACATCCCTGGGCATTAGTTCCACTTGCATACATTTGAAATTGCATGGACGTATGGCCATCAAAATGATTTCTTATCGTTGGATATCGCATAATTTGACTATCGCTCAAGAAGGGGCTAGTGTCGATTGGTCCAAAGAAATGTTGAAAAAATTCGATCGCGGTGCTTCAAAAGACGTCCAACAAAAGTTGTTCGCGCACGAAGTACAATACTTCGAAGCAGATGTTCGTCTGTTTCTTCGGAAAAACCGGAAATTTCCCCATCGTGCCACTAAAGCAGAGTATGTTAGAATGGTAAATCCGGAATGGCACCAATGTTGGTTGGTTTGGTTGTGTTGGCTGTTGGCTGTCGGTTATTGTAGCAACAACAGTTGCTGTTGGTTGCTGCAACAGCAACAGCCATTCAAACAACAACAACCAACAGCCAACAACCAACAACCAACAACCAACAACCAACAACCAACGACCAACAACCAACAACCAACAACCAACAACCAACAACCAACAACCAACAACCAACAACCAACAACCAACAACCAACAACCAACAACCAACAACCAACAACCAACAACCAACAACCAACAACCAACAACCAACAACCAACAACCAACAACCAACAACCAACAACCAACAACCAACAACCAACAACCAACAACCAACAACCAACAACCAACAACCAACAACCAACAACCAACAACCAACAACCAACAACCAACAACCAACAACCAACAACCAACAACCAACAACCAACAACCAACAACCAACAACCAACAACCAACAACCAACAACCAACAACCAGCAACCAGCAACCATCAATTATCAACTATCAATTATCAACAACCAACACAACCAACAACCAACACAACCAACAACCAACACAACCAGCAACCAACACAACCAATAACCAACACAACCAACAACCAACACAACACACCAACAACCAACAACCACACAACCAACACAACCAACAACCAACACAACCAGCAACCAACACAATCAACAACCAACACAACCAACAACCAACACAACCAACACAACCAACACAACCAACAACCATCACATCCAACAACCAACACAACCAACAATTTGTTGACTGTCAAAAATAAAAAAAAATTTCAGCCTGTCCCAACTTTTGCTTCGCTTTGAAGTCACGTCATGTTGCATTAGGTTCTTCATTACGAATTTAAAACGTAAGTCCGATGTTCAAAGCGGCATTGAGATAGAAAGCATTGAATTCCTATAGTTGAACTTGAACTTGAAATGTCAAAGCGCTATTTGGTCATTATTGCACACTCCCCGATTCATTCTTTTCACAGTTTTCTCTTTGTAAGACCCTGTACGATCCGCCTGTTGTGTTGTTGGTCTTTTAATTGTTTTTTTCAATCACGTGCAGCGCTAATTCTTTTTAAGACTAAAAGAGGCCGCAATAGCAGATTTCTACGTAATTGCGTTTCGAACTTGAGCCAAATGTTCTGGCGTCGCTGCTGACGTTGATCTTCCCCAAGGGGTTCTGTTGACTATTGTTCCTTCTTGTCTCAACCTTTGCACCGGCGAATGGATGAGTTATTGGTTCGGCTAATTCCTCAATTGTCGAAACGTGACGTGCACGAGACAGTAATTTTCCACGCGGTAAATATTTTGCACGACTACGCGGTCCGCTCCCGCTTTGGCTGTTGAATCGGCAAAACGTGCATGTTGAACGATACCTGAATGGCTGATATCGATTAATTAAAGTCCGTGTATGGGTCGGCAATTCGACTTGAAATCCATTAGATATTATCCTGATTTCCCTTAATGTGAATTTGAAGTCGAAGCCACGCTGGTATTTGGCGACCAGTGTACTCGTACATACTGCGGAAAGGCTAAACAGGTTCAAATTAGACTGGATAGGATCTTATGTGCGATACTAAGCAGAAATATGCTTTTGTATTGTGGTTCTTACAGGGTACCTATATCATCACCAAGATGTGTGATTCTTCTTCCACTAATAATTGTCAGTGACCTAAGAGATACCAAATGTGTTTTGTACATTGAGGATTTCTACTATCTTAATCTTTCTGATTTGCCAGAAAATTTAAAGAGCTTCTGGTTATTCTGCAGCTTATAATCCTAACCCAGCTTATAATCCTAAACTAGATATGAACGATAGGAAAATAAATTTAAATAAAACAACAACGGTGTTAGATACAAAATTGATTCCGGCTTTATTTTGAAGCTACGTTTATACCATTATGTGTGAAATAGCACATCATTCAAATGGCCTCCTCGGCTTTGCTAGCACTGCTTCAAGCGGTCGGTCCACTTTTTGATGGCGTTATTCCGGCAATAGCGTGTCGAATATTGGCATCGAACTCGTCCAAAGTGGTTGGCTTGTTAGAGTAGACTAAGGACTTGACGTAGTCCAAGAGAAAATAATCGGGTGGTGTCAAATCGCATGATGATGCCGCCATGCCATAGTCCGCGCTATGTTGACATAGCCGCTGAGCCTTGTCCGAGAAGATGATTTCTTGGCCAAAATCCGGATCTCCTGCCAACATTTGCAGCATTCAATTAGCGAAATCATGACGTTGTCTATGGTCGTCCGGCTTCAATTCTTTCGTCAGCACAATGTTAGAGTTGACCCTCTGGCAATGCCCAATTCTGATGGGAACAATTGGAAAAACTTTCATTGCTATTTGGTCACACTATAGTGATCCCTCAAGTCTCGATCTTTTCGTAGACATGGTGTGGCTATGCTCCTTTTGATTGCATGCACTTTTGAAGATTCTGTAAAACCGAAAGAGAACAATCACATTTTGATCTGTATAAGTAAAGGGTTTTCCAATAGGGACTTGACAACTTTGAATGTAATTTGTGAACGCACTCTTTCACTAATCATCAAACTGTCACTGTCAATTTATTCAGTAAACTCAACATTATCATCATGTTAAAGTACACGAACGAGAAATGTCTGCAAATTATAAAAATTGTCTACTGAAATTCGGAGTCGGTTACTGCAACTTTAAAAGCGTTAACTCCAATTTTCGGTCGTAATTCTCGCCCTAGTAGACAGTTTAGTGAAACAATTTGAGTCTACATATTCGTTGTGAGATGCTGCCGTGTCAGTGAGACAACGGGTTGGTCGAAGTGTCGAAAATATCGCTGCCATTCAGGCGTCCGGAGCAAACGATCCAAGTCATTCAATTGCACGGCGTTCTCAAGAATTGAGCATCGCTCAGACCACATTATGGCGTATTTTGCGTAAGGATCTTGGTTTACATCCATACAAGATCAAGATCCATACGTTCCCCGATTGGCTTCTGAAGAAGAAGCGCCAAGATCGCAAAATCATCTTCAGTGACGAAGCTCATTTTTGACTCAATGGGTTCGTCAATAACCAAAATATGCGTTATTGGTCGTGTGAAAATCCACATGTGCTTCATGAATCACCACCTCATCCACAAATAATAATTGTTTGATGCGGTTTGCATGCCGGCGGCGTTATTGGGCCATATTTTTTCGTCGACGATAACGATCGTTACGTTACTGTGAATGGTCAGCGTTATCGCGCCATGATCACCGATTATTTTTGGTGCGAATTGGAAGATATGGACTTGGACGACATGTGGTTTCAATAGCATGGTGCCACAAGCCACACAGCACACGCTACAATCGATTTATTGAAGAGTAAGTATGGTGAGCGTGTTATCTCAAGAAATGGGCCAGTCGATTGGCCGCCTCGTTCGTGCGACTTAACGCCGCTTGACTATTTACTGTGGGGCTACGTTAAGTCATTGGTTTATACCAATACGCCGACGACGTTAGAAGAGCTCAGAGCCAACATTGAACGCGAAATAGCGGCCATTTCGACCGAAATGTGTGGCCGAGTCGTTGAAAATTTGGTCCAACGAATCGACAGCTGCAAACGTGCCCGCGGTGACCATATGAACGAAGTCGAGTTCCATTCATAAATGTTTTGATTGTACTTCAAGTCGATAATAAAGTTTTTCAAATATCTCAAATCAAGCCCTTATTGGAAAACCCTATATATACAGCGCCAACTGTTGAGATATCAATCTCTCGTGTGCCGTATTGTGTTAGAGCATTTGTACATGCTCTCATGGGCCGAAGAAACAAACATATGGGCCAAATATTCATACTACGGCGGAGCTATCTTATTGATAATAATCGTATGTATAGCAGCATTGAGAGAGATGAACTACATAGGGTCACGTCCAGCTCTAGCATCCCTTCCAAACTTGCCGAATTTTGAAGAATGGGCCCCAAAACTCTATGCAAAGACTTGCATATGTTGCTGACATTGACAGCATTAACAAAACACATCAATCCTCCATTGGTGCACTTGCAACTATTCAAACAGAAGCGCAAAAATGGGTTTAGCTATGAAAAAAGGCAAAGACAAGTCTATGCTGTCCACAAGGAGGGACGCTCGCCATCGATGAATCAGACAAAATTGTAGAACGTCATAAAAATTGCACAGACCTTTGAGTCTGTAATTTTGTCTACCTTGGCTCCTCTATTAATTCTAGTATATCTAGTAGTCAGAAATCTGAAAAGTCTTAAGCTCGTCAGTTGTTGTATCTTTTGTCTAAGAATGCAATTTACTAATAAGGCCCTGCCAAGAAAAACTGAAAAGACCAGGGATATGTAATACCTTAATAATCCCAATCCTACTGTTCGGTAGCGTATCGGCGGTAGAGTAGGATAAGTGTGTGAAGCTATCCTTGGTTGTATTGAGCGCAAGGTCCGTCTAGCGCTTCTTGGTCCCGAAAGATGTAACTCTATGAACTATCGATGTGGCCAGAAATATTTACGGCGTGGCGGGAATGATATGTAGAACGAACCGGTTTGTTGCGTTTTCGATTCCCAACCTGGGGGTAGTTTTCCAAAGACTGAAGAGGTTTATCCGTTGAGGACCTGGTACACTACAGCCATACAAATAAAAAAGAAAGTAGGCTCACATATGTGATATGAGGGTTATCCAAACATTTCTTCGGAACCACCAATGTTATGATCATGACCGGAACCTATCTTGATTTCATTATATGATAAAAAGTTCACAATTTTTTTCTTTAGGTTTAACTAAAATCTTTAAGCAAGGCTATGCAAGTCGAATCTTTGAATCCTGATAACCTAACTGGCAGAATTGTCAGAAAGCTTATTCGTTAGAAAAGTTCCATTGAAATCTTCAATGGAATTTACAAATTACAGTTAAAAAACAATCTTAGTCATACATTTCTGAATAGCAGAAATCAATTAAATCTTCCCTTATGACAATAGTGGATGCAAATAACATTTTATTAAGGACTATTGCACATTTATTCGCTAGTTAATTTCATTTTTTTTTAATTTTTTCATTTTTCAAACAGAATTGATTTTTTTTTTTTCGTATTCCTCTGCAACGAGAATCAGTTTTTAGTTTTGACTAAAACTAAAAACACAAACACGGATGATCTATTTTTGCAGGGTTATTCAAAACCGCGTGTATTTATAGCAATCCATTGCAGAGGAAAATGTTTTTTTTTTTAAGTTTTCCATTTTTAATACTCGTATTGAAAGTATTTTCATGTGGAAAAAGTATCTGAAATGTCATCGATATTCGCTTTTTTATTTAGGGATTTTGTATTTGTCGTTTGCCCTGAATTTAAAACATGTGTTCTGGAAGTCCATATATTGTTTTTAAATTGAATTAATATTTTATAATCGTGTGTTTGTTATATAGTAGTTTAGGGGGACTGACATTGTTTGGAGTAATTTGTTGAGAAAATATTGTGATAACCACTTAAATGTGAGCAGCGACATCTAGCAGAAAATGTTGATACTCGAAGACCAGAAGATTTCGATACTGGAATAACAAAGTCTCGACTGGAGAGTGGAATCGAATTTTCTAGCAAATTGGAAATTGTATGGGACGCTGGATGGAGAGGATTGTTCTCTAAGTATGTCATTCGAGTATAAATACCAGCATCCCAAAGGTATGCAAATCAGTTCTAAAGTGTAATTTGAAGTGTTAATTAATTAATTGTTGAGAAATTAATGGTTGAGAAATTGAATTGTACTGAGAGAAAGAATTAAATAGTGAATTGTAACTGTACTGAATAAAGGGATTTGTATTGAAAAGAATAAGTTCTATCATTTGTATCCACACAAACATTTTACAATATGAATGAGTCAAAGTGTCTCGGAATCTTTTGAAATACTCGTAAATCAATCTTACCAGCATCAAGTGCTGGCCTCCAGGAGCAAGTTGTAAGATTTAAAACTATATTCCCGCTAACCTCTTCAGGTTTTCAGTCTGAAGACCAAAAAGACTGCTTAAGATGCCCAATAAGAAACAAGAAAGAAAAACCTTTGTAGGCACTTACACCAGACTATTTAAAATCCCTGTATCATTTGTCCAATCCTGGTAAACAACAGAGGCTTTCTAAAACAACAATTTTGTAAAATCCTAAGTCATCCCTATTAGTGCGGTTTTAGGAAAGATCTGCACACTTCTGTGCTTCGCCTTTAACTTACTTCTAGATCAGAAGTATGTTGGCATGCTCTATGGAAAGAGGATATTCGAAGAACAGCCGTAATGAATGTTATGAGTACCATGAGAACAAGCTCAGTAAGTGCTGCCACCTACTGCTTAGAGTTTTGATCATATCGATTTCTGACATGAACCCTTAGGTTCGCTTAATATACGCATAAGTACCCTACATTATTGTTCACTGATCCTTTCAAAATCAAATGCAGTGTCGGGTTGGAAGATTTCCCAGTCAAATTAGATGTCTTCTTATCTTTTTATTTTTCAGAATTTTCATAGCGTATTTCGGAAGTATCAACCATAAGAGCAGTATTTATATCATTAATGTAGATGCAGAAAGTACAGTGGAGGAGTAAATGGTCGTCTCAATGGTCAACAGCATCTCCCTTATGCAAATTATTCTGTATTATCCAAGTAGTATTGCAGGAAACGTCAAAGCGAAAGGTTTAAAGTAAAGTCCACTTAAAACGATTGTAACCACTTCATATTTTCTTGAAGTTTTCTCTTTAAATTAAATCTATTCATTTCTTTATACTCGTAACAGTAGACATAATGTCTAAATAATAAACTTAAATAACTAAACTACATTAACTAAACTAAACTACATTAATAACATCTTTTGCGGGTCAACAGTTTAAGTAAGACTAACCTTCCCTACGTTCTTGGACGTACATACTCACATAAAGGAGAATAAAAGGCAGTTGAACAAATCAAACCCATGGTATCACCCGTGTGAAGTATATGAAATCCTCATTGTTGAAGACCTCGTTTTAAAAGCTAATACAATTGTGCTTATCAGGCTCTAAGCGATACTTGGCAAACCTTTCTTTAAATACCTTTGCACAGTCTTAGACATACTCGTACGATTCGGCAACATAATCAAATACTTTAACTCCACAATTCAGATTTAACAACACTCTGATAAGGTGACTCTCTCAAGTCACGTGAATATGTAGCGTTCCTAGGGCTAGTTTTGCTTTGCAGAATCAGTGTTGACCACTGACGCTAAAAACAAGAAGTCATGATCCTACAGATGGGCACCTGCAGCTCTGCTTTTTAATCATACTTCTTTGCTTCCTCGAGGTGCACAATAGCCAGGATTTCGTCAGACAAGCCTGTTGCGCTGATAGCAAGGAGCTAGAACCGGAAAATAAATTAAGCTCTGAAATGAGAATACGGAAGGACACTTCATTAGAGGCCCTGGGATATCGCCCTAAGAAAATTTCATGTTCCTGAAATTCTGGAGTATGAAGGCTCTCCTGGACAATGGCAAAGAATGACTTCAGATCTTATTAGCTTAAACGGAAATTAATGGGACACAATCTGTAAATTTTTAGTGTAGGCACGATAAGGTGAAAATGGAAGAAGCTTCCTTTTATATAAGGTTTGTATAAGGATTGTATCCTGTTTGAACAGAACTCACTAATACCAGTTAGGAATATTTCTCACCCCAAAGTTGATAGAAGCCCTACCTCTACCTCTTCAAGCGTCGTTAGCTGAGCGTCGTTAGTTATTGCCAGCTGAATTTAACGGCAGAGTGATGAACATCATCACGAGTGATCATTTGTGTGGCCCCTACTCATTTTTAACTTTCTTATGTTGAGCCTCTAAAGCTTCTCCTGACAACAGATTTATAAGCAAATCGAAATGATTTTGTGGACCCTGCATGGCATGTAATACCAAATATATAAATTTACAAATTTATTGTATTTTCTAGTAAAATTTGAAATTGCTCAACAAACTCCCAAGACCGTGTGGAAGTTTTTTTATTAAATTTAAGTCTATGCCTGTGATTTGCGAATTGCTTTTACTATTGCTAAAAAAAGATCTGGCAGTATTTCAGTCATTTGTGGATCCGCATCTCGGTTTTGGATTATCCACTAATAGCCCCATACGAATCTTAGAAAGGTCTTGATTTTTTTTTTATTTTGCGCGAATGTGCTTTTATTTTGGAATCATCTTTCTTGCCATGTTTTTAACGGCAAACGACACGAAATATGAAGAAGACATTCGAAACATCTTATTCAGGTATGCAAAGTGAATAAGCCATCGGTATTAGGATGTCTTTCAGAAACCGTAGTCATCAGTATCTAGCATTGTTAAATGAAATTCGTACTTAGTTAACACAGTCTTGAGGTCAAAATTTATTTGATATGCATATAGTTCGTCAATAACAATTTTTATTAAGGACTCTTGCTTTCTTACTAATTGCTGATTCTCCTTTTCAAAAATTAAAAATGATGTGCTTTGCGTGAATTCGTGTTTTAAAGGCTGTGTACGGCATTGTCGTCGAAGCCCCATTTTCAAATCAGCTTTAAATCTGAGACAAAATCAATTTGGATGATTTTTGAAATTATTTTTAGGGTAATGTCTAGTAGCTCGTTTTCTTGGCTTGCCTCAGGGTCTTAACGGATAGAAAATAGTTCTTTGAATGATTATTATTAATAGAACTGTGAAGAATGTTATACTTTCGTTCGGAGAGGTCAAGATCAAAATATAAGGCAAGGATTTATATTGGAAAGATGTTGATTTGTTGATGTTGATCCCCTTGATATATCGGAGGCAAAACTAAGTTCTTCAACGGAGCGGGAATTTATTAGTTTTTGAACTCTAGGTTTTTTTGTCTTCCAAGATGATCCTTCAAACCTCACTAAAGGCCTCCGCGACGAGTTTCTTCCTGCAGACCTCCAGTGGTATTGGCTGCACATTGATACCACTTACAAACGGTATCCACATTTCCTTTTGTAACCACTGTGAGTTTCGCTTGTGTAGGTATTTGTGATTTCTAATTCAAGGCTAGAAAATAAATTTCGTCCAAGTACCTAATTCAATTTATTTCAAAGAAATTTACGTTTCTGAATAACTTTGCGGAGTTTTTTCTGAATTTGGATTTGAAATCCAATCGTTGAGCAAATCACAATTCTGAGCCGTTGTATATTGGACTTTAAAAAAAATTCACTGTTATTAGGGTAGCAATATTTGTGGCTTAGAAAAAAAAATCTTGTCTTGTTTGACTGAGTAATTTTCCTTTAGTAGATAAGTGAACATTATTTTTTCGATTTTTTTCCAAAGGCTGCCGCACTATGGGACGAGTCAAACAAGTGATTTCAGTTCAAAAATCAGCAGCAAGAACCGTCGCCGATGAAGTTCACGTTAAAACAAAATTGACAAAGGCATATTTGTTGACTCATGAAAGGTCAGTAGCTTGGTTATTGCAGGCATACTATTTGAACACAATGAATGCCGTAAGATAAGCTCTATTTCACATGGCAGGGATCGTATAGCGATCAGGCGACATTTAGGAAACTTCATGCAAGATGTTAGTGAAAAACGCGAAATAGATATAGAAATCGAACTTTACACATACTTTTACACAATACATCCGCCAACAGCGGCTACTCCAACTTGCTTAGTATTGTTACCGACAGAACAGGAGTACGATCTTGTGAAAAACTTTTGCAAAAATTAATGAAAATTTAAGGACTGAGGAAAAATTGTTACCTCTGGTGCAAACGTCGTCGATTTAAGGCAGAAGAACCACGGATACGGCTTACTGCAGATATCTGGTTGCAGATCTGAGAGAAATACTACAATCAAGGACAGCAGGCGCCACATTCGTAACGAGCAATCTTATTATCGTACGAAATAGAAGAAAGTGCAGCTTAGTATAAGGCCGGGCAAAAAAAAAGCAGAATGGGGTGTGGCAAGGGGACTGCATATTTTTTTTTTTAAGTACCCTTAGAAATTTAGAGAGGAAAGAAAGATAGATAGCGATTTACTTTGGATTTAAATGTCTGAATCTTATAATGACTAGGAAATAGAGAGCTCGGCAGGGCATTCCATAAGCGAGTTGTTCGACTTAGGAACGAGTCACGGTATTTCAGATTACGTCCGAAATTGGGCTTGAGGGTATACTGATGAGCATTCATAGAGAGACGCGTGTTACGGTTGAAAGTTTGAAGGGGCGAATAAAACAAAGTCAGTCACGAGACATTTCGTCGAGTGTATGAATGGGTGATATTAGGACCACCTATGAGTTTTATCGCACAGTTTTGAATCCTATCTAGCAAGTGCAGATATATTTTAGGCGCTTCTGACCAGATATGTGAACTGTACTCCTATTTTGGGCGGATGAATGCCTTATATATTGAGGATAGCTCAGAAGGGTAAAGTATTTTTTACATCGCCTTAGGAAACCTAGATATTTCGCGGAATTTTTGGCGACATCGAATATGTGGTCATTCCCACGTAAGTCGTCATTGCCACGCATACCAAGAATGGAAAGTTTTTCGGTTTCGGCGATGGGTGTTTAAATTTCGCTTTAACGACAGCAGACAGCATTGTGTTTTGCAAGAATTAATTTCCACTCTGTTGATAGTTCCCCAATTCGTTATGCTGCTCATATTGAAATTTAGTAAGCTTAACATAGGATGCCGTTCCAGTTCTACAGATAAACAGCAGGGACGTCAGTTCGGAAACGAATATGAAAAGCAGAGAGTATTGTCGTCAGGAAAGGAAAGTGGCAGACAAAAGATCATTGATAAAAATTAAAAAATAGTGTCGGAGACAGAACGGAGCTCTGGAGCACACCAGCATTTATTTTATGAATATGAAACCTAAAACCATCCAAGACAACTTGAATTGAACCTTCCGCAAGATAGTTTATAATCCATTGAAGAAGAGAGTCGTCGATCCCAAATGCATGCATTTTCGACAAAAGAGCCTGATGCCAAACTCTGTCAAATGCCTTAGAAATATAAAGTGCAACTATCTTGCTTTCGCCAGATTGGTGTATGCTTTGGATCCACTTGTCCGTGAGACATGCTATCAAATCACTTGTGGACCTCTTGTTACGAAAACCGTACTACCCGTCGTTGAGAAGTTTTCGTGTTCCGAGATATTTCATGCACTGACGATTTATCAGTGCTTCCATGACCTTGGAAAGAAGGGACGTAAGTGCAATGGGCCTGTAAGAGGAGAGAGAAGAAGATTGTCCTTTTTTACTAACGGACGGGACAAATGCTGTTGTCCATCTGCTCGGAAAGTGTCTTAAATAGTAGAATTGATGAAAAACATTACGCAGTGGTTTTGCCAGCGTTGAAAGTCACCTCTTCAGAAAAAGGTAAAATATACCACCTGGACCGGAGCGGATTTAAGTATGTTGAGATCTTTAAGTACTCTTGCTACTACATGATTGCGAAAGTGGATTCGTCCTATTAAAGATTCGACATCTACACTTGAGTGGTGGAGACAAAGCACAATTTCGAAGTGTTCCTCGAAACTATGTATACACAACACCTCGGCGGAAATTCTACAGCCGCTCATTAGGTGGGCATGGAAAACGCAAGTATTCTCTGCCAATGAAGGAAAAGATAACGGAATGTGACAACTAAGGGGAATATCAGTGGTTCCGGCAAGAGTAAAATAAGTGGACCATCAAGCCTTCTATATCGACAACATCATTGCTGTGCGACTCACTACTGATTAATGCGTCCAAATTTGTTGTTCATTAATGTCGAGCAGGACTTCTACAGCTTAAATCGATATCATACGACTTACCTTGCTAGAGCATATCTTATAATCGAGAGGTAGAGCTTTAATAAAGACAACTTTACAAAGTGATAAATGTCGCATCCTACGTAAGGTATCAGAAGACTTCGAAGTATTCAGCTGGCCAAACATTTCGGTGTTTAAATGATTGAATAAGGCAAGATACGTCTTGTCGATACACATAGAATTGTTCCTCCACCGATCACCTAGGATGAAACTGTATTCTGCTATTGTCATTACATGGAGTTGATTACTGGATGATTAATAAGAGGTCGAATCAGATATTGGCCAGTTTCAGGTTCCGCGAAATATCTATTCCGGCTAATGGCTCACCTTTTTCTTTAAATATCAACCTATTGCGGAGAGCAGAATTCCAAGTTCAGCATCGTCTTTATTATTTTAAAGAAATAATCATTGTCCGGTAACGTTGGCCATTGACTGTGATGCGGGCTGAGATATAACTAGATATGTTTCTAGAACCGTTTTTTCATATCAGTCTAACGACAACTGGAGATCCTTCTCAATATACTTGTAAGTAAAAACTTTCTTTATGTGGCCGAAAATTACATATTTTTTTGTGTGGCATTTTATCAAAAATATACGTAGTTCCAGGCTATTTTTAACATACCTCATTGTATAAATGAGAGAGTCCGGGACTGAAATTAAGAATCATTTAACCCTTAAATAATGCTGTCAATTTTTGATTCCCTATCTCAATTAAATGGGGCTGATTTTCATTTAAATTATTATTATTACCCTCACGTAGTGTAGATTTTATGAAACCAAAAAACAGTTATCCAATTATTAGATATGACCTAAAAGCTTTTGAATTAATTACTTTATAATTTATGTTTTCAAAAAGCCATTCTATGAATCGATTTTGAATTCATTACATCGGTCGTAACTACATAAATGAATCAATTAGTGATTATGTTATAGAACAGAGTTAAATTGAGCAAACAAAACTCCAGTCCCTGGAAACACACAATAACACCTACTGCAAGCAAATAAGTTTGTGATTTTCAAAACCAACCAATTGTGGCACGAAATTTTGTTCAAATAAAGGGAAAAAAAGCAAATAAACGAGTTTTGGAGGTATACAATTTTTTGGCAATTTCTTTTTTTTATTTTATTTTTTTGTTTAAAATTATTTATTTTATTTGATTTGTTTGATTTGTTGTTGTTTTCACTTGTGTTTCAATGCAAATATGTATAGATATGAACACTTAATAAGTACTTTTACAATGGGGGAGTATTCGTATAATTTTTATGTTTTCTTTTTTTTTGCTTTAATTATTCGATTTGACTGTTGACAGTTATAAAATAGATATTTACAGTAGGCATTTTGGAAATCTAAATAGTACTTGTTGTTAGCTTTTACATTTTATTTGCTTAGAATTTACAATAATTGTGAAATCTTATTTCAGCAGAGATTTTGAGATATAGCACTTATAGATGCGGTTTTAAATATAAGTAAATACTCATAAAATTAAACTTATAATTAATTTAATTAAAACAAGAAGAAAAAGAAGAATTTGGTGAATTGTTTCTAAACAATTTATACCATTAAAAAAGTCCACCTATATAAGCCTGGGTTCTCACTCTCTCAATAATCTGACAAAGTAAGACAAACAGCGCTTATTGTTATTTGAAATTTTTTCGAAAATTAAAAATTATTCCCTAGTTCGCCTTAGGTAAGATTAAGTAGACTTCACAGAAAATTCTTAAAAAATAAATGAATATTTTGTAACGATTTTGCGGTATCTTATCAGTCAACTTTTGATGAACCATATTACATAAAATGTTTAAAGGAACTGGACAGACTTGATCAGGACGCCGTTGTTAATGCTTAGCTTCACTGCGACCTTTGGAGATAGCCTATGACTTTGAGTGGTTTTGAGAAATATTTAAAAATAACTGTCATTGTCAGCCATAAAAGCAGTTCCCTAGCCTTGAATTTTAGGGGGTTACTATTAAGTCTACATTGAATAATATATTGAATACCAATTCTGTGACACGTACCCACCCGTAAAAAAATCCTTGAAATTCTTATTACTTAACATAATGCAAATGATGACGGCAACTTCGCAACAAGTGAACGGCAGTACTTATACTCCGTATTTGGCCACTGGCACTACGAGGATATCACTGTCGTGCAAAAAAGAATACAAATCTCTGGCATCTACATATTTTTAAATTCAATTAAATTGCTTAGATTCAGGGCATAATGTAAGCAGCCTCTGATTACAATCCGCATTAAGGTTGAAATTGTCAATCGAAGGCTGAAAATGTTCACGCCATCATTGAGGGAAAGAATAACCTCTCCAAAGACTGCTGGTACGAGCTCATGGCGCAAAATATGCGAACAATATCCGAAATACAATGGGTTTTGGTGATTTTAATGTCAAACATTGTTGGGAAACTAACTACAAACAAGACTATCTGAAAGTCTTGTGGTTACAAAATTTTCAACCACATTGATCTCATTGCGATTGACGTAAGGCGCGGTTCCAGTGTTTTGGATGCCATATCTTTCTGAAGAACATTTGCTCAGTATCTTATTACGAGTATTATCAAGAAACGAACGAATGCCAATGAAATTTGATATCGAACTGCTAAAGCTACTAGAAACTCCTAGTGTTCCTTCGATCCTCATACAACCTAGTTAGAGGTCTCACACATCCATAGCAAGGGATCAGTGGTGGTCTGATATGCTGGTTGGATTTCTCTTGACTATTGTAGAGAAACTCGTGAAAGACTCCTCAGAAAGCACTCATAGAGATAGACGCGATGACTATTGGCTTCTCCGAAACAGACCTTGATCGTAGCCATAAAATAGTGCAAAAATATTATTTCCAAAGTTCATGTAAACATGAATACATTAAGTACCCTCGCGTACAACAGAAGCATCCCTGAGATCTCTCTCAAACTGATTATCTGATCTATAAGCACTGAAACGTTCTGAATTAGAGATGTCGTATACACGATATTGTTTACCATTCTGAATGATCATATGCAAACGCATCAACGCTTATGGCTGGGTTGTAAGGTTTATGGAAGAGAATCATGTTCAAGACGGTGGTTGGAACGGCATGTGCTATCTCATGGAGGTACAAAACCCTTCAAGTGCATTGTTGATGGATGCGGATTAAGATTTGGTTCACAGCTTGCGCTGCAAAAGCACGTTAACAAACATTTTACTGCCACTGAAAACAAGGATAGCACTAGTAAACGAACATCAGATCCCCCAGTTCCGAAATTATTAAGAAAAAATGGGAAGAAGTTAAGATATCGCCGACAACCATTTTCAGCTCGTATGTTCGATTACTTCGATGCCGGTATTATGGAAGGATTACAACACCGCCTTAGACAAATAAATACTCTAACCAATGGAGATAATTCTATAACATTTAAAGGAGAAATCATTATGCGTCGAAAAAATGTAAAAGGCATTGTGGAGTGTTACGTTCAGTGGGCACCACCCAAAATAATCTCTAATGCATGGTTACCTGATAGTGGTAAACCTTTTCTAAAAACACTTTCAATCAATCGAATGCAGCCGAACGAAAAAACGAACATTGAGTCATTGCTTAGGTCTGCGTATCTTATGCCACACTCACCAAATTTATTCCAAAGTTTTCATTTATTAAATGGACAAACCCAACAAAATTATACCACAAGTTATACCAACAGTCAATCAAATGCAATTAAAGAAGACAATACCGATGGAACGAGTCTTAATAGCAGCATTAAAAATTCTAGCTTAAGTAGTATAAGTAATCTTCTCTTAAAATCACCACAAATAGAACTGAGACAAAAGCAATCGCGAAAGCCACCAAAAAGGATACAACCATCGTGACCTTAAATCGTAAGTTATAAGGTAACCATATAAAAAGAATGAACGCTCGAATCTCTATATCAAAAATTTACTATTAATCGTCGAAGAACAAGGAAACTGCTATGATTCTCCACCACCAGCAGTTCATCAATTTAAGACCGCTTATTGCAGAGCGCTGCATTTATTGAGACATGTTATACAAAGAAGTCTCGTTTAGGCTTAGCATCCCTGATTCAGAGCTTAAATCGTTCCTGGGATTTTATGTTAAGCAAATTGTTAAGTCTCCTGAGTCTCGTCTGTGAAAGGGACTCTTTGTCCCTTAAATCTTGTGATATAATAAATAATATTTTCCAGCTACCTCTCAATTTAAAATACCACATTCATGCCAATAGAAAGTATTTTAAGCAACAGCTCGTTGCGATGTTACCATGACTACGAAAATAATATTCTGAAACAAATTCTGTGATTTTAACAATTAACTTAGACTTTTATCTTCTGGTAGGAGCAACTTTGAGTTTTCACAGTCCCTTAGCGATAGTCAGAAAGACTTTCCATTCCTGGCAAAGAGTTAACTACAATGACCCTATTATTTAAATAAAAAAACATAAAAGGCTATTTTACAACAAATAATTAAATGAATTTGTCTTAGAATTTAATCTTTAACTCTCTACACTAAATGCTCACTCGCATAGAATAAACTACACTTTTTTTATTTTACATTACATTTAATTTTTTATTTGTTTTTATAAGAAGCATTTCTCAACTGTTATGTTTCTTCTGACTTTTTTTTGTTTGCTTAAATATCTAAACTTAAGGAAGACAGCTTGCACAACACTAATCATAGATTAGAAATACATTTATATTTTCATTTAATTTTTTTTTATAAATTTGTCATAATTTTTATTTTATCTCTAAGTCATTTTTTTTTAATATTTTCTTTTAAGCAAAACGGCGTTGAATTTATTGAAAAAGAAAATTTTAATTTACAATTTATCCAAAGCGTTTGTGTAGGTTTCTTTATTTTTTTTTGTTGGTTTTTGTTTTTTTTGTAAAATTCAACACCATTTTATTTTCTATGAAATTCTCTTTGTCTATAGTTTCTTAATTCCTAGCAACAAATAACAATATTCGCTCTGTTTACTCAATTCATAATTTTTTTTGTTTGCTTTTTATGTTGGTTTTGTTAAAAATTCTTAAAATTACAATAGGATCAGACTCTGTGCTAATTATTGTATTATCCCAACGCACTTTATGTACCCTGTGGCTAGATCTTAATCTAACATCAGCAGCAAAAGGAGGAGGAACAGGAGCAAAAGCAGGAGCAGGAGCAGTAGCAGGAGCACTCGAAGTAGCAATTGTCCTGGTCAAGGGATTCCACGTGCCATTTAATCCTTGCTGTGTTGTACTCAACCCACAGCGTTGCCATCGGTAATAATAATAATTGGTGTCTATCATTGCTTTGTTGGTGGAAATGTTGGTATTGCCCCAACTCTGGCTGGTATTTCTGCTTATGATAGCTATGATGATGGCGATGGCGATGGTGATGACTGTAACACTGACAATGGCCATAACGATGTTGATGTTGATGTTCTTCTCGTTGGCCTGGTGAAGACAACACTCGATTTGTATCGATTTCATTGTCTGAATGATGATGATGGCGATGTCGCCCAGGAGAATGATAATATCCTTTCTCCGTTGGCAGGAAATCATTAAATCGCCATCGTACAAAGAAAATTACGAGGACAACCAATACGACAGCGACTACGATGACGGCGACTGTGAACATTATCATTGTTGCATAAGCTCTTGCGGTGGTGTTGTTGCTTTCGTGGTGCTGCTGCTGGTGCTGTTGGTGCTGATGGTGGTGATGGTGATGGTGGTGGTGGTGGTGGTGGTCTTCTGGAATAGATGGCGTCATAGTTGACGCTGACGCTGTCGTTGGCACTGCTGCTGTTGTTATTACTATTGTTGTAGCTGGTGTAGCAGCTACAGCGATAACAATGAAATAGAAGATCCTTGCAAGGGTTTCCGCATTTTCAATTTGACCTTTCAGTAGTTGGCGACTGACATTTGTTATTGATGACAATGATGCGGATGATGTGGACACAACAAGTCGATGTAGTTGAGATACTAGACGTCCTGCTGTTAATCTTTTACGAGATGTTGAAAATATCGATGTGGCCGACGATGAGACATCAGCTGCTGCTTCAAGAAAGGAAAAAATAAAACAAAAGGTCAGTTAAAACGATTATATGTGGATGTATTTGTAGGATACAATATACTGGTGTAGGTGTAGTTAATATGAAGTGAAAGGATTACAGTTTTGATAGCATTTTCAATTTTTCTCTTCTGATATGAGTTTGAGAATATGGTTGCGAAGATGAAAGTAGCTTTGTTCAATTAATTGAAGTATGAAGATATTGGTTACAGTAGAAAAGGAAAAACTGAGACTATAAGCAGCATTAAGGAGAATAGAAACATTTATTTCTGTTGGGCCAATTTAGAAGCTCACAAAAAGGTTCTCAAAGTTTAACGAACGAAAACATTAAACCTATACCTTGAAGTAAAACCTCCAGGTAAAAATTAAATTATCAACTATTAAAGCATGTGATAGTGACAGTACTCGTAGTTAGTGGCAGCCAATATTGTGTTAACCCATCAATAACTAGACATACGATATCGTCATTAAAATTTTCTTTATCATTTGAACCAGACTATTTAAATTGTTTGTATTTGGGGACAATGTCTGACGTACAATTAAATTCGTAGGATTGTCTATGAGAAAGTATCTTTTTCTCCCGCCATTCAGTGTCTGCAAAAGACGTAGGTCCCTTTGACTGTGCCAGAATATAACGACCACAGTGGATAGAGGTACCCGCATCAGTCTGCCATACTCTTTATGTTCCACAATGAACTGTCACGCCATCAATTCATCAATTCATTTTAAACGACTGAATTGTAAGCCTTAATGCTTTAGCTTCTTTGTCCAATTATTCGATTTTGTCCGAAGAGCTGTCTCTTCTTTACGATGGTGATGTCCTCGGTGAAAAGACTTAAAAAAGCAGTGGATTTTGACTACTACAATTATTTTCAGTTGAGCACTTTAATTTTGTCATCCTGAGACAGAAGTATTGGATAGTTGATGATTTCGGGTTGATAAAGGATTCATGATGTTTTGTTTTTAGTAAAAGTAAGCCGAACTGTTTGAGTTGATCAGTAGCAGACGGTAAGATATAGTGGTCAACCGAGGAGGGCGAATTGCACGAATTTGCTCTGTCTCTTTGAATAAGAGGCTTGCAGCAGGGCAACCATACCAACGAAAGTTATTTTCACAAATTTCATGACCTGAAACTTAAAGAGACTTCTTTATACTATCTTTGATGAAATTGAGCCTAAACTTCGCCTTTTTTATTATGGAATTATTAAATTACAGCCAGTTCCTACATTGAGGTTACTAAGGTAACAATTTGGTCCGCTATAAAGTACAATCAGATATGCGGTGTAAGACGCTAATGGGAATGCAACGTGACTTGACATTCATTTATAGCTCAACTATACAATTTTTGTGTCACCGTATTGAGAACCTGATTAGAGCATTTAAGGGTCAATAAATCTGGGTGAGATTTCTAAATTTGCATATCACCGGCATAGAAAGCAGCGTTATTAATAATACTAACCTCATACATGGTGAAAGTTAAAGTCAATGATCAATGTGAATGTTTTGCGGAACATCCGCACCAGCTTTTATTCATTGAGATAAACTAGGGTGAATATGGGCATCCTTTTTAGTAGGATTCAATCCAAAAGATCAGTCTCTTATGAAACGCAAGTGTTTTAAGTTGAAAAACAACTGACTTATGGTAGAGTTTATCAAAAGCCTTGTCGGTAGATATAATACAAACTCAACTCAAGGTGGATAGGTATTGATATGCCTTCAAAAAAACTCATGTTAGTTTGATACACAAATATGCACAGATGCTTTCAAAAATTATTTTCATTTTGAGCAGACTTCTAGTACTCGTAATCACATACGCGCTCCAAGTTTGCTGAAGTCCTTTTTCTATTGACTGTCTTACCAAAGACGAAGTCCTTCTTCACCGCGCTCACCAATCGAGAACATTCATTCAATATGACTTAGCTATTCGATTTCGTACTTCGTTGATTTAAGTCATGTTAACCGCTGAGGTGATTTAGTTTTTAGACATGTGCATACACTTTGTTATCTCTTTAACCTTAATTTGATGGTTGTCTAGAAGCATTTGAACTCTAACTTGAGCGATGTAACCATCAGTGTTCTCATCAAACGTTCATCGTCACCCAAGCTAATACTTACTACGGTAGCGCTACAGTTCGGGGTCTGGGCCTCAACTACCAAGCCTCTGTAGTTAGTCTGGTCTGTAGGTAACTAAATCCAGTGGCGAACTCCAAGTCGTTTGAGGTCCCCTTCTATTTGTGCGTGCCGCCTAAGTGAAGCATACCTCAACTACGTTATCCCTCCGGGTTAGATTCGAAGACCCTGAGCGCCGTAGCATTCTATCTACATGTCCTAGCCATTTCAGGCGACTGATGCTCAGTTTTCGGACTAGGTCGATATCCCTGTATAGCCCGTATAGCTCGCGGTGAATCTTCTCCTCCAAAGCCGGTCGAGGCAAACGGGACCAAATGTTTTTCGAAGGATTTTTCACTCGAGACTATCTTCATCCACTTTCGATAGAGCCCATACTTCTACGCCATAGAGTGGAACTGGGATGATCAAGGTCGTATATATAGAGTCCTCTTAATTGTTCAGGATAGGGCCTTACTATTCGATTGCCTTCTTGGCCCAAAGAAACAGCGATTGGCAAGAGCGATTCTTGGTTTTATTTCTGCTGAGATATTTTTGGCAGAATTCATAACAGAACCGAGGTAGACAATTATAGCTGCCTACTTTGACGTTCTGTTCAATTCGTCAATGTTGTGTGTTGGTTTACAGCATACACATTTTGTCAGCTTTCATTTCAATACCAGCTAGCGAGCCAGTACGCTGAGTTCTCCCAATTATGCCGATATGATCGGCGTACGATAGTAGCTGCACCGACTCTTGAAAGCCTCCAGTATTCAATTGTGAGTTTTGCACGAATCTTGAATGATGTTAAAAAAGTCTAATTATACCGCGTCAACTTGTGTAAAAGTCTCATCGTTACCGACCTAGATGAAACAGCGGACATTGCCAATCGTCATTCTGCACAGACGGACGAGTTTGGTAGGAATAGCAAAACTGGGCCTGCCTCTATTTAGCTCGTCTCTATAAATGTTGTCTTATGCTGTCTCAATACCGACTTTTACTCTACTACAAGGTTTCTCTCTTAATTTCTACAAGTTTGTGAACGGGTCTTCTTTTTACCTGCTGGTAAACCATACGGTATTCGTGTAGTACAACCTCTCAATATCTCCGATAGCGCGCTTCTCGTGCTCTTTTCTCTTCTTCTGGAGAAACCGATATCTCTTCTGCTCGTAGAGCTTATGAGCAGTTCTCGTCCTTCATTGCAGCGTCGCCTTGTATGCTTCTTGTCTACTTGCATGTGCCTGCCGGCATTCTTCATTAAACCAGGAATTTATTGATGATGGTCGGGTGAAACCCAGCATATTAGTAACGGTGTTTTCGGTCTTCGGTACTTAATCCTGGCGGCATGCGCGTTCGACACTTACGATTGCAGCTTTTCTACGTTAAATCTTCTCACAGTAGTTCTTCTTTGTTGTAGGACTTGGGATATCCGCATTCGCATCTTGACTACAACAAGGCGGTGATCCGAGTCAATTTTGGCTGCCCAGAATGTTCAGACGTCCAGAATACTGGAGGCATGGCCTACGTCTAGTTTAGTTAACGATTTGATTCAGCGTTTGATGATCCGGAGACCGCCATGTCCGCTTGTATATATTGAGATGAGCAAACCGTATGCTTCCTATAGTCAATAAGCCTAAGTCTATTTGTTGTCTACGGTGGAGTTATTATTCCAATTCACAGCAGATTCCAAATAGATACTAACTTGTACTAACTCAACTGTATGGTTCCTGCTGGTGGGTGGCATTTCTTGTCCGCAGTACACTATGGTTACTCCTTTACTTTACTCGACTTTACCTCTTATTAAATAAGAGAAAACACAACATTTCAGTTTCGAGGACTTAAGAAATATTGTGGCTCCGATGTTGGTTTCATTGGTTTGATTTAGAGTATCATGTTGAATAAATCGCATGGCAGGGCATTAACCTGTCAAAAGCATTTTTCGACATCGAAAGTCTCGCTGTAGCTTCTGTGATACAGGGAGTCCACCTATGGTTAGACCGAAGATAACAATGATCCATTCTTAGGGATGTTCATATGTCTATGCTGTAGAACAAGATTGGTAGCCTTGCATAAGGTCAATTTGCCTTTTTAGTGTAAAGAAACAGCAATTAGAATAGCAAGAGTGGTTATTCACTTGATCTGAGCGCTGAAGTCTTTCTCTGAATTAAAGCCGAGTGTAGGTAGACAGAGTCTTTAACTACCGCAGCTTGACGTACCTCTGTCTAAAGTGATGTTCTGTCAAAGGCATCTATGTTGAATATCCTTTTTGTTGATAGCATATAGTTGCTACATTTTGCCATGGTTGCTGCCGATATAACGTTGTTTTTTTTTTAATCTTAGGCGTATGCGAGTAAGTGGACGGATTCTTGAAAGTTTGCGGCTCTAGTATTTGCATGCGTATTTTGCACAATTGTTAATACGGACATCATCATTGCTTGCGTAAACCTTTTTAAGATACGGAAATATCGGTTTGATGAGGCAGCGCCTTCGTATGAAATTGGATGCCTTAAAGCATTTAGCTTCACACAGTATAGCAAATGGGATGTTGTAGGCGAGACTTCTTGGATTCTATACAATGGCTTACATGTGTTTATATAATCCAGTAGATGGGATATCTTAGGCAATATGAAGAGTACTGATCGCAGATGTGGTACAATGATAAATATTGCAGACTACTATGACAGAGAATCTGGGTTCGATGAATGAAGAGCCTAGGACTTAGAAATCAGACTGTTCCAGCAATAATTTATTTATTAAATATTTATGTTTACCACTCAGAGGGCTGAGGTAAACGATGCTAAGTTTTCAATCATCGGTTCACTAGACTGTAGTCGTTTGTTACAGGTGAGATTTTGTATGCATTGTACCAAATTAACTCCCTCTGATTTCAATATCGCTATCCAGACATCTTTTTATCAGGTGGATGAAATTGTTGACGATCCTCTTTGAGTTTTTCCTATGCAACAAAGGAATGTTGAAGGTGATCGTCATTAAAGAATCTGCAAAGAAAATCGTCACCATAAGATATGACCCCCCTAATTACGTTTTTATTTTTGTTCGTGCAAGTTTTTTGTTCTTGGCATATTCATTTAACCTTCTCGTAGAACTTCCAAATAAAGTTTCTGGAAAAGAACCTCTTTCTTTTCTTTCGAAAAATAAAATGAAAATCGTAGTGTGGGCCCCCGCCCAATTATCAAGCCTTCGCCTGTTAATGCGGGGGCAGAGCAAAGTACTACTGGTCCGAAGGTTGCTACGATTTGATGAGTTACAAGTTGCCGGTCATAGGCCCTGTTGGTGGAAGGACCTCCGGTAGTCCCTACCAATCCTTAAATCACGGTACCATGGGGATCAGGAGCCCCCCGGATCTCGGTGCGGGCCTGACTTGTTAGACGTAGGCCCCTTGTGGGAGCCTCATGGTGGCTTTGGTTTAAACTCAAATCGTGGAAGAGGTCTTTGAACCAATGTAGAGTTGCAATAAGTACTGGGTGTTGTGACCCTAAGATCAGCAAGAGGTTTTCGATCGGCTTCGTCTCATACCAAGAGTGGAACTTGTGCCTCCAACACAAGTTCTGCATTGATATCTCTCAGGAAGGCACCAGGAGGATGACAAGGCGTATCCTTACTCCCATCGAAGGGCATCCCGTGAACTTAATTCTGCATGACAGGTGTTTACGTAGAAAACTTGACACTATACCTGTAGTGTCGTTTTGTACTTCTCCTGATTCGCTGTACCCATTTATAGGCATTATTTATTGAACCAGAGGTGTCGTTGAGGTAGTGGCGTAAAACCCGACGCGGTCTATTGCGGCTGATGCTGGCAGCATGGGACTTTTCGAAACGTCTTCCGAACTTGATTAAGTATGGCTCAACGAGTCTGTTGAAATTGAAGCTATTTGATGCTGAATTTCCTTAGAGTACTTCCGTGGTATCTGTGCTGTTGTTGCTACACGACAGTGGTCAGATGTTTAAAGTATCTACTAGAACAAGCCACTCGCTGATCGCAATGTGAACAATATGATAGGTGATTTACTGATTTGTGGATGTTAAGGTGTAGCAAATGCTATCTCTGTCAAATACGCCTAATGCCCTTATAAACAAATCTGTGTAGTATCACTGTTTTGCCCATTTTTGTCACCTTATACTCGTAGCAATGTAGTCCGCCTTATATCAGCCAGAGGCATTCGATTGTTCTAGTAGATTCTTCGACCAAAGTCGATATGGATAATCTGTTTACTTGTAGGCAGACGGCAGTCCTGATAGTTTCTTGTTGGGCGTTGTTTTTCTTAGTGAATCACTTGACTAGTATGGGATACTGCTCTTCTTCAAAATATTACCCTTGACATGTCCGTAAGAATATTATCATGAAGACAATGCATACATTTTATAGCACGTATATGACTTCTGTAGAAGTGGTAAGGGCAACGAAAAATTAGATTCTTTCATATTATATGACACTATCCAGTCATTCTTGTACCACTCAATGAAAATATCACCAAATTGTTGCCGCTGTTGTTAGCCCGTTCGCCTGCGACATTTCTTTCTCTGAAACATCCAACCGTAGAACACAGTTTCAAAATTGCAACTAAGACATGAGACCCACAGACAAACATAAGTCTGTGGAAAACTTTTTGTTCAATTTTAGTTAGACATTCTTCTCTCGTATTTGTCAACGGGAATTCCCAAAACCAACAACACAAAACTCTTCCCTGTCCACCTTTTTTATACTCCATTGTGAGGAATTTATCTAACGACATATGTTCTCTCTCAGATCTGCCTTCCTTCGCATAATATTCACAAAGTTCAACAGTCTGCTACAACCCGACACCACAAAAAGGATAATATTTCTCCATCTAGACTGAGAGTGCATACCAGCAACGGTGGCCATTTCTGCTAGCTCCTCCAACCTTCAACATATAACTTCAACTATGACTATAAAGAATCCCATAATTCTTGCTCAAAACAACATTAGGTAGACCATCTTTAACAACATTTAAAGTTATCCTTGAATTCCCTATGGAGAGAATATGTCCAAAAGGAAGAGTGAGAGAGAAAAAGAGAGGGGAAAAATAAAGAAATACCAACAACACAACCGAATGGGAATAAGAAAAATAGCCACATGCTTCATACACAGAGCTCAGGACATCAGGACATTATACCACCCTCATCTCTCAGACAACTTCGACTACTAAGCATCAGCTCAGTACCGCCATTGCCATGTCAGCTCTAATAAATTTAATTTAAAATTATGAGTTGATCTGTCCACACAATAAAATATAACGTCAAGCAACGTCGAGATAGAAGAATGAAATCTCTCCAGTTCTCTTGTTTGCCACCCTGGAGACGATGATGACGAGAAGAATGAGGAAGATGATGATGGTTGCTACAACGACCAAGATGACGATGATGATGAGAAGTCCTGAATCAACTTCATCCTAACGACAAGAAAAAAAAAAGAAAAAAAAAGAAAGGAAAAGCTTAACCGTTCCAACTGATGTTGCACGCATCTTGCAACCCCTAATACGAACAGGAATATAAGTACTCGTATAAGATCCGAGAAAGAAAGGAAAACTCCACCAATAAGACAGTGTAAGAAGCAAATCTATCTATCTTTTTGTGTAAGTAGAATGAATGGAAAGACACAATAAGGCACTCATCAAGGTCCTTTCCGTCTTTCTGTCGTCGCGGTGCTTCAGCTTGGTTGCTCTGCCTGTTCTATACCTTGTCGCCATACCGAATTCTCGTTGTCCATTTTCTCCTTTTCATTTGTACATTGTAACATTAAGAAGAGTAGAAGTAGAAAATGAAATTAACTTATGTCCTTCGATGAGTATAATACCACTTTCTGGAAAATCAGATGACGAAATATGGAGGGCTGACCAGAATTCTGTACGTATCGCCATTCTTATAAGCACGTAACAATGACCATAATAGATATGGGAACATCCTTATATGACAATGAGTGGCTGGAAGATAACACAAAATATCATGGCTTTTGGGTATGGAACAAATTCGAACTTTGAATTGTCGCAATTCTTGGTATGGATGATGATGTTTGTCCTAAAAGGATGTAAGGAACGTGTTCATGTTTGCTAGAAGGAAAGGCACATGTGATTTTTACTACCTATTGGATACACTCAACATTATGAATAGATCTAGGGAAACCATCCTACGGCCTCATATACTAAGAATTCAGTCGCACCAAAATAAATAAATAAATAAAAACTGGTAGCACGTGTATGTCTAAAACTGATAGCTATTGTAGAAATCGACATTAACAATCTCTGATCGACAGATACCTGGAACGTCAAGATACCGCGGACAGGTTTGCCTATTTTGTTTTATTTGGTCATGTTTTCGACAGTATTTCTGGCAGACTCTCTGTTGGTTGCTGGAAGAAGGTGGCATTTAACGACTGTCACTTAATTCGCTGCAGCACTGGACTAAGCTTTCACATCTAAAAAATGTAGAAGACCCCTAAGCTACGTTAGCCAGAGGGGCAAGTGTGTCATGAAACCCCATTGGAAAATTATACCGAATATTTTGGAGTCATTCTGGACAGGAAGTTAAACGGGAATCTATGCATGTGCACTCAGAATAAAACAATAAATTTAACATCTTACTCCTAATAGAGCAGTGGAAGGGAGGACTGCAACCGGTGGACTAGATAGATTTAATGCTATTACGATCCATATATGTTTTGTGAGGGTAAGTGAGGGTCTCAAATATGACAACAATTATGCGAAAATCAACGAGAGTTTAAAGAACGCGCATAGTTGCTTGATTTACATTCAAAACTTTAAGCTAGAAACAGTGCACACAGATTTGTGAAAGTGGACCACTTCCGAAGAGTTAATTCTGACTGGGCATGACATTGGGTTTTCTACAGAAACGGACGACATTCCGCCTAGGTATGACTTCGGGATTCTTTTCGGATTTGCATGACGACGTAATTACTAATTAATTACACGGAAAATGTGTGAAAAAGGGTATGTGAAAGATCCAGAGATTCATCACGCACGGACTGATTGTAAACGTGAATCCAAATAGAGCTACAATTCCAATCTTTTTTACACCCAAAAGCAAACATCTAGTTTAACTGCTCTTTAGCACAAATGTCACTCGTGTTTTACGTAGGCACCTGCCGTGAAAGCTTGAGCATACGGTGCGTCATTGCCCGAGAGATCGAAGCAATGTGTCGATCAGCGACCTTCGAGTACTACAAGTACTACTACCAGCACCAGATTGGAAGTAATGTGAAAGGCACGAATTTCACCTTTGGTGAAAAGACGAGGCCTATCTATTACCTCAGCCATTCAATGGGTCATGGCACCCAGTTGCAGTACAACCCCTCATCCAGCAGGCCGATCAGTTTCATAGCCATCAAACATGAGATGTCCAAGCTCCAGTCGGTCTACCCTCCTCGCGATTTTGGTTATAACCTACTGCCACCGTGATACTCTCATAAAGGGGCCAACTCCTGCACAGACTGAAACAGAAGTTCCAGGGGCCCCTGATTTTGAGCGGTCGAGCCTCACAACCTTGCGGTCACTTCCAGTGAGTCCAACTTTATCTTAATCTTTTTACTTAGATTACCTATGCCATGTACGAAAGTAAATCTCATTTGCGAAGCTACGAATTCTTCCGAATTTCACTCTGTCAACGAGAACAGCGCTGATATCGCAGCCATACTATCATAAGTGATGCCCTCCAAATGCCTAGCATCTCAGTAGGCTGGACACACACGCAGAGCATGCATCAAATAACTAAGGAGAGCTTCTCGTGAGCAACCTCTCGCCTAGCTAAAGTCTATCTTAAGCAAAAGCGCATTTAAATAACCATGTCCGGTTAGCAGAAAGCCTGACCTGAGATTGAAACTTAGCTCTGGTAGTTCATTCATGGTCAACACGACCTGAAGGAAGTTATATGTAAGTAACCTTGCCTTTAACGCTCATACTCCATCTAAATTGCCATCTAGACCGGACACATTCGTAAAGCAGAAAGCAGAAGCTTCATCCACTATCGAGGAGACTCAATCAAAATTAGTCAGCGGGAGTCCCTTTTTAATCTTGTTTTTATTTTTGTGGGTGATACATCGACGTATCACCTCCAAGTCAAGGGGGCGCACCCCTAACAGCATCTGTAGATACGGCTCGACAAACAAGTAAGCAGCCAAGCAAGGCCACGCTTTTGGAAGCCAAGATCCGACAACGACCACACGTAGACATTACTCTCTCGTACTAAGCAACGAAAAGGCCACATCTAGAGAGTCCCAAATCGGTCTGTAGAATGCGCCTTACCCCTGCTCTTTCATACAAGAGACTACCTTCCAAAAGTTGAATTGTATGCTAACAAATCCCAGCGTTATGGCTGTGTGTTCCGTATGCCACGCAGATTAAAAGCCAATACAGCATGGAAATCTCTTGAAAGTTTCCGGCGTGATAGCTCTTCTTCCTTATCACGGCAAACAGTTTAAATCACTTTGTGACATGACCGTGGACCTCAACATTAAGTAGGTAGGTCGGCAAAAGTGGCTGTTGGAAAGACCAACCCACTTAAGCCTGATGACCTATTGTAATGCCACGTGGGTCTGTGATCCTCGTAGGGGAACCTTAACGTCTATATTCTTTAGATCGCTTAAGTCATTGTAGAAGAAACCTCCTGTTTGGTGAGTAGACATGTTGGTGCAACAGTCCACCTAAGGTCTGTTCTTTTATTGCCATCCAGCTTTAATATTAATTTGCACGAAGCGATTGGTATACCTATGTAGGGTAGTTCTAATTTTGGCGAGTTCGTTATACCTACAATTCAATGGAATGTGTCTGTGGCCCGGCACCCAACAAAGGTGAAGGTTGAACTGCTCTGCCATCTATCCGAAAAGATACGGATATCCTTTGCAGATACTCGTATCACGCTTTTCTTTAGCCAGGACAGAGCTCTTTTAATCTAAAAAATTTCCGCCTGGAATACGCTGCAGTGATTTGGAAGACGGGATGAGAGGCTTAGATTTAGCTTGTCTGGGAAAATACCACCACCAACCCCGCTATCTGTGGAAAAGTGGATGGACTTGTCTGCCATGAAATCACCTTCCTCCCAGAAGGACCTAGAGGGAAAGCTTACATGAAAGTTTTTATCAAACCAAAGTTCGGGTATAGCTTTCTTGACTCTTTCTTGAATGTCAAGTTTCGAGTTTAGTTTCCTGTCAAAAGTGAGAACCAGATATTTTGCTGTATTTGAAAAGACTATCGGTAAAGACTGGTACCATTTATTGTGGGAGGGTATATGATTAAAATTTTGTATTTCTAAGGGATCTGTTAAGATTTTGCTGTAAGAGTTGTTTAATGGTGTGGAGATGCTTCCATTAAACTTCTACAGAAACGCCATTCGCATAGGCAACTACCCTGCTACCTCCCGCTTTCAGGTATACGAGTGTCAACAGTTACAAAGTTACAAAGAACGGGTGAAAGGACACCGACTTGCGGCGTACCTCTGCTGACACATATTTTAGCAGAAGCCCCACCCAGTTTGGCTTATTATTATTTCCTTTCAGAACTGACTCATTCTGCAGGTCCAGAGATACAAATTACTCGTAGAAGGCAATGATGATGTTCTTACGATGCTTCGAACCACTCAGTTATCAAATAGCTGCGGAATGTCTTTGTTCCAGAGGATGTTTAAATGTTAATTTCCGAAAATTAGATGAAAATGAAAAATAGATTGAACACCATCTAGCATTTTTATGGAAACTTGCAAAACTATACCACAATAAGAAAATGTTAGACGTTCTGATAAGATGCTTCAAAACAAAAAACAAACTTTTGGCTCATTAATATGGAAAGTTTTACAAGCGAGTCAACCCTTATGAATTTTTTTCAGGAGGAGCCGAAAACAGCAAAATCACAAAAAGGTTGTCAATCAAAACAATGTTAAACGGAGCTTTGATTGTTGACATGTGTAAGAGTCAAAGATGTTGCGATGTTACTCGAATTAGGCCCGCAGATACATATGTTCAGAAATTGGATGAAATCACCCAAGTTTTTGGTGAAATACCAGAAGTGCACTCATCACCATATGAATAAGAATACCCTTAAGCAGCTGAGCATAATAAAAACAAGAAGCCGACACAGACATTTATAAAGTGATGCTCAAGTATCTCTATCCTCAGCCTAATCCAAAATATTGTCAGGGTAATGGTTGTTTTTTTTTCTTAAGATATGAAAATTCGAAAAGTTGAGAACTATCTCACTCCAGTTCTTTATTAGCAATTCAACCACTCAGCTGCCAGATAATTACATACATATATGAATAAATTGGTTATTATCTTATAGATGTAACCGCCGGCGATATATGAAATGAATAGTATGAAATAAATGTCAGTAGGCTTTTCCTTGTTGATTCAGGTTGATGAATAATAAGTTTAGAGTCTCATAATTTAACAATTGCTGCAGAATTAGCAACTTTACATGACAGACCGCTTTCCATATTCATGTGATGATATTTCAGGCACACAAGCTTGAAATTTCAAAAACAATATTTTCCAATTTCCTTTGCTGAAAGGCCCTTAAAGTTTCAAGCTGTAAATCGCTGTAAATCTGAAAACAAATTTAAAACTAAAATCGAGTTTAAGAAAAACATGTTTCCTTTCCCGACTCCATTAGGCTTTCAAATTTTAACCTCGTTCTTTACTATACACACTTATATATGTAAGTGTGAATATAGGAACGGATATAAATACATGAAGTATATGTATGTATCCGACTACATCATCCTTTCATCGGACCGGATAAAGTGTTGAGCTCACATCAATGTCTACATTACACCAGGGTTTATATTCACTGCTACCCCCGCATGCTTTAACCTCATTCCAGTTGTCTCATTTTGTGTAAGCCCCAAGGGGCAATTAGAACTCTCCGGACTCGAGGAACTACTAAAACTTTCGTCAAGTGGCGGAAACATGAAAAATGGACATTTCCTTGCATTTCCTCTGACATCTTTCATTCCTGTTGTTGTCTCAATGCCTTCAACAAGACCGATGATGTTGGTGGATATACAGAAAAGGACATATGAGAACGAAATACGATGGTAGAGGACGAACTACTATGAAAAGAAATGTTAGGAGAATCGGCAACTGAATAGTGGTGGCGTCCTCTTCCATAGTAGAACTTTCCTTAGGGAATTTTTAACTAAGAATCACCCTCATCTACTTAATATCAGAAAGACCATCGGCTATTTCTGATGTAACAGATGTGTATTATTTTCGTTGTCATGATGGATCAGGCTTACCCATCAGCACCCTGCGAGATTTTCCAACGCGGCAGTACTGAAACAGGTTTTATTGGGTTGTGACCAATGTTGCCATTATCTTTATTCTCGCTCGGGGGAGGCCTTACAAACTCGAATTAATCTGTATAGAAACCGCTAAACAGACTGACCGAAAATATTACGGAATTTGGAAGAAGGACAAATTGGCTGTTTGAAACAAATTCATATCAGAGCGTTCTAATTAAATTTGCTCATCCAAGTGTGACAGGGTTTTTTATTCAGTATCACCAGGTAATTTCGATGAAAACGGCTGGATAAAAAGACGGTGAAAGTGGTATCTCGATACCTGGATTTGAAGCAAATTTTGGCTTTAAAAAGTCTTGTAGACAAAATCATATACTTTATCTGTATCACAGCTAAATTTGACAGCACCTTTAGGTGTTTACATGCCCAATCGGACAAAGAAGGTTTCTACGAGCTCCTGGAAATAACCTATGAAAAGTATCATAGAAATCGTACTTGCTGACCTCGATGACAGATAAAGCAAGAAGAGGACTTTTGATAGTTGTGGACATGTACACGCTACCTAATCAAGGTACTATTGCGGGTACAAGAAGACAATGGGAAAATACTGCCAAAAGGTTTATCGTTTAACTGCAACAATCGAAAGAGAGCAGCACAGTGTTTGCCGACTATTGTTTCTTTAACGTCTCTAAAAATCACGGAACGCCAAATATTACCTCTGATGTGTAAGATTTTACAAAGCAAGCACAAACGAGAAACCCATCGTTCGGCGATTAATCCCGGCGATCACTTATAGCAAGAGGGTCGATATGTTGTAACAGAGTAAAAGAGGTCAGCATAGACTTCTTCGAAGGAAAAAGAGTACGTTTGTAAAACACGAAGTCGTGATGATTGAACAGCTCTTCCAAAGGAATGAGGTTCGGAAATTTTGTCAGAAGGTGAAAAGGAAGTGTCAGAGTAACGGCAAAATTTAAAACGAAAACATCGTACCAAAGACACATTCAGTCCTTAGAATTTGGGAGAGAAATTTATGCGACAATTCTTAATTGGCTATAACGACGAACATACTACTATCAGGAAGAGGCCGGACGAAGGCCATGAAAGCTAGCGTTTACCTCATTTACGACGTGAGGATAGTAAATTTTAGATAAAATTTGAATAACCTTCAGAACTCCACAGTTGAATATCATGAATTTAATCAAGGAGTGTACCCTCCGCGCGTGGAACCTAAGCATCGCCTGGGACCTTAAGAAAGTAGTTCACCCAAATTGCGCCAACTACAGGAGCCTGCTAATATCGCATATAAGATCCTTGATACTGTGTTATAGCCAATTATCACCCATCGGTCTTATCAAATTACTGGTCTAATCGCAACGGTTTTTAGATGATGCCAACGAAGGTTTCTACCAGATTTGACAAGTTATTATACAAGTTGCCGGTCATAGGTCTTGTTGGCGGCAGGAATACCGGTAGTTCCTACCAGGACTTAAATCACGGTACCGTGGGTGCGGGCCTGACTTGTTAGAGGTAGGCCCCCTTGTGGGAGAGTCATGGTAGCTGATAGGCAGATAGGCAGTGCAAATAACATACTCTCGATAGAGTCTGTATAGAAGAGCTGTATGTAACATGTACGGTTCTGCCATTCCTTCTAAACTCGTTCGCTTGTCCAGAATATCGATGGAGAACTGCAGTTGATGGGTCAATTTTTGAAGAAACAGCATCGGATCTTTTAATTTCAAACAAGGCTTATTAATCCCTTCGTTTTGTCGTACTACTTAAAAATATTGTGCGCATTTCACCAGCATGAAAATTCTTCAATATTTAATATTTAGTTGAAGCGTATTAAATAGATTTTTCGTGTGATCTTCGGGCTCGTCTGTATTTAACTCCAGTTCTCCGAGGGAACTTCGAATCAATTCCATTGAGAGTGATCCCTGAGCGTTCCTTATCTTCTGCAAATTTATAGTTTCAAAAGGAAAGTTGCTCCTTTAGGTTAAGAGACACTACTCGGTTAAACGCGACCCATATACCTTTGTATTATAAAGTAACAATACCGTCTTCCTCTTCCTGGTTTTACCACCGATAGAAATGTTAGCCATCGATTCCAAAATTTTCATTAAAAACGTTCTTGACTCTTCACACTACTGCAGGTAGTGGAACATGCTGGAGACCATAAAGCCAACAAGATTTGGGTAAAGCATGCCACTCCTGGATATAAAAAATGCACTGTAGTAAAACACTGTCATTCATAGAAAACAGTTGATATCCTGGATAACTTTGTCATTGATGAGCTTTCACAGAAAAATCCAATCGATGCTATGAGTGGATATATGTCTAGAGATCATGACTGCGGTGAATACACATAAAAGTATTTATAGCAAACAAGCGTTCCTAAGTCTGGACCAACGAAATTTATGACTTTAGCGAAGCTAATGTACGTAGACGCCGCGTTGGGGATTTTTAGAAGTTATGTCGACCGGTTTGGTGACAGGTTATGGACTTCCTGTCGCTACTAAAACTCCTCCCTCAAAAGCGGAATCAGATGCTCAACCACGTCAATAGAACACCAAGGTGCTCTACATCAAACGCTGAAATGCTAAACGCATAATCAACGAATCGATTCCGGAGGTCGAGATAACTGCGCACATGAGGAATAAAAGACAGATTACTCACGCGCGAGCGCCAGAGATCATTGGAGGAAACCGTGCTGGTTCCCAAAAGGCCCTAATTCAAAAATTCCAAAACCCCCACAGGACCTTCCAACGCCACATCTTGAGGATCCTGGGCCTCATGCAAGAAAATATCGGACAACCGCCCCTCACAGGGCCACCTCAAGCCTATCGCTTGTACCGACCAAAGATATTTCGATCTTTCCTCAAAAGTCGTAATTGGGTACAGAGCTCGAGGTTGTGGTTAATGAGGATATTCCCAGCACCTAGAACCCGCAGCTGGATCTCAGTTGCGCCGTTCTCCCCAGGATGACATCCTTTATATCATTAGGCTTCCAACTCATGACTGGAAAGCCGCGAAACTGGACAAACTAAGGGGTTCTTATAAATAGATGCGCGTTAATTGTGAACAATAAGAAATCCCTTAAATCTATGGCGCAGACAAAAGGCATTATTCGGTTCGGATTCGAGTCTATAACCGTAAGAGTTTACAAAAAGCTCGATTCTAATAAGTAACCTCCGCTACCTTTAATTGAAACACGAAATACAACCTCATATCCATGAGTGTTGATCTCATTTCCTGAAATGCACGACAACTCCAAACTTTCCGAAGTGACAACCTAGTTGACGGTGGAAACCCTGTCAGAAATAGAAACCGACCACGAATGAAAAATAGCTCTTTTACGATCAGAGGGTGAATATGAGCTTTTGGGCACAATTTCAGAATCGCGAGACTCAAATAACACGGAGGTAGAGACTTCTCTAATTAGTTGTAGTAGTGATTCTACGGTTTTTCCAGATTAACCTTCATCACTCAAAAAATGCATTGGCCACACTCATTTCGCCTTAATATACATATAAGCCTTCACATAATCTTACTTCCTAATCTCAGCGACTCCGACATAACTGATAGACTGGAGACTGTCAAATGTATCTATTGACTTTCATTCGCATACCCTGGCCACGACTATGTGGGCCCTCTCCCTAATGACAACTTAGACAGAGGTGTCTTGGAAGCTAGAATGCAGAAAATTGGTCTCATTTTTGGATACGATGCCAACGCAGATAACACTGTATGGGATAGTACCGACACGTACCGGAATTATTGTAAAACTAATTGGTCAAAATACAGAGGAACGATTTTAAAGCTACTCTCCTCTGAACTCCTAAGACTAATGAGCTTGACTTGAATGTCAATAACTACGGAAGGCAAAGCCACAATCATGGAGGTCATTCTGTGGCAAAATAGCAGAAGCCTCCATGCCATTGCGGTTAAGAAAAATCCTCTCTACAAAACGTACGGTGCCTAGCAGTTCCTGGACGACTTCAAGTGAGGAATCACTCAACCTAATATTCTTAATACACAAGGAATCTTTCCAAAGAACATCGATTACAAGATGCCCCAATATTCCTCTAGATCTTTCTGGGAGGAATGTGCTTTTATGAACGACAAGTCAATCCATTTCTAAACAGATGGATCCAAGACTGATAGCGGGATTGGTGATGGTGGTTTCCCAGATAAACTTAACTTTAGATTCTCTTTCCAAGTCACTGTGATCATAGCACAGCGTGATGGGAAAGAGCTACAGGACTATCCTACCTACTAGCTATCCGACCTGATAAAAGCTATCATCGGTACGCCAATCGCTATGGGCAAACTAAAACTAAAGCTGGATCGTATTAGAAGAACAAACCTTAGGTGGACTGGTGGGTCAACATATTTGTCGACCAAATAAATTTGGCCAAAACTGGATTTGAATCGCTCTAAGAGTTTGATCTTTCTATGTGTGTCATCACAGGACATTGTCTTATAAGTAAGCATGCAAGAAGGGTTGGCGTTTTTAAGAACGACTTCTGCGAAAACTGCATGGCTCCCTTCCCTACAATGACTTAAGCTATCGAAATAATACTGAGGCTAACAGTTTCCTACGCTTCGTGAGAAGCTCAAATTAGTTCCAAGAGTAGGAGGATCACAGATTCATGTGGCATCACAATGGCTCAATGGGTCTAAGTGGGTTGATTTTTTCCAAAGGACACTATTACCAAACATGACCTACTGTCTAGACAGAGCCCGTATTTGAAAGACTGAAGCAGGTGCTCATATAAAGGATATATGTAGTCTTTCATGAAATGCTGAAGAAATCTCCACTAATCATATTTTATTAATCTAAAAGAAATGATTAAAAGCAATAAAGTCTTCCATAGTTATTCTTATTTTACAACGCATGACTTTTGTGTCACTCCTGCAGCTAATCGTATAATGTCTAGTGTCAAGACTTCAATTCTCCTACTGTCTTTGTCCTCCAGTTCAAGAGAAGATTCCTATCATTAGCGTCAGGGTGAACTTTTGAACAAAACATATTCAAATATCAGAGGTTAAGGCACTGCCTTAAGTCCTATCAAAAACCTGCAAACCTAGTCACATATATAAATATCACACATAACAAATACATCGACACCAATTGAATAAAATTAATTTGAAAATTCTTTCACTCTTTGAAGAGATGAGACAAACTTTAAAACTACGAGTATGCCGAGGATGTGGTTTTCTATATTTTTTCCTTCAAATTTTGGTTCCTTTCTCCAAAAAGGGAAAGAAGGAAAAGCACTATGGCGAAGAAACTTCCTTAGTCATGCACACAAATGATCTAGTTCAGAACATGAGAAAGGAGATGCTGTTAGTTCCTACATTCGGATGGATACATATTTTTCAAATTCAAGTGAATAAAAGATATTTTTGTGTTGTAACTAAAAAAAAAATGTATGTAAACATTAGTGTTCGAGTATGTTTACTTCCTGGCAACTGCATAAATTCACACTTTATTCTTGAGTCACTTATACCCGTACACAGATAGATATCCTCTTCATATACTTCGCATGAAGACGACAATTCTCACAATTGTATGACGAAGAGAAATTCCATCTCTTCCATCTGTAACGAAGGCAAGGACACATTCTTACCCCTACAAAATTGCCAAGGACTGGTTGAGTCAAAATGAATAAGAATAGCTATGCAAATTGCGTTGGGTTTAGTGTTGCAAAAGTGATATCATTTCGATAAAAAAAAACAGAATTCTCTGCTCTTCATCATGCAATTGAATTAAATGGAATGATGCATGGAAAAGAATTACCAACCTGAATAGTATGTTAAATATGATTCATTGTGGTCCTCAAAATCACCACTCGACTGCTGATCATATGGGTATGCATTCATGTCGAATGGACGACCAGATTCCATTATCCTTGGACGATCCTCTTCGACGAGTTTTTCAACTTCTTCTTTGTAAATGTTGAAAATCAAGGCGGTACATTTGAGCTTTATGTAAATAAAAGAAAATCAAAATACAATGACGCTTCAAATTGAAAGGATTTTCATTTGCAAAAAAAGAAGATACTCGTACTTACCCTCATTTGGCCTTTAATGAAGTGTTGTGTGGTGACCATGAAACCAATTTCACTGTATACCGACTCGAGATTATGCTCGGGGTATTTTTCAATTTGATGCATTTTGATGTGGTGCGGTGGCACCTGCAAAGGAATGGAAAAGAAAGAGAAAAGAAAGTGAGAAGATATTTGAGTTTTTGAATTATTCTAGAACTATACTATTTCTTAAAAGAAATTACTATCGGAACTCCTATGCATGAATGAAATCCCTAAAAGTAGTCGAACGACATATCTTGACCTATTTAAAAAATTTATCCATGATCTTGTAACTATAATATAATAAGGAACAATAATTTTTCTTTCAGTTTCTGATGTGCATTGCTGTCCTCTAAAAGACTGATTAATAACGTCGTATCAAAAAAGCAAAGAGCTGTTTAACAGGTATGTATAATACTCGTATAAAGTGTGTTTTTTAAAAAGTTCAGATGTCTTTGTTTAAATAAAACACAAACAAATTAACTTGATGACAATTTACTAAATTCATTCGAGAGACTATATTATGCCATTTAATATTTTCAATTTTTAATTTTTTTCAATTTTCATTTTCATTTATTACTTTATAAATTCTTCACAATATAAAATCAATTTTACAAAGTAGTAACCTACGTTTAAGTTTATAAAGTGTCATAGGGAACAAGAGGCGAAAGCAATGAACAAAGTATAGATAATAAACATCATACAATTTATAGATTTTTGAGTATAATTTATTACTCTTTAACTGCTATACCTAATTCGTCAACTATAATTTGGAAAATGATTTTTATTGGTAACGATTGGCAGAAACTTCGTGTAGAACTTTACTCTACTAAAAACACTGAGAGTAAAGAAATGGGTCTATAATTATTTAGTGACGTTTTTTCTCCCTTTTTAAATAAGGGTATTACTTCGGCTTAAATCTTTTGGAAAAACACCACTAAAAACGCTTTTATTAAAAATTTGAATAAAGCTACACTTTTGACAAAGTGTAAATTTTTAAGAGAGATGATGATTTTATATAACTCGGACAATGCTATAGAACGAAAAATGAAATTCTGAGACGAAGAGACATCATTTGCTAAGCAAAAAATCAGCGCAATTATCTGATACTATTTTTGTGAAAACAGAGGCAACAAAATCATTGAATTTATCTGCTATGACCTTGCGGTTATCTTTTTGGTTCCGAATATAAATGCTTTCAGTTGTTTTGTTCAATATTTCTTTTGGTCGTTTATCAAAAACATCAGAAATTCAGCCTTATCCTTCACCCACCAGTGGGTGACCGTGGCACAAGTGGTAGTCTTCAAAATCAGAATGTTCGGTTTTCGAATCCCAGCTTCGACCGAAAGACATTTTCAGACAACTTAATTCACGTAAGACGAATGATTGCCTATAATACAACAACAAGTCCAATTACACTAATAATTTAGTCTCCCCATTAAATGTTGGATGCCACCCATGGAGTGAAATAACCACTGAACCCAACAATCTTTCTCTCTCTGTCTGTCCCATTTTCCTAAAAACTTAACACATGTTCAGGCATTTTAAGTGTAATAATACCCACTTGAGTGTTAAGTTCTTTAAAAACAAAAAAAATTGTACTATGACATTCCAAATGTCAGCTCTTTAGACAAGGCTAATCTGCTTGCTGCACGCTTTGCGGCCAGCTCAACACTTACAAATTTTTCTTTGTCTCCGCCTACACTTATAAAAAAATAAATCCGCTGGTCCAGATGGTATATCTCCCCTTCTTCTGAAGCGGTGTATTCTTCTCTCTCCTCCTACAGAACCTTCTTTCGAAGGTCATGGAAACGCTGATAAATCGTCCGCTCATGAAATATTTCGAAACACGAAACTTCTCAATGATCGGCAGTACGATTTTCGTAGCAGCCAGTGGACGGTGATTTGATGGCATGTCTCACCGAAAAGTGGAACCAAAGCTTATACATTGATCTGGTGAAAGCAAGATAGTGCCACTTGATATTTGATTTTGGCATCAGGCTCTTTTGTCAAAAATGCGTGCATTTGGGATCGACGACTCTCTTCTTCAATGGATTAGGAACTACCTTTCGGAACGTTCAATTCAAGTTGTATTGGATGGTTTCAAGTCTGATATTCACAAAATAAATGCTGGTGTGCCCCAGGGCTCCGTTTTGTCTCCAGCACTCTTTTCAATTTTCATCAACGATCTCTTGTCTGTGACTTCTAATCCAACATATTCCTTTGCTGACGACAGTAATCTCATATTCGTTTCCGGACTCACGTTACTGATATTTGGCTTTAGAATTGTAACGGCAGCGTATGTTAAGCTCATTACATTCCAATATTAGCAGCATAACCAATTGCGGCACTATCAACAGAATGGAATTTAATGCTTACAAAACACAATGCTGTCTGCTGTCGTTAAAGCAAAATTTAATCACTAAGCCATTCTTGCACTTGCATCGTCAAAACCGAAAAACTTTCCATTCTCGGCGTGCGTCAATGACAACTAAATTGGAATGACCACGTAAGATATTCCATTTCGCCAAAAATGCTACGAAATGTCTAGGTTTCGTCAAACGATGTAAGAAATACTTTTCCCCTTCTGAGCTGGTCTCAATATAAAATGCATTCATCCACCCAAAATTGGAGTACAATGCACACATCTGGTTAGGGGTGCCTAAAACGTCTCTGCACTTGCTACATAGCATTCAAAACCATGCAAAAAAGCTCATAGGTATTTCACATATCTTAATAAATACGCCAAATTTTTATTAACAAAGTCAAAAATTTTCTCGTAACTGAGGATCATTTTTTGGAAAAAATCCGGATTTTCTTCCATTTACAATAGGGCCAAATCCGAGAAAGTTTCATGCGCACGATGGTCATTTTTCATTCACTCTTGGGTGAGTATGATCTGATTCTGACAGGAACTTTTGAAAAATGCCCAGCTGTTGAAAATAATGCGGAATCGATTGATTTCGCGTGCCACGACTAGCTCGAATGAAGCGCAATCGTGAAATGTAATTTTCGACAACTTTATAGAGCAACTAGGGCCGTATATGAGCAACAACACGGCGAATGTTGATTTCCAAATCGTCTAACGTCTCTGGTTTATCGACATAGACATACCCCCAAAGAAAGTAATCTAAAGGTGTGAGATCGCAGGATCGTGGAAGCAAGTCCATTACGCGAAATTATGCGCTTAGAAAATGTTTCCCGCATTAAATTGATGGTTTCGCGTGCCGTTGAAACCAAAGCTCTGTCACATCAATACCAATCAACTGAGGAACGAAGAAGTCAGAAATAATGTTTCTATAGCGCTCTCCATTGACGGTAACATTCTGGCCGGCATCGTCCTTAAAGAAATATGGGCCGATGATTTCAGCAGCCCATAAAGCACATCAGCAGTGAGTTTTAATGGTTGTTAGTGCGTCTCGACAAAGGCTTCTAGGTTTTCTCCACTCCAAATTCGGAAATTTTGCTTGCGTACATATCCATTTAACCAAAAATGGGCCTCATCGGAGAACAAAATTTTGAGTTGAAAGTGAGTTTCAACTCCTCAACACTGCGCTCCATGATCGCAATAACACTGGCGCAGTGTTGCCAGTTTAAAAACCAAACCTCTAAAATGTTTTTTACTGCTTTTTTCTTTAATTTTGCTTCAATATGCCAATTTTCTCGCAAGATTTGACGGCGTTTATCACATTCTTTGTTGATGGAATTAAATTTCCTTTCGATGTCCATAAAATTATCACCACATCACCAGGCGCAGTGGCCATCACAGCTTAAGATTCGTTCAGTTCACGAAATACTCACTTATAGATTTTCTTCAGTAGTTGTGTGCATTTTCTATACAATGTCCGGGAACTGTTATGTTTCTTAAAGTCCGCATCTATTTTTTCGACTTTTTACCGACGGCTATCATTTCGAGAAGAAAATTTCTTCTGGCAACATGAAAAATGGGCATGTGCATGTGCGGACATCAAATGGAGAGCAGTTATTCATCGCAAGAAAAGAAGACCTGGAGAAGATTTGCAATCAGCCATATAAATATATCAGAGCACGACGACAACAAACAAGTGATCTCAAAATTAACTAGATAGGAATGATAGTTTTTCGAATTAATATATTTCAGCAGCTGTCAAAGTTACCAATGACATCCAAATGTCAAAATATTCTGTAAGGTTTGCCATTTCATCACGCATCGTTTTACGTTTGAAGAGGGTGCGGAAATTGTTAAAACATATTATCGAAATTCCGGCTCAGTTGTAAATACGTAACATGAATTTCGTCGTGAGGTCGGTCGTCATCATGGGTGCAGTGTGCAAGCAATTCGTCGCACTGTGGAAGAGTTTGAGCGTGAATGCACCCGCTTGGATCTTAAACCACCCACCAGACAGAGATTGGTGCGAAATGAAGAAAACATAGGCGCCGTATCGGCTAGTATCCAAGAGCACCCAGAAATGTCGATTCGGCGACGATCAGCAGAATTGGACATTGTCAGAGAGTCAACCCGGCATATTCTGCGGTTGGATTTGGGCCTACGTCCATATAAGATTGTGCTGACATAAGAATTGATGCCGGACAACCATAGAGAACGCCGTGAGTTTGCTAATTGTGCCCTATAAATGTTGGCCGGAGATCAGAATTTTGGCCAAAAAATCATCTTCTCGGACGAGGCCCATTTTTGACTCAACGGCTATGTTAAACGATTTATCAGTTCTTTGATCATTTCACTATGCCACTGGCAGATATCAGATATTTTCAAAATTCACATCAATTTCATCCCGAAGCTAATATCGCTTTTCTTTGGTTAAAAAATTCCTTGTTTAACTGTCCAAACTCGTACGATTTAAAACTCGCATTCCAAAATTATATTGCTCACCCTATTGTAACGCCTCCATTATATTGTTACGCCCCAAAATTTACACAACAACTTGTAAAAAAAAATAACAACGAATTTGGCGTCCCGGTTGCTCTAAGCGATGAAAGAGATTTCCATTAAGTGACGTCAAAATCTATGTATGCCCACAGGACGTTAGAAGTCAAACTTCCAGCCACCTCTACCCTTCGCTCCAGGACAACTTTTTACAAGTTTTCGTTTTTCTTAGAAAATTCAAATACAAAAAAAGAAGAAGGAAATACCACCAGCAGGAATGCCAAAAAGGATTGAATTCCTGGTAGGATATGACTCAGTTCATACCACGTGTTCACTACCTCTACCCTATTTCTTGCCAATTTTTATTTTTTTGTGCATTCATTGAGTTTTTGGATATTTTGTGGCTACACACCGCAATATCTCACCCACATAGCTCATATGGAAGAACACAAACATCATCGCAAACACCGGCATATCCTCGTACGGAACAAAATTTCCCTTCGTTTCATAGGCAACCCGAAAATATGCGACCAAAGTCATTCATCATGTCGAAGATATTTTTGCCAACCAGCACTGGAAATTTATGGAATTTCTTGTTGTGCTGTCGATTTGGCGGCATTGGTGGTTATTTTTGGGTTGTTCTGTTCTGTTATTGCCCGGGTTGTTGGCTCACTGCGTTGGTTTGGTATTTCTTTTTTGCAAGAGAACAACATTGCTCGAGGATGTCACTAGTACGCATAAATACATAGGTAGAGACTAACGTAAAAAGGAACAACAGCATCGAGCTTCCAAGAGATACTGAAAGTTGCGTCAAGCATTTTTGTCCATACACATTGTTTAGACTTTAGACGATGCCCACAGCGACGACTCCAACGTATCATATATAGCAAAGTAGAAGCTAGCAGAGCAAAATCCTAAGCCAACATAAAATGTGTGGTGGAAATGAGTTATGTTCGTTTCAGGCAGGAAAGCGGAGTAAATTTTTTGTCACGAGGTCCATTTCGGTTTAAAATTAAAAAAAAGTTTTTTTTTGTCTAAATTTAAGAGAAAGGATTAAAATCCTACATTGGCGGCAGTGTGGCTTTGATTGAAAATTATGTGATATCGATAATGTTATAGGTGCTTGCCATCTCAAAGATAGCAAGTTGATCAACAGGTAGAAATGTCGACTAGATTAAAAAAATTAATGTTGACCACCATCACAAGCAACAGAACAGTCCTATTTGTAGGAAGCCTTAAAATTTGAATAAGACTTGGATTCTCCGTAGCGTGGTGAATATAACGGGTTTTAATTTTTGGAGTGTCAAAGTTTTCGCAGTGATTAAATGAGAAATGTTGTCACATTGAGATGTCATTTCGTCATGGAAAGACTGACGCCACAACAACGATTTCAAATTGTTGAAATTTATTTCCAAAATTGGAGCTCTGTTCGCAGAACTCATGAAGCATTTCGTGAAATTTACGGTAGACATCATTGGCCACCTGAAGGTGCAATATATCGAATTCTTGAAAATTTTCGCACACTCAAATACCGAACAAGAACGAGAAATATCGCTGCTGTGGAAGCTTGTGTTGAAGAGGTAACAACTTCGCCTTTGTCCATCTAGTATATGGAAAATTGTGTGGAAAGATCTTGGTCTCCAGGCCAATAAGATCCAATTGTTGTAACACCTTAAGCCGCGTGGAAATTTATTACATTGGGTGTTCAGTGATTGGACTTAAATCAACAGGAAGTTGACCCAGTTTTTTACCGTAAAATTTTGTTCAGTGATGAGTCTCATTTCTAGTTAAATATCTACATATACAATCAGAATTTACGTATTTGGAGCGACGAGAGTCAATAACACAATTATTTGTTCCCAAATTCGCGTGACGTCAATATGGAAGATCTGTGGTCCCAACAGGATGGTGCTTCACCCCATACTGCCATCGAAGACATTGCTTTATAGAAAACACTAGAACTATAGAAAACAGAGTGATTTCAAGAGATTGACGCGTTAATTCTTCTTAACTCTTAACTCTTCTAGTCAGAAGAAGAACCACATCATGGTGCACCTATTCCAATCCCAACGGTTCCTGCTCAGTAGCTCTGTTTTAGATATGGAGCTAACCGATCATTGCATAACGTGTTTAAGCCTACAAGGTATTTTCGATTTTTTTTTTATAAAGTAGCGCGCGCTCAAGTGGTTAAGGTACCCTTAAAATGTTTACACACAGCGCGGGTGAAGGAAAATTAGAGAGGGAAGAAAGATAGGTACCGATGTACATTGGTTTTAAATGTCTAAATATTATAATGACTAGGAAATAGAGAGCTCGTCAGGGCATTCCACAAGCAAGTTGTTCGGCTTAGGAACGAATCACGATATTTCAGAGTACGTCCAAAAGTGGGCTTGAACGTGGCGACATCGAATACGTGGTCATTCCAACGTAAGTTGTCATTGACACACATACCGAGAATGGAAAGTTTTTCAGTTTCGACGACGCTTTAACGACAACAGACAGCAATGTGTTTTGGAAGCATTAAGTTCCCCAATTGGTTATGCTGTTAATATTGGAGTTTAATTACCTTAACATACACTGGCGTTCTCGTTCTACAGCCAAAGACCAGGGACATGAGTCCGGGAACGAATATGACAATCAGAGATTACTGTCGTCAGCAAAGGAATATATTGGTAACAGACAAGAGATCGTTGATGAAAATTGAAAAGAGTGCTGGAGACAAAACGCAGCCCTGGGGCAAAAGAGCATTTATTTTATGAATATCAGACTTAAAACCATCCAAGACGACTTAAATTGAACGTTCCGAAATGTAGCTCCTAATCCATAGAAGAAGAGAGTCATCGATCCCAAAAACATGCATTTTCGACAAAAGAGCCTGATAAATGTCCGCTTTGGTTCCAATTTTCGGTGAGACATGCCATCAAATCACCACTGGACCTGTTGCTACGAAAACCGTACTGCCGATCATCGAGATATTTCATGAGCTGACGATTTATCAGCGTTTCCATGACTTCGAAAAGAAGGGACGTAAGTGCAATGGGTCTGTAGGAGGGGAGAGAAGAATACACCACTTCAGAAGAAGGGCAGATATACCATTTGGGCCAGCGGATTTATACATGTTGAGATCTTTAAGTACTCTTGCTACCACACGAGTGCGAAAGTGAGTTCATCCCATTGAAGATTCGACACACTCAAGTGTAGGCGGAGACAAAGCACAATTTGGAAGTGTTGAGCTGGCCGCAAAGCGTGCAGATTGGCCTTCTTTAAATAGGTACCTGACATCTGGAATGTCATTGTAAATGAGCGTTGGGATGGAGGATGAAGCAAAATTTCTGATATTTTTGACAAACGACCAAAAGCTTTTACTACCTTTGAGACATTATAGTATCTTTGCTTCAACTTTTGGTCGTATTGGAATTTCACGCGCTTAAGAAACACGTTGCAGTCATTCCTGGCACGTTTAAACCTTTTTCGGTTTTCCTCTGTCGGATTGGTCTTGAAGGACCGAAAAAACATTCCTCTAACCCTGACAACCTCTTAACAACTCGAGTCTCACCATGCTTTTTGTTTAGGTTTGATATTCTTCATCCGATGAGGGATATAGGATCTCATTCCATAGACAATAGAGTTTGTGATCATATCAGAAGCGGCATACACATTGTTATCCAGGAAACATAAAGACTAGTTAAAATTCCTAAAGAAGCTCTTAAGTCCGCTCCAATTGCCTTTCTTGTATTGCCATACGGTTCTTTTAGGAATCTTTTCTCTAACTGTGTGGTCGATGTACGAGAAATTAGCTGATATTACACAGTGGTCCGATGACCCTAGACTTGATAGCACATAGATCTTGTACTTTTCAGGGTGAAAAGTTAAAAAAAAAAGTTTCATGTTGACGGTATGACTATCAACGTCTGGTATTCGTGTGGGCTAAGTTACAATGGGTTAAATTATTTTCCGCAGCGAAGATCTCAACACACCATCCTCCGGGTGTTGTTTGTCCAGAATGTCGAAGCCACCCAGAATTATGTATATTGAAATCGCCCGTAATAAGAATTTCAGTATGAGAATACAGGGATATAATTCTTCGAGTGGAGTCAGACAAGTCGAGTTCATATGCAGTTTAGGGCCTCTGTAAAAAAAGCCACACAATACGCCCCAGAATCGGTTTATAAAAGACAAGGCTCGGTGATCGCTTTATCTCCAGAATTGACTTTGTCAATTTTCCGCCCAGCTCGTGCGATTTAACACAATTTATCTTCTTTCTACATTAAGAACCTGCTCAACGCCAATAAGCCTGAAACTGTGAAGAACTTATAGGCGAACATTTGGCGAAACATTGCTGGAATATCGATTCCGAGAGAAAAAAACATCTTGATGGCGCGTCTAATCAAAACCCCGGTAGTTTACAAGTGGCTGAAAGTTTGTTCTTCTCTCGAAAAGTTCGACAACATGCAAGCAACTGTGTGCCGATAAACCTAATAACTGCGGACGGATCTTATTTTGATGAAATAAATTGAAAATCAAAATGGCTTACTGAATCTCTTTAAGTTTGTAGCAACTGCCCAGCAATCTCAAAAATATTGTTCAGATTCCTTGTGTTTCGAATTTGTAAGCCTGTCTTCTGTACAGACATGGGGTAATCTTACGAGAAGTTATTATGCCGTGGGTGGCCGTGGCCCAAGTGTTAGTGGACTGGCTTTCAAATTAGAAGATTCGGTGTTCGAATCCCAGCCTCGCCCGAAACACATATTCATTTTTTTCAGTTAACGAAAATCTAGTAAGATGAGTAGTTGACTAGAAATCAACAACAAGGCAACTTCCACTAAGAATTTAGTCTCCCCATTGTTAAAACTGCAATTCCAAATACATATATATTTTTAACACATATAATTATAAATAATAATAATTAACCTACTTATAGTATATTTAATGAATTAACTACTATAAAATTTTCATTCCACTGAACGTATACTACTTACATGAATTAACTATTCTATTACATTACTCATGTGACATAACCCTGTATAATAAAACTTTACATTCTTATCATTCTGGTTTGGACTTTGAAAGACTGCGTTTTCTTTAACAGGGTTATGGGCCCAGGAGAAAAGTAAAATCTTCAAAAATCTAATTAATCATTAAAGAATTTTAAATTCTGTAATTCGGAAAAGTGTAAAAGTTAGTTGTCATGGCGAATCACCAATTAATAAGAATTGAACCATTATCTAGGGACAATTTCGACACTTGGAAGCTGCACGTGGAAGCCTTGCTGATAAGAAGTGAGACATGGGATTATGTGTGTGGGCTGAAGACGAGACCCACTGGAACCGAGTCAAAGGATTTGATCGATGCAGCAGCTTGGGACAAAGAGGACCAAAAGGCGAGATCAGACTTAATATTGTGAATTAGTTCATCAGCGTTAAAGGAGGTAAGAGGATGCGTTACTTCGCATGATATTTGGATGAGATTGCATAAGGTATATCAATCACAAGGACCGGCAAGAAAGGCCACTCTGTTGAAACAGCTTGTTTTAAATAAAATGTGCGAGGATGCGGATATTTACGTCCACTTGTCTAAGTTTTGGTCCGCAGTAGACAAGTTAGCAGATATGCAATTAGATGTTAATGAAGATTTGCTTTCAATTTTATTATTATACAGCCTACCAGAATCATTCGAGAATTTTCGGATCGCTATTGAGTCTAGGGATGAATTGCCGAGCCCTGAAATTTTAAAAATTAAAATCGTAGAAGAGTACGAAGCCAGAAAAAACAAAGACAGCGATCAAAACGGTGCTTTATTGGCAAGAACAAGATATCAAAAATATAAAGCAAAAGGAAATATGTCAGCGAAACCTAATGAAAGATACTCCCATGAAGACAGAAATAAATTTAGAGAGAACGAAGGTAAGAAAAATCTCCCTACTCATTGCAAATGTTATCGGTGTGGTCGCATTGGTCATAAAGCAGCAGCATGTAGAACCAGATTTAATGTAACAGACAAGTCGGCAGTCACTGAAGAATCATTCTCCATAGCGCAAATGAGAGCGACAGAAATCAATCAGAAAAATAGTCTATGGTGTTTGGACAGTGGGGCAACCTCCCACATGTGCAGTGACAAAAACAAGTTCACAGATTTTAATATTATGGAACCCCGTCAACTGTTATTAGCAAATAAACAAACAACTGATATTAAAGGTCGCGGTATAGTGAGAATTTCGACTCTACACGGAAATTATGCAAAACTTGAGAACACACTTTATGTCCCTGACCTTAGAACAAATTTAATATCGATACCTAGAGTGACTGAAAAAGGTTTTACTGTAGTTTTTGATAAGGATCGTGCATTGATTAAAAATTGCACAAACAAAGTTGTTGCTGTTGCTAAGAAAAAAAATGGTTTGTATTACATTGCAGAGAACGTTGACGCCGCTCATCTAGGAAAGTCTGGAAATAACATCTGTTTACGAACGTGGCACGAGAAATTTGGTCATTTAAATTATAAAACATTATGTGAAATGATAAACACTAAATCAGTTTTGGGTTTGAATACAGGTAGTCAACACATTGAGTGGGACGGTGGAAATTCTAAATTTCGGTGTGAAATTTGCATCCAAGGAAAACAATCGAAGAGACCATTCCCAACGGCGGGCACTCCCCGAAGCAGTCATCCATTGGATCTGATCCATAGTGACATATGTGGCCCGATACAAAGTAAATCAAATGGAGGATGCAGCTATTTTGCCACTTTCATCGATGATGCAACTAGGTGCTGTGAGGTTTATTTTCTTAAAGAAAAAAATGAAGTTTACAATGCTTTCAAAGATTTTAAATCACATTCTGAAAATTTTCTAGGAAGAAAAATTTAATCTATCAGATCGGATAACGGAGGAGAGTACTGCAATGAGAGGTTTAAACGTTTTCTGTCTCAACATGGAATTAAACATCAGCTGACCGTCCCATACAACCCACAACAAAATGGCGTAGCTGAAAGATGAACAGGACGCTGGTAGAAATGAGTCGTTGCATGTTACTTCAAGCGTTTTCTTTAACACCCATTAAATGTTGGATGCCACTCATGGAGCGAAACAACCACTGAGCCCAAACATCTTTCTTTCTCTCTCTATCCCATTTTCCAAAAATCTTAACGCATGCTCAGGCACTTTAAGTGTATTCATACCCACTTGAGTGTTAAACTTGACTAAATATGATTTTCCGTATTAACTCAGTTCAACATCACGTAAATCCTATTCCTCCACTTTTGCAAAGGTCAAATGTATCTCGACTAAAAAGTATATACCGTTTTGAGTTAGAACGTATAGTATGTACACACATACTCATATATGTAAAAGAGGATTTTGATTCCATATTGGCATCTCAAAAGATCGCTTTAGATTATAGAAGAAAATCTTATAGAAGAATTCCGTAATCGGAAGCAAATAAATTTCCTTTTTTTTGACATGATATTCAAGGATATTACCGAAATTCCGAAAATACCATAAATAAACGCTACAATAACCTATGACGCCGTTATTTCCTCTTATTCAAATAACCAACCTACCCACATGGTAATTTATTATTTATATTTAATTAATTGCGATTCAACAGACACTCCATCCGGTTAACCAAACCTACAGGCCAACCACATACTACATTATTGCTACGTTCTCTTCTCAACCCCTTTTAATTCAAGTCAACCCTCCTAACCTACACCTCATCCACTCATTAAAGAAAATCAGAATTTCACTGACCTCCAGCTCCATCCTCGATTTTTCTATCTCTTTTTCGAAACTATAACTCAAATGTTTGTTTAAATACCACAACATATCACATTCAAATGACTACAGGATACCTAGACCCAAACAAGAATGAAAAGGGACACCACCATTTTCTAAAATCCCGAAAGGAAGCTCAAGAAAACCCAAACGCCAAAGTATGGATATTTATATACTCGTGCTCGTATGATAAAAGAACGAAAGGAGTACTCGATGTGTCTTATGTCTGGTTGTGTGCGCCCTTTCTTTGTTAATAAATTGTCACTTTGCTTCAATGGTCACCCATTTAGTTGTTGTTTTTCAAATACACACATGCTGTTCATTAGTTTGGCCCTAAATCTAAGTTTGAGACGTTCCCAGAAAACCCATTTAAATGGTTAGCCCAGCTGTAAATACCTCAGGGTTACCCGATCCTTAATTAATAAAATGTTAGCAGACTTCATGCCTAGAATAAGGCCCTGGCATATGAGTACACAAACACACACATATGCTCTGGCCACAGTGGATCTGAGTGTGTTTATAGGTTCATAGGACCCAGAAAAGCCATAAACATCACCAGAAACTCAACCGTGAAATGATTTATATTTTTCGGGGTGTGTGTAGGCCTTAGAGAATCCGAAATCTAAAATAACTCGAAACCTCAGAGGGACGGATGCCAAAAAAAAATTTCCGCAATTTATTTAATTTTACGAGAATTTATTAATTCCCACTTATACGCACAGACAAATATGTTACACATACGCATTCATGGGAGGGGTTGACGGTTTGATAACAATTAAAATAATATAAAATCCTCGGTATACATATACATATGTATGTATTCGTATACTCCAAACTCACCACAACACCATTAATTGTCCACGTCAAATTGGCTGCCGGTTTGGAGAATTTAATTGAGCAATTCCCGTCCACCAAGTCGCCGAGTCGATATCTCGAATGGATTCCTGTCACTATCGGTCGCTGCTCCGGCAGTTCTAAAGAGAGAGAAAAAGTTTTAAAAAATTTTTTTCCATTTTTTTCACTTTTTTGGATTTTTTATTTTTTTTTTTGTTGGATCCATCGCTGCTAATTTTCTTTGTTGGCTTTTGAAGTTAATTAATTTGCGGTTCTTTCTAAGGGGGAATCGGGACTTATCGGATGGAACACTTGGGATGGTAATTGGAAATATACGAATATATACTCGTACTTACCCACAATTTCCATTTCACTCGAGACCATGGCTGTGAGAAATGACGGTGCATCGACAGAAATTTCGCATGTGAATTTCCCAGATATGCTAAGTGGTACGGCTAAAAGGACCACGTGACTTTGATTGGAGAGATTTCGCTGCAAAAATAAAAAAAGAAAACCAAAAAAAATGTGTTAATAAATTCGAAACCAAAAGAACGTGCGAGCTATTCTCTTGGATGGATTTTTTTTTTTTTAAATAAAACATAGAATCCCTGGTCCATTATTGAGTCACGATGACCCGGAAATCAGCAAGGAGCAGCCAATTTTGGTGGTAATTAATATTCTTCAGGGGAGACCGAGACCAAATAACGGTGAGTGGACCTCGTTGGTTTTTTCAATTGAATTTAGTTTGCTAATATTTTAGCCAAGGAATTCATGATTCAGTGACCTCTGGAGTTGGGAAATGGATTTTTCTTTTCTTGTTTTTTTTTTTTCCAAATTTGCAAAGTTCATAAATCAATTGAGATTGTGCGAAATTAAAAATACGAAAACTTGGCTCTAATTAAGAATCGTGAATGACTCTTTGCTTACAACATTCACAGTTTCGTGTTATGGTGAACAAATTTTTACAAAAATTCGCTTCGCATCCTACCAGGATTGTAGATGAGTTACATATACAACTTTATGTGTAACTTATCGATTGTGTTTTAGTAAATGCACTAGCATTGCTCTCTGTCATTAAGTAATGCAAAACTTGTCTAGGGGTCGAAAGTACAAAAATAATTAGTAAGAATTGGTTCTTTAAATAGCAGAGGTCTTGCTAAGAAAAACTGTAACTCCATCTGGGGATGAGAAACTTAACTTTTGGTGTTACCCTAATATTCATCATACACTGAACCCCAGCAACGACATTCTTTTTAATTATATTTTGACCGCAAATCTTTAAACTGCCCTATGTTCATTATCTCTAAGTGTAGGGAAGTACTTGACCTTATCTTTGAACAAAAAAAAAGCTCTGTCGACTGGATAGTCGCAAGGATTCTATATAAGTTTTACTCTAGAAACCCGCGCAGGCGAACTTTGAATCTTCCCAGAGAATTAGATATATCTTCGGATCAGTGTCCCAAAGTGGATATCTACACCACTTAGGTAATCAACGATAAAAGCGATCCTTTTTCCAGTTCTCTTGGTCAAAAAAGGACCATACAATGGTCGGCTTACAAGAAGGATGACAAGCTACTTCTGCGAAAAATTTTAAGCTTTGAGATTATTCACATGAATAGACATATTTCTATAAAGAATCATTTTATTGGCTATGCGACTGTCTACAAAGATAGGCCAACTATTTCAAAGCACACGCCTAGCAGGAGGCAGTCTACATTGGAACTAAGGGATCAACCAGGACAAAAAAAGTGCATTGGCTTGATGACCAGCCTCATTCAGCTGAATTCACACAACCAACGACCAACGGCCACTCTTCCATTTGAGGATGAAGGAGTTACCCCACACTGAGTTCCGGAGCCTCCTCCTCTTCGGTTGAGGTTCAATTTGGCGGCCTTCCTTCATAGGACCTCAGAAAAAATCCTACCAATATCAAGGCACGTCGTTAGGATGCTGGGCTAATCGAGCACTGACTCCTCCCCACAAGGCATCTGGCTTTTCTTTTTTTTGGAGAATTTTTGAACGAGGTATTCCTATCTCGGGTATGGCGTAAAGCTTTATTCATGATATCGAGTAATAATATCGATCGGCTTCTATGTAAAATATAAGAACTATTCGCAACTTCAAAAATATAATTCGTCCAACATAAGTAAACGTTTTGGTTGTTATGCGTGGTACTGCTAAAATAAGTGACTAAATGACAGCATGATCATTAACTTCATCAACTTCTTTCAACCCCCTTAAAAAGTTTGGAGAAGACGGTTTTTTTAATGCATTCCTGAAAGAGGATGTGCCACACATAACACAAAATCGCGCTTTCTAGATTGACACAGATTTGGCAAGTATCCAAGTGCGTCCTGAACTTTAAAATAGATAACATTTCATGGAAGTGGATCAGGCCCATAGAGGTTCTACACCAAAAATACAGGATCACTTGGGCACTCTAGTATTGTAGTAGAATAATTAAATGCTCAGTCACAAAAATTTTAGATTGATTCATCGCTTAGTTTTGATTGACAGCCATTTGAATTAAAAGTGCTTGGAATTTGTTGATACAACGGAAACAGACCATTACATAAGAAGCGAGAAGGTTGAATGAATTTAAATGTGGCCGTACATCTGTTTTTGATTAGGAGCACCCAGGCCAGCTGGCAGACGTAATTACTGAAAAAATCATTGAAAAGCTCCATGACATGATTCTTGCTGATCGCCGAAAGAAAGTAGCAGGAGCCATAGTAGGCGTATCGTACGAAATGGCAATCAACATTTTACCGATGGGTAGATGACCGATGGACACCTCTATTGCTCCCAGTGGAAAAAAGTGGATACGGCTGCCATTTCGGAAGCACTGTTTTAATATTTTTTAATCTAGATCCATTACTATATGCCACTGACCAAGCGACAAGGCGAACATGATTTGAAGGAGGCAACAATGGTCCCGTCAGCTGGAAAGGTCATATTGATAAGAAATTGATCCTCCCCGTACCAGCTCACTCATCCTGAATCGTCGTGGTCAAATTGCGTGAATTATGGTACGAATTGCTGCTGCAATTTTTGATTCGTACTCGCCCGTAAATTTCAATATTCCTGGTTGACAAACCTCTTTGCTCATCTTCAATATGTTTCGGTGATTTCTTCGTGAATAGTAGTCGTACTGATGTAAAATCTATTAGTTGTGCTATAGCACAAGGTTCTGTTCTTGGTCCTGTGTTGTTTAACCTGCTTACATCGGATCTACCCAAAATTGTATTTTGCGAAACAGCAAAGTATGCTGACGACACTGCTATATTTATATCGCATGAGTTTGCTCTCTATATTGACACGGATCTTGTCAATGCCAATGACATCTTGCACGAGAGTCTAATGTTAAGTACCTGGGGTTCATCTTAATTCTGGGCTACTACAATATTTAACCATCAAATCACCCAAACCTTGAACAAAGCTAACATTGATATTAGATTTTTATATTCCTGTATTAACAGAAAGTCCATATTATATCCAGAAAACAAAAGAATCATACACAAAATAGTGTTTCAAGCGATTTTGTTTTTGTTGTGAAGTATGAGGAAATTGTGCAAAATGTAGTCTCAAAAAGCTGCAAGTTGCTCTAAAAATGATGTGGCATCACTCTACACGAGATTTGTAGAGAAGAACGAAAGTTGAATTGGTTTTAGATATAATATAAAGGTTTTTTCAATAATTTAATAATAATTTAAAATTCAATAATTTTTTTTATGATCAGTCAATGTCAAAACTTCAGTCAAGATTTACGTTCACAAACGCGCAACATTTGAAAATTATTAAAAATTACAACCGAAATGCTGAGTCGGTTGTCGTAACTTTATGAGTGATTGCTCCAACATGTATGCTATAGTGGATAAATTCTAGTCAAAATATTCACTATTGAATGTTCCTGTGCCAATAAGAACACGCACCGGTCGAAGTGCCGAAATTATCGCACCGTAAGTGCTTCAGTTCAAAATGAGTCACATCAGTCGGTTCCACGCCGTTCGCAGGAATAGGGAATCTCTCAGTTCACATTGTGGTGAATTTTGTGTAAATATCTTAGCCCACACCCCTAAAAGATCAATTTAACTCAAGAACTGAAACCTCTTGATCATTTGAAGAGCCGAAACTTTTCCTATTGGGCTCTGTAAAAGTTTAAAAAAAATCCAGAATTTCATCGAAAAATCATCGTCAGGGATTTTTTGCTCATTTTTGCCTTATGCGTTATTGGACACCCACATGTACTTTAAGAGACTCCACTGCATCCATATAAAGTGACCGTGTGGTGTGGATTTCATGCCGGAGGTGTGATTGGACAGTAATTTTTCGTCGATGAAAATGATCGCCATGTTACGGTCAATAGAGTTCGCTATCATGCCATGTTCGAAGGTTATTTTTGACCAGGATTGGATAGAGTTGACGTCAGTGATGATATATGGTTCCAACTAGATGGTGCCACATGCCACACAGCTGGTTAAACAATTGATCAACTGAAAGGGAAGTTCGGTAATTGTGTAATCTCGAGAAACGACCCGGTTGAATGGCCACCTCTCTCATGCGATTTAACGTCGTTAGATTTCTTTTTTTGGGGCTACATCAAGTCGTTGGTTTATGTTAATAAGCCAACAACGTTAAAGGAGCTCAGAACAATATCGTTCGTGTGGAAGAGTGGTGGAGAATTGGCTCGAAAGAATCGATCGCTGCAAACGTACTTACAGTGGTCATTTGGACAAGATCGAATTCTATACCTGTACTACCTCTGGAATAAATTTCAACCCAATATTTCAATTATTCTGTGTTTCATTTAAATACAAAATTGTTATGTACTTATTAAATCCGACATCCGATATTATTAATTATTATTTTATATATAATATTATTAATGCCAAATTCGCAGAGAGGTGCAATATTCATTATTTTAAGTATTTGCTGATTTTTAATTAAGACTTAAGAGTTAAACTATTTGTTATTAATTTATTTATTTATATCGTTATTTAGTTATTTATTAATTTACATATATGTTTATATTTATATTTATATATTTATTTGTTTTTTTGTTTTTTTCTATGCTTAGGTTCTAGTATAAATTTTTCTTCAAAATGCAAAATTTGAATTCAGCTTTCCTATTTCGCAGAACTATAAATTACCAATTTCAGTAGAGATATTCAGATATTCAATGAGATATCAAATCTCTATGTAAAGCAATGTGCGGAAACCCAGACCCAGTTAATTGGTTAATTACTTAATTAATAATTTAACTGAGTAAGTGATAAACTTAAACTTAAACTTAAACTTAAACGTTCTTCGCTGTGCTGCAATATTAGAAATGTTAGCCTGCACTTCGCCGCTACACTTGTTCTTTACTAGCTACCACGTTCTTTGCCTCTTTTCTGCAAAGTTTATAGCCTAATAAAGCCGCTGGGTTTCTTTATTTCCGCTGCACCTAATCTATTACCGCCAATTTCGGTTTCATCGGTTCAACACCACGTTCTATTATTTATATGGCGTCAGCCTTTTCTAGCGCCGACTATGCACCAGTGCTGCATACATCTGTCATCGCAGTTGTTCCACATATCATGCACGCTTAATTTTTATACTTAATTTGTGGAATTTTGGGGCCATTCACGTCAGCAGAAGTCGGTGCTGACTTAATTGTGGTTTACTTAAGATCACTTTAGAATTGTCAACTTCCAGTTTCGCTTCATTTTATTCAGGTTCGAAGTCTATCTGGGCTTGGCTTCTAAGTATTGTATTTGGGGACCGCTCTTCGTATTAAAAATGGTTAAACCATTGAGTACCGTCTTTTTGCCATGAGCTTCTCGTTCCTTAATCTATTGATACATCCCCATAACGTGGGCTTTTAAATCACTACTGATAAAAAGCATCTCCTCCCTTAAAAGCTTATCAAGGATGATCGAATTATGTTCATGCAAGATATCAAATACACCACTGATTCACAAATTTCGTGGGTATTTTACAATTTGTATGTTCCAAAATGCTCTGTATGTTTTTGGTTCGAAATCCGTATTACGTTCAATTTGCGGAGTTCTATTTTATATTTCCATCCATCCATTTATAGTTTCATATTTTCGGTTTCATCCTCTTTTACCTACTCGTATATTGCATAAGGAGGCTTGCAATCTATAATCGTAAGCCAACTGTGTTGCAACTAAAGGGTCTTTCATTAAGCGCTTCCTATATTTAAATTTAAATAAAACAAAGTGTGTGTGAGATATCATCGAAATTGTTTACTCGTTTGAAAGGCCTATCGATGCCATTATGTATGGAATATAACATTGTTCAAATGTCCGATGCGGCTTCTGTGGGTGGCGCGCATCCGAAATGTCAAATTTTCCATGACTCTGGTGCATAAATGAGGCTGAATTAGACCTATGGCATGTGCCGTTGAAGTCCATATCATCAAATTCAGGCCAAAAGAACTTGGTAATTATCGACCTATAGCGCTTGCCGTTAACGGTGATGGCCTACCCAACGTGGTTCTCAAACAAATAAGGACCGATGACGCCGCCAGCCCAAAATTCACCCCAAACAGTGACTTTTTCGGGATGCATTGGACGCTCTTGGGTCTCATGTGGATTTGTATCGTCCCAAAGTCGACAATTTTGATTGTTGACGTACGCATTCATCCAGAAATGGGCCTCATCGCTGAATATGATTTTTTGATGAAAATTAAGTTCAGCTTCCAACTGCTCCAGAGACCATTTAGCAAACACACGTCGTTGTTTATGGTCGTTTACCTTCATCTTCTGGGTCAGTTGAATTTTGTACGGGTGCAGGTGTTATTGAGCGCTATGTCCCCCCATTTTGATTTGGCGAAACAGACGGAATAAATGACAGCCAATTTGACAGATGTACCCTCTACAATATGGCCGCTATTAACTATCAAAAGTCGGAAGACCCTATTGGAAGACCCTGCATAATACCTTGTAGGTGTGCCTTCATTCAATCGAGACATTAGGTAGATAATACTGATAAGTAGTTCTACGATACAAAGTGGACTGAAAATTTAAATTGATCTTTTACAGATGGTCAAAGTTTTTATTGGCATAACTGAAATACATACGTAACTGGCAAACAACTTAGGCTTATAAATATGTGGAGAAATCAGTCTTATCTTACACATTGGTAGTAGAGTGAGTAAGAACGGCCTTAAGATATATCCTAGGTATGACCGACAAATAATTCTCATATTTAACGTCGGCTCATACTCGTATAAAAGTGTTTTCCTAATTGCTACATTTTTAATTATTTAACTCTTCAACTATATGAATCAATTCTCTGAATAGATATAATATTTTACTAGAATATTAATCACGTTTAACTGAGCACGTTACTTTTAGTAGAAAAAACCCACACAAAAGAAACCTCTCGAAAAAGTGCCATAATAGAATAACTACGAATTATTTACCTTTGTCATTGTTATATTCATTCCAATGCATTGCTGTGTCAATGTAGGTTTTTATTCTGCTCAGAGCAAAAACCCGACATCCATCCGTTGCACGCACCAGTGACTATTTATGATTATTTACTCTTCCTTCGAAAACAAGGTTTTAATATCATTTTTGTATCGCATTAAGCTTCGCAACCCATCGGCACTCTGAATACGAATACTCATCGTCAACTCATTCGTTTGCCTTTTATGTACGTAGTCCATAGCCCTCCAAGCCCCAAGCCTTCCACCATAATTTCAATGAACGGGGGGATTTATATTCTTTTCATCCAACCCTCATGGTACCGCAATATAGGTACTATCCCCCATCGGGTGTAGTAACACCAATGTTCACATACCATAGAGAACTAACAAAAAAAAAAAATAAAAAAAAAAATAACGAAATCTCGCACTGTTTACATTTAATTTTTATGTTATGACGACTCGAAATGGAAATAAAATGAAAAATACGCACCCCCCTAGTGGAGGGAAAATCGAATAATAAGAGAAAAACCAGTGTGTGCGAGGAATGAACAGAAAATTTGTAAAATCCTCGACGCGAATGCAAGGGGAAACAATTCGTAAAAATGAGTAAATACAAAAAAAATTGGATTAATTGAATTTTTGTTTCATTGAATGTATACGGCAACACTGTGCAGGGCCTGGGTCGGGTCGGAACCCTGTTGTTGAATTTTCCAGCCCATACTTGGGTGTTGATGGGGAATTTGTCGACATTTTTTCCATTTGGTTGAACTTATATTTTGGGGATAAGGTAGGCTCGTTAAAAATTGGTTAAGATGCTGTGAATTATGGTATTTAAATCTTTGAATTGAAATTGGGCCTCAAGATGGTGCTTTAATGAATTTACACAAAATCGGTAACCATTTGTAGATGGATCAATGAAATCTATAGTGGAAATCACCTCATTCTCGATAAGCATTGTAGAAAATAGGGAGGTAATACATCAGAAATAATGTTCAGAATTTTTACAAAGGTAAGAAGACTTGAACACAAATCTGAAAAATGGAAATTTAGTAGTTGAGTAACCGTCAATGCTAATGATACGAGTATATAGAAAAAAAAAATACAATGATGCAAAAAATACTCTTGTAGAGTACCGAATGAACCGAATTCAACTACAGAAAGAACGAGCTATTCATTCTAGTTTCATGACGAAGACGTCTACCGGATGAAAATAAAATAGAGATTGCCTACCCATTGAACTATTTATCGTGCTGACAGATACCTTTGTGGAGACTGTAGACCAACTCACACCCCAGATGAATTTTATTGTTTGATAGAATCGTAGATCCACAACGAAGATGTCTTTCGTAATAGATGGGCGCCTGAAACCTTTCCATATTGATGTTGTTGTGCTCTTAATTAAGATCTGGCGAGCTCCCAATTGGCAAAATATTCTTAAAACGGGATATCCAAGGGAAAACCCAAGAGGTCAAGACTAATTCTCCTCATCAGTTTAGGGTCACATTATCATATATTTTATAAAGGCGAGCTCTGCAGAACCAGCCACCCTTGATTTCTAATTATGGAGAATGACAATGGAGAACACTCGCTGCTCCATAAAGGCCGGAATCAACGTCACCAAAGAACAAATCACGCTTCAATGTAACCGCTTCAACTTCAAACATAAATTGTGCGAAACTTTCAAGTCAACACCGGAGGCAAATCTTGAAATGGAAGCGAAAAAACTGGCTTAGCTCAGCAATGCTTTTAACAAAAAGGACGGGATATCTGCACTGACAGTTATAACTTTGAGGTGCACCAATTCTTATTCTTACATCCAATTCATCCAGCTCTATAACTGCCTCTATCAGCGCTTTCTCGAAACAGCACACACCAACCTTATCAACGAAGACTTTTTATCAATTCGTCAACTGCAAGAGAAAATCATCGATCGACCCACATACTATTGCGAACTATTTTGCAAACTTTTTTAAACAATCATTTGCAGACAACTTCTTAGTACTTGACCCTAAATATTGTATTTTAAGTACCTTCCCAATTTCTTCATTGGCTTCTTTCTCTCTCAATCTTTTGATCTTATCCTAAGATTTCTCTACTTCATCTTTCCCTCACACAAGGGGAACTCCCACAAGTTTGGAAGACCTCTTTCATAACCCCGATCAAAGAATGAAGTAACTAACTACCATACCATTGCTAAACTGTCTCACATACCTAAAATGTTCGATGGCATGTTATATGAAGTGCTAAGCATTCAGTGCAAGTCCCTTATATCACCTAGTCAACATGGATTTCTGAAAGGTAGATCATCTGCTTTCAACTTATAATAGTTGAGTTCGTATCCTTTGCGCTTTCAGCCCTAGAAAATGGCGAAATCGAAGTTATTGCTACAGATTTTGCTAAGGTCTTCGATAAAATATCATATCAATTGTCTTCCCTCGGTTTTGACCCCATATTACTCGTATTAAAATGGATATCTTCTTATCTGGAGAACCGGTATTATAGCGTTCGTTTTAGGTCAGCCTTCTCAATCCCCTTTTTAGCTAATTCTGGTATCCCACAAGACAGCCATCTAGGTCCCCTTCTTTTCATTTTAACTTCAAAAGATCTTGAAAGGATCATTAAACACTGCCCCTTATCCATTTACCCCGACAACACTAAGTTCTTTGAAAGTATTTCTTCATCCCAAGACTCTATTCTCCTTCAAGAAGACCTCGATAGGTTTTCCACTTGGTGTCTAAAATCATCTGACTCCTAGCAATGTGCAAAATATAATGGTGGGGTACCAGTTACGACAACAGTCTGAGTCTACTTACGGAAGCCAGCAGTAATCATGCCAGTGTCTGTCATAGGGTTATTGCTTTGCTAGCACCGTACAAAAAGTCTTCATATCGTCAAAGCCGTGCAGTGACCGGATTTCAAAGTAAAATACGAATGATCAATGATCAACGACTACGATTCAACGTAAAACTCGAATGTGATATCGCAATTCGGATAGGTCATAGCTCGAGAAACGAAACAAAAATAAAATACCAATTTCGATTTCGTTAACGTCAACTTACGCATTATCGAAGGCACACTATAGAGAATCAGAATTGTTATAAAATTAGCTAGATCTGATCTTATCGAACACGGAACTGGATTCACCACATTGCAACTTGTCGGCGATTTCTCTTTGGAGAAAGGCTAATTAGAATGGAACCCTATCATCTTATGATAGATCATTAGCAAACGTGAATTCGTTCAAGGTGTGACAAAACCTATCATAGCACTCGCATGGGAAAATGATAATTTAACCGAAATATGAAATGTAGAAATGACGTTAAGTTGGCAAGAAAAGTTGGGATATATGCACTCCATCAGCTGTTGTCAAAACTATAACGAAGATAATCAAAAGTAAGATCAAAGAAAGTCAAAATTCAACACTACACTTCTCTGCCTCAACCGCAGAAATACGAGTAATATGCGGCGCATAATACAAAATACGTACCTTCCAAGTCTTTGTTTTACTGCCTGCTCATTGACTTCGATAAGGCTTTTAGCATAGTAAATTTCGACTACCTTACTTTTCTATTAAGGCGCTTTTAATCTGACTTATCTCAAGGAGATGGTGATAGACTCTGGCATGGACCTAGATGGACCTGTCTATCTGTTTGCTGATAGAGTTTGCTGGGATCTGTCTTTCTTTATAGTCAAAACCATTTTTGCTGGAACTATTACAATATTTGGGTACAAACTAGTGGCCGCCAAAGTGAAACCAGGGTATGCATGTAAATGAACCGACTATAGAAAATTATACTCCTGCCTTGGCTTGTGAGTTTCGCACGACTTTCTCAAGTGTGATATTAAATTAAGTTATATGACAGTGTATCACCCCTTCTAAAGTTTTTTTGCCATCACAACACAGTTTGACGAATTTGGCTGAGATGTCAAAACCCGACATGGTTTTATATTATGTACCTCGACTTTTAGATACTGCTGTATGCGACCTTGAAATTGGTAAAGAGGTGGTGTGTATCGATCTGGACTTCTTTCGTGTTCTCTACGATCTACCTTAGTGGGAATATTAAGAGAACTGTGGACTTAAGTAGTCTTAAATCTGGATAGGGGCCAGCGAGACCATTGACAAACTGTCTAAGCCGTTCTCGCAAAACAGCAGTCAGGATATTTGCGCATTCTAGAGGATAACTTTTTGTGGATCGGACAACGGATATTACGGCTGTATTCGTTAGGTAAACCAAATCGTGAAAATATGTTGGTCTAATCTCTCAATCAAGTCGTTTCCTGATATATCCCGATAATGAGTTCATCTGGTTCGACCGCGTTCTTTTCTTTAGATATTGCTATCTTTATAAATTTTTCGGACAGGCGAAACGCCTGACTTTTAACACCCAAATTAAATGGTCTGTTCTGCTTGAGATCAAAATTCGGATCGTATGAGTGTGAGTGAGCAATAGTAGTTTATACATACGAGTACCATACGTGTATCTAAAGCACTGACTATCACTCAACTACTCAATTAGTTTGCTCATCTCTACGGGTTTCTGTTCGGCTCTTGTTAACTTGACCCACAAGGTTGTGTTTTTGGTAAAACTTCCGAATGTAGGTCCTGGTGTAGCACCTATTCCTTAACTCAATTGGTTTTCCTATTCCCCTTCGTTCATTCTCGTTCTTCAGTGCAACGCCACTTCAAAGGCATGTTGTTTTGTTTTTACCATCGGTGTCGTACGGATGATAGTGTGGTGTAGTGCGAAATAGCCACTAAGTCCGAACATCTTTTTTTCTCTTTGCAAAACACGTGTTTTGCCATCATCAATTAGAGTATTTCTAACGATGCTAAAATTGGCATCGATACTAAAAAAGAGAGTTTACGTGACATATTGCCTTAGTCTATCCCTCACAATAAATGTGAATTTATTCTGTCCAATTTGTCCGCACTTTCTGGATGACGGTGATATTTGTTTCTAGCGGTCTACGGTCTCCGCTACAGGTTTGATTGCACGCTGCCTCTTGTAAGTCCGAACATGTGTAGATCCGAATGCTATTGCCACTTTTTATATCCTCCTTTTAAAGTCCAGCATATTATTCAGAGATAAAAGATAAAAAAGAAAAATTAATTAAAGATAAAACCAACTTTAAGCAGCAAACTACATTTGTACGTCCAGCCTGTTGCTAGACCTAGATCGCATTTCAGAAATTTATTTTATGGTTCTTTCATTGCTTGTTTTTCGAAAAATCTCCGCTATAGTGAGCATTTCCGTTTTAATTTAATAATAATTTTATTTACCGATAATTATTCCTTAATTACTCAACCATAACTTTAAATAAGTCCCCGACAGATACGATTCTAGCCTTCCTTATACCTACCTATAGCATATCTATATGTTATCCCCATTAAAATTATACAAACGCTCATTACGCACAAATTCTTCACCTCACATTCCGATGACTTAAATCCAATGGAAAATTTAATAACCATATTTTTGCAATACTATAACCGGAAAAAAAAAATTTAAATTACACTCCAACCGAATCAATATTTATGTAAATTTTTGCATTTTTTCCTTTTTTACAATTTTTTTTTCTGACATTCAATACCCCACAACGCCATCAACAATCGCCGAATGCCTACTTAACAGGGTCATCGAAAAGATAATACAAATATTGCGTGTTATACGTGGGTACACAGGTCTTTAATTTTAATTTTAATTTTAATTTTAGTTTTAATAAGTTTTATTCATTTACGCTCAAAAAGTAAAATATATAAAAAAAAGTCACACAGAAAATGTATTAAACTCATAATCGCAATAATAAGAGCAATGAATCGAGTCAACATGACTTGGAAAAGGTTACCTCGGACCGTTCAGCCGGACATTGCCCAAACACTCATTCTGAGGATTAATTTTGGTCAAGGTTTGAGGGTAGTTTGCGGTGAAGTGGTAGAGTCTAGTGGTGGTAGGTTATGTTATGTTTATTGGAAATTTTTACCAATAAATTTGTGTCAACAAGGACACCTATGAGAAGATTAAATACTCTTAAATGAGCTATTTAATTTTTGCCATTGGAATTCAATGAAAACAGGTATTGCTGATGTTAATATTGACACTCATGAGGCTGTACAACTGAAATTGAGAATGTGCATTGGTAGAAATCGATGACTTTATTTGCATTTATTGAGAGCATCATCAACTTTTACTTAAAACCAAACAAACCTAGAAAATGGTTGCTTTTCATTAAGTTCTGCAATGATACATGAGAAATTCAGGTGCTGTAGTGAATCACCATAATTATAGGGTTTGAGTTCACCGATTTAACATAAAGTCATGTGACTTGGTAGCATATTCTAATGTCATTTATCAAACTGGCCTTGATACTAGTAGAAAATTTTATACCTTGCACCTTGGTTATATACAAAAAAAACTACTATAACCTTCAAAAAAGAATTACCTTTCTCTATTCTGAAAACATTTTGATCTCGGATTGGAGGGTCATTTTCATACTGAAGGGTGTTTTTTCAGAGCTTTAGGTCTTTATTCAAACAAAAACGACAGAAATTCAACTTGCATCAAACAACTTAATTCATAACGAAGTAGGCTTGTGACATAAGCGCATTTCGCTGATTCAACTTTGATCCGCTTTATCAAAAAATTGTGACTCTTTCGCACTAATAGCGTTTTGATTAGTTTGTAGTTTATCGGCATCCAACGGAGGTTTTACATAGTTCTACAAGAAGTAATCGAGAAATCGGCTGCCAATTCACTGCTCTATTTCATGACATAGTGTTGTTGTTGAACCAAGTCCTCAGCAGGCTAATGCTTTGGAGGTTTTGTCGTACGTGGTGGTACCCTGTTGGTACCACTTATGGTCCGGTTCAATACAGTCCATATTTTCAAAGAAATAATAATTATTGATCATTGAGTGGTAACGTTGCCCCTTGCCTTTAACACGAGCTCCAGTTACATTTTTCAAAAATAAAGACCAATAACACCACCGTGTGAAGAACGCATCAAAAAGTGTCTAATGTGGGTTTTGTTCGTACACACGATGGGTTGCCTTTTTTCAAAAGCCATGGCCTACTGACTGAGAAATTTTCGCAAGCTTCGTAGTAGACAAATCGAAGCAAAACTATTGCTGATTCCCGGTCTTTTACTCACAGCGTCTGCAGTTTCTTCTGTTCTCAAATTAAGTTTTAATTTTGGTGGGGGGCTAACGCCCCCCTACAAGCTTAATACTTAGCTTAATACAAGCTTAAACTAACTTAAAAACTAGCAAAAATTAAGGGCTAGGAAATAAGGGAATAGTGGAGGAGATCAAGTTTTTGGGGTTCAACTCAAAAAGGGAGAGGTTTGAATTGACCTTACAGAGCATGTGAGAGATTATAAGAGGTGCGATGAGTTGGAATATAGAAAAGAAATCGTAAATCCATAGAACCAGAGAGCAGTCGATGAATAATGAGAATGTCAGCTACGTTTCTGCGTTTTTCGAGCGTATTCAGGTTACGAAGTTTGAGGCGGTCCCGATAAAGGGTTGTCCCAGCGTAGTTCTTGAAGGTCAAATCGAAGGAAACGACGTTGAATGTTCTCGATTCGGGATATATTCTAAAAGGGGTCGCACAAGGGTAATGTAAAGTGAGCTTGTCAGATAGGGATTACAAAACTCTTTAGACCATCGTTTTATAAAGCTAAGGATTATCGCATCAATATGCAAACGGAAGTTTAAATGTCTATCGTTTAATATTCCAAGGTCGCGAAGGGATTGAACCTGGGGTACAGGTTGGCCATGCAGAAAATAAAGTCGAGGAGGAGATGGATTGGACATTTGGACTTACGTAAAGTTATAGATTGACATTTGGATTAAGTACTAAGCAATTTTTTAGACACCAAGTGGAAAACCTATCGAGGTCTTCTTGAAGGAGAATAGAGTCTTTGGATGAAGAAATACTTTCGGAGAACTTAGTATCGTCGGCATAAATGGATAGCACAGTATTTAATAATCTTTTCAAGATCGTTTATAGTTAAAATGAAAAGGAGGGGACCTAGATGGCTGCCTTGTGGGACACCAGAAGTGGCCAAAAACGGTGTTAAGAAGGCTGATCTAAAGCGAACACGGTATGTAATATGGGGTCAAATCCGAGAGAAGACAATTTGAAAAGGACCAATTGATGTGATATTTTATCCAAGCCCTTAGCAAAATCATCTGTAACAATAACATCGATTTCCTTGCCATAATTGATGAATTGATAAAAAGTCTTAGGTTATTTGATAAGGTTGGTCTGCGCAGTGTCAAGAAAGCGCTGATAGAGGCAGATATAAAGCAAAGTAAATTGGAGGTAGGTGTCAAGACAGTCAGGATAGTCAGCCCAAATTTATTTCATTTGTTCGGAAAGAGCAAATCTTCTGTTATACCAGGGAGGCGAAATAGATGATTTTTTATGCCGATAAAAGCCGATGTAAAGAGAAATAGAATTAAATATTTTACTGTAAATGGAGACAATATCAGTTAAAGATAGGCTGGTAAAATCAAAAGAAGATTTGCTGAGATAGATATTAATTTTGTGAAAATTAGCTTCATGGAGAGTAGTGGAAAAAGAAAGCTGGTGTGGAGAGTTATGGAAAAATGAGTGATGAAGAGGGGGGTGAAAGTTATCGATAGCTGATAGCGAGCGAGGGACAGAATGTTACTGTGGAGTTAATGGGATCACTTATGAAAATAAGGTCTACCTACTTGTCTACCGATGGAATTAGGGATGTCACCAGTAGAGAGATATTCCTTGGATGCATTAGCGTTTGATGCGGTAAATAAGAATTGATCATCCGATGAAATCCAAGTCACCAAAGGTAAGGTTTCCGTCAACCGTTTTAATAGCAAGAATGTAGGATTCGATGTGTGCTGGCTCACAGCAGAATGTAGCAGGGAGGGCAGGATCATCAACCATAGGGAGAGACTGATCGTCATCTTGGTAAATATTATAAGAAGATGGAAATAGCTCCTGGCTCTTTATGTCGGGGATCAGATTAGTTACATAGACTTCGAAAGAGGGTCCACGCGATTTAGACAAAACAGCACGAGTTTTAGAGCGCAAGCCTCTTACATTTTAGTAGTAAAATTTAAGACGTTTATTGGGTGGAGGAGTAGGAGAATGTAGTTGAGATGCAAAAAAAGAGTGCAATTTAGGAACGAAAAAATTGTTCATGGTCTGCTTGGCTGCGCTGAAAGTGAGAGACTTTTCTAGATTTTGCATAACATAGAAAGCAACGAGGCCAACTGCAACCTTTTGGGGAGGTGTGATGAAAATTTCTCGGTGCCTGTTGTAAAGATTCTTGAGACTAGTAGGGAGGCCTTCCTATTGAATGGAGACCATGACGCTTGTTTTGGTTTTTCCCTCAAAGCAAAAAGGTTCGTATTTGTTGTGAAGATATGCGGGAAAGAGAAGTATATTTTCGTATATCTTTTTTCCCCTTATTCAAGAACTCTATAGAGTGCATGACCGCAGTCAGTGGTATCTATATTTTGTGGGTACGTCATCATAGATGACGAAAGGTGATCTATGATAGGAGTAGCGGTCCAATCGATCACGAAAATGTTATGCCGCACATATTCAATATTCTTTATGTTATGCAGAAACGTATACGGCTTAAAGCTATCAATGCTAATCACTGTCATAATTTTGGTCACTAAAAGGCGCCACCTGAATGCATGAAGTATTTAAGATTTCTATCACAGGTTTCTTTTTGAGATTTGAGAAAAGCGAAGAAAGCAAACCAGATTTTGACAATTTTGCTACATTGTCAGAGCCAGAATATAAAGATTCTGTGGACCGACAAACAGTGTTTTTTGTGTTTGGCGCTATAATCCATGACAGACCAGGCCTCACCCAACAGACCTTTGCATCTCACTGGATCATTAGTAATTAGATGTACAACAAAGTGTAGGTCTAAGGTGAGGTCTTGCTCTACTTCCACTACTACGAAGATTCTGCGTGTTTGATTCTGGTATTTGAATTTTGATACATAACTCGATGTTGCTGGGAGCACACATGCGCCTCTATTCACCTTCAACACAAACTGTCATCAACTTACATAGAGTATTTCCCGCTTGATGAGCGCAAGAAATTATTTGCAGATATTAATAAAATCCATGCCTCTGCAGCATAGAGGGTGATCAGGGTCTTACAAAGGGCGACCTTGAATGTATGAAAGAGTTATCTAGTTAACCCAATGAAACAGTGATTGCAAAGAGTTATTCATTGTCTAAGCATCAGCTAATGTCATTAATCGTGCTTAGATTGGAGCCTAAGTTGACGAAGTCCTCGACTATGTCGAAGTGATATCTGCCTATTGTAACATTTGTCCAATACCTTAGCACTTTGCATCGTTTTTAGTTAAAATTTAACATTTTTGCTTTTCCTAAACCGGTAAACCTAAACCAATTTGCCTTAAAATTTGGAAACGCACTTGTAATAGCAAGCCGCTTGGTTCTGCTTATAATATTGAAATTCATCCACTCGCATGTACTCGTATGATAGTAGAATACACTTTTGACTCTTACTGTGCGTCTGTTGCTAAATCTATCTACGTTCTGCTCAGTTCATTCGAAAATGCCTTATAAATTCGCATGGCAGCGCCTGGTATTGTCAAAATCTTTACCGATCATGTTGGGCCAGTGTAAATTCTAGACTGTCATTCTATACAGTTGCACAATTTTAGCAAAAATATTCAATGGAGACATGTCATCTGACGCTTGAAAATCGAAAAAAAAGATGTTTGTAGGGGTGATACCCCTAATGTTCTTCCTGGATCTGCGGTGGACTTTTCTGGGATAGAACCAAATTGATGTGGACCTATTTATTTGTTTAAGTGGTCGATTCTTCTAATTGCTGATGTTCTACGGGTTTCTTGTCTTGAGATCCGGTAAATGAAGCAGTAGATACTCAGCTGGGTATTCTTCTTTTCGACCAATCTTGAAAATAACTTGGTGCCTTTAATTTAATTTAATAGCCTGTAGCTTAGCTAAAAGATAGTAACAGTCTTAGTCAATATTAGCCCCTAGGAATGTTCCGCTCTAATGCATATTCGATGGGCTTGAATGTATTTTGCGTCAAAATGACCTAGGACGAGCTTTATATCATGTCCATATGTCATTTCTATGAGTTCGTAGGAGCTGTCCTTAGGTATATCATCTTTCTATATTTTTTCTGAGTGGAAACAACAAACTCCCATCCAAAATATCCGTTGCCTTTGCTCGCGGTATCATGGATTTTTTGTATCTTCCTGCTATCAATTTCGTTACATCACACTCATTTGAAGGCGGTAATGCCTACTTAAAAGCAATATATGCGCATACGGGTACAATACAATAATTCTTTTTTCATATTTCGTATCATATGCCAAAGTATTTTAAGCTACATTCTTCTCATTTAAGCACTACCACTCATGGTTGACCCAGTTTTTACCACAAATATCTGTGCAAATGAATTTTTTCATAAATAAATTAAAAGTTTCCACATTTAAATGCAAGCAAACTTCAGTGGCAGTTGCTTATCCGAAATTTCAGCAAAAAATGCTTTCTATGCTTTTGCATTGATTGTTATTTACCTCCAGCTTTGCGTGATTATCTGGTTTTAACGAATTACTAATAAAATTGCAAGTAAACACTTGTATTTGTATAGGGTGGAACGGAGTTTTTGATATGGAAAATCGCAATAATTAAAAAAATGCCGAATCGGCTTTATTTTACTTTTTATTGTTTTTAATATTGCTTTAATATAAATCAATTGCCATCATGTCATGCTAAAAATTATTAAAGTAAACGGTACCATATCAAATCGACCAATTACAATTGCTAAGAAGGTATAGGCGCCTGCCTGGCAGTTGTTGATAATCCCTTAGCGGAGCGACGAAGTCGAAGAAAAGGGTGAACTCCTCTTAGCGAGCGAAACGAGCCACCTTCTTCAAACCCTGAATTCGGCTTTATTCCACAAGCAATGTTCAGCGTTATTTCACTTTGTCATTGCGAAATAAGGACGAATTTAAGAAATTGGAGTTATTGCGCTCGGCGTTATTTCACGGCACCCTTATGAACCAAGTTTGCCGGTTTCGTGTAAAACCACAGTTTATCACTATACTGAATACATGAATATTTTATTAATGGATCAAGTAAAACCACAAGGGCCTTGATGGAGTGGCGAAAATAATATGTTGTCCCCTACAAAGAGTTACTATTTTGTACTTTCCGGCACAGACTTAAGGTTAAGTCCTAATAGGGACTTCCGAACTTTGACAGTTGACAGCGGCCATATTGTTGAAGTTATATCTGTCAAATTGGCTGTCATTTATTTTTCCAAATCACCATGGACGGACATAGCGTTCAACAACACGTGCAAATGATAAAATCGTTTTATCAAAATGGGTGTTCTTTTCGGGCAACGTTCCGCGCGCTTCGCCCATTTTACGGTCGCCATATTCATCCTACTCGCAGTGTGGTAGATGAATTTGAGCCCACTGGTTCAGTAAACCATAAACCAACACCCGTAGGTCGACCAAATGCAAGCTGTGCCGAAAACATAGTCGCTGTCCGTGTGAGTGTGCAGGAAAACCCGAGGTAGTCGATTTCGCGTCGCTCACAAGAACTCGGCCTTTCGCAGACCACAACTTGGCGAATTTTGTGTCGTGACCCAGAAGCTGGAGGTAAACAAACATAGACAATGAAGTGTCTTCGTCACTTATAGTTTAGTGAAAATCTGTAATTTCTTAATCACAAGGAATGCTATAATTTGGTGCCCCAAAACTTCCAGAGTTTTGAGGATGTTGTCTACTAGACCAAATTCACTGTTAACTCGACGTTACTAAAATTTTCAAATCCTGTCCGCTGATGTGCTTAAGTTCGTCGGCTACTACGTCAGAGGTGTGGGTTCAAATCACATGCTAACATCAAAAAATATAAAAATTTTCCTATATCACCAACATTTCAGGAGACAATGGCAAACCTCCAGAATTTAAACCTGCTGTAGGTGCCTTCATTTGTGTGAACAAAATCAGAAAACCAATAAAACAGGAGACCGATAGACAGGGTCTTGGTCCATCAATTTATTATTATTCCCTTATTTTTTTATGTCTTCGGAACCACAAATTCATTTTTCTAAAAGTGTGCTTGGATAATAACCTTCTAGACATAACTATCTAATTAGGGTAATCAACCTGAAAAAACATCAGTGCGTAAGCCATGAAGCATGAACAACATTAATTTATAAATGTCATATAGACGTTAATATTATACAAGAGTGAATCCCTTGATAAAATGGGCAAAGGCTTCTTAATTCACAGGAAATAATAGTCATCCCACTCGTGAATGTCGCCCAATTCATTTTGGATTAAGTTCTGGACGATATTGCGTAAGAAATGTTCTATTTCCGGTAACAATTCAACGTCTAAATTGACCAAATTAAAGCAAAAATGAATATGTTTTTGGCAGGATTCTCCTTTGTTATGTAGTCCTACATACGACAGCTCTAACCATGCTACACTTGCATTGGTAAAGTTTTGCCCAAACATATCAAATGGTAGACAGAAAACCAAGAACCACGAAAATCCCTAAAGACACCGATATTGCTCGGCCAACTTTTCTCTTTCCCTCTGGCAAAGGTGAAACTCTCGAAAAACTAAGATAAGCTCCGGAAACCTAAAATTTTCAATATTCAATGTATCGACTCTGAATTCTGAATTCCCGTTCTCATGGTCGTATTATATTTTACAAAACTAATTGCATTGGCCATTAGAATGGATCCTACTTCTCCGAAATCGTAGGGCATAAGCTTTTATTCCACGATAGTCTGCACATATGCAGATGCTCGTAATCCTGATATAACCGTATACTGTTTCATATATATATATTTTTTTTTTTTTAAGTTTTATTCCATCTTACATTTTATCAATGAAGGAAGAAAAAAAAAAGGCAGAATGTAAATGGGAATGGTTATGGGAATAGGGTATAAGAGTACTCACACAACATACCTCAACGTTTATTCCGGGAGATGGAAAAGTTTTCATAGCCGGATTTTCCTTTGGGGTATATCGATAAAATTCCCTTCGTCCTTTGTACCATTTCACGGAATATAGTGTGTCGTTTTCCATGTCGTAATTACATATGAAAAGTGCATTACCACCACGGCGTACTGCCTGCGGAATGGTCACTGAAACGTCCTTCAAGCCGACAATGTACTCTGTTAAAAAGAAAAAAAAAACAATTATGAAAAATAATAAAAATAAAAACTTGTCATTACGAAAGACAAACGAAAAGCAGAAAACAATTTTCATTTACTTTTATATATTCTGTTTTTTTTTTTTTTTGTGCAATACTGGCAATTATTGAATTTATCCACGACACAGGAAGGGGTTAAAGAGATTTTAAACTTCAAAAATGTAATGTTGAAATTGTAATTTAAAAAAAGAGAACAATGCTACGTTTGAAGTTTCTACAATTGAGAACGAGACTTGTGACTGTTTGTGGTAAATGATTTTAGAAGTTTATTGGAAATGGGATCTGGAGATTTTTGTGATTTAAGCTATTGCCAGATTGTGGACTTGCCAGATTATTATTCTTACTATTATTATCTTATATCATGAACCCACCCCACTGCTCTATTAGTATTAATATTTGTACTCGTATTATTAAAATCAATTGTGAAGTAGCTGTCAACGAATAAACACTACAAATTGTGGCTACAAGGATTTTTATTCGAACCTACAAAATGTACGCAATGCAATTCGCAGCATTTCTGAAAAGCCAACAGGACATTTTACAACAGCAACAAACAAATTCTCAAATCCTTAACAAGTCATCTTCTGAAAGAGCCATGGAATTGATCAAAATGTTCCCGCAATAACCACCGTGTGGCGCTCCCATTGTTCCGATTTGAGTTCTGTTTTTTTTTTGTTAAGTTGGTAAATCTGTTGCTGACATTCCTTCTAAATCTTAACGTCATAGCTTGACATTTGCAAAAGTTACGTAGCCAAGAGTACTTCTATATATGTGTGTGTTGGCGTTTTTTTACAATTTTAGAAATGGATTTAAATTTGCAACAACGAACTTGTATTAAGATTTAATGGTGCGCGAACGTTGGAAATATTGGAAAAGTGTTTCGGCAACGATTCTCTAAAGAAAACGGTCGTTTACCACTGAGGTGGTAAAGTGGTCGTGAGTCCATCGAAGATTATGAACGCAGTGGCAGACCAAGAAATTTTGGTAAACAACCGCAAATTAACCATCAGAGAGATAGCGGAGGACTAGAACATTGCCTATGGATCCGTCCAAGACATTTTAGTTAATAATTTGGGTTTACGTCGTGTAGCAGCAAAGTTGGTGCCAAAAGAATTCAATTTCATGCAAAAAAGAGACCATGTTGACGTCACAAAAGAGATGATTTGCGAGGCTAAATCCGATCCCACATTCATCAAAAAGATCATTACTGGAGACGACACGTGGGTGTATGAGTACGACACGCAATCCAGACATCAGGCAAGTGAATGGCGTTCACCAAATGGGCCGAGACCAAAAATCCACGTCGTTTTCAGTCAAAAAAGAAGGCAATGCTCACAGTTTTCATGGATTACAACGGTGTAGTGCATTATGAATTTTTGCCAGAAGTCCAGTAAACAAGAGTATTATTTGGGCGTTATGAGACGTTTGCGTGAAGCAATTCGCCGAAAGATAACGCACCATGATAACGCACCGTCGCACAGTGCTATCATTATTCGTAATTTTTGGACGAAAAATGCAACAAATACCATCCAACAGCCACTATAGTCACCTGATTTGGCTCCCTGTGACTTCTTTCTGTTCAATTGAGTTAAAAAACCACTACGGGGAACGCGTTTCAGCAGCCGAGAGGAAGTAATGGAAAAATCGCTGGAAGTACTGATGGACATACCGAAAACCGAATATAAAATTTTTTTCGAGGATTGGATCAAGCACTGGCATAAGTGTGTTGCAGTCGATGGGGAATACTTTGAAGATTACAGATTTAGATGAATAAACTTGTATTTTTAATTTTCTGATTAAATTCCGGGAACCTTTTGATCAAGGTGGTATAAACATTATGGGGATATAGGAAGAAGAGGATATGTTTAGTTTTGAAAAATATAGGAGTATTGCACTTTAAAAATTGCAGGGATTTGATATTGATCTTCTATGTGAAGACAAGCAGTTCCGTAGTCTTACAGTGTGAATGAAAAATAAGCGCGAAGAATTAAGAAAATTGCAGCGGTACGGTATAAGGTTGGTGGTTCTTGAAGAGCGAGTGAAATTAAGCCTGTAATACAAATAAGACGGACTTTGATTATTAATAATTTTGTGTAAAAATATACAGTTTACAACCTAGTAAATCCCTAGAGTAGTCGGAGATATGCTCATATGTACGAATGCTATAAATGTACAACTCAACGCATCATTAAAAGCTATTTGTAATTTAGGCTGAGATAATGAGTCAAGACTACTATATGCGACCTCAGCATATGTGATGAGAGGTAATATTAACGTTGTTACCAGATTTCGTTGTATTTCAATCGGAGTGAAATATGCGCTA